>CM073578.1:4769760-7169760 GCA_037074715.1 Magnolia kwangsiensis | reverse complement strand
TTAGTAGTTCAACTTGTGAATTACTTTCCTAAGATGATATAAGATATTTATGATGTACTAAAAACCTTCTTAGTAATCCATTTCCTTTTTACCCTACGATAGGGAGATCTGTTTCACTCATCCATGATTTTTCCTTCCTGATTTACCCTACGACATAATGATCATTTTATCTATCATCAGTAATTTTAATGTTTTGGACTATCATCACTCATATAAGAGTCATTTGATGTCATCTTTACAAAATAACATGCATTTATATAAACGTGTTTAATAACCAACAATCTATTTACTACCATGAAGTTATTTTTGAAGCATTTATATAAACGTTTTTAATAACCAACAATCTTTTTACTACCATGAAGTTTTTTTTTTCAATTCTCATAAAGGTTACCTTTTATGTTCCGCGTGTACAATATTTCATTGTTTAAAAAGAAAAGTAGGAACATATAATTTGTAACTTCGTAATATATTCAAATAGAAAATTATAGGTGAGCATCGAAAAAATGCCAAATCTCACCTATCACTGATTAAAAAAATAGAAACCAAGATACATACAAGAGAGCGAACAGATGTACCACAGCAATGACACCAAGGAAAACAGGGCTCTCAACAACAACCCCCAACGCCAGACCTTTACACCCGTAGCCCTCTTCCTAGGGCTAAATAAGATGGACATAATACTAGACACCCTATACATATGCATGGCATGTCCTACCTTCTTCTTCTTCTTCTCTAATTTTTTAATTTTTTAATCGAGTCTCTTAGTTATGATCCATATTCTCTCACCATTAAAAATATATTTATAATCATCTTTTTTTTTTTTTTTTTTTAATAATTCATCATGCACATCTCAAGATTTAATAACTCATGATTACCAATCCAAATGCCTATAATTCTAATCAATTGATCCATTGGCCCATAATATTTATAATAGTAAATCGGAGAAGAATTAGAATGAACTGATTTGACTTAAGCCAACGTCCTTTGTGTGGAAGGACTCCCTTACCCACTACAGCTATGAGCTCAATCTGTTGGGCCTGTACTTAGGGGCTGTTTGATTTTCCATGATGTTGGTAAATTCCCGATAAATAAATAATTATTACTTTTTCACTTGTTTGAACATGAGTAATTCCACCTAGAAAACTGGTCCAAAAAGGTTTGACTTAAATCCATGGGCCCCACCGTGATGTATATAATATATCCGTGTCATCCATTTGTTTTATTAGAATATTTTAGGGCATGAGCCAAAAAATGAGAAAGATCCGATGCTCAATTCGCCCACATGAAAGGAAACAATGGACTTAATTTGTCCAACGTTGAAAATTGATTCTTTTACTAGGCCCACATTGAGGTTTATTCACGATCTAACCCGTTCATAGGGTCACATGGACATGGATAAGTGAAAAACATAAATATAAGCTTGATCTAAAACTTCGAAGGGCCTCAAGAAGTTTTTAATGGTAGGCATTCGATTCTCACAATTTCATGTGGTGTGGTCCACTTGAGCTTTGGATATTCCTAATATTTTGGCTCACACCTTAAATTCAGTTGGCATAATGAATGGACGGTGTGGATAAGCCACACACATTACAGTGGGCCCCATATTTATTTTACAAATATCTCAATTTAAGTGTTTAAAAGTAACCACCAAGTCAACATTGGGTAAGATGCAGTAATTAGGTTGGTAAATAATGATTACTTATTTACAAGGTAATTACAGTTGAGCCAGAAAATCAAACAGGCCATGAATTGGGCCTTGAACATCGAGTCGAATCGGAATTTTCCTCTGATCTGATCATGGGACCTGGGCTTGATGAACTGAGCCTCAAAATCCATGCTCCCACTTTTCATGATGAATTTTAGCCATACGATGAAAAGTATGAGCACATCTTATTAGGGCTCACCTGGCACATGTGATGATAGGGCCCACTCGGAGGAGTATCCACGATGATCTAAACCATACATGTACATGTCGTTTCGACCTTCAAGCTCCGAGTTGTGAACTTGACCTCAATCCTCAACTTGAACTCATTCCTAGTGAACCTCAAGAGCAGATTTGACTTCCTAACTCCTGAATCACCGATTACAACAACAAAAAGGCAGGAAAGATGGCGGGATTACAAAAATACCTTGGCAGAGCTTCCACGGACCTCCGGAAAGATGACATTGTTGAGGTCATTGATGCCATTACAGAACTCGATGGCCAAGATTCTTCGCCCTAGTGGCCGCAAACAGATTAGCACAAGGCCTATAGAAATGACCATTGCGACCACTATCGGAGTACCAGCTTGGCCCTGATCTATAGTAGCTGGCGCATTCACCACTTGTGCTAGAGGCTCCACACCTGTTACACAGAACGAGAGGGAGATCGACCGAGGGATGGAGAGTGAGAGGGAGATCGAAAGAGGGGGTTGTGATCGGGAGAGAGGGTTGAGATCGGAAGAGGGAGATCGAGGGAGAGGGAGATCGAGAGAGAGGAAAGGAGAGTGAGAGGGAGATCGAGAGAGAGGGTTGAAATCGAAAGGGAGAGGGAGATTGAGAGAGGGAGACGGAGACAGAGACGTGATGGAGATGCAAAATGAGGCATTGTAGGGCTTTTGGCATAAGGAAGTGTTTAAAACCCATTGGTAGTCTATGGCAGATAGAGCAACATGCCACTTAGGCCTTGTGGGGTGCACTCAGAGTTTTTTAATTGAATCCATTCTGTCCATTTGTTTCAAAATAAAATAATAATAAGAAAATTAAACACTCAATTGGGAAAATAGTAGAAAGAACAACGCATAACACAATGACTTTGGTACGATTGATTACCGTGTCAAATCAAGAATGGCTTAGAGCCGTTTTTGAACCAAATTCTTAACCGTACTAGATTGACGATTCTGGTGTAGTGACTATTGGAATTTCCACATTTTGCATGTGTTGCGGCTGGTGGATTTCCAAATGTTTGAAACTGATGGATTAAATGCAGTAGAATGAGGGCATATTAGGTATTTCACATAGTAGCATGTGACTATATAAAGAGGTGTGATGATGCACGTTCTAGGCAAGCAAATCAAGCTAGAAAGTTTTTTCAATATTCAGATTTTTTTTTTTCTTCCCTTCTTGTGTAGGTGTTTGAATTATCTCCCAAGGCTTTGTAAAGCCAACAAATTTGTATTAGAGCGAGACGATCCCGTGGGACCAGGTATAGTTTGAAGGTTCAGATCGTGTGATCAAGGTGTTGCCACTGATACATCAAGAAAAAGGCGTTGTTGATCCGTGGTGTGAAGAAGTGATGACGTCCTCGATCCAACTGCAGATTCTAAAGTTATCTAAGGATAACTATGAAAACTAGTACATCCAGATGAAGGCTTTGTTCGGATCTCAGGATCTATGGGATATCGTCAGTGATGAGTATGTACAACTCACAATGGAGCAAGAAGCCTCCTATTATGTCGAACAAAAGACGGCTCTCAAAGATCAAAGGAAAAAGAACAAGAAGGCTTTATTTTTTATATATCAAGGGTTGGATGACTCCACCTTTGAACAAATCGCCGAAGCTACGACAAGCAAGCAAGCATGGGAGAGTTGTAGCACCATATTTAAGGGTGTTGATCGTGTCAGGAGGGTTTGACTCCAAACCCTTAGAGCTGAGTTCGAAGCCGCACATATGAAGGAAGGTGAGTCCATTTCAGATTATTTTTCAAAATTGCTTGTTATAGTCAACAATTTTAAAAGAAATGGCGAAAAGTTTGAAGATATTCGAGTAGTAGAAAAAATACTCTAATCTCTCATAACCAAATTCGAGCATGTAGTTGTGGCCCTTGAGGAATCGAAGGACTTAGAAAACTTGTCCATTGAAGAGTTGATGGGATCGTTGCAAGTGTATGAGCAACGAATGCAGAAAAATAATGCATCGACATTGGAACATGCCTTAGAGTCTAAGTTGACTCTAAATGACTAAAGTAGTGGTCATACAAATCGTGGAGGTTGTGGCTCCAGCACTAATGCAAGATGAAGGGCACATGGATATCATTTGAACCATCCACAAAATCAACAGAAATTTACCAATTTCTATGGAAGAGGGAATGGTAGAGGCTTAGTGCCGAAATTGTAACAAATTCGGCCATTATGCCTCGGATTATTGGAGCAAGCCAGTGGATCACACAATGAATGAACAAGAAGACTCCACAGTGCTCCTTGCACAAGAGAAAGGTTGTGATCGACTAGATGTATGGTATCTCTACACAAGTACAAGTAATCACATGTGCGGGAACAAAAGCCTATTTGAAGAACTCACAGGAGTTCATGGTGATGTGACATTCGACGACTCATTAAAGACACCGGTGAAAGGTAAAGGAAAAATCAAAGTCTTTCAGAAGAATGTTGTTCCAAACTACATGTCTAATGTGTACTACGTGCTTAACATGAAAAGTAATATACTGAGTCTCGGACAACTCCTTGAAAAATGGTATGTTATATACATGGAGAATTCTTCTCTTTCCATAAGAAATATGTATGGACATTTGATTACGAAAGTCCAGATGGCGAAGAATCATATGTTTTCGCTCCATATAAACACAGTGCTCGAGAAGTATTTTTATGGAAAAGTAAAGAATGATTCTTGGACATGACATCTTCGCTTTAGCCATCTAAATGTTAGTGGCCTGAAACTTCTGTCATCAGCAAGCATGGTGCATGGCTTGTCTACCATTAAAGCCCCAGACCAAGTGCGTGAGGCATGCACACTTGGGAAATAGCAGAGGAACTCCTTTTCGAGTTGAGTATCCCGAAGAGCAAGAGAACTGTTGTAGTTGGTTCACACTGACATCTGTAAACCATTGGAGCCAATCTCTCTTGGAGGTAATAAATATTTTACCTTTATTGACGATTTCAGTAGAAAATTATGAGTGTATGTAATCAAAGAAAAGTTTGCTGCTTTTACTATTTTAAAAATTTTTAATGCCCTTGTTGAAAAAGAAAGTGTTCTTAAAATCAAAACCCTTAGATCTGACAGAGGTGGAGAGTACACCTTAAATGCCTTTTGAGAGTATTGCAGGAATCAAGGAATCAAGCAACAACACACTCATGCCACAACAAAATGGAATTATAGAATGGAAAAATCGTACAATTCTCGACATGACAATGACTATACTGAAGGAGAAAAGTCTACCAAAGAATTTTTGGGCAAAGGCAGTTGTATGTACTACCTATCTGCTCAATAGGTGTCCGACCAAGAGTGTCAGATTCAAGAAACTACAAGAAAAATGAAATGGATACAAGCCAAGCGTAGCGTACCTAAGGATCTTTAGGTGTGTCACCTACGCTCAAGTTTCAGAAGCAAGAAGAAAGAAGCTTGATGATCGTGGTGAGAAGTGCATCTTCATCGGGTACAGTAAAGAGTCAAAGGCATACAAACTCTACAACCCACTAACCAATAAAGTGATGGTGAGTAGAGATGTAGTATTCTGCGAGGAAGAAGCTTGGAAATGGAATGAGGAAGATTCGGCCAAAGAAAATCAAGTCGAGGTTGAAGAACATGAAGAAGAGAAGCATAAGAACCACGAGCAAACACCTGCGACACCCTCTTCCACCGAACCGTCTGCACGTACAAGTCCAGCAATACATTCCATCTCCTCTAAAAGTATTCCATCAAATCAAAATGCAGCCAGCACGTCATCGTCCAGTTCTCCTTCACCCTTGGCTCCTATCAAAATGAGGAGCCTCAATGATATATACGCCGAAACTAAGGAAGTAAATTTGTTCTACTTGTATGCGGACCATGAACCTCTTACATTTGAGGAGGCTGTAGAATGCTGGAGGACGGCTATGGAAGAGGAGATCCAAGCCATTGAGAAGAACCATACATGGGATCTAACTTTACTTCCTCAAGGCCAAAGAGCTATTAGCGTCAAATGGGTGTACAAGATCAAACAAAATGCTGATGGTGAGATCGATCGCTACAAGGCAAGGCTCGTAGCAAAGGGCTACAAACAGAAGTACGGGATGGACTATGAAGAAGTCTTCACTCCTGTTGTTCACCTTGACACTGTGAGGATGATTATGTCCCTTATAGCCCATCACAGTTGGATGATGTACCAACTGGATGTGAAATCTACATTCCTAAATGGAATTCTGGAAGAAGAGGTTTATGTTGACCAGCCTGAAGGTTTTGTTATTCAATGGGAGGAACACAAGGTGTATCGACTGAAGAAAGCCCTCTATAGGTTGAAGCAAGCTCCACGTGCTTGGAATGCACGTATCGACAACTATCTTCAAGAGAACGGCTGCTCTCATTGTTCATATGAGCATGCAGTTTACATCAAGAAGAATGTTCATGGCGATATATTTATAGCATGCCTGTATGTTGATGATTTGCTGTTTACAGGAAACAGCCGACCGATGTTTGATGAATTCAAGAAGGCCATGTTTAAGGAGTTCGAGATGACCGACGTAGGTCTGATGTCCTTTTTTCTGGACATTGAAGTGAAGCAACAATATAGTGGCATCTATATATCTCAGAAGAAGTATGCCAAGGAATTGCTTGAAAAGTTCAAGATAGCCGATTACAATGCCATAAACACACCTATAGCAACAGGCTTAAAACTGACAAAGGACGGAGAAGGAAGAAGCGTTGACTCGACTATGTTCAAGAGTCTGATTGGAAACCTAAGGTATCTCACAATCATAAGGCCGGATATCGTCTATAGTGCTGGGCTTCTAAGTAGGTACATGGAAGCACCAAAAAAATTACATTGGCTAACCGTACAAAGAATCATCAGGTACGTCAAAGGAACAATGGAATTCTGTCTTTTCTATCCATACGATGATGAAGCAATGCTGTATGGATACTCAGACAGTGATTGGAGAGGTGACCAAGATGAAAGAAAGAGCACCACTGGCTATGTATTCTATCTTGGATCGACTGCTTTCACATGAAACTCAAAGAAGCAAACTGTTGTTGCTTTGTCCACATGTGAAGCAGAGTACGTGGCAGTATCATCTATGGTCTGTGAGGCGATTTGGTTGAGAAACCTGCTAAAGGAGCTGAAGCATCCGCAGGAAGAATCCACAGTCATATATGTGGATAAAAAGTTGGCAATCGAGCTACCAAAAAATTCGGTGCAACATGGAAGGAGCAAGCACATCGATACTAGGTATCACTTCTTAAGAGATCAAGTAAAGCAGAAAATGGTGAAATTAGAGTATTATCATACTACTGAACAGGTGACAGATATTTTCACTAAGGCACTATCGATAGATGCATTTAAACGACTTAGATTGATGCTTGGAATGAAGCCTGTTTTGGTTTGAAGGGGAGTGTTGGAACGTCCAAACCAAATGGATGGTTTAGATACTAATCTTTTCATGGCATTTGAAAAACCACACGGTTATGACTATTGGAATTTCCACATTTTGCACGTGTTGTGGCTGGTGGATTTCCAAACATTCGAAGCTGATGGATTAAATGTAGTAGAATAAGGGCATATTAGATATTTCACATAGTAGCATGTGACTATATAAAGAGGCGTGATGCTGCACGTTCTAGGCAAGCAAATCAAGCTAGAAAGCTTTTTCAATATTCCGAGTTTTTTTTTTGTTTTTTTTTTTTTTTTTTTTCTTCCCTTCTTGTGTAGGTGTTTGGATTATCTCCCAAGGCTTTGTAAAGCCAACAAAACCACCGTAGTAGACTTGATAGACATGAATGAGATTTAAGCCATTCAACAAGAAGCCCAACAGGTGGATCCTAATTCATGCCTTGGTGGTAGAGATGGTAAAATCCCACTACGATGTGAATGCATGGTTTATTAAAAAAAAAAAAAAGTCTCATACAAACAAAAAAGAAATAGACGGTTTAGTATGTACAGTTTAATGGCAAGGGAATAAATTAAAA
This sequence comes from Magnolia kwangsiensis, assembly GCA_037074715.1. Lineage (NCBI taxonomy): Eukaryota > Viridiplantae > Streptophyta > Magnoliopsida > Magnoliales > Magnoliaceae > Magnolia > Magnolia kwangsiensis. The sequence goes on along the minus strand of CM073578.1, from coordinate 7,161,887 downwards.
GAAAAAAAAATGAAAATAAAGTCAAATGACTTGAAGGATAAATAAATAAAAGAAGGATAACAAACGATAAGATACTAGGCTCGGTAGTCACTCGGTAAGATATTCGGTAATAATGATTTGTTCATCACTCGATTGAACTCCCTATATTAGACAATTGTGGTTTGTGGTTTGTGGGAATAGACAATGGGTGGATGGCATTGTTAGATGATATAATCGTGGTTCATGGTTCACTTGATTGAATTAAGAAAGACGGTCATTGTTAGATAACAATCTTGTTATCTCTTGGAATCACACTTTAGAAGCGAGACAGTTGGTGAGGTGACAAAATCTATCTATCACTTCGAATCAAACTTCGTAGGCGCTACAGTCGTGGCCAACAACTACTTGTTCGTCACTGGTAAGATGATTATCTATTTGTTGTGAAACTGAACTTCAAAGGCAAGATAACTGATGTAATTTCTAAGCAACTAGGCAAGAAAGCTCCATTAGCCTTCTGTTTGAGACTTGAGAATCTTCTTAATGGTCTAGTGGTATGATTGTAGACATATGATAGAGGGGTATAAGTACAATCTAATCAATTCATGTTTTTGTTTTCTGTGGTATTACACTAACTATCAATGAAGGAGTTAGATCGAGACTAAACTAAACTATGTTAAATTAAAATAAGTGTCCATGAAGGATGAAAGATAAAACAAAGTTACATTGGATAAGAAAGTTGTGTCGGATTGGCGTGAGCCTTGAGATATTGGATCGGTCTCTATTTTATTTAAGGCACATGGGAAGAATAAGAAAGAATTGTATTCAAAATAGATCTTCATAATTTTCTCTCAATTAATTAGCTAATCAATAGACGTGGTTAATTATACTTCTATCTTAAGAATAGTTTCTTAGTGTTTGTACTTTCAGCTAGTCATTAGTTAAGCATAGCCAATCACATTCCACCATGTGTTTTACAGTACATCAGTGTCAACCAGCTATTCGATTGTGCATACTCTCTTTAGCCATTACGTAAGTAATGAGTTCTCATATTTCGTCATGTGTCAGTGAGATAATTAAATACTTTTAGTTTCTTTACTTACTAGAGACGTGTCCTATGGAAACGATCATCTTAATCGAACTATAAAGCTCTTGTCCCTATGATGGTGCTACCGCATCTCAGCTTTCCAGTCATTAGGTATACCTATGCCAGATTAGGTGTAAACATACTGACCTTAGTATCTATGGACAAATTTAAAACAGTAGAAAGAAAATGGATGGAGTGAATTCAACTCTAGAAATCGAAGGATAGGATCATCACTGAATCGTGATAACTAAAAGATAGCCTATCATAGCGAGCAAATGGACGGTTCAGGTCCTCGAACCATGAGCATGAAGGCCTGAGATTCGACAGATCGCCTGTCTGGCTGACCTGATGAGTAGACAGGCTTGTTTCTTGTGAGGGGGACATTATTCCGGTATGATTAACAGTGAAAAGCTCGCACACTTGTATTACATTGGCACGTGAGGAGTTAGGGAATCTTAAACGTATGTTATGCTCTTGAGAATGAATGTAATCTTGTACGTTGGATTATCGCCCATAGCCTTCAGTTACAAGACAGAAAGCATTGGGGCTTTTGGAGAGTGTGTTCCATTATAGCGAGGAAAACAATTAGTGTTTTGTCTCTCTCTCTTGTACAAATGGTTTTTGTTTTTGTTTTTTTGGGACACTCCAATCAAATGATCTGGAGCCTCCATTTCCTCCAACCTCATACATCATGGGTAGGATGGTTCATTGAATGTTTGGTTATTCTCTGGTGTCGTGACATTTGATTAAAAACACGAAAACTCGGACTGAGTCGAGTTTTCTTAGGATTATATATATATATATATATATATATATATATATATATATATATATATATATATATAACTGTTTTCATTTATCATGGCCCGTCAAGTTTTAGATCAAAGTGAAACTTCAGCCTTGGGGGTTTCACTAGGTGTTGCTTCACATGAACGGTTCAGATTTTGGATCCACATTACGTATGATGGGTTTTCAAAAAAGTTCGTACGTAGTACGTACGAACCGGTTCACAGGATGAGCAACGTTGGTATATATTGAGATGGTATTATGAGGTAGACCTCATGGGAACTTCCCATGAGGTTGAGCTGTTTGGGCTCCACTGTGATGCGTGTCGACCATCAACACCGTGAATTTGATGGGTCCATACCAACTAAAATCATGTGAAGACATTCCTAAAACATATAAAAGCACTTGGCAAGGCCAACTTAAATTTTTTGTGTCTGAAATTTGGTCTGAGCCTTCATCCAATTGGGAAACATATAATGGATGAGCTGGATTTGTGAACCACATCTCAGTGGGCCCAAAAAATGATTATGAATGTTTTAATGGGAGGGTAACCCCTCTCAACCTTTGTATGTGGTGTGGCCCACCTGAGTCATGGATTTACTTGATTTTAAAGCCTGAGGCACACCATGGAATTGTGCATCTGACTGATTGGGTAGATGTTCGATAAACATCATGGTGGGGCCCACACATCTCAACTTCATGACAAGTTCCCATGAGGTCGACCTCACAGTTAGAGCTGGGCAAAACAAACCCGATCCGGTGGATCCGACCCGATCAGACTAGATCTGACCTGATCAGAACCGAATTGACGGTCCGGATCGGTGTAGATCGGGTAGCCCCTTCTAGATCCGAAAGCTTTTCGGGTCGAGTTCAGATTGGCCCTGATCCAACCCGACCCAATCCGAAAACCCGATCCGAATGGATCCAGACCGATCTGATCCTACCCGATCCGGAGTAGTTCTTTTGATACTTCTACTTTTTTCTCGTGGTATGGTCTGCTTGAGCTTTGGATATACATCAATTTTAGGTTCAACCACTAAAATGATTTGTGAAAACGAATGGATGGCATGGATAAATCACATGCATTCAAGGTGGGCCCCAACATAGTTTACTGTGTACAATAGCAAGAGGATTTGCTGGTGTACTGCACACAGCTATATAGCTGGCTTACGCGTTAGGTGTAGGTACGTGTCGTGCCAAGACGAGCACTGATGCTCCTCGCACTGTGAGTTTTACGAACAGTTCAAAGGAGATCAAAGTTATATGGCCCCACAGTGATGTATTTATTATATCTACATTGTTCATATATATTTAGAGATCATTTTAGAGCATTATCCAAAAAAATGGATCATTTGCAAAGATCATTTGGACCACACCACAAATAGCAACTGAGAATTATTTTCATCTTTAAACAATATGTAGGGCCCACTATAACGTTTATTTTCCATTCAATCTGTTCATAAGGTCACAAAGACCTAAATTAAGAGGAAAAATAAATTTGAAATCATCCAAAACTTTTGTCAGATTGTGACCCCAAAAAGGGTTTCAATGATAGACGTTCAAATTTTCACTACTTTTTTCAGTGGCCCACTTAATAGGTAGATCTATCTTATTTTTCGTCTCAAGCCTTAAAACAGGCTCACCAAATGAATGGACGGTTTTGATATAACACATGCACCGTGATCAAACCCACCTAACTTGCTAACGTCAATACACTATATACTACCAACGCATACACTTTCGTGCACACGTAAACAGCTGTAACTTGTAAGCACCTCGAGCTCCACGTTGTACAAATGGCTCAAACGAGTTCAACATGGGCCCCACAATGATGTATTTATTACATCTATACCGTTTATTCATTTTTCATGACCATTTTAGAGCATTTAGTAAAAAAAAAATAAAAATGATTCATATCTAAAACTCAAATGGGCCACACTGAAAATAGCAACGAAGATAATGATTTTCACCGTTAGAAAATCCAATCAGGATCGTAACTAATCGGATCCGACTTGATTTCCCTGACTGAGTTGGACTCGGTTCGGGTCAGGCCAACCGTACATCGGATCGGTTGGGTCCGATGCCCCGGACTCGGTGCCAGATCGGATCGAGTTCAAATCCGGCCATGTAGATTCGGCCACGTAGATTTCGGACCGAATGACCAAATCCTGTCCAACTCGGTTCGATGACCAGCTCTACTCACAGTACCATTTCTCATATATATATATATATATATATATATATAGAGAGAGAGAGAGAGAGAGAGAGAGAGAGAGAGAGAGAGAGAGAGATGAATTATACTACGATTTAGACCCATCCATGCAAGTGGGCCCATGATTAAGTGATCAATACCGTTGATAAGAATATCCCAAAAGTCCTCGAAATTACATGATCCCAGCCATTTTATCACTGTTGGTCATCTCCTCATAGGTAACCAAAGGTTAGGATCTCTGAGGTGGGGCCATCCAATCGATGGTCTGGATCAAAGAGCAGTTAAAGAATCTATCCACGTCCCATGCATTTAAATCTCTTGCTTGAGAAAATGACCAAACTGCCCTCCATCAACGTCTTATAAAAGCTCCAGCATGTCTGTGGCTTGAAGGACTCTAATGCATTCCACAACACCAAGTTCCCCAAAAGGCTAACAAACTCCTCCTATTTGCAATCCAACCGTCCATCATGATCATGTCCGGTCCATTCGAGTTCGAATCATCTCTACTTATATTGGCTGCAGTCACTTTGATTTCCTTCTCCTTCATTGTCTTCGTTCTTCGTAAGGACTCTAGAGGGACAAAACTCCCTCCAGGGTACCTAGGACTCCCCATTATTGGGGAGTCATGGAGCTTCTTCCAAGCTCAGAGAAACAACACAGGGTCTGAATGGATTAACGAAAGGGTGGCCCGATACGGCCACGTGTTCAAGACATCCCTATTGGGCTCTCCCACAGTGGTTGTTACAGGTAGAGAAGGTAACAAGTTCTTGTTCACTGAAGGTCATGGAGTACTCTCCGCAAAACAACCGTTATCGATCAGAAAGGTTGTGGGAGAGAAACAACTCTTTGAGGCCCCGGAAAACAGGTGAAGATGATGATAGTTTAATAGTGTTAGAACTTGGTGCTCGACTCGAAACTCGGCCTAGTCAACTTGACTCAGTGAGAATTCGAGCTGAGTCACAAGGAAATTAATCACTTCTAACCATGATTCAATCTAGTCTCTTGGCTTGATTTCTGGCCGATTTGAGTTAACTCGGCCAAGTTTCAAGTGAAGTCACCGAGTTTTAGAATTATGCCTGAGATCCCTCCGGGCCACCCATAATTCTATGGTTATTATTCATTAAAAGTTTTTTTAATTTTAAGTCTTTAAACAAAATTAGAAAAGGAGTATGTGGTGGTGCAATTGTACGAGCAAAGACTGTGGTGATGGCCTAACCATATTGTGACGGGGTAAGCCTATGGCCATACTACTGCTCATATGCCTGGTTCAAAGACTCAGCAATTTGAACCAACTCGTTAGGTCCTAAGTTGAGTTTGGACTCGGTGCAAGTTTTGGACTTGACCCTTAAATACCCCAAGTATCAAAATGAATCAGGCCTTACTGAGCCTGAGTCAACTCAAACGAGACTCATTCAAGTTTTACATGAATCAGGCATAACTGAGTCCGAGTCAACTCGAATGAGACTCATTCGACTGAAATCATGAGCATCATGATGAAAGTTATAATAAAAGTTTCATGCTCGCTGCCAGCCTAACACAATCCTTCTTCAAACGGGCTTGAGATTAGCTAACAAGAGTATTGAAACATTCCTAGGTGTTATGTAATAGTATAGTTGGAACCGGACAACTCACCCAATTAGTCGAGTGTGACCCTGGTTTGTGTATCAAAATGATCAGGCCAAACCGAGCCCAACTCAACTCAAGCTCGTCCTAATCTTAAAACCATGATCATATGGCCCATGTTTTCTGAGACCCATATCTTGGATTAATGAATTCATCATCATCATCATCATTATTATCATCAAAATTAAACCAAAGTTTCAGCCAGCTGCCACCCAAGCACAAAACCTCCACAGGCGTTGTGTGATAGTCTATTACATATATAGGTTGATTAAAATCAACAAATCTGATGGTGAAGTATGAAACGGTTATGTGTGTGTGGGAGTGTCACACCTGATAATTGGGATGGATTTGACATTAACATCACCCTAGCCCTCAACCTTTTCTAAAGTTATTTTAAATAACTTTTCCTCTGGGACATTTATTGTTATTGATTTTCTCAATTGATAGAACTAGTTGGACGTCCAACTAATTGTGTATGAGCATCTATCTATTCATGCATCCATCTATCTATATATATGTGTGTGTTGTATATATGTATATGTATATATGTATGTATATAGTGAAGGATGCAATCATGGTCCACTACCAGGGTGTATTTTATATTTTCCTCTTCTTTATTTTCCAACTTTTATTTATGCAGGTATAAGCTTGTAAAGAGTGCAATGATGAGCTTCTTAAGGCCCGAAAACCTTCAAGAATACATAGGAATTATGGACGATTTGGTGAAAACTAGATTATTAAGTGTAACGAAAGGGAAGGATACTATCAAGGCCGTCCCTCTTTTGAAAGATCTCACGTTCAATGTTTCATGTTCTCTACTATTCGGAATATACGATGAGTATACCAAAGCAGCTTTATTTGAGGACTTTTCAGAAGCATTCAAAACGGTGTGGTCCATTCCTATAAATTTCCCAGGCACCCTCTTCCGGCGGGGTATTAAAGCACGTTCCAGGATAGACCGGCGGATGTTGCCGACTGTAAGGATGAGAAAGGAAATGCTCATGAATGGGTTCTTGCATGCCAAAAGCGATGTGATTTCATCCATGATTGCATTGAAAGACGAAAATGGAGAACCAATCACAGAACAAGAGATTATGGATAATGTCGTAATGATGGTGATTGCCAGCCATGACACTACGGCCATTCTCCTGAGTTTGATGATATGGAAGCTGGCTAGAGATCCCATGATTTACCAGAAAGTTCTCCAAGGTAACGAATTGCACCATCCTGCATATCTTTCTTTAAGGGTTCATTTCGGTCATGTGTTACCCCAAGGGCCATGTGATGAGATGGTCCCATGATTAGACCGGTCTATCTTTGGACTATCTTCATGATGCTCGGCAATGAGCTACATGGATGTGTTAGGTGTCTGCAGAAGCACATATAGACGAATCAAGCAAAGTATTCCAATCATACAATCAAATCCAATCACAAACACTTGCTATACCACGCAACGATAGTAAGACACTATGAAGCAAAAATTTCAAGAAATAGATATTACCCGATTCAAACAAGCCTCAAATTATCCTTACAAGCCCTTGAAATCCTTTAAAATGAATTAGAAAGCTCTATAATGCTGCATATTCCTAATTACACCCTATATATATATATATATATATATATATATATATATATATATATATATATATATATATATATATATATATATATAGTCTTTATAAGAATCAAAATCAAAATAGAAAATAAATCCCACACTTATGCATCTCTATGTAACTCTACGCGATCGTTCGATGGCATTGATAGACTATCAATGAGATCAAACACATTCGATGTCATCGAACTAAACACCAAATTGTTCCAGCAATTAAACATGAAATTTTTAAATTTTTTTGATGGCATCAAGCCGCCTTTAATGATATCAAATTCTGCTCGATGGCATCGAGCTGTCAATAAACAAACCTAATAATTTTCAGATTTAAGACGTCAACAACAAGATGATCATGACCATCGTTTTTCAAAGTTGAATGCGATCCTTCTCTTCTAACGTTCCGCATTTATCTACATGCATGGATGGCTAGAGTCATTTCTTATGGGGGGAAATAAATCATTACATCATAAAGATGGACAATTGAACTGATTATTGGATCATCTCACCGTGCTATTGACTCCAGAAAAAAATGATTCTTTTATGTAGTATGATAATTTTCTTAGTAATCAAAGTGCGTAAAAATACCTACATAGAACCTATCTACTGTAAGCCTAAGCCCTCCTATCTAGGGTTGTCGATGGGCTGGGCTGGACCACCTCAGGCCTAGCTTAGGCTTAGACCCAAGGTATAGGCTTGGGCTTAAAATTCAAGCCAGTTTTTCAATAGGGTTTGGTTTGGATCATGTAGCAGCCTGTTAGCCCACACCAGCCCAGCTCATTAGGGTTCACAAGTGCAATTTTATAATACACACCAACATGTAAAAATTCTTATTTATCCTCATGTCATTCCTCCACCTCTCTCTCTCTCTCTCTCTCTCTCTCTCTCTCTCTCTCTCACAGAGAGCAGACCAATCCCTGGGCTCGGCCCAGCATAAACATTTCAGGCTGGGCTCCAGTTAGACTATTTTAATTCTACTGCAGGCTCAGGTTAGACTTGAGCCTATGCTAAACAATGCGAGCTGGATTTGGATAGAGCTTGGCCTAGCCCTAAGTGGGGCGCGGGGATATTCCTACTTGTATAGCTTCCCATAGCATAAATTTAAACCAGGTGAGTCAACCAGGTCCCTGGTTTTTGCTTGAGTCACCCCTAGTTTCTCATTCCTGAAAATTTATCTTCTTTTCTTTATATATATAATAAAAATTACTGAAAATAATTTCTTGATGATTTACGCACGAGTTATTGGATATTTTCAAACTATCAAAATAACATGGGTTTATTTGTCAAAATAAAAGGTGTAACTTTCAAAATTGGAAATATTTTCTTTTGGAGTAAAAATTTCATTTCTCACTTTTAAAACTCCTTGGCCAACTTAGTTTATATGCTTTAAAAAAAAAAAAAAAGTCTATATGCTTTAAAAAGTTATTCTTTTTTTGTAACAAAAGTCACTTATAAGTGATGTTTGTGGAGAAAATCTATAAATCACTTACAAAACTTCATGAGCTGAGAGTGAGAAGTCACTTCCATGTATGGTACTTACAATTGAAAGTCACAACTTAAAAGCTTACAGCATCCAAACGACTTTTTTTGTTTTTTTTTTTTAAATGAAAGTTAGTTAAGTCGGGGCATTTTTCTGTTGCATACAACAGTTTGAGTTCTCTTTGTTTCTCTTTTTTTTTTGTTTTTTGGGTGGGGGTGGGGGGGGGGGGCTACCAGAGCACATGGAGATTTTGAAGGAGAGAGAAACACAGGGAGGAAAGCTTACATGGAGTGAAGTTCAAAAGATGAAATATACATGGAGAGTAGCACAAGAGCTGATGAGACTCATCCCTCCTGTCTTTGGTAGCTTTAGAGAAGCTCTTCAAGACACCAGCTTTGGTGGCTATGACATTCCTAAAGGATGGAAGGTATGTACATCCGCATCACATAGTTATTTAACAATCTAGACCGTTGAAATTTTTGTGAATGGAGCATGACCCAAAAATTACACTGAAAAATAGAGTAGCCATCTAATTTTGTACTTGGAATTTGGGCCACTTTCTATTTGAATTCTAACCCTTGGTTCGATAACCATCTGATTGAATGGGTAGGATTGATGTGTTTTTTGGGATGTGTTCCATCCACAATGTGCCACACAATTTAAAATATCTGGACAGCTATCATATGAATCTAGCCGTTCATATTGTGCATGAGACGTGCTAATCTGTGGTGTGCGTTCGTGAGTCATACATACGTTGGATACATGGCATCCATGGGCATCAATGTGGATGGACGGTCCAAACCATAGGCCTGACTGTGAACGGACTGTAGCCCAAAAAATTATGCCTGATCTGACGATCTCAACCATTTGAATTGGCTGTTTAACTTAGATTACCTATCTTCTTCCTTTTAACCGTTAATTTGATGGCCACGAAACAAATGGATGGGATGCTTAAAATCTGCGTGGGTTTTTTAGGGATACAGTTCATCTGTGATAGCCCCACGAGTTAGATGGTCTGGATCAAAATACACGTGTGCCACGTGTATACTAAAAGAGTCACCACTATTTCATCTAGTGCATGTGGATCCAACGCTTTATTGTATATGGTTTAAGGTATTCTGGACCTCATCACCGACCCACATGGACAAGGACATCTTCGCAGATCCTGATAAGTTCGATCCATCACGTTTCCAAAACCCATCTAAGCCGATCCCACCGTTCGCCTACATCCCATTTGGAGCTGGGGTCCACATGTGCATTGGCAACGAATTCGCTAGGGTTGAGACGCTCACGATCGTCCATAACATGATCATGAACTTTGAATGGTCACAAGTGAATCCCGAAGAAACGATCACATGCCAACCGATGCCTTATCCATCGATGGGCCTTCCTATCAAGATCAAAGCAAGGATTACATCCGCGTAGATTTATGATTTAATACTTTGAATTGCTACTCAGCTTGTGTACCAAACATATATTTGGGAAGTGTGTTATTTTCTTGTTTTGATGATTACCATGAGTAGAATTCTCGGTTGCAGTGGACCATGAATTGGGTTAGACCAAATGGATGGTGGAGATCATTGATTGGACTGAATGTGTTAAGTAGAGGGTAGTTGTAACCATCGCGGTGGGGCCCACTTTGATGTATTTATTCAAAATCCACGCCGTCTATCCCTTTTGATAGATCATTTTAGGGATTGAGATAAAACATTGAAATACATCCAAATGTCAGGTAGACCATCCGTAGGAAACAGTGGTGATTGACCATTAAAAACTTTTTGTGGGCCACCAAACGTTTGCATCAGTATGATATTTGGGTTTTTTTTCCCCTTGTCCAGGTTTGTGTGACCTTATTAGCATCTTGGATGGAAAATAAACATTATGGTGGGCCCTAGGCTGTTTTTTTTTTTTTTTTTTTGTGAGGCCATCAATCACCATTGTTTTCTATCGTATGGTCCACCTGAGATTTGAATCTACTTCATTTTTTGTGCTCATCCCCTATAATAATCCGGAAATTAGAATACATACATCAAGGTGGGCCCCATAGTTAGGGCCGCACCATCTTTGGCTAGATTGAGATGGCATCTAATCCGCTCTCCATTTTAAATGGCCATTTGAAGTACCGTCCATTGGGAGTAGAGTTGTACATGAACTGAGTTATGTCGGTTAACTCGCTTAACTCGACTTGAAAAAGCTCAATTTAACTCGGTTCGAAACTGAGTTTGAGCTGAGTTGAGTTGATTTTTGGAGCTTGTAAAAATTTTGACTCGAGTTTGAGCTTGTCTGAGCTCGAATTGACTTGAATTAAATCTCAAGTACTCAAATCGAACCAGTTCAGTGACTTAATTATTTTAATATTGATGTTGCTCACTAAGTGTTTGATGAAATGACTTAACGAAGTGTTATTTCAAGTGCGAGGAAGGTATGGATATGAAACAAATCACTACTAAAAAAGAAACATTACATGATAAAACTACTATTGTATCTTGATTTTGATGCTGCCTATTGAGTATTTGATGAAATAACTGTAAACTACCGATGATGTTTTGCATATTGTGAGAAATTGAAGGTACACTCCATATGTTTGAGAAAATGCCGCACATGCTCGAACTCGGCTTGAACTGGCCCCAGCTGCTGACTAAACCGAGTTGAGCTGACCACTCAAGCTCGAGGACCGAGCCAAGTAGAGTTCGAGCTGGGGTCAGCTAGTAGCCAAGCTCGACTTGGTTCAACTCGTGTACAACTCTAATTGGGAGAGTACCATTCACACTTCCTCTAAGAACATACCAGGACTTGGCCATGTGGGTCTATTGAGATGCTGGTGAGCCTGAGCCACCCATTCCATCCACGAGACTTTCTCTATAAAACAATGATGTTGCTCACATTCCTGCTATTTTCTATCTTCTAACGATCGTTCAGCTACACAACAGTTAGGGTTAAGACATGAAAGCGATGGATGAATTTTATGGGAGGGGATTTTTTATTTTTATTTTTTTCTAAAATGGCAGTAAGGTATAGTTGTTTTTAAAGAATAGTCTCAATTTTCATTTTTTTAAAGCTTCATGTCTGCTTTTTAGTTTTTATTGGAGCAAAATGACATTCCTTTAAGAGTTGGGCCCGTATCTACTTTCGCTTGTGAGAGAAGATTCGTATCTAGCACCAATCACAATTCATCATGTGATCATCATGCGGTGATTCGATTCACTTGAAGGGAGATCTAATTTGTACATTCTCTTTGTGACCGATCACTTTGACTAGAAGATGTTAATTTCAATTGGATACGAGCTCTTTACAGCCCACAATAACCAATAATGGTGGTCGTTTGCTTCCAACTATTTTCTTATGGTGTGGTCGACCTTATTTGTAGATATAACTCACTCTTTGGCCCATGACGTTAAAGTAAATTTCTAAATCCAAGGGATAGAGTGGATTCAATACATAATATACCCCTTAACATATAGCAACTATACCTGAAACACATGACAACCCAGACACTTAACAAATGATAACCCAAACCCTTAACACATGACAATCACAACTCAAACCCTTAATTCATGAAAACCTTGACTCCTAACATATGACAAGCTCGACCCTTAACACACGACAACCATGACATTGACCCTTAACAGTACAAGGATGCCATCTATGAGGCGAGTATGTATCAAATTCACTCTGTCCATTAGAGTTAGAATTTCACAAAAGGTCATAGGCCAAAGATTGAGTCACATTTATAAATTATATAGACCACACCATAAGGAAATAGCTGATAGTGAATAACAAATGTTATCGTTTGTTTTGGCCACAGAGCTCCTATGAGGCTGAAGTTAGTGTATTCTCGTTGAAATATTAAGCCCAAGGAGATAATGAACGAACTGGATATGCCTTCAAGTGGGCTCAATAATCACGTTATGGCCACCTCACACTCTCGATGGAGCTTGAAAGCTTTTACCACAAGCAAAAGTAAGCGCACACACAACTCCCAAAAGAAATGGCATTTTAGTTCATGAAAAAGCTAAAGAGCGTTCACAGGCCAAAAAAAAAATGAAAACAAATCCTTTTACGGATATATTACACGCAAACTCTGCCAGTAGTTATGTCTGTACCCGACGGTGCTCCGTGGGCTCCACAATAATGTATGTGTTTTATCCACAGCATCCATTTTGGACCATTAATATTTAAGGGCATGAGTCTAAAAATGAGGTGGATCAAAATATCAAGTGGATCACACCACAAGAAAACAGTGGTGATTGAACAATCACCATTAAAAACTTTTTAGGGCCCACTGTTATGTTTATTTTCCATCAAATCTGTTAATTCTATTATACAAATATGGATGGAGGGAAAACACAAATATTATCTTGAAAAGATTTGATTCAATCAGTAATTTTTCCTGTGGTGTGGTTCACCTAAGATTCTGATCTTCCTCATTTTCAGGCTCATACCATAAAATGATACAAAAACAAAAAAAAACAAAAACGGATAGATAATTGGATAAAACATATACACCATGGTGGGCCCACGGAACATGGCACTGACATCAGGACATTGTCAGTATGCAAACATCAGCATAATAATTAAAAAATTAAATAAAAGTTTACAAACTTTACCTGATTAAAATGGAATTTTACTTTCCAATAGTTTTCAAACAGCTACATCTTAGTATCTTTACTCTGTAATGCTTTGGTTGATGATACTCTGTCAAACATCTACACTATATGGATTATGGTGCCCCATAATGGACGGGTATCATAGTTTTAAAGCCATCAAATGGATGGTTGTGAACAAAATTGTCAAAGGTCCAAAATCAATGGGCAAATTAAATGTTTAGGGTCACCTAGAGCAACATCAATAATTAAAGTGCATGTATTGCCATGGAGTTTATGTGCTCGAGTAAAATCCAGGTCCCGATGTTATTCTTCTTTACCAACATTAAACTCCCATCTTATAACCCTCCAACTCGGATTGTGTAGTGTAGCCCACAGCACCAACGTTGGTACTGATCAGTGCTATCAAAAAAACTCTGTGACCCCACCATGATGTATGTGTTTTATACCGAAGCGGATTAGCTGGTATACCACACACCAGCTGTATAGTTGGTGTCGTGCCAAGACCATCGCTTAGGCTTCTCGAGCTCTGAGTTGTACAGACAGTTTAAAGGACATCAAAGTTATATGGCCCAACAATAATGTATTTATTATATTCATGCTGCCTATTCATTTTTTGAAATCATTTTACAGTATTATAATAAAAAAATTGAATTATATCCAAAGATAATGATTTTTACTATTAAAATTTTCATAGGGCCCACTGTAATGTTTATGTTCCATTTACTCTGTTCATAAGGTCACAAAGACATGGATGAAGAGGAAAAACAAATTTAATATTGATCTAAAATTCCTGTGAACCCCAAAAGGGTTTCAATGACAGACGTTCAATCCCCCACTTCTTTTTTCAGTGTGGTCCACTTGATTGGGAGATCTGTCTTATTTTTCTTCTCAAGCCTTACGACAAGCACGAAAAATGGATGGACAGTTTGGATATAACACATACCTCATGATGGGACCTATAGCTATATAGCTGGTGTGTGGTACACCAACCAATCCGCTTCCGTTTTATCCATTATATTATCCATCCATTTTCCAGCCCATTTTAGGGCACGAGCCAAAAATAAAGTGGTGGATCAAAACTTTAGGTGGAGCACACCATGCACACGAAACAGTGATGATTTCTCTGTCTCTCCTAAAGAATTGGCTTGGTCCAACGCCTGGTTGACCTAACCCTTGGTTCTAAGCATAATGGCTGCACCACCGTTGGTGCACACCCGAAGATAGAGTGAGGTCCGCACTAGAGATCCGTGCGATCTACTCCAGCCTATCAACTTCTACTGCACCTATTAGGGCATCATACAAGCTCAAGTAAGCCATTCTTTTAAATCTTGAGTTTTAGGTGGGGATTTCTATTAATCTGACGATCAGATTCTTTCCTTTGATCAACACATTTAATGGCTCGTAGTCCAGTTTAGGCAAAAATTTAATATATACTTTTATAATTAGATGTTAGTACATCTTGATTGAACAGAAAATCATGAATTTCAATGGCTGAATTATTTCAGAACAAATCATCAATGGTCCTAATAGTCCTTTAAAGTATCTGGATGAAATCTAATAGATGATTGTGATGATCAAAACCCTAATCAGATGATGAGAGATCTTAATCTAATGATTGATCTTGAATCCAATGATTGATTTTCAATTTTAACAGGTCAAATCGATGTTGCAATCATAAATTGATGATTTGTAGGGTTCTTTGAGGTTGTACTCATATAAATATATGGTCAATTACTTCAATAAATTGTCGGATTGAGTATTACGAGATGAAGGTATTCTTAATAGGATGTACAAGGTTAATATTAATTTTGATGGTTGCTCTCCTAATTTGATAGCTAGTTGGGGATTTCTACATTGAGTGATGTGAGCTGTACAAAAGATGTACCTAATGGTCCAGGTTACAAATTTTGGATAAATGGTCAAATACATTTATTCAAGGGTCCACTTTCGATGGAATTTTGATGTAGAGTGGGTTGCAGATGTTGAGAATGTGGAGCCATGATTGGGCCGCCTTCGACCGGTCGTGGGGGAGCCATGACCGGTCGTGGGAGGCGCTCGATCGGTCGTGGGTTCGAGCCCTGACACGACTCAAATTCTAGCGAGTTGTGCTGTTTTTTTCCCGGGGCCTAGGACTGGTCGTAGGAGAGCTACGACTGGTCATAGGGGCCTAGGATCGGTCGTAGCCGAGCCAGGACCGGTCGTAGGTTACGTAGTTTGTTCCGCAAAACTGCGGATTTGAATCCTTTCGCAACCAGGATGCGGAAGGAAAGTTGCCTAAACTATAAATAGGGGTTCTTAGGGGGTTTCTAGGGTATGCATGAGATGAAGAATATTGAGAAATATTTCTAAAGGTGTGGGCTAAGGGTTTTCTATATTCTTCCAAGGGAGAGGTTAGTATTTTGCCTTGTAATCTTTGTTTCTTCATAGTGAAAGTTTGCATCGGTAATTTTTTACCCTAGTTTGGGGTTTTTCCACGTATATTTTGTCTTGTGGTTTGTTTGGATTGCTTTGATCTGTTTCTAGTTTTTATTTCTTTCTGTTTATCGTTTGTGGGTGAGGCCAGAGATTGGATCTCGGCCCATTGCGTTGTTGGCGTGCTGCGCAACAACTGGTATCAGAGCTATTGGTTTAGTTCTATTGGTAGCGATGGCGGAAGATGGAAAAACTAGAATTGAGAAGTTTAATGGTTCAAACTTTGCCTTTTAGAAGATGCAGATGAAAGATTATCTGTATCAGAATGACCTCTACATTCCTCTAAAAGGAAAAGAGAAGAAACCAGAAAAGATGACAGATGATGAATGGTTTTTACTGGATAGGAAGGCTTTAGGAATGATCCGACTCTCTTTGTCTAAGAGCGTCACCTTCAACATATCCAAGATGAAAATGACAAAAGAATTAATGGAAACCCTAGCCACCATGTATGAAAAATCCTCAGCATGAAACAGCTATTCAACATGAAGATGTCAAATGGTGGGAGCGTGGATGAACATCTAAACAAGTTCAATACAGTCACGAGCTAGTTGGAATCCGTTGGCATCATTTTTTACGATAAGGTCAGGGTGCTATTGATCTTATCCAGTCTGTTAGACAGTTGGGATGGTTTGGTGATTGCTGTGAGCAATTCTTCAGGGTCGACAAAGCTGACATTTGATGATGTGGCTGGTTTAATTCTCAGCGAAGAATCTAAAAGGAAGGCATCAGGAGTTTCAGGGGATTCAGGGAATGCTCTAAACGTTGAAGGAAGAGGAAGATCGCAGAACAGATGAGGCAATAAACACGGGCGTTCTAAGTCGAGGAAGAAGTCCAAGGGACCGAAAGACAAAGACAGGTGTTGGCATTGCGGCAAGAAGGGGCACATGAAACGTGATTGCAGGGCGCTCAAGAAACAAGATGGAAGCTCTCAAGGCGGGAAGTATTCAGTGAATCTGTCTGAGGAGAGCCACACAGAGGCATTGATCTTGTCTCTTGATGCGAGGAATGAGTCTTGGGTTATAGACTCGGGTGCTTTGTTTCATGCCACTTCATGTAAGGAAGTTTTGCGTGATTATGTGTCAGGTGACTTTGGGAGAGTCTACCTGGGTGATGATGAGTCGTGCAGTATTGTTGGAAAGGGGGACGTTCAGGTCAATCAGAAAGACGGAACGGTTTTAAAACTGAAGGATGTCAGACATGTACCAAGTTTGAGAAGAAATCTGATCTCAGTGGGGCAGTTGGCCGATATTGGTTATGTGACGACATTTACCAGTGATTCCTGGAAGATCACAAAAGGTGCCTTGTGGTATCTCGAGGCAAAAAGAAAGGTACCTTGTACGTGACTTCAGGATCGTATGGTTCACTCTCAGTCGCATCAACTGGAGTGATGGGCAGTTATGGCATCAAAGGTTGGGACATATGAGTGAGAAAGGGATAAAAGTGCTGTTGTCAAAAGGGAAGCTACCAGGGCTGAAGTCTCTTGACTTGGAATTCTGCGAGAACTGCATATATGTCAAGCAGAAGAGGGTAAGCTTCAAGAAGACAGGACGCGCTCCAAAGACGCATCTATTGGAGCTTGTACACACTGACGTGTGGGGATCGGCACAGGTATCATCCCTTGGTGGCTCACGTTATTTTGTTTCCTTTATTGATGATGCTAGTAGAAAACTGTGGGTTTATTTCTTAAAGCATAAATCTGATGTATTTGATGCGTTTAAGAAGTGAAAAGTTATGGTAGAAAATGAGACAGGTAAGATAGTAAAGTGTCTCAGATCTGATAATGGGGAAGAATATTGTGATAAGAGCTTTGAGGAGTATTGTGCAGCAAGTGGAATCAAACATCAGAAAACGATTCCAGGGACACCACAGCAGAATGGTATGGCTGAGCGCATTAACAGGACCATCCTTGAGCGCACCAGGAGCATGAGGTTACATGCAGGGTTGCCCAAGACCTTTTGGGCAGATGCTGTAAATACTGTCGTATATCTTATCAATAGAAGTCTCTCAGCACCATTGGATAGTGGGCTACCAGAAGAAACGTGGACTAGAAAAGAAGTGAACCTTACACATCTCAGAGTGTTCGGTTGCACTTCATATGTTCACATTGATGCAGAGCACATAAACAAGCTGGATGCGAAGTCCAGGAGGTATAGGTTTATAGGCTACGGGCAGGATGATTTTGGCTACAGGTTTTGGGATGCAGAAAACAGAAAAATCATCAGAAGCAAGGACGTAGTCTTCAACGAAAAAGTGATGCATAAGAACAGTGTGCAGGAAAATAAGGCCGAGAAAAAAGAATTCGTAGAGTTGGAAGAGTTACCAGACATGGGTGTTACAGCGCCACAGGATGATCATGCATAGGAGCATCATGAGGCAGAGCCACAGACACTGGTTGTGAGGAGGTCTACTCGGGAGAGGAGACCCACGGTTCGATACTCACCCTCCTTACATTATCTACTGCTGACAGATTTTGGTGAGCCAGAATGTTTTGAAGAGGCATTACAGTCAGATACACAGGTTAAGTGGGAGCAAGCCATGGATGAGGAGATGGACTCTCTTGAGTCTAATCGTACATGGGAGCTGTCACTTTACCTAAGGGTAAGAAAGTTCTTCATAACAAGTGGATTTACAGATTGAAGGAGGAGCATGATGGTTCGAAATGGTACAAGGCGAGACTGGTTGTAAAAGGTTTTCAACAGAAAGCAGGTATCGATTTCACTAAAATATTTTCACCGGTAGTGAAAATGTCTACGATTCGCATGGTCTTGCGTATAGTGGCTACAGAGAACTTACATCTAGAGCAGCTAGATGTTAAGACAGCCTTTCTTCATGGGGATCTTGAAGAAGAAATATATATGCATCAGCCGACATGATACGTGGCACCAGGTAATGAGAACAAGGTGTGCAGACTGAAGAAAAGTCTATATGGCTTGTAGCAGGCCCCGAGGCAGTGGTACAAGAAGTTTGATAGTTTCATGTCGAAAAACTGTTTTAGGAGATGTCATGCAGACCACTGTTGTTACTTGAAGAAGTTTGATACGTCGTACATCATTCTTCTTCTGTATGTTGATGATATGCTTATGGCTGGTTCAAGCATGAAGGACATCTCAGATCTCAAAAGATAACTATCTAGAGAATTTGCCATGAAGGATTTAGGAGCTGCAAAATAAATCCTAGGCATGAGGATAAAGCGTGAAAGGAAAAATAAGAAACTGGTTTTGTCACAGGCAGAGTATATAGCCAAGGTACTTGATCGATTCAATATGGGAGGTGCTAAGTCGGTTAGCACTCCATTATCCAACCACTTCAAGCTATCTAAGGAGCAAGGTGCAAAGACGCAGGAGGAACTGGACTACATGACCAAAGTCTCATATGCGTCAGCGATTGAGAGTCTCATGTATGCTATGGTGAGCACGAGGCCAGACATTACTCAAGCAGTGGGAGTTGTTAGCAAGTTCATGAACAACCCCGGGAAGGAACATTGGGAAGCTGTGAAGTGGATCCTCAGATACCTTGTGGGTACTAAGGATGTAGGGCTGTGTTATGGTGGATCAGAAATCAAGCTGCAAGGCTACGTGGATTCAGATTTGGCAGGAGATATCGATAGCAGAAGAAGCACTACAGGTTATGTCTTTACTCTGGGCAGTACTGCAGTCAGTTGGGTCTCTCAGTTACAGAAGATAGTATCTATCAGTACGACAGAAGCAGAATATGTTACCGCTACAGAAGCATGCAAGGAGATGGTGTGGATGCAAGGTTTAATGGAAGAGTTGGGTAAGAAGCAAGTAGATTGCAAGCTGTATAGTGACAGTCAGAGTGCAATATACTTGGCTAAGAATTCAGCCTTTCATTCAAGGACCAAACATATTGCCATCAGATATCACTTCATACGTTTGTTACTGGAAGATGGATCAATTATTCTGGAGAAGATTCATACAAGTGAGAATCCTGCAGATATGTTGACCAAGGTGGTCACAAGGGAGAAGCTGAAGCTCTGTTCAGCTTTGATTGGTCTTCAGGTTTGAAGACGGGGAGGTGGTGCACTCCGGATGAAGAAGACGAAGGTTTATGACAATGTGTCTCCAAGTGGGAGATTGTTGAGAATGTGGAGCCACAATTGGGCTACCTTCAACCGGTCGTGGGGCGTGTTCGACCGGTCGTGGGGGAGCCACGACCGATCGTGGGAGGCGCTCGACTAGTCGTGGGTTCGAGCACTGGCATGACTCAAAGTCCAGCGAGTTGTGCTGTTTTTTTTTCGAGGCCTAGGACTGGTCGTAGGAGAGCCACGACTGGTCGTAGGGGTCTAGGACCGGTCATAGCGGAGCCAAGACCGGTCGTAGGTTACGCAGTTTGTTCCACGAAACTGCGGATTTGAGTCCTTTCGCAACCGGGATGTGGAAGGGAAGTTGCCTAAACTATAAATAGGGGTTCCTAGGATTTTTCTAGGGTATGCATGAGATGAGGAATATTGAAAAATATTTCTAAAGGTGTGGGCTAAGGGTTTTCTATATTCTTCCAAGGAAGAGGTTAGTATTTTACCTTGTAATCTTTGTTTCTTCATAGTGAAAATTTGCATCCGTGGTTTTTTACCCTAGTTTGGGATTTTTTCACGTATATCTTGTCTTGTGGTTTGTTTGGATTGCTTTGATCTGTTTCTAGTTTATATTTCTTTCCGTTTATTGTTTGTAGGTGAGGCCTAAGATTGGATCTCGGCCCACTGCGTTGTTGGCGTGCTGCGCAACAGCGGACAATTTCATGGCCAAGATGGATAAGAAAAGGCACGGTCAGCGACAGAAGTGATCCGGACCATCAGACCTTAGATCAAACGTATCTCGCAATCCGGAATGAGTTATCCGACGTAAAATATATGAATTTGGGATAGAACGAGCTACTTTAGCCAACCAACCCTGCTATGCCGGGTTGCGCAGCCCAGATTTGTGAGAAACCCCCTGATCGATGGTCGTTTTCCCATTTTATTTTTATTTTTACTATAAATAGTAAGTTTTAGTTTGAGTATAACTCTTCATCCGTTGGGCTTTAGGAGTTGTGTCCAACATGAAAAGTGCTCAGGATAATTAGGAGAACGGTTTGATGAAGCCAAATAGGACACTTACTATTTTTGGCCGAAAACCTTGTGCACTAGTAGACATCACGACCATCTATAAATAGTAAGTTTACTATTTATAGTAAGTTGCAAATTCTAGGAGTTTTAGTTGTAGTTTGAGTCGAATTTCTTTCCTATTGCTTGGTTCCCTTATTTAAAGGGGTGTAAACTCATTTTTAGTCATTCATTAATCAATTTCGAATTACTAAAAATTCTTTTCTATTTTATGCTTTCTTTCCTCGTGGATTCGAGGAGTCTCTGTGAGGAGTCTAGAGAAGTTCCGTGGATTCGAAATATTTATCATCTCGAGGAAGACGGTGCTTGACCTTACGTCCTTCCAGTTTTCTCTGACCATGCCTTTTCTGATCCATCTTGGCCATGAAATTGTCTGCGACCCGCTCTACATCAAATTTGGGTTTTAAATGGTAACGTTATACAATCCAACGGTAGGATTGCTTCAAAGTTTGATTATAAACAATACCTAGGGTTTTCTATTCTAATCTAAGTTAGATTTTACAGTTGATTTGAAATAAGATGGTTTAATTGGATGTTTAAGTGATGATCAAGCATCAATTATAAATTTTTGGGTGTCATGGCCTAATGAATGGTAGTTTTGATGATCCGTGACCTAATATTGATAATGAACCACTTGATTTGTCTATTACAAGGTTTTATGATGATTTGTTGGAATCAAAATTCTAGAATTTTACCTTTTTGTACTCATTTTCAAGGTTTTCCTATGGAAAGTGTTTAGATGTATTCATATAATCCATCAAAAGTTTTCTATATCTAATAACAGCCAAGGACCGCCAATAATTGAGTATTGAAAAGTTCGGGTTATTACAACATATACCTTCTTTTATCATTGTTCTTTCACAAACTTTTCTTCCACTCTTAAAAGATAAGAGAAAATTAGATGAAAAAATATTGTAAATATTTTACTTTTAAAAAATAGGTTCTTCTTTCATAAAAAATCTACTTAAATGGGTTCAAAGACTCCAGTATTAAAATATGGGTTCTTCTTTCTGCAAAGATTATTCACAGATGGATTTACTTGAAAAGAAACTGATATAAAGAGAGGAGAGAGATTAAAAAAAAAAAAGTAAACTATTAGAAGATGAGCTTTTCTTCTTTCTTAAAAAAAATCAAAAATCCAAATAATCAAAATAATCAAAATAAAAAAAGAAAGGCTTAAATTGGTCTTTTGTCAAGAGCTGGACTTTTGGCTACTTTTGAAAGGCCAAACATTTTCAAAATGAGATAATCTCAATGCCTACTATGTTGCTCAAATTATTGAAAGATGTGCTCCATGTTATCGAATTTCTTTTATGAGACTAAGAATATTATTGGAGTCGACCTCAATTGTTAAAAAAAAAAAAAAGTGATGCATGTCCCAATAATTCACAATTGTATTGAAAGACTAATGTTATGATGACTAATGTGATGCGTACGGTGCATCTATATAAAAAAGGGCAAAACTTAATTATGATGATAAGGCAACTACTTCTTCCAAAGTTAAGAAGATTCTAGCGAAGATATATTTTGTGGCATTTTTCCTTAATACTAAGATTACAAATGCTGCTCATGGAAGTGTAGACGACTAAAGATATGAGATAGAATGACAAAGGCTGAATTAGTGATTAGTGCATGAGGCATCCTTCTAATTCTCCTGCATGGAAATCTTTTGATGAGCAACGCCTGAATTTTCATATGATAGTCGCAATGTCAGACTCAAGTTAGCAACTAATGGATTCAATATATTCGGGACAATAAGTATTGCTCACAATGCATGACCTGCTATTTTCATACTGTAAATTTGCTACTGTGGATGTGCATGAAGCACCCTTACATCATGAAGTTGTTTCTTATACATGGCCCATGTATTATAGGCAATAATATTGATAAGTATTTGCAATCATTGGTAGAGGAGTTACGTAAATTATGGGAAGTTGGCGTCGACATTTATAATGCGTTGTTGAATTTGAATTTTTGAATCTGTGCAGCCTTGCTATACGTAGTTAGTGACACTAAAAGAAAAGGGGGCTTTAGCCTCACTTCAAAACTGTGGCTAAAAAGGTTAAAAACTGAGGCTAAAGCCTTTAGCCTCAGTTTTGCCTCATTTATCCAAACCGAGGTTGATACCCCCGGGGCTAAAGGCTTTAGCCTCAGTTTTAGCAACTGAGGCTAAAATGACTTATAGCCTCAGTTCTTCAAGTGAGGCTAAAAACCTTTTTAGCTTCAGTATTTTCAAAATGAGGCTAAATCAAAATTTTAGTATCCATTATTTCCAACTGAGACTAAATCCAAATTTTAGCCTTGGTTGCCTCTAATTGAAGCTAAATCTATTTTTAACCTTGGTTCTCAACAACCGAGGCTAAAACCTTTAGCCACGGGAATTTAGCCTTGGTTCTCAACAACTGAGGCTAAATCCAAGCCTCTGTTACAAATTGAGGCTAAAAATGATTATTTTTTTAAATATTTATTTAAACTAATAATCCATTCATTCAATCCACTCATGAAACAATCAATCATGAAAGCCATAATACCAAAAAAATAGTTAACAACTCAATCAATCTCACTTGTTTACTATTGAAAGTTTTCAAAAAAAACTCAATCAAACTATTACACAACATTAGGTTCCACAAATAATACAAAGTCACAGTGCAAGATTTGGGTATGACTTTTGCTTGGCTGATGAACAACTATATCTTGTTCGGTTGTCTGAAAGCATCTGCAAAGAAGAAGAACTCGCCATTAGCAATAATTTTGTGTGCGACTGTCCAGGTGTCAAATGAACACAAATGGTATTTTTAGCGGCGCTCACAAGCGCCGGGATTCTATTAGCTGCGCTAGTCAAGCGCCAATAAATGGGTATGTCACTAAAAGTATTAGCGGCGCTAGGTAACTTTTTGTAGCGCTTTTCTGAGCACTGCGCATTGCATGTTTTTGCGACACAAATAAGCGCCGCTAAAAATCACTCAGAGCGCTGCTAAGAGTGGTTTATGGACACTTTTTCTCACAAAAAAGCGCCGCAAGATTTCTACGCAAGCGCCGCTAAAAGCCTCTGTATGGATTTGAGAGGCACTAGCATGCCAGTAATTTTTATTATTATATATAATTCAATCAAAACCTGTATTTTTTAAATATTTGAAACATAAAAATAATGCAATACAAATAAAATAAATATTAAACAAAATTTATATTATATACACAATAAAATTTTTTTATTACAATTATGAAGAGAAGGAAAATGTCACACAACACAATTACAGGTTTAACCATCTCTCAAAAAATTAAAAAGAAAAAACAAACAAATAAATAAAGGATGGGGCTTAACAGAGCATTCCATTGTGCGAAAATTTTCTGTCATACCAAAAGCTTTCATGAACAGAACTTTTTTAAAAAAAAAAATTCATAAGAACTTTAAATAGATAATAGGAAATTGACTTCACTACATGACAAATTATTATAGAACCAATAGTTAATAGAAACTTTAAATACTTGGCATTGGCAGGACATGGAATATAATATGGATTTATGGACATTGCATGAGACACACAAACTGATATTTCTAAATTCTATAGACCACACCTGTTTTGATTACATATTAAGGGGCTCAAAAGGATGAAGTCTCCAATTTCCAAATATGAGTGGAACTACAATTTCTTGACACTAAAAAACCAACCCAACAAAACCAAAAACTGGATGGGATTTTCATTTTGAGAGAAAAAATATAGCAGCATCAACAGATCATGTGGCGTATTGCAGATCACAAAAAAGTCACCAGCTTAACATGTCCTCACTCTCCGAACTTAACAAATCCTTACATTGGGAAAAGGAACAAATATACTAGCATGAACTTTTAGAAATAATCAATACCAAGCAGGTAATCAGTATAAAAATAAAAAAAGCGTAACCACATAATGAAATGGATATGCAGAAACAAGCACCAACACTTAAAATCTCAGGGAAGTAAATTGAGATAACTACGTAAATGATTTTGGCTACCTAAAGCATCCATGACATCCAATGATGATGCATACACCATGAGTCCAAAGCGAGAGACGCCCATAGGTTGGCTTCATTCCCACAACACCACAGAAAGATGTTGGCTACCTGACACTGCCCCCTGATCATCTGCTAGCAATAATGGGCAGACAGAATACATGTACTCAGTTGCTAAACTCTTCCTTATCAATAGAATTGATGATACGAAATACATTCCCATGATCTCAGATAGGAAAAGAACAATGTTAACAGTCACATACCTCGCTCAATAGTAACTAACTGTGTAAAACCAGGTAAAGAAAGAATAGATGATAAAAGGACGAGCGTAATTTGGTCAGAGAAAAGATTGGAAAACAAATAAAGAAAAGATGCCTAAGGTTTCATATGCATACCTTAATCATTTTATACACACAGTACACAGAGCAAGCATAGCCCAGCAAATTCTGCAACTGCCCTGGCCAAGTTCTCTTATCGACATTTAATTGAGACTCTGGGACTGAAGTTTGTGTGCCCACCCGATCCCAATCAATGCTTGGAAGAACACAGTTTTCATTTTTGACTCGAGGAGCTTTCTCTGTGGAAATGGATCTCAGCCACATGGCTTCTTGACTGGGACCAACCATTCCATTACTTCCTTCTCTTGGGTTCTTCTGTGAAAGTTCCTTCACCAATATGAATGGACAATGGCATGCTTGGAAAGCAATATGCAATTAAGCATGATTCAAATGGAAATACACGTCTCTGACCTTACAGTTGTTGACGTGTGTAGTATCAATAAGATGGAATCGAGATCCATGTGTGTGAGATTAGAAAATGCCAGTAGTCCAATGTTTTTCCTTTTTCCGTTCAGTGTGGACCACTGTCATGTTCATTTCTTTTATGTCTATCGAATAGCTAGGAATTTCATCACAGGTAGTTCTCTAACAATTGTAGGGATCAGAGGAAGTATGGCAGCCCCTTTCATTCAAAGTTGGTAAATAGAAAATTCATACCTTGGCAAAGGATGCTATATATCCATTGGTCCAGGATCATATAATTCTTAAATGAACAGAAACCCTTTCACCTTCAATGTCAGCTGGCAGAGCCGAGATTCAAACCAGATTTTCCATTTCCTCAGGTCATCATCATTTTCTACAGTGATCAGAAAATGATGTCAATCTCCAGATAGTTCTTGTATGCATCAAAGAAAGGGTAGAGCTCAAAAAGAGCTCAGGTCTAGGTCTTACTTTGCAGGCTGACTTGGATAGACCTTGCATCCAAACTTGTTTATTGCCATTTACAGGACATGGTTTTAACCAAGCTGAGTAGATTCAACCTTGTTTGTTAGTGGTGGTTAGCACTTCTTTTTCTTAATAGATATACCCATTTCTATTATTTGGAAATATAACCACTACATTACTCAAAGTATAAAGGGTGGGGAAGTATAGAAAGCATAGTTTAAAAGCTTAAAAAGCTGTCTCCAGCTATTTATTAGAGTTGATAGAAATAGTGTCATCTATATAAGTGATTCATAATTCGATCCTGATTGTCTTACTTTATAAAACTTACTCCCTTTTAAGCACTCAAAGCTAAAGAAAAAAGTAAATAAATAGAAACCTTGAAGAGCTACTTGGTTTCAGATTTCATCGGGACTAATCTGCATAAAAACTTGATTTGCTCACAACTCAGTCAAGATGGTGGAAAAACTTTGAAAAACTAAATGAAGGCTCCCAAACCTTTGAACTGAAGAGCTTTAACCTCAGCTCTAGGTCACAATAGTTGCATGAGGTGAGAAGAGAAGCAGTATCAGATTTAGGTGTCGGAAGGGGAAATATTTGGTTCAAAATGCTACCCGAACAATGAGAAAGGGTGAAAATAAAAACAGACTACTATGTTCACAGGTATCTTGAATTCCTAAAGCAATCCAAAAGTGACACACATTTAGAACCTTTACATATCCTGGCATTCCATTGAAAATGATGGAGAATCGAGGATGCTTCCAATAGATTTAGAGGTTGGTGAGTGAGGATGCCAACGGTTATGGTTATGCATGTGCCGAGATGATATCTTTATCAGGCTTTTCAATGATTGTTGGCTTGTCGATTTGTCTCTGGTCATGAGAAACTAATCCAGGAACTATGGCCACTAGGAAACAAGTAGAGGCTTCCACCTTTTATTTGGGACTCTTGTAAACAATTAGCTATATAAACTAAGCCATACAATGGGACCTATACATGAAGTTATTCCGAATATCTCAACTGAAGTCTCCTTAGTTGTCTTTCAGTTATAGACTTTTAGATTAGTAATTCATCTTTCTCTTGTTCCAGTTTATACTAGAAGGCTGTTGCATTATCCCGCATTCAATATTTTAGTGTTGAATATTAATTTTATAGCCGTATTTGTGCTCTCATCTGCAATTCAGTTTGGTTTCCTACAATTTTTCCCATCCATTTGACATCAAAGCAAGTTCTTCCCTCCTGTTTTTATTTTCTTTTTTCCTTTTTACTTTTCTCGAAACCCAAAACTGTACAATTTTATTCTTCTTTTTCTTTTAACCAGGCCCTGAAAACAGTCCCTAAAATCCACATACACAGCCCCTGTTTACACAAATAATCAGGTACATCCCATCATCAAATCTAATCACTAAATATCTTGGCATGGTTTATATAAAACACCAGAATACCCAAATCCAACCAAACACCCAAAGCTCAATTCCACAGTCCAGTCCTTAAACTTGTCTAGTAACGCTCTTCATCTGCCCATGCTTAACCTATAAACCAACTCATTTTCAACCAAACATGCCCATTCATTTCAGATCTAACCCAGTCCAAAAAATGTCCTTAATTTGCTCCCTTCAGCCTACAAACCAGTCCTAAAACCCATAACCACAGTTGCCCATAAAAATAGAAAATAGAAAGTTCCAGACTCTGGCCTTTTTAGCTATATAACTGGAGTTAGCTATAATTGAATGGTTATAATCACCCCACTGGAGTTGGCTATATCAAATGGATTGTCCAGATTGTTTGATCAAACTCTCCACATGTTCAAGAGCCTTAGGGGTTATATTATATCCCAAATATCACTAAGGTATGATTGTAACTGGCTGACAGGTGGACATCTAGTGGGCAGTTTTTTTTTTTTTTAAAAAAAAAAATCAATTGTCTAAATTCAACAAACAAACGCCCATTAAACAGAGGTTAGGATTGTCCTATGAATTTGATTGCCAGGCTATAACTGATCCATAGTTGCTCCCAGAATTTGGGCAATTTGGATTTGGTTACACATGTGGCATGTGTACGATGGGTGAGTACATGTGTATGACTCTCATACTTTGCCAGCTTATTAAGTAACTCCTCTCTTATGCACTGCCTAGTTGCATGAAGACCTGACATGCACCTGCCATTTTTCATCTTTAGTCTCAGACTGTTGCACCCATATGCATGTCTTGGGATTTCCCTATTTTGTCCTACTCCTGTATCTTGGAGTTCAAATTTCCACACCACCTCAACTTGCATCTTCTTTGCTGCTTACAAGAGCAATGTGCCTTTCAGTCCCTTGTATTAACCTTTTCATGAAAGCAGTTGTCTAACCTCCTAGATGTCATCTTGTCTCTCTTTGTCATGAAAACACTGCTGATAAACCTTACATTTCTAGTTTGTGGGATGTTCTTGAGATAACATTGTCTAAGGTTGCTGCATTGTAACTTTATTGTATTTTTTCAGTTTTGGCATAGAACTTAGGCACAATAGGACCTCAATTAGGCCTTAATTGGCATAGAAGTTAGACACAATAGGACCTCAATCAACTTGTATGCCACATTTGAGATTTCTGTTATACCTGTTAGCTTGTCAGTGGAAAAGTGAGATTTCTTGAATTTTGAGCTCTGACTAATATGGTAGAAATCATAACTAACTCTCCATAGTAAATCGTGCGTCACCATTATCCATAGACATGCAGTGGTGGACACGGAGAATTCTAGATGGTAAATTCACTGTACATCCATACAAATTATCTTCAAAAGCTGTGAAGTTTACTTGCAAACCATGGGGGCTACTCATTCAACCTAAAAATCTAAGGATAGTATAATGGCTCCCTATCTATCATATGCCTAATTCAACCAAAGTACGAAAGAAACCAACACCAAGTTAAAAACTCCCAATATTAGTTGGTAGATATGTATGACAAATTATCAAATCCACTAAATAGAGCAGAACCCCTTGTAGAAATAGAGAATTAATTGTTCGTAATTGTAAATAAAATTGAAAAATTAACTTTGTTCCTTCTCAGTCCACCGGTCGCTATCCTGAACTGGTTCACGTCTCCGATCTGCCAACATTACATAGTTGGGGAGCGGGACTTTATCAAATTCAATGCAGATCTCGTCGATGCTTCTTCCTCCAACCATGGTTGCCACATTCTGCCATCGGTCGGGAGTTTCTTTGTCTTAGACAGCAAGGGCCTAACAGATTTATGAAAATCAAACCACTAATCAGAATTTGAACTACTAACAGATGATGTTGAGCCATGAACATATGGATAATGAGAAGTACACAAGAAAATCAAACCAATAAACCATAAAAGTGATTTTTTAGGAAAGCTGTAACACCCCGAAAATCGGGAGTCGGGTAAAAACCCAACACCCAAGTTTCAGAACGTCACTTATGCAACATAGATAATGATAAATGCATGTTGTCTGTATAATAACATTAAACAGGATTGAGACTAAGCCAAAACAGCATATCATACTCCAGAGACAGTTAAATTAGCAAGCGGAAAACTATGATAAATACATAAAACATAAAATTGATTGTAAGCCTCTAGAGTGTGAACATGTTACCAGGTTAATTAAATACATGTATACTCCAAAAATGAAAAGAAAAGAATATACATGAGTGCTCCAAAAATATGAAATGACAAGTGTCAAGGCGTCTAATCAACCTCCCTGTAATCCCTTCGATCAAAACACGGAGGAGAAGTTCTCCTCATCATCATATAAGTCCGGCTCCACTTCACAAGTAGTGCCATCACCTGCAACTAAAATAGGGACTGGTGGGTGTTCGAAACACCATCCCGTAACGTGGGAGTGAGTGATCAACTCAGTGGGATAAGAGAGAAAAGATTAGCATGTTATTAAATCAATCACGCGATAATAGTAAAGCAATAAATTAAACATTCCTAGATACTGTTATTAATGTATGTATGAAATGACATGATGGATGCCCTCACCGACATACTCCCTTATACGGCACTATCTCATGCCTGCGGAATGCTTTCTTCCCACAGTGCTCCACATCTTCCAGGCACATGCAATGTGATATGAATAATGATTACCGAGTTGTTATTAGTCCTTTTCATACAATAAGATTGGAAAACTAAGGTACTTCGCTTATATCAATCCCAACACAGATCCTGTCTAGGGTCGTCACTCCTAGAAATCACATACGATGTTATAGTTTATAGGTCGCTGTAAGGGCTACCAGGGCTGTTGCTCCCACTCGTTGCACTGCTCCCCCATCACCTTATCAATACAGGCCTAATGTACTCTTGTCGCTATGGAAGGGTCATCGTATCCCGCAGACTCAGAATACGCTCGAGGTCACTACAAAGGGCTCATCACCTGATCAGTGTAGGCCGACAGCAAGAATATAGTGTCCCATACCACCATAATCTGCTCACGAGTCTAGGTTACTCACTGGTCACTACGAGGAGGTTTGTGGCCCTAGCGTAGGCCGACAGCTCAACCACGGTGTTCTATACCACCATGCTCGGCTCATGAGTCTTTATGGATCAAGGTACCATGGTTGACAGGGTTTTCAATGGTAAGTTCAGTACCCTAAGTTCAAGCAGTTATGACTCATATATGGTAAAATACAAAGGCCAGTCGGGTTACTTGACGGGCTCGACTAGTACGAGCACATCGCAAGTCGAATGACATGAAGTGCGTGAAACACTTCGTGTGGCCTAACCACTGCCGCCAACTCAAACACGACTCGCGTTCATCGATGCGTCCTTCGTGGCAAATATAAGCCAACCACGAATTTACTCCGTTACCGACTGCCTGGACTAAGTATAGCCCCAAACATTTGTAAGTCAACATCACTAATCATATGAGAGTAATGGAAATGAAATACAACAATATAAGCATGTTGAAACATGTTATAACATACAGCTTAAGCAAATCATCCAACACATGCATTTCATATATATAATGAAATCAATACTTATAGCCAACATGATGAAAATCATTTACATCAGCATATTACTTGAGAATTCAATCTCAACACTCATTCACAACTCCATTTACTCAATACATACTAGTACAGACATTTATACAAACACTTAGTCTACACACTTTAGTCTACATAGCGTATGTCGACCCAAAGTGCGTATTAGGGCGAATCTCTTCGCCAAACCGATCATGCACCCATTCCTAATATCCTAACACGACAAAAATTCATGGCAAACATTTCAGCAAAATATGGATGTAAACAGTATTTCCTACAAATGACTAAATTGCCCTAAATCTCATATTTTCCATACGCTTGCAAAACGAAAAATGGACAGCATGCTGTACATGTCAAATGGTGTTATCGTCGATAATCTACTATTAAACGACATTGAAAGCTTTGAAATCAGCCAATCAAAGCGTGTAAAATCTGCACCTTTTGCCCTAAACGTGTATCGTTTCGAACGGAACGTATACGCTTCGTCAACAGCGTAGCGGCGACCTAATGCACAAGATGTATAATCTACTTTGCTATTTGAATCGACGGAATTCTAAATCAGCAAGTAGTTAGGGTTTTCTTACCTAAGAGTGCGTTGGAATCGCCGAAAAAGTGATTGGAGTGCGGTGCTTTGGCACGTGCAAAAGCTGCAGCAAGTGGCGGGAATTCTCTCCCACTACTCTCTCACAATCTCTCACTTTTTCTCTCTCTCTTTCTAGGGTTTAATTTAAATTCGGATGGGAGAGATATGAGGGGGTTTCAAGCCCTTATATAGGCTAAAACTTCACTGAAACAGACTTGGGACAAAGGTATACTTGAGTTATAACCAAATCGGGGTTGCTCCGATCCAAAAGAGCATTTCGGGAGGTCCCTCAGCCGAACGCGGTTGGACTTAAGCTCATGCATACTGGATTTAGCACACATCAAGTTTTCAGACGGGTAGAGTTCCCAGATCGCACGTGGCGATCTAGTTTCAGTTCAGCGGTCATCGTGCCTTAATCAGGTCTACAAGTCTCGTGATATGAAAGAGAAATTTTTTCTGATCTAAGGGTGAAATTTGGCTGAATTCTGATGGTCAGAACGCTTAATAATAACGCGTCAAGTCTCATGCCAGATTTGGATTAAAATTTCCAAATCTAACCCATTTCTCACTCTCTTCACTCCAGGCTCAATGAAATAGTCTCTGAACATCGGTTGGGCTTGATTTTCAAAACGATTGTCAAGTCCAGCAAAGCGGTCATAACCGTCTAAGATTGTAGGCATCGGACTTTCGACGCGCGGTCTAGGTCCAATACAAAGTTTCAAAGGGTTCTTGCGAGCAAACGGGTTTAGAGTTTGATCCTAGATTTTAGGGTATTATAACATCATTGTTTCTACAAGTTTTGAAACTTGCAGAACGTATTTAAAGCGATCATGGACAATTTCGCAGCTAATCAAACGTAGCGCTAGTTAACTTACGCTTAATTTCTAAAGGAATTAATCCTAAGTGATTTCTTTGGCTTTGAAATTGGATTCTGAAAGGTTACCAAGGTGTTATGGTTGACCCATTGCCTAAGGACGTCTAACCCCAGGTTGGAAAAAATCTGGGATGTTACAATCTACCCCCCTTAAAACAAAATTTCATTCCCAAAATTGGCTAAGGGTAATGAGTCCCTAGAGAGACTTTTGTATTGGTATTCTAAGGAAGGTTCAAATTCTATTTAATGACCTAACCTTACGTATAACTTAAATTAACTGTTTCGATCCTGAGCCAGTGGGGAAGAGGCCAACTACGCTTTCGCTGTGCTACTCTGATCTAATGATTGCATTAGCTGACTTAACTAGATTGGGCTCAAAATGTTCTACCCCCTTAAAACTTAGTTCTACTTAAGGTTCAAGAATCTATGTATCGATTCGTATATCGGAACGAGATGCAACTTAAAGGCTATCCTTGACATAAAATGGGAACCAACCTCTCGCTACATTGGTCTTGCTTTGCTAATGATGCGTTCTATGACATTGGCACCTATGGTTATAGAAAGAAGCCTAATCTCTATTGTAATTGAGTTCAGGGGCAGGGGTGAGCCTGCAACAAAATGTCTAATTCTCTAGGTGGTTGGGCCAACACGGAAGAAAAGTTATGTAGTGGGTCTGAGCCGGATACATAGACTTTCTGCCTAGAACAAAAAATTTACCGTATCAGTTCTTAATCCTAAACGATGCCGATCTTCTGGTTGATCAGAGCATTGGATTTTGGCAACTACCAGGATTGAGAAGTCAATTCAAACCGCGAATACATCGCTAATATGCAATTCCTTTACTTCGCGTTCCCGATTGCAATAAATCCTTGGAACGGCAATTCTAAGGGAAAGTCTAAGGGGCGTGCTGGTTTATTCTAAGTTCAATCTGAGGGACCTATAGGTTTTCTCTGAGAGTGAATGGTTTTAAGTTAAAATAACTTTCCTAAGGGTTATAACAGAAGTCTATAAGCATTAAGGGGATCAAGCGAAGGAATGAGGTTCTACTCCAACCAAATATAACCCATTCCTTAACATATACAGGCTTTACACTACTTAAGGTAACTAATAGACTAGTCTGTAACTCACTAGCTGTAATCCACAGCCTATGATTATACGTTAGATGGTTTCATACCATTTCTACTACATGGATTGTTTATGGCTTAGGGTCAAGATTGTTTAACGGTTCCTATATCTTCAAATCTTTCAAATCTATGAATATTATCTCTAGGTCCAACACTCTAGATGTCCTAGCACTAGATGGTTGTTATTTATGGAATAAGCTACTGCATTTGGTCTTGCCCGTTGGTAGTAGATTGGAGGTTGAGAAGATGGCTAAAACTAGCTCTAATGAGACATGAAAATTGAGGGAAATGGGGAGAAACGGCTATCCAAATGGACTGAAGCGAATCTAGGCGCTGTAGAGGGATGAATCAAACTCCCAAAGGCTGGATTTTCAAAGAGAAAAGAGAACCATAAGTGGGAATGGAGCTCACCCGACTTTCAGCCACAAATGGAGGTTGTAAGAGCCTCCACGGACGAGATATAAGAGAGAGAGGACTGTCTACTGCCGTGGACGATGGAGTAGGGTCGGTTGTGATCGAGAATGAGAAGGGATGTGGTTTGGGGACGGGATTTGAGAGGGAGGCAGCAAGAAGGTGAAGAAAGGAGAGCTTGGGGGCTTGGATTGTGAAGGAGGTAGGACTGTTAGGGGATTTTAAGGTACGACCCACCTATGGGAGGGATGCTCTGACCATAAAAGGTTGTCGGCCTAAATTTTAGACAGAGTGGGGCCCACCGTACGACGATGCATCGCCGAACCAGCGATGTCATCGCCGGCCAAAGTGGCATCCGGCGATGGGCACCCCACAGGACTGTTTCCCCATGTCCTGTAGGCCCCAAATGTACATGGGTCCTACCCTGGTTCATTACATATTGGCCTAGATAGGCCCAAGACTCCGTTTGGGGCGTTTCGGGGCCAGTCTGTAAACCAGAATGAGTTTATGCATCATGTAGCATATGATTTTGGGGTAGGAGAGGCTAATCCATCCAACTAACCCATTTATTATAAGAGATTCCATAATTAAAATGTCCAGAAGTCCAATTCTTACATATTTTTACTATTTATAGTAATTATTTAAGTATTATTCACCATCATTCACACATTTGGATTCATGTGTAGTAAGAAAGGACTTAGAAAGAGTTGAAGAATGGGGTGGTGAAAGGGAAGATTCTGAAGGAATTGGATGAAACGGGATTTTTAAGCCCTGAGATTGAGTGTAAGGGTTGTGGTTACCCCACAACCTAAGGACATGCATTTTCGGGTTTGAAATTCTTTTGGGAATGTCTCAAACCTTAAAACTAACGACCTAGAGGCGACGTAGGTCGCTTCACACGACCAAAGATACATTATGGACTAGATCAAAACGATCGATTTGAGTAGACTTCTCCTATTGACGAAACTGAAGTCCTATGAGTGTTTCTAAATTTTTCTCGCACCCACCTAAGTCAAAGGGGCGACAGCGTACATCGCGTGGCCATAACCCAGGTCCGGTTTAATTCAAATCATGATTTGATACCATCTGTAACACTCCGAAAATTGGGGGTCGGGTAAAAACCCAACACCCGAGTTTCAGAACGTCACTTATGCAACATAGATAATGATAAATGCATGTTATCTGTAGAATGACATTAAACAAGACTGAGACTAAGCCAAAACACCATATCATACTCCAGAGACAGTTAAATTAGCAAGCGAAAGACTATGATAAATACATAAAATATATAATTAATTGTAAGTCTCTAGAGTGTGAACATGTTCTCAAGTTAATTAAATACATCTATACTCTAAAAATAGAAAGAAAAGAATATACATGAGTGCTCCAAAAATATGAAATGACAAGTGTCAAGGCGTCTAATCAACCTCCCTATAATCCCGTCAATCAAAACACGGAGGAGAAGTTCTCCTCATCATCATATAAGTCCGGCTCTACTTCACAAGCAGTGTCATCACCTGCAACTAAAATAGGGACTGGTGGGTGTTCGAAACACTATCCCGTAATGTGGGAGTGAGTGATCAACTCAGTGAGATAAGAGAGCAAAGATTATCATGTTATCAAATCAATCACGCGATAATAGTAAAGTAATAAATCAAACATTCCTAGATGCTGTTATTAATGTATGCATGAAATGACATGATGGACGTCCTCACCGACATACTCCCTCATACGACACTATCTCACGCCCGCGGCATGCTTTCTTCCCACAGTGCTCCACATCTTCCAAGCACATGCAATGCGATATGAATAATGATTACCAAATTGTTATTAGTCCTTTTCATACAGTAGGATTGGAAAACTAAGGTACTTCGCTTATATCAATCCCAACATAGATCCTGTCTAGGGTCATCACTCCTAGAAATCACATACGATGTTATAGTTTGTAGGTCGCTGCAAGGGCTGTTGCTCGCACTCGTTGCACCGCTCCCCCATCACCTTATCAATACAGGCCTAATGTACTCTTGTCGCTACGAAAGGATCGTCGCCTCCCGCAGACTCAGAATATGCTCGAGGTCACTACAAAGGGCTAGTCACCTTATCAGTGTAGGCCGACAGCAAGAATATAGTGTCTCATACCACCATAATCTGCTCACGAGTCTGGGTTGCTCACTGGTCACTACGAGGAGGTTTGTGGCCCCAGCATAGGCCGACAGCTTGACCACGGTGTCCCATAACACCATGCCCGGATCATGAGTCTTTATGGATCAAGGTACCATGGTTGATAGAGTTTTCAATGGTAAGTTCAGTACCCTAGGTTCAAGCAGTTATGACTCATACATGGTGAACATACAATGGCCAGTGGGATTACTTGACGGGCTCGACTAGTATGAGCGCATCGCAAGTCGAACGACATGAAGTGCGTGAAACACTTCATGTGGCCTAACCACTGTCGCCAACTCAAACACGACTCACGTTCATCAATGCATCTTTCGTGGTAAATATAAGCCAACCACGAATTTACTCCGTTACCGACTGCCTGGACTAAGTATAACCCCAAACATTTGTAAGTCAACATCACTAATCATATGAGAGTAATGGAAATGAAATACAGCAATATAAGCATGTTGAAACATATTATAACATACAACTTAAGCAAATCATCCAACACATGCATTTCATATATATAATGAAATCAATACTTATAGCCAACATGATGGAAATCATTTACATCAGCATATTACTTGAGAATTCAATCTCAACACTCATTCACAACTCCATTTACTCAATACATACTAGTACAGACATTTATACAAACACTTAGTCTACACACTTTAGTCTACATAGCGTATGTCGACCCAAAGTGCGTATTAGGGCGAATCTCTTCGCCAAACCGATCATGCACCCATTCCTAATATCCTAACACGACAAAAATCCATGGAAAACATTTCAGCAAAATATGGATGTAAACAATATTTTCTACAAATGACTAAAATGCCCTAAATCTCATATTTTCCATACGTTTGCAAAACGAAAAATGGACAGTATGTTGTACATGTAAAACGGTGTTGCTGTCAATAATCTACTACTAAACGACATTGAAAGCTTTGAAATCAGCTAATCAAAGCGTCTAAAATCCGCACCTTTTTCCCTAAACGTGTATCGTTTTGAACGGAACGTATACGCTTCGTCAACAGCGTAGCGGCGACCTAATGCACAAGATGTATAAGATACTTTGCTATTTGAATTGACGGAATCCTAAATCAGCAAGTAGTTAGGATTTTCTTACCTAAGAGTGCGTTGGAATCGCCGAGAAAGTGATTGGAGTGCGATGCTTTGGCACGTGCAAAAGCTGCAGCAAGTGGCGAAAATTCTCTCCCACTACTCCCTCACAATCTCTCACTTTTTCTCTCTCTCTTTCTACGGTTTAATTCAAATTCGGATGGGAGAGATATGAGGGGGTTTCAAGCCCTTATATAGGTTAAAACTTTACTGAAACAAACTTGGGACAAAGGTATACTTAAGTTATAACTAAATCGGGATTGTTCCGATCCAAAAGGGCATTTCGGGAGGTCCCCCAGCCGAACGCGGTCGGACTTAAGCTCATGCATACTGGATCTAGGACACATCAAGTTTTCAGACCGGTAGAGTTCTCAGATCGCACGTGGCGGTCCTGTTTCAGTTCAGCGGTCATCGTGCCTTAATCAAGTCTACAAGTCTCGTGATATGAAAGAGAAATTTTTCCTGATCTGAGGGTGAAATTTGGCTGAATTCCGATGGTCAGAACGCTTAATAATAACGCGTCAAGTCTCGTGCCAGATTTGGATTAAAATTTTCAAATCTAACCCATTTCTCACTCTCTTCACTCCAGGCTCAATGAAATAGTCTCTGAACGTTGGTTGGGCTTGATTTTCGAAACGATTGTCAAGTCCAGTAAAGCGGTCATAACCGTCTAAGATTGTAGGTATCGGACTTTTGACGCGTGGTCTAGATCCAATACAAAGTTTCAAAGGGTTCTTGAGAGAAAACGGGTTTAGAGTTTGATCCTAGATTTCAGGGTATTATAGCGTCATTGTTTCTACAAATTTTAGGTCTTGCAGAACGTATTTAAAGCGATCAGGGATAATTTCGTAGCTAATCCAATGTAGCGCTAGTTAACTTACGCTTAATTTCTAAAGGAATTAATCCTAAGTGATTTCTTTGGCTTTGGAATTGGGTTCTGAGAGGTTACCAAGGTGTTATGGTTGACCCATTGCCTAAGGACGTCTAACCCCAGGTTGGCAAAAATTCAGAGTGTTACAAAAGCCCTAATCCTTTTCCCATTACAGAGTCTAGGAAATCCCTAATTCCAATGTTTTATCCTCTAATAATCTGCGGATTTACAAATCTAAAAATAAAAAACCTAAATATTTATTTGAGAGAAATGAGTACCTGGCCAGGGAAGAGATGAAGGGCAGGGGCTGCTGGCCACACCAGATCTGGAGATGATGCAAGTGAGAGAGAGAGAGAGAGATCGGGAGAGGGAGAGAGAGTGCGAGATAGGCAGATGGAGAGAGGCGCGAGATCTGGAGATATGCGAGTGAGAGAGAGAGAGAACGGGAGAGGGAGAAAGACAGATGGAGAGAGAGGCGCGGGGGCGGTGAGAGAGAGAGAGTCGGGAGAGGGCAACAAAAGAGGCTTAGGGATTTTTATACGGTATTTATACCCTATCGCAAACCGACGCCCCCTTTTAATTAGCGCCACTAATTACCCAAATACAATGTCGCGTAATCTTGCTTTTTTTGTAGTGTGATGACGGCATTAGAAAATCTTACTCTTGGCCAAACCTCCACCTTAATTCTTAGGTCGACACCCTGCACCAGAAATAGCAAGAATGAGGGGGGGAAAAAACAAAATTATAGCAAATTGTGGCCATTGTGTTCATTTCTTCAATTTGACGAGGTAAGCTCACTTGCCATTTGTATTTGAAGGCTGCCCACTCATTTCCTCTATTTGTGATATTTCTAAAATTGTCACTTTGATGTAAAAATGAAAGAAACCTTGCAAAACCAAGGCCAATTGTAAAGACCTTTGGCTAAGCCCAATAGATCACATAAACAAGCCTCAAAACCTACTGTTCTACTGATTTTTTTTATTATTATTGAAAGGTTACAAAAGCATTGTGGTGTTATAAAGCATAGTGATTTTCAGGCCAGGACTTGTTTAAATTCGACCCTGCCTGATGAATGACCCAGGTCTTGCATGTTTTCTATGAAGAAAGCCCTCAATCATCCACAATGAATCTCCTCAGCATTTCTCATTAAAAAGGCAGTGCATCATAATCCACAAAGAAAACAGTGGACAAAGTATACCACAACCATACGCAAAGGTTTATTTTTCCCCTTCTTT
This sequence comes from Magnolia kwangsiensis, assembly GCA_037074715.1. NCBI lineage: Eukaryota > Viridiplantae > Streptophyta > Magnoliopsida > Magnoliales > Magnoliaceae > Magnolia > Magnolia kwangsiensis. The sequence goes on along the minus strand of CM073578.1, from coordinate 7,122,343 downwards.
CTCAACCTCGATACAAAATCAAACCCATAAGTTACATAGCTTACCTTCTTGATGACCAGGAAATGCGGAAGCCACAACAATAGTTCCATCCTTGGACTCCAGCACTGAATGAAAGAACATGTCAACATAACATAAAGATGATTTGGCAAAACCAGAGACAATACGAGCGGACCCATTTGAAAAATCTCACCATAATACAATTCTTGCAAACCTATACACGCCATAGAAAAGGTGGACAATGAAAACAAGAACAGAATTTTAGAATTTTAAAGGGCTTAATGAAAAAAAGGTGGATCAATTTTAACAGTCGAAAAAATCTGACCAAAACGACACTCCCACAGTCCCACTCCTTAGAATTTTAAAGGGCTTAAAGAATTTGTTTCCATGAAAGAAAAAGAAAAAAATCCCTAAGAAATAAATTCTTTTTGTCATGTTTGCATACTGGGCCTTTAATTCTGTGGAATCAAAAAAACTGCATTTGGATATTAGATAAAAATTGTCAGGAATTCTACTGTGCATTCACAAGAGAGGAAATTAGCAACAAAAAAAGGGAGGGGGGGGGGAAGAACAGGGAGATTGGCCTGGTAAAATTTCAATAAAAACATATACCTTAGTGCACCCTTTCACAGCTTTCGAGTCTTTCTTTTCCTTTGTAATACCGAAAACATCAAAGCATAGGTCCTTCATAGAAGTTGAAACCTGCAACCATGATTCGGAAGTCCAATAAAAAAAATGCTACAAAGTAGAAATAAAGAAAATGCTAACAGGAGCATGTCTTACACTAATAAATTCAGATTCTGATGTGCCACAGAGCTCAATAAGCTTAATCTTGTCTACTTTAAGCTGCAAAACAAGTAAACACTGAAGCGTAAGAAACATTTTAAAAAATCAGGCAGGTCGAAATGGAAAGAGAAGAAAGGATTTCATTGATTAGCTACCTTGTGTCTTTTTGCACACAAGTAGAATGCAGTGGCTGTGAAAACAGGCCGACTGAAGTCAGCACTTGCTTGACGAGGTGCTGACAAAGCAGCAAGAAATCGGTCCTTGTAGCTGAAAATCAACATTATTATTCAATTACATATAAAAGAAAGATTACACAAAATTGCATACATCCAAGCAGGCTGACAGGCAAGCATGAGTGATTTATGTTTGTTCACATCTTATATAAGGGTGAACTCACTCACATAGACAATGAGAACACCAAAAAATAATAATAACAATAATAAATAAATAAAACAAGGAGATATCCAAGAGGTGAATCATCACACATGTGCCAACATGACACATTTATGTGACATCCTTCATCAGGTTGATCCCACCAAATGGAGTTTTGTAAGCTCACTTGCCTGTAAATCCTATTTCATGCACACAACCTCCTTAGCAGAACCATCTTGGCAAGATTAATACATACATACAGACAGACAGACATTAATTCTGCTTTTGACAGATACCTTGACCAAGATACCTTGACACAACTTCCATTAATTTTTCTTTTGACAGAGAATTGCTGTCACTTCTTAATATTTCTTTCAAAAAAAATTACTAAATGACAGACAGTTCATTTAGTAATGCAGAACTTGCAAGATCTCATAAAACTAGCATAAAACTAGCATTTGCATATATTTGTAAACTGAAATGCATAATAGAAAATGCATTATCAATAAAAAGAACTGAAAGTGGCATAATAGAAAATGCATTATCAATAAAAATCTTGAATGATTAAATTAGGAAGCACTATCTCGATTCTCAGAACATACAGTAACAACCTCATTTATATACTAGCAATTAGAAGGATTCAACTACACTAGATAATTTTCTTTGGTGGAAGAAGTGGCAAGCATCAAATTGCTTTCTCACCTCAATTGCTCCTGAAAGAAATATTCTTTGTGTCTTGCCCTCCTTAATCAGTGGACCCTTATTTTGGTTGTTTCACTACCATACCATTGGGAAAATCCTTTTAGAGTTCCAGTACCTTATAATATAATAAGTTACTTCCATACTCATGTCATTCGTGATATCTAATCAATATTTTGGTGAAGATTGGCACTATCTACTGAGAATACATTTGAGCATTGTAATTATAAGTATGCTTTTTATGCTGGCTCCTACTTGGTTTGTTAGTTGGAGTCTTTGTTTGCTTCTAAGCTATCTTCCTTTCATGCTGCCAAGCATTGAGTATTCTTCTTGCATTCATCTTGTATTTTTAATGTGGCATTTGTTTTTGGAGTAACTGCTTCATTCTTCAATTCCATTCTATTAAGAACTTACATTCTGCGGGTGTGCAGAATTTTGGACATGGAACTTGGCACTACGAGAAGAATTTCAAAAATATATCAAGCATTAGCCACAGTGATAATTGATGAGGATGAGGTAAGAGACCTATCATGGTAAAATAAATTTTCACCAGCTATATAATTGGACTGTAGTGCTCATTTGTTGCTACTAGTTTTTCTAGTTTAGTCTCCTGTGATAGAAAGTCCATGCAAAATGGATTCGAAATATCTTTGGCCTTCCACAATCTTACAGACCTGTAACAATTCATAGCAGACTTGTCCAAAAGATTCGTACGTAGAAAACAAGGGAAGGGTCCAGAAGATTCATACATAGAAAACATGGGAAGAGTGTATGAACGTACTGACCTCCATAGGCAGATAGTTTGGTCTATTCTGATTTCCAACTTGCAGACATGGCCACATGGTATGTTGGATAACAAATCCATAGGTCTCTTGGAAGTATTGGACAACCGACTTCATTGTGCCTTTCTCATCAACAGGGAAACTATTGATGTTTCCAACTTTCCATAAACAAGACAATTCATGATCCATGTCAGCAACATAGACATAAAAAAAAACTTAAACAGACACCCCATAAGACAGGATATATTGGTAAAAAAAGGCTAATGGTTTTTTTTAATTTTTTTTTTTTTTTAAATCAAGATAAAAAGATCCTTACGTTAGCTCTTTAGTTGCCTGCGATGTTAAACCTGATATTCGGTATTTTCGGCGCATGTTCCCTTAGTGTGTAACCTCAACCTTCACACCTCTAAGAGCCTTCTTAATCCGTCAATACCACAGTAGAAAAATCAATTTAAGAACAGTGAAAAAAAAATCCACAATTTAAAAAACTCCACCCTGAGACCACCTGCCTCAATTTAGTCAAAGAAAAAAAATTGAGTTTCGTTGAAAATAGAACAAAACAGAGTCCTGCTCTCTGGAGGTCAGATTAACACCCAATTCAGTCCAGCCGACAAAGCCCTACTTTAACTCCCAGACTAAGTAGAATCCAAAGCATTCGCACAAACAATATTAAACCCAAATTTCATTATTTACCAAGTTCATAAGAAGGGAACAAGTAGACTAAATTCCATAAAATTAATTTTAAACCTTCCAATATGAAAAGTATTTTAATTTTAAACCCAAAAGTACTTATAAAATGCCAAATGCCAAAGGACCTAAAACAGATAAACATAATTCATAGAAGACTGTTTAGTAATTCTCTTCGTAAAGAATAGAAGAAAAGAATAATAGCTAAAAGAGTCCACATATATAGACCTCATTGATAAAGGAACTGGCTCCGAGTTGGGTGCGGTCGAAGCGCACTTTCACATCTACTAGTTTTCCGTCTGGAAGCTTTCCTAGATAGACAGATCCAAAACTACCACGACCTATGATGTCCTTAAAGTTGTTTGTAGCCACCCCTATCTCTTTGTAGGAGAAAATCTTTGGAGCATTCCAGTTCTTCATATCTACCGCAGTACCTGAGCATTTAAAGATAGGCGACGGTCTAAGGAAGCAATCTTAACCTTGTAACAAAGTAATTGGTAGGAATTTCAAAATATGAATACCCGGTGTGGATGTGACCTCATCTCCTTATCTTTTCCTTCTGTATAAGAAACCCAAAAGTATGATCAACAGAATTGCACATAAGGCACCACCAAGTGCACCAGCTAAAATTTCCCTTTGATCCATGACTCTTCTTCATGTTGGGGACTGTAACCCGTGGTGTCTGAAGTGGTGGATGGTTTGGAAGAACATCACATGTTGAGGTGGAGAAGGAAAGGCACAAGTTCTCGGATGTTCTGCCAAAAAAGAAAAAAAGACTCACAAATATGTCTAAATTTGAAAATCAGTGATAATAAACTAAAAACTGCAGACCTAACTTCTAGACTCTCCTTGTTCAAAGATTGTGGTAGGATGCCTTGTAGTTTATTGTTTTCCAGGTTTCTGCAGAACAGGATATCATATGGATTGAGTGTATCAGAACTGGACAAGATGATTCAGATACAGCAACTGATGGAAATTATTAAGGTGACTTACAATAAATGAAGGTTCTGTAAACCTCCCAAACTGTCTAGAACAGTTCCTTTTAAACTATTGTTCTGCAAATCCCTACATAAGGTTCAAATAGAACTCAATGATTGGGTCTTTCACTACACATAAAACATAAACATCTAGCATTCACCTTACAAGATATGGCAGCAGGATGCAATTTGGGCAGCAACATGGAATTTTGGATGCAGATTTCACAATTGATACCGAATCATTGAGGGGTGTGATGATCAACGAAATCAACTAAGCTTCCTCTGCTAATCCCTAAAAATGGATTCGACCATGCATTCCAGTTCTTCTGCTGATGCCGAATCTTTGCAGCATTCCAGTTCTTCTAAATTAGGGATTTGACCATGCAAATCCCTAAAAATGGATTCGACAATGCAAATCCCTAATTAGGGATTTGTATTCAACAAAGCATATTCCTAATCAAGTATTCTAAATTTTTTATTTTTTTTTATGGTGCGTTATCTGTCGTTGGGTCTCACATAGCGCCGATAAACAAGTAGCGCAAGTGTCGTTTATACCCCTTTTTGTTGTAGTCAATACCCATATGACGAGCAGCCTTCCATGTGTTGATGAAGAGGTGAGGCAACATCACCAATCTCCCCTATACACATATATGCTTCCAAATCAGGTGTATTAGACAAAATCTCAGAAAAGAACATCAAAGCATCTGATTTATTAGACAAAATGCTTGTTGAATTTTCACTTCTCTGAAAATTCATGAGATGCAAAAAAAGGCCAAAACCCTAATTTCCAAACAAATCACATTAGAGTCGAAGAGAGATCTCCGAAAGGGGCTAATCTCAGAAATTTCAAAAAAAATTCCTACAAATCAAACCACAACTCATACACAATACGCAAAAAATAAAACCTTTGGGATTTCTCCCACATCTACCGCATCCAAAACCTAACTCTCCCCAACGAAATCAAAAGCGATTTCCAGAAACTCAGCAATTCCGGCAAAAACACACAAAATACAGGAAAAAAAAAGGCACAAGATTAAATTTTTTGAAACTTTTTCCCACCAAACGCATGAAAACCCAACCATTCCTACCAAAAAAAAAAAAAACCCTAGCGATTCCCACCATAATTTCAAGAGGAACCGACACTCCAAGAGCCACAAAACCCTAGCGATTCCCTTCTTCAATCAGCGACGAATGGTCGAAGAAATGGGAAGAAATGTCAGATTGCATGGTGAATAACTGTAACGCCCTGGAAAAATCCGTACTTGGACTCGAGTACCAACTCGGCCAGAAATCGCGTAGGATTAATTCCTTTAGAAAATAAGTGTAAGTTAGCTAGCGCAACGCTAGAGTAGCTGGGAAATAGTCCCTGACCGCTTTAAATACGTTCTACAAGACCCAAAACTTGTAGAATCAATGACGCTATAATACTCTAAAACCTCGGATCAAACTCTAAACCGGTTTGTTCTCTGGACCTCTTTGAAACTTTGTATTGGATCTAGACCGCGCGTCGAAAGTCCGATACCTACAATCTTAGACCGTTAGAACCGCCTAGCTGGACTTGACAATCATTTAGAAAATCAAGTCCAACCGACATTCGCAGGCTATTTCATTGAGCCTGGAGTGAAGAGTGTGAGAATAGGGTTAGATTTGAAATTTGAAATTCAAATCTGGCACACGACTTGACGCGTTATTATTAAGCGTTCTGACCTTCAGAATTCAGCCAAATTACACCCTCAGATCAGGAAAAATTTCTATTTCATATCATGAGACTTGTAGACCTGATCTACGTGTGGTGACCGCTGAACTGAAACTGGACCGCCACATGCGATCTACAGACACTGATGGTCTGAAAATGGGATGTGAGCGACATCCGACGTGCACAAACTTAAATCCGATCACGTTCGGCCAGGGGATCGCCAGAAATGGTCTTTTGGTTTGGAACAGTCCCGATTTGGATATAACTTAAGTATACCTTGACCTGAAGCCTGTTTTGGGCATGTTTGGACTTATAAAAGGGCTTGAAACCCTCACTCCTCTCACCCATCCGAATTTTCTAGAAACCCTAGAAAGAGAGAGAGAAAAAGTGAGAGTTTGTGAGAGAGAGTGGAAGAGAATTTTCTGCTGCTTGTGCCATGTGTTGCACGTGCTTAAGCAACGCGACTCAATCACTTTTTCGACGATTACACCGCGTTTTTAGGTAAGAAAACATCTCTAACACTTGCTGATTTGAGGTTCCCGTAGTTCTATAGCGAAGTAGCTGATAGATCTTGTGTATTAGGTTCCCGGTTCGCCGTAAACGAAGCGTATACGCTTCGTTCGAATTAATTCACCTATAGGAGAAAAGGTACGGATTTTAGACGCTTTGATTGACTGTTTCCAACGCTTTCAATATCGTTTAATAGTAGATTATCGACGGCAATGCCGTTTGAAATGTACAACATAGTCCGTTTCCTGTTTCGTAAGCAGACGAAAAATATGAGATTTAGGGCATTTTAGTCATTTGTAGGAAATATTGTTTTCATTCATAATTTGCTGATGTGATTGACATAGCTTCTTGTCATATTAGGATATTAGGAATACGTGCATAATTAGTTTGGCGAAGAGATTCGCCTAAATGCGCACTTTGAGTCGACATACTATATATAAACTTAAGTGTGTAGTTTAAGTATTTGTATAAATGCTTGTATTAGTATGTATTGAATTAAATGGTGCTATGAATTAGTTTGAGATTGATTTCTCAATTAATATGCTAATGTAAATAGTTTCCTACATGTTAGCTATATGCATGATTTCATTATATGTATGAAATGCATGCGTTGGAAGATTTACTTAAGTTGTATGTTATAACATGTGTTAACATGCTCACATGGTTGTATTTCATTTCTATTACTCTTACATGAAGGCTGATGTGAATTCATAATTGTTTGGGACTATACTTTGTACAGGTAGTCGGCAACCGAGCAAGTTCGTGGTTGGCCTATCTTTGCCACGAGCGACGCGTCGATGAACGCGAGTCGTGTTTTGGAGTTGGCGGCAGTGGTTAGGCCACGCGAAGTGTTTTACGCACTTCATGTCGTTCGACTTGAGATGCACTCGTGCTAGTCGAGCCCGTCAAGTAATCCAACTGGCCGTTGTATGTTTACCCTTTATGAGTCATAACTGCTTGAACCTAGGGTACTGAACTTACCATTGTAAACCCTGTCAACCATGGTACCTTGATCCACAAAGACTCATGAGCCGGGCATGGTGGTATGGGACACCGTGGTCGAGCTGTCGGTTTACGCTGGGGCCACAAACCTCCCCGTAGTGACCAGTGAGCACCTATGACTCGTGAGCAGATTATGGTGGTATGGGACACTATATTCTTGCGGTCGGCTTAAACTGATCAGGTGTAACATCCCAAAAATCGGGGGGTCGAGTAAAAACCTAACTCCCGAGTTCCAAAATGCTATTTATGCAATATAAATGTGTATGGTTGAATGTTGTCTGTGTTAATGTATTAAACATGAGTGGGATTACGCCAGAACAGCATATCATACTCCAGAAACCATTAAATTAACAAGCGGAAGACTGTGACAGTATGTATAACATATTTAAACTGTTGTATGTCTCCAGAGTGTGAACATGTTACCAGGTTATATACATACATGTATACTTCAAAAGTAAACAAAAAGAATATACATGAGTGCTCTAAAAATATAAAATGACAAGTGTCAAGGTATCTAATCAACCTCCCTGTAATCCCGTCAATCAGAACACTCATAAAGGAGAGATCCTCCTCATCATCATCAAGTCCAGCTCCACCTCGCAGGCCGCGCCATCATCTGCAATCACAATAGGGACTGGTGGGTGTCCAAAAATACCATCTCGTAACGTGGGAGTGAGTAGCTAACTCAGTGGAATAATAGAGTAAGGATTAACATGTTCTCAAATCAATCATACGATAATAGTAAAGCAGTAAATCAAACAATCCTAATACTGTTGTTAATGCAATATGACATGACATGATGGATGCCCTCACCGACGTTCTCCCTCATACGGCACCATCTTTGTCCGCGGCATGCGTGTATCCCACTCAGTGCTCCACATCTTCCAGGTACATGCAATGTGATGGTGATATGATTACCGAGTTATTATTAGTCCATTTCATACATCAATATTGGGAAACTAAGGTACTTCCCTTGTATCAATCCCAACACAGATCCTATTTAGTGTCGTCACTCCTAGTAATCTTATACGATGTATATTTTGTAGGTCGCTGCAAGGGCTGCCAGGGTTGTTGCTCGCACTCGTTGCACCGCTCCCCCATCACCTTATCAATACAGGCCTACTGTACTCTACTGCTACTGAAGGGTCGTCGCCTCCCGTAGTCTCAGAATACGCTCGCGGTCACTACAAAGGGTTGCCAGGGCTGTTGCATGCACTCGTTACTCTGCTCCCCCATCACCTTATCAATGTAGGCCGACAGTAAAAATATAGTGTCCCATACCACCATAATCTGTTCACGAGTCATAGGTGCTCACTGATCACTACGGAGAGGTTTGTGGCCCCAGTGTAGGCCGACAGCTCGACCACGGTGTCCCATACCACCATGCTCGGCTCATGAGTCTTCGTGGATCAGGGTACCATGGTTAACAGGGTTTACAATGGTAAGTACCCTAGGTTCAAGCAGTTATGACTCATGCAGGGTGAACATACAACAGCCAGTCGGGTTACTTGACGGCTCGACTAGCACGATCGCATCTCAAGTCGAACGACATGAAGTGCGTAAAACACCTCGCGTGGCCTAATCACTGCCGCCAACTCCAAAACACGGCTCGCGTTCATCGACGCGTCGTTCATGGCCAAGGAAAAGCCAACCACGAATTCGCTCGGTTACTGACTGCCTGGACTAGGTATAGTCCCAAACACATATGAATTCACATCAGTAATTCATATAAGAGTATTGAAAATGAAATACAACCATGTGAGCATGTTAACGCATGTTATAACATACAACTTAAGTAAATCATCAAGCACATGCATTTCATACATACAATGAAATCATGCATATAACTAACATGTAGGAAATCATTTACATCAGCATATTAATTGAGAAATCAATCTCAAACTAATTCATAACATCATTTAATTCAATATATACTAATACATACATTTATACAAACACTTACACTACACACTTAAGTCTACATGTAGTATGTCGACCCGAAGTGCGCATTTAGGTGAATCTCTTTGCCAAACTAATTATGCATGTATTCCTAACATTCTAATGTGACAATAAACCATGTCAATCACATCAGAAAAATATGAATGAAATCAGTACTTCCTATAAATGACTAAAATGCCCTAAATCTCATATTCTCCGTCAGTTTACGAAACAAGAAACGGACAGCATATTGTACATGTCAAACGGCGTTGCCGTCGATAATCTACTATTAAACGACATTGAAAGCATTGGAAACAGTCAATCAAAGCGTCTAAAATCCTCACCTTTTCCCTTTTAGGGGTGTGAATTCGAACGGAGCGTATACGCTTCGTCTACGGCGAATAGAGAACCTGATTTACGAGATCTATCAGCTACTTTTCTATTAAACCAAGGGAACACTAAATCAGTAACTTCTAGGGTATTTTCTTACCTAAAAACATGGAGAAATCACCGGCAAAGTGATTAGAGTGCATGGCTTAACCACTTGCAGCACGTGGCACAAGCAGTAGGGATTTCTCTCCCACATTCTCTCACAAACTCTCACCTTTTCTCTCTCCGAATCTAGGGCTTTTTGTAAATTCGGATGGGAGAGAGGAGTGAGGGTTTTAACCCCTTTTATAAGCTCAAATGTGCCCAAAATAGGCTCGGGTACAATGTATACTTGATGTATATCCAATTCGGGGCTGTTTCGGTCCAAAAGGACATTTCTGGTGGTCCCCTGGCCGAACGTGATCGGACTTAAGCTCATGCATACTGGATCTAGCATACATCAAGTTTTCAGTCTGGCAGGATTCGCAGATCGCACGTGGCGGTCCAGTTTCAGTTCAGCGGTCACCGCACGAAGATCAGGGCTGCAAGTCTCATGATATGAAATAGAAATTTTTCCTGATCCGAGGGTGTAATTTGGCTGAATTCTGACGGTCAGAACGCTTAATACTGATGCGTCAAGTCGTGTGCCAGATTTGAATTTTAAATTTCAAATCTGTCCCTATTCGCACTCTCTTCAGTCCGGGCTCAATGAAATAGCCTGTGATTATCGGTTGGACTTGATTTTCAAAATGATTGTCAAGTCCAGCTAGGCGATTCTAACGGTCTAAGAGAGTAGGTATCGGACTTTCGACGCGCGGTCTAGATCCAATGCAAAGTTTTCAAAGAGGTCCAGAGAACAAACCGGTTTAGAGTTTGATCCGAGGTTTTAGAGTATCATAGCACCATAGATTTTACAAGTTTTGGGTCTTGTAGAATGTATTTAAAGTGATCAGGGACTATTTTCCAGCTACTCTAGCGTTGCGCCAGCTAACTTATGCTTAGTTTCTAAAGGAATTAATCCTAAGTGATTTCTTTGGCTATGGAATTGGGTTCTAAACGATTTTTCAGGTGTTTTAGTTGACCCATTGCCTAAGGACGTCAAATCCCAGATTGGCCAAAATTCGGGGTGTTACATCAGGCGACGAGTCCTTTGTAGTGACCGCGAGTGTATTCTGAGTCTACGGGAGGCGACGACCCTTCCGTAGCAGTGAGAGTACAGTAGGCCTGTATTGATAAGGTGATGGGGGAGCGGTGCAACTAGTGCGAGCAACAGCCCTGACAGCCCTTGCAGCGACCTACAAAATATACATCGTATGAGATTACTAGGAGTGACGACCCTAGACAGGATCTGTGTTGGGATTGATATAAGGAAAGTACCTTAGTTTCTCAATCCTGCTGTATGAAATGGAAAAATAATAACTAGATAATCATATCACCATTATATTGCATGTGCCTGGAAGATGTGGAGCACTGTGGGATGATTGCATGCCGCGGGCGTAAGATGGTTCCGTATGAGGGAGATCATCGATGAGGGCATCCATCACGTCATGTCATATTGCATTAACAACAGTTTTAGGATTGTTTGATTTACTGCTTTACTATTATCGCATGATTGATTTGAGAACAATCCTTGCTCTATTATTCCACCGAGTTAGCTACTCACTCCCACGTTAAGGGATGGTGTTTGCAACACCCACCAGACCCTGTCTTAGATGCAGGTGAGGCGGTGATTCAGGAGGCAGAGCCGGACTATGATGAGGACCAGGACGAGTTCTCATATATGCAGTACCACGACGGCTTTGCTTAGGTAGCTTGGATTGACGGGACTTCTCAGTGGAACTACTTTTGACATTTTAATTTTATTTATTTACATGTATATGAGACTCAGAGATGTATTCATACTTTAGAGACAGTTGAGATCTACTTTGTTTTTCCATACATTGATATATATATTCGTTAGTCTTCCGCTTGCTTTTATCACTGGATCTGGAGTATGAATTGCAGTTTTGGTCTACTTTTACTCATGTGAATGCTTTAACTCAGACAACATTGAATCATAATCATTTTTGTTGCATAAGTGACGGTCTGGAACTCGGGAGTTGAGTTTATATATGACCCCCGATTTTCAGGGTGTTACAATAACACAGATCGAAGGGAGATTCGTACGTACCTAGTGATATCGAGATCGATTGAAGATCGGATCTTTGATTTTTTCATTTTTTTCATCTTCCTTTCTTTTTCTTGCTACGTTCTCTCCCTCCCTCTCTCCCTCTCTCTCTCTCTCTCCCCTTTTTCTTTTCTTCTTTTCATTTTTCTTGTTTTGTTTGGGTTAAAAACTTACCGATGGCGAGTCCCTCTCTCTCTCTGCCACGAAGGGCCGTTGAGTAGACTTTTAGCCTCAGTTGGCAACCGAGATTAAAAAGTAGGGCGCGGATCAGGTACTACTCCCTCCTGAGCTCGATATAGGCGAAGGCTTATGGGCCAATAAAGGGATACAGTAATGTATTACTTTTATCCACACCGTCCATCCATTTTTCTATATCATTTTAAAATAATGGATAAAAAATAAGGCAGATGAAAAGCTTAAGTGGACCACACCATAAGAAGAAGCAGTGTAAGGATGCCCACCGTTGAAACCTTCGTGGGGTCCACCGTGCCATTTATTTTCCATCCAACCTTTTGATATGGTTATATATACATGGATGAAGTGAAAAAATAAATATCGTATTGATCTATAACTTTTGTGGCCCTGAGAATTTTTCAATGGTAGAAATTTAATCCCCACTGTGTGGTCCATTTAAGACTTGAATCTGTCTTATTTTTTGTCCAGTATTCTAAAATGATATGGAAAAAAATGGATGAACAATGTGGGTAGAAGTCATACATCACGGTGGCCCGTGGGGCCTTTGCCTGTCCCGATAAGTAGACTTTTAAGGTAGACTTCTCGCCTCGGTTCCTATGCAACTGAGGCTAAAAGGTAGAGTTTTAGCCTCAATTCCTATGCAACTGAGACTAAAGGTAGACTTTTCGCCTCAGTTCCTATGCAACTGAGGCTAAAAGGTAGACTTTTCGCCTCGGTTCCTGGCAACTAAGGCTAAAAGGTAGACTTTTCGCCTTGATTCCTATGCAAGTGAAGCTAAAAGGTAGACTTTTCGCCTCGGTTCCTGTGTAATTGAGGCTAAAAGGTAGACTTTTCGCCTTGATTCCTATGCAACTGAGGTTAAAAGGTAAACTTTTTGCCTCGGTTCCTGTGTAACTAAGGCTAAAAGGTGGACTTTTCGCCTCGGTTCCTGGTAACTGAGGCTAAAAGGTAGACTTTTTACCTTGGTTCCTGTGCAACTGAGGCTAAAAGGTAGACTTTTCGCCTCGGTTCCTATGCAATTGAGGCTAAAAGGTAGACTTTTTTTCTCGGTTCCTGCACAACTGAGGCTAAAAGGTAGACTTTTCGCCTCGGTTCCTGATAACTGAAGCTAAAAGGTAGACTTTTCGCTTCGATTCTTATGCAATTGATGTTAAAAGGTAGACTTTTCACCTCAATTCCTATGCAACTGAGGCTAAAAAATAGACTTTTCGCCTCGGTTCCTATGTAAATGAGGCTAAAAGGTAGATGTTTAGGCTAAAAGGTAGACTTTTCGCCTCGGTTCCTATGCAACTGAGGCAAAAAGGTAGACTTTTCGCCTCGGTTCCTATGCAAATGAGGCTAAAAAGTAGACTTTTCACCTCGGTTCCTATGCAAATAAGGCTAAAAGCTAGACTTTTCGCCTCGGTTCCTGTGCAACTGAGGCTAAAAGGTAGACTTTTTGCCTCGGTTCCTGTGCAACTGAAGCTAAAAGGTAGACTTTTCGCCTCAGTTCCTGCACAACTGAGGCTAAAAGGTAAACTTTTCGCCTCGGTTCCTTATAACTGAGGCTAAAAGGTAGACTTTTCGCCTCGGTTCCTATGCAATTGAGGCTAAAAGCTATACTTTTCGCCTCGGTTCCTATGCAATTGAGGCTAAAAGGTAGACTTTTCGCCTCAATTCCTATGCAACTGAGGCTAAAAAATAGACTTTTCGCCTCAGTTCCTATGCAACTGAGGCTAAAAAATAGACTTTTCGCCTCAGTTCCTATGCAAATGAGGCTAAAAGGTAGATGTTTAGCCTCAGTTCCTATGCAACTGAGGCTAAAAGGTAGACTTTTCGCCTCGGTTCCTATGTAACTGAGGTGAAAGATGAACTTTTAGCCTTAATTGCTTTGCAACCGAGGCTAAAAGACACATTTAGCCTCTATTTTTTTAATTGAGGTTAAAAAATTGAGGCTAAAGGCCTATTTTCTTGTAGTATGACTCTCCGAGATATACAATATTGTTAGGATAGAGCACGAAAGGCAGCATTGATTGTCTTAACTGAAATAAGTACAAACTCCCAATGGTTAATGCACGGCCATAAGTTATATTACATTGGTCATAGTTGTATATATACATACTCTCTAATGGAAATAGAAGTAATGGAAATAGAAGTTGAGGGAGGCGTCAAAATAGTTGTTTGGAAATGAAGTGTTAGCTAAAGTGAATAAAATTAAATAATATTTAGGAAGAAAATAAGAAAATATTTATATGGTGGTCCTAACATGAGCCAAGAAAAGGGTAAAATGTTTCACAATTAACAATCCGGCTACTTTATCGTTTAAACTTCTTTCCTTTTAACATATATCAATACCTCCACTTACCTTTTTTGGGCTAATTTTGAAGATTTTATTGAAAATCACCCTACCACGGTAATGCCCACCATATATAGGGCTTGGATCATTTTGACATGAACCAAAATTCCACAATTTTCTTCACCTGCAAAGAAATGCAATCCGTAGGGATTTACTGTGGAAAACCTAGATAGGAATGGTACGCTTGCTGGCCAACGTGACAGACATGACTGAGATTCAACCCATTCATCGGAAAGCCCGGCCCACCATTCATGCTCTCTGCCACAAAATCAGGCCAGTCTACTCATCAGGCTCAAATTCATGGCTGCGAAATGGACGGCTGAAATGGTATAACTATAGCCAACAATTGAAATTCCAAAAGAAACGTAAGGTTAAATAGGTACAGACAAAGTAGAACGTGGACTGGATACTCCCCGCCCTCCTCTAGCTAGGAAATGGACAGGGGCTCTGAGGGGCCACCGTGATGTATGCATTTTATCCACACCGTCCATCCATTTTCCAATATTATTTTAGTGTTCATGCCTAAAAAAGAGGCAGATACAAAGTTCAAGTGGACCACACCATTGGAAGCATCAGTGATATTGACACCCACCGTTGAAATCTTCCTAGAGCCCACCGTGATGGATAATTTCCATCCAACCTGTTCATAAGGTCACATAGACCTAGATGAAAGGAAAACGCAAATATCAGATTGATCCAAAACTTGTGGCCCCTTAAAATTTTCCAACGGTAGGTGTTTAATACCGATTGTGTAGCTCCCTTGAGCCTTTAAACTGCCTCATTTTTGGGCCTATAGCCTAAAACGATATAGAAAACTGGATGGACGGTATGGATTAAGACCATACATCACGATGCCCCTCCCCCAGCAGGGTATTACCCAATCTCGTATTACAATGGCAGGTGTGGGGTTAGGGAATCTTAAACGTATGTCATGCCGTTGAAAGTTGGATTGTAATGCTGTGCTTTGGATTGTTATAAATAGCCTTCGGCTGAAGACAGAAAAGCATTCGGCTCTTGGAGAGTGCTCCAACCGTCGAGAGGAAAGCAAGATATATTTGTCTCCCCCCATTATTCAAATGCTTCTTCTGGACACTAAAATCATATGGAAGCGGACTGGCTGGTATACCTCACACCAGCTATATCTATATAGCTGATGTATTTATGTTAGCAAATTTTGTGGATCTGATCATGAGGTATGTGTTATATCCAAACCGTTCATCCATTTAGTGAGCTCGTCTTAAGAGTTGAGACAAAAAATAAGACAGATCTAAGAATCACGTGGACCACACTGCAAAAAGCAATGGGGGTTGAACGTCTAACATTGAAACCTTTTTTAGGGTCACAGAAATTTTGAATCAATATGAAAATTTTTTTTTCCTCTTCATCTAGGTCTTTGTGACCTTATGAACAGATTGGATGGAAAATAAACGTTATGGTGGACCCTACTAATGTTTTAACAGTGCAAATCATTAACTCCGCTACTATTTGTGGTGTGGTCAGATGATCTTTGGATATGATTCATTTTTTATAATACTCTAAAATGACCTAAAAAAATATATGAACAGTGCAGATATAATAAATACATCACTGTGGGGTCCATGCAACTTTGATCTCCTTTGCACGGTTCGTACAACTCGGTGCTCCGCACGACACGTACCTGCAGCAGCTATATAGCTGGTGTGTGGTACACCAGCCAATCCGCTTCCCAATCATATTATCTAGAGCGTCCATTTCGTCCAACGCCAAGCATCATGGATAGGATCTTTAGTGATTTTCTGGAATCGTGACACAGTTTAAAACACACACAAACTCGGACTGAGTCAGCTCAAAAACTCGTACGAGTTTTTTGGATTATTTAATAATTAAAAAATAAAAGATAAGTTGTGGTAAATCAAATCTAGTTTTTCTTATGTTTTAACCGGGAAATCTGGCCGAGTTGACCCTATATGACTCAGGAAACTCGATCAACTCATTAGTGCATGAATAATACTACGATTCAGACCCATCCCATGCAAGTGGGCCCATGGGTAAGTGATCAAGACCGTTGATAAGAATATCCAAAAAGTCCCCAAAATTAGAAGATCCCAGCCGTTTTATCACCGTTAGCCATCTCATAGGTAATCAAAGGTTGGGATCTCCATCAGGTGGGGCTCATCCAATTGATGGTCTGGATCAACAGAAATGATGGGCCACACCACCTCGCTTAAAAAATCTATCAACGTCCCATGCATCAGGACCAGATTATACCCTTTTTACTAATGGCCTCGATCACTTGCCTGAGAAAATGACCAAACTGCCCTCCATCCAAGTCCTATAAAATGTCATGCATTCCACAACATTAATTCTCCCAAAAGGCTAACAAAAGCCTTTCTCTTTTCAATCCAACCGTCCATCATGATCATGTTGGGACCATTTGAATTCGAGTCATCTTCACTTATATTGGCTGCAGTCACTTTGATATCCTTCTCTTTCATTATCCTCCTTTTTCGTAGGGACTCTGGAGGGACGAAACTCCCTCCAGGGTCCCTCGGTCTCCCCATAATCGGCGAGTAGGACAACAAAGGATCTGAATGGATAAACGAAAGGATGGTCTGCTACGGTCGCGTATTCAAGACAGCCCTAATGGGCTCTCCCACAGTAGTTGTCACAGGTAGAGAAGGTAACAAGTTCTTATTCACCGCGAGTCATGAAGTACTCGCGGCAAAACAACCGATGTCGATCGTGAAGATTGCAGGAAAGAAACAATTCATCGAGCTACCGGAAAACAGGTGAGGATAACAGCAGTTTAATAGTTCTAGAACTCAGTTACTCAACTTGAATCTCAGTGAGATTTCAAGCCGAGTCGCGTGGAAACTCACTACTGACCATGACTTGATTTTGACTCAGCAAGACTTGTCGAGTCACAGCACGATGACTCAGTCTACCAGATGCTAGCTGGTATCTATCTACTCAAATATATGTCATTACTAATCACATTTTAATTTATTTATGAAATATTAGTCCAAGTTAAATAAGCCTCTGAGTCGACTCGAACCAGCCAGATATTGAGTCGAGTTGAGTTTTCAAGTTTCTCAACTATGGTCTGGTTACCTTAAATAGCTATAAATGGGCCTGGTCTGAGGCTGTCTGTCCTGTTTATCTATTCAATCCTGAAAATGTGATGCACCCCGAAAGATAGCATCATCTTTGTTAAACATTTGGGATATATTGATATTACCTGTGCGTTTTGTATTGCACGGATCGGATACAAGATACATCATGCAATATATCGGCTCATATTGTTGATATTTAAAACACTGGCCACAAGAACATTTTTAACAGCTAACCCTTGCCGTGTCCCAATTGCCAGCTCCATTTAGACAGCACAATATTGAGAGCCATCCATCATTCCATGTGCCAAAAATTGACGCACCACTCGTCTGGCCCTCTTGATGTGTGGCATCTAGGGAGGTCAATGGGCAGGGGTCCAGGTGGGCCATGGTCTGAACAAGATTGGCCTTTTCAATTGTCAAGAAAGGAATTTAAGTGTGGGCCCTGATCATGGCCCGCCCACGAATTTCATAAGCGGGCCATTCACGGGCTACAGGTCAGCTTTTCAGAAAATTCTGTGGACCTGGGCCTATTTTTTATTCTACACCTTGAAATCAGGCCCATTACAGACTCACAGGCCTCTATTACAGGCCCATGCCCCACCCATATTGGGCGGCCACCTGAGATCATGGTTTAAAAACTCAAAATCGCAAAAACTTGACTCGACTTGATATCCAGCTGATTGGGTTGACTCAAAGACTCAACTCGACTCAATATTTAATAATTAAAACTAGGGATTTAATTACACTAATTAGAAACCATATGAATGTAAAAATTTACAATTTTGGTACAAATGATTGCTGGGTTAGCTTATAATGGTATTGACTCGCTTAGTTGAGGTCATGAGTTTGAATCACTTCACTTAAACCTCTATTTTTAACTTAAAAGTCTCTTGACTCAACTGAGTGACTCAGCTTGATTTCTAGTCAACTCGAGTGAACTCAATAAAGTTTCAAGCTGAGTCACCAAGTTGAGTCTAGGACTCAGCGGGAGTTGGGGCTGAAAGCACCCCTCCCACAAAGTTCGGGGTAACTCCAACTCATGGTATCAAAATGAACTAATCCTAGTAAGCTTAGACGAGTCTTATCAAAGTCTTAAAACCATGCTCATATGACTCATGTTTTCTGAGATCCATGCCTTAGATTAACGAAAAATATTTAATTTCAAGTCCCTATACCAAGTTATGGTAAGTGCTTCACACGCTAGCTAGCTACCAACCTAACATAACACTATTCACGCTTGAGTCTATCAGTTCTAGCATAAAACTTTCATAGACACCATGTAATAGTCTATTACATGAATAGCTTGATTAAAATCAACAAGTTGGATAGTGAAATACCAAACCTAAAAAATAATAATAACGATAATAAGTGAAGGGTTGTATGGTCCACTACTATATCGTGGATTTTGTATTTTGCTTTCATTTTTAATATTTGAATTTATCTATTTATTTTTTATGTAGGTATAAGCTTATAAAGGGTGCAATGATGAGCTTCTTAAAACCCGACAACCTTCAAGAATACATAGGAATTATGGATGATTTGGTGAAAACAAGATTATTAAGCCAAACGAAAAGGAAGGAAACGATCAAGGCCGTCCCTCTTATGAAAGATATAACATTTCATATTGCATGCACTCTACTATTCGGAATATATGATGAATGTACCAAAGCGGCTTTGTTTGAGGACTTCGTCGAAGTGTTCAAAGCGTTGTGGTCCATTCCAATAAATTTCCCAGGCACCATCTTCTGGTGGGGCATTAAAGCGCGTTCCAAGATCAACAAACGGATGTTGCCGATCATTAGGATGAAAAAGGAGATGCTCATGAATGGGTCCCTGTGTGCCAAAACTGATGTGATTGCGTCCATGATTGCATTGAGAGATGACAATGGAGAGCCGATCACGAAAGAAGAGATTATGGATAATATTTGTTGGGAAAAAATGTGTTAAGTTCGGAGACTCGGATAAGAGTAGGTCGGCTCTGCTGACACTGCCTGAAGAGTCCGAGACAATACCGATGGAAAAGAGGATAGGCCAGGAGGCATAAACAAGGGACGATTAAAGTCACTCTGTCAGAGTTATGACCTCGCCTGCATGAGCCCACTAAAGGCCGAGCGTGTTCAAGCTACTCAGCCGATAGAACAATACCGACTCAATGAGTTGGTTCTGTCGGTCACGGAACAAGGAATGACGGATAGACACCGAGATTATTCCGTCCGTGGAAAGGCCGAGAACCCATCCTCCTGCGTCGGCCGAGACTCCCCCAGAGTCGGTCACAACCTGGCCGAGATTTTCTGAGAGTCGGAAACGACTTGGCCGAGACAGCGAGTGGCGGAACGGGAACAGATACTGCTCTACGGAAATCCAGGGATACGGGTAGCGAATCCCGAGATTCTCGGGATTGAGAGCAATCCGTGGAAAGGAGTAAGTCTCCGAATAATCAGGAGGAGAATCTTCTGAGGATGAGGATTGACAAACTGTATAAATCTCCAAGCTTGGGACGGAAGAAGGTACGCAGTACTGAACTGAGATAAGCCCTTTGCTACTGATCAGATAACTGACTTAAGCATCGGAGGTTCCCCGGCTCTAGCCAGGGTCATCTTGACGTTGTTGATTGTGCAGGTGGAGGAAGGTCCGCCTTAGGGAAGCTGTTCCATAAAAATGCAGCAACATTTTGGCGCCGTTTGTGGGAAACGGACAAAAAGTCATTTTCTCCAATTTTTCGAATGACAAGAACCAGAAGGACGGATCCAGATGAAGCGGGGGAGGCCGCTGCCAGCACAGTTCAGGGAGCTCCCCCGACAACACCGCCTGCGACTACAAGCCAGCCTAATCAAGCGAACGCACACGTGGATCGCGAGGTTCAAGAAATGCGTTCCGAGATGGCTGTCATGAAACACATGCTGAAACAACTGTGTAACCAGCAGATGCAGCGTCAGGAGTCGGCCCAAGTCCTCGACCGAGTCAGCCTCGAGAACCGAGTCAACCGGCGCCTGCCCGTTCAGCAACGACCATTTTGCCTCCCTCTAATCTGAGGCATAGAATAGATCAGAGGAGACGAAGTCGGCTACCTACAGACGCAAAAGAAACGGCAGAGAGCGCTGAACCCTGGAAGGCTGATATACAAGACTTCAAAAATGAGGTCAGGGAGAAGATGGAAAAGGAGATGGTGGATATAAAGCACGATCGGAACTCAAATCTGACCAAATTTGAAGAAAAAGCTTCTCCGTTTGTGAACGAAGTAATGCGGGCTCGGTTGCAGGAGAGGTTCCGCTTACCCCAGATAACTCCTTTCTCCGGAAAGACTGATCCGACAGAGCATCTTGAATGCTTCAAAACCTACATGGAGTTGTACGACGCCTCGGATGCTGTTATGTGCCGATCCTTCTCTCTAACCCTGACCGACATAGCCCGACTTTGGTTTAAGCAATTGAAACCCAAGTCGATTAAATCATTCGCCGAACTCAGTGACGCCTTCCTCAGCAATTTTATCGGCGGAAAGAAGAAATTAAAGCCGCCCGCGCATCTGAACAACATAGTTCAGAGGGAAGGAGAACTATTGAAAGACTACATTAAACGCTTCAACTTCGAGTCTCTTCAAGTTCGAAAGCATTCTGAGGAGACGGCTGTCAACGCTCTCATGCAGGGGGTTAGAGACAAACCGTTTTTGACGTCACTGGATAAGAACCCGCCCGATACTCTGGGCGAGTTTATAGTTCGGTCGAACAAATATGCTGATGCGGAAGAGACGCGACTCCTCCGAGAGAAGATCCAGAATACAAAACTATCGGATAAAGAGTCGGCCAAGAAAGAAGTCGACTCAGCTGGAGGAAAAAAGCGAAAAGAAGATCGGGGGCGAGACGACGGCAGGCCAGGAAAGCGACCAGACAGAAGATTCTCCCCCTCACCATGGTCACAACACAAGTAATTGTTATCACTTAAAGGACGAAATTGAGCGGTTGATCAAAGAAGGCCGACTAAGAGAACATACAGAAAGTTCCGGCGTTCCAGCAGGACCAAGTGAAGAGCGGCCCCAAGAAGAAATCCAAACGATTGTCGGAGGTCACCAAGGCGGTGGGGACTCGAATAACGCCCGAAGAAACCACGCTAGAAGCCTCAATCGCCCTGAGTCCGAGGTTCTTCTGCTGTCTCGGCCTCCCAAGGAGAAGAAACGAGAAAAATATTGTATCTCGTTCACTGAAGAAGATGTTCAAGGCGTTCATCATCCTCATGATGATGCACTCGTGGTCACCCTTACCATTGCTAATAGAAAAGTATTCCGGATATTAGTGGATACAGGATCATCAGCGGACGTCTTGTTCACCCAAGGATTCGACAAAATGAGCGTAGGTCGGTCGGTACTACGACCTGTCCGAACCCCACTCATCGGGTTCTCGAGTAGACAGGTACTTCCTGATGGAATCGTCTCACTGCCACTTACCGCTGGAACTGCGCCCCATCAAAGGACCACGATGGTCGACTTCCTGGTCGTGGACCAACCGTTGGTGTATAACGCCATACTCGGCCGACTGTCTCTAAGCTTCCTTCAAGCTGTGGTATCTACCTACCACCTTTCCATGAAATTTTTGACCGAGTCGGGAGTAGGGATTGTGAAAGGAGATCAACAAGATTCTCAAAAATGTTATGCCACTGCAGTCAAGGCTCCAACTGAGGTGTCGACGATTGAATCGCTAGACCCCCGTATCGGATCTCATGAGCGGGGGGAGCCGATGGAAGAACTCATCTCGGAGCCGTTAACTGAGACAGACGTCTCGAAAGTAGTCCGAATCGGCTCGTCCCTGAGTCCATCTCTTAAGGAACGAATGATCACCTTGCTTCGACGGTATGCCGATATCTTTGCTTGGAGCCACGAAGACATGCTTGGGATCGATCCCTCGGTTATAACACACCGACTCAACATCGACCCGACTTATAGACCCATCCGACAGAAGTGTCGTCCTCTCAGCCCGGAAAGGTACGCTATCATTGAGGAGGAAGTCGGCAAGCTCCTTAAAGCCAAGTTCATCGAGGAGATATACTATCCGGAATGGATAGCCAATGTCGTACTCGTAAAGAAAGTCAATGGAAAGTGGCGAGTCTGTATAAACTATACAGATTTAAACAAAGTCTGTCCCAAGGATAGCTTCCATCTTCCTCGCATTGATCAGCTGGTAGTCCATCTTCCTCGCATTGATCAGCTGGTAGACAGTACCGCAGGTCATGAATTGCTAAGTTTTATGAATGCCTATTCGGGCTATATCAAATTGTAATGCACGAGAATGATAAATCAAAAACTGCCTTTGTCACTGACAAAGGCCTTTATTGTTACCGAGTGATGCCGTTTGGATTAAAGAACGCCGGAGCAACGTATTAGCGGTTAATGATCAAAATGTTCGCTCGGCAGATAGGCCGAACGATGGAAGTTTATATTGACGATATGCTCGTTAAAAGTAAACGAGCGGCCGACCATGAGATGGACTTAGAAGAAATGTTCTTGACTCTACGTAAATATAAAATAAAGTTGAATCCCAGCAAGTGCGCGTTTGGCGTGAGCTCGGGAAAATTTCTCGGTTTCCTCGTTAGTCAGCGAGGAATCGAAGCGAATCCCAAGAAAATCAAAGCTTTACTTGAAATGAAGTCTCCTAAAACAATCAAAGACATTCAAAGGTTGACAGGAAGAGTGGCCGCGCTCAATCGTTTCCTGTCCCGAGTCACAGACAAATGTCTCCCGTTCTTCAAGCAATTGAAGGGACGACAGACGATGGAGTGGAAGGACGAATATGAGAAGGCATTTCAAGATCTGAAGGCTTACCTTGGATCCCCACCGCCGCTATCTAAGCCCGAGCCTGGTGAAGCGTTGTTATTATATTTGGCCGTATTTGAGGCCGCAGTAAGCTCGGCTTTAATACAAGAGAGTCAAGGGAAGCAACTGTCAGTCTACTACGTCAGCAAAGCCTTGATACCAGCAGAGACGAGGTATCCTCAGCTCGAGAAAATAGCCTTAACTCTGGTGGTATCATCATGACGCCTCCGGCCATACTTTCAGGCCTACACCATTGTCGTTGTGACCGACTTATCACTCCGCCAGATTCTTCAAAAGCCGGAGGCTTCCGGCCGACTTACAAAGTAGGCAGTCGAATTGAGTGAATTTGACATACATTACAGGCCCATGACAGCCATAAAAGGACAGGTCGTCGCCGATTTCCTTGTCGAAGTGACTCTTAATCGTGACAATATACCTGAGTCGGAGGGAATTATTATACCTGAGGCTTCTCACTCTCTCGGGCTGGTACCATGGAAGCTATTTGTCGACGGTTCATTTAATTCCAAGGCAAGCGGGGCAGGGGTAGTATTAGAAACTTCCGATCAAACCTGTATGCAATATGCCTTGCGACTCGGCTTTCAGGCGTCCAATAATACAGCAGAGTACGAAGCCTTATTATTAGGCCTTAGACTCGCCGCGAGTGTAGGCGCGACCCATTTGAATGTTTTTAGTGACTCACAATTAGTCATTAACCAAGTTTCTGATGTTTATCAAACTCGGAAAGAACAACTGAAGGCGTGCATGGAAAAAGCTAAAGAATTGATCGGTGGATTCCAGGAGTGTGAAGTAATTCGAATACCCAGGACCGACAACGCCAATGCCGACTTGTTAGCAAAGCTCGCCTCAGCTGACGAGGAAGACATACCTCGATCGGTTCCGATTGAATACGTCCCTAAACCAAGCATAGATGAGCCAACAGTCTCGGCCCTATTTTCCATCAACTCAGCAACTGCTTGGTTTGACCCACTCGTCCGCTACCTCAATGATGGTGAACTGCCGGAAGACCGCGCCGAGGCATGGCGGTTAAAAGTTCTAGCCTCGCGCTACACCATCTTGAATGAGATTCTATATAAAAAAGGCTTTCATGCTCCTCTACTAAGGTGCGTCGACTCCCAAAAAGCTGATTATATCTTATGGGAGAGACACGAAGGGATATGTGGAAACCATTCAGGAGGACGCTCGCTCGCCAACAAAGTGTTGCGGCAGGGGTATTACTGGCCGACTATACAGCACGATTCTAAACGATTCGTTCAAAGATGTGATAAGTGTCAGCGGTTCGCAGTAATCCCGAGACAAACCCCTGAGGAACTGACTCCGATGTCGGGACCATGGCCCTTTGCGTAGTGGGGGATCGACATCATCGGGCCCTTTCCACTGGAGAAGGGTCAGACTAAATTCGTTGTGGTTGCAGTGGACTACTTCACGAAGTGGGCTAAAGCAGAACCATTGGTGAAAATCACCGAGCAAAGG
Organism: Magnolia kwangsiensis; assembly: GCA_037074715.1. NCBI lineage: Eukaryota > Viridiplantae > Streptophyta > Magnoliopsida > Magnoliales > Magnoliaceae > Magnolia > Magnolia kwangsiensis. The sequence goes on along the minus strand of CM073578.1, from coordinate 7,097,448 downwards.
ATCACAAGCTTCGTTTGGAAGAATATCATCTGTCGGTTTGGGATACCTTGGACTATCATTACTGACAACGGAAGGCAGTTCGATAACAAATAATTTCGGGAGATGTGTAGCAGTCTCGGGATTCGAAACGTGTACGCCTCGCCTCATCATCCTCAGACAAATGGACAGGTCAAGGCGGTCAACAAAATTATAAAGCGGCACCTCCGGACGAGGCTCGATGAAGCAAAGGGAGCGTGGGCCGAGGAACTTTCGAATATACTGTGGGCCTATCGGACCACAGCACGGACCGTCACGGGAGAAACTCCCTTTTTCCCTATGTTACGGTGCGGAAGCAGTCGTGTTGGTTGAGATCGGCGTTGGCTCGGCCCGAGTCAACTTGTACAGTGGACAAGAGAATGGCGAACTCCTCTCATTCAAGCTTGATTCGTTGGAAGAGAAAAGAGAAAGGGCTCGATTGAGGATGATGGCCCAACAAAGACAGGTATCCCGGTTTTACAATCGTCGAGTTAAAGTCAGACGATTTCAAATCGGGGATATGGTCCTCCGAAAGACCTTCCCAAACACCAAGAAAATTGAGTCGGGTACACTAGGGCCCAATTGGAAAGGTCCCTATGTCGTCTTAGGCACCATCTGACCGGGAACCTATCGGCTGGAAGACCTAAATGGACAACTGTTGCCTCATCCTTGGAACGCCGAGCATCTCAAGATTTATTACCCGTAAGATAGAATAGAAAGTACTGTAATTGAAGTCGACTCAATAAAAAGTTCTATTTCGTCCAAGTACCCAATGTCGGGTCATAAAAAAAAAAAAAAAAAGAAAGTACAATGTTCGACTGCCCCATTCAGTCGGAATTCATCTCCTATACGGCGCCCGAAGGACCGGCTTCGTCAGCAGCAGCATCTCCTTTGGTGGCGTCGCCCTCAGCAGCCTCGGCAGACGGACTGTCAACTTCGAAGGCGGAGAGGTCGAGATCAGGGAAGGCCGCCCTCATCTCCAAGACACGTGCCTTATAACCACCTTGATAAACGCGGTCCCTCTCATCTGCAAACTCGGAAGATTCGAGAAAGGCGTCTACGGCTCGCTTTCGTTCCTCTTTGGCTCGGCGCATTTCTTCTTGAGCTTCCTGAACGAGGCCGGCGGCCTCGGCCTTCGGCGAGCAAGAGCACCCTCGCACCGGCTGTGAACTCGAAGAAGGTGTCGCTCCCTCTCCTCAGCCTCCTGAAGGAGCGAAGTCAGGCGAGCGTTATCAGCCTTGACTCCTTCAAGAGCTGCACAGGCGTCCGCTGCCGCCTTCCGAGCGATCGATAGATCGCCAGTCATGATGTCAATCCGGCTCTCAGCGATCTCTCTACGACCCTCAGCCTCGGCAGCGACCCTCCTCACAGTCTCTGTCTCGGATGCGAGTTTCTGGGCGGCAGTCAGCTCCGAGCTTGCTTTGACGAGGCAAGGTGCCAGCTGCGATAAAGAGACAGTGAGCTATGCTGTAAAACTTAGTCAGGGGCGACATAGGATTGAAGAAAAGTTTACCTCAAAAAGCAACCTCGCCGCATGTCCAAGGGTCTCGGCAGTCGGAGCATTATAATAACTGGCGAAGTCTCTTTCACCCCCGTGGGCAAGCGCCCAAGGAACCATCCCCGCAATGATCTTCGTAAAGGGGGACTCCTGTTGAGTCATCTCCCTTCTCGGGGATTCTTCGTGCGGGGCCTCCCTCAGCCCCGGGACCTCCTCTGCAATAGGTCCTGCCTCGATAGTCGCCTGAGTCATTGGACGAGTTGGCTCCGCTTCCTTGGCCCTCTCGTAAGGGTCGGAAAGGACGACCACTTGGGGGGCAGCAAGTAAAGGAGCGGATGGAACGGTCATTTCCTTACCATTGGCCGCAGTCTTCTGTTGCTTCGAGGGACGAGACCCGGACAATAGAGTCGATCTCGGGGGGGCTTTCACTTTGGAAATCGGTTCAAGGCAGGGCGGGACTCGGCCATGCTCTCGGGCGCTGGCCTCAGAATAGGGCGAGCCTCGGGAAGGTCTGTAAGGATGAATAAAAAAGAATAAGGAGGCAAACAGGCAACCGAAAGGATAAAGAAAAGGACGAGGAGCTACCTGAGACGAACGAATCTAAACCTGCAAGATGGAGGTGCTCAGGTTACAGTAGCAACTTTCAAGACCGCTCCCCTGCTCTCAGCTTCCTCAGTTCCCTTATCTGAGTCAGAGCCCTGAACTCGAGTTTCCCCCTCTTCTTCAAAATATCTGTAAGATATTGTGGAGTCAAGATTAGCAGAAGATGATATAAAAATAAAGAGGAAGAGAAGGAAAGACCATCGGGCCGAGTCACCGAGTCACCTGCTCTATGGAACGTGCGGGATACTTGAGGCTTATACGGCCACGTATCAACCGACTCCCACCGACCGCACGCCCAGAACCACCTTTCCTTCCAGAACTTGTTCGAAGTGGGTGGGTCGGTTATTAAAGACCCCCCTTTGCCTCTCCACGCGCTCAGAAAGTAGAGGCCAGGGAAGTTTGGATTTGTTCTGACTTGATATAGATAAAGGAACTCGTCGACCGTGAGGGAAGGTTATTCTAACTCGGACCAGAGCACGGCATACCCGAACAAATTTCTCCACGCATTCGGAACAATTTGACCGAGAGCTATTTTGACTCGGGACAGAAAGTCACGAGCAATGGGCTGAAGTGGCAAACGCAAGCCACACTGCATCGCGACTTGAAAAATTGCGACCATCCCTGCAGGGGGATGGTCGGGCAAATCACCCGAACGAGGGAGACGAAGGACGACCGAGTCAGGGACATGATATCCAGCCCTGATCCGGTTTAAGTCGGATTCAGTTAGAATGGAGGCAACGAGACCGCTAAGTTCGTCTTCTTCCCCTTTTGAAGACGACTCAGAGGCTTCTGTAGTTTGGTTCATAGGGCCTAGAATGGCCGCCCCTTTGCCTGTAACTAATTCATCCTCTCCATCCTCATCCTCCAACTGATCCACCCAAGGGTTAGGTCTCCCTGGACGAGTCACTAGAGACGTCCCACCGCTGGATTGACCAGTCTGGGCAGGACGCCCAGCCGATGAGTCACCGGTTTCTCTGACAAGCCGGAATGCGGCATCAACACCGACGGCAAACTCTGTCAATAGTGAAGGTGGTTCCGTAACGTCCCAAAGATGTTGGGACACACCCTCATCTACGGACATCTCCTCCCGGGGGCTTTGAGAGCCGTGTGCGGCCATTAAAGCTTATAAAAGAAGGAGAAAAGGACTCACCAAAAAAAATTGATGACGAGTGCAAGGGAAGATTGACGGAGAAAGAAGCGACAACGGAGGAGGAGGAGGAGAAGAAGCAAAAGGGAACTCAGAATCGGACACAGGCAGGAGGAAGAAGAGCGAAAATAAAATTCGCAAAGTCCTCCCGCCCGGCCCTTTTATAGCTGTGCCACATGGCAGGGCATTGATGGTAAAAGCGAATCGTCGTTCACCTCGGCTCCCCCGTTCGACGCGTGGCAACCACTGGCTGACTGCGGTAACTTCGTGGCCACGCGTCCGTATTTCATATGCAGACGAAACGAATCGATGGCTGGTCGCACGTGCGGCCTTAGGAGGTGCAGCGTCGTACGCTAGAGACGACTCAAAGAGCATTAAATGCCTCATCATTGTCTCGGATGCTAATATGAACCGACCGAGAAAATCGTACTCCTTGATGCCATGGACGACACAAGGAGTAAGGGGGGCTCACTATTGGGAAAAAATGTGTTAAATTCGGAGACTCGGATAAGAGTAGGTCGGCTCTGCTGATACTACCTGAAGAGTCTGAGACAACATCGACGGAACAGAGGATAGGCCAGGAGGTATAAGCAAGGGACGATTAAAGTCACTCTGTCAGAGTTATGACCTCGCCTGCATGAGCCCACTAAAGGCCGAGCGTGTTTAAGCCACTCAGCCGATAGAACAAGACCGACTCAACGAGTTGGTTCTGTCGGTCACGGAATAAGGAATGACGGATAGACACTGAGATTATTCCGTCCGTGGAAAGGCCGAGAACCCATCCTCCTGCATCGGCCGAGACTCCCCCAGAGTCGGTCACAACCTGGCCGAGATTCTCTGAGAGTCGGAAACGACTTGACCGAGACAGCGAGTGGCGGAACGGGAACAGATACTGCTCTACGGAAATCCAGGGATACGGATAGAAAATCCCGAGATTCTCGGAATTAAGAGCAATCCGTGGAAAGGAGTAAGTCTCCGAATAATCAGGAGGAGAATCCTTTGAGGATGAGGATTGACAAACTGTATAAATCTCCAAGCTTGGGACGAAAGAAGGTACGCAGTACTGAACTGAGATAAGCCCTTTGCTACTAATCAGATAACTGACTTAAGCATCGGAGGTTCCCCGGCTCTAGCCAGGGTCATCTTGACGTTATTGATTGTGCAGGTGGAGGAAGGTCCACCTTAGGGAAGCCGTCCCATAAAAACGCAGCAACAATATCGTTGTGCTGATGATTGGCAGTCATGACACTTTGGCCATTCTCGTGAGCTTGATGCTAAGGAAGCTGGCTAGAGATCCCAAGATTCACCGAAAAATTCTCCAAGGTAACAAACTGCACCATCATCCACATCTTACTTTTAAGGGTTTATTTGGGTCGTGTGTTACTTTTAAAGACCCTTGATATACATTGATACACCATTCCTTAACTGATCGAGCTTTTAGAGAAAGTGGTGATTTGACATGGTATTAGAACAAATGGTCAAGCATTCAAATTCCAAAGCAGAAAATATGGCTTCTTAATATATTTTCCCATAATGACTCTAACTACACATAGTTCACTTGATGCACCTGAAAATACCCACTAGACACTGTCTAAGCAAGCCTAAGCCCTCATCTTGGGCTGTCAATGGGTCAGCTTGGCCCACCAGGCTTTTGGGCTAGCCTTGGGATGAGCTTGGGCTATCGTATAAGGCCCAAGGTATGGGCCCATGCTTAAAATTCAGGCCCATTTCTCGATTGGGCTAAGTTTCGATCAGTTACAACAGCTCATTAGCTGAACCCAGCCCATTAGGGTTTGCAAGGGCAATTTCGTAATATACGTAACATGTAAATTGTTATTTACTCCTTGTGTTATTTCTCCATCCCACAACCCCATCTCTCATATTTCAGGCTGGACTATTTTAGCTAACCATGGGCCTGAGTTGAGCTTGGGCCTATTTTTAAAAATGCAAAGTAGGTTTGGACAAAGCTTAGCCCGATCCTAACCCGATCCATTGATACCCCTACTAGTATCACTTCTTATTAGGGGTGTACATCGATTCGAACCAAGTCGAGCTAGTCTCAGCTCGACTCGGCTCTACCACTAGATGACCTCAGCTCGAACTTGGCTCGACTCGGTCCTTGAGCCAGACTGGCCAGCTAGGCTTGATTCAGTCAACAACTCGGGCTAGTTCGAGCTAAGATTGAGCTGAGTTCCCCTATGCAACATTTCCACAGGCACCTGCACTGCATCTTCAAAATCCTATTGTATACAAAACAGAAGCAACGATTTTACAGGTATTTTATCAAACACCTTCTAAGCAACACCTTCCTTGCCACCAGCCACACTTCGTTTAGTCATTTCATCAAACACTTGGTGAGCAATATCAATAGCAAAGTAACTGAGTCACCGAACCTAGTTGATCCGAGTTCAATTCGAGCTAGATTCGATCCGAGTTGAGTCGAGTTGGGGTCAACTCAAACTTGGCTCGAACTCATTTTCGAGCTCAAAAAATCAGCTCGACTTGGCTCGGATTTAGCTTCGATCCGAGTCGAGTCGAGCGAGCTAACCGAGCTAGCTCGGTTCGTGTACACCTCTACTTCTTATCATCTTTATAATGAGCATAAATTTAAATAAGGCGAGTCAACCAGGGACTCACCTAACTTGACCAGGCCAAGGACCTACTCATTATGTAGGCAGACCGCGAACCCCGACTTTTGCCTGAATCGGCCCTAGTTTCTCAAGCCGAGTCAGCACGGTATTGATTCAATCTCTATAAATCATCTAAGTCACCGAAGGAGAAATAAAAGAAAACACAGATGAAAATGCTTGAGAGAGGAAGATGACGGAAGAATAAAAAGAGATGGAGGAACAGGGATTCTTGAAAAAATATCTTTTATTATTAATTTATAATAATAATAACAAAAAATAATTTCTTCATGATTGATCCGCAATGTTGGATATTTCAAACTATTTAACTAATATGTGTTTGTGTCAAAATAAAGGATGTAACCTTCAAAATTAGAAAGATTTCCCTTTTGAAATAAAACTTCATAAAAAATTTGAGATTGAGAGAAAGTTTGGGAATTTTCGTTTTGTATTTTTTCTTGTGTATTTCATTGAGACTAACATTCTGTATATATAAAAGAGAAATGACCTCAGTCAAAAGATATTGCAAGCAATCTAATCAGATCTTAAGCAAAAAAAAATAAAAAGAAACATATACCTAAAAAAATCAAATGTTTTCTAATACTCTCCTTCAAGTTGATAAGTGGAGATCTGTAATACTCAACTTACCAAGTAAATAATGAAATTAGTACCGACCAAGGGATTTGGTGAAGATGTCCGTAAGTTGATGATTGAAAGGGAAGTAGGAAGTGCAGAGAACCTCAGAGATTTTATTTTTATTTTTCAAATAAGGTGACAATAAATCTCGATATGTTTTGTTTGTTCATGAAATGGTGATAATGGTCCGGTGTAGAGGGATTTTGGGTGATATTAACGAAGGGACGGTTGTAAGTGGTGACTGCATTGGACGACAATATTGGCAGACGGCTGCCAGATTTGAACAGTAAGTGGGCATGGGTGATAACAAAGAAATGGTGATAATGGTACCATAGAAGATGATGTATTCACTTATAAACTGATCTTCAAAATGCCCAAGTAATGATTGCTATAAAAAAGAATAAAATTAATTGTGGGAAGGGGAATGATGTATAAAAGTGCAGGGTTGGTAGTTATTGTCTATGATCGCAGTAGCTAATGGAGTGCATGAACAAGCATGTATCTATTCAGAACAAACTGGATCTTAGCTCATGAGTCACTTAGAAGCCTTTAAATTTTTAATTTTTTTAAAGAAAGGTGGAAACTCGCCACCATCAATATTATTGAAACATAACAAAAGCCCTTCGACTATACAGACAAAATACCCTCTATTCGGGTGTCCCCCACAAAAAAACGACGGCCCACCTATCATATACGACACAATCGACAAAGCGGAAGCAAAAAACCAGATCTTAGCTCATGAGTCACTTAGAAGCTTATATTAACTAGGGTTTCCATATTGGTTTTTGGGCCAAGACCCATCAAATTTCCTAAGATGATCTTTTCTTCTTTTCTTATTTATTTATTTATTTGCGGGTACTACCAGAGCACATGGAGATTTTGAAGAAAAGACAACCATCGGAAGGAAAGCTTACATGGACTGAATTGCAAAAGATGAAATACACATGGACGGTTGCACAAGAGCTGATGAGATTCATCCCTCCTGTCTGCGGTGGCTTTAGAGAAGCTCTTCAAGACACCAGCTTTGGTGGCTATGACATCCCTAAAGGATGGAAGGTACGAACGTACGTACATCCACACATGACATAGTTGTTTAACAATCTGGACCGTTGAAATTTTGATGGATGGACAATAACCTGAAAATGACACTAAAAATAGAGTAGCCATCTGATTGTGTACTTGGAATTTGGACCACTTTCTATTTAACTTCTAACCATCAGGTTAATAACTATCCATTGGATGGATAGGATTGCTTGATCGATGTGATTTTTTGGATGTGTTCCATACACAATGTAATTAACAATCCCGGACTAGGGCTGTCAATGGGCTGGGCTAGGCAAAATGAAAATTTTGAATGAGGTCAGACTCAACAATTCAAAATCCAAGAGGAAGAATCACCACCATTTCTAAAATAGTGATGAACTATCGTCGCAATTTCTAGCGATTCATATTGTGCATGAGACATACTAATCTCTGGTGTGCGTTAGTGACTCATACATTGGACACGTGGCATCCATGGGCATCAATATGGATGGAGGCCCATAGGCTCGACTGAGTGTAGCCCGAAAATCAGGTCTGATTGGATGATCTCAACCATTTGAATTGGCTGCTTGACGATCACCGATCATTTTCCTTTTAACCGTTAACTCGATGACCATGAAACAAATGGATAGAATACTTGAATCTGTGTGATTTGCGTATATGGTCCATCTGTGATAGCCCCACGAGTTAGATGGTCTGGATCGAAATACATGTGTGCCACGTGTAAACTAGAAGGGTCACCACCATTTCATCTACCGCATGGAGATCTAACGGTTTATTGTATCTGGTTTTTGGTGTTCTGGGCCGCACCGCCAACGCACATGGACAAGGACTTCTTCTCATCTCCCGATGAGTTCGATCCATCACGTTTTCAAAACCCATCTAAGCCGATCCAACCGTTCTCTTACATACCATTCGGAGCTGGGACCCACATGTGCATCGGCAACGAATTTGCTAGGGTCGAGACGCTCACGATCGTCCATCAAATGATCACAAACTTTGAGTGGTCAGAAGTGAGTCCCGATGAAATGATCACATGCCAACCGATGCCTTATCCATCGATGGGACTTCCTATCAAGATCAAAGAAAGAATTACATCCTAGTAGATTAGGGATTTAACACTTTGAATTGCTACTAAGCTTGTGTACCAAACATATATTTGTGAAGTCGGCTAGTTTCTTTCTTCGATGGTTATAATGAGGTAGGATTCTAGATCACAGTGGACCATGAAGTGGGTTAGACCAAATGGACGGTCCAGATTGATGATTGGTGTGCATGTCTCAAGTAGAGAGTAGCTGTAGCATGTAGTGTATATGAGCTGCACCGGATCATGATGTATTTAGTGTAGGAAAGCTAACTTTCATTCAGATGAGCTTGCTAGTGCACACCCACGCCAGTACACACACTCCATGTCAGTCACCCCACTAGGGATCGATACCAAGACCTCAAGTGTGTTTTTAGTATAGGAAAGCTACCTCTTATGCAGATTAGCTTGTTAGTGCACACCCATGCCAGTACAGACACTCCATGTTAGCCACCCCCACTAAGGATCGATACCAAGACCTCAGGTGTTGAAACGAGGTATCTTCACTCAGTCTGCCAGTTGAGCTACGGAGGAAAAGGGGAAAAAAAAAAAAAAGAGTTATAATAACCATAGTGGATACGTTGTCATTCGAATGAGTTGATCAAGGCCATCCATTTAATCCAAACAACTCTTCATGAACTTCATTTAAATATCACAGCAATTAGATGGTCCAATCCATCAATGGATCAATGTTATTCTCAATCAATGGTTAGAATTATTTATAAGGAAAAAAAAAATAATCAAACAACCATATCTATTTATAGGTCCACCTCAGATCACCGCTGGTTCTCTATACTCATTCTATTAGACGTTCCAAAACATCCCATTTTCATTTTTGAAAATGAAGGGCATAGAATTGTGGGTCAGTGTTAGGAGTCAAAAATAAAAAATCAAATCAAATCAAACAACATCAATTTCTTGTTTAGAGTCACCAACTCAGAAATTATAATATATGTTTCATAAGGTATTTAGTAACTTCAACGGTTGCCACTGCCATCTCTGTTTCAGCCCCTCACAGGCCCTCTTATCATGAAGCATTAGGCCCTGGAATGTGAACAGTTATTATCATTACTATCACGTAACAGCTGTTACCTTGCAAATATACCTTGACCGCAAAAATATCATATTACAATATATCATGATGTAGCTTGGAAGAAGTCCAGCACATTGGACCATGTGAGTTGTTAAAATGAATTTGAAGGAGGTGAGTCATTTTTTTACGGGCTCACCATAATGTATGTGTGAGATCCACTCCAACCAATAGATGTGTATACCTACATTAGGTCTATGGACAAAAAATCAGACTAATATTTTATTCAAGTGGCTCACACCAAAAGGAAACAGTTGGAAAAGAGACGTCGTCTCTTCATTTTTTTTTAGGACCCACCATGATGATTATATAAAATCCCCCAACCATTAAATGTCACACAAAAACTTAGGCCTAGGTTACAAAAGTCAGGCCCATCCACAATTCAAGTGGGCCACACTAAGCTTTACAATTTTATTGTCAAACTTAGAATTCAAGTGGGCCAAACTTAGGCCCAAGGTTCACTAAGATCAATTCATAATCTTATTAAATTTTCTTCCAGAGTCCTACGAGAATCTCGTAAACACTATGTGTCACGGTAGGGAGATCATTGAAGTTGAAACCGTTATCTCAGCTCTTCATTAGAAGTAGTTGAGAAAGAAGAACGGTGGCGATGGTTCCTCTATGGATGTGTTGATTATTAGGGGAAGAACTTCTGAGTGTTAGAAGGAAAATTCGAAATTAATATCTAAGTCTAAGAATAAGTGAAAGACGAAGTGCGGAAATTGTGAAAAAACCATACATACGAAGGATTGTCAGTCCCTTAAAACCCAGAAGGATGAGAATGCAAATAATTCTACTAGGGAAGCCAACTCAGAGGAGTCATATGAAGGTTCAGAAGGTTGCGATATATTATCAGTGTCCAAAACGGGCCACTTCTATCAAGAGCAGATTTAGGATACAGGGGCTTCATACCACATGACCCCTCACTGGAGTTGATTCACCATGTATAAGAAGTATGATAATGAGTTGTGTCTTATGAGCTATGATCATGCATGTAAGATGATTGGAATTGTATCCATTTGCATTAGAATATTTGATGGGGTTGAGCATACTCTGACCGATGTGACGCACATTTCATATTTAAAGAAAAATATGATTTCTATAGGTACTCTGGATGCACTAGGGTGCAAGTTCATCGGTCATGATGGTAACCTGAAAGTTTTAAAAGAGGCATTCACTATTATAAAAGCATAAAAGAGTGAAAATCTCCATGAGTTGATTAGGAATATTATATTGGGTGAAGCTACAATGTCTAGTGAAATCCATATCAGCATGTGTGCAAGGTATGCAAGCATAGGCCACATGTGCAAACGCGGTATAAAGGTACTACTCGATTGTGGTTTAATTTCTGTTTTTAAAATTTTTTTTATTTAAATGTATATGACATTGCATATATGGTAAACAATCAAAATTGTCATTTAAAACCAGGAAACATAGTAGTAGAGGACAATTAGATTATGTGCACTTTGATGTGTAAGGGCCATCGCTCATGGTTTGGAAAGGATAATCTTCATTCTTTGTAACATTTATTGATGACTTCTATATAAATATGTGGGTTTATTTTATGAAGAATAAATTATACGTATTTTCGACTATCAATTCTTAAAAGGTCATGATTGAAAAACAGTCAAGGTGACAGTTGAAAGTATCAAGGACGGACAATGGTGGAGAATTTACGTCGAAGGAATTCAGTCAGTTTTGCAAGCATGAGGGATTGTGAGACATAACATAGTTAGGTACATACCAAAGCTTAGTAGTATGGTGAAACGTATGAATCAGACTCATTTAGAGATGACTCAAAGTATGTTGAGTAACTCTGCATTAGGCAAGGACTTATAGGCTTAGACCGTTAACATGACTTACTATTTAGTGAATCGGTCTCTATCAATGGCTATTGATTGTAAAATTCTCAAAGAAGAATGGAGTGGTAAGGAAATAGACTATTTAGGGCTACATGTATTTGGTTATGATTCTTACTCTCATATACCATCTATTGAGAAAGATAAGTAAGACCGAAGGGCGAAAAAGTATACATTTATTAGTTATGGTGATGGTGGTAAGAGATACAAGGTGTATTACCACATTAAAGGTACATTAAGTACTTGAAAGGTTTTAAATATACAAAGCAAAACATGTCGATGCTCCACATGTAGGTCACTTCAAGTTAAGTAGTGACCAAATCCCTTCAAGTGAGAAAGAAAAAGAAAAACACCCGGTCAAGGGTTCGAGTATCCATAGGTGGTGAAATTCCACCAGCGTGAGTGTGTGGGGTGTGTGTGCGTGTGTTAAAAAAAATGAGAAAGAAAAAGAAAAAAAATTGATGAAAATTTCTTATGCATTCATCTGCAACAGCTGAAAGTTTGATGTGTTATGATGTGCACGAGACCCAACATCACACATGCAATTGGTATTTTTAGCAAATTTATTACAAATCCTACCAAAGAGTAATAAGAATCAGTTAAGTGTATTCTCGCATATCTTAAGGATTCATCTAGGATGCATGTATTTATCTTTTAGAGGTCATAAACATATATTAGAAGGTCACATAAATATAGATATAGTAGGAGATATTGACTCCAGGAAATCCACATTGGGGTACATGCTTACTTTTATAGGAAAAGCAGTGTTCTAGTAGTCCAAGTTACAAAACCGTATGACCTTATCTATTACAAAGGCTCAATATATTGCAGTAACAGAAGCTTATAAGGAAATGTTGTGTATGAATAGATTCTTTTAAGAACTTGGCTTGATGTAAGATAATTATATTATTTATTGTGACAATGAGAGTGTCATCCACCACAGTAAAAATTCAAATCTCTATTCCAACTCTAAGCACATAAATGTAAGGTATCAAAAGTATTACTTTGAAATGCTCTGGAAGAAAAGTTGCTACAACTTGAGAAGATCCATACTGACAAGAATGGTTCTAATATAATGACCAAGGTCATATTTAGAGGAAAGCATGAGTTTGAGGAAGCATGACGGGTTTAAACATGATGGAGCTCTCCTCATGAGTTTGCAAATCAAGAAATATGATGCCCCACCTAATGGTTGGATCCGCCTGATAATTTGGGGTGTCCTAATTTTATGATAGGATGACTCAACACTTAAAGCCTCGACTCGACTAACCTATTCGGTCCTGAGTTAAGTTGGGCGACTTAGCCAAGTTGGGCAAAATCTGACTAATTAACTTGTCTAAGTCAACGGTGACTTCTGTGGAAACTGATCAGGTGCCTATTGACATATGTCTTAAATTTGAACGTTCACGACTGGTCGTGGGTTAGGTTCGACCGATCATGGGAGCAGCTCAACTAGTCGTAGACCGCTCAACTCAAAGTCCAGCGAGTATAAAATTTTGGGGTCTGAGGTGCTCGACCGGTCGTGGGCCATGCTCGATCGGTCATGGGTGGCACTCGACTGGTTGTGCAATCCGCATCGACCGTTCGTGCAATCCGCTCGACGGGTCGTGGTTAGGCAGATTCGTTCCGTGATTTTGTGCGGATTGCGGATTTTGAGTCCTTTTACAACTGGAATGCGGAATGGAAGTTGCCTAAAGTATAAGTAGTGGTTCCTAGGGTTTTCTAGGTAAGGAAAATAATTCTAAGGTTTTCTCAAGGGGTTCTAAGGAAATTAAAGGGTGTATCAAGGGTGAGATTCGAGGTTGTTCAAATCGAGTAAGTCCTCTCTCTTTGTAATTTCTATTTTCATAGTGGAGATCTGTCACTTTGTGCCATGATTTTTTCTCGCAAGGGTTTTCCACGTTTCTGTACTTGTATGTGATTGGTGTCATTGAATTGCTATCCTAGATCTAGATCTGTATGATTCCGCAGTCAAAATCCCCAACAAGTGGTATCAGAGCTATCGTTGGGGCATAGATCTGATATGAGGGATTAGTAATAATGGCGAGCACCAGGTATGAGATTGAGAAGTACTTTGGAAAAAATAATTTTGAGTTATGAAAAATCAAGATGATGAGTTCCTTAATCAAGCAAGGCGAAGATGGTGCTCTTGAGGAGCGGAAGCCTACTATGACTGATGACGAGTGGAATGCTCTTGATAAGAAGGCTTTATCATCGATCTGTTTATGTCTCACGGGTGAGGTTCTCTACAACGTCATGAGGGAGAAAACTGCGGCTAAGTTATGGGCACAGTTAGAGGATGTTTATGTGAAAAAATCCTCTAAAAATCGCCTACACTTAAAGCGGCAGTGGTATAACTTCAAAATGGCAGAGGGTGGAGATCTGGAGGCTCACATCAGGAACTTTAATAAATTAGTTTACAAATTGCTGGATATGGAGGAAGTAATTAATGAAAGATGAAGAACAAGCATATATGTTGTTGAATTCTCTTCCAGCGTCTTATGAGTCATTCAAGGACACTATGTGCAGCATAAATAAAACTCTAAGTGTCGACACCATTATCTCAGCCCTTCAAGGGAAGGCTATGAGATAGTTAAACAGCGACATGGGGACATCTTCTGATGTACTGTTTACAGTGGGTAGGAATTCTGGACAAGGTACAGGTTCTTTAGGTTCTAGATCCAAATCCAAGGGTAAGGACAAAAGGAAGGTAAAGTGCTGGAACTATGAGAAGGAATGACATGTGAAGAAGGATTGTGAAAATCCTAAATCGAAGAGGGAAGATTCTGAGGCTTCATGCAGGGAGGTTAACGCTGTCATGTCAGATGGATGTGATGGTGATGTTTTATCTGTGTCTTCACTCAAACGGTCATACGATGATCGTAAGGACGAGTGGATGCTAGACACAGGGGCATTTTTTCACATGACTCCTCATCGAAGTTGGTTCACCAACTACAGGGAGTGCGATAGTAGACAGGTATTTATGGGCAATGACATTACTTGTAATGTTATGGTTATTGGTTCGGGGCGTATCAGGATGTTTGATGGGGTGGAGCGTACCTTGACATGTGTGAGGCACGTTCCTGATTTGAAGCAGAATCTGATTTCTCTTAGTGTGCTTGAGGTAAAAGGATGCAAGTACACAGGTATTGATGGTGCTTTTAAAGTATCTAAGGGAGCACGGATAATCATGAAAGTGCAACGACTTGATAACATGTACAGGTTGATCGGGAGCACTTCAAAAGACAAAGCTGCAATGAATGTAGCGGATTCCACCTCTGCATGTGTGTAGCATGTTGGGTATGGCCACATGAGCAAGCAGGGTAGAAAGGTTGAGACGTGCAGACGGGGATACAGAGCAGGTGGAGCAGTCACCTGTGAGAAGAATCACACGCATGATCACAAGATATCAGTGAGGTACATGGACGACTCCAATATCGCAAGGATTCATCTTCTATTCAGATGGCTCTAGGTAAGCCTGGTGCTGAGAAGTCAAAGGTGATTATGAGTGATGTGATGATTCATTATACCAGACCGACATATGGAAGCGGGTGGAGCTTCCAGTGAACTTGAGAGCGGTTGGATGCAGGTGGATCTTTAGGAGGATACAGTATAGATACAGGGCGAGGTTGGTAGCGAAAGGTGTTGAGATTCAAATATTGCATATTAGATCCTAGTTATTACCTGAATTTATGAGCATGATATTGTTTAATGGCCCGTTTTATCATTCTTGTGATGCAAGGTGTATTTACGAGCTTGGATCGAAATAAGGTGATAAAAGTGTAGATTTGCCGCTCTGATGACACTAAAAGTAAGGGGTGGACCCCAGGGGACTAAGATCGATGGATTTACACGCCAGAGATCTGAGAAAATCAAGAAACTGAAGCTCAAGTGGCCCGAAATTGGCTCAGAATGCAAGATCATAGGGTTCTCACCATCCGTTCGGTTTAAAACTTTATATATGGCCTTAGGACCACAAATTAACCATACATATTAAATTTTAGCCATTGGATCCCTCTGGAAGTAGCCCAACGGACATATCAGCCCCTAAAATCATGATTTGGGGCCCGCCTGGTATATAGAAATACTTCAATTTTGGTCTCAATGTCTTAAATTATGTGGAGAAACGAATGGACAGAGCAGATTTTGGATATGCAGCATAGTGGACCCCATTTGAGCATGAGTGTGCATAGTACACAAGTGCACTAGCCGTGCATGGCAACAAGGAATCAATCAAATAGACCCTTGACCGATTCCTTCTTCCAAATTTTAAATAAATAAATAAATAAATGCAAACAGCATTTTCGCTGTCCGACGTCGGTGCCTCTCAGTGGGGCCCACTCCTCGTCTAAAACCTCAATCTGGACCGTCCATTGTGTGTAAAGGGGGGGTATTGACCTCACCAAGGTGGCCTTTTGAGACCATGCAAGACGTTAGAAAATCCTAGCCGTTAAATGTAAGATGGACGACGGAGTAGGTAAGTTCATGGGCCACACCAATTTCACTCGAAAAATACTCCTTCCCGACTAGTTTTTCGCTAGGATTTCAATGGATGGGGTAGATTTCTCCATAGACATTAAGGTGGGGCCCAACGATAGTCATAGAGCCGTTGTGAAAGCTCTGTTTCACAACAGAGCTTGCGGCCGATCTTTGTGGGCCACCATAAGGTATCCTCGACTTGATCTGGACCGTGCATCAGAAGCCTACACCTCCTCTCATCGAAGCCTAGATGTCGGAATTGCATAAGACAATGAATGATCGATTTTTCACAGTTCAAACGCAATTAAGACGGCGGTCTGAAAAGCTTAATAGGCCGCACCAAATTCAGTCAAAAACCATCCGTTTCCAGCTGTTTTTTCGAGGCAAATACAATGAATGGAATGGATTTGTCAAGTTAGATTGAGCATGGCCCCACCAAGCATGTCAGCGTGACCTTAAAGGCAGGAGTGCGTAAAAACTTCCGCACTGACTCACTCCTGCTGCGTAAGGTATCCAGGGTATCTCCACCGACTCCCTCTTGTTATAAAAAGAAACGAAAGAGAGAAGAAAGGGCATCGAGTCTTGGGCCTAGAACGTGAACACGGAAGAGAGAGTTGTCAGTTAATATTTATTATTATTATTATTTTCTTTATTTTCCTGTTTTCTTCATTAGATCTTGAGTGTTTTAGTCAGATTATGTCTGGATAAACCTCTTAGCTAGGGCTAAGAGGTGAAGCTTGTAGTGAGATGGGAGATTCTATTTTATGACTTTGAGCATGTTCTTTTTCTTTTAATGTTTATGACGTCAGGAAGCCCTGTTGTTCACCATAGTCTCTTAGTCATGGTTAGATGTCGGTACCCTTCCTAACCCTCATGCATTGTTGATTGGTTGGCAATTAGTTTAATTCTGTTGTTTGCTTTGTCTCCTGGGCATGGTTTAGTGATGGAATCCATTCTAATTCATATACCTTTTATCTCTTGAAAACTATAACAATGAAGTTCTGTTTAATTTTCATGGTTACACCCTTTAACTGGATGAAGATGGACTATAAGTCCAGTTGAGTTTTTGATGCAGGCATAAGATCTCCCTGATCTCTACAAGTGGATCTTTTGAATCTCTAGTTTCTAACCTCTGATTTATCCTAAGTTTTAGATAATTATTTCACTTTTATTCCTCAATTTACAGTTGATTTAGATTTCATCTTAGGCTAGTTCTAATTATACTTAGTTTCAGATAACATACAGGTATCAGTCCCTTGGGATTCGACCTCGGTCTTACCGAGTTTATTACTACATCACAACCCTGCACTTGGGGAGTGATCAAGTATTTGGCGCCGTTGCCGGGGATTGACGGTTGTGTTCTGAAATTAACTAGTTTTAGGATTAGTTTAAGGTTAGGATTTTTCTAACTATAGGTTTAGGTTTTCTGATTTCTACACTGCACGGAATTAGATGATAATGCGTATTGGGATGATGATCTTGAATGTTCAGCGCAAATTCTCCTGGAATCTATCTCAAGTATGGTCCAGGTCAGTGATCAAGAAGTGCATGAAGAGATCAGTCAAGAAGATTTACTCCACTCATTTGACATGCCCGATTTAAATGTGGAGAATGAACCCTTTACAACCGACTCTTCTAACTCTTATGAGACATGTTTAGACCACTCCCCTGAATTGAATGATGATATGATTCGGGAGAAGGATGAGTTGCCCGCTACGACTCTGAAATTTGAAACCACTTAGTTGAGGCTATCATCTGAGCTGCACACATTTGACAATTTAATGCCTTAATTGAGTAATTTTAATGAACAGAGTGATCACATAAATGCTTCACCTATTGATCTTTAATCTGTCTGTGCAGGACTGGAGCAAGAGAGCGTAGCTCCATCCACTTTTAAGGATGATGGATTCTTTGAGCAGATCATCGCGAGTTCCAATATGGAAAATAAGTCACACTCAGCTGAACTTTCCAGCTCTTGGAATTGTTTGGCATACTTTGCAGTTTCAAACGATCCCATATTAAAAGAAAAAGTGGATGCCTTGCGAGACAACATCTTGGTAGTCATCACTGACCAAGAGAATACTTATTTTGAAACCATCTCTTCCCCTGATCCTAAACGTCTACCAGTAAAGGAAGAGGAGCTAAAAATTAAACCGAAGTTTCGAGCTTCGGAATATGTTAAGACTACATCACTTCTTAAGAAGTTTTCTAAACTTTAATTACTTGTAGTCTCTGATTCACCATGCGATACTAACGTTGAAACTTCTTCTGTCACAGGTGAATCATATATATTATGGATACCTCAAGTAATTCAATGAAAAATTTCTTATGAGGTACATAAGTCTCTCTGGAAAGTCATGCTCCAGGGCGCCCAAGCATATTACACAAAGGGCTCTTGGATGATCCTGCTAAAGAACTTACTAAGAAACTTATCAAGATATTAGCCGGAAGAGGAACCTTACGGCATGATTGAGTAATTTTTCCTTGCTTTCATAGGACTCGGGTAGTTTATTTTATACTATTTTAGGATAGATGGTAAACTTAGCGCTCCTAGGAGGCAACCCAGCTTTTCATTCCATTTCATTTTTCTAGTTAGTTAGTTCAATGTTTGTAGGTAACATTACTGTAAACCCTCACGAGACTACAATTCGTCCACTAGGGGTAACCTAGGGGTTTAACGGCTTGTTGCATACGCTAAATGCAATCGAGAGTACCTACGAAAGTGGTGTAGGTAGAATTTTATTTTTATTTTGATTTCTCTCTTGTGCTGACCCGCTCTTACGTAGATATCTTTGGAAAGCCTCTTAATTCTTTTGTTTAGGTACTATCTTCCCATTACTTTTTATTTACTTTTGTTGTCCCATGTGCATTGCATGTTTATATCTTATACATTGAGGATAATGTAGATTTTAGGTTGGGGGTAGGAGATTAGGTAACCTAATCAGTATTTTCTTAGCCTTGAGCCAAAATTGTGAAAAATTTTAAAATTTTATGTGATTACTTGTGAATTTGAGGTGATTTTGATGGATATCCTTAATATAGATTTTCAAGATACGTGATGTTGGTAATGTATGACTCTTGAATTCAGTTATCTAGTAGATTTCACAGTTAAGTCTAAATTGTTAATTCATGATTAAAATTTTTAAACATTGATTGAGTCATGATTTCACATGTCACATCTCACTTTTATATTAAGATTTCAGTTTGACATCGAAGGGTTAACTTGGTAATCATTAAGCATGAAAGGAACCATCTTGAAAAATTTGCCTATCATGATCAATAAAGAAGAATTGAAGAAAAAGAAAATACTCAGGTTTGGGTGAATGCTCTTCATCATAGGTTTGCTCCCTACAGGTGAAGGTTTGATTCACCAAGGTTGACCTTTAAAAATTATTAGGTGACTGGTGTTTACCATGGGTTTGCTCCCTATAAGTAAGGACTTGATTCCCACCGTGGCGTTACTTTTAATGAAAAAAAAATCAAAAGTTGAAAAATTGAAAAGAATGATTTGTGAGACAAATTTTGGTTATCATGAATTCTCTTGTTGATTACCAATGACATCCCGAAATAGAGAAGTGAATTTTGATGATGATAAGCCGAGATTTCCCTATACATTCATGAAACTCATTGTTTAGAATTATTCTAATTGATAGATTAATACTTTGAACTTGATTATGAGTTTACCGAGCGCTTGAGTTCAGGAGAAAGTAATGTCCAACATTCATGAGTTATAGAATTCTAGGATCTGTATTGTTTTTCGAAATATCACTCGATTTCATAAAAATTGCCCTGTAGTTTTCAACTTATTTTTCACATACTTTGCTCGGGACTAGCAAAATACTGGTTGAGAGTTGTGTTGAGGGTCAAATATTACATATTAGATTCCAGTTATTACCTGAATTTACGAGCATGACACTGTTTAATGGCCCATTTTATCATTCTTGTGATGCAGGGTGTATTTACAAGCTTGGATCGAAATAAGGTGCTAAAAGTGTAGATTTGACTCTCTGATGACACCAAAGGCAAGGGATGGACCCCAGGGGACCAAGATCAATGGATTTACACGTTAGAGATCTGAGAAAATCGAGAAACTGAAGCTCAAGTGGCCCAAAATTGGCTCAGAATGTAAGATCAGAAGGTTCTCACAATCCATTCAGATCGAAACTTCATACATGGCCTTAGGACCATAAATTAATCGTACATATTAAATTTCAGCCATTAGATCCCTCTGAAAGTGGCCCAACGGACAGATCAGCCCCTAAAATCATGATTTGGGGCTCGCCTGGTATCTGGAAATACTTCAATTTTGGTCTTAACGTCTTAAATTATGTGAAAAAATGAATGGACGGAGCGGATTTTGGATATGCAGCATAGCGGACCCCATTTGAGCATGAGTGTGCATAGTGCACTAGCCGTGCACGACAATAAGGAATCGGTCAAACAGACCCTTGACCGATTCCTTCTTCCAAACTTTAAAATAAAAAAAATAAAAAAATGCAAACAGCGTTTACGCTGTCCGACGTCGATGCCTCTCAGTGGGGCCCACTCTTCATCCAAAACCTCAATCCGGACCGTCCATTATGTGTAAATGGGGGGTATTGACCTCACCAAGGTAGCCTTTTGAGACCATTCAAGATGTTGCAAAATCCTAGCCGTTAAATGTAAGATGGACGGTGGAGTAGATAAGTTAGTGGGCCACACCAATTTCACTCAAAAAATACTCCTTCCCGACTGGTTTTTCGCCAGGATTTCAATGGACGGGGTAGATTTCTCCATAGACATCATGGTGGGGCCCAACGATCGTCACAGAGCCATTGCGAAAGCTCTGTTTCGCAACAGAGCTTGCGGCCGATCTTTGTAGGCCACCATCAGGCATCCTCGGCTTGATCTGGACCGTCCATCAGAAGCCTACGCCTCCTCTCATCAAAGCCTAGATGTCGGAATTGCATAAGACAATGAACTATTGGTTTTTCACCGTTCAAATGCAATTCGAACGGCAGTCTAAAAAGCTTAATAGGCCACACCAAATCCAGTCAAAAACCATCCATTTCCAGCTGTTTTTTCGAGGAAAATACAATGAACGGATTGGATTTGTCAAGTTAGATCGAGCATGGCCCCACCAAGCATGTCAACGTGAACTTAAAGGCAGGAGTGCATAAAAACTTCCGCACCGACTCACTCCTGCTGCGTAAGGTATCCAGGGTATCTCCACCAACTCCCTCTTATTATAAAAAGAAACGAAAGAGAGAAGAAAGGGCATCGAGTCTTGGACCTAGAACGTTCACAAGGAAGAGAGAGTTTTCAGTTAGAATTTTTTCTTTTTTTGTTATTTTCTTTGTTTTCCTATTTTCTTCATTAGATCTTGAGTGTTTTAGTCAGATTATGTCTGGCTAAACCTCTTAACTAGGGCTAAGAGGTGAAGCTTGTAGTGAGATGGGAGATTCTATTTTATGACTTTAATTTAATTTATGAACTGAACTAATGTTGATGTTAGTTTAATGGAATGTTTGTAATCTTTAATGGTTTGTTATGACTAAAATTACAATGGGTCTACAACGACTTTGAGCATGTTCTTTTCCTTTTAATGTTTATAACGTCAGGAAGCCCTGTTGTTCACCATAGTCTCCTGGGCATGGTTGGATGTCGGTATCCTTCCTAACCCTCATGCGTTGTTGATTGGTTGACAATTAGTTTAATTCTGTTGTTTGCTTTGTCTCCTGGGCATGGTTTGGTGATGGAATCCATTCTAATTCATATACCTTTCATCTCTTGAAAACTATATCAGAGGAAGTTCAGTTTAATTCTCATGGTTACACCCTTCAACTGGATGAAGATGGACTCTAAGTCCAGTAGAGTTTTTGATGCAGGCATAAGATCTCCCTGATCTCTACAAGTGGATCCTTTGAATCCCTAGTTTCTTACATCTGATTTCTCCTAAGTTTTAGATAATTATTTCACCTTTATTCCTCAATTTACAGTTGATTTAAATTTCATCTTAGGCTAGTTCTAATTATACTTAGTTTCAGGTAACGTACAGGTATCAGTCCCTTAAGATTCGACCTCGGTCTTACCGAGTTTATTACTACATCACAACCCTGCACTTGGGGAGTGCTCAAAAGGTTATGCTCAGAGAGAAGGGATCTATTTCTCAGATATATTCGCGCCGACGATATAGCAGGTGTCAATTAGATCCGTGATTGGTATAGGTTGGTCAATGTGATCTTGAGCTGGAGGGATAGATGTGGAGTCTGGACTTCTGTAAGGGAAAGTGAAGAGCAGATCTACATGAAGCAACCTGAGCGGTTTGAAGTTAAAGGGGCTGAGAAAAGATTTTGCAGGAAGTCGTGGTTCGACCTATTGCCTAGGTAGTGGTTTGATTCCTTCATGGATGAAGGATCAAGGGGTTGCAAAGATGGTGTAACGTCCCAGAAAAATCCGTACAAAGACCCAAGTATCACCTCAAGTAGAAATCACTAACGGTTAAATCCTTTAGAAATTAAACGAGAATTAACTAGCATTAAACCAGATTACCTGGAAAATTAGCACCAATCACTTTAAATACGATCTGCAAGAACCAAAACTTGTAGAATTGTTAACGCTATAATACCCTTAAACTTAGGATCCATCTCTGAACCCGGTTGCTCTCGGGAGCACATTGAAACTCCGTATCGGACCTGGATCGCACATCGAAAGTCCGATAGCAACGAACTTAGACAAATATGACCGCCTAGTTGGACTTGACAATCACCTCGAAAATCAAGTCCAGATGATGTCCTAGGACTATTTTCTTGAGTCCGGAGTGAAGTGTGTAAGAAACGTGAAGGATTTTAGAAAATAATTTTAAATTTAAGTAATCTGAGTCGTATCGCTTGCAGGCTAATTATAAGCATTCAGACTGTCAGAATCTAACCCAAATACACCCTCGGATCCGGAGAAATGTTCCGCACATGGCAATGTACTTGTGGCCCTGATTGAATACCGGTGACCGTCGAACTGAAACTGGTCCGCCAACAGGCAATCTATAAATCCGATCGGATTGAAAACTTAGCTTGACCAAGATCCAATATCAGGGAGCTTAAGCCTGACCACATTCAGTAAAGGGACCTCTAAAAATGCTCCGTTGGATCGGAACAGACCCAATTTGGACATAACCTAAGTATACCTTGGTCATGGGGCCATTTCCATCAATTCTGAGCCTATATAAGGGTCTTAAACCCTCTCTCTTTCACTCCATATGAATTTGGGGAAAGCCCTAGGAGAGAGAAGAGAGTAAAGAGAGAAAGTGAGAGAGAAGTTGGTGTAGATTCCTGAGATTCTTCCCTGCTAATCCACCTACTGAAACGCCAATCCCATATAGTTCTCCTGGTAGCTCCAACGCCGTACTTGGGTAAGTAAACATAACCCTAATCCGTTCTAGGGTTTCAAATAGTCTAAGTGTTGAAATAGCTAACCTATTGCGTGCTATAGGTGGCCCTCGCGTCGTAGGCAGTGACTTGACATACAAACTGAGTTCGATGCGCATTTACCGGCGTAAGGTGCGGATTATATACGTATAGGTTATGGTTTTCAAGGCTTTCAATGTCAGTTAATGATTTATTACTAACGTGGATGCTATTTCACATGTCAAATGCGATGTTTGTTTCGTGTTTCAGTTATATATGAACTATATTGCGTTTAGTGTATTTCATGTATTTGTAGAAAGGATCGTATACGTATGAATTTTGGAATTGCGTTTGCCATGATTAATTGTCGTGTATATATGCTAGTTGTATGTGTAACAATTTCTTGATGAAAGGATTCGCCCTAATACATGTTATGCCAACATACATTGTGTATGTTATATTGTGAAGTCTAGGTGTTTGTGAAAATGTCTAAATGAGTATAGAATGTGTATTCGTGCTCGCCATAATTAACTATTGTGGGTATATGATTGTTGTGTAGACGACAATTCCTTGACGAAAGGATTTGCCCTAATACGTATTATAACCAACGTATGTTATATACGTTGGAAGGTGTAGTCTAAGTATTTATAAAAATATCTGAATGCATTAGTAGTTAGTAAAGTGTGATTTATAAGGGAGTTGAGATATGAATCTCAACTACTTTAATAGTGTGTATGATTTCCTCTATGACTTGCATAAGATAGAGTCTGTTCATTCATGTTACTGTGTGTATGATTTTCCTCCATGTATTGTATAATCATGTTTAAGTTATATTCCATAACATGCTCACATGATTTTAGGATTTGACTTAAGTATTCCTTACTGCTTACTTACCTCATATGCTTATTTGTTGTGATTGCACGCGGTTGGGACTATAACGTAGTCCAGGCAATCGGTAACAGGCCTTGTTTTGGTAGCTGTAGTTTTTCACCACGCAGGATGTGTTCGATAAATTCGAGCCATACTTAAGATGTCGGTAGTGGTTAGGCCATACGGAGTGCTTACGCACTTCATGTCGATCATTTCGATGTGTGCTCGTACCAGTCGAACTCGTCAAGTAACCCGATTGACCCAATGTATGTTCACCCTGTATGGACGTTACTACTTGAACCTAAGATACCAAACTTACCAGTGAAATGCCTGTTTAACCTTGGTACCACGATCCGCTAAGACTCATGAGCCGGGCATAGTGGTATGGGATACCGTGGTTGAGCTATCGACCTACGCTGGGGCGATGAGCCTCTCCGTAGTGACCAGTGAGCAACTCAAACTCGTGAGTCGAATATGGTGGTATGGGATACTGTATTCGAGCTGTCGGCCTACACTGGCGCAGCCTAGCTGTGGTCCCTAGTCGGGTTGGTGATGAGCCTTTGAAAATAGACTGTCAGTTGGTAGGGCGTTAGTGGAGTGACCTCGAGTATGAATAGGCCTACCTCGGCGCAGCCTGGCCAAGGTCTCCAGTCGTGTTGGTGACGAGCCTTCGAAAACAGACTACCAGATGGTAGGACGTTGGTGGTAATAACCTGAACTTGTCGATCGTATGTGATTAACTAGGATTGAGGACCCTAGATGGATCAATGTTGGGCAAATGATATAAAATGTGGTACCTTAGCTTCCTAATCCTGCTGTATGAAAAGGACTAATAAGAACTTGGTAATCACATTCACATACCGCATTGCATGTGCCATTTGGCGTTAGGCAGTGCACTAAGGAAGTGACTGACATGCGCGACCGTGAGATGAAGATTGCAGAGGGATTGCAGGCGAGGGCATGCATCATTATCGCATATCATTCTTGCATTAACAAGAGTAATTAGGTTATGATTGCTGTACTGCTTTATCATTACGGCTTGACTGAACTGATAACATGTTAACCTTTGCTATATAGCTCCACTGAGTTGATCACTCACTCCCATGTTCTGGGACGGTATTTAAACACCAACCAGACTCTGTCTTAGTTGTATATGATGATGCGACCCATGAGACGGAGCCAGAGTTTGAGGATGATGAGGAGGCGTTCTCCTACATGCAGTATTCAGGCGGGTTCATGTGAGTCGTGTCCTGATTGACGGGGATTCAGGGTTATTTGTGTAGGGAGCTATCACATTCTTTTTTTGAGATTTTATATTTTGATACAACACTTGTAATTATTGGCCTGACAAAGCATACATACTTTAAGGACTTATAGTTTATATATTCATTTCAGTCTTCCACTTGCGTATTACAATTGTCACTGGATTATGTTTTGCTGATTTGACTTAATCTAATTTATGTTTTTATGCACTAATACAGACAACATTCATCCATCATTAAAGATGTTGCATAAGTGATGTTCTGGAACTCGGGAGCTGAGTTATGCTCGACCCCTGATTTTCAGGATGTTACAGATGGTTCTTGGCATTGAGACTGAAGGAGTAGGCTTTAGTAATCACAGAAGAAATACCTTGTATGTAGGTATTGATCAAGGATGTGATGGGCCAGGTAAATTCAGAGAGTGTTCCCTACACGCTTCTCCTCAAGTTTTCCTCAGGACATGTCCTAAAACAGATGAGGAAAAGCAGGATATCTCATGAGCCTTATTCGAATGCAGTTGGCAATGTATGCTATGGTCTGGATTAGACCAGTTATTTCACAGGCTATCAGTGTTGTGAGCAAGTACCACGACAAGCAATATTGGGTAGCGGTGAGATGGTAAGAAGACTACGTCTTTCCCTTTGAGAAGACAGGAGCAAAGGTGGTTGAGCTTGTGGATTTTTGATCTGGCAGACATGCTCACCTAGATCATTCCTACAGGGAAGTTCAAGTTCTATATAACTTCTTTGGGCTTAACGATGGCATAAAAGAAGGACGAAGTGTGCACAAGAAGTTATGGTGTAATACAAAATAAGAGAAGAGGTCAAGAAGCTACACAGTTCAAGATTGAAGACATAGTGGAGATTGTTGACATATGTCATAAATTTGAACATTCACGACCGGTCGTGGGTCAGGTTCGACCGGTTATGGGAGCAGATCGACTAGTCGTAGCCCGCTCGACTCAAAGTCCAGCGAGCATAAAATTTTGGGGTCCGAGGTGTGTCACACCCCAAACTCGGAAACCGGGCTCACAAAATTCCCGATCGCCGAATCCGGCACCGACAGCCTCCGTAGAACCCCATTCTCGGCTCCTAGCTCCCATTCGCCAGGTTCCGATCCTGGGATGCTACGAGGAGGATTTTAAATATCAGTTTGATTCGTAATAAGCATAACCAAAGGCATAACCCACAAACAACAACCAAGCACTCCATTACATTTTCACTATGATCAAAAATTTTTACAAGTACAATGAACATAAAGGGAAATACAATGGTAAATAACAGAAAACTCCAAAATGATCAGCAACGCGCTCCTGCCTCAACGCTGCTGCAGTCCAACGTCACCTGCACGCAACGGTCGTGCATAAGCTTACAGAAAGCTTAGAGGGTGGTGAAAGTGTGTGCACAAGGTAGTAATATGAATGCAATGTCAGAGTAATGCGGAATATGCAGATGGAACCAAGACGTCATGAGCCGTACCAAGGCTATGCAATGCAAGACATGAATGGTATCGGCCATCCCAAGGCCATGCAATATACAATGCAACTCAAGCATACAGATCCTCATCAATGTCCACATATCAGTACAGCTCAGAGTATGGAATATCACCGGGGTCTAGTACACTCTAAACCAGATTGCCGCCACATCGCGCGCAATAAGGTAAGTGGAAGAGACCTCACTATCCGTCTGCCAATATCGGGCGCGACTCGTCGATAGCGGACCCATTCCTCGAGCTGGTCAAACTCAGCCTAGCATTGCCCCCTACACTCGGGCGGGTAAGGCCGCACCCCCTTCCAACCGACCACGACACAGTGGAGAGCGTAACCGTCTGGTAATCGGCACTCAACGCTCATCTACCCACTCGGTCTAGACGTTGGAGCAACCTCTTGGTACCATAAGGGTTTAGGGACTTTCACCCAGGGATATCTATAGTACCCCATGTAGAACAAGTATTTCCGGTATCCAATCCTACCAACCACGATGCGTCTGTGGAGGCTACGGCCCTGATGTCGCTAGGGCGTGCAATAACCATGTCACACAATGCGGAATGCATGAATCACGCTATCCAGTCATGCAACCAATCCTGCACATACCGTGCGCTCATGTAGGGCAACACCGCCTAACCGGGAGCCCATAATCAACCTGCCCGAAGGCAAATGCTATGATTAGTCAATCCTCATACCGAGCATACATATGATGCGCATGATCATGGTTATACTAAACATGTTATAATAAAATGAATTATCTTACGATGCAGATGGGCCTGGACACAGCAAGTACGGCCTGGTGATGGGCCCTAAGGAGAGTCGTAATGTGGACATCCAACCAGCATTACGCTCGCAATGTGGACGTCAAACCAACATTGCTCCCAAGGCACGATCGGTGTGAACATCGTACTTAGTCTATGATGGATTTACACATTGCAATGGACCGTAGGTTGTCCCCATTGGATCTTATATATATATATATATCAAATGAGCCATATCCTATGGGCTTTTATTCAACAGATGGGCCACATAAATGGGCCATACCAATGGGTCTTATGTGCATTGCAATGGGTCGAAACCCGTGGGCCTTGGATTGTATCAATTGGACCTAGTCATATGAGTCTAATATGTATCAAATGGGCCACACCAATTAGGCCCTCAAACGTATATCAAATGGGCCTCAACCAAGAGGCCTTATATGAGCCGAATGGTCCCAAATCCCTAGGCCTTAAACAATTCAAATGGGCCTAATCCATGAGCTTGTACGTATGTCAAGTGGGCCTAAACCCCTAGGCCTTACATATAACAATTGGCCTACCTCCATGGGCTTGCATGCATATCAAGTGGGTCTAATCCCATGGGCCCTTTTTATAAACAAAAAGGGGTTTAGTACCATAGGTCCTACCATATATCAAATATCCTACTTCCATGGGCTCTAAAATTTCAACAGAAGGGTCCAAGAGCATGGGCCTTGAAGTACATCCAATGGGCCTAGTCCCAAGGACTTGCAACACATCAAATGGGCCTAGATCTAGGCCTAAAATGCATCAAATGGGCCTAGCCCATAGCCCTTTTTGAAATTCAATGGGTCCCGACTCATGGGCCTTACAAAACATTTATTTCCATCCAAGCTAATCATAGGGACACATGGTCTAGGGCCCACTACAATTTTTTTATAATATAAAATATACATTTAAACTACATAATATACATAAAGATATAATGGTGGGTCCCACAGAAAATAATATGGGTAGCTGGTAGTGGGCCCCATCATCAAGACAGGTGGACGGCGTCTGTAAAACACCTGCAACAGGGTGAGTCTCACCGTCCACGGGCCGTGGACGGTGCAAATGAATCACACGCATCACCGTGGGTCCCACAAATGTGGCCCACCTTAATGTTTATTTGAAATCCAACCCGTTCATAAGGTCACTCAGACCTGTATGAAGGGTCAGTAAAAATTGCAGCTTGATCCAACCCTTCTGTGGGCCCCAAAGAGGTTTCTAATGGTAGGCATTCAGGTCCACTGTTTTCTATGGTGTGGGCTGCCAGAGCCTTGGATTGTCCTGAAATTCGAAGGGGGCCCACCTGAGATGGGGACCCACCCAATGGACGGCTTGGATATCATACAAACATCAAGGTGGGGCCCACGGCTGGAGCCGTGGGTCCCTGCTGCACGCCCGCTCGCCCGGGCGCTGCACGCTGCCGCGTGCAGCGTGCAGCAGCTGTCAGTGGCAACGTACCACCCTCTCTCCCTTTCTTCAAAATTTCGTTTTTCTACCAAACGTCATGTGTGGGGCCCGCTTCTTGAAAATCCATCCCATCCTTAGTGTTCTACAGCTCGCAACCGACAGAAAGAGTCCGGAGTTCGAATTTTTTTGAGGCCTAGAAACACCAGGAAAATTTTCAATGGTAACCGTCCATGTTTCCCATGCTGTGGCCCACAAGATATTCGGATCAGTCCCATTCTTTTTCTTGACGGTTGAATCGAGGTGAGTAAGGGAATGGACGGCTCGGATCAAACATATACATCAAGGTGGGGCCTACACTAAGGGACCACCCAAACCCTTCATTTTCTTTCCCTTTTCTTACTTCCGTAAGACGTCCAGCGTCTGGACGGTTTTAAGGTTATTTATTATATTTTTTTTTTGAAAGTGGAGGGCCCTGATGAAGTGGGCTCCACTGATGGGTGGCATGGGAGTAACAGCCAAGGTGGGCCCCACTTGAATAAAATAAAATATATCAAGGGGGGATCCATTCAAGTGGGCCACACCCTCCCATTGCAATAACATATAATAAAATAAAATAAAATAAAATAAAATAAAAGAGAGAGAGAGAGAGATGGAGAGTGGGACACGGCTTGTGATGGAGGGACCCCGACATTATGGGCCCTCCTTTAAAAGCAAATGATACAAAAAAAAGAGTCCCTCAACACATGGGACCTTCAAGATCGAGAATCAACGGTGGAGATCCTCTCTCCACCAAAATGGACGGTCTAGATGACCTTTCTTAAAGAAATAGACATCATGATGGGGTCCATGGAGAATGGCCCCATCATGGAATGATCATGATGATCCAAGTGGTCCATCGGCCACAAATAAGGGTCCCAAGTGAGATCCACACCATTGATCGGTGGGCCTCACTTGGTCCACCATAAAAACAAGAAAATCTACCCTATAGAAGCACCCACCGTCCGATCGTCTCGCTCCTAGGGGTTCCTTGGCACCTTGGCTTCAACTTCAACGGCTAAGATGAAGGATGGAGGGTTGAGATGGGGGATTTTGGGGGTAGAAAGGTGGGCCACTTGGAGCTTAGAAAGGTTGGAAAATTTCCATACGTGGGAGCCTTTGCAATTTTTTGTTGCTTGGAAATTTTGAAATGAGAAAGAGAGTAAGAGAGAGAGTGATGTAAAGGGAGAGAGAGAGAGTGATGGATGGATGGGTGAGTGATGGTGGTGTAAGAGAAATTTGACTTTTGTGGCTTTTTGTGTAAGAAAGGTATGGGTTGAGAAGACTTTGTTGGCTTTTGTGTAAGAGAGGTATGGGTTTGGGAGACTTTTGTGGTTGCTTGGGAAAAAGGGATGGAAGTGATGTGTACTTGACATGTGATGGCTTGATGGGTGATTGATTGATGGGATTGATGTGATTGATGTGACACATCGTTGAGATTCCCTTGGTTTTCGCAACGCGCGGCGTTTTCTCGCACCGAACGTTGGCTCATATCTCTTGATCCGGGTATCGCCTCGGCGCGCGAGTCGCGGTATCGGAACCGCGGC
The DNA here is from genome assembly GCA_037074715.1 of Magnolia kwangsiensis. Classification (NCBI taxonomy): domain Eukaryota; kingdom Viridiplantae; phylum Streptophyta; class Magnoliopsida; order Magnoliales; family Magnoliaceae; genus Magnolia; species Magnolia kwangsiensis. The sequence continues at coordinate 7,066,594 of CM073578.1, read as the reverse complement.
GACGGTGCGGTCGCTATGGTATAGGTCTCGAGTTGAGTCGACTCGGGTTGTCGGCACATGAATCCGGGTCGCGCGTCGATATCCATTAAGGGTCGAAAGTTGCCGGAATTCGACCGGTAAGACCGCGGAAGTGTACGGAAAGGTACGGACCAAGATACGGGTCTTACAGCTCTCCCCTCCTTATAAAAATTTCGTCCTCGAAATTTACACAAGCGTCGCAACTAAGCATAACTCGCGAGGAATAAGAAACATAACGTCATCATATAGAATCAGGGACAACGTACAAAATACAATACACGATCATCAACTATCAAAGAGATGAGGATATCGCTCTCGAATCTCAGCCTCACGCTCCCAAGAAGCCTCCTCTACCGAATGGTGACCCCACTGCACCTTCACCAACGGAATGACCTTGGTTCTGAGGACCTGCTCCTTCCGATCAAGGATACGGACTGGCTGCTCAATGTAAGAAGCGTCCTCGCGAACCTCCAACGGCTGCCAATCAATAACGGGAACTATGTCTGACCCACACTTCCTCAACATAGAGACGTGAAACACGTTGTGGACGCCAGACAACTGAGATGGTAAGGCAAGCCGATAGGCCACGGCGCCAACGCGCCCAGTGATCTCAAAAGGTCCTATGAATCTCGGGGCAAGCTTGCCCTTCGCTCCAAATCGAACTACGCCCTTCATGGGCGAGACCTTGAGATACACATGGTCCCCTACATCAAACTCCAAGGGACGACGCCGACGATCAGCAGAACTCTTCTGTCGGCTCTGAGCTGTGCGCATCCTCTGCCTGATGATGTCGATAGCGTCTGAAGTCTCCTGCACCAGCTCGGGACCTAGGAGACGGCGCTCTCCAACCTCGGTCCAACAACTCGGTGATCTACATGGTCTGCCATATAGTGCCTCAAAAGGAGCCATGCCGATGGTCGCCTGATAGCTGTTATTGTACGCAAACTCAGCCAATCGCAGATGCTCATCCCAGCTACCCCCGAAGTCAATCGCGCAGGCCCGAAGCATATCCTCAAGTATCTGATTGACCCTCTCGGTCTGGCCATCGGTCTGCGGATGGTACGCGGTGCTGAGCTGCAAATCAGTCCCCATCGCACGCTGGAAGCTCCCCCAAAACTGAGATGTGAACCTCGAGTCTCGGTCAGAAACGATCGAGACTGGAACACCATGAAGTCTCACAATCTCCTCAATAAACAATCTCGCAAGCCGGTCCATAGACCAAGTCGCACGCATCGCAAGGAAATGTGCCGACTTCGTCAGACGATCCACAACAACCCAAATGGAGTCATGACCGCGCTGAGTCCTTGGCAAACCCATAATGAAATCAGTCGACACGTGCTCCCACTTCCACATCGGGACGCTCAACGGCTGCAAAAGACCAGGAGGTCTCTGATGATCGGCCTTGACACGCTGGCACGTGTCACACTCGGCCACAAAACTGGCGATCTGGCGCTTCATCCCTGACCAAAAATACTGTCGCCTCATGTCACGGTACATCTTCGTCGAGCCCGGGTGGATAGAAAACCGCGATCGATGTGCCTCGGTCATAAGATCTCTGCGTAACTCTGGAATATCCGGGACACATAATCGGCCTCTGAAGCGAAGTCCACCGTCTGTACCGATCTGCCAATCTGCCTGACCCTCAGATGCCGCCTCAGCCATATAACCCTGCAACGACTCATCAGCCTGCTGAGCCTCGATCACCCTAGCGACAAGAGAGGGTTGAATCGACAAGCTCGATAACTGTACAATGGAAGACTGCAGGCCGAACTCAAAATCATATGCAGCAATATCCTCAAGCATCCGCCACTCCTGAATCATCATGTGCGCCACTAGGCCTCGTGGCTGACGGCTGAGGGCATCTGCCACCACGTTCGCCTTGCCCGGGTGGTACTGAAGGTCGAAATCATAGTCCTTCAGGAGCTCCATCCAGCGCCTCTGTCTCATATTCAACTCAGACTGCGAGAAGAGGTACTTCAAGCTCTTGTGATCAGAGAAGAGCTCGAACCTAATCCCGTAAAGGTAGTGCCTCCACACCTTCAGTGCGAAGACAACGGCAGCCAACTCCAGATCATGTGTAGGGTAGTTCAGCTCATGGACTTTGAGCTGACGAGACGCAAAGGCCACTGGTCTCCCGTGCTGCATCAGGACAGCACCCAAACCGATATGCGAGGCATCGGTGAATACAATAAAGCCATCACTCCCAGAGGGAAGAGTGAGGACAGGAGCGGACGTCAGACGGTCCTTCAACTCCGTAAATGCTCGCTCGCAGGCGTCACTCCAAATAAACTCTGCCCCCTTCCGAGTCAACCTGGTCAGCGGGGCTGCAATACGAGAAAAACCCTCGATGAAACGCCGGTAGTAGCCCGCCAAACCAAGGAAACTACGGATCTCTGTCGCAGTCGTGGGCTGGCCCCACTGACGCACTGCCTCGACCTTCGAGGGGTCCACTGCGACACCCTCCCTCGTCACCACGTGACCGAGGAACTTCACCTCCTCCTGCCAGAACTCGCACTTCTCCAGCTTCGCATACAGCTGGTGTGCGCGGAGGGTCTGTAGAGTAATCTCCAAGTGCTGCTCATGCTTCTCACGGGTCCTCGAATAGATCAGAATGTCGTCGATGAAGACTACAACAAACTGATCTAGATATGGGCGAAAAACCTCGTTCATCAACTGCATGAAGACCGCGGGTGCATTGGTCAGTCCGAAGGACATGACCTGAAACTCAAAATGACCGTAACGCGTCCTGAATGCTGTCTTCGGAATGTCCTCATCTCGGACCCGAATCTGATGATAACCAGAACGCAGGTCAATCTTCGAAAAGAACTGTGCACCCTGCAGCTGGTCGAACAAATCATCAATCCTAGGGAGCGGGTACTTGTTCTTGATCGTGACTTTGTTGAGCTCGCGATAGTCAACGCAGAGCCTCAACGAGCCATCCTTCTTCTTCACGAAGAGTACCGGCGCTCCCCACGGCGAACTGCTCGGACGAATAAAACCCAACTCACGCAACTCGTCCAACTGCTTCTGCAGTTCCCGTAACTCCAACGGTGCCATGCGATACGGGGCCTTCGAAATAGGCGCGGTACCGGGCACGAGATCGATCTGGAACTCGGTGAGTCGACGAGGCGGTAATCCCGGAATCTCCTGGAACACATCGGGAAAATCGCAAACTATCGGTAAATGGTCGATGCAAACGGCGACATGCTCCTCTATGGCGCACGACATCAAACAAGACAACTGCTCTCCTCTGGCCTCTGCAACGAACTGGAACTGTGGCACGCCGGGTATACAAAACGTGACGGTCCTCGCGGCGCAGTCCAAAATGGCATAGTACTCAGCGAGCCAATCCATGCCTAGGATAACGTCGAACTCGGACATCGGCAAAACAAACAAATCAGCAGGCAGGAAGGTATCCCCAACTAGAACGGGACAAGACGAACAGAATCGTCCCAACGCTGCAGTCCTTCCCAAGGGAGTCGATACTGATAGACTCACATCAGCAGACTCCAACGGTAAGCCAGCCGATCGACAAAAGCTCTCGGCCACAAAAGAATGTGATGCACCAGAATCAAACAATACACGTGCAATGCATGCAGAAACTGGCAGTATACCCTCAACGACTCCCCCAGATGACTGCGGATCCTGCTGAGCCGCATAAAACCTAGCCTGAGCTGGCTGGGGAGGTGCCTGTCCCCTCTGAACGTGCTGCTGCTGCTGCTGAGGTCGCTGAGGCGGTCGAAACTGCTGCCTCTGCTGCTGCGGCCTCTGAGGCTGGTGCTGATGCTGATGCTGATGCTGCTGCTGAGGTGGCCTCGGTGGTAGAGGCTGCTGTCGCTGCTGCTGTCGCTGCTGCTGTGGGGGTCTCTGCTGCTGCGGTGGAGGTCTCTGCTGCTGTGGACCTCTCTGCTGCTGCTGGGGACTGGGACACTCCCATGAACGGTGTCCCGTCGCACCGCACCTGAAGCAAGTGCCGGTGAACTGTCTCTGAGGTGGTGGTGGAGGTGCTGATGGTGCTGATGGTGCACGGAAAGCTGGGCGACCAGTACGCCTCTGCTGCTGTGGTCGACCCTGCTGGGAATGACTGGAAGGAGCCTGCCTCTTCCGGTCTCCCCTCTGACCACGATCAGACTGAGAACCGGCCCACTCAGTCTCATATATCTGAGCCTTCCGCACTACTGCCTGGAAGGTAGGAAGCTCATGCCCAATGACACGACCTCGAAGGCCGTAACGTAAGCCGTGCTCGAAACGGCGGGCCTTCCGCCCCTCATCATCAACCATGTACGGCGCAAATCTCGATAGTGCCATGAAACGGGCCGCGTACTGTGCCACGGTCATGTCTCCCTGCACCAGAGTCTCGAACTCTAAGGCTCGCTGACGACGGATGTGGTCAGGGAAGTACTGCTCCTCGAATCGCTCCACAAAGTCCTCCCATGTCCAGACATAGTCAGGTCCGGCGACACGGGCGACAGAGGTCCACCAATGCTCGGCCTCACCGTGGAAGAGAAATACTGCTAACCGGACGCGCTGCTCGGTCGTGCACAACATGGTATCGAATATCTTCTCCACATCGGAGCGCCATCTCTCGGCTGCAGTCGGATCCGGCTCGCCCTGGAAACGAGGGGGATCATGCCGTCTAAACTCACGAAGTACGGCGCTCGCGCGCTCCTGCTCCGCCTGAGCTGGTGAAACAGCTGGGCGTCTACCCTGTCCCTGTAGTGCAGCTGTCACAGCCTGCAACATCTGCTGTAACTGAGAGGCACTCACAGTCACAGTCGGCTCCTCATCAGCCTCGGGTGGAGGAATGTCATCCTCATGGGAGGAATCAGGGATCTCTGAGGGTGGGATGGGAGACGCAGGTGGTAGAGCTGGAGTCTCTGATGGTGAGGTAGAATCCTCAGGTGGTGGTGCGGGAGTCGATCGAGTAACAGGCGCCATACCCTACAGGAAAGAGCGAAAGCGCCTATCAACTTCAAAACTCTCGAATGTACGCATGTTAATGGTCTGATTCGGAAGGTCGTGAAGTTATCCGAACTTCAGAACTTAGCCATTCTTCACTCATAGCAAACATGTAATGTTGTTCTCGGTTATTCCCAAGTTATGCTCTGATACCAACTTCTGTCACACCCCAAACTCGGAAACCGGGCTCACAAAATTCCCGATCGCCGAATCCGGCACCGACAGCCTCCGTAGAACCCCATTCTCGGCTCCTAGCTCCCATTCGCCAGGTTCCGATCCTGGGATGCTACGAGGAGGATTTTAAATATCAGTTTGATTCGTAATAAGCATAACCAAAGGCATAACCCACAAACAACAACCAAGCACTCCATTACATTTTCACTATGATCAAAAATTTTTACAAGTACAATGAACATAAAGGGAAATACAATGGTAAATAACAGAAAACTCCAAAATGATCAGCAACGCGCTCCTGCCTCAACGCTGCTGCAGTCCAACGTCACCTGCACGCAACGGTCGTGCATAAGCTTACAGAAAGCTTAGAGGGTGGTGAAAGTGTGTGCACAAGGTAGTAATATGAATGCAATGTCAGAGTAATGCGGAATATGCAGATGGAACCAAGACGTCATGAGCCGTACCAAGGCTATGCAATGCAAGACATGAATGGTATCGGCCATCCCAAGGCCATGCAATATACAATGCAACTCAAGCATACAGATCCTCATCAATGTCCACATATCAGTACAGCTCAGAGTATGGAATATCACCGGGGTCTAGTACACTCTAAACCAGATTGCCGCCACATCGCGCGCAATAAGGTAAGTGGAAGAGACCTCACTATCCGTCTGCCAATATCGGGCGCGACTCGTCGATAGCGGACCCATTCCTCGAGCTGGTCAAACTCAGCCTAGCATTGCCCCCTACACTCGGGCGGGTAAGGCCGCACCCCCTTCCAACCGACCACGACACAGTGGAGAGCGTAACCGTCTGGTAATCGGCACTCAACGCTCATCTACCCACTCGGTCTAGACGTTGGAGCAACCTCTTGGTACCATAAGGGTTTAGGGACTTTCACCCAGGGATATCTATAGTACCCCATGTAGAACAAGTATTTCCGGTATCCAATCCTACCAACCACGATGCGTCTGTGGAGGCTACGGCCCTGATGTCGCTAGGGCGTGCAATAACCATGTCACACAATGCGGAATGCATGAATCACGCTATCCAGTCATGCAACCAATCCTGCACATACCGTGCGCTCATGTAGGGCAACACCGCCTAACCGGGAGCCCATAATCAACCTGCCCGAAGGCAAATGCTATGATTAGTCAATCCTCATACCGAGCATACATATGATGCGCATGATCATGGTTATACTAAACATGTTATAATAAAATGAATTATCTTACGATGCAGATGGGCCTGGACACAGCAAGTACGGCCTGGTGATGGGCCCTAAGGAGAGTCGTAATGTGGACATCCAACCAGCATTACGCTCGCAATGTGGACGTCAAACCAACATTGCTCCCAAGGCACGATCGGTGTGAACATCGTACTTAGTCTATGATGGATTTACACATTGCAATGGACCGTAGGTTGTCCCCATTGGATCTTATATATATATATATATCAAATGAGCCATATCCTATGGGCTTTTATTCAACAGATGGGCCACATAAATGGGCCATACCAATGGGTCTTATGTGCATTGCAATGGGTCGAAACCCGTGGGCCTTGGATTGTATCAATTGGACCTAGTCATATGAGTCTAATATGTATCAAATGGGCCACACCAATTAGGCCCTCAAACGTATATCAAATGGGCCTCAACCAAGAGGCCTTATATGAGCCGAATGGTCCCAAATCCCTAGGCCTTAAACAATTCAAATGGGCCTAATCCATGAGCTTGTACGTATGTCAAGTGGGCCTAAACCCCTAGGCCTTACATATAACAATTGGCCTACCTCCATGGGCTTGCATGCATATCAAGTGGGTCTAATCCCATGGGCCCTTTTTATAAACAAAAAGGGGTTTAGTACCATAGGTCCTACCATATATCAAATATCCTACTTCCATGGGCTCTAAAATTTCAACAGAAGGGTCCAAGAGCATGGGCCTTGAAGTACATCCAATGGGCCTAGTCCCAAGGACTTGCAACACATCAAATGGGCCTAGATCTAGGCCTAAAATGCATCAAATGGGCCTAGCCCATAGCCCTTTTTGAAATTCAATGGGTCCCGACTCATGGGCCTTACAAAACATTTATTTCCATCCAAGCTAATCATAGGGACACATGGTCTAGGGCCCACTACAATTTTTTTATAATATAAAATATACATTTAAACTACATAATATACATAAAGATATAATGGTGGGTCCCACAGAAAATAATATGGGTAGCTGGTAGTGGGCCCCATCATCAAGACAGGTGGACGGCGTCTGTAAAACACCTGCAACAGGGTGAGTCTCACCGTCCACGGGCCGTGGACGGTGCAAATGAATCACACGCATCACCGTGGGTCCCACAAATGTGGCCCACCTTAATGTTTATTTGAAATCCAACCCGTTCATAAGGTCACTCAGACCTGTATGAAGGGTCAGTAAAAATTGCAGCTTGATCCAACCCTTCTGTGGGCCCCAAAGAGGTTTCTAATGGTAGGCATTCAGGTCCACTGTTTTCTATGGTGTGGGCTGCCAGAGCCTTGGATTGTCCTGAAATTCGAAGGGGGCCCACCTGAGATGGGGACCCACCCAATGGACGGCTTGGATATCATACAAACATCAAGGTGGGGCCCACGGCTGGAGCCGTGGGTCCCTGCTGCACGCCCGCTCGCCCGGGCGCTGCACGCTGCCGCGTGCAGCGTGCAGCAGCTGTCAGTGGCAACGTACCACCCTCTCTCCCTTTCTTCAAAATTTCGTTTTTCTACCAAACGTCATGTGTGGGGCCCGCTTCTTGAAAATCCATCCCATCCTTAGTGTTCTACAGCTCGCAACCGACAGAAAGAGTCCGGAGTTCGAATTTTTTTGAGGCCTAGAAACACCAGGAAAATTTTCAATGGTAACCGTCCATGTTTCCCATGCTGTGGCCCACAAGATATTCGGATCAGTCCCATTCTTTTTCTTGACGGTTGAATCGAGGTGAGTAAGGGAATGGACGGCTCGGATCAAACATATACATCAAGGTGGGGCCTACACTAAGGGACCACCCAAACCCTTCATTTTCTTTCCCTTTTCTTACTTCCGTAAGACGTCCAGCGTCTGGACGGTTTTAAGGTTATTTATTATATTTTTTTTTTGAAAGTGGAGGGCCCTGATGAAGTGGGCTCCACTGATGGGTGGCATGGGAGTAACAGCCAAGGTGGGCCCCACTTGAATAAAATAAAATATATCAAGGGGGGATCCATTCAAGTGGGCCACACCCTCCCATTGCAATAACATATAATAAAATAAAATAAAATAAAATAAAATAAAAGAGAGAGAGAGAGAGATGGAGAGTGGGACACGGCTTGTGATGGAGGGACCCCGACATTATGGGCCCTCCTTTAAAAGCAAATGATACAAAAAAAAGAGTCCCTCAACACATGGGACCTTCAAGATCGAGAATCAACGGTGGAGATCCTCTCTCCACCAAAATGGACGGTCTAGATGACCTTTCTTAAAGAAATAGACATCATGATGGGGTCCATGGAGAATGGCCCCATCATGGAATGATCATGATGATCCAAGTGGTCCATCGGCCACAAATAAGGGTCCCAAGTGAGATCCACACCATTGATCGGTGGGCCTCACTTGGTCCACCATAAAAACAAGAAAATCTACCCTATAGAAGCACCCACCGTCCGATCGTCTCGCTCCTAGGGGTTCCTTGGCACCTTGGCTTCAACTTCAACGGCTAAGATGAAGGATGGAGGGTTGAGATGGGGGATTTTGGGGGTAGAAAGGTGGGCCACTTGGAGCTTAGAAAGGTTGGAAAATTTCCATACGTGGGAGCCTTTGCAATTTTTTGTTGCTTGGAAATTTTGAAATGAGAAAGAGAGTAAGAGAGAGAGTGATGTAAAGGGAGAGAGAGAGAGTGATGGATGGATGGGTGAGTGATGGTGGTGTAAGAGAAATTTGACTTTTGTGGCTTTTTGTGTAAGAAAGGTATGGGTTGAGAAGACTTTGTTGGCTTTTGTGTAAGAGAGGTATGGGTTTGGGAGACTTTTGTGGTTGCTTGGGAAAAAGGGATGGAAGTGATGTGTACTTGACATGTGATGGCTTGATGGGTGATTGATTGATGGGATTGATGTGATTGATGTGACACATCGTTGAGATTCCCTTGGTTTTCGCAACGCGCGGCGTTTTCTCGCACCGAACGTTGGCTCATATCTCTTGATCCGGGTATCGCCTCGGCGCGCGAGTCGCGGTATCGGAACCGCGGCGACGGTGCGGTCGCTATGGTATAGGTCTCGAGTTGAGTCGACTCGGGTTGTCGGCACATGAATCCGGGTCGCGCGTCGATATCCATTAAGGGTCGAAAGTTGCCGGAATTCGACCGGTAAGACCGCGGAAGTGTACGGAAAGGTACGGACCAAGATACGGGTCTTACAAGGTGCTCGACCGGTCGTGGGCCATGCTCGACCGGTCATGCAGTCCGCTCGACCAGTCGTCGTTACGCAGATTCGTTTCACGATTTTGTGCGGATTGTGGATTTTGAGTCCTTTCGCAACTGGGATGCGGAAGGAAAATTGCCTAAATTATAAGGAGGGGTTTCTAGGATTTTTTTAGGTATGAGAAATAATTCTAAGGCTTTCTAAAGGGGTTCTAGGAAAATTAAAGGGTATAACAAGGGTGAGAATCGAGGTCGTTTGAATTGGGTAAGTCCTCTCTTTGTAATTTCTAATTTCATAGTGGAGATCTGTCGCTTTGTACCGTGGTTTTTTCCCACAAGGATTTTCCACATTAAATTTGTGTACTCTCTTGTATATGCCTGATGTTATTAAATTGCTATCTTAGATCTAGATCTGTGTGATTCCATAGTTAAAATCCCCAACAGTGCCACCAAGTCTGAGTTGACTCACACGATTCACATTAGAGTCATCCAAAACTATAGGTGACCCAATTGAAAAAGGTTGGATGAAATACAAATGCGACAGGTCGGCCTCACTCACAGGCCACAATAAGTCACACTTAGCTGAATTTTCTAACTCTTAGGATTGCTTGACACACTTTGTAGTTTCAAACGATCCCATGTTAAGAAACAAAGTGAATTCCTTGCGAGACAACATCTCGGTAGTCATCACTGACCGAACGAACCCTTATTCTGAAACCGTCTCTTCCCCTGATCCTAAACGTTTACTAGTAAAGGAAGAGGAGCTGAATCTAGAACCGAAGTTTGGAACTTCGGAATATGTTGAGACTACATTACTTTTTAAGAAGTTTTCTAAACTTTATTTACTTGTAGTCTTTGATTCACCATGCGATACTAACATTGAAACTTCTTCTGTCATAGGTGAATCGTATATATTACAGATACCTCAAGCGATTCAATAGAAGATTTTATATGAGGTACATAAGTCTCTCTGCGAAGTCATGATCCAGGGCGCCTAAGCTTATTGCAAAAAGGGCTTTTGGATGATCCTGTTGAGAAATTTACTGAGAAACTTATCAAGATATTGGCCGGAAGGGGAACCTTGCGGCATGATCGATTCAATGTTTGTGGGTAACATTACTGCAAACTCTCACGAGACTACAACTCGTCCACTAGGGGTAACCTAGGGGTTTAAAGGCTTGTTGCATTCGCTAAATGCAATCGAGAGCACCTGCGAAAGTGGTATAGGTAAGATTTTATTCGTTGTTATTTTTTTTTTGTTTTCTCTCTTGGCTGACCAGCTTTCATGCTGCGATCTCTTGAAAAGTCTCTCTCTTGATTCGCTATCCAGGTACTATCTTCCCATCACTTTACTTTTGTTATTCCATGTATATTGTAAGCTCATATCTTTTACATTGAGGACAATGTAGATTTTAGGTTGGGGGTGGGAGATTAGGTAACCTAATCAGTATTTTCTTAGTCTTGAGCAAAAATTGTGAAAAAAAAAAAATTGTGAAAATTTTTAAATTTTTCTGAGAATTCTTATGAATTCGAAGTGATTTTGATGGATATCCTGGATTTAGAAGTTCAAGCTACATGATGTTGGTAATTTTACGACTCTTGAATTTAGTTAACTGTTAGATTTCACAATTAAGATCAAAACATTAATCCATGATTGGAAGTTATAAACATTGATTGAGTTATGCTTTCACATGTCACATCTAGCTTCCACATTAAGTGTTCAGTTTGATATTGAAGGGTTAATTTGGTAATCACTAAGCATGTAAGGAACCCGTTTGAAAATTACCCATCATGATCAATTAAAGAAAAGAAGAAACCTTTGGAAAGATTTAGGCGATTAATCCTCACCATAGGTTTGCTCCCTATAGGTGTGGAGTTAATTCTCCATGAATGATATGTGAAAAAGGTCTGGGTGTACAGTCCTCACCATAGGTTTGCTCCCTATAGTTGAGGATTTGATTCCCCTTCTTGGCATTACTTTTACTAAAAAAAAAAATCAAGAGTTGAAAGAAAGAAAAAGAATGATTTATGAGGCACGTTTTAGGTGTCCTGAATGCTCTTGTGGGTACCAATGCTATCATGAAATTGACAATTGAATCTCTTAATGATGATAAGCCGAGATTACACTATACATCCATGGATCTCAATGTTTAAATTTTTTTCTAATTGATGGATTAAAACTTTACACATGATTATGAAGTCTACCGTGCTCTTGGGTCTAGGAGAAATTAATGTCCAACATTCATGAATCTTAGACTTATAGTATCTGGATTGTTTTCCAAAAATCACTCGAGTTCATAGAACTCGTCTTGTAATTCTCAACTTATTTTTCGCATACTTTGCTCGGGACTAGCAAAATGCTAGTTGGGGGTTGACGGCGCCAAAAACTTGTTCACTCCCCAAGTGCAGGGTTGTGATGTAGTAATAAACTCGGTAAGACCGAGGTCAAATCCCAAGGGACTGAAACTTGTACGTAATCTAAAACTAACTAGAACTAGAACTAGGCTAAGATGAAATCTAAACTGATTGAATTTGAAGGAATAATGGTGAAATAATTATCTAAACTTAAGAGAAATCAGAAGAAGGGAACTAGGGATTCAGAGGATCCACTTGTAGAGATCAGGGAGATCTTATGCCTATTTCATGAATCATAAAAATTAACTGAACTGTCATTGATCTAATTTTCAAAAGATGAAAGGTATATGAATTAGAATGGATTCCATCACCAAAGCATGCCCAAGAGACTATGGCAAACAACGAAATTAAACTAATTACCAACCAATCGCATGTATAAAGGTTAGGAAGGGTACTGACATCCGACCATGCCCAGGAGACGATGGTGAACAACAGGGCTTCCTGACGTCATAAACATAAAAAGGAAAAGGAAATACTCAAAGCCATCGCAAATCTATTGTAATTTCTGTCACAACAAACCATTAAAAAAAACTAAAAGCATTCCCTTAATCAACTAAAATCAAATTCAGTTCATAAATTCAAATTAAATTAATGGCATAAAATAAACTCTCCCATCTTACTACAAGCTTTACCTCTTAGCCCTAGCTAAGAGGTTTAGCCTGTCATGGATGGGCTAACTCTCTGGAAATTCATGAAAACAAAACAAAATAAATAAGAAAAATCTCTAATCTCTCTCTCTCTCTCTCTCTCTCTCTCTCTCTCTCTCTCTCTCTCTCTCTGATTCTCCACGTTCCAGCCTCCCTCCTCTCTCTCTCTTTTCCCTTTTTATAATGGCTTGGAGTCGGCTGCAAGGGTCGGTCATTGCACAGAGAGGTCGGTGGAGTTTCCGCAATCCATGCAAAAAACTTACGCAGCCACACCTTACGCACGTCACTCTTGCATTGAATCTTAGTGAGACCCGTGATCGGATCCTCATGAGAAATCCACACCGTCCATTAGATTAAGTAGGAAAAACCGTCTGGCTATGGACTGTTTTGAATTGCTGATGACGCAGCCCACTTGTCTTTCCATATCGCCATCGAACCTGCGTTTGAATAGTATTTTCCTATGTGGGCGAGCATAGAATTGGAAAAACCTCCTATGTATGGTCGGTTTTCCCTTCTAGAATGTTTGGATGGTCTGGATCATCTTCCAGATGAAGGTGGTGGCCCACCGCTCATCGAACGTAGCTCTGCTGCGAAACAGAGCATGCGCTGCATCATCTGTTAGAGTCGGTGGGGCCATGATCATTTTTATATGGAAAATCCAGTCCGTCCACTGGATTCCCCATGCAAAAATAGTCGGAACTGTATGGTTTTCGGGTCTTTTTCAGTGCGGCCCATAAAGATTTGATTCAGCTGTCCGTCCACGTTTTGAAAGAAAAAAAACACACGATCGCTTGCATAAGACCAGAAGGAGAGCTTGGCGGAGGTTATGGTCGCGCCCCTTAGTGAATGGATGGTTCGGATCATCCGAAAGGATGATGAGTGGGGTCCACTACCAACGAATGGACGGACAGCGTAAAGACGCTGTCCGTTTTCATTTTTTTTGAAATTAGGAGTCGGTCAGTGTGCTTGTTGACTGAGCTCGTCGACGCAGTGCACGTCCAGCGTATGTGTATGCCATGTACACACGATGCAGTGTGGGGCCCACTACAATGGTTATTTGAAATCCAATCCATCCATCCTATTTCTAACCTTATTTAAACCGTCGATTCCGAAATTGAGGTGCGTCCAGAAATCAGGTGGGCCCTACGTCAGAATTTAAGGGGCTGATCTGCCCATTGGGCCACTTCCACAAGGATCCGGAAGCTGAAATTCAACATGTACGGTTCTTTTATAGTCCTCAGGCCATGTATGAAGTTTCAAGCTGATCGGATGGTGAGAACCTTGTGATCTTGCATTCTGAGCCAATTTCGGGCCACTCGAGCCTTAGTTTCTCAATTTCTTCAAATCTCTAGTATGTAATTCCGTCGATCTTGGTCCCTTAGAGTCTGTCCCTTGCCTTAGTGATCATCAGAGCGTTAAATTCAAACTTTTAGAATCCTTTTTCAGCTTAAGCTCCTAAATTCAACATGCAGCATAAATACGATTAAATCGGCAGTTAAACAATATTATGTTCATGAATTCAGACAATATCTGGAGTCTAATATGCAATATTTGACCCTCAATACTCACGCACTTCTGCCACTAGCTAGTTACCAAATAGGTACAGGTAAACCATCATTGCTTCAAGATAACAATTCCAATAAACAATGGTCAAAAGATGATGGTTGGATTAGCCTAGGCCTGTTTGGTTAGATATATTTTTCGAGGATTGTAGTGTATTTTATATCTTTTAAGCATTAATTACATACTACAGGCAGATAGCAGCAACGGAAAATGAGGTGAACTTTGTGGATCCTACCATGATGTATATATTTTATTTATGTTGTCTATTCATTTGGCCAAATAATTCTAGGGTGTATACTTTCAAAAATGAGATAGGTTCAAAGGATAAGTAGACCACACCATGGGAAGAACATTTAAATGATTTGCACTCAATATCCACTATTTTATGTAATATGGCTCATTTGATCTTTGATTTTGCCTCTCATTGTTTCGCCCACGCTATAAAAGGATATGTACTAATGAATGAATAGAGCGAATATAACACATATATCATGGTGGGCCTACTAAGCTTTGGCTTCGAATTATCATGAAATGTGATAGGACACCTCATCTTTCCTTTCAAACGCATGCGTTGATGTATGAATTTATTGCTAATTTGAGAGAAATTACATGAAAATACGTCTAATTACATGAAACCAAACAGGCCCTTAAATTCAAGTGTCTCACTTCCAAAGTTGGGCAATCGATCTTGTCAGCTTCAATGCCCAACATAAACCACGATGGGCCCCACGCTCAGGAGACAAAGAATAAACCTATTCTACAAACGTTGCTGGGATCGATCCACCCTCAAGTAGATGCAATTAAATGATTAATACCTGCATATCATCCATCACACTTTGCCGGTGTATTAAAAAAAAAAAAAATTCTCGTTAACCCACGGATTTCACGCCGGCGGCTCGTACTGTTACTCCACTTCCGTGCATTACCGATCTCTTTTAACTTTACATGCGTGTACAAGTCAGCTAATGCACACGCCACCACAGACGCCAGTGTGGCAGACAGGTGAAGTATCCAAGCTATCCATCTGAAGGGTACCAATATCTAGATTACCTTTCAAAAGAATAAGGTCGGTTCATTAGTCATGTGGGCCAAAACTAACTGAACATATATACAGTAATGAACGAACCAACCAAATCTTTTTAACCGTCCGATTACTTCTAAAATCATGGCACACCTGCTCATTAGACCGCCTATATTTTGTAGTATTAGCATGATCTATACAGTGAATTCTACCTGATGGATGGCCTGGATATTTAGCCTGTAAGCCACTCTGGCATATGTGGAGGCATGTTGGTTAGCGAACTTATACAGCGTCTGGACTTAGCAAAGCTCTCCCTCTGTCGCGATTCATAGCCCAGCATGTAGGTCACCGATCACTGGAGTCTACATGAAGAGTGGTTGGATGATCAGAACCGTCCATGGTGTGAAACATATAGATTATATTATATGTAATTAATGGTTTTGACCATCAGTAACTGTTGATGAATTTAAAACATCAAAAGATATTTTCATGGCCGGCATTCACCTCTAAAAATGAAAGCCTGATGTGATCAATGAAGAGGATTACAAGATAATAGCCTATTCATGGTACTAATGGACGGTTCAAAAATAAGAAAATCTCAGAAAGTGGGCTCCAGTTGGTGGCTACTGACGCTCGTTTCTATGTCACGACGGAGGCAAAACTAACTCTTTATTCCATACGTTACCTCAAACGGCTCGAACACAGATTCTGACCATTTTTCTCCGAGAAATTACCAGACACAACGGATGTATCATAAGCTATAATACATCTAGTATTTTCCCGCCAAAATTTTGCACATGCAGAATATTACATCCGAAGAAAAGATGGGCCGGATCGTGAAGATCCTCAGACCTAGCTATCCACGGATACAGCAATACATAACTTAAAAATCAATGTATAGCTGATGGTAGACTTATTTTAGTAGTGTGGCCCACCCCAATATCGTATCCCTATTATTTTTGTAATATTATATTACAACGATACAGCCAACCTTTTGTCGAGTTAGGAAATGCCAACCGATGTATTAGATTTCTCACTTTCCCACGAGTGCGGATCATCTGTGTGCTGAAGGTGTAGGAAAATCTTGTGCCCTTTTTCTCATTGGTACATGTCATCACTGGTGAAGAACGCACCCATTACACAATGCAACTTTCAACTTGTGGAAGATCTATGTATCAAATCCACACCACCTATCAATTTTTTATGCAGGTGTGAAATTTACCTGGGCCTTGCTATGTTGTATTTCTTAGATCCACTGTCCGTTTATTTTTTTCAGATCATTATAAGATAAGAGCCTAAAAACAAGGAAATTAAATATAAGGCTTAAGTAGACCCACCAAAATAAATAGTAAGAATTGGACGCACACCCTTGGAATCTTAGTAGAGCTATAGAAGGCTCTTGTTAAGTTAATATTTGTGTTTTCCCTTCATTCAGGTGTTTTTGACTTCATAAACAGGATAGATGGCAAATAAACATCACGGTTGGGCTTAGAAAGTTTTCAATGGTGGTTTGTTCAATCCCCACTAATTTATGTGCTGTGGTTCATTTTAGCTTTAGATGTGCTTGGTTCTGAGCTAATTCTATGAGAATAATCTGAAAAAATTGATGAGTGGTGTGGATCTAACGTATAAATTATAGTGATAGCGGGCCCTGGGAAATTCCACGCGTTAACAGTTGTAGTGTAGCGCATAGTCTTTTCGAGTGGAAGAAAATCTGGGTTTGGTGGCAGGGAACGGATGCGGTGTGGCTCGCGACGCTGCCACCGGCCAGGTGGCTAGTGGTCGGTACTATGTGGACCCCACCATGATTTATGTGTTTTATCCAGACCATCCATCTATTTTGAAAGATAATTTTAGGATTCTATGCAAAATCGATGCAGATATAAATCTCAGGTGGACCACACCATGGAAAACAGTAGTGATAGAATGTCCACCATTAAAAATATCCTAGGGCCCACTGTAATGGTTATTTGACATCTAACCTGTTGATTAGATCATACAGACTTGGATGAATTGAATAAATATATATATCACCTTGATCTAAAACTCCGTGGCCCCCAAGAAGTTTTTAATGGTGGGCGTTCAATCAACACTGTATGGTCGACTTAAGATTTGGATCAATCTTATTTTTAGTCTCATACAATAAAATGATCTGGAAGAATGGGTGGACGGCATGGATGAAACAAATATATCATGGTGGGGCACACAGAGCACCAAGCACTAGCCATTAGCTAGTGGCAGGGTCAGTCGCCAATCCGTTTCCGCAGTGTCCGGCTTCGCTCTATCCCCGGATACGACGAGGTGGGTTGGCCATCCACGCCATCCATCCATATTGAAAGTTCATTTCAGGGAAAGATCCCAAAAATGAAGGTGCGAACTACACCACAGGAAACAATGGTGATTGAATCCCCACCGTTAAAAACTTCATTGATTCCACCAGAATTCGTATAAGCCATCCAACCTGTTGATAAGGCTACAACGACCTAGACAAGAGACCACACAAATATCATCTTCTTCCAAAGCTTTTGTGGGCCACGAGAAGTTTTAACGGTCAATTACCACTGTTTCCTGTACTGTGGTCCGTCTGGGATTTGGATCTGCCTCATTTTCTGGATCATGCCTAAAGGAGCTTTTAATACAGATGGACGGCATGGATGTAGTCATATGCATCACTGTGGGCCCTACATTTGCTGAGGTGGGTTGGAGACTAGCAGAGACTGGACGCGGATTGCGTACTACCCCTGCCCGTCCCTAGCTCCGAACAGGCAGTTCTGTGTGTCGGCCCACCGTGATTTATCTGTACATCCAAGCCGTCAATTCCTTTTCTCATATTATTTTAAAGCATGAGCAAAAAAATGAGGCAGATCCAACTCTCAAGTGGACCACATAAAATAATAATCTTGGTTGCATTAAAATTCGCAAAGCATTAAATGTCAGTTGCATTAAATGCAAGAGTCATCTGTGGTGTGGTCCATTTGACCGTTAGATATGCTTCATTTTTAAATGCAGACTAAAAATAATCTGAGAAAAGGGATAGACGGCTTTGATGTACAGATAAATCACGGTGGGCCCGCCCACAGAACTGCCCCTTCGGAGCTAGGGACGGGTGGGGGTGGTACGCAATCCGCGTCCGAGACCGAAGAGGTAAATCGCAGGACACATGCCAACGTGGCGCACGTATATGCAATCTGGACCAGCGATTAGGTGGACCGGAGAGTATTCCCTATGTTATATCAAAACGATCTACCAACCATCAACGGCCTATATTCAAAACACGCGTGAAAACCCTAATCAGTAGCTCAGATTGGATGTTTGGGACAGTACTGCACGTTCATGTAAATTAAAACCCATTCGTATATGCCCATACATCTGTGCCACATTTTCACACGTGCCATAATTCAGGTCTTTGATATTTCGTTTTGGCTTGTGCAAATCGCTTTACCATTTATCATGTTAAGATAATGACTCAGCCACCATCCATCACGCATCAATCCAGACCATCCAAATTGTGGATACCACAATGAATGGACCATATATAACCCAAAATCATGGAGCGGATGATCCTAAACATCTGACCTCAGTAATTTTATAGACACAGATTGGATGATCTGGATCATTTGATAAGTGTGATGACCAAGATTTGTAAGGTCCAGATCAAGCATGGACGACAGATGAATAGTCGACATTTAAGAGACGGTGGAAAATATCTAAACCAGCCTAACCCCACAGCCGCCAACGCGTACCGCCTGAATCTGGGGGCTGTAGCGGATTCATGAAGCCCTACGGTCTGTGGGGCCTACCATGATATATGTTTTATATCTACTCTGTCCATCTACTCCGAAAGCTCATTTTAGTATGCGAATCCAAAAATGAGGCAGTTCCAAAGCTCAGGTGGACCACACCACAGGAAACACAGGGGATAAAGATGCCCAACGTCGAAACCTTCCTAGGTGCGCCCGCATGATGTTTATATGCCATCCAAACCGTTCATAAGGAGATTCCGACCTGAATGTAGCTAAAACATAAATACCAGCTTGATCCAAAACTTCTGTTGCCCTCAAGAAGTTTTCAATGGTGGTCGTTTAATACTCACTATTTCCTTTGTGGTAGGTCACTTGAGTATTAGACCAGTCTAAAGTTTGTTCTCATGTTCTAAAATGAGCTCACGAAGCAGATGGACGGATTGGATATAATACATACATCATGATGGCCCCCACAAAGTGGTGTTGTCTCTTAAACGGCACAAATGGCGAAGTTGTCTAGCCATCCATACCGTCCAGGGTGGAACATGACCGAAGACTTCATAAGATAACACTAACCAACCTACTTTCCCCTTCCAATTTAGGTTACTATTTTGTTTTTAACCGTCCATTTCATAGGCCATTAACTGGGTAGTTAGTATTGCTTGATCAGTATGTTTTCAAAATTTTGCTACTACATCCATGATGGGACCCATAACTTGAATGTTTAGATAGCTGTCAAAAGTGCCACGTATGAAAAGTATAAGTCAACACTTACGTAAGACTCAAGCCCACTATCATCGCTCGCCCCTCGTGTGCATGTACTTATTTCACGTGAAGTCCGTGTCTTATCCTCCCTTGGAATAATATTCATAATGCAAACCACCACCACATTTTCTGTCATGCATACTTCCTTGGTATGTTCGGAGGCGGATTAGCTACTGAAACCGACAGGAGCAAAACTCCCTGCTGAAGTGACGTCACCAAGTTCTGTGGGCCTTGATATGATGTATGCGTTGTATCCATACCTTCCATCTATTTGTAAAGAGTATTTTAGGGCATTAACTAATTAATTAGTCATATACAAAGCTCAAGTGAACCCCACCATAGAAAACAGTGGGACAGTGACATCCACCGTTGAAATTAACCTTCCTAGGCCGACCATGATATTCATTTGAGATCCATGATATTTATTTGAGATCAAACCTGTTCTTGTGTTACATAGATATGAAAGAAGGAAAAACACAAATGTAAGCTTGATCGAAAATCTCTGTAGACCTTAAGAAGCATTCAATGATAGGCATTCAGTCCTACTATTTTCAGCACTTGAGCTTTGAATCTGGCTCATTCTTTGCGTAACCTGAGATGATCTCTTCAAATGTATGGACGGTGTGGATAGAAGACGTACATTATGGTAGGGCCACGTAACTTGGTGAATTCACTTTAGTAATAGTCTCGGTAGTGTCGGGTTCAGTAGCTAATCCACGTGCGGTATATTCAAACCACTGTACCTTTTCTCTCGGGACGCGGATTGCGTACTAACAGTGTCAGTAGCGAGGTGGCTACTGAGAGTACTGTTATGTGGGCCTATCGTTAGATATGCATCCTATCCACACCTTTCATCCATTATTTTAAATTATTTTATAACATAAGTCGAAAAATGAAGTAGATTCAGATCAGATGTAGACCACACCATAGGAAAGAATAATGATTGAACACTTACAATTAAAAACTTCTTTAAGAATCACAAAAGTTTTGAATTAAGCTGATATTTGTGTTTTCTCTTCATCCACACGTGTGTGACCTAATCAAAAGGTTGGATGACCAGAAAGTTTTTAATGGTGGGAATTCAATCTCCACTATTTTCTTGTGGTGTGGACGACTCGAAATTTAGATCTCTCTCATTTTTGGGATCATTCTCCGTAACGATTTGGAAAAATATATGAACGGCTTGATAAAACACATATATATAATGATGGGCCCACAGAGCACTGTCAGTAGCTACCTCTCTACTAACGGTGTAAGTACGTGCGTAATCCGCGTCCTGTATCTCGGTGCTTTCTTTCTCATCTTCAGTCTCTATATAATATAGACAAATGTACAGCCAACTCTTAGGGCTCTCTCTATCTTCCCCGTATTTATAAGCATGCACTGCCACCTATTCTCTTAGAGCTCTCTCTCTCTCTCTCTCTCTCTCTCTCTCTCTCTCTCCAACACTAAGTGGCCATAATGAACCACACCTCTACCCTCTCATCCTCAATCTCAGCCCTTCAATGGGTGGGCAAAAATGCAATCATCTCTACCCTCCCAAAGATCCTGTTGGACCCCACACACCCCACCACTCTACTCCTACTAACCTCCCTCTTCTTCTTTCTCTACCACTGCCAATCAAAAAATCCTAACAAAAAGCAAAATGTAGCCCCTCTCCCTCCTGGCCCACTGCCCTGGCCCATCATCGGCAACCTTCCAGACCTCACTTGTAACAAGCCAGCTTTCCGTTGGATTCTATCCCTAATGAAGGAGATGAATACAAGCATTGCATGCATCCGTCTTGGCAACACCCACATAATCCCTGTAACATGTCCTGAGATAGGCCGTGAGTTCTTGAAAAAACAAGATGCAATCTTCGCATCCAGGCCACTCACGATGGGGACCGAGTACTCCAGCCGTGGATTCCTCTCCGTTGCAACCGCTCCCTCAGGTGATCAATGGAAGAAGATGAGACGTGTGGTGGCCTCTGAGATCTTAAGCCCGGCAAGACTCCGATGGCTCCTTGATAAAAGGACCCAAGAAGCTGATAACCTTTTACATTACATCTACAACCAATGCAAAAACAACTCCACCGGTGCAGTCGTGGACGTTAGAGATGCTGTTCGACAGTATAGTGGAAATGTCATAAGGAAGATGATGTTCAACAGGAGATATTTTGGGGTGGGCCGTGAGGATGGTGGGCCCGGAATAGAGGAAGAAGAACACGTCGAGGCTCTCTTCACTGTACTCTCTCTTCTCTACGCCTTCTCTGTCTCTGATTACATGCCTAAATTACGATGGCTGGATCTGGATGGCCATGAGAAGATCATGAAGAGGGCGATCAAGATCGTTAATAAGTATCATGATCCTATAATCGACGGTCGGATCAAGAAATGGAGAGCTGGCCAAGGTGGGCCACACGAGAAGGAGGAGCCGGAGGACCTACTCGACCTTCTGATATCAGTGAAGGACACTGACGGGAAGCCGTTGCTAACACCAGAAGAGATCAAAGCACAAACGGCGGTAAGATAATCACATCCCTAAGTCGTTTATAGTCATGAACATGCATTTAACAACGCATGCATGCCAGACGTACGTTATTGCCCGGACCGGAATCCTTTGCGGGACCTGTTTTACGAAAAACCCAAGCTTGTGGGACCCATCATGTTGTGAATGTAAAATCCATTCTGTCCATCACGTTTTATCCACGATTCTAGATCTACTGAAAAACAAATTCATCGAAATCCACGACTTAGGTGAGCTACAGACAGGGAATAATGGCAAATGGAATGCCAGCCATAGGTTTGTTTGTGAAACCAACATGGTGTATATCTTTCATCGTAGCCGTTAATCAGGTGTAACTCGCCTGGATGAAGAGAAATACAGAAATTAGCCGGATACAAATATCAGGCGGGCCACACCGTGTGAACTTAGGGGTTTCAAGAGTTTTATATTGAACCCATTGGTATGGCCCATTAGAGCTTTTTATCAGGCTGATATTTTTTGTATACGGTTCAAATAATGGTCCTCTCCCGATGGGTGAACTGGATTTACTTATAAAACATGGTGGGCCCACAGAGATTGGTTGTTTTAGGTGTTGTAGATGACTCCGAGTACCTATACATGCTAGTGTAATTAAATGGTCAGATTTACTTATAAAACATTGGATCCCATACATATAGGGAGCTGTTAAGAACCCTAAACACATCTACATTCCAAATATTTTTACAATTTTAGAAAGTTCACACGATTCTACCGCATGATCAAGTGCAATGCGTTCTGACACGTGTCATGTATAATAAGATAACGTCACAAAAGGGCCCCATCAGCCTGCTCATTGCTTATGATCAAACGATAGGATTTGATTGGGTGTGATTGTAGATTGCTGATCTATGATGGCCCACTAAATGAAAAAAATAATAATAATAATTGCAGTTGGGATATGCTTCAAATATTCTCAACCGTTTATTTGTTTGTCAACTTCGAATCTGGGGCACCCTGAAAGTCTACTTTTTGAAATTTCCAAACTTTTCAGAATTATTTTAGGTAACATTAATCCAAGGGTTAGGATCTTCTAATCTTGAATATTTTCTAAGAGACCCACGTCAACACTGCATCTTACCGTGTGAACGGTTTGGATCACTTAACAATGTCTCCACGTGTACATAATCACCCACATCCGAAAACTGTATGTTTGATGAGATCAGGACCGTGTAATTCTTCCTATCATGTCTACTTGTTTTAGAAGACATCTAGGAGTATCTAATCATTCCCTACCTAAACTTGATTATTGCAGGATCTGATCTACGCATCGGTCGACAACCCATCAAATGCCGTCGAGTGGGCCATGGCTGAGATGATCAACCAACCAGATGTTCTTAAGAAAGCAGTGGAAGAGGTGGACAAGTTGGTGGGGAAAGAAAGACTCGTCCAAGAATCCGATTTTACTCATCTCAATTACATCAAGGCCTGTGCTCGCGAGGCGTTCCGGCTGCATCCGATCGCACCGTTCAATCTCCCCCACGTGGCGACCGCTGATGCAACCGTCGCGGGTTACTTCATCCCAAAAGGCAGCCATGTGCTGCTGAGCCGGATTGGGCTGGGCCGAAACCCTAAGGTGTGGGATGACCCGCTCAAGTTCAAGCCAGAGCGCCACCTGAAGGATCCAACGGCTGAAGTCGAGCTCATGGAGACAGATCTACGGTTCATATCATTCAGCACGGGCCGACGTGGCTGTATGGGCGCCCCACTCGGATCGGCGATGACCGTCATGCTGTTGGCCAGGCTTCTTCAAGGATTCACTTGGAGCACGCCACCTGGTGAGCCACGTGTCGATCTTGCTGAGTCAGCAAATGATCTGTTTCTGGCTAGGACTCTACGTGCGGGTGCTGAGCCACGCTTGCCAGCGCACATGTATTTGGCACACTAGTGGGACCCTCATATCTGAATTTTTCTTTTCTTTTTAGGTGTGTGAAAAAGAATACAAATAGTTGGAAGGTTTCTAGATGTTGATGGGCATCTTGTGGTGATCGGGTCCGTTCATCTGGTTGGGCCCACTGTGAATGGGCCACTAGCGAAAAATACTTACTGATATTACATTTTCATAATAGATGCAAAAGATGGTTAAAAAAAATGTTTCATATTTCAACGCTTTTTTTTTTTTTTAACTGATGGCGTGGTTGGTGGAGATTTTTCCACATGGTCTATTTACGGTGACCCCTCTTGATAAATGGCCTAGATGACCAAGTTATGAATGGATTCTGTAGAGGTTTCAAGACGTTGATTTACATCTTGTGGCTTCCCGTGTGGTGATCGTGACTGTCATCTGGTTGGGCAATTTTAAGAATTTGATATTCGCAAATTAAAGGATTTGTAATTTCTATAAATTAATATAAGAAATAAAAAATATTAAGGACAAATTAAGCACGTGTGATCACATTGTCTTTAAAATGTTGCAGTCGGCGGGCAAAACGATGAGTTTGTACATGGTTCCACGTTCAGCAAACACGAATAAATTACTAATAGAACTGTGTAAGCAGTTTGCTCGGCTTAAACCACTACACTGGTCTATTTTTTGAGGGTTTGCTGACTAATGGCTAAGGTCCATATTACACCTTGGTGGTTGATCAAAGAACATTGAGTTGTTGTTGATTGGTTCATATGAGAGAATGGTTAGAGTCGTTAGTGATGATCTAATGAACTCTAAGTCTTATTTGTATATGCTATGGTTGTTGGACATTTTGGTCAAGGGTCATAATTTCAAATGACCGTTTCGGACTATTGGTGAGAAATAATCATTATTTGGCAATTTCTGATAGTTTTATGTGAGAAAGCCAGCTGCATGCTAGCCGTTTAGACTCGGTGACTCCCTAGTCACATACAACAATTTTTGCATGGTTTGGTTTAATATTGCATGTGGACCTATATCCACTGTCACATCACGACTCGCACTCATCTCACACCAATTCACAGGGGAGCAACCCATCTAGGACACGTGCGAAGTGCACCACTAGTGCCTCTAATGCCTTACATGCCCACGCGCCTTCGCATCAAGCCTGCAACTGTGCCCGTGTGTGCTTGTTTGAAACATGCAAGTCTCAGCACTCCACGTGTTTACAAGCAACTGTTCACTCCCCAAGTACAGGGTTGTGATGTAGTAATAACTCGGTAAGACCGAGGTCGAATCCCAAGGGACTGAAACTTATACATATTCTGAAATTAAATAGAACTATAACTAGACTAAGATGAAATCTAAATTGATTGAATTTGAAGGAATAGTGGTGAAATATTAAATTAAAACTAAAGAGAAATCAGAGATAGGGAAACTAGGGATTCAGAAGATCCACTTGTAGAGATCAGGGAGATCTTATGTCAACTTTAAGAATCATGGAATTTAACTGAACTGTCGTTGATATAGTTTCAAAAACATGAGAGGTATATGAATTAGAATGGATTCCATCACCAAACCATGCCTAAGAGACTATGGCAAACAATAGAATTAAACTAATTACCAACCCATCACATATATGAAGGTTAGAAAGGGTATCGACATCCGACCATGCCCAGGAGACTATGGTGAACAACAGGGCTTCCTGACGTCATAAACATAAAGGAGAAAAAGGACATACTCCAAGCCATTGCAGACCCATTGTAATTTCAGTCACAACAGACCATTAAAGACTAAACAAAACATGTCATTAATAATCAACTAAAATCAACGTCAATTCATGAATTAAAATTAAATTAAAAACATAAAATAAAATCTCTCATCTCACTACAAGCTTCACCCCTTAGCCCTAGCTAAGGGGTTTTAGCCAGACATGATGTGGGCTAGATCCAAATAAATAAAGAGAAAAAGAAAAGGAAAAGAAAAGGGAAAGAAAAAAAACCAAAGCTCTTCTCTCTCTCTCTCTCTCTTTCTCCTGACGTTCCAACCCAGCCAAGATCTGGATCTTCCTCCCACAGGTCTGAATCAATGCTCCCCACGTCCAAAAACTCCTTATATAGCTGCTGGAGTGGTGAAAATCGGACTTGAATCGGATTTGGAAAGCTATCGCATGCGTAGCGAAAGCCTTTTCGCAGCCAAGTTCAGTACCTCAAAAATTGCCACTTTCCTCGCTCAAATTCTAAAGAAATACCGTTCCTTAGGACTTTCTTGGGTCCTCTATATGATAGACGGTTCAGATCTATCATATGATCAAAGATGGTGGGCCACAACCACCTGGAAAAGTCAGTTTTCGTGGATGTGCGAAACTTTTCGCACCATTTCGCTGTTGTGATCGGTGGGCCTCACAGAAGCATTTTCTAGAAAATCCACCCCGTCTATTGGATTCAGGACGAAATTTCAGTCAAGAATGAGTGGTTTTGAAGGTCCATTGACGCGGTCCAGAGAAGATATTACAAAAGGATCAATTTTGAACGTTGCAGGGCAGCCCTTTTGTGGCCTCTGTAACGCACACGTATGTATGCATGGATGAAAAGTATAAACATGGTTTTATAGTGCTCGCGGCTGTCTATACGGTGGATGACTTAGATCATCCATACATATCATGGGTGGGGCCCACAACCGTTCGCAAAATGGCCAGCGGCCGTTCGTTTCCTTTTAGGAAACTGGTCAAGCAACGCGGGTCAGCATTGCTGATCGCGTTAGCTGAAATTGGTGCACGGCTAGTGTACATGTACACTATGCACACTCAGGCTAAAGTGGGGTCCATTATGATGTTTTCAAGGAATCTGCTCCGTCCATCCTCTTCCTCATATTATTTTAACCGTCGAAAACAATTTTGAGGCAGTTCCAGATATCAGGTAGGCCCCACTTAATGAATTAAGGGGCTGATCAGTCCGTTGGCCCACTTTCAAAGATCTTCAATAGCTGAAATTTGACGTGTACGGTTCATTTATGGTCCTCAGGCCATGTATGAAGTTCCAAGCTGATCGGATGGTGAGAACCTTGTGATCTTGCATTCTGAGCCAATTTCGGGCCCGTTTAATGCGAACAGCTTGATTTTCTCGGGTCCCTGACATGTAAATCCATCGATCTTGGTCCCCTAGGGTCCTTCCCTTGCATTGGTGAATTTAGACCGTCAAATCCACGCTTTTAGTACCATTTTCCATTCCAAGCTCCTAAATTCAACCTGTAGCATAAACATGATTAAATCGGCCGTTAAACAATATTATGTTCGTAAATCCAGATAATAACTGGGGTCTAATATGCATTATTTGACCCTCAACACAACCCCCAACCAGCATTTTACTAGTCCCGAGCAAAGTATGCGAAAAATAAGTTGAGACTTACAGGACGATTTTCATAAACTCAAGTGATTTTTGCAAAATAATCCGGATACGAAAATTCTAAGATTCATGAATGTTGGGGATTACTTTCTCCTGGACTCAAGTGCTTGGTAGACTCATAATTAAGTTCAAAGTATTAATCCATCAATTAGAATAATTCTAAACATTGAGTTTCATGGGTGGATAGTGTAATCTCAGCCTATCATCATTAAAATTCAATTTATTATTTCACGATAGCATTGGTAATCACAAGAGTATTCAGGACACCTAAAACCCGAACCAAACCTGCCTCAGAAATTCCATCTTTTGATTTTTCTTTAAAAGTAATGCCAAGGATGGAGGTCGAATCCTCACCTATAGGGAGCAAACCTATGGTAAAGACCAGTCGCCCAATAATTTTTAAATGTTAACCTTGGGGAATCAAACCTTCACCTGTGGGGAGAAAACCTACAGTGAAGGTCATTCGCCTAACCCTGGGTATTTTCTTTTTCTTCGATTCTGCTCTCTTTTTTTTCTTTTTTTTCTTTTTCTTTTTCTTTTTCTAATGATCATAATAAGCAAATTATCCAGGCTAGTTCCTTTCATGCTTAATGATTACTAAGTTAATCCTTAAATATCAAATTGAAATCTTAATGTGGAAACGAGATGTGACATATGCAATCATGACTCAATCAATGTTTAAAACTTCTCATCATGGATTAACAAATCAGACTTAACTGTGAAGGCTAACAGATAGCTGAATCCACGAGTCATAAATCCAACATCATATATCTTACAAATCTAAATTAGGGATATCTGTCAAAATTACTTCGAGTTCACAGGAATTTTTAAAAAAATTTTAAAAATTTTCACAATTTTTGCTCAATACCAAGAAAAACACTGATTAGGTTACCTAATCTCCCACCCCCAACCAAAAATCTACATTGTCCTCAATGTAAAAGATCTAAACATGTAATGCACATGGAACAACAAAAGTAAAGTGATGAGAAGATAGTACCTGGATAACGAATCAAGAGAGAGACTTTCCAAGAGATCATAGAATGAAAGCTGGTCAGCCAAGAGAGGAAATAAAAAAATAACAACAAATAAAATCATACCTATACCACTTTCGCAGGTGCTCTCGATTGCATTTAGCGTATGCAACAAGCCTTTAAACCCCTAGGTTACCCCTAGTGGACGAGTTGTAGTCTCGTGAGGGTTTGCAGTAATGTTACCCACAAACATTGAACGAACTAACTAGAAAAATGAAATGAAAAGCTAGGTTGCCTCCCAGGAGCGCTAAATTTACCGTCTTCAGCTAGACAGATAAAGTAACTATCATAGCCCTAAGAAAGCGATAAACCTACCTATACCTCCATCAGACTAGGAGATCAATCCTAGTAATCAGGCGCAATCAGAGGCATGGACATATCCTCTGAATCAAATGTCTCGACAAATGGTTTTAATCGATGTCCATTGACTTTAAACTCCTTGCCATTTTTGGGATCTCTTATCTCGACGGCCCCATAAGGATAAGCAGTGACAACAATGTAAGGGTCGATCTAACGAGATCGAAGCTTACCCGGAAAGAGATGTAGTCGAGAGTCATACAAGAGGACTTTCTGACTTGGCGTGAATGATTTTTGGAGAATATGTTGATCATGAAACGCCTTCATCCTGTCCTTGTAAATTCTCAATTTTTCATATGCATCGTTCCGAATTTCTTCAAGTTCATTCAAATAAAGTTTGCGTAGCGAGCCAGCGTTGTCCAGATTAAAATTCAGATTTTTGATCGCCCAGTATGCTTTATGTTCCAATTCCACAGGCAAATGATAAGCCTTTCCATAGACAAGTCTAAAGGGAGATGTTCCAATAGGAGTTTTAAAAGCAGTACGGTACGCCCATAAAGCATCGGTCAATCGGATTGACCAGTCCTTACGATCAGGATTAACCGTTTTTTCTAGGATATGTTTGATCTCCCTATTGAAAATTTCAGCTTGTCCACTTGTCTGCGGATGGTATGGGGTGCTCACCTTATGAGAGATATCGTATTTCTTCATTAAACTCTCAAATGGTCTATTACAAAAGTGTGAGCCCCCGTCACTAATGATGGCTCGAGGTGTTCCGAACCGCGACAGGATATTTTCCTTCAAAAATTTAATGACTGTGTGATGGTCATTTTTGCGGCACGAAATTGCTTCGACCCATTTAGTAACATAGTCTACGACAAGCAAAATATACAGATTTCCAAATGATTGGGGGAATGGTCCCATGAAATCAATGTCCCAGCAATCAAATGCTTCAATGATAAGGATGGGATTCAAAGGCATCATATTTCGACGGGACAATGCTCTTAATTTTTGACAACGCTCACAAGCTTTGCAAAACTCATGAGTGTCCCTGAACATAGTGGGCCAGTAAAAGCCACAGTGTAGAATCTTGGCCGTGGTCCTTTTAACAAAAAATTGACCACCATAGGCCTGTGAGTGACAGAAGCATATGACACTCTGATGCTCATCGTCTGGCACACATCTCCTTAAGATTTGGTTTGGATAATATTTAAACAGATATGGATCGTCCCAGAAAAAGTTACGTACCTTGGTAAAGAATTTCTTCTTATCTTGCGATGTCCAATGTGTCGATATCGACCCTGTAGCAAGATAATTAGCAATATCAGCGAACCAAGGTGAATGGGAGACTCTAAACAGTTGTTCATCAGGGAACATATCATTAATATGAGTCGCCTCAAGGGAATCAGAGGTATTAAGGCGAGAAAGGTGATCGGCCACTACGTTCTCTACTCCCTTTTTGTCTTTAATTTTCAAATCGAATTCTTGGAGTAGAAGGATTCATCGTATCAGGCGGGGCTTAGAATCATTCTTAGATAGAAGATACTTAAGTGTCGCGTGATCTGTGTAGGTGATGATCTTGGATCCAATCAGGTAGGACCTAAATTTGTCCAAAGCGAACACTACGGCTAAGAGTTCCTTTTCCGTAGTCAAGCAGTTCACTTGGGCAGGATTTAGAGTCCTACTTGCGTAGTGAATAACGTAAGGCCGCTTATCTTTTCTCTGGCCTAGAACCGTTCCAAGAGCATAATCAGAGGCGTCGCACATAAGTTCAAAAGGAAGACTCCAGTCGGGTGGCTGCATGATAGGTGCAGTGGTTAACATGCCCTTAAGCTTAGTGAAAGCTTTTTCGCACTGCTCAGTCCACTCGTATGGTGTATCCTTTTGAAGAAAATTACATAAAGGACGAGAGAGGAGACTAAAGTCCTTTATGAATCGTCTGTAAAAGCCTGCGTGTCCTAAGAAGGATCGCACGTCTCTGATATTCTTGGGTGGAGGTAGGTTAGAGATAAGATCAATTTTTGCCTTATCTACCTCAATTCCTTTGGACGAGATGATATGCCCAAGGACAATTCCCTTTTGAACCATAAAATAGCACTTCTCCCAGTTAAGTATCAAATTTTTTTCTTCACATCTTTTCAGCACACATTTAAGACTTGCTAAGCACTCACTAAAAGATGAACCGAAAATAGAGAAATCGTCCATGAAGACCTCTAAATATTTTCCCACCATTTCAGAAAAGATACTCATCATACATCGCTGAAAGGTGGCAGGGGCATTACATAACCCGAATGGTATCCTTCTGTAAGCAAAAGTGCCATAGGGACATGTAAATGTGGTCTTTTCCTGATCTTCAGGGGCGATTTCAATCTGATTATAACCTGAATACCCGTCAAGGAAACAGTAATAGGAATGACCAGCTAACCTTTCCAAGATCTGATTTATAAAGGGCAAAGGAAAGTGGTCCTTCCTAGTGACGGTATTCAGCTTCCTGTAATCAATGCCCATTCTCCAACCAGTAGTAACTCTGGTCGGCACGAGTTCATTATTGGCATTGGCTACGATGGTGATCCCGGACTTCTTAGGAACCACCTGAGTTGGACTCACCCATTGACTATCGGATATGGGATATATGATCCCCACTTTCAATAGTTTGAGAAGCTCGACCTTAACCACTTCCTTCATGTTTGGATTTAGTCTACGTTGTGATTGCCGAACAGCCTTTGCATTATCCTCAAGATATATGCGGTGAGTACAAATCGATGGGTTAATTCCTTTGAGGTCCGCTATCGTCCATCTAAGAGCTCCCTTATGCTCAATGAGAGTAGATATCAGCATACTCTCCTGTTCTTTCTCCAGGTGGGCAGTGATCACCACCGGGTATGTCTCATCTTGACCTAAATAGACATATTTTAAATCAGAGGGCAAAGGTTTTAGGTCAAGCTTCGGTGGCTTAAGGTTAGACGGTAGAGGCACTACATCAGTTTGGGGCAATTCTTCAATTTGTGGCCTCCACCGGTTAACTTCAAGTACTGGTGCAATATCCAGAATGGCACATGTCTCCCTAATTATATCATCATCAAGATCATGGGAGTGGGCCAGGCACGTCTCTAGAAGATCAGAGGATAAGGTGAGAGGCGTTCTATCTTCCACAAAAGAATCAATCATGTTAACATCGTGGAAATCGTCATCATCCTCTGAGTTGCTGCCGTTATTGAAAAAGATATTTAATTCCAATGTCAAATTTCCAAAGGACATAGTCATGATACCATTCCTGCAATTGATAATTGCATTTGAAGTGGACAGGAATGGGCGACCAAGAATGACGGGAATCTGAGTGCTCGTGTCGTTGATGGGTTCGGTGTCCAAGATGATAAAATCAGCAGGGTAGTAAAATCTTTCAACCTGGACCAACACATCCTCGATGATCCCTCTTGGTACACGAACAGAATGATCAGCAAGTTGTAGTGTAGTTCGAGTGGGTTTTAATTCACCCAAACCTAACTGTTGGTATACCGAATAAGGAATCAGATTGACGCTTACTCCTAAGTCAAGAAGTGCGTGATCAATTCGATAGTTCCCGATTACACATGATATGGTTGGGCAACGGGGATCTTTGAATTTTTACGGTACATCTTGTTTCAGGATGGCACTCACTTTCTCAGTTAAAGAAATTTTCTTTTGAACACTTTTTCGTCGTTTGGTCGTGCATAAGTCCTTTAGGAATTTAGCATATAAAGGTATCTGTTTTACAACATCAAGCAGAGGAATGTTGACTTTTACTTGTTTCAACACCTCTAGGATATCCTGAGAGTTAGAGAGACGTTTTAGTTTAACCAACCGTTGGGAAAACGGAGCAACCGTCTTCTCTAGAGGTTTCAGTTCAAATTTTTGTAGGGCGTCACTAGATCCATCATTGTTGTCCTCTTCTGGTTCTTGAGGCTTTTCGGGCCTAACCGGAAGGGTTTTATCAATAACCTTCCCACTCCTAAGAGTGGTGATGATTTAGCGTGCCCCATTTGATTTGAAGAGCTGGGATTACCTATCTCGTATTGCAGTTTAGGATTGGAGATTGGTTGTGCAGGAAGCATCCCCTTTTCTATAACCGTCATACATGAATCTATCTTTTGTATGAAATCCCGCATTATCTGCATCAGCTCTTGCACAGAATTTTGAGCCGGTTCTTCTTGAGGTCTCCCCTGATTTGGATTTTGATTGAAGAAACCTTGAGGGGTAGCAGTTTGTCCATTCCTCCAACTAAAATTCGGATGATTTTTCCAGCCAGGATTGTACGTATTAGAGGGTGGTCCATTGAAAGGTCTTTGATAGTTATTTACGGCATTGGATTGTTCATTCAATACTTCTCTAAAGGTAGGTATTGAAGGATAATTTTCAGTAGTATGAATGTTGCAATCACAGATGCCGCAAACACTTTCATTAACCTTTTCCTTCTTTCCTTCCATGGCCTCAAATTTTCTGGTGAGATTGGCTACCTTAGCGTTAAGATCATCATCCTCTTTCAGGAGATATATTCCTCCTTTTTTCCTTAAATGAGTCGGCCTAGACGTAGTGTTCGTCCTTGGGTAATAGTCCCATGATTGTGTTTTTTCAGCGAGACTATCGAGGTAATCCCATACCTCGTCGACATTTTTATTAATGAAATCTCCATTGCACATTGTCTCGACCATTTGGCGCATGGAAGATGTTAGCCCATCATAGAAAAAATTCGTAATGCGCCATATTTCAAAGCGATGTTGTGGGCATGCATTAACCAGATCCTTGAACCTTTCCCAACATTGGAAGAATGTTTCATCTTCCTTTTAGACAAAGTTCATGATTGCTCTCCTGAGGGTAATTGTCTTATGATGTGAAAAATTTTTCTTTATAAATTCCCTCTGCAAATCATTCCATGTGCCAATGGACCTATGACGCAGTGAATGTAACCACGTCTTGGCTTTTTCTTTTAAGGAAAATGGGAAGAGTTTCAGCCTAATTGTATCTTCAAATACATTAGGAAAATATAAGGTGCCTATGATTTCGTCGAACTCTTTCAGATGCAAGTATGGTTCTTCAGATTCAAGCCCATGGAACTTGGGAAGGAGGTGAATAACCCCTGGCTTAATGTCCATATGTCCTGTATTCGCAGAAAAAATTATGCATGAGGACGTACTCACCCCCGCCGGTTGTAAATAATCTCATAAAGTATGAGGCGGGGGTGCGTGGTGCACCTCATTCTCATCATGTACTTCCTCAACCCTAGGTTGGGGTAGTGCTTGAGGTTGATTTTCAGCCATAACCTCCTCTGACTCAGGAGAATTCAAGTTGTGTCTAGTCCTGCGATGGACAGTCAACCCCTCAACTAATCCTCCTTCAATCATGAGACGTCGAGTGTTGTCGCATGCCCACTGGGGCATAAAACACACTCAGCCCTCAAATTCTAACTTAAACCTAAGAGAAAGGAAGAAGAAATCTAGAAAAAGGGAAAGATGGAAAGAAGTTACCAAATTTGGAGTCCTAGGTTAAGAATCTGCAAAACAAAACAAATAAGTTAGTTCCTAGACAAGAACTTATAGAACGATTCTAAAACAAGAAACAAGGTTAGGAATCTTAAAAGAATTAGAGTTAGAAACTTACTAAAAAGAAGAAATAAATCCTAATCTATAATAGAGAGGAAGAATTTAAGACAGGATTTACCAATTTAGAAACTATCTTAGAAGCCTACAAAACAAGAAAGACAAGTCAGCTTCTAAAAATCAAGAAAGTCTAAACCTAATCTTAAACTAATCCTAATTAATTTTAGAAAAATGTAACCGACAGTCCCCAGCAACGGCACCAAAAACTTGTTCACTCCCCAAGTGTAGGGTTGTGATGTAGTAATAATTCGGTAAGATCGAGGTCGAATCTCAAGGGACTGAAACTTGTACGTATTCTGAAATTAAATAGAACTATAACTAGACTAAGATGAAATCTAAATCGATTGATTTTGAAGGAATAGTGGTGAAATATTAAATTAAAACTAAAGAGAAATCAGAGGTAGGGAAACTAGGGATTCAGAGGATCCACTTGTAGAGATCAGGGAGATCTTATGTCAGCTTTAAGAATCATGGAATTTAACTGAACTGCCGTTGATATAGTTTCAAAAACATGAGAGGTATATGAATTAGAATGGATTCCATCACCAAACCATGCCTAAGAGACTATGGCAAACAATAGAATTAAACTAATTACCAACCCATCACATATATGAAGGTTAGAAAGGGTACCGACATCCGACCATGCCCAGAGGACTATGGTGAACAACAGGGCTTCCTGACGTCATAAACATAAAGGAGAAAAAAGACATGCTCCAAGCCATTGCAGACCCATTGTAATTTCAGTCACAACAGACCATTAAAGACTAAACAAAACATGCCATTAATAATCAACTAAAATCAACGTCAATTCATGAATTAAAATTAAATTAAAAACATAAAATAAAATCTCCCATCTCACTACAAGCTTCACCCCTTAGCCCTAGCTAAGGGGTTTTAGCCAGACATGATGTGGGCTAGATCCAAATAAATAAAGAGAAAAAGAAAAGGAAAAGAAAAGGGAAAGAAAAAAACCAAAGCTCTTCTCTCTCTCTCTTTCTCCTGACGTTCCAACCCAGCTAAGATCTGGATCTTCCTCCCCCAGGTCTGAATCAATGCTCCCCACGTCCAAAACCTCCTTATATAGCTGCTGGAGTGGTAAAAATCGGACTTGAATCGGATTTGGAAAGCTATCGCATGCGCAGCGAAAGCCTTTTCGCAGCCAAGTTCAGTACCTCAAAAATCGTCACTTTCCTCGCTCAAATTCCAAAGAAATACCATTCCTTAGGACTTTCTTGGGTCCTCTATATAATAGACGGTTCAGATCTATCATATGATCAAAGATGGTGGGCCACAACCGCCTGAAAAAGTCAGTTTTCGCAGATGTGTGAAACCTTTCGCACCATTTTGCTGTTGTGATCGATGGGCCCCACAGAAGTATTTTCTAGAAAATCCACCCCGTCCATTGGATTCAGGACGAAATTTCAGTCAAGAATGAGTGGTTTTGAAGGTCCATTGACGCAACCTAGAGAAGATATCACAAAAGGATCAATTTTGAACGTTGCAGGGCAGACCTTTTGTGGCCTCTGTAACGCACACGCGTGTATGCATGGATGAAAAGTGTAAACATGATTTTGTAGTGCTCGCGGCTATCTATACGGTGGACGGCTTGGATCATCCATACATATCATGGGTGGGGCCAACAACCGTTCGCAAAACGGCCAGCGGCCGTTCGTTTCCTTTTAGGAAACTAGTCAAGCAACGCAGGTCAGCATTGCTGACCGCGTTAGCTGAAATTGGTGCACGGCCAGTGTACATGTACACTATGCACACTCAGGCTAAAGTGGGGTCCATTATGATGTTTTCAAGGAATCTGCTCCATCCATCCTCTTCCTCATATTATTTTAACCGTCGAGAACAATTTTGAGGCAGTTCCAGATATCAGGTGGGCCCCACTTAATGAATTAAGGGGCTGATCAGTCCGTTGGTCCTCTTTCAAAGATCTTCAATAGCTGAAATTTGACGTGTATGATTCATTTATGGTCCTCAGGCCATGTATGAAGTTCCAAGCTGATCGGATGGTGAGAACCTTGTGATCTTACATTCTGAGCCAATTTCGGGCCCGTTTAATGCGATCAGCTTGATTTTCTCGGGTCCCTGACATGTAAATCTATCGATCTTGGTCCCCTGGGATCCTTCCCTTGCATTGGTGAATTTAGACCGTCAAATCCACGCTTTTAGTACCCTTTTCCATTCCAAGCTCCTAAATTCAACCTGTAGCATAAACATGATTAAATCGGCCGTTAAACAATATTATGTTCGTAAATCCAGACAATAACTGGGGTCTAATATGCATTATTTGACCCTCAACAGCAACTAAGACCCTAATTATAAACCTAAACTTTTCTTATCTCCTTTTTGGAACTATTCCCAGAATACCAAAAAATCCAAATTTAACAAACCTTTTATACGTATTTATATACTTTTTATTTAAAAATATTTTTTAATCAAAACATTTTTCACAACAGGGACCACTGTGAATGGGTCACCAGTGAACGATGCATGCTGATCTTATATTTTCATCATACATGCCAAGGATGGTTAAAAGCAATCGTACATGTTTTAAAACCTTATTTACGGATGGTCAAATCGGTGGAGATATTTTCACGTGGTCCGTTCACAGTGGACCTTCTTGATGAAGGGTGTAGATCACCAAGTTGTGATTATGGCTTCAAGGCGTTTTAAAAGCATTACATGATAGCTCTGTAGATTATGGCTTCAGGCCCCAATCAGCCGGACTTCCACATCAGAGCAGATGACCGGCTGGTGAGCAGGCTCAAGCAATCGCTGTCCAATGCCCTTACAGCTTCAGTAGTAGATGAGAGAACTTCGATCCTCCACCTAATAGAGATCTTTCGTAAATCGGCAATTGGCTGCTTGTAGGTGGATTTCACCAGGCTCTCCTCTAAACAGTTCCTCATCAAATTCCAATCGCCAGAGGATTTGGAAGCGTTCGAATCTGAGCAAGATCTGCATATTCAGATGAAACTGCTAAATATTCAGCGGTGGGCTCCGGAAGCAGCTGGTCTTCTCCAAGGAACCTGGATCCGTTTGATTGGCATTCCCCCACATGCTTGGCACCCGAATGTGATCTCAGACCTCGTCAAGAGCTATGGAGAGGTTCAAGAAATTGATCCAATGTCTGTCCATGGCATCTTCCTTAGCTTTGCCAGAATCAGGATTAAACTAACCAGTCAACACAATCTCCATCTCTCCAGACAATTGATTGTGGAAGGGGTCACATACCCAGTTTTTGGATTCTTGGAAGAGCATAAGCTCTCCTCCTCCCTCTGTCAACCCTCTCCCATAAAGCCTACCCATCCCAGTTCTACTAAGGAATGGGTTCTTCATACCTTTCACTCCCATCATCAGCCCTCACCAAGTCCCTCTCACCTGCTCAGCAAAAAGCCCAGCCTGATTTGAACCTAATTGATTCTATACCAGTTCAATCCTCTTTGCCCCCCACCCTTGAAGTTGCTCCTCCCAACCCCCAATCTCACACCCAACTCTCCCCTAATGCCAACCTTGCGGGAGATAGCCTCTCCTCCCCAAATCCACTCCCCCTTCTGGAATTTTCCAAAGCTACTGAGGCTCAACCTCAGCCGATCCCAGAATCTCAGCCCGTCCATTTCATCTGTAGAGCCTGCAGAGTCAATTCTTATTCCCCCTGTCCTTAGCTAGCCCCACAGTTCATCCCACCCCTGGCCATAGTCGAAGTTGCTAAGACTCATTTATCAAATATGGGGGAATTGGACCACAATGCCTTGGACCAACCCCCACTCTCAGCCCCTCCTCCTACAATTATTCATGCCATGCCTGACAGAAATCCACCGCTGCAGGAAGACTCGCTATGAGCCACGACCATTTCCAACCAGAACAGAACAATACCCCTGATCGAAAAAACCAACAAGAGCATGGTGCTATCACTCAATCTTCCGGAGAAAGCCCCTGCAACCCCCTTTCCAGATCACCTGCATCACCATCGGAGAGAGTTAAGTGGTCAGTTTGATTTTCCAACAGATGACCTGGGAACTACATTGCAGGTTCTCAGACGAAAGCGAACGCGAGGATGTCTAATGACATGGGGAAAATCTCAATTGATTTATCCCCGTATTTCTACCAAGAGAGTTCTAAAAACCCTTCCCTGCATTCAGATTCAGATGAGGCCAAGCTAACGCGACAACAACAAGCTACGAACCACTCACCAAGGATGCTCCCTTTATCAGCTCAGTACCAAATCAGTAAATCTTCGGCCAGGAAAACAGCAGAAAGACATTTCTTCAGCATAAGGTACAGCAGGCTCCGAAAGCTAAAGAGACAGGCAGTGAACACAGGTTGTGTAATAGATGGATAACGCCATTATTTGGAATGCGCGCGGGGTTGAAAATGCTCCCACGACTCGTGCGCTCAAGAAGCTAGTGAAAAAGTTTAAACCTCGGATTGTAGCAATTATTGAACCGTTGCTAGGTGACGACAAGAGAGTGGCCACGGGACTAAAGATTGGGTTCCACTCGTCTCTATCTAACTCTGATCAGGGAGGTAAAATATGGATTTTCTATGAGCTCCAGCTAAATATTTCCGCCATTTCCATTTCCAACCAAATGATCACTTCAGAAGCGACCATTCTGCCTCTTTCTCAGCCGATTACCCTTTCAGTTGTGTATGGGCGTTGCAATAAGATTCAACGAAGAACCCTGTGGAACGATCTTTGCTCCCTCAGTTCTACCATTCAAGGTGCGTGGGCGATAGCTAGAGATTTTAATGCAGTGACTCATGGAGATGAAAGCAGGAGTATTCGGCCCCCTAACACCTCGTCCATGTCTAAATTTGCTGATGCTATCCATTCTATCGGCCTCTTGGATGCAGGATTCTCTGGAAACCGTTTCACCTGGTGCAATAATCGAGCAGGTAATGCCTGGGTTTGGGCCAGACTTGACAGAGTCCTAATGAATAGCTTGTGGACCACCTCCTTTCCCAGTTTCCGAGTCGAGCACCTCCCCAGAAACATATCAGATCATGCACCGCTGCGGCTGCATCTTTCTTCTCCATTGTTGTCCAAGCCGAAACCTTTTCACTTTCTCAGAATGTGGACTCTTCATGAGTTGTTTTAGTCAGTCATTTCAAAAGCTTGTGCAGGAGACTGCGCTGTTGATCCATTCACTAATATTTATCTCAAGCTGAAAAAGACAAAGCAACTGCTGAAAGTGTGGAACAAAGAGCACTTTGGGAACATTTTCCAGCAAATACAATCGGTAGAAGCGGATCTTGATATCCTTGACAGTAGGATGCAGAATGACAAGTCGGTAGATCTCATCAATCAGAATCTGGAATTGAAGAAAAAGTTAGAGTGATTGGAATTAATGGAGGAGGTTTTTTGGAAGCAAAAAAGCTAAGAACTCTTGGCTAGAGGAGGGAGATAAGAACACAGCTTTTTTCCACGCATCAGCGACTGAAAAGATCAGAAGAACTGCCATTCAATCCATCACCTTGGAGGATGGAACAACATTATCTAACCTAGAAGAAATCAAGGCTGCGGCAGTGGAGTTTTTTCAAGACATGTTTTAGGTGGAGGAAGTATCACTCTCGGCAAACTTTGTTTGAAATCTCCTGAGGCAGCTCCATCATCAGGACAATGAATCCTTCCAATGTCCACCCTCGAAGGAGGAGGTCTTATTCGCTCTCAAGTCAATCCCCATTGATGGAGTGGCAGGGTCGGACAGTTTCTCAACAGCATTTTTCAATAGTTGTTGGGATATCATAGGAGATGATGTTCACAAAGCCGCTAAAGCAATGTTCGCTGGAGAGCCTATCCCTCGAGCCTTCAAAACCACCCTAATTTGCATGATTCCCAAGGCCCCCTCAGCTTCCAAGTTCTCTAATTTCAAGCCAATTAGCCTGTGTAATGTATTGTATAAGATTCTTGCAAAAGTCCTAGCTAACCGTCTAAGTTGTCTTTTGCCTAGACTGATTTCGCAGGAACAAGGCGCCTTTGTCCAAGGAAGATACATTGTCAAAAATATTGCTTTTGCACAGGAAGCGATGAGAGAATTAAATAGAAAAACCAAGGGGGATAATCTTATCCTCAAGATCGATCTCGAAAAGGCATATGATAAGGTGAATTGGTCTTATCTCAAGCAGTCCTTGCAGAAATTTGGATTTAATGAAAATAGCATGCAACTCCTGGAAGCCTGTTGGGCAGAAAATTAGTTTTCCATTCTCATCAACGGGGAAGGGGCTGGCTTCTTCAAATCCTCGAGAGGTCTCAGGCAGGGAAACCCCCTCTCCCCGGTTCTTTTCATCATAGCCATGGAAGTTTTCTCAGTTAATCTAAAGACACTATTTAAAGAAGGTCGTTGCACCCCTTTCAAACTCCCTCAAGGAAGCCCTTCCTTTTCACATCTTCTATATGCAGATAACATGTTACTCTTCCTTAACGCTCGTAAATCCTTGCTCACCTCGATTAGGGATT
Organism: Magnolia kwangsiensis; assembly: GCA_037074715.1. Taxonomy (NCBI): domain Eukaryota; kingdom Viridiplantae; phylum Streptophyta; class Magnoliopsida; order Magnoliales; family Magnoliaceae; genus Magnolia; species Magnolia kwangsiensis. The sequence goes on along the minus strand of CM073578.1, from coordinate 7,025,672 downwards.
TCTTACATTTCTTCCAAGCTGCCATAGGCCAAAGAATCAATTCCAGCAAGAGTGTTTTTATAGGTCCTATGAAATGGACAGTGGCAAAATTCAGTACTACAGAAACTGTGTTAGGATTCGACCTAGCTAGGGGCACAGTGACTTATTTGGGAGCTCCCCTGATTAGAGGAAGAATTAGAACCTCTGATTTTCAAACTCTTCAGGATAAGGTCAGTAATAAAATCAATAGTTGGGCAGCCAGTCACATTACTTAGGTAGGTCGAGCGACGGTGATTCGCCATATACTCGGTAGCTATCCGATCCATATCATAGCAGTCATGCACATTCTAGCGCAGGTAATTCAAAATCTAAACAGTAAATTCGCTGATTTCTTTTGGGGCTGGGCCAAAGGGAAAAAGAAACTCCACTGGATAGCATGGCAAAAAGTGACCAAGCCTAAAGAGGAAGGAGGGCTAGGAATCCGAAATCTGAAAGAGGTGTTACAGGCCCTTCATATGAAGCTAGCATGGAATGTGAAGAATGGTAAAAACAGAAGTATATGGGTGAACCTGATGCAGTCCAAACATTCCAGAGATATTCAAGGATTGACGGCAACGACAGTGCACCTCAGCTCTTCCCCAATGTGGCGTAGAATCAGGTGTTTTCTTCCTTCAATTCATGAGAACACTCTTTGGACAGTGGGTCGTGGAGAAGAAAACATTTGGACAGATAACTGGACAGGTTTGGGGCCGTTGCAACACCTCGTTTCAGGCCAAATCCCACTAGAACTGCAGCAGTTGCCGCTGAAAAATTTTCTTGGGAAGCCAGGCCCACTACCGCCATCCAGAATTTTCAAATTTCTACCTCAAAAGATTATTGATGTTATCTTCTCTAGGGGTTTCGTCATCACGGAAGAACCGGCCGAGTGTGTTTGGCCACATGACCCATCAGGGGATTTCTCTCTCAAGTCTGCTTGGAAGTTTAGCAGGGAAGCTCATCCACATGTTACGTGGGGAGATTGGATCTGGTTAGGCAAGATTCTCCCCAAAGTTTCTATCTTCATCTGGCGTTTGCTACATAACGCCATCCCCGTGGATAGTAGAGTTCAAGCCAAAGGAATTGCCCTGCCCTCTAAATGTCGCTGCTGCCTTCCGGAAAATGATTCGGTTCCAGACATGGAATCTCTCAACCACCTCTTTCTTACTGGTCAACAAGCAGTTCATATCTGGGCTCATTTCGAGGGGCTTTGTGGCGTCTCTTCGACTCCCCATGTCTCTGTGCTCGCCAAAGTATGTCAGTGGAGAAGTACGTCCGCTCCAGGTGCTGCCTCCCAGAACATCAGATCATCTCTCCCTCTGCTGATTCTCAGGGAATTGTGGAAAGCCATAAATGAAGCTTCGTTCGAAGAGAAAGCGATGGATGCCCAAAAATCCATTACTCGGATATATTGGTGGGCCTCCCAAACAATTCAAAACTTTCAGGAACAGGTTTCATCATCATATAGATATAGGGTCATACCAACCTTCCCGGCGCCTAGGCATAGTAGATCTACTTCTGTTCAGGTTAAATGGAGACATCCCACTCCGAGTTAGGTGAAATTAAATGTCGATAGGTCCGTTAGGGGAAATCCTAGTTTCTCAGGAGGATGAGGAATTTGTAGGAAGGAAGATGGCTCCTTCATCTTCGCTTTCTCCACAGGTTACGAGTTCGGTACAAACAATACTACAAAATTACGTGCAATATATGATGGTTTAGAGTTATGTTTAATTAAAGGGATCAATAGGATAATGGTAGAATTGGATTCAAAGCTGGTAATTGCCATTCTTGTTGGAGAATCAAGATGCCGGTGGAGCTGGAAGCCTTGGGTAGATAGGATCAACAACTTAAGGTCAACTGGCACTTTTGTTGGGGGCCTTGCACAAAACCTTAGGATCTAGCCCTCCAAAACAAACCAGAACTATGGAATAACAATGCAATGAAATAAATCAAAGCAACAATCACACACCACAAGAGATTTTTAATGTGGAAAACCCTCAAAGAGGTAAAAATCACGGGACCTCATCCAGATCAACAATCCACTATGAAGTAGAACGTTACAACCTTCGTCACTCACGCAGGAGCAAATAAACAATAAGAGAATAAAAGAAAAACAGAGGGATCTCACCGATCATGAGGACGTAGAAGCACTGAGACGACGGCTCCCTTCCACAAGCTTCTTTTCTCTCTTTTCTCTCTCTCACACCCTAAATCCTTTAGCAAAACCCTTGCAAAGCCTTTAGGAAACCCTCTTGTGATTTTTCTGTACATGAAAAATCCTAAAAAATTTTAATTTATAGTTTTTAAAAACTTCCTTCTGCATCCCGGTTGCGAAAGGACTTGCGACACGAAATCTATACAAAATCACGGAACGAAACTGCGTAACCACGACCGGTCGAGTACCACCCACAACCGGTCGACCGCCACCTACGACAAGTCAAGCACCTCCTTCGACCGGTCGACCACCCCGAAAAAAATAGTCCGAACTCGCTGGACTTTGAGTTGTGTAACCCACGACTGGTCGAACACGACCCACGACCGGTCAAGCAGGGCTCTCGACCGGTCGAAGACGGGTCAAAAAACCCATCAAATCTTCCCCTTTTTGACCCAGGAGGGATCCACCTTCTTCAAGCTAGTCTGGTTTCTACAAACCTCAAACTTTCCCTTGAGTAAAGCCTTGGTCATCATGTCTGACCCATTATCGTTCGTGTGGACTTTCTCAAGCTGTAACACTTTCTGTTCCAAAGTATCCCTGATCCAGCGATACCAAATCTCTATGTGATTCGACTTGAAATGCTGACTTGGATTCTTGCTCAAGTGTATAACACTCTGACTATAGCAATAGACCACGTGCTCCTCCTGCTTCAGGCTAAGTTCCTGTAAAAATCTCTTCATCCAAAGCATCTCTTTACATGCCTCTGTGACTGCAATGTACTCGGCCTCTGTCGTCAACAATGCTACGACCTTCTATAGCTTTCTGTGCCAAGAAACTGCTCCTCCTGCAAACGTAAACATGAACCCCGATGTAGACTTTCTGCAGTCTATGTCGCCTGCCATATCTGTATCTGTGTAGCCCTCTAGCACAAGTTTACCGTCACCATAGCATAGGCTTAACCTAGATGAACCTCTTAAATACCGCAGTATTCACTTCACCGCTGTCCAATGTTCTTTACCAGGATTGACAAGATACCAATTGACAATACCAACCGCATATGATATGTCTAGGCGTGTACATACCATAGCATATATCAAACTTTCTACAGCTGATGCATAGGGTATCTTCTGTATATCTTCCACCTCTGCCTTCCTCTTGGGACACTGCCTGTCACTCAATATGAAGTGACCATTCAGTGGAGTACTGACCGGCTTTGCTGCATTCATATTGAACTGCTCTAGGACTTTCTCAATATACCACTCTTGTGACAGCCAAAGCTTTCTGCTACTTCTGTCACGGGTTATCTCCATTCATAGGATCTGTTTAGCTGGACTTAAGTCTTTCATTACAAAAGACTTGCCCAACTCTTGTTTCAGCCTGTCGATCTTCTTGATGTCCTTTCCCATGATGAGCATGTCATCAACGTATAAGAGCAGAACTATGAAATCACCATCTGAGAATTTATGCGTGAACACACAGTAGTCCGACTCCGTTCTGTCATACCCATGCTGTAACATGAACGAATCGAACTTCTTGTACCATTGTTGTGGAGCTTGTTTCAGCCCATACAAGCTTTTCCTTAGCCTACACACCATATGCTCCTTGCCCTTGACTTCAAACCCTTCTAGTTGGTGCATGTAGATCTCTTCTTTCAGGTCACCATGGAGAAAAGCAGTTTTAACGTCCAACTGCTCTATCTCTAGATCCATGCTAGCCGACAACCCAAGCAACACCCGTATGGATGTCATCTTCACCACTGATGAGAATATCTCTTCGAAGTCTATGCCTTTCCTCTGACTGAACTCTTTTACCACAAGTCTAGCCTTGAACCTCATCTGTGAATTCTTCTGCTCAACCTTCTTTCTGAACACCCACTTGTTTCTCAAATCTTTCTTGCCCTTAGGCAGTTTCACCATGTCATAGGTGTGGTTCTTATACAAGGATTTCATCTCTTCTTGCATAGCTTTCAACCACTCCTTATGCTTATCGACTAGGGCCTTAGAATAATCTTCTGGCTCTCCCCCATCAGTCAGCATAATGTACTCATGCGGTGAGTACCTCTTGGACGACTGTCTGTCCCTAGATGACCTCCTCACCTGTGACTCAACAGGTGGATCAAGTGGGGGCTTCTTCCCAGGTCCATCTTCTATAAGAACCCCCTCATCCTCTGCACCTCGCTGTACTCCCCCGTCATCAGGCACCACGAGAGGAATAACCGGATCCATATCTTCTAGCTCACCTGAACTAGGTTGGTTCTTCTCTGGCTTACCAATGTCTTCAATATACTGATCTTCAAAGAAAATCACATCTCTGCTCCTGACGAGATTCTTCTCGGTCAGATCCCACAATCTGTACCCAAACTTTTCATCATTGTACCCTAAGAACACACACTACCTGATCTTCATATCGAGCTTGGACCTCTCGTCCTTTGGTACGTGAACGGATGCCCTGCATCCAAACACCCTGAGATGACTGTACGATGGATCCTGTCCAGTCCACACCTTCTCAGGTACTTCTACATTCAATGGGGCTGATGGAGACCTGTTTATCAGATACACCACCATGTGCATTGCTTCTCCCCAGAACGTCTTGGGTAACTTCGCATGGGATATCATGCATCCAATTCTCTTAACAATGGTGTGATTCATTCGCTCAGCTACACCATTATGCTGGGGGGTCTTGGGAACCGTCTGTTTATGCCGTATACCCAGGGACTTGCAGTACTCGTGAAAGTCGCCAATGTATTCACCACCATTGTCAGTGCGGATGCACTTCAATGATCTACCTGTCTCTCTCTCGACCATAACATGAAATAACTTAAATATACCAAAGACCTCGTCCTTGGATTTTCAAAGAATAAGCCCAAACCCTCTTAGATGCATCATCTATAAAAGTAACAAAGTACAATGCCCCACCTAAGGTTTTTGTCCTCACATGACCACACACATCAGAATAAACCAAATCTAATGCATGCACTTTATTAACATGAGAAGCAGATTTAACAAATGAAACTCTATATTGTTTTCCTGATAAACAATCAAGACAGGTTTTGAGAGGTATACCTGTCACGTCTGGAAGGAGTCTCTTCCTCGCTAGTAGCTGAAGCCCTTTTTCACTCATGTGGCCTAGACGCCTGTGCCACATGTCAATAGCTGAATCTTCCGCTGTGTTCAACCCACTCTTATATACACTGACACTTGCCTTGTATAGGGTGTAACACTTCTTTCCACTGGCTGCGATCAACGAACCCTTAATGAGCTTTCAGCGCCCACCGGCAAACCGGCTTTCATAGCCATCATCATCCAACCTTCCCGTCAACATCAAGTTGAGGCAAAGGTCTGGGATATGCCTCACATCCCTGAGAACCAATGTGCAGCCCACATCGATCTTCACACAAATATCACCGACCCCTACGATCTTCGATACGCCAGAATTTCTCATCTTCACGGTCCCATAGTCATATGACTTATATCTTATAAAGAAATTCCTGCGTGGAGTCGCATGAAAAAAAGCTCTTGAGTCAATCACCTAGTTGGTGTCCTGACTCGTAGCCGTGAGACATACATCGTGATCTGTTGAAAGAATAATAACAATGTCGCCATCTGAAGAGACCGCAGTAGAATCAGATTTCATCTTCCTTTTCCTTTTTTGTCATTTTTAGCCTTAGAACATTCATGCTTATAGTAGCCCTTCTTACCACAATTTCAACATTCAACATCTTTTCTATTACTCGACTTGCCTCTTGATTTATCTCGGGGCTTCCCGCCCTTCCTGTTCTTTCCTCTCCCCCGTTCCTGTGTCACAAATGCCTCTTGCTGAGTTGACCCCTGAGACTTCCTCCTTGTCTCTTCATTAAAGAGACAGCTAGTAACCTGTTCCATGGATATCTTTCCATCTGGTGCAGAGTTACTTAGAGACACCACCAATGTCTCCCAACTGTCAGGCAACGAACTAAGCAATAGTAAAGCCTGCAATTCATCATCCAGGACCATCTTCATAGAGGAGAGTTAGTTCACTATATTTCTGACCTCATTCATGTGCTCGGCCACAAAACCACCATCCTTGAACTTGAGATTCACAAGTCGCCTTATCAGAAAAATTTTATTACCGGCTGTCTTCCTCTCATACAGCCCTTGTAGTTTCAGTCATAGGCTAACGGCTGAGGTTTCCGGAGACACATGGTGGAATACAGAATCATCCAGCCATTGTCTAATAAACCCACCTCTTTCCGGTCCAACTTCTTCCAATCATCATCAGACATATCCTTGGATTTTGCTGATAGATCCTTACAATAAAGTAAGTCCTCCATCTTAGCCTTCCATATGGTCCAGTTAGAACCATTGAGGCTGATCATCCTTGATGAGCTACCTTCCATAATTCCAAACCGATTCTACCCGTTCAATGAACTTAGCACTCTGATACCACTTTGTTGGGGGCCTTGCACAAAACCTTAGGATCTAGCCCTCCAGAACAAACCAGAATTATGGAATAACAATGCAATAAAATAAATCAAAGCAACAATCACACACCACACGAGATTTTTAACGTGGAAAACCCTTAAAGAGGTAAAAACCACTGGAGCTCATCCAGATCAACAATTCACTATAAAGTATAACGTTACAACCTTCGTCACTCACGCAGGAGCGGATAAACAATAAGAGAATAAAAGAAAAACAGAGGGATCTCACCGATCACGTGGACGTAGTACTGAGACGATGGCTCCCTTCCACAAGCTTCCTCTCTCTCTTTTTTCTCTCTCTCACACCCTAAATCCTTTAGCAAAACCCTTGCAAAGCCTTTAGAAAATTCTCTTGTGATTTTTCTATACATGAAAAACCCTAGAAAATCCCAATTTATAGTGTTTGAAAACTTCCTTCCGCATCCTAGTTGCAAAAGGACTTGCGACACGAAATCTGCACAAAATCACGGCACGAAACTGCGTAACCACGACCGGTCGAGTGCCACCCATGACCAGTCGACCGCCACCTACAACCGATCGAGCACCTCCTTCGACCGATCGACCACCCCGAAAAAAATAGTCCAAACTCGCTGGACTTTAAGTCATGTAACCCATAACTGGTCGAACACGACCCACGACCGGTCGAGCAAGGCTCTCGACCGGTCGAAGACTGGTTAAAAAACCCATCAACTTTCACTTTCCACCACATTCTCCAAGAAGGGAATGGTCCAGCAGACAGTTTGGCAAAAGTGGGGAGTGAGACTCAAGTGAATATCTGTCATGATCATTTGGCTTCCCTTCCCAGACAAACAAAGGGTCTGGTGTTTCTCGACAAGTTCGGCCTGGGTTCGATTCGGTCTGTCCCTTAGCCCCGTAAATCTCGAGTTCGCTAGTTTCCTCTAGGTGCTTTTGATGTACAAAGGTGGTTTATGTTAAGTGGCCCGCCCTCGGGTTGATGCAGGGTCAGCCGGTAGGTTGGTTTTTTTTGTTTCTGGAGGTGATATGATAGGAGCGGCCCATAGCTTTTTGTTCGAGCCCACCCAAAGTCTTGTAAAGTTCTTTTATGAATTGAAGGGGCTCCCGCCCCCCTGTTTTTGGAAAAAAAAAATTTATAGCTCTATGGAGGCCACATGAAAGTTGTGTGACATCGACTCCTTCCATCATTTTAGCCAATATAAATTAAGCTCGATCCTAAACTCAGTGGTTTTTGGGACGTCCCTTCATCATGTTGGGACTCATACTCACACCATGAATAGGAATAATATATTAATGAGGCATATTTGTTTCTCTCAAGATTCAGATATTGGACCGTAGTCTCTGATACCATGTCAAACAAGCATTTACTTTAAAAGCTTAAGCTGTCAGAGTGTGGCGTATCAATGTATATCAAAGGACTTTATCGCTCTAATAGGCCCACATGAGTTTCATCACAAGGTCATGGTTTCGAATACCCATTGTGGTGAAATTCCACTGTGGTGTGAGTGCGTGTAAAAAAGAAAAATAAAAAAGAGGTAAAGGTTGTTTAGAGGACACTGGATGTCTAAGGAAATAATTAACAGAGGGCATACTTGGATTAAAGAACTGAAATCTTCTTGTTTATTATTAGAGTATATCTGCTCTCCTGCGCAGTTGAGCCTTGAGGAATGACTGATAATTTATATATTTGTAACTTTTTATTGGTGTACATATTTATGACACATTTCAAATTTTTCAAAATCAAATTTTAATTTGCTGTTATTTTGTGGTAAATAAAAAATGTTTTATATAAAAGAGAGAGAGAGAGAGAGAGAGAGAGAGAGAGAGAGAGAGAGAGAGAGAGCATAAACACTTCTTTTGAAGAATGGAACACATCATATTGTTATTGATAATGGAGTTTTTCAGCTATATGTTCAATTGGTGTTTTGGACCTCAAATATAACTGTGATGAGGCCTACTTCCTCATTATGAATATTGAAACATGCTCCTAAAATTCTATCTTATCTTTGACTGAATTAATGGTTCACAATTCTAAATCAGTTGTGCATCCGAACACAATATCAACAAACATGAGAATTCTTTTACTATAAACTAACATTGCTTAATGAAAATAAAGGAGGATTAGTAAAGCCCATTATCAGTTAGGATTAGAAAAATTATCAATTATTGGAATTGTGGGCCTCCAAAGCAGCACTCACAATTTTGGTCATTCAATAGCTAATGTGTAGAAATAATAATACATCCAATTTTGGTCATTCTTTTACTATATTATAAATTGTGATTTACAAGGATTAGACTGAGTGGAGGAAGTATTCAGAGATACTGCAATACTTCATTCCAGTAAATTAGCCTTGGAATGTCACTAGTGAGCTGATTCTGAGCAAGATCCCTATATAAATTTAAACAGCAAGGGAAACATAATAAGATGAAATCCCACTATGCAGCAGCATAGCATATAATTTGTATATTGACTTCCCCTAATATCCAAAAAATTAAGAAAAACATCAAAAAATGATGTAGAGCGGGTCGCGGACAGTTTCATGGCCAAGACGGATCAAAAAAGGCCCGATCGATGACAGAAGTGATCCGGACTGTCAGACCTTAGATTGAGCGTATCTCGCAATCCAGAATGAGTAATCTGATGTAAAATATATGATTTTGGGGTAGAACAAGCTACTTTAGCCAACCAACCCCGCCACACCAGTTTGCACAACCCGGATTTGCAAAAAATCCTTGGATCGACGGTCGTTTCCCTATTTTAATTTCATTTTTACTATAAATAGTAAGTTTTAGTTTGATTATAACTCTTCATCCGTTGAGCTTTAGGAGTTGTGTCCAATATGAAAAGTGCTTAGAATAATTAGGAGAACAGTTTGGTGAAGCTAAATAGGACACTTACTATTTTTGGCTGAAAACCTTGCGTACTAGTAGACATCATGACCGTCTATAAATAGTAAGTTTATAATTTATAGTAAGTCATGGATTCTAGGAGTTTTAGTTGTAGTTTGCTTCTGATTTCTTTCCTATTGCTTGGTACCCTTATTTAAAGGGTTGTGAACTCGTTTTTATTCATTTGTTAATCAATTTCGATTTTATTAGAATTTTTTTCTATTTTCTACTTTCTTTCCTCGTGGATTCGAGAAGTCTCTGTGAGGAGTCCAGAGAAGTTCCGTGGATTCGGGATAATTATGCTCTTAAGGAAGACGGTGCTCGACCTCACGTCCTCCCCTGCATCAAAAAATAAATAAATAAATTCATTCAAATGAAAACCAGATATACAGTTGTTAATTCAATGGTTGAGGCGGAAGTTTCAACTTAAGTTATCATTGTCTTTTGGGCTGCTAATGAAAGGTTTCAAATCCAACTCTAAAGGGTACCCCATGTTGAGAAGTGGAGCCACATCTGAGCCGTCTTCGACTGGTCGTAGGACATACTCGACCGGTTGTAGGGCCCGCTCAACTAGTCATGGACCTGCTCAACTCAAAGTCCAGCGAGTCCTGTTTTTTCATGTCTGGACTCTTCGACCAGTCGTAGGAACCGTTCGACTGGTCGTAGCTCGACCAGTCGTAGCTCCACTTTGACTAGTCATAGTTACGCAGATTCGTTTCTGAATCTGATGCAGACTACGGATTTTGGTGTCGCCTTTCGCATGGGTGCGGAAGAGGAGTTTCTTAAATTATATAGGGGTTTCTATGGCTTTTTTAGTATATTGGAAAAGGATTGGAAAATATTCTAAGGTGTGGGGTAAGGGATTTCAATGTTCTTCCAAGGGAGAGGTTAGTATTTTACCTTATAATCTTTATTTTTCTTCATAGTGAAAGTTTGCATCCTTGATTTTTTACCCTAGTTTGGGGTTTTTCCACGTATATTTTGTCTTATGGTTTGTTTGGATTTCTTTGATCTGTTTCTAGTTTATATTTCTTCCTGTTTATTGTTTATGGGTGATGCCTGAGATTAGATGTAGGCTCACTGCGTTGTTGGCGTGCTGCGCAATAACTGGTATCAGAGCGATTGGTTTAGTTCTATTAGGAGCAATGGTGAAAGAAGGAAAAACTAGAATTGAGAAGTATGATGGTTTAAACTTTGCCTTCTGGAAGATGCAAATGGAGGATTATCTGTATCAAAAGAACCTCTATATTCCTCTAGGAGGAAAAGAGAAGAAACTAGAAAAGATGACAGATGATGAATAGTTTTTATTAGATAGGAAGGCTTTAGGAATGATCCAACTCTCTTTGTCTAAGAGCGTCGCCTTTAATATATCCAAAATGAAAACGATAAAAGAATTAATGGAAGCCCTAGCCACCATGTATGAAAAACCCTCAGAATCCAACAAGGTTCATCTTATGAAACAGCTATTCAATATAAAGATGTCAGATGGTGGGAGCGTGGCTAAATATCTAAACGAGTTCAATACAGTCACAAGCCGGTTGGAATCTATAACACCCTGGAAATCGGGGGTCGCACATACGCTCAACACCCGATTTTTCGAGAGTCACTTACAACCGTTTTCATTATTAAGCATTTAATCCGGTTTAATAGCGCAACGTGGAATTTCCTGAAATCATGAAACACAACCACAAGTTCACTGAAATGAAGAGATCAACATACGTATATATACATGTCCAAAAGAATAAGGGGATCGCACATGCCATCACCCAAATAAAATCATAAAAATACATAGGTCCAAAAGAATATGAGGCTGAATCCACTCTCAGCAGTCCAAACCCGCCACTCAAGCTGGCGAAGAATCATCCATCAGCTGAAAGTATGACAGCTCCTCCTCCTCGTCGAGAGTAGCATCGCCATGCTCCCCCTGCTCTGCATCGCCTGCATCTACGAGAGAGTCTGGTTGGTGTTTTAAAACACCATCCCAGAGTGAGAGTGAGTGATCAACTCAGTGGGTGCTATTAGTCTTAAGTTATAACAGGCAACAATTATAATATGAATTTAATGAAATACAAGCATTCATCAATTCCTAGAAACTCTCAATTAAATACATGGATGCGAGATGATATGATGCATGCCCTCGCCACAACGCTCTCTCGAGAGACTCCGTCTAACGATCGCATATGTCAACACTCCCTCATTGCAACCTCGACTTCCGAGTCGCCACCCTAGCAAATGGATGTAGTGCGATCGTGTTAGCCAAGTTGTTAATTAGGTTCATTCATCCAGCAGATTTGGGAATCTGGTACACCCCACAAATCAAATGCCCTGAACTAGTTACGAGACCAAGACCCCCCAACGTGTGAGGCCAAGTCCCCACAATCTTTGATCCTGCCGGGTTCCCCATCCCTGACTTCAAGAACATGGGGAGTACTGAGAACTGGGATCGATCGCGGTCACTACGGGGAGGCCATCACCCCAGCGTAGGCCGACAGCTCGGACACAGTGTCCCATTCCACCATGCCCGGCTCACGAGACAGTGGATCGAAATTCAAGTGGTTATCGGTGGCTACAACGGTAGTAGGGTGTTCTAGGTTCCATACAGGTGTGAGCAAACATGGTTAACAATTAGGATTGCCAGTGTGTAGGCTAAACTGCACTAGTCAGGTGAATACGGGATGAACAACATCAGGTACTATAGACCCATGTAGTCAAACTACTGCCGCCCATACGCAGCCTCCCAATTCACGGGTTTAGTCCAAGGGCAGTTCGACCAACGGGACTATCGTCTAACCTCAAGTTCCTAACTAATCCACGGTTCAACGATAATTCTTAGCATGCTGACATTAAGGTTATTATCCAACATACGGTATCATGATACATTCATCCAATCATACATTTCAATGCTCTCAACAAGCATGTTACAATACCATAATTAGAGTGCATATGAAGTGTGTGAGTGGGCGAGGAAACGAACGGCTCCTACGCACCTAGGAATTAAAATATGCAAAGATAAAACATTATACATGTCATAGGCATCATCACAAGAAGGAATCACACCACATATGAGCATGTGAGCATCGGTTATATCATCAAACATATGAGAAGCATAAATACAATCATGTGAAAGAAAGAACTATCAAACATGCAATTCCATACTTTCCACCAAACACTCAAATCCTAGGGTCTCTCTATATTTCACACATGTTTCACCCAAATAAGCAAAATTATTAAACTCATGTTATGATTGGTGCTAGGCCACTTAGGATTAATAGTCCGCACCTTGAATTCGATGGAAGCTCGGAAGCGACCTAGAAATGGGGTTAGAGGGTTGACCGGCCGGAATTCCTAAAACCATAACCTTGCATGTAAGAAAATCTCATGCCAAACCCTTCTTAATGCTTGAATCTCAAGAAGAAATGGGGAGATGTGCTTACCTAGATGCTCAACGGACGGGTTTGGAGGATTGAGGCGGAGAATTCCTCCTTTGAGGAGAATTGAGAGTTGGAGGGGTTAATGCCTTTGGCCCCACCTTGATTTAGGGTCCACACATGCACTTCTCCACCTTCACCTCCACCTTTAGCTATCCTTGGTCATTGGAGAGAGGTGGAAGCTATGAAGAGAAGGTTGTTGTAGGATGGTGGCGGAAGTTATGAGGAAAGAGAGATTGACTTTGGAAGATTAAAGGAAGTTATGAAGGAGAGAGGGTGTTTGTTGAGAATTGAAGAGGGTTATGAGGGAGAGAGGGTTGTGGTTGGAAGAATGGAGGAGTTATGAGAGAGAGCTAGGTTTATTTCCCTAGAATTGGGCCCCTTGGCCTTATGTTTCTATAATTTTCCAAAATAGACTCTTAGAGCTACTTTTGGTGTTGTGGTGGCCCCAAGACTCCTGTGACCATAAAATTTGGTGTGCACGTGCCTCATGGCCCAATGAGGGGCCATATAAAATTTGGAAGCATTCGGATGAACGGATATGAGATCTGAGTAGGTGATCCCGATTTTAAAATGGCCTTACAGGGTCCGTCTCGGTCGTTGGGGGTAGTTCTGGTGGTCCCCTAGCCATGAAATTTATAGGGTAGGTGGTCCGTGGTTAGATCAAGGATCATACAAATTTTGGGGTCGATCGGATATTTGGTTTGATCATACGGGTCCGACGTGCGATCGACGGTTATCATGCCACGATCGGGGCCCGGGTTTTGTTGATGGGCGTAGGAAAATACATTAGACCTTCGCTATAAATTTGAAAGAAATTCGACGGCTGAAAAGCCCAGATTCTCAGTTTTATTTGTAAGTGCCAGATTCCAATTCTGGCATTGGTGGGGTGCATTTGGAAAGTGCCAGATCCCAATTCTGGGTGTCCACTGGGTCTGAGGTCCGCGATGGACCTCAAGTCCAGTGAGATTTAGTGTTCCCTAAAGTTTTGTAATTTTCTGAGCTTCCTACGTCGCTGTGTGGCCTGCACGGGCTGTTGCTAAGTACAAACGGTCATCTGGCTTGGCGGCCCAAACTAGGTCCTATCATAATACGTCTGGTCTACTCTAATAGGCTAATCCTAAGTTAATTAACTTGTGGTACCTCACCACGAGTAGTCTAAACGAACAGTCCTGCAACAGATCCTACGTGGATGCCTCAGAACACTGTGTTGGTTGGACGGGACGTTACCGGTTCTTTACTGGTTTCACTCCTGTATATATTAACATTGAGTGCTGACGGTCATTAAGTGATATTATAGATTAATTAATAATAATAATAATAAATTTAAGAATTTTTTTGAAAATTCAAAACAGTGAAAAATTCGGGATGTTACAGAATCCGTTGGCATCGTTTTTGAGGATGAGGTCAGGGAACTGCTGATCTTATCTATTTTGTGAAATAGTTGGGATGGTTTGGTAATTGTTGTGAGCAATTCTTCAAGGTCGACAAAGCTAAAATTTGATGACGTGGCCAGTCTAATTCTCAGTGAAGAATCTAGAAGGAAGGCATCAGGAGTTTCAGGGGATTCAGGGAATGATCTAAACGTTGAAGGAAGAGGAAGATTGCTGAACAAAGGAGGCAATAAACACGGGCATTCTAAGTCAAGGAAGAAGTCCAAGGGACCAAAAGATAAAGATGGGTGTTGGCATTACTGTAAGAAGGGGCATATGAAACGTGATTGCAGGGCGCTTAAAAAATGAGATGGAAGCTCTCAAGGCGGGAAGGATTCAGTGAATCTGTCTGAGGAGAGCGACACAGAGGCGTTGATCTTGTCTCTTGATGCGAGGAATGAGTCTTGAGTTATAGACTCGGGTACTTCGTTTCATGTCACTTCGTATAAGGAAGTTCTGTATGATTATGTGTCAAGTAACTTCGGGAGAGTCTACCTGGGTGATGATGAGTCGTGCGGTATCATTGGAAAGGAAGACATTCAAGTCAATCAGAAAAATGGAATGGTTTTAAAATTGAAGGATGTTAGACATGTACCGAGTTTGAGAAGGAATTTGATCTTAGTGGAGCAGTTGGCCGATACCGATTATATGACGACATTCACTTGCGATTCCTGGAAGATCACAAAAGGTGTCTTAGTAATATCTCGAGCCAAAAATGAAAGTACTTTGTACGTGACTTCAGGATCGTATAGTTCACTCACAATCGCATCAACTGGAGTGAATGAGCAGTTATGGCACCAAAGGTTGGGACATATGAGTGAGAAGGGGATGAAAGTACTATTGTCAAAGGAGAAGCTACTAAGGCTGAAGTTTATTGACTTGAAATTCTGCGATGACTGCGTGTATGGCAAGTTGAAGAGGATAAGCTTCAAGACACTACAAGAAAAGTCACTTTTACCTACGAAAATTTCCTTAGGTAAAAGCCTATTTTTCGTAGGCAAAAGCTTTTTTCGACAAAAATTTTCGTTGCCAAAAGGCCGAGGGAGAAAACTTTTACCAACGAAAAAAAGTATTTCGTTGGCAAAAGTAAGACTTTTGCCGACGATTTTAGTTCGTAGGTAACATATTTTACCAACGTAACTTTTCGTAGCCAAAAATATTGAAAATAATTTTGCCTACTTTTTTACGATTATTTTCGTAGCTAAAAATATTTACAAAACGTTTACCTACTAATTTTTTCGTAGGGAAAAATTATGACAAAACTTTCACCTACAAATAATTTCGTAGGTAAAAATATTTACAAAAGTTTTACCAACGAGTTTTTTTCGTAGGTAATAATTATGACAAAACTTTTACCTACAAATAATTTCGTAGCTAAAAATATTACATAAGTTTTGACTACGAATTTTTTTCGTAGGTTAAAATTATGGAAAAACTTTTAGCTACGAATTTGTCCATAGATAAAAATTGTTACAAAAGTTTCACCTACTAATACTTTCGTAGGTAAAAATATTTTCAAAACGTTTACCTATGAATGTTTTCGTAGCTAAAAAATTTTCAAAACTTTTCCCTACGAATTAGCTGGTAGGTAAAAATTGTTACAAAAGTTGTACCTACGAATATTGTCCTGGGTAAAAATATTTATGAAAACCTTTACCTATGAATAGTTTCGTAGGCAAAAATATTTACGAACTTTTTCCTACGAAGATTCTCGTAGCTAAAAACTTGAATGAAACTTTTACCTACGAATTGTTTGGTAGGTAAAGCCATTTTGAAAACATATACCAACGAATATTTTTGTAGGTAAAAATATTTTCAAAACATTTACCTACGAATATTTTCATAGCCAAAAAATTTACTAAACTTTTCCCTACGAAACTTTTCGTAGATAAAAACGTATATGAGACTTTTACCTACGAAAAGTTTCGTAGATAAAAACCCAATGATACTTTTACCTAGGAAAATTTTCGTTGGTAAAAGTGTCCTCTTTTTTTTTAATGTGCTTGCTAAATATTCCTGGTATACACCTGTTACAATATTCCTGATATACACCTATTAATATTCCTGATATACAATTGTTATATATAAATATTTCATCATATTCACATTCACATTCACATCCATTTAATCCCAAAGTACGTAGATCCATCCAAATATAAACTACATCTATCAACATAACATTCATTCACACATAAATACATATAAGTTTAACATCATAAATAAAATATAAAAAATCATAAAGATGAAAGCGGAGGAGGTGGAGCATCAGTGGGTATACGTATAGGTTTTGGGATTTGAGAATAGTTTTAGGTTAAGGTTATAAGTCTAGGTTTAGGTTATAGGTTAAGGTTTAGGTTTAGGTTATAGGTTATAAGTATAGGTTATAGGTTAAAGTTATGGTCTAGGTTTAGGTTATAGGTTAAGGTTTTGGGATTTGAGAATAGGATTAGGTTAAGGTTATAAGTTTAGGTTTAGGTTATAGGTTAAAGTTAAGGTTAAGGTCTAGGTTTAGGTTATATGTTAAAGTTTTGAGATTTGAGAATAGGTTTAGGTTAAGGTTAAAAGTATGGGTTACAGGTTAAGGTTTATGTTTAAGAAATCGGGTTCGGGTTCGGGATTGGGTTTAGGTTTGGGTTTAGGTTTTAGGTTTTAGGTTATACGTTATAAGTATAGGTTATAGGTTAAGATTAAAATCTAGGTTTAGGTTATACGTATAAGTTTTGGGATTAGAGAATAGTTTTAGGTTAAGGTTATAAGTCTAGGTTTAGGTTATATGTTAAGGTATAGGTTTAGGTTATAGGTTATAAGTATAGGTTATAGGTTAAGGTTATGGTCTAGGTTTAGGTTATAGGTTAAGGTTTTGGGATTTGAGAATAGGTTTAGGTTAAGGTTATAAGTCTAGGTTAAGGTTTATGTTTATGTTATAGGTTATAAGTATTGGTTATAGGTTAATGTTAAGGTCTAAGTTTATATTATAGGTTAAGGTTTTGAGATTTGAAAATAGGTTTAGGTTAAGGTTATAAGTATGGGTTACAGGTTAAGGCTTAGGTTTAGGAAATCGGGTTCGGGTTCGGGAACGGGTTTAGGTTTGGGTTTATGTTTTAGGTTATAGGTTAAGATTAAGGTCTAGGTTTAGGTTATACGTATAGGTTTTGATATTTGAGAATAGTTTTATGTTAAGGTTATAAGTCTAGGTTTAGGTTATAGGTTAAGGTATAGGTTTAGGTAATAGGTTATTAGTATAGGTTATAGGTTATGGTTATGGTCTAGGTTTAGGTTATAGGTTAAGGTTTTGGGATTTGAGAATAGGTTTAGGTTAAGGTTATAAGTCTAGGTTTAAGTTATAGGTTAAGGTTTAGGTTTAGGTTATAGGTATAGGTTTAAGTTATAGGTTAAAGTTAAGGTCTAGGTTTAGGTTGTAGGTTGAGGTTTTGAGATTTGAGAATAGGTTTAGGCTAAGGTTAAAAGTATGGGTTACAGGTTAAGGTTTAGGTTTAGAAAATTAGGTTTGGATTCAGGATCGGGTTTAGGTTTGGGTTTAGGTTTTAGGTTATAGGTTATAGGTTATAAGTATAGATTATAGGTTAAGATTAATGTCACGCCCCAAACCCAAAAATCGGATTCACATGAATCCTGATTTTTGAATCCGGTGCCGACAACCTCCGTAGTGCCCCATTCTCGGCTCCTGACAATCAAATGTCAGATTCCGATCCTGGGATCCTACAAGGAGGATTTTCAGAATCGTTTTTTTTTAATGGAGCATAACCACAAGCATAACCAAGTTACAAAACAACATCACCACATATCCACTATATCAAGAACTTTAAGTACAATGCGGAAAGGGAAATACAAAGTGATCAAAAAGCTCCAAAAGGTCCTGATATGCACTCTTGCCTCAGCGCTGCTGCTGTCCAACGCAACTGTCGTACATAAGCTTACAAAAGCTTAGAGGGTGGTGTAAGTGTGTGCTCAAGCCAAACGCCAAGTGTACAGTATCAGAACAATGCGGAAGTATGCGGTAAGTCTATGAATACAACCAACCATACCAAGGCTATGCAAGGCATGATGCGAGATATGAATGTCATCGGTCACACCGATGCAATACAAGGTCTACATAGCCGAATGTCATATGCGAAATGCAATCGAAGAAAGTCGGTACTACTCAAGTACACATATCAGTACAATTCCTGTCTGGATATCACCGGGGTCTAATACACTTCACAGTGACTGCCACCTCCCTAGTTGCACAGTCAAGAAAGCGGAATAGACCTCACTATCCGCCTGACTAGTAGTCTGCCAATACTTACCCAGCTCATCGATAGCGGACTCATTTGCGAGCTGGTCAAACTCAGCTTAGCTTATAGTCCCCTCACTCAGGCGGATAAGGCCACACCCCCTTCCAACCGACCATGATACAGTGGGAGACGCGGCCTACTGGTATTCAGCACTCGAGCGCTCGTGTATCCACTCGGTCTAGACGTTGAAGCATCTCCTGGTACCAAAAAGGTTCTGGGACTCTCACCCAAGGACATCCTAAGTGCCCACAGTGCTAGAATCAAGTATTTTCGGTATCCAATACGATCATCCACGATGTACCTATGGAGCCACGACCCTGATGTCGCTAGGGCGTACAGTGATCAAGTCACACATGCGAGATGCATGAATCACTTCGTCAAATCATGCAGAAATCCAGCGTGTACTACGCGATCATGTGGGGCACTCCGTCTCATAACGGGTCCCATAAGTGGTCTGCCCAATGGCATATGTTATGATCAGTCACTACTCAAATCAAGCATACATATGATGCGTATGGGCATGAGTCACAGAATTATACTAAGCATGTTATAAAGCGATGAATAGTAACGAGTATGGGCCTATCAATGAGCCCTAAGGAGAGTTACAATGCAGACATTTAACCAACATTGTACTTACAATGTGGACACCAAACCAACATTGTTCCTTAGGCACGGCCCGCCATAAATATCATTACGTGAACCATGGGAAGTCACACATTACAATGGACCCTAAGGTCATCTCGTTGGGCCTCGACCCATGGGCCTTAGATACATCAAATGGGCTGTGTTAAGGGGCCTCACCAATGAGCCTTATGTACATTGCAATGGTCCTTGATCCATGGGCCTTGAAATACATCAAAGTGGGCCTCCCAACTTGGGCCTTAAAATATATCAGATGGGCCTACACACATGAGCTTTAAATATATCAAATGGGCCACTCCATTTGCGCCCCATGCACATCAAATGGGCCTAATTCCCATAGGCCTTATATATATTAAATGGTTCGAATCCCATGGGCATTATATATGTCAAATGGGCCAAAACCCATGGGCATTACATAGGCCAAATGGGCTTAATCCCATGAGCATTACATAGGCCAAATGGGCTTAATCCCATGGCCTTAGATGTGCACCAAGGTGGGCCTAATCAGTTGGGCTTTAGATATATACCAAGGTAGGCCTCAATGAATGGCCAAAGTTGGGTCAATAAAGGGCCCTATATACATGCCATGGTGGGCCCATTTGAACCATAGATCTTGCTCATTTTAGCTCAAACCATAAAATGATTTTTTACAAAATAAATGGATGGTTTGGATGCACACACGCACCATGGTGGGTCCCACCAGCCGTCCAGCAGCCCAAAAATGGCTGGACGGTCATGGTAAAATACATACATCACGATGGACCCCACCGTCCAGGCGGACGGTGGAATCAAACACACATCACAATGGGCGCCACCACGTGAACGGTGTACATAAAGTACATACAACACTGTGGGTCCCATGTGGGCCCACCATAATGTTTTTATGCCATCCAACCCATCCATTAGGTCACACAGACCTGAATGAAGGGTAAAAACAAATTTCAGCTTGATCCAGAACTTCTGTGGGGCCCAAAAAGGATTTCAGTGGTAGACGTCCAATCTTACTGTTTCTTATGGTGTGGACCACCTGAGATCTGGATGATGGTCATATTTGGAGGGGGCCCTCCTCAGAGGGTGGGCCACCTTATGAACAAGTCGGATGGTAAATAAACATCAAGGTGGGGTCCACATGGTCAGCCGTGGGACCCCCTGCGTCCGCCCGCCATCCTGCGCCTGCGCCTCTGCAGCAGCAGCGTCTGCTGCATCTTTTGCTATTTTTATTTTTTTTGAAAATTGATATCTTTGTGGTTTTTCCTATGTAGGTCCCACTTCAAGTAGATCCAATCCAGCGCCTGCGCCTCTACAGCAGCAGCGTCTGCTGCCTCTTTTGCTATTTTTTTTTTTTGAAAATCGATATCTTTGTGGTTTTTCCTGTGTAGGTCCCACTTCAAGTAGATCCAATCCAGCCATTGGATTCCCCAGCCCATAACGAGTCTATCAAGACCAATATCGGCCATTTTTTAACATGTAATAAGAATCTGAGAAGGTTTCAATGGTAATGGTAATGTTTTTGAAACCATGGCCCACTAGATACCCGGATCATCCTCATTTTTTGGCTCAACGCCTAAAATGAGTCGGGGAAGGGGATGGACGGCTCGGATTGTATACATACATCAATGTGGGACCTATTTGAGTGACACAGTCCAATGGCTAAAAAAAGTCAAGCCACTATCTATGTTTTCCTTCCACGTCCAGCGTCCAGACGCTGGACGTTCCATTTCTTTTCTTTTCTTATTTTTTTTTTGTGTAGGTGGGCCACCACAAAATGGGTGATGCATCTAAGATGGGCCCCACTCATGGAGGGCTTGGATAAAATACATATTTCATGTGGGGCTCATTCAAGTGGGCCACATGGCCTCATCAACATTCAAGAAAAATAAATAAAAATGAGAGGGAGAGAGAGAGAGAGAAAAGTGGGACACACGTGTGATGGAGGGACCCCGACACTATGGGCCCTCCGTTTCAACCATCCAATCATACATCAAAGGGTCCCATTGCATATGGGCCATCCAAGTAAAAGATCAACGGTGGAGATCCTTTCTCTACCGAAATGGATGGTCTAGATGACCATTTATGTAAAGAAATTAAATATCATGATGGGGTCCATGGAGAATGGCCCCATCATGGATTGATCTTGAAATCAAAGTGGGCCATTGGCCACATTTAGGGTCCCAAAATGAGATCCACACCATTGATCGATGGGCCTCACTTGGCCCATCATAGAAATATGAAAATCTAGCTTATGGAAACACCCACCACTTGATCTTCTTGGTCCGTTGGATAGCTTATCTCGTTACGCTTCACTTTGATGGTGGAGATGAAAAATGGATGGCTAGGATTAGAGCTTTTGGGAGTGGGAAGTGGGCCTCACAAATGCACTTTTCTCTCATGGGAAGCCTTGGACGTGAGAGCCTCTCCTTTGCTTGGAAATGGTGTTGGAAAATGAGAGAGAGAGATGGGATCTAAGGAGGAGTGATGGGGTGATGGTTGATGGATGTGAGTGATGGGTGAGGTGATGTGTTAGTTGACTTTGGTGGTTGCTTGACTTGTGGAGAAAGAAAGCATGGTTGTTTTGTACTTGACATGAAGTGATTAATGGGTGATTGATTGATTGGATTGATTTAACACTTTGTAGAGATTCTCTTGGAAATATAAACGCGTGATGTTTTCTCAAAATAAACGCCGACTCACATCTCTTAGTCAGGGTATCGGATCGGTACGTGAGTCGCAGCGTTAGAACCGCGGTGGAGGTGCGGTCGCAATGATATAAGTATCGGATTAAGCTGACTCAAATGTATAGGATACGACTTACGCTCGTGCGCAACTTCGACTATAGGTTGCGGATTGCCAGAATTTGACAAGAAGGATCGCGGGAAGCGACGGAACAGTACGGATTAGGATATGGGTCTTACAATTAAGGTCTAGGTTTAGGTTATATGTATAGGTTTTAGAATTTAAGAATAGTTTTAGGTTAAGGTTATAAGTCTAGGTTTAGGTTATAGGTTAAGGTTTAGGTTTAGGTTATAGGTTATAAGTATAAGTTATAGGTTAAGGTTTAGGTTTAGGAAATCGAGTTCGGGTTCGGGTTCGGGATCGGGTTTAGGTTTGGGTTTAGGTTTTAGGTTATAGGTTATAGGTTAAGATTAAGGTCTAGGTTTAGGTTATACATATAAGTTTTGGGATTTGAGAATAGTTTTAGGTTAAGGTTATAAGTCTAGGTTTAGGTTATAGGTTAAGGTTTAGGTTTAGGTTATATGTTATAAGTATAGGTTATAGGTTAAGGTTATGGTCTAGGTTTAGGTTATAGGTTAAGGTTTTGGGATTTGAGAATAGGCTTAGGTTAAGGTTATAAGTCTAGGTTTAGGTTATAAGTTAAGGTTTAGGTTTAGGCTATAGGTATAGGTTTAGGTTATAGGTTATAAGTATAGGTTATAGGTTAAGGTTAAGGTCTAGGTTTAGGTTTTGAGATTTGAGAATAGGTTTAGGCTAAGGTTATAAGTATGGGTTACAGGTTAAGGTTTAGGTTTAGGAAATTGGGTTTGGATTCAGGATCGGGTTTAGGTTTGGGTTTAGGTTTTAGGTTATAGGTTATAAGTATAGGTTATAGGTTAAGATTAAGGTCTAGGTTTAGGTTATATGTATAGGTTTTAAAATTTGAGAATAGTTTTAGGTTAAGGTTATAAGTCTAGGTTTAGGTTATAGGTTAAGGTTTAGGTTTAGGTTATAGGTTATAAGTATAGGTTACAGGTTAAGGTTTAGGTTTAGGAAATCGAGTTCGGGTTCAGGATCGGGTTTAGGTTTAGGTTTAGGTTATAGGTTAAGATTAAGGTCTTGGTTTAGGTTATACGTATAGGTTTTGATATTTGAGAATAGTTTTAGGTTAAGGTTATAAGTATAAGTTTAGGTTATAAGTTAAGGTTTAGGTTTACGTTATAGGTTAAGATTTAGGTTTAAGTTATAGGATATAAGTTAAGGTTATGGTCTAGGTTTAGGTTATAGGTTAAGGTTTGGGGATTTGAGAATAGGTTTAGGTTAAAGTTATAAGTCTAGGTTTAGGTTATAAGTTAAGGTTTAGGTTTAGGCTATAGGTATAGATTTAGGTTACAGGTTATAAGTATAGGTTATAGGTTAAGGTTAAGGTGTAGGTTTAGGTTTTGAGATTTGAGAATAGGTTTAGGTTAAGGTTATAAGTATGGGTTACAAGTTAAGGTTTAGGTTTAGAAAATCGGGTTCGAGTTCGGGATTGGGTTTAGGTTTGGGTTTAGGTTTTAGGTTATAGGTTATAAGTATAGGTTATAGGTTAAAATTAAGGTCTAGGTTTAGGTTATACGTATAGGTTTTGGGATTTGAAAATAGTTTTAGGTTAAGGTTATAAGTCTAGGTTTAGGTTATAGGTTATAGGTTGTAGGTTAAGGTTATGGTCTAGGTTTAGGTTATAGGTTAAGGTTTTGGGATTTGAGCATAGGTTTAGGTTAAGGCTATAAGTCTAGGTTTAGGTTATAAGTTAAGGTTTAGGTTTAGGTTATAGGTTATAAGTATAGGTTATAGGTTAAGGTCATGGTCTAGGTTTAGGTTATAGGTTAAGGTTTTGGGATTTGAGAATAGGTTTAGGTTAAGGTTATAAGTCTAGGTTTAGGTTATAGGTTAAGGTTTAGGTTTAGATTATAGGTTATAAGTATAGGTTATAGGGTAAGGTTATAGTCTAAGTTTAGGTTATAGGTTAAAGTTTTGAGATTTGAGAATAGGTTTAGGTTAGGGTTATAAGTCTAGGTTAAGGTTATAGGTTCAGGTTATAGGTTATGGGTGAAGGTTAAGGTCTAGGTCTAGGTTTAGGTTATAAGTGTAAGTTATAGGTTTAGGGAAAGGTTAGGTTTAGGTTATAGGTTTTGGGATTTGAGAATAGGCTTAGGTTATAAGTATAGGTTTAGGTTGGGTTATAGGTTAAGGTTTAGGAATTTGAGTTTAGGTTAATGTTTAGGTTTAGGTTTAGGTTTAGGTTGTAAGTTTAGGTTAAGGTTATAAGTATAGGTTAAGGTTTAGGTATAGGTTTAGGTTATAGGTATAGGTTTAGGTTATAGGTTAAGGTTAAGGTCTAGGTTAAGGTTATAAGTATAGGCTAAGTATAGGTTATAAGTTTAGGTTTAGGTTATAGGTTAATGTTTTGGGATTTGAGAATAGGTTTAGGTTAAGGTTATAAGTATGGGTTATAGGTTATAGGTTTAGGTTTAGGAAATCGGGTTCGGGTTCGAAATTGGGTTTAGGTTTAGGTTAAGGTTATAGGTTTAAGTTAAGGTTATAAGTTTAGGTTAAGGTTATAAGTATAGGTTTAGGTTATATGTTATAGGTTTAGGGTGTAATTTAGGTTAAGGGTGTGGTCCCTGTAAATACAGATATAAACAAGATATAAACACGGCCTGTCCAAATTGTCAGGCCCTTCCAATGCTGTCCATGGGAAATGGACAGCTTTATCATGATCATAACAACAGTTCCCACCTTCCGGGGAACCCGCTCATCCGGATAGCTCTGACACACATTCGGGTCTGCTCCATTAATTTCGAGCAAATATAAAAATATGGCATGTCCAAATGGTCAGGCCCCTCCAATGTTATCCATAGAAAATGGACAGCTTCATCATGGTCATAATAGCGGTTCTCACCTTCCAGGGACCCCCGCTCATCCGGATAGCTCTGACGCACATCCAGGTCTACTCCATTAATTTCGAGCAAATACATAAAGCAATAGTTATTGAGTGTGTTGGGAGGCGTGCGTGTGAGTGTGAAGATGATGTATATGTGAAAAGATGTCAGGGAAATTAGATTAAACCAAGAAGAGAGGTGAAATGGAATCAAACTAACCATTTTGATGAACTGGTGCATCTGTATCTTTCAATGGAGACTGCTTTTCTGCACTAGATCTTGTGGGCCACTGGTCCATGGGACGAATAACCAGTGCCCTTAGATTCTCCAAAGGAATGAAAAGAGCATCCACTTTTGGCGTACTTGGTGTTTCTTCATCGTCACTAAAATGAGAAATGGTATCCAAGATACAACATCCAACTTCAAAAAAGGAAAAGGAAAAAAATATCTAAAACACTGCAATGCAAGCATAGTTTTCTTCAAAGAAAAACTACAATAAGGTTTGAATGCAAACACACATGGTCGAGTTGAATCCAAGTCTCAAATTTTCCACCTTCACTTTTCTTAAAATGGTATCATGCTTTAAGTAAAGAGATGCTATCAAAAATTGAGGACTTTCTATCATAACTATCTACTGGAATATATATCCATGTAGGATGCAAGTGTAACATGAGAATAGGTAGAATTCCATGACCTCATTAGAAGGAAGAAATTTTGATAATTTGTAGGCTTGATAAAAGGACAATTAATTAGACTTACAAGAGTTCTTTCCTTCAATTCGATTACTGGATTCATTTATTCATGATCTTAATGGATTGTGTTTCCTTTACTGCATCTGTTTTCCATTTAGAAATATATTCCTTCGAACATAAAACCTTCTAACCATTTACTTATCTATGGTGCCATCATCATCATCATCCTTATCATAACCTTGTCCCAGCTATTCGAGGTCGGTTTCTCATGATTTGCTTGGTAAAGGTTTTACCACTGGTTGTCCACCTAACATCAACTCGCCTTTGCCTGGGCTTGGGACCAGCTGGAGTGTCACTAGTAGGTGGAGTTGCAATGCTTATCTGTACGTAGTGTCTATCATATTATTGGATTCCTCTATTATCATCTATTGTAATTCTTCATTATTCTCTAGATATCTCTCATATTCTAGAGAAGCAACCTATCAATATTCATACAAGTGGCCAACACAATCACCAATGTTTTAGCTGATGGATGGGGACTCCTTTTTTGTATGTTGCCAATAATAGAAAAAATGCTATATTTTGGTTGTGGATTAATTTTATTGTTTCCCGATATCTATTGTTCTTCAAATTTTGCCATTTTTAAATTATTATTTTTCCATTTTGGCAGGAACAAGGCATATCAGTTCTAAATGATGTAATTAAAGCTTGCACGAAAGAGATAGAGCGGCACAAGGGGAAACTTGTATTGAAGGAGGCACCTAGTGCTGTGAGTTATATTCTCATTGATAAATCTCTATTTGAACATAAAATTTTCAGGCTGCTTTTGGATGCACTACTGAACTAAGTTGCAATAATTAGTTTGTGTTTGGAAAGCTCCAAAATTGATGTTCGGCGCTATTTCCACCATGCCTAATTGAGGTTAAGGGTTGCAACTATTTGAAAAAGACAATGTACAATGGACAGTTCACCTGATGTATTTTTTTCTATCTGGCAAACCAGTTTGAAATCACCATTCAGCTTTGTTCTTGTATAATAAGAGCTGAATGGGAGTTGAGCCAAGTAGGTCGATGCAACTAGAGTTGAAAGAAGGTAATCGCTGGAACCTAAAGTTTTATGTGTCAGATCTAGAGTCATGGATAATCACAAAAGAAAGGATAATGTCTTGGGCTTGCTCCACACAAGCCTAATGCATCACACCCTAAGTCATTACACTAGTGGAAAAATATTTTATGTTGCAGTAAACACCTGAAGTTCTTTATTTAGAATAACCATCATAACTATTCATAAATTACTTTTGATATTTTCATTAATTTACCCACTGGCTACATGTGTTTGTTTTTTTCACTGGCAAGTTATGTTGGGATCCAACATACGTCCTTAAGCTTTGAATATTTATGTTCGGTCCCAGCTCTACTTATCCTGCTCCTCAAAATTTGAAGTTCTTAATGGTTCAGAATAGACTGTTTGAATTGTGTTTATGATTTTTTTGGCTTGGTACAAGTAGCAGAAACAATTCAAATGGGTGTTTGCATTCTCTTTTTCACATTTCTTGCTAGCATGCCTTAATTTTCTCTTCTTCTTGCGGTCTCTTCATACTGTTTTTCGAGGTCCTGATAGCTCACCCTTGGAGGTGCAAATAAGAACTCAGGTAGTACAACCTTTACTAGTACGAAATATCAATAGTAATTTTCCTGGTGATACAATCTTGTAGTTTAGCAAATAGTGACAAGTGACTCTTCAACTGTATAGAGGATGCATGAGCATGCAGAATTTGGACGTGCTGCACATTAGCTTTATAAGGAAACTGAGAACAACGTTACATTCCCAAGCATTACACATAATTCCAGGATAAATACATCCCAATACCAATCCAAAGGGTTGGTGGACGAAACTCCTATTCAAGATGATGAATTTCAGAAGTATAGTTCCCTGAAAATAGGACATCCGGTCCTTAGAGTGGAGGGGAGTCACTTACTTGCAGCTGTCATTGTCAGGTTAAACAGTCCTCGTGCCCAAAGTTATTTTACAAAGAATACTAGTTATTTTCACTAACTTAAGCTTGAGATTCTGATTTTGCAGTATGGATAAGGGGGGAAGAGAGCTACTCGTGGCTGTGAGCTTTGGACTTGGAGTTTCTCAAGCAGTAGTTGACAGAAGATCTTTTTTCCAGATAGAACGTTGGGAAGCTTATGCAAAGCTCTACAAAAAGGTTGGCTTGATTAATTATTTCCCGATTGCTCAGACCCAAATAAAAGATTATTCAGCTCCAACGTCAACTTTGCAGAGATCTATGACATGAGGTTTTTGGTTATGATGATCCTCCAAACTCTTGCTTGAGTTTTGCTAATTCAGAATTTGTTTAGCCCATTTAGAAATGCTTAAAGTTTTGGACTAGTTAGCATCTCCAGATTAAACTAAATAGATGTTTTAAAATGAAATTTGGTCTTGAAACGTCCTTGGTCCTTTCCATTTGTACGAGAGAGGTACAGCCAGTACTATGAAAAGGAATCCTAAAAACATGTGAATGAGGGGAGTCTGATGAAATTGGCAATAAACCAAACAACACTTGCAGAGAACTCGTCAATCCCTTAGGTTGATACCCCACTTCCACCAACTCAAGGTTGATAGGAAAGTGTTTAACTTTGTAAGATAGTTGATGGTAGGATAAGAGTACTTGAGTTTTATTGCAACTCCATTTATTGCATGTCTTTATTGTTTGTCCACACTCTTTCTTAGTGTATTCTATAGCTTTCTTTTATTTTATTTTTATTGTTTGTTTGCACTCTTTGTTAGTGTTTAACTTTGTAAGATAGTTGATGGTAGGAAGAATATGAACTATATTGTAACAGGTGTATATTAGGAATTTTGAGCTGGAAATTTTTAAAAAAGAAAAACTTTTACCTACGAAATATTTCGTAGGTAAAATTCACAGAAACGTTTTTACCTGCGACAATTTTTGTAGGAAAAAGCCTTAACATTTCAAATTTAAATTAAATATTATATTTTTACATACGAACCATTTCGTAGGTAAATGTCTGATACACGTTTTTTACTTACAAACATTT
Organism: Magnolia kwangsiensis; assembly: GCA_037074715.1. Lineage (NCBI taxonomy): Eukaryota > Viridiplantae > Streptophyta > Magnoliopsida > Magnoliales > Magnoliaceae > Magnolia > Magnolia kwangsiensis. The sequence goes on along the minus strand of CM073578.1, from coordinate 6,996,984 downwards.
TCATAGGTAAAGGTCTCAACTACAATTGAAGTGGAAGCTAGAGATTATAATTTTACCTACGAACCATTGCGTAGGTAAAAGTCTCATATACATTTTTTAGTTACGAAATATTACGTAGTTAAAAGTCTCATCTACATTTGAAATTTAAATTAAATATTATATTTATACCTACGAAATATTTTGTAAGCAAAAGTCTCATATACATTTTTACCTTCGAAAATAGTCATAGGTAAAAGCCTCATACACGTTTTTTTACCTACAAAACCATTGGTAGGTAAAAGTAAACTTTTTGATTTTTAGTTTTTTCAAAAATTCAAAACACCTTTACCTACGAAATTTTCATAGGTAAAGATGACTTTTAAGTAAACTGTTCGATTTTACCTACGAATATTTTCGTAGGTAAAGATGGCTTTTACCTACGAAATAAAATTTCATAGGTAAAAGTAAGCTTTTCGTTTCCACCTACAAAACGTTTTGTAGGTGAAGATAGCTTTTACCTACAAAATTAAATTTCATTGATAAAAGTAAACATTTTGATTTTGAAATTTTTTGAAAAATTCAAAACACCCTTTACCTACAAAAATTTATGTAGGTAAATATGTCTTTTACCTACGGAATTTGATTTCGTAGGCAAAAGTAAACTCTTTTCATTTGCCTGTACGAGGAGAACTGGAAAACACCCTTTACCTACGAAAAGTTTCGTAGGTAAAGATGAATTTTACCTATGAAATTTAATTTCGTCAGTAAAAGTTTACTATTACCTACGAAAATCATTTTCATTGGTAAAAGTCATCTTTACCTACGAAAATTAATTTCGTAGGTAAAAGTTTTGTAGGTAAAAACCATATTTCTTGTAGTGAGAAGATAGGACGCGCTCCAAAGACGCGTCTGTTACAGCTTGTACACACTGACGTGTGGAGACCGACACAGGTATCATCTCTTGGTGGCTCACGTTATTTTATTTTCTTTATTGATGATACTAGTAGAAAACTATGGGTTTACTTCTTAAAGCATAAATCTGATGTATTTGATGTGTTTAAGAAGTGGAAAGTTATGGTAGAAAATGAGACGGGTAAAACAGTAAAGTGTCTCAGATCTGATAATGGGGGAGAGTATTGTGATATGAGGTTTGAGGAGTATTGTGCAGCAAGTAGAATCAAATATCAGAAAATGATTTCAGGGACACCGCAGTAGAATGGTGTGGCTGAGCGCATTAACAGGACCATCCTTGAGTGTGCCAAGAGCATGAGGTTACATGTAAGGTTGCCCAAGATCTTTTGGGCAGATGCTGTGAATACTATCGTATATCTTATCAATAGAAGTCCCTCAGCACCATTGGATGGTGGGCTACCAAAAGAAACGTAGACTGGGAAAGAAGTGAACCTTGCACATCTTAGAATGTTCGGTTGCACTTCATATGTTCACATTGATGCAGAGTGTAGGACCCGTATCTTAGCCCGTACTGTTCCATATGCCTCCGCGGTCCTTCCGATCAAATTTCGGCAACCTTCGACCTTTTCTAACATTTACGCGTGATCCCGAGTCAGATCCCGTATTTCAGAGTCGGCTCAACTCGAGACTTGTACCTTGACGACCGCACCGTCGCCGCGGTTCCGATGCCACGTCCCGCACGCCGAGGCGATACCCAGGCTAGGAGTTGTGGGTCAGCGTTCAATTCAAGGAAAACACCGCACGTTGCAAATCCCAAAAAAATCCATCACATCAATTACATCATTTGTCAAAAGTACACCCATCCCTAAGTACAACTACCCATCCCCAAAAGTCAACTTTTCCATCACCTCACCCATCTCTCTCCCCATCACTCCATCACTCTCTTACCCATCCCTCTCTCTCTCTCTTCACATCACATCTCTCATTTCTCTCTCTTTCATTCTCTCTCTCATTTTTTTTCCTCCCAAGCCACCCATGTCCAAGCTCCCCATGAGAGAGCTAGTGTGGCCCACCTTTCTACCATCTAATCCCACCCTCTAAAATCGATCTCAACTGTTGAAATTATATCTTTGGAGCTCTATCATGCATTGGCAGAAGAAGGAAGGGGAGATCAAAGGTGGGTGCATCTTTAGGTTAGAGTTCTCCATTTTTATGATGTGGGTGTTTCTCTCCCTCTTCTTTTTTTTTTCATTTTTGTGTGATGTGTGGCTCAATTAGATGGACCCCACCTTGATGTATGTCTTATCCAAACCATCCAAGGCATGAGGACTTTACCTTATGGTGGTGGAGAAATATAAGTATCTAATGGATTGAAATCAGGTGGGCCACATTGATGTGGGACCCACCTTGATGAAATGTGGGCCAAGTCCATGTGGGACCCACTGTGATGCCGTGTATATCCAGGCCGTCCAATGTCCCTGGATGCTGGACGTGTAGCAAGGGGGCTGACACGGAGGGCGCGTACTGACGTGGGCAGGTACTAACAGCTAATAAAAAAAAAAATTTAAGTTTGGGGTGGGCCGCTCATGCAGGCCCCACCTTAATGAATGAATGTAATCTAAGCCGTCCATTCCATCCCCCAGCTCATATTAGGCGTTGAATAGAAATTTGAGAACAATCCGATGCTTGGGCGGGCCTTACCAAAGGAAATGGTGCTATTACCATAAAAACTCACCTTGCTCCTTCTATTCGCCAAAAATACATCGCATATTGGTCTCATTAGGTCGATCATGGGCCATAAAATTCAATGGACGGATTAGATCTTTCAAATGTGGGCCCGATATATGAAAAACTATAAAAATAAAAAAATAAAAAAAAAGGAAAGCAGCCACTGCTGCTACTGCTGCTGAGGACGCGGCTGCGTCCTCCGCTGGCGGGCGGACTGATGGACGAGCTGGACCCACGGTCCAGCCGTGGGCCCCACCAGGATGTGTTTTTGGTACATCCACGCCGTCCATTTGTTGGCCACTCTTTCTGGGTGTGGGCCAGCCAAAAATCATCCATATCCATTGCTTAAGTGGCCCACAACAGAGGAAACAGTGGGATTGAATGTATATCATTGAAACTCTTTTTGGGGTTAGAAGTTTTGAATCAAGATGATATTTGTTTTTCCACTTCACCCAGGTCCACGCGACCTTATCAGTAGCTGGGTGGTGGACCCCACGTCCCACATGACTTCATCAACATATTGGACGTTAAATAAACATTATGGTGGACCCTTGGTCCACGTGATCTTATGCATAGATTGGATGCAAATAAACAGTATAGTGGGCCCTGGTGGCCTTATGAACAGTTGGGATGTCATATAACAGTGCAGTGGGCCCTAGGTCTGGATGACCTTATGAACAGTTCGGATGTCATATAAACATTACAGTGGCCCCCTATACATGTGACCTTACCAATAGGTTTGGATGGAAAAATAAACATTATGGTGGGCCCCAAGTGAGACCCACTGGTGTATGTGATGCAATCCATCATAATACATGTGTTTCATCCAAACAGTCCCAACCATTTTGAAATAAGACTTAAGGCTTGAGACAAAAAAATAAGGTAGATCTAGAGTCATGTGGACCACAATATAGAAACAGTGTTGGACTAACTGTCCACCATCAAAACCCTTGGGTCAAAAGGTTGGTCAAGTATGATATTGCTTTCCTTTAATTCAGGTCTTTGTGACCTTATGTATAGATTGGACGGGAAATAAACGCTATGGTGGGCCTTGAGAATTTAATGGTGGAAACCATTCTTTCCACTGTTACTTGGGTGCGGTCCAGTTGATCTTTGATATGATTCATTTGTGTATATTATATGTACATTTTTATTTATTTGTAGTCACCCGTTGAGACCCACCTTGTTATATGTATAAGGCCCATCTTGTTATATTTATGGCCCATTATTGAGGCCCACCTTAATGTGTATGGGGCCGTTGTTGAGGCCCACCTTGATATGAACGTAAGACCTATGTTATTGGGCCCATTCTGATGTATTCTAAGGCCCATGGGTTATGGCCCATTGCAATGTACATAAGGCCTATTAGCGAGGCCCAATAACACGGCCCATTGATGAATGTAAGGCCTATGTGATACGACCTATTATGATGTATGCAAGGCTCATGGGTTATGGTCCATCGTAATGTATGTAAGGCCCAATTGGGTGACCCATTCGATGTATATATGAGGCCCATGTTATTAGGCTCACCTTTGATATGTTTATGGCCTATCCATGAGGCCCACCTTTGATGTGTCTGTGGCCCATCCGTCAGACCCACTTTGATATACTTGTGGCCCATTTGTGTGCCCATTAATGCGGCCCACTTGTTGTATATGTATCCTTTGTATGAGGCCTAATGTGATGTGCATTAGGCCTTTACATGAGTCTATGGGCCCACCTTATGTTAGACACTATATGGGTCACTGCTTAGGAGCAATGTTGGTTGAATGTCCACATTGATGGGCAATGACGGTTAAATGTCCACATTGTGACCTTTTCTTAGGCCTGAGTAGGTCCATTCTCATAATTCTCTAGTGGGGTAACCCAAACGAATGGGCCCCATTGATATTATTTGGTCCATCATCGGTCATCCATCTATGGACCCCACCTTACGTCGAGACTGATTATCGATCATGACCGATTGTCGATTTCGATTGACTTGACCGATTGTCGATTAGCGATCAAGGCCGTTTATCATGACTGATTTCGATTTGCAATCGAGGTCATTTATCATGACTGATTTTCGATTGGCGATTAAGGCCGTTTATCGTGACCGATTTACCGATTCCAATTATCGATCGGTTCTGATTGTCATGACCGATTACCGATTCTGATTTGTCATGGCTGATTGCTGATTATCGATCGAGGTTGATTATCGATTAATGGCCGATTGCCGATTATCGATCGAGGCTGATTGCCGATTATCGATCGAGGTTAATTATCGATTAATGGCCGATTGCCGATTATCGATCGAGGCTGATTGTCGATCAAGGCCGATTACCTATTTTGATTTGTCATGGCCAATTACCGATTATCGATCGAGGCTGATTGTCGATTATCGATCGAGGTTGATTATCGATTAATGGCCGATTGTCGATTATCGATCAAGGCTGATTGTCGATCAAGGCCGATTACCTATTTTGATTTGTCGTGGCTGATTGCCGATTATCGATTGAGCCCGATTACCGATTTTGAATTGTCATGGCTGATTACCGATTCTGATTGTCGAGGCCCAATGTGATGAGCATGCAACCCGTATTTGAGGCCCGACATGATGTGTATTCAGCCCGTGTCTAAGGCCCAATGTGATGTATATTGAGGCCTAGGTGATGAGGCCTATTGTGATTCATTTGAGGGTCGGGCAAAGGAGCCCATTGTGATGTATGTTAGGTCCATGAGCAGGGCCCACCAGTTGTGTACATGTAACCCTTGAGTAAGGCCCATTGCGTTGTATATTAGGCCCTTGTGTGAGGCCGTGGGCCCATTATATGTTTGGATCTGTGAGGGTCACTCCTTGGGGCAATGTTGGTTAGATGTTCACATTGTCGAGGCCGATGTTGATGCCAGTTATTGATACTGATTATGAGTATGTGACTGCATAGCATCATGATCCATGCCCATACGCATCATCTGCATGTCTGTTATGAGATTTGATTGACCATTGCATATGTCATAGTGTTGGTTGTTATGAGACTCCCTGATAGGCGGAGATTGTCTCACATGAGCGCACGGTTTGCGTAGGATTAATGCATGACTGGATTGTATGACTCATGCATCTTGCATTGTGTGCTGTGATTACTGTATGTCCTAGCGACATCAGGGTCGTAGCCTCCACAGGCATATCGTGGATGGCCAGATAAGATACCAAAAATCTGTTCTACATGGGGTGTTATAGATATCCCTGGGTGAAAGTTTCTAAACCCTCTTGGTTCTAGAGGTTGCTCCAACGTCTAGACCGAGTGGGTAGATGAGCGCCGAATGCGGACTACCAGATGGCTGCACTCTCCACTGTGTCGTGGTCGGTTGGAAGGGGGTGCGGCCTTACCTGCCCGAGAGGAGGGGGCAAAGCTAGGCTGAGTTTGACTAGCTTGAGGAATGGGTCCGCTATCGGCGAGCCAGGCCCGATATTGGCAGGCAGATAGTGAGGTCTCTTCCACTCGCCTTGTTGCGCGCGATGGGGCGGTAATCTGGTTTGGAGTGTAATAGACCCCGGTGATTTCCCAGAGAGGAACCGTACTGATATGTGAACTTATTGAGTAGGAGATGCATGCTCATTCATTCATTCACTATCCACTCGGGCTGGTGGTGTGCAACTAATTATTGTGTACCTTCGTTATGGTAAGGATTTCGGTTGGGCGCATGACTAGCCTGAGATCAGGAGTTTACTACAATGAGTCTGACTATCCAAATTTAGGTATGGGACTGGTTTGGATAGAAGTCCCTTGTGGTGGACCCCATATCCTGCGATACTACGTACTATCATCCCGACTTCATACTCCAGCATGGTTATTTCATTCGCAGCGCATATTACATTACGTCCGCAGGCATATGGCATCTTGGGTTGCTATTTCTGCACTTATATAGCCTGGATAGATTTAGCAGGATTTGTATATTGTATTGCATTCTCGACATCTGATGTTTAGCTCTTTATGACTCCTTATCGCATAGTTGTTCTATATTGCGTATTCTGATATTGATTAACTTATAGACTTGTCCATACTTCCACTTACTCTGTTATCGTATGATTTACATCTTGTCAGTATTTCCTCTTACTCTGATAATTCCTGCTCTTGTTAGTGTTTCTGCTTATTTAGACATTGTATGGTTTATGGATTACCAATTTTTTCGGTATTGTATGATTTTAGCATTGTATGGAATACTTGGCACTTACCTTGTGCACACACTTACTCCACCCTCTAAGCTTTCTATAAGCTTATGCACGATAGATGCGTGCAGGTGATGTTAGGTTGCAGCAGTGCTGAGCTTGGAGCGTGCAGTGGTCTTCTGGGGCTTGATTTTTATTTATGTATTTTCCTTTCAGTATTGTACTCAAACGATTATATTAGTGGATATGTGATGATGATGTTGCCTTTATGAATTGAGTAATCTTTTGGTTATGCTTATTATTAGTTATATGTACAAAAAAAAAAAATCCTCCTTGTAGGATCTAAGGATCGAAATCTGGCATATGAATGCTAGGAGCCGAGAATGGGGTACTACGGAGGTGTTGGTACCAGATTCGGTAATCAGGATTCTTACGAATCTGATTCCCGGGTTTGGGGCGTGACACATAGCATAGAAACAAGGTGGATGCGAAGTCCAGGAGGTGCACGTTTATAGGCTACGGGTAGGATGATTTTGGCTACAAGTTTTTGGATACAGAAAACAGAAAAATCATCAGAAGCAAGGACGAAATCTTCAATAAAAAAGTGATACATAAGGACAGTGTGCAAGAAAATAAGGCTGAGGAAAAAGAATTCGTAGAGTTGGAAGAGTTACCGGACACGGGTGTTACAGCGCCACAGGATGATCATGCATAAGAACATTATGAGGCAGAGCCACATACACCGGTTGTGAGGAGGTCCACTCGGGAGAGAAGACCCACGATCTGATACTCACCCTCCTTACATTATCTATTGCTGACAAATAATGGTGAGCCAGAGTGTTTTGAAGAGGCATTACAGTCAGATACACAGGTTAAGTGGCAGCAGGCCATGAATGATGAGATAGACTCTCTTGAGTCTAATCGTACATGGGAGCTAGTCACTCTACCTAAGGGTAAGAAATCTCTTCATAACAAGTGGGTTTACAGACTGAAAGAGGAGCACGATAGTTCGAAACAGTACAAGGCCAGATTGGTTGTGAAAGGGTTTCAACAAAAGGCAGGTATCGATTTCACTGAAATATTTTCACCGGTAGTGAAAATGTCTACGATTCGCATGGTCTTGAGTATAGTGGCTATAGAGGACTTACATCTAGAGCAGCTAGTTATTAAGACAGCCTTTCTTCATGGGGACTTTGAAGAAGAGATATATATGCATCAGCCGACAGGATACGTGGCACTAGGTAATGAGAACAAGGTGTGCAGACTGAAGAAGAGTCTGTATGGCCTGAAGCAGGGCCCGAGGCAGTGGTACAAGAAGTTCGACAATTTTATGTTAGGAAATGGTTTTAAGAGTGTCATGCAGACCACCGTTGTTACTTGAAGAAGTTTGATACATCGTACATCATCCTTTTTCTGTATGTTGATGATATGCTTGTTGCCGGTTCAAGCATGAAGGACATCTCAAATCTCAAAAGACAACTGTTTAGAGAATTTGCCATGAAGAATTTAGGAGCTGCAAAATAAATCCTAGGCATGAGGATAAAGCGTGACAGGAAAAATAAGAAACTGGTTTTGTCACAGGCAGAGTACATAGCAAAGGAACTTGATCGATTCAATATGAGAGATGTTAAGCCGGTTAGCACTCCATTAGCCAACCACTTCAAGCTATTTAAGGATCAAGGGGCAAAGATGCAGGAGGAACGGGACTACATGGCTAAAGTCTCATATGCGTCAGCCATTGGGAGTCTAATGTATGTTATGGTGAGCACGAGGCCAGACATTGCTCAAGCAGTGGGAGTTGTTAGCAGGTTCATGAACAACCATGGGAAAGAACATTGGGAATTTATAAAGTGGATCCTTAGATACCTGGTAGGTACTAAGAATGTAAGGCTGTGTTATGGTGGATCGAAAATCAAGGTACAAGGTTACGTGGATTCAGATTTGGCAGGAGATATCGACAGCAGAAGAAGCACTACAGGTTATGCCTTTACTCTGGGCAGTGCTGCAGTTAGTTGGGTCTTTCAATTACAGAAGATAGTATCTATCAGTACGACAGAAGCAGAAAATGTTGCGGCTACAAAAGCATGCAAGGAGATGGTATGGATGCAAGGTTTTATGGAAGAGTTGGGTAAGAAGCAAGTAAATTGTAAGCTGTACAGTGACAGTTAGAATGCAATACACTTGGCTAAGAATTCAGCCTTTCATTCAAGGACTAAGCATATTGCCTTCAGATATCACTTCATACATTCGTTACTAGAAGATAGATTGATTACTTTGGAGAAGATTCATACAAGTGAGAATCCTGCGAATATGCTGACCAAGGCGGTTACATGAGAGAAGTTGAAGCTCTGTTCAGCTTTGATTGGTCTTCAAGCTTAAAGACAGGGAGGTAGTGTACTCCGGATGAAGAAGACGAAGGTTTTTAGCGATGTGTCTCCAAGTGAGAGATTGTTGAGAAGTAGAGCCACATCTGGGCCGTCTTCGACCGGTATTAGGACATGCTCGACTGGTCGTAGGGGCCCGCTCGACCGGTCGTGGACCGGCTTAACTCAAAGTCTAATGAGTCCTTTTTTTCATGTCTGGGCCTTTCGACCAGTTGTAGGAACTGTTCGACTGGTCGTAGCTCGACTGGTCGTAGCTCCCTTTCGACTAGTCGTAGTTACCCAAATTTGTTTCTGAATCCGATGCAGACTGCGGATTGGTGTCGCCTTTCGCAAGGGTGCCAAAGGGGAGTTTCTTAAACTATAAATAAGAGTTTCTAGGGCTTTTTTAACGTATTAGAAAAGGATTGGAAAATATTCTAAGGTGTGGGCTAAGGGATTTCTATGTTCTTCTAAGGAAGAGGTTAGTATTTTGACTTGTAATCTTTGTTTTTCTTCATAGTGAAAGTTTGCATCCGTAATTTTTTACCCTAGCTTAGGGATTTTCTACGTATATCTTGTCTTGTGGTTTATTTGGATTGCTTTGATCTGTTTCTAGTTTATATTTCTTCCTATTTATCATTTGTGGGTGAGGCCTGAGATTAAATCTAGGCTCACTGCATTGTTGGCGTGCTGCACAACAACCCACAAATTCCTAAATCTTCTAAATGTAGTAACTATTGCTTTTAAATCTCTTAAGGTGTAGTGTCACAACTTCGGTGACCTTGTCTAACTTAAGTTGTTTCTTTAATGATACTTCCTCTTTACAGCAGCTTTTCGCAGGTGAAATTTGTCTCTGTATCTTCAATTTTTTCAACCTGGGTGAATGATTCTAGAGCGGTCAAGAAACTCTCAGTATCTTCGATCTCCAAGTTCAAATTGATTATAGGCTCAAAGGTGTCTGAACAATGGCCACAATTGCAACATCGGAGCTGATATTCAAAAATATATATGTATAGAAAGAAAAAATAAATAGTTAGTTTGCAATCTCACGCATTGAATACTATTGGTCATATTTGATTTGTATAGAATTTTTATTTTTTTTTAAAGGGCTAAAGAAGATTATCTATCATAGCTTTATACCTGAGTTATGAGACCGCCTTCAAAAATCTGGTTTACGAATCTATCAGCCTGCAAAGATGAGGGCTCATCTTGCGGTTTCAATTCATGAGCATCTTCCTACTGGTATCTCTGTAAAGAATAGGATAGATCTGGAAACCACTAGGTCAAGAATCAACTCATTTCTTTAAAGTCCTAACAGCCAAAATGATCAAGGTATTGTATGATACCCAACTAAACAAAATGGCTTGTTTAATTCTGCCATAGAGTATAGGCAGGGCCCGCCTTTCTGTGATTCAAAAGTTTCCTTTGGCATTCCATAATGGATGGGCCATGCACCCAAAATTTTCCTCCATTGGATAATCTTAGTTATTCAATTCACATCCTTCATGTAGATTGTTGAGCAAGCAGTCCACATTCAATCAGAAATTTTCCACAATTGTATGGGTAGGATTTTCCACTCTGAGAAATGTTTTGGGGCATGATTTCTTCAGGAAGCATCCTACCAGATAAGCAGAACGGACCATATATATAAAGATGGCTAACTGTATATTTATTGGCCAAACTAAAAATAATTTATTTTTATCAAGCAAATTATATTTCCTATAAAAAATCAATACAATCCAAACTATTTGAAGAGATTCAGACTTAAACTAGTACATACTCCAGCAAAACTAAAAACTGCAAAATTCACTTCACGTTCTTAAACATAACAGATTGTTTAAATCAAGATATTAGAATGCTTCTTGGATTACAGCTGCAAAATTGGTTTCAAATTAGTTTTAAAATAATCATATTTAGTTCAATTGAAGCTTCAAAAAAAAGGTACTTCCTTTGTGTGACTGACATTAGTTGAATTTTGATTCCATCTTAACAAAATAGGATCAGTAGGAAGTTGCATGAGAAAAAAAAAAGGGGGGGGGGGGACACAATTGATGTAATTTGAAGCCGTTGATATAAGTGAAAACAATGATTAACGGTCATGATTTAAAGTTCAAGGGACCAAGATTACCATATAGGCAGATTGATTCATGGACCGGAAGTTCTTGGGGATCCAAAAGCTAGTAGATTGGCATGTCGTGTGAGTCTCGAGAGGACCGGTCTCGTGACTATTTGAACCATCTGGCCTAAAAAATACACACATTTGTTTCAAGAATTTTATCAAACACGTAACATGCGCGTCAATCTTAACAACTAAATTTCTTTTAAAAAAAAAAAAGGTATATATCATTTCTGGACAAAAGATTACAGCTTTTCGGGTCTTTGCAGGAAAAAAGGACCTGCAGAAGACCTATCGTAAGGATCCGAGATCCCCTAGCCGAAAGAAACAAAACAAAGAAACATCAGAAAGGACATAGGCCTTAATTTCTCCTCACTCTGATTGACCTGAGACTAACCTTGTCCAGGAAGAGGAGACCCTTCACTTGCTGAGGCAAATCCACCCTGCAAGAGGTAAGAAAACGAACTTGGGATACACTCCCATCACGCGTGAGCGCTTCGGCCGAAGCATTACTGTCATGCCCCAAACTCAGAAACCGGGCTCACAAAATTCCCGATCGCCGAATCCAGCGCCGACAGCCTCCGTAGAACCCCATTCTCGGCTCCCAGCTCCCATTCGCCAGGTTCCGATCTTGGGATGCTACGAGGAGGATTTCAACGTCAGTTTGATTCGTAATAAGCATAACCAAAGGCATAACCCACAAACAATAACCAAGAATTCCATTACATTTCCACTATGATCAAAAACTTTACAAGTACAATGAGCATGAAGGGGAAATACAATGGTAAAAAAAATAAAAACTCCAAAGTGCTCTGCAATGTGCTCCTGCCTCAGTGCTGCTGCGCCCCAACGTCACCTGCACGCAACGGTCATGCATAAGCTTATAGAAATCTTAGAGGGTGGTGAAAGTGTGTGCGCAAGGTAGTAATATGATCATGCAATATCAGAGTAATGTGAAATATGCAGATGGATCCGTAATATCATGAGCCATACCAAGGCTATGCGATGCAAGATGCAAATGAAGCATACAATCCTCATCTAAGTCCACATGTCAATACAGCTCAACTCTGGGATATCACCGGGGTCTAGTACACTCTAAACCAGATCACCGCCACATCGCATGCAATAAGGTAAGTGGAAGAGACCTCACTATCTGTCTACCAATATCGGGCACGACTCGTCGATAGCGGACCCATTCCTCGAACTGGTCAAACTCAGCCTAGCATTGCCCCCTACTCTCAGGCGGGTAAGGCCGCACCCCCTTTCAACCGACCACGACACAGTGGAGAGCGCAGCCGTCTGGTAATCGGCACTCGACGCTCATCTACCCACTCGGTCTAGACGTTTGAGCAACCTCTTGGTACCATAAGGGTTTAAGGACTTTCACCCAGGGATATCTATAGCACCCCATGTAGAACAAGATTTTCGGTATCCAATCCTACCAACCACGATGCGTCTGTGGAGGCTACGGTCCCGATGTCGCTAGGACGTACAATAACCATGTCACACAAATGCGAAATGCATGAATCACGCTATCCAATCATGCAACAAATCCTACGGATATCGTGCGCTCATGTAGGGCAACACCGCCTAATCGGGAGCCCATAAACAACCTACCCGAAGGTATATGCTATGATCAGTCAATTCTCATGTCAAGCATACATATGATGCGTATGATCATGAGTCATGGAACTATTCTAAACATGTTATATTGAGATGAACTATCCTTACAATGCAGATGGGCCTGGACGGTCTATACACAATAAGTACGGGCCTAGCAATGGGCCCTAAGGAGAGTCGTAATGTGGACATCCAACCAACATTACACTCGCAATGTGGACGTCAAACCAACATTGCTCCCAAGGCACGAACTTTGTAAACATCGCTGCTTAATCTGTGTTGGGATTACACATTGCAATGGACCTTAGGTTCATCTCATTGGGCCTTAAATATATCCAATGGACCATGCTATATGGGCCTGTTATTCGTCAAATGGGCCACATAAATGGACCACACTAATGGGCCTTACGTGCATTGCAATGGGTCATAACCCGTGGGCCTTAGATTGCATCATAATGGGTCTAATCACATCGGCTTTATACATACCAAATGGGCCTAAATCATAGGCCTTATCTATCAAGTGAGCCTACATCCATAGGCCTTATTATCAAATGGGCCTAAATCCATACGCCTTATATGAATCAAATGGGCCTAACCTCATAGGCCTTATATAAATCAAATGGATCCTACATCCACAACAAAAATAGGCCCCCAATAGACTATTATCACTACATTAAGATGGGCCTTAAAACAGGCTAAGGTGGGGTCCACTGGGAATACGAATCTGGCTCAACATTTTAAGCTTATGGCCAAAATGAGCTTGTAAAGTGGATAGACGGCTTGGATTTAACACACGTATCATGGGGGGGCTCACTATCATTGGACAGTGCACGAAGAACACATGCACCAGGGCCCACCGTCCGCTGGACGGTGGGAATAAAACACATATATCTGGTGGGTTCCACCATCCACCTGGACGGTGGGAATAAAACCCACACATCACTTGTGGGTCCCATGTGGGGCCCACCAGAAACGTTTAAATGCCATCCAAACCGTTCATAAGGTCACACGGACCTTCATGGGGCCCACCAGAAACGTTTAAATGCCATCCAAACCGTTCATAAGGTCACACGGACCTGTGTGAAGGTAAAACATAAATTTCATCTTGATCCAAAACTTCTGTGGACCCCAGGACGGGTTTTAATGGTAGATGTTCATTCACACTGTTTCTTATGGTGTGGGCCACCTGAGTTCTGGATCCGGCTGAAACTTGGAGGGGGCCCACCTGAGGAGGGGACCCACCTCATGAACGGCGTGGATCAAACATATACATCATTGTGGGGCCCACGGCAGTAGCCATGGATAGCTGGCTGCCCGCCTGCCCGCCTAACGCTGCACGCAGCAGCGTGCAGCTGCTGCTCTTCTCAGAGGCAGAGGCAGAGCCTCAAGCCTTGCTTATTCAAAAATAGGAAAAACCCATTTTTCTGGGGTTTTCATCGTGTGGGGTCCGCATCATGAGAATTCACTCCGTTCATTGTGTTCAGTGACTCGAGGCCGTCCCAATGAGTCTAAAGTTCAAATTTTCTTGGTACATAATAACTTCAAGTTATGCTTTAATGGTAACCACCAATGTTCTCAATGCTATGGCCCACCAGATATTCAGATCAGCCCCAATCTTCTACTCAACGGCTAAAATACTGTTGGTAAGAGGATGGACGGCTTAGATTGGAAATATACATCAAGGTGGAGCCTATGCAGGTGGCTCACCCCAAAGCCCTCTTTTTATTATTATTACAGGGACGTCCAGCATCCCAGACGCTGGACGGTTTGGTTCTAAAAAAAATACATTATGGTGGGCCCTATTGAAGTGGGCCACCACTGATGGATGATGCAGGTACAACATGTAAGGTGGGCTCCACTCGAAGAACACTGGACAAAATAAATACCTTAAGGTGGGGTCCATTCAAGTGCGCCACACAAACACAATATGATAAAAAAAAGGAAAATAAAGTAGAGAGAGATAGAGGGTGGGACACGCTTGTGATGGAGGACTCCGCCACTATGAGCCCTCCCTTGCAAGAGATCATACAATAAAATGGGTCCTTCTACACATGGAACTAACGAAAAATCGGATTCAACGGTGGAGATCCTTTCTCCACCAATATGGACGGTCTAGATGACCTTTAAATGTAATGAAATAAACATCATGATGGGGTCCATGGAGAATGGCCCCATCATGGATGATCATGATGATCAGAGTGGTCCATTGGCCACAACTTAGGGTCCCAAGTGAGATCCAAACCATTGATCGGTTGGCCTCACTTGACCCATCCCAAAAATATGAAAAACTACTAATATCTAGCACCCACCGTCCTATCTTCTTGCTCCTATGGGCTCCTTAGCACCTTAGCTTCAACTTCAATGGATGAGATAAGGAATGGATGGCTAGGATGAGAGATGATGGGATAGGAAAGTGGGTCACACTTAGAGTTTTTGGAAGAGAGGGAGAGGCTTGGAGAATGCTCATACGTATGGGGCTTCTCTCCTTTGGATTTCTTTTGAAAATGAGAAAGAGAGAAGGAGTTGTAAAGGGAGAGAGAGAGAGTGATGGATGAATGTGGTGATGGGTGTGTAAGACACCTTTGTTGACTTTGGTGGCATTTGTGTAAGAAAGGCATGGCATTGGAAGACTTTTGAGGCATTTGTGTAAGAAAAGTATGGGCATGGAATACTTTTGTGGCTTGCTTGGGAAAGGGTGAAAGTGATGTGTACTTGACATGTACTTGACATGTGATGGATTGATAGATTGATTGATTGATGGAATTGATGGGATTGATGTGACACATCGTAGAGATTCCCTTGGGTTTCGCAACGCGTGACTTTTTTCTCGCACCGAACGTTGGCCCACATCTCTTGACCAGGGTATCGCCTCATCGCGCAAGTCACGGCATCGGAACCACAGCGATTGCGCGGTCGCTATGGTATTGGTCTTGGGTTGAGTCGATACAGGTTGCTGGCATATGAATCAGGGTCGCACGTCAATATCAGTTAATGGTCGAAGTTACCGAAATTCAACCGGTAAGACCGCGGAAGTCTACGAAACGGTACGGTCTAGGATACGGGTCTTACAATTACCCTCCCTAAGCATGTGTCTGAACTCCACTGAAGAAAAAGTCCGTAGTTTTTCTGTAATGGTTCTCCAACCATTCCATTGCCAACCAATGTTTGCTTCCTTGTTGAAGACCTTGATTACGAATTTCGAATCTGACTCCACCACAATTTTGGAGAAAATGTTTTCCACGCATTGAAGAAGCCCATCATGAACCACACGAATTTTAGCTCCAATATTGGACATCACACCATAGCCAAAAGCGAAACCAAACAAGAAATCTCCCTTGTCATTTCTACATACCCCTCCACCCCCAGCCAAGCCCGAGTTTCCCCTAAAAGACCCATCAACATTAACTTTTACCCAACTAGGAGGAGGTTTCTGCCATAGGACCACCGATTGTTGCGTCAGGTAAGGCTGCACATTCTTGCTATTAATATCTTCATTGGAGGTATTGGTCAGCCACCAAGAGACTTTTGCGATGACCAATGGAGACTTCATAGCTCTATCATCATAAAGAGCCCCGTTCCTAGCATGCCAAAGTTTCGAAAGAATAAAAGCTAGAGTAAGAAGGAATCATACCAAGCGCCCTCTTCTATCAGCGCAGACCCTCCTCCATTGAAGAATTCTTGCTTCCATCGTTGACGCCTGCATCAAGGAAATCCCTGCCTGAAAAGCAAAAAATCTCTAGACGTTAAAAGCTTGCTGACCATCAAGAAAGAGATGGGACATGGTCTCTTTGGCTAGACCCAGCTCAGAATCTTCCCTGCAGCAGCCACACTTTGTTACAAGGGACACGCCTCTGGATTGGATTGCTTTATCAACCGGAATTGCATTGTGAATAATTTTCTAGACAAAAAGGGAGATCTTTGGCGAAAGTTTTCGGTGCCACACCCATCTCGCCCAGCCCTTTTTGGGGGCGATCGATCTACTGTTGTCCCAGGAAGATTTAACGGAGAAGGCTCCTGAAGAGGTGAAGGGCCAAAGAGGGGTATCGAGGCCAGGTGAAACACAAAAACCATGCTGGAAGATACACCCAGAAACGTCACTAGGGAGCATGGAAAGAGCCATCGACGGCGAGAGAGGACCGGATGAGCCCAGCACCTGGTTAACTTCCAAGGAAAAAGCATGGGCTAAGATTTCTGACGTCAAAAAATTCTAAAGAGGGCCAAGACCAGTCCAATTACAATGCCAGAAGCTACATTCGCTTGAACCAACACTCCACTGGACTTTTTCCACCAGGAATGGAATGACGCTCAAGATCTTCTTCCAATAGGGGACGCGCTCCTTACATATCTGTCGGGCATCAATGTTTCCTGGTTGTAACCATACTTTGCTGCCATAAAGGAGGCCCATAAACTGGATTCCCTGCGGAACTGAAGCACCCAAGCCATTTTAAATTGGAAGGCTTTCATCACCTTTGTAAGAATTTGGGCACCTAATCCACCTTCGTCTTTCGGCCTTGTTATAATCTTTCAACTCTTCCAATGTAATTTCTGTTTACCACCCACCGACCCCCAGAAAAAAGAGGCGAAAGTTTTCTCAAGGCCTGACAGAACCTGTTTTGACATGCAGGAGACTGCCATAGTATGTATAGGAATACAGCCTAAAACATGCTTGATAAGTACCATTCTACCTACTTGTGATAAAAGTCTGAATCTCCAGCCCCTAATCCGGCCTTCCACTTTGTCTACCAATGGTTGGAAATCATTAGCTTTCAATCTACCAACTGCCAGAGAGACTCCTAAATAGAGAAAAGTGCCTGTGGATCTTCCGATGTCTAGCTGTCTGGAGATAGCTCGAATCTTAGCTGTCAGAGTTTTATCAGAGCAATAAAAGGAGCTTTTGTCTTTGTTAATACATTGTCCCGATGCTAATTAGTACTCCTCCAACAGAGCTATAATCCTTCTCATCGAAATCTTGCCTCCGTTAAGAAAGAGGAGGATATCATCTGCATAAAGAAGATGGGAAACAACCGGGTTGCTCCTCCCTAGGGAGAAAGGAGCACAATTGTTAGTCGCAACCATGTGATGAAGGCCACGGCTTAAGATGCCCGCCCCTAGAATGAATAAACTCGGCGAAAGTGGGTCACCTTGCCTCAACCCACAGTATGACTTGAAAAAACCAGTTTCTTCCCCATTTATCAAGACAAAGAACCAGCAAGAAGAGTAGCAGTTCTCAACAATGTTGACCCACCTCTCACAAAACCCGAACCGTGTCAAAACCTGCTTTAAGAAAGTCCAATCTACCTTGTCGTATGCTTTTTCCATATCTAGCTTGAGCACCATATTGCCTCCTTTAGACTTCTTATTAACCTCCCTGAACAACTCCTGAGCAAGAGCAATATTTTTCGAGATAGCCCGACCTTTAATAAAAGCCCCCTGCTCTGGGGAGATCAGAGAGGGGAGGAGACGACTGAGTTTGACTGCTATAATCTTTGAGAAGATCTTATAGAGACAGTTGCATAAGCTTATGGGGCGGTAGTCAGCCCATTTCCTAGGAGCGACCCCTTTGGGAATCAAACAAATCAACGAGGAATTAACTGCTCGAGGAATCTTCCCTCCCTGGAAGAAGTATACCATCGCCTTGTGAATGTCAAGGACAATAATGTCCCAACAAACTGAATAGAAAACTCCAGAAAAACCATCTGGGCCAGGCGCACTTTCTGGCGAAATGGAGAGGACAGCTGCGTACACTTCTTGGATGGAAGGATGTGCCGTGAGACAGTCATTCATCTCCTGCGCCACTAAATGCGGCACTAAGTCGAGTAAAGCTGAACTGACAGTGCTGGGTCTGCCTTAAAAAAGGTCCTCAAAATGTGTAAGACCCGTATCCTAGACCGTACCGTTCCATAGACTTTCGCGGTCTTCCCAGTCGAATTTTGACAACCTTCGACCCTTAACCGATATTTACGCACAACCCTGATTGGTATGTCGTCAACCCGTATCGACTCAACCCAAGATCTTTACCATAGCGACCGCGCTGTCGCTGCAGTTTTGATGCCGTGACTCGCGCGCCAAGGCGATACCCTAGTCAGGAGATGTAGTGCGACGTTCGGTGCGAGAAAAACGCCACAGGTTGCAAAACTCAAGAGAAACTCTACGAGATGTCACATCAATTCCATCAATCAATCAATCTCATCACATCACATGTCAAGTACATATCAAGTACACATCACCTTTCACCCTTTCCCAAATAAGCCACAAAAGTCAAAAGTTTCTTGCAAAGCCCATGCATTTTTTACACAAAAGGCCACAAAAGTCAAAAAGTTCTTACACTCATCACCACCACATCCATCACTCCATCACCCATCTATCTCTCTCTCTCCCTTTACAACTCTCTCTCATTTCTCAAGCTTCATTCCAAGCAACAAAAGACTCCATACGTATGAGCTCTTCAAGCCTCTCCCTCTCTTTCAAAACTCCAAGTGTGGCCCACCTTTCCATCCCAAGATCTCTCATCCTAGCCATCCATTTCTCATCTCCTCCATTAAAATCAAAGCTAAAGTGCTAAGGAACCCATAGGAGCAAGAAGATCGAACGATGGGTGCTAGATAATAGTAGTTTTTTTCATATTTTTAAGATGGACCAAGTGAGACCAACCGATCAATGGTTTGGATCTTACTTGGGACCCTAAGATGTGGTCAATGGTCCACTTTGATCATCATGATCATCCATGATGGGGCCATTCTCCATGGACCCCATCATGATGTTTATTTCATTACAATTAGAAGGTCATCTAGACCGTCCATACTGGTGGGAAAGGGATCTCCACCGTTGATTTTAGATTTCGGTGGTCCCACATGCTTTAGGGCCCACTTGATGTATGTTGTAGATTATGAAAGGGAGGGCCCATAGTGTCGGGGTCCCTCCATCATCCGATCTTCCTTTCTCTTTTTCTCTCCCTCTCCTTTTATTTATTATTAATTGTGTGTGATGGTGTGGCCGTGTGGCCCACTTGGATGGACCCCACCTTAATATATGTCTTCCCATGCCCTCCAATCCCTATTTTGGTGGCCCACATCCATAGTTGGGGCCCACCTCAATGTATAAATTATGTCCAGGGACGCTGGACATTCCCTGGACGTGAGTTAAACACAAATATAGCTTGGTTCAAGCCTTGGGAGTGGACCATTTGTGTAGGCCCCACCTTGATGTATGGGTACAATCCAAGCCGTCCATCCTCTTTCCCATATCATTTTAGGCGTTGAGCCAAAGAATGAGGTCAATCCGATGATTAGGCGGGCCATACCATAGAAAACGGTATTTCTTACCCTTCAAAGGCTATTAGGGCCCATCTTGTTGTTTCTACACGCCAAATAAATGCCAAACATTGGACTTGTACGGCATGTTTGGGCCCTAAAATCTATTGGGCGGAGTGGATTTCCAAGGAGTGGGCCCCACATGTGAAATTTCTTAGAAAAAAAAAAGGAAAGAAGAAAGGAAGTAGCGTTGTTGCTGCTGTCAGAAGGCAGCAGGCGCTGCCTGCGCTCTAGCGGGCGGGCGGACGGACAGCGTCCCACGGCTGCTGCCGTGGGCCCCACCATGATGTATATGTAATATCCACGCTGTTCATTTGGCGGGCCCCTCATTGAAGCAGCCCCCCGTCCAAAATGGGGCCTATCTAACGCTCGAGTGGCCCACACTGCAAGAAACAGTAGGATTGAACCTCTACCATTGAAACCCATTTTTGGGCCCACATAAGTTTTGAATCAATCTGAAATTTGTGTTTTCCCTTCATCCAGGTCTGAGTGACCTTATGAACGGATTGGATGACAAGTAAACATTACAGTGGGCCCCACATGGGAACCCATAGCGATGTATGTGTTTTACATCCACCGTCCAGACGAATGGTGGTACCCACCATGATATATTTGTTTATTTCTATCGTTCATCCAGCGGACGGTGGAGCCCTCTGTGATGCATGTGCTTTGTCTGCACTGTCCAGTGACAGTGGGACCCGCCATGATGCATCCAGACTGTCCATCCACTTGGAAAGATCATTTTAAGGCCTATGGATTTAGGCCCATTTGACATATAAGACCTATGGGTTTAGGCCCATTTGATTTATATAAGGCCTATGGATTTAAGCCCATTTGACATATAAGACCCATAGGTTTAGGCCCATTTGATTTATATAAGGCCTATGGATTTAGGCCCATTTGATTTATATAAGGCCTATGGATTTAGGCTCATTCGATATATAAGGCCTATGGGTTTAGGCCCATTTAATTTATATAAGGCCTAGGGGTTTAGGCCCATTTGATTTATATAAGGCCTATAGGATTAGGCCCATTTGATTTATATAAGGCCTAGGGGTTTAGGCCCATTTGATTTATATAAGGCCTATAGGAATAGGCCCATTTGATATGTATAAGGCTCATGAGATTAGGCTCATTTGATGCAATCTAAGGCCCAGGGGTTATGACCCATTGTAATGCACATAAGGCCCATTGGTTCAGCCCATTTATGTGGCCCGTTTGATGAATAAAAGGCCCATATGATATGGCCCATTTGATATATTTAAGGCGCCCAATGGGATGTACCTAAGGCCCATTGTAATGTGTGATCCCAACATTGATTATGTAATGATGTTTACGATGATCGTGCCTTGGGAGCAATGTTGGTTTGACGTCAACATTGAGAGTGTAATGTTGGTTGGATGTCCACATTACGACTCTCCTAAGGGCCCATTGTTAGGCCCGTACTTATTGTGTATAGGCCGTCTAGGCCCATCTGCTTTATAAGGATAGTGCATTATTTTATAACATGTTTACTATAGCTCCATGACTCATGATCATACGCATCATATGTATGCTTGATATGAGAAGTGACTAATCATAGCATATGCCTTCGGGCAGATTGTTTATGGGACCCCGATTAGGCGGTGTTTCCCTACATGAGCGCACGATATGCACAGGATTGTTGCATGATTGGATAGTGTGATTCATGCATTTCGCATTGTGTGATATGGTTACTGTACGCCGTAGCGACATCGGGGCCGTAGCCTCCATAGACGTATCGTAGATGGCAGGATTGGATATTGAAAATTTTATTCTACATGGGGTGCTATAGATATCCCTGGATGAAAGTCCCTAAACCCTTATGGTACCAAGAGGTTACTCCAACGTCTAGATTGAGTGAGTAGATGAGCGTTGAGTGTCAATTACTAAATGGTTGTGCTCTCCACTGTGTCATGGTCGGTTGGAAGGGGGTGCGGCCTTACCCACCCGAGAGTAGAGGGCAATACTAGGCTGAGTTTGACCAGCTCAAGGAATGGGTCCGCTATCGACGAGCCGAGCTCGATATTGGCAGGTGGATAGTGAGGTCTCTTCCACTTATCTTATTGTGCGCGATGAGGCGGTGATCTAGTTTAGAGTGTATTAGACCCCGATGATATTCCAGATTTGAGTTGTATCGATGTGTGGATATAGATGAGGATTTGTATGTTTGAGTTACATTTCACATCGCATGGCCTTGGGATGGCCGATATCATTCATGTCTTGCATCGCATAGATTTGGTACGGCTAATGATTTTCATGGATCCATCTGCATATCCCGCATTATTCTGATATTACGTGTTCATATTACTACCTTGCGCACATACTTTCACCACCCTCTAAGCTTTCTATAAACTTATGCACGACCGTTGCGTGCAGGTGACGTTGAGGCGCAGCAGCACTGAGGCAGGAGCACTTTGCCGATCACTTTAGAGATTTTGTTCGTCATCATTGTATTTGCCTTTATGCTCACTGTACTTGTAAAGTTTTTTATCATAGTGAAAATGTAATGGAGTTTTTGGTTGTTGTTTGTGGGTTATGCCGTTGGTTATGCTTATCACAAATCAAATTGACCTTAAAAATCCTCCTCGTAGCATCCTAGGATCTGAACCTGGCGAATGGGAGCTGAAAGCCGAGAATGGGGTTCTACGGAGGCTGTCGACGCCAGATTCGGTGATCAAAAATTTTGTGAGCCTGGTTTTTGAGTTTGGGGCTGACAAAATGGTTGATAGCAGCTTTCTTAATTTCGTCGGGCTCCTTCAACACTTCCCCTGATACAAGCTGAATGCTAGTAATTCTGCCTCTTCTTTGTCTTTCAGTAGCTGTGGCATGAAAAAATTGAGTGTTGTGGTCACCTTCATCTAACTAGCTTATTTGGGACTTCTGTTTCTAGAATAATTCATGTTTTGTCTCCCACTGGGTCAGCTGCGCAGACGCTTCCTGAAATCTGTGATGTAAGTTCATGTCGCTTCCCTGGATTGGGTCTAACTGCTGGAGCTGAAGATCTAAGTTTGCTACTACATTTTCTGCTGCCTTAACCCCTCAAAGATGTCCCCAAACTGTTCTTTGTTCCAGGATTTTAGCTGAGATTTTACGCTTTTCAGCTTAACTAGCACATTGATAACCAGATGATAAGAATCTACCTTGTCCCATGCCTCTTTGACTACTTGCATGAAGGAGCTTTCCTTCGTCCACATCTTCTAAAACCAAAATGGTTTTGGCGTGATCGGAGGTTTGGGAGGGAAGGCTAGGAGTAAGGGGCTGTGGTCGGAGTTGATTCTAAACAAATGTTCAATGTGGAACCTCGGAAACGCGGATGAGGCTATATTGATAAGTATTCTATCCAGTCTGGCCCAACTCCTGGAGGTGCTTGACTAGTTATTGCACCAAGTGAATCTTGGCCCCGTGAACCCTGAATCTAATAAACTCGTTGTTTCGATCGCCTTGCTGAATTCCCTAGCACTGTGACTGTCAAAGGCACCTTTGTTCCTCCTTTCTTCTGCTGCTATGACGGCATTGAAGTCCCCACAGACTCCCCATGGGCCCTGTAGGCTATTAGAAAGGTCTGCCAAATCATTCCAGAGTTGTCTCCTGGTAAAACGAGAGCAATTAGCATAGATCGCTATTAGATTGAGAGAGAGTTGCATTGTCTGGATATACAGATTAACAGAAAGCAAGTGGTTAGATGCTTTAATAATTGAACAAGAGAAAACATCTTTATAGTAGAACCAGATCTTTCCACCTTCCACCTCATCAGAGTGGGAGAGGTCAAAACCCAACAACAGGCCTAGTCGAACTCTGTTTGAATCCCTGATCATCGGTTCTAGGATCACCACAATCCAAGGGTTGTGAGACCTGATCAGACGTTTCAATGTTCTGACCGTCCTGCGGTTTCCAATGCCCTGAGCATTCCAAAAAGGATCTTATCCATCTATGATACATCCTATGTTCACTGCCCGTCGTTTGAGTCTCCTCAGCCTGGTTTCCCAGTCGTCTCTGCTATAGAAAATTCGCGCCCTTGTCCTATGTACATCTGAAACTTTAGCCTGCTATGTTCCTTGAGATTTATCTTTTAGAGATGCTGCTTGCCCCTG
The DNA here is from genome assembly GCA_037074715.1 of Magnolia kwangsiensis. Classification (NCBI taxonomy): domain Eukaryota; kingdom Viridiplantae; phylum Streptophyta; class Magnoliopsida; order Magnoliales; family Magnoliaceae; genus Magnolia; species Magnolia kwangsiensis. The sequence goes on along the minus strand of CM073578.1, from coordinate 6,972,697 downwards.
CTTTGGCTGGAGAGTTGGGACCTGATCCAGGATCTGCTCATTTTCTGGATGATTCAGCTGAGGTTCTACCGCTTCCTCTGCTTGCTCACCTCCTTTCAGCTGAATTAAATCTGTTGAGGGATGCACTTGCAAGGCAGCCCTGTCACCAACCTCTATCGTTGTGCATTGGTTTCGAAAATATGGAGATAAGTCGATCTCCAACTGAGGTATCAAACCGTTGATCTCCAACTGATGTAGCAAACCATCTCGCGCTGGATAGTGAAAAGTGTCTGCTAGGAGTGGGTCCCCTTGGCTGTCATAGCGTGAGGCCGTGAGCTGTGTCTCGTACAACTCATTTTCTGAATCTGTAAAATGTTCCTCCGTTATTGTAAACACCCCGCTCTCTCTTCCCTGAGATTGTCTATCTAGCAAGTATGGCATATTTCCTACCGATTGTATTCTCTTGCACCTGTAAACTCTTGGTATGTTGCTGATCGAGTTCGATCCCTTGTACACTACTTGCTAATTTTCAGGATGAGCAGTAGTTATAGATTCCATGTTGAAAAGATCCCTGGAAATGTCTGCCATATCACTGCTGTTACCTTGCTTATGTTCTTGGTTATTATAAATTTGACATTGAAGGATTGATGGGCTAGAAATGATGTTTTCGCTACTGCCGATGGCCAAACTTTTTTCTTTCGGAGGTATCTCTTCTGTGGAATGCTGTCTATAAGAATCCTGCAAATTTCTCAGCTGCCGATCTTCTTCATTGGCTGTAGATGAGACCAATCTTCCCAAGTTCTAGTCTCTATTGATAAGAATCTCACCCTCAGATGGGCTGGTGTCATGTGTTTCAGACATTACATTTCTTCTCAAAAGAGGGCCTGAAGCTAAGTGAACCTCAGCCCCTGTACGAGCAATGTCACCTGTATTCTCTATTTCCATAGCTTGTGAGAGAGAGATTAAATCATTTACTTCATGAACTACCTTTTTCCCATACAGAGGAATGGTTTCCTGCTCACACCCTGTACGAGCTACATCACCTATATTCTCCATTGTCATAGCCTCTGAAGGAGAGGTTAAATCATTCACTACCTTTTTCCCATCCAGAGGATTGGTTTCCTGCTCACATCGAGAGACATTATCGGTCTCTATCTCCTCACTGGCCTTGCTACAAACATGTCGTTGGCATGAAGCTCAGCTCACTTGCTTGGTGTTGAAGCTTTTTTCCACCCAAGCCCTCGTGCTTTCCTTGTATCCCTGCACACCATTAGAAATGCTTTGTGTACTAATGGGTTCTACCTCTACCACAATCGGAAAACATCTACCTATAACCACCAGATTTAGGACCTTTTGTAGATTTTTCCGCGGGCACAAGGTCACCTTGATACGAGCAAAGCATTAGAAGATGCCATAAGCGCTTATCAGATCAATTTGGGTCACTCTCCCCAATTGATTTCCCAAATCCAGCAAGACCGACTCCATCCAAGTGTGTGCTAGTATTCCGTATAGTCTGAGCCACACACCTTCCCCTCCAAAAACTTCCTCTAGGGTCCACTTAAAGACCTTGGTCATGTGTAAAGAAGTGTGGAGTTCCGAATCTGATAGGAATTCATCGAGCGCCTTTTTGGATTTCCATATTATCAAGAATTTGTTTGTGGATATTCGTGTGATTTATGGTCCAAAGCAGGAAGCCTTGATAGCATTCTGGATCCAGAGAATCGAAATGTGGGTATTTGAAACGGTGGTTACCACTCCCAATTTCAAGGTCTGCATTCTGGTTTCAACAGCTTTTCGGTCAACAATGGTGGCTGCTTTGTCCTCCTGTCGAGCTCTCTCAGGCCGCGGAATGTCTCTAGTCTTCACTGCATTTGCATCGGATAGAGATGGGTCTGATATGGCTGCTACATACCTTGAATCAGGGTTGTTTCAAATGGGAGCGTCACTCGGTAGGGTTTTCTTGCTCCGAGCCCATCAGATCTCAACGATTCTATCGTCGATTCACTTGCCATTTAGGACATCCATGGCATTCTTTGTGTCCTGCTCGTATCTGAATCGAGCGAAGCCATAACCTCTCGGCTTAAGAGTTCCCAGAAGTTTCGGAATATACGTGTCCATCACCTTTCCAAATTTGCTGAATATCTGGAAGAGATCTTCCATGGATGTATCAAAAGTAATGTTCCGATGAACAAGCTGAAATCTCTAGCATTGATGTGCTTACCTCTCCCATTTGGGTTTTGGGTCAAAAAATCAAATGGAGCCGCAATGCTTGTTTGGGGCAATCTTCCTCTTCGGTTTAAATGACGATGATCTGTAACCAGCTGCCATTCCTCATTTGGTCCGGCATTGCCGTACCCAGCAAGGTCTCCCATCAACGCTCGAGCTGCCAGCTGCGATTTTGAGTTGCTAAAATGTTAATCATCAATGATAGTGACTCTAAAAATGAAAGCAATGAAACCAATGCATGCGCTTTATGAAGGATCACCAAACTAGATTTAAAGAGGTATTCCATTATTGACCTGGAACTGCTACACAGATTTGTACACAATGACAACCTCAACAATATCACGGCATATGATTGTTAGGTACTTCATATACCTACCCTCTGAAAACATGCGCGTCCCATTAACCTCGGGCACAAATAAGGCAATGATCAATATTTAGAATATCTATCAATTGTTATGTGTAAATGCTTTGACTTGCTGTAAATACAATGATCTCAAACATCCCTACAAATATTTCTTTCAAGAATACGTAAATTAGTTACGTTATCTGGCGAACGTACACCGACTGCACCTCATTGCAAAGTATACTTGTAAAGTCAAGTCGGAATTTTCACACTAATCCAACATAGAGTGTAACAGAGTTTCAACCAAATATATAATCAAATTGATGGGGGAGTATTTCATATGATTGGCTTGGAAATAGCAAATGCTTCAAAGATGAGCTCATTTTTGAAACGTATGAAAAGCTTGTAAAGAGTAAAGAATGATCAAAGTCATTCACCTCATACAAAATTTCATTTAAAATGTTCCCAATATATTCAATTTTCACATTAACCTCATTAAAAGGCTAAAACATGCGCGATATGTCATAAGTTTATATGGTCATACATATGACTGGATTCAGCAGTGATGACATCTTTAAGTTCCATTTAAGGGTTGATAGCGAGATTATTAGGAGTTCAAATCAAAGTCATAAAAATCAGAAATATTAGAATTTTTTTTATTTTTTATTTTTTTAAACGTGGACTGTAGCCACAATTCCAATATTAATCACAGAGAAGTACAGAAATTAGAGAGGGGCCCAACAAAAAGAGAAGACCCCCCCTATCGTGAAAGAGCTAGCAAAAGCTATAGGGAGACCCGAGGCTGGCCAAAAAATAAAGCCTCGAACAGCAAACGAGAAGCGAAAGAAAAACTATATAGGGTCTACCAATCTAATTGCACCCAAACCAACTTTGTCAAGTACCACCAAGCCACGCATCTCACGAGGAAGGTCCCAGGAGGAAAGGAAATCCTTGTTGATCTGGGTAGTGCTGCCTAACCGGGCAACAGCATCTACTGGCATGTTCCCTTGCCTGAGAGTGTGAGCGAAGCGGAATGAACCCTTCAAATTGAGGGGGAGAATACGAGCCACCTGATGATGCGACTTCCACCCCACCTTGGAGGTATTGTTGAGCCAATCCACCACAAGCTTCAAATCTGACTCATCGAGCATATCCCATAGGCCGAGGCTCACACAAATTGAAAGACCCTCAAATACCGTCCTAAGCTCCGCAATGTTATTCGAACCAATGCCGAAACCACGAGAAAAGGCACAAATCATATCACCGTTATCTCTCCTGCAAATGCCACCTCCGCCTAAAGGACCCGGGTTGAGCAGGGAAGAGCCATCAACATTCAGCTTGACCCAGCACTGAGCCGGCCTAGTCCAGAGCACAACGACAGCACTTTTTTGCACCAGCTGAGCCGCAAGGAGGTGGAGGTTCTTGAGTTGGAGACGGACCACCCAGGAGGGACGGTTGAGAACCATCTGCGCACCTTTCCCAAAAATCCTTCTCAGCCACCAATTAATTCACGAGATCACTGCCCCAATATTCAACTTCATATTGCCAAACCTGGAATAGTTGCAAGCCTTCCATATTTCCCAAAGCATGAAAATGGGAGTGAGAGCATGGATATGACGAAGTTGACCAGTAGTTGGAGATGCCCCCCACCACTGATTAAGTCTTTCGAACGGAGAGGCATGCTCGACAAAGGAAATCCCAAAAATGCCACTGAAATGGCGCCAAGTCACCGTAGCAAGGTGACTCGAGACAAAAAGATGCCCCAAAGATTCCTGATGGCTGGCAGATGGACAACACACACATCGAGAGGCCATAGAGATACCTTTAGATTGAATGCAATCATCCACGGGGATTGCCCCTCCGAGTAGCCTCCAGACAAAAAGCGACAACTTGGGTGGGACTTGAGGGTGCCAAAACCATCTCGACCAAGCACACCGATCCCCAGCCGGCCTGAGATTAACCCACGCCAATTTCACAGAGAAGGCACCTCATGTAGGAGTAAAAGGCCAAATGAAGGAGTCGTCAAATGATGTTGTGCAAAGGCCACTCTGGAAGATAAAGTTGATGGAATCAGGAGAGAGGCATTCATTGACAGACGAGGGAGGGGACGGCCCTTGGCTTCCAAGAAAATCTTTAACCTTTATGCTGTGGAGCGCAGGACAGATGGGCTGGACCACAACATCATGTAGGGGACCCAGACCGGTCCAATCGACGTCCCAGACATTGCTTTCCCCTCTCCCAATTAGACATCTGACATTGGTTCTATCAACTGATTTTCATCCCTATCATCTTATTGACAATACATGTCATAAAAGCCTTGTTTTCTAATATCTTGTCAAAATCTAATCAACCCCTTTTTCCTGTATTTTTTCATTTAAAAAGACTTAAACTACACATTATCATTCATTAACCAATAAAACCAAAATATCATAATTCAGTTTTAAGTTAACCTGTTGAAAAAAAAAAAAATCAAATTTAAATGCTAATAAGGCCTTCCTTGAACAACTGACCTCAAGTTCTCTTTCATTATAGAACTTAACACGTGCAATACAAAACCCAAATACCAGAATTCAATTTCACAATACCTCAAAAACAGAAATGACTCTAATACTATGAATTAACCCATCACCTTTCACTGAACAAAACCCAAACCCAAAATTCAAAATCTGAATCCAAATAAGAAAAGATATAAAAATAAAAAAATAAAAGAAAAAACAAAAAAGGATAAATATCATCCATACTAATATTCTCCACTTCTTCTATTCCTTAAACCCATTTGCAGTCACATTACAAGATCAAAACCCAAAACCTAAAATTCAATTTCATAGCAAAAATAAGAAGATAAAAGCATTAAATAGAGTGAGAGAAAACACAAAACAAAACAAAACCCATACAACAGAACGCTAATGCTTCAACATCAAATTTCTATCCCCTAAAAAAAGTTAAGAAAATCAAAACCTAACAGATTCTCCAACACAAGAAGAAGAGATTAAAGCTCCCATTTACTAACAATTGGATTTTTCCTGAACATTAATTACTATTTTTTGAATTTCAATGATTGCAATCAAAAATTAAAATCAAATGATGGTTGAAAGAAAATGGGAAAGTTTATAATAAAAAAAAAAAAAATCATAATGACGGCCAATTGAAAAATGCATTTCATATATTACATGTAAAACCTAATGAGCATAAACATGGATTTTAGTCATTCACATGGTGTAATTATCCCTTATCCTAAAAATTTATGGTATGTGAAATAAATCCTTAGAAATGATTTATGAATATTGTTTGTTGTGTTATCATCACTTATTAATTTGTATCAATGCACAATTCATATTCACATTTTCCTAAGAAATTAATCTCACAAATTAAAGAGAGATTTGAATGTAATTTCTTTGCAAATGCCACAAACATAACTTACCAAAGTCATAAGATTTTTTTAATCACTAACATCTTCATCTGATTGATTATTCGAATTGACAATATATAGCCATGATTGATGCGGGAATGCTTAGTTTACTCCAATGTCCCATTATCAATTATGTATTGATTTTTCCTATAAAACGAAATCAAAGTATTAAATTTTAACTTCCTGTATTTCAGCTTATTTCATGTCATGCTTAATAGATGTGATTCTACACCCTTAAACCTGATATGTCATGCATAACACAGTATGATATCTAGATTGATAATCCGGTGAACTATACCATATATTGCTCAAAATCATATGGATAATATAATCAAAGCCATCCAATCACAGGATTTTTCCTTGTGATTGTGAGTGATTACATATTCATCCATACTAAATCGAATGTTGTGATTGTAAAATTAAAGTGAATTTTAAGCCATGAACCAAACACATCAACAAATAAAGTTTCTACCCATGAAATCATGTGTTTGCCATGGGTATGAGATTTGGATTGCTAGTGCTCAGGTGGACCATGCCATGTATATTTATATCTCTAAGTCACATTGATTAAATTAACCCATCATCCAATATTCAAAGGACTTCTTACCCAGTATTAATTGTGGGCCACTATGTATTTGCCTTTTAATATCCTGACTGATTGGAAAGATAGAATTGTCTAATTTTTAAGCCATGGACTCTCAACAATTAATAGGCCCACCTGATGAACAGTCCAGTGATCATGCACGTGGCTACATGCACACTTGTGAATCAAGGATGATCAATGAGAATGTGGCTTTTCCATGTGACCCATGGATCATATGCACTGGTTCTAATGACCAGCCCACAAGCTTAATCATCACTCTTTGATCGCCACACATTGCAATATGATACGTGGAGAGTATAGCCATTGGATCTGGGTCATGTTTGGTAATCAAAACTGTATTTGTTCAAAGATAGTCTCCTAGGCTATTTTTCTATGACATTGATCGAAAGTTAGATATTTCAATTTTAAAAATTCTTTAGGCAGCATTGCATCAACATTTCAAATGACCATCGACCATGACCCACCAACGGCTACAATCACGATGTATCGTATGCAATGCATTCTACCTAAATTGAATAGATTTTACCTAAACTTTACATAATCCTGTTTTAAGTGTTGTGTTGGATTACTGCCCTGCACAATCTTTTTCTCATATCACAAGGAAAGTTCTCTACATATCATGCAAAGAGAGTCGTAGCCTCGTCACAATCTTTATGTGATACTTGTAACACTAACCTATTCGTTTTGGTGGAGCATACTAATACTATCCATGTGAGCTTTGGACTTCAATCTGGTGTGGCCCACCATTAAGACTCATAGCTCACTGATCGAACTGTACTAACTATGCATCGGTTTGTGGACCATTTGTTTATGAGGTGCGCTCACGGTGGTACCGGCCAGATATGGTGCCCACGTGGTATATGAATCATCTAATCCAATCACACCTAAAAACCTATACATTCATGTGGAGTGGCCCACCTGAGTTTGAATGATTTTTTTGGGATGTCTCTTCATCCGGTTTGGATCACATGATGAACAAGTTGGATGCCATTTAAACACCATGGTAAGCCCATGGAAGGTTACAGCGGTGGGTGTCTCCAGATTGATTGGGTGTGTTTGTAGATTGCTGACTTATGATGGCCCACTAAATGAAAAAAAAAATTGCAGTTGGGATATTATTCATATATTCTCAACCGTTGATTTGATTGTCAACATCGATTTTGGGCACCCTGTGGTGTCCTCAGACGTATTATGGAACATTAATGGAAGGGATAGGATCGTCCAATCTTGAATATTTTTCTAAGAGACCTACGTGAACAGTACATCTCACTGTGTGAATGGTTCGAATCACTGAACAATGGCTCCACGTGTATATAATCACGCATATCCGCAAACTGTATGTTTGATGAGATTATCATATTCACTTGTTTTAGAAGAAATTTAGGAGTATCTAATCATTCCCTATCCAAACTTGATTATTCCAGGATCTGATCTACGCATCCATCAACAACCCATCAAATGCCGTCGAGTGGGGCCATGGCTGAGATGATCAACCAAATCGTATGTTCTTAAGAAAGCAGTGGAGTATGCAACCGTCGCGGGCTACTTCATACCAAAGGACAGCCATCTGCTGCTGCTGCTGCTGAGCCGGACCGGCTGGGCTGCAGCTCTAAGGGCTCAAGTTCAAGCCAGAGTGCCAGCTGAAGGATCCAACAGCTGAGATCGAGCACACGGAGACAGATCTACGGTTCATATCATTCAGCACAGACGACGTGGATGAATGGGCGCCCCACTCAGATCGGCGATGATCGTCATGCTGCTGGCCCGGCTTCTTCAAGGATTCACTTGGAGCACGCCACCTGGCAAGCCACATGTCGATCTTGCTGAGTCATCAAATGATCTGTTCCTGGCTAGGGCTTGGCACACTGGTGGGACCCTCGAGCGTGCATTTTTCTTTTCTTTTTACATGTGTGAAAAAGAATACAAATAGTTGGGAGGTTTCTAGATTTCTAGTTGGGCCCACTGTGAATGGGCCACTAGCGGAAAATATGTACTGATATTACATTTTTATAATAGATGCAAAGGATTGTTAAAAGAAATGTTTCATATTTCGACGCCTTTTTTTTATGATGACCTGGTTGGTGGAGATTTTTCCACATGGTCCCTTCACGAACAACCCTCTTGATGAATGGTTTAGATCACCAAGTTATGAATAAAATATTCTAGGGAGGTTTCAAGATGTTGATCGACACCTCGTGGCTTCCCATGTGGTGATCGAGATCGGCATCTGGTTTGGCCCACTGTGAATGGGAAACTAGTGAAAACAAGCACTAGCCCTAATAACCGCGGGCACAAATAACTCGTTACTGAAGATTTAGAATATCTAGCAACTGCTTTGACATAAATGCCGTAAATACAATGATCTTAAACATCCCTTCAAATGATTACAAAGAATATGTAAATTTAAGTATCTTGTCAATGATTAACATACACCGGCTACACTTCATTGTAAAGTAGACTTAAAAAGGTGAAATCGGCATTTTCAGCACACTAATACAACATAGAGTGAATAAGAGCTCCAGCCAAATATATAATTACAGTGATGGAGAGTATTTCCTATAATTGGCTTGGAAATGGTAAATTAATGCTTAAAAAATGCCGTGATTTTTGTAACGTATGAAAAGCTTTTAAAGAGTAAATAAGTACTGAAGCCACTAACCTCATCCATAATTCCATTGAAATGTTGCAAATATATTCAATTTCCACTTATACCTTATTAAAATGATAAAACATGCATCTTTAAGATATATCCAACGCCGCGTACAATTTAACATAGTTGTAAATAAGACTGTATTCAGAAATTATTATTCTGTGATGTGGTTGATAGCAAGATTATTAAGAGTTCGAATCAAAATCACCAAAATCTGAAATATTAGAAATTGAAGCACTGCTTTCTTTGAGAGTTTTCATCTCTTTCATCTCCTCGACGAAACATGTGGTAAGAGCCTTATTTGCTAATATCTTTTCAAAACTTAATCAACCCTGTTTCTTTTTTTCCCATTTAAAAATACTCAAACTCATCCATCATCATTCATCAACTAAAATTTTAGAATTAAATTTTAAGTTAATCTTTTGAAAAAAAAAAACAAAAGTAAATTTAAATGCTAAAAAGGCATTCGTTGAATCTAATTGACTTCAAATACTGACCATTTTCATTTTCTTCTCTTTATATTATATAACTTTAACACATTTGCAATAATCCTTCACGAAACAAAACCCAAATATCAGAATTTAATTTAAAATACAGCAAAAACAGAAATGATTCTAGTACTATGAATTAAACCATCATCTTTCACATAACAAAACCTAAAACCAAAAATTCAAAATCTGAATCCAAACAAGAAAGATATAAAATAAAAATAAAAAAGTAGTGAAGAAAAGCCGAAAAGGAGAAACCATATCATCCATGCTAAAGTTCTCCACTTCTCTTAATCCCATTTGCAGTCACCTTACATGAACAAAACCCAAATCCCAAAATCCAATTTCATAACAAAAACAAGAAGATGGAATCAGCAGATAGAGAGAGTGAAAGAAAACAAAACCCATACAACAAAATGCTGATGCTTCGGCCCCAAATTTCTATCCCTTAAAAAATCTCCAGAAAATCAAAACTCATCGGATTCTCCAACACAAGAAGAAGAGAATATTAAAGCTCCCAATTACTGACAATTGAATTTTTCTTGAACATTAATTATTATTTTTTGAACTTCAATGATTGCAATCAAATATCAAAATAAAATGACGGTCGAAAGAAAAGGGGAAAGTCAAAAAAAATAAAAATAAAAAATCATAATGAAGGCCAACTGAAATTTTCAAAAATGCATTTCATATATTCCATTTAAGACCTAATGAGCATAAGCATCGATTTTAGTCATTGACAGGGTGTAATTATCCCTTAGTCTGAAAATTATTCTATGCACAATGAATCTTTAGAAATGTGATACATGAAGATTAGTGGTTGTGTTACCACCTCTTATTTATTAATTCGTATCAATGCAAAATTCATATTCACATTTTCTTGATAAATTAATTTCAGCAATTAAAGAGAGATTTGAATGTAAATTATTTGCAAATGCGGCAAATGATAACTTACTTAAGTAATTATATTTTTTAATCGCTGGCATCTTTATCTGCTTGATTGTTCGAATTGATTATATAAAAGACATGATTGATGCAGGTAATGCTTAGCTCACTCCAATGTCCCATTATTAATTATGTATTGATTTTCCTATAAAAAGAAATCAAAGTATTAAATTTTAACTTTCTGTATTTAAGCTTATTTCATGCCATGCTTAATAATGTAATTCTACACCCTTAAACCTAACATGTCATTCATAACACAATATGATATTTAGATTAATAATCTCCAAATCACAGGATTTTCCCTAGCGATTGTGAGCGACTACATATAATACACACACACACTCACCTTACCTCCCTGCTAAATCGAATGTTGTGATTGTATGATTAGAGTGAATTTTAAGCCATGAACCAACCTCATCAACAAGTAAAGTTTCTACCCATGAAATCATGTGCTTCCCGTGTGTATGATATTTGGATTGCTTGTCAGGTGGGCCATGCCATATATATTTATATCTCTAAGTCACATTGATTAGATGATCCCACCATCCAATTAGAGGACTTCTTACCCAGTAATTGTGGGTCAGTGTGTATTTGCCTGATTAGAAAGGTAGAATTGCCTGATTTTTAAGCCATAGACCCTTAATAATGGCCCACAAAATGAACGGTTGACGCAGGGATGAACATGATGAGGTCGATCACCGTATTCCTCAAGGATAACTACTCCGAATCCACGGAGCTTCTCTGGACTCCTCACAAAGACTTCTTGAATCCACAAAGAAAGAAAGCAGGAAAATAGAAATAAATTCTTATAAAATTCAAAATTAATTGATGAATGAATAAAAACGAGTTTACATCCCTTTAAATAAGGAACCAAACAATAGGAAAAAAATCAGACTCAAACTACAACTAAAACTCCTAGAATCTGCGACTTACTATACTATTTATAGACGGTCGTGATGTCTACTAGTGCGCAAGGTTTTCGGCCAAAAATAGTAAGTTTCCTATTTGACTTTACTAAACTGTTCTCCTAATTATCCTAAGCACTTTTTGTGTTGGACACAACTCCTAAAGCCCAATGGATGAAAAGCTATAATCAAACTAAAACTTACTATTTATAGTAAAAACGAAAATAAAACGGGGAAACAACCGTTGATCAGGGGTTTTTCACAAATCCGGCTTACGCAACCTGGCGTAGCAGAGTTGGTTGGCTAAAGTAGCTCGTTCTACCCCAAAATCATATATTTTACGTCAGATAACTCATTCCAGATTGCGAGATACGCCCGATCTAAGGTCCAACGGTCCGGATCACTTCTGTCATCGACCAGGCCTTTTCTGATCCATCTTCGCGATGAAACTGTCCGCGACCCACTCTACATCAACGGTCTGACGATCGATCATGCATGTGACCACATGCACACTTGTGAATCAATGGTAAAACATTTTATCAACATATTAGTTTCTTTTTTTCTAAAAGAGAAATGCTTCAATGCTCTCATAGCAGCATAAGTTACAGTGCTCCTAGTTGCATCATTCACTTGGACATTCCACGGTTGATCTGAGCAGTTTATCAAGTCTAGAACACATTTCATAGGCTACCAAGCAAAAATCTCATTGATTGGATGATCCAATCCATCCTTCACTTAGCCTTGTTTTCTACATCCATCCTAACAGTTGATTCTTTTAGATCACAAGAAATCCACTTGAGCCCTACCAAATGGATAGATCAAAAACCTTTCCAATGTACATAAGGATAATCAATGAAAATGCTTTTCAATGTGACCCATGGATTATATGCATCAGACCTAATGAACAGCCCACAAGCTTGATCGTTCTCTTTGACCGCCACACATCGCAATATGATACGTCGAGACTACAGCCATTGAATTTGGGTCATGTTCGGTTGTCAGAACTGTATTTGCATGAAGATAATCTCCTTAAGCCATTTTTCTACAACATTGGTCGAAAGTTAGATATTTCAATTTTAAAAATTCTTGAGGCAGCATTGCATCAACATTTCAAATCACCATCTACCATGACCCACAAACAGCTACAATCACAATGTTTCCTATGCAATGCATGGAGATGCATTCTACCGAAATTAAATAGATTCTACCTTTGCTATATCAATTGCTAAGCTTTACATAATCCTGTTTTGAGGGTTATGTTGGGATTACCGCCCAATATTCTTTTTTGTACCCATTTATATATAAACGCAATCTTTTTTCCCCATATCACAAGGAAAGTATTCTACATATCATGCGAAGAGAGTTGTAGCCTCGTCACAATCTTCGTATGATACTTGTAACACTAACCCATTAGTTTTGGTGGAGCATACAAATACCATCTATGCATGTGAGCTTTGGACTTTAATCTGGTGTGGCCCACCATTACGGATCATAGATCAAAATCTGGGCTGATCGAACTGTCCTAACCATTGTTTGGAGGTTGTGGACCACTTGTCTATAAGTTACACCGGTGGTACCGGCCAGATATGATGCCCACGTCGTATGTGAATCATCTAATCCAATCACACCTAAAAACTTTCACATTCATGTGGAGTGGCCCACCTGAGTTTTGGACCAGAATGATTTTTGGGACGTCTTTTCATCTCGGTGGGGATCACATGATGAACAAGTTGGATGCAATTTAAACACCATGGTAAGCCCCTGGAAGGTTACTGTGGTGGGTGTCTCCATTGCCACTGTTCCGTATGGTGTCCCACCTGAGTTTTGGATTCACGTGATTATTGTTCTCATCCATTAAAATGAGGTTTTTCAACTAATGGACGGAATGGATGTTGCACAAACATCAAGGTGGGCCCACAGAACTTGAGTATTACATACTTCTCCACTAGGTGTTACATGCAGGAAAGACATACACACCAATACACCAATGTGTCAAAATGGCAAATGTTTGTATAGTCTAAATCATCCATTGGGTGGGACCGACATCTAAATTCCAGTGGGCTCCCTACTAGCATCCGAACCGATTGCATCCATGGAAAACTTCGGGAATAAGGAATGAGACTCAGACATGAAAAGATCTGAACAAGGTATTCGGTAACGGTAACGGTGGCCATAACAACCACAACTGTTATCTTTCCGATACATGTTGTAATGGTTATTATAGTTCCCTTAACAGTCATTATGGTCTCCTTTTTATTGAAAAAAAAACTTGTACCGGCTCTATAATAGACTATTACAGGACTGTTACGACTTTGACGAGAGGTATAATGGGCTGTCATGGAGGCTATAATGTCCTTTATGTGTCGTTTTTTTCCGTAACAACTGTTATGGCTTTTATGACCTCGTTACGATGTCACGTCTAATAATTGCCACCGTTACATTTATATAAGGGCCTTTACAACCCTATGAACCAAAAAACAAGACATGAATTCCAAGATACTACTATCAGTACCCAACCTGAACCTGAGCCATTGACAACCCCATGTGTGGGACCTAATACGAATGGCATATTTTGTCGAATGACCGCAAAAGCACACATAGATGAATCAAGGGAAGTAATCCAATTACACTAATTAAGTACAAACACAAATATTCCAATTTTAATATGGAAAAAGCCTTTCAAGAAAAAACCACGCCAAAAAGCGACAGATAATCCCTATAAAAGCAGAAATTACAAGAGATTAGAGAATACCCGATCCGAATAACCTCTAATATCCCCAAGTCACACCCTTGAAACCCTAGGAACAAAGTGGAAAGCTCTGAGATACAGCCCAATCCCGATTACACCCCTATATATAGCCTTAGGAAGAATCACAATCGAAATCGAAAATAAATCTCACAGATACGTAACTCTGTGATAGTTCGATGGCACCTTCGATGGGACTTCTAAATCATACATGTGGCCCGTACATTTCACAGATGATGCAAAATTTGTACCATGTCAATGGGTGGGTTCATGGCGAGAATCAGGTTAGAGGCAATGGTCACGATGATTAATTCATAGTGATGGGTGATAGAAATTGCATTATTAACCAATCAATGGTGGAAAAGATTGATATAGTAGTTGGAGGATGTTCGAATGCATCATATATCAGGTGCAGAACATATCTGATTTAGATCGTGTTTGTTGTGATGAAGAAGTTACACAAGTTCGATTTCTGCATAAACTCATAATTTGGATTGTGATAACTGTGCAAGCTTGAATATGCGTACTGAGTAGGGCTATACATCGAGCCAAGTCAAGTCGAGGTGGGCCAAGTTCAACTTGGCTCATCCATGCTCTACTTGAGTTCGAGCTCGAGCTTGAGCTTGCTCTCTAGCTCAACATTGGAGCTTGGTTTGTTTGCCAAGACTTTTGATTCGAGCTAGCGGATCGAGTCAAGTCGAGCTTACCTCAAGTCGAGTCGAGCCTGTTCCCAAGTCAATTTATTATATATTTTGCTAAAAAATACAAATTAGAAGTCAACAATATTAAGTCTAAAATATCTTACATGTCAAATTACTCGGACATTGTGGGCCCCACCATAAGACAAATTAAGTCAACAATATCGTGGGCCCCACCATAATACAAATTAAGTAAACAATATCGTGGGCCCCACCATAATCTATGTGTTTTATCCAAACCATCCATCCAATTTTTTGCACATCATTTTAACAAGTCCTCCAAAAAATTAGGCAGATCAAAATATCATGCGAACCACATCATGGGAAAACAGTAGTAATTAAACGTCTATCATTAAAAACCTCCTAGGTCCACTATAATGTTTATTTGACATTCAACCCGTAGATTAGGTCATACAGACCTGGATGAAAGCAAAGAACAAATATCAGCTTGACCCAAAACTTTTGTACCCCCAGACGTTTTTAATTGTGAGAGTTCAATCAATACTGTGTGGCCCAGTTGAGATTTTGATCTACTTAAGTTTTGGGTTCATTCCATAAAATTAACTGGAAAAATTGATAGACAGCATGGATGAGACACATACATCATGTTGGGGTCCAAAGGGCACAGATCACTGGCCATTGCTAAGTGGCAGGGGAGTAGCCAATCTGTTTCCAGGTGGACCATACCACAGGAAACAGTGGACGCGGATTTCCTGCAAAAGCCTTTCGGAGGAAGCTCTTGGAAACCTAGGTGGGGCCACAGTGATGTTTGTTAGAAATCTACCCCATCCATCTGTATTGTGATCTCATTGTAGGACTTGAGGCAAAAAAGGAGAAGGATACAAGACTCAAGTAGTGAATTTTTTTTCAACCCATTTTTATAGGGAGAATAGCAATCGTGTGTCCTAACTCCTAAGGCCTGGTCGAGTTCGAACTGAGTCAAGCCTACGTCAAGTAGAGTTTCGAGTCAAGTTGAGTGACCTGACAAAAAAAAAAAAAAAAAAAACTCAACTCGTACCACTGAGTCGAGGCGAGTTTTTTTGAGGCGGGCCGATTGAGTTTCTCGAGCTGACACGGCTCATGACCAAGCCTAGTAGTGAGGCTGGGCTGTGACTATTGTCAAGTGGCGATGTGGACAACAGCGAGAATGAGATCTATCCATCTGTCGGGTGTGTTGCTTCATGATTTCCCTGGTACCTGAAATTCAGGCAAATGTAAAACTCAGGTGTGGATGTGGAAGAGTTGGAATGGGATGCTCACTAGTTGAATATGGGGCATGCCAACCAGTTTGTTCATTTAATGTGAATCCCTAGGATGAAAGGACTATCCAAAAATTCCTGATGCTTTGAAAACAAAAAAAAAAAAAAAAAAAATTATGCAGAATTCATATTCACATTTTTTTAAGAAATTAATGTCACTAATTAAAGATAGATTTGGATGTAATTTTTTGCAAAGGCAACAAATGATATCGTGCATAAGTAATAAGATTTTTTTATTGTTACAATTTCAATTACTTGATTAGTCGAATTACCTATATAAAGGCATCATTGATAGAGGCAATGCTTAGCTTACTCCAATGTCCCATTATCAATTATGTACTGATTTTCCTATAAAAATAAATCAAAGTATTAAATTTTAACTTTATGCACTTCAACTTATTTCATGCTATGCTTAATGGATATGATTCTACACCCTTAAACCTAACGTGTCACGCATAACAAAGTATGATATTTAGTTTGATCATCCGGTGGACTGTAACATATATAGTTTGTCTTGCTCAAAAGCATATGGATAGGATAATCAAAGCCATCCAATCACAGGATTTTCACCAGGGATTACATCACAAACCCGACTCTTGCATCCATACTAAATCGAATGTCATGATTGTAAAATTAGAGTGAATTTTAAGTTGTGAACCAATCTCATCGATGAATAATGTTTCTACCCATGAAATCATGTCTTGACATGTGTATGAGATTTCGATTGCTTATGCCATATATATATATTTATATCTCTAAGTCACATTGATTAGATGATCCCACAATCCAATCAGACTTCTTACACAGTAATTGTGGGCCATTGCGTATTTGCCTTTTAATATCCTTGCTGATTGGAAAGCTAGAATTGTCTGATTTTTAAGCCATAGTGATGCAGGGCTATTTTTACACCAGGCTCAAGTGAGGTGGATTCACTGTCGGATGCAGGGGCACACTCGGGGTGGGCGGCCCGTATGAAGCAGGCCCCACCTGTGTGAGGTGGGTGTCTCATATGAGGCAGTACCCATGTGATGTGGGACCCATGAGGAATTCTGCCGAGGTCCTAACTCATGAGATGTGGAGCTTGGGTTATGAAATAAAGGGATTAATTCGCCATGTTTTATCTGTTTGAGCTTTTAGAGAAAGTAGTTAATTATCTTACATCACATAGAGCTCAACAATAGGCCCACCTAATGAATAATCCCATGATCATGCATATGGCCACATGCACACTTGAGAATTAAAGATAAAGCATTTTATTAATATGGTAGTTTCTTTTTTCTAAAAGAGAAATGCTCTTATGTTCTCTCAGAGAGCACCGTGTGTTATACCTAGTTGCATCATTCACTTGGACATTCCATGGTCAATCTGAACAGTTTATCGAGTCAAGAACACATTTCATAGGCTACCAAGCAATTGGATGATCCAATCCATCCTTGACTTGGTCTTGTTTTCTGCAGCAAACTTAACAATTGATTATTTCATATTACAATAAATCCACTTAAGCCCTACCAAATGGATAGATCAAAAACTTTTCCAATGTGCATTAGGATGATCAATGAGAATGTGACTTTTCCATGAGAACCATGGATCATATGCACGAGGCCTAATGAACAGCCCACAAGATGATCATCTCTCTTTGATAGCCACACATTGCAATATGATTTGTCGAGACTACAACCATTGGATCTTAGTCATGTTTGGTAATCAAAAGTGTCTTTGTGCAAAGATAGTCTCCTAAGCCAGCCATTATTCTAGCACATTGATTGAAAGTTAGATATTTCAATTTTAAAGATTCTTGAGGCAATCATTGCATCAACATTTCAAATCACCATCTACCATGACCCACAAACGGCTACAATCACAATGTATCATTTGCAATGCATGGAGATGCATTCTACCGAAATTCAATAGATTTTACCTTTGCTATATCAATTGCTGTCAAATTATGGTTTTTATGAATAATCTTGATTGAATTATCTTTTCCCAATCAGGTGCTATATATAGATACAATTACATCTTATATAAAAGAAAAAAAAATCATATTCTAAAGGAAACTAAATATTCTCATATTTACAAAGACTAATTATAGAATCAATCACACCTCATATACAACTCATGCAGACACTCCCCCTCAAGTTGGAGCATAGATATCTATCATGCCCAACTTGTCAATCATACCATGGAACACCTTTTCAAAAACTGCTTTCGTGAGTATATCCGCTAACTGGCTTTCGGATTGAACAAATGGAAACTGTATAGTCTTTTGATCAAGTTTCTCTTTGATGAAATGGCGATTAACTTCAACATGTTTGGTGCGGTCATGTTGTACAGGATTCTGTGAAATCTCAATAGCTGTCTTAATATCACAATGGAGATTCATAGGTTTTGCATATTCAATTCTCAAATCTTTTAGTATACTTTTAAGCCACAACAATTCGCACACACCATGAGCTATACCTCGGAATTCGGCTTCTACACTTGATCTTGCTACAACCTTCTGCTTCTTGCTTCTCCAAGTGACAAGATTACCTTCCACAAAGGTCAAATAACCAGACGTGGACCTTCTATTGGTTTGATCACCTGCCCAATCAGAATTTGTTTATCCTTCAATATTAGAGACACTATTTTTAAAGAAAAACAAACCTTTGCCTGGTGCACTCTTCAAATATCTTAAGATTCGATATACCGCATTCATATGCTCTTCACTTGGTGCATGCATGAACTGGCTTATGACGCTCACTTCATAAGCTATATCCGGCCTTGTGTGAGACAAATAGATTAATCTCCCAACCAACCGCTGATAACAACCCTTGTCTGTTGGAGCATGATCTGGAAAAACTCCAAGTTTATAATTCATTTCTATGGGCGTTTCTACTGGTTTGCAAGCAAGCATTCCAGTTTCGGTTAAAAGATCTAGCACATATTTCCGTTGTGAAAGGAAAATCCCGTGCTTCGATCTTGCAACCTCAATCCCCAAGAAATATTTAAGTTGCCCGAGATCCTTCATTTCGAATTTAGCAGCTAAATACTCCTGTAATGCTTTCATTTCACATGGGTCATTTCCTGTCAAGATCATATCATCGACATACACGATTAAAACTGTTACCTTTCCTTATTTATGTTTTACAAACAAAGTATGGTCTGAATTACTTTGTTTATAACCGAATGCCTTCATTATAGAAGAGAACCTCCCAAACCAAGCTCTAGGTGACTGTTTCAGCCCATACAATGACTTCTTCAATTTACAAACTTCACTTCTACACGAGAAATTACGTTTGACTCCGGGTGGCAACTCCATGTAGACCTCTTCCTCTAAATCTCCATTGAGGAAAGCATTTTTACATCAAATTGTTGCAAGGGCCAATCCCAATTTGCCGCTATAGATATGAGAATGCGAATTGTATTGATCTTGGCTACCGGTGCAAAAGTCTCTTGATAATCCACCCCATACCTTTGCGTATACCCATTTGCAACTAACCTTGCTTTATATCTATCAATGTTGTCATCCGCTTTGAGTTTCACCGTGATCACCCATCTACATCCAATTATCTTCTTTCCTTTGGGTAACGAAACAAGTTCCCAAGTCACATTCTTTTGTAGAGCCTCCATCTCTTCGTTCATCGCCTTTGTCCATTTCGGATCAGTCAATGCATCCTGCACACTACTAGGAATAGATACAGTGGATAATTGATTAACAGTAAATGCATATGATGTAGAAAATTTATGGGAGGACACATGGTTACTAATTGGGTATTTGGTCTTGGCTTTAGGATCAGGTTCATATTGTTTCTTTAGAACTCCCTTAGTTGATCTTTGTGGATATTTAGGAGCTATATCTTCTGTAGGAACATGTGTTTCATTAGACTCATGAAATATGGGATTCGAGATTACCTGAAGAAGAACATTCTGGGTTGATTCTTCAGTTAATGGTGTGGACATGGGCAACTCTAAGGGCATCAGTGATTCTGACATGTCGGAAGTACCTAAATTATTTTGGAGAAAACTATCAACTCACTCTCAACTTCAGGAATACTATCACAGCTTTGATGAATACTTTTCTCAAAAAATTCATTCACTTTTTCTAACTCCATAAACTCATCACCTCCGCCAACTTCCACATTCTCTTCACTAGAGCTCTCTCCCTAAAGAGAAGGGCTAAAGACTTCCCCTGTGTAATAAGGTTCTACTTCATGAAAAGAAGCATCCAAAGTCACATGTAATTTTCGAGTTTGAGGGTCATAACACCTGTATCCTTTCTGAAACTTAGAATAGCCAACAAAAACACACCGTTTTGCACATGGATCAAGTTTGTTTCGTAAACTTTTGGGGATATGAACATATACCATACAACCAAAGACTCGTGGTTCAAGATTTGGGAGATGAGGGACTGAAAGTAAGGATTGCATCTTTTGTTGAGGAGTTTGAAAATCTATGACTCGAGAAGGTGTTCGATTAATGAGGTAAGTAGCGGATTTTACAGCCTCTCCCCAATAGAACTGAGGCATGTTCATGCCAAAGAGAGAGGCATGAACCACCTCCAATAGTTGTCTATTCTTCCTCTCTGCCAATCCATTTTGCTACGGAGTATAGGTGCAAGAAGTCTAATGACGAATCCCATGTTAGCTCAGAAGCTCACCGAAGGATGTATTTATATACTCAGTACCATTGTCGGATTGCAAAACACGAATTCATTTTTGATATTGAGTACCCACCATATTATGAAATTCTTGAAATGTTGTACATACATCACTTTTTTTTGTTAAGCAGAGACACCCGAGTCATTCTAGTGCATTCATCAATAAATGTAACAAAGTAGCGAGCTTTTGAAATAGAAGGGATTTTTGCAGGACCCCAAACATCAGAGTGAATAACCATAAAAGGTTCTGAACTTTTATTCAAACTTGGTAAATAAGAAATACGATGACTCTTAGCCAATTCACAAATGTCACAATGAAAATTCAAATCATTCAAAGCTGAAAAAAGGTGTGGGTGTAATTTTCTAAGATAACCAAAGGACAGATGTCCTAGTCTCCGGTGCCATAACCATATAGTTGCTCGAGATTTGTCTTCGCTACTAGTTTGATTTGCCTGACTAAATTTCGGTCCCTCATTTTCTGTCAACTCCAAGTAGTAGAGTTTGCCCCGTCTAACACCATAACCAAGAATCTTCTAAGTTAGAATGTCCTGAAAAATATAAAATGAGGGCCAAAAGGTCATACTGTAAGCAAGAGTAGAGGTAATTTGGCTAACCGATAAAAGATTATACTCAAGGGATGGAACAACAAGGACAGTATATAATGTGAGAGTATTAGATAAGATGACAGATCCCTCTCCAGTAATAGGAGAGGTACTACCATTAGCTGTGAAGATAACAGATTGAGAAGATGGAAGAATGGAATGCAACTGACCGGAGTCCCTTGTCATATGATCGGATGCACCTATATCAATAATCCAAGTACTGTTCTTAGCAGTTGCAGAGAATAAAGATGTCTTACCGACAATACCTGGATGGACAATGTTTGCTGTAGGCTGCGATTGGTCTTCTGCCGTAGATGTCACCATAGCTTTCCCTACAATCTTCTTTCGAGGTTTCTTTGTGAAGTCCCACCACTCAGGATAGCCAATGAGTTCATAACATCGTTGTTTCGAATGACCTGTTTCACCCCAGTGAGTACATACCAGGCCTCCAGACTTTCCAATTGATTGATTATTTCAGTTTTTCGATGAGCCAGATGACGATCCTTGTCAAGTTTGGTTAGGCAGCATAGCTGAACTCTCAGAGATTGGACGAGAGCCTCCCATTGTCTATCTCTGTTGATATTCTCTCCTGACATATGCATACGAGCTCTCCAAATCGAGTTTTGGGTCTTTTCGTAAGATTTCTCCATGAACCTGATCAAATTCGAAGTCGAGTCCACTTAGAAAAATATGAAATCGGAGCCTAGCCATCGTGGAATGCAACTGGACCACCCCTTCAACTATTCCTTCCTGAGAAATAGTCTTGTGATCGATTTCCTAAAAAATAGAAACAAGTTCATTATAGTATGTTGATAATGGTCAACTATTTTGCGTGGTAGAAAAGGATCTCTGATTTAATTCAAAGATACAGGTTTCATCCGATCCATCATAGAAGGTTTTCGATACGGCCTCCCATATCTCCTTGGCAGTGGGGAGACGAATAAATCGCTGCATCAGCGACGGACTCATTGAGTCAATAAGCCAACTCTTCACTTTGTGATTTTTGGTAATCCATGTTCCAAGATTGGGATCTCCGGGTGCAGGTTTTTTTGCTTCTCCGATGAGATATCTTGCTTTGTTATGAGCGCCAATACGCATTTCCATGAGTTGAGACCATAATGAGTAATTGGTGTCATCTAGTGTGATGCCGGTAGGAAACACAGAATTGTCTTGATGGACAATAATCTGTGGTGCTGGTGTTGGAGTTGGTTCAGTTGCTGCGCCTGTGGTGATTGTCATCGCACTCACAACAGATTTATGGTGGTGACTCCGGTGTCGTACGCTCCCGATGTCACGGCCTTCGTCGAGGACCGTCGGATGAAGAAGATGATCGGCGTAAAGAGTAAGAAGAGCTTGATCATCTTGTTGATGGAGAAAGCTAACGGATACAACGTCCTTGGAGTGGCCAACGAAGCGACCGAAATACGATCTCCTTATAATCGAACCCGCTTTGATACCATGTCAAATTATGGTTTCTATGAATAATCTTGATTGAATTATCTTTTCCCAATCAGGTGCTATATATAGATACAATTACATCTTATATAAAAGAAAAAAAATCCTATTCTAAAGGAAACTAAATATTCTCATATTTACAAGGACTAATTATAGAATCAATCACACCTCATAGAATCAATCACACCTCATATACAACTCATGCAGACAATTGCTAAGCTTTAATAATCTAGTTTTGAGTGTTGCGTTGGTATTACCACCCAATACTCTTTTTTTGTAGCCATCTATATACACAATCTTTTTCCATTATCACAAGGAAAGTTCTCTACGTATCATGAAAAGAGAGTTGTAGCATCGTCACAATCTTCATGTGATACTTGTACCACCAACCTATTCGTTTTGGTGGAGCATACATCCATGTGACCTTTGGACTTCAATCTGGTGTGGCCCACCATTAAGGCTCCTAGCTCAAAATTTGTACCAATCGAACTGTACTATAACTATCGTTTTGGAGGTTGTGGACCATTTGTTTATGGGCTGAGCTCTGGTATATGAATCATCTAATCCAATCTTTAGGAAGGCTTTACTACATCAGATGAAGATTAGAGAGTTTCTGGCCTCATGATCCATCTGGATCCCTTCATGATCAAATCAGCCTGGAAGATCAGCAGAAACTCATCCCCGGCCATGGGGGTCGAGTTGGTTTCAGAGCAGCTTGATCCCTCCAAAGATGTCAGTCTTCCTTTAGAGAGCGATGCAGCGAGCGACCCGAGTGGATGATAGAGTGCAATCCAAAGGGGTTTCTCTAGCCTCTAAATGCAACTACTGTGAGGATGAGACAACGTCTAAACCGGAGACAGAATCTTTACTGCACCTTTTTCTATACGAGCGATAGGCTTCCAAGATTTGGCACCATTTTAGCTCTTTATTCGGGATATTCCCCCTCCCTCACTAGTCGATAGAAGGAAGAATGATGCAACACCGAAGAGCGTTGGCCCCAGGTAGCATGTCAGCCCTTAGCCGTAAAATAATCCCCATCCTCATCCTTTGGGAGTTGTGGCATTCCAAAAATGAGGCTAGATACGAGCAAAGCCCCATGAAAGTTTCAACTTCAATCGCCCGCATCAAATGGTGGTTCAAGTCAGGCCTAGAAGGAAAGCTGATGTCCAATCCCCTTGGGGAGCACATCATGGAAGGATTAGGCATGTCGTCCCCTCCTCAGCAAAAATTTCATTTGAAAATCATTAAATGGGCAAGGCAAGCAAGATGCTGGGTCAAATTGAATGTGGACGGTTCAATGAGAGGAAATTCAGGCTTATCTGGAGGAGGAGGCATTTGTAGGGGGGACAACGACAAGCTCATCCTTGCCTTCTCGTCAGGCTATGGGACGGGTACAAATAACAGACCTGAAATTCGGACAATCTTTGACGGTCTCAGCTTGTGCCTAGAAAGAGGGCTGGACAGGATTGAGGTCGAGTCAGACTCCAAAGTGGCAATTGATCTCCTCACGGGGAAGGCTATCACGTCCTGGCAATGGAGTTCTTGGGTCTCGCATATTAACAAGTTGAGATAGGGAGCCACCATTTCTTTCGGGCTCATTCAGAGGGAAGGTAATAGCCTAGCTGACAGGATGTCCCGGGAAGGAAGCAACAGCCAGATCACCTCTGTTCTCGAACATCTGGACAACCTCCCTACTGAGGTGCGTGTTCACTCCCCAAGTATAGGGTTGTGATGTAGTAATAAACTTGGTAAGACCGAGGTCGAATCCCAAGGGACTGAAACCTGTACGTAATCTGAAACTAACTAGAACTAGAACTAGAATGAGATGCAATCTAAATCGAGTGTAAGCTGAAGAAAAATGATGAAATACGAATCTAAAATTTAAGGAATTGAAAGTTAGGAAACTAAGAATTTAGAGGATCCACTTGTGGAGGTCAGGGAAATCTATGGTCGATTCATGAACTCAGCTGGACTTCGAGTCCCATCTCATCCAGTTGGAAAATATAACCTGAAAATCAATTCTGAACTTCATTTAATCTAGTTTTCAAGAAATCAGACAGGTGTAAATTAGAATGGATTCCATCACAAAACCATGCCCATGAGACAAAGCAAACAATAGAATTAAACCAATTCACAGCCAATCTTAGTGATGTATAAATATTAGGGAGGCGTTCCATCATCCCACCACGCCCAGGAGATGATAGTGAACAATAGGGTGTCCTGGCATCATAATCACAAAAAGGAAAAGGAAATACTCAAGCCATCGTAGATCTACTGTAATGTAAGTCATAATAAACCATTAAAAACTAAAGAAATTTCTTCAAATAAACTAGCATCAAAATCAGTTCAACGTGAATCAAAGCCGTAGGATCAACCCCATCACGCCACAAGTTTCACCTCCTAGCCCTAGCTAGGAGGTTAGCTAACCACAGGCATGAATCACTAACTCTTAAAGAAATAAAAATAAAAGAAAAAAATAAAAACTCTAACTACTCTCTCTTGTGCAGGCACGTCCCCCAGCTCTATCCTTCTCTCCCCACGTCCAAAATCCTCTTTTATAGCTGCTGGAGGCAGTGGAGGGCTGTCGCAGCAATAGCAAAAGCCTTTTCACAGCCAAGTTTGGAGCTTCAAAACTCACGACTTTTCTCTCTTAATTTCCAAAGAAACACCGTCCCTTAGGACGTTTTTGAGTCCTCTACATGATGGACGATTCAAATCTTCCATATGATGAAAGATGGTAGGCCAAAACTTCTTGAAAAAGTCAGTTTTCGCAGATGTGCGAAACCTTTTACACCACTTTGCTGCGTAGCTCGATGGGCCCCACAGAAGCATTTTCAGAGAAATCCACCCCATCCATTAGATTCAAGATGAAATTTTAGTTAAGGATGGGTGGTTTTGAACTTCCATTGAAGCGGCCCAGAGAAGAAACTACCAAAAAATCAGTTTTGAATGTCGCAGAACCGACCTTTTGTGACCTCTGTATCTCACACGTGTGCACGTATGTAAGTGAACTTTCAGAAATGTTTTGTAGTTTTCAAGCCCCTCTACATGATAGACGGATCAGATCGTCCATACAGGTGATGGGTGGGGCCTACTGTGCTCCACAAAAACATCCAGCGGCCCGTGCGTTCGCTGGCTAAAAACGGCAAGTGCCGTTTCTGGTGAAGATGCGGACGGGCGCTGGTTTGAATTGGAAAGCGGTTGTGGGTGCGCGGTTGGCACGTGTATATAATGTGTACACACGCTGTACATACGGCCCACTGTGATGCTTATGAGAAATCTGCACCATCCATCCTTTTTCTCATATTGTTTAAACCATTGGGACTAAAATTGAGGCAGTTCCAGATATCAGGTGGGCCCCAAATTGAAGATTAATGGGCTGATCTGTCTGTTGGCCCACTTCTCGAGATCTTCAATGGATGAAATTTAATATGTAAGGTTAATTTATGGCCCCCATCACATGTATGAAGTTTCAAGTCAATCGGATGGCGCGTGGAAACCATGTGATCTTGCATTATGGACCAATTTCGAGCCATCTTTAACGTGAACGGCCTGATTTTCTCAGATCCCTGGCTTGTAAATCCATTGATCTCATTCCTCTGGAGTCTGTCCCTTGCTCTGGTGCCTCTAACGCATCAAATCAATACTTTTAATACTCTTTTTCAGTTAACGCTCCTAATTACACCCTGCAACAAAAACACAATTAAATTAATCCATTAAGCAGTGTCATGTTTGTAAATCCATGTAATAACAGGGGTCTAATATGCAATATTTAACCCTCAACACAACCCCCAACCAGCATCTTGCTAGTCCCGAGCAAGGTACGCGAAAAAGAAGCTGAGAATTATAGGACAATTTCTCTGAACTCGAATGATTTTTGAAAACAATCTATATTTTAGAAGTCTAAGATTCATGAATGTTTAGCATTACTTCTCCTGAACTCAAGCGCACGGTAAACTTCATAATCAAGTTCAAAGTATTAATCCATCACTTAGAAAAATTCTAAACATTGAGTTCCATGAGTATATAGTCTAATCTTAACTTATCATCATAAAAATCCACTTCTCTATTTCAAGATATCATTGGTAACCAACAAGAGAATTCATGATAACCAAAACTTGCCTCACAAATCATCTTTTCATTCCTTCAGCTTTTGATTTTTCTAGTAAAAGTAATGCCAAGAAGGGGAATCAAATTCTCACCTATAGGGAGCAAACCTATGGTGAAGACTGTACACCCAACCCTTTTCTCATATCATCCATGGGGAATTAATTCCACACCTATAGGGAGCAAACCTATGGTGAAGATTATTCGTCCAACCCTAGGTATTTTCTTTTTCTTCAATTCTTTTTTTCTTCTTTTTCTATTGATCATGATAGGTAAATTTTCCAAGCTAGTTCCTTTCATGCTTAATGATAACCAAGTCAATCCTTCAATATTAAACTGAACCTTAATGTGTAAGTGATTACAACTTCTAATTCTGGATTAATAATTCAAACTTAACTATAAAATCTAACAGACACTGAATCCAAGAGTTATAAATTACCACCATCACGTATCTTAAAATTCTAAGTGCCCTAGATGGCCATCAAAATCATTTCGAATTCACAAGAAATTTTAGAAAAATTAATTTTTTTTACAATTTTTACTCAAGACCAAGAAAACACTGATTAGGAAACCTAATCTCCCACCCCCAACATAAAATTTACATTATCCTCAATGTAAAAGATGCGGGCATGCAATGCACATGGGACAACGAAAGTAAATGAGAATTGATGGGAAGATAGTACCTGGATAATAAATCGAGAAAGACTTTTCCATAGAGATCTCAGCATAAAAGCAAATCAGCACAAGAGAGAAACCAACTGAAGCAACTTATCCTAAAATAATTTAGAAAGCAAACTAACCTAGAACAGCATAAAGCAACCTACCCTAATCCTATGAAAATAGGAAAAAACTACTTGATCATGCCGTAAGGTTCCTCTTCCGGCCAATATCTTAATAAGTTTCTCAGTAAGTTCTTCAACAGTATCATCCAAAATCCCTTTTTACAATAGGCTTGGATGCCCTGGAGCATGAATGTCCAGAGAAACTTATGTACCTCAACAAAAATTTATCGTTGATTCGCCTGAGGTATCCAAAGTATATATGATTCACCTATGACAGAAAAAGTTTCAATGTTAGTAGCACATCGTGAATTAGAGACTACAAGTAAATAAAACTCAGAAAACTTCTCAGAAAGTGATGCAGTCTCGACACATTTCGAAGTTTCAGACTTCGGTTCAATTTTCAGCTCCTCCTCCCTTAATGGTAAACAGTTAGGATCTAGGGAAGAAGAGGCTTCAGAGTAAGGGTTCTCTCGGTTAGTAACAACTGTCGAGGTAATGTCTTGTGAGGCATTCATTATTTCATGTATCATGAGGTCATCAGAATCCACAAAGTGTGCCACGCATGTAGTCAAAGGATTGGGACAATCAGTTGAGAGTGACTCATCTCCTGCATCGAAGTCTGTGATGATTTGTCCAAGGATTCCCTCTTCTTTTGAAGTGGATGGACGCATGCTCGCTTGATCTTGCCCTACATAGATAAATGGACAATCAATAGGCGAAGAATTGACGTGAAGACTTTGGTCATTGAAGCTTCACAGTGGAGGCATTGAATCGTCTAAAGTGTGTAGCTCAGATTATGGCCTCAAGTGGGTAGTTTCAAATTCTAGAGTCATATCAAGCAAATCGTCTATCACCTGAATCATATCATTATTCAATTCAGGGTCGTGGTCCAAACAGGCATCACAAGGGTTGGAAGGGTTAGTTGAAATTAGTTCACTTTCCACATTCAAATCAGTCATGTCAGACAGGTGGAGTAGATCATTATGGCTGAAAACTTCCTGAACCTCTTAATCATTGGCAGAGGCCACACTTGAGATTGAATTCCAATACTCATCATCATCGATTTTCGTGCAATGTGCACTTGGGATGGGATCACATTCCTCACATTCTATTCCTATATTGGGTTGAGGTTCGAATAAACTAACCTCTAACTCATCAGTGTAATCATGTGTGTCATGTGAGTGAAGTGTGTCACTATCATTATATTTGAAAGATACCCACGTCTCTTGATCATTCCTTTGGACAGTCATCGAGATTGACTCATCAAAAAATTGAACCATCTGCGCATTAATGGAATCCAACTCCTCATTCGTAATTTCAATTTCTTCTACAAGCGAGCTATGATCACTTTCTTCACATTGTGCTTCTAGATTTGGATGAAGCCGGGATAACCTAGCATCTTCCTTCTCCATAAGGTGTGATTGAATTATTGGAATTGAGAATTTGAGCAATTCACATGATTGTATGAAAAGTTGATTGAACTGCTCTTGTGCTTTCATGAGTTTCTGAAGTGAATCCTCTTGAATTGTTTCTGATTGAGTTTCAAAGGTAGAGGACCCAAGAGAATTATTACTATGATATATAGCTGGTTCAGCTTCCCAACATTGATGTTTCCACTAGTTATAGTCATACGGATCATAGGTAGGAGAATCTGATGGTTGGTAATACTTATTATCACTCATAATATAATCACGCATTGTTTTCTTTTTATCGAATGAGTGATAATAATTCTCACTCCATAGTTATGATAACCCCAACACTCCCGTACCGTTTTGTTAATCTGTGGGGTATAATTGTTCTCCTGCACATGATTGTTAAGGACTTCTTAATCGGTGGATCATTATATTCCGGTCGGTTCTCTATGATTGTTTCAAGAAAATTATGAGACATAGGTTGATTTATATCATAATCATTATACATCCTTTCAGATTGTTTCGCATGCTCAAAAGCTATCTCAGCATACTGACGTTCCCACTCGCGCGTATACATGGTGAACCCTAACTCTGAGTCTACTCCTAAAAGAAAATAAAATAAGAATCCTACAATAATATGGAAAGTAAAAGGAGAGGAAGTTAGAAAGAAGTTACTAAACTTGGAGTTCTATGTTAAGGTCCTGCACGAGAAAACAAAAGAACTGTTTCTAAAAATAGAAATCCTAAAGTTAAAAAAATTCTAAGATGGAAATAGAAAGTTAGTTTTTTTTTTTTTTTTTTTTTTTTTTTTAACTAGGAAGATTTCTAAAAAAGAAAATACTAACTTAACTTCTAAAAAGGAAAGTTCTAAACAAGAAATCTTAATCCTAAAATAGAAAGTAATGTTAGTTTCTAAAAAGGAAAGAATTCCTAAAAATAAAAAAATTTTAAAATAGAAAACCCTAAAATTAGAAATTTTCTAAATTAGAAAACCTAAACCTAAATTAAAAAGTTTCTAAAATTAGTTAATTCCTAAAAAGGAAAGTTTCTAAAATTAAAAGAAATCCTATGAGAAATTCTAAAAATAGAAAATACAGCCCTAAGCCTAAAAATAGAAAAAGCAGAGAAGTTAGGAAGGGATTACCAAATTAGAAGTTTATGACAGGATCGTACAAAACAGAAAAACAAGTTAGTTTCTATAAATTATATAGAAAAAATTCTAACCTAAAATTTAAAAAAAAAAAAAAATTCTAATATTAAACTAATCTCAAATCTAATTAATCTCAGAAAAACGTAACCGTCAGACCCCGGCAACGGCGCCAAAAACTTGTTCACTCCCTAAGTATAGGGTTGTGATGTAGTAATAAACTCGGTAAGACCGAGGTCAAATCCCAAGGGACTGAAACCTGTACGTAATCTGAAACTAACTAGAACTAGAACTAGAATGAGATGCAATCTAAATCGAGTGTAAGTTGAAGAATAATGATGAAATATGAATCTAAAATTTAAGGAATTCAGAGTTAGGAAACTAGGGATTTAGAAGATCCACTTGTGGAGGTCAGGGAAATCTACGGTCGATTCATGAACTCAACTGGACTTCGAGTCCCATCTTCATCCAGTTGGAAAATATAACTTGAAAATCAATTCTGAACTTCATTTAATCTAGTTTTCAAGAAATCAGACAGGTGCAAATTAGAATGGATTCCATCACAAAACCATGCCCATGAGACAAAGCAAACAACAGAATTAAACCAATTCACAGCCAATCTTAGTGATTTATGAATGTTAGGGAGGCGTTCCGTCATCCCACCACGCCCATGAGATGATAGTGAACAACAGGGTGTCCTGGCATCATAATCACAAAAAGAAAAAGAAAATACTCAAGCCATCGCAGATCTACTGTAATGTAAGTCACAATAAACCATTAAAAACTAAAGAAATTCCTTCAAATAAAACTAGCATCAAAATCAGTTCAACATGAATCAAAGTCGTAGGATCAACCCCATCACGCCACAAGTTTCACCTCCTAGCCCTAGCTAGGAGGTTAGCTAACCACAGGCATGAATCACTAACTCTTAAAGAAATAAAAATAAAAGAAAAAAATAAAAACTCTAACTACTCTCTCTTGTGCAGGCACGTCCCCCAGCTCTATCCTTCTCTCCCCACGTCCAAAACCCTCTTTTATAGCTGCTGGAGACGGTGGAGGGTTGTCGCAGAAGCTGTCGCAGCAATAACGAAAGCCTTTTCACAGCCAAGTTCGGAGCTTCAAAACTCACCACTTTTCTCGCTTAATTTCTAAAGAAACACCGTCCCTAAGGACGTTTTTGAGTCTTCTACATGATGGACGGTTCAAATCTTCCATATGATGAAAGATGGTGGGCCAAAACTTCTTGAAAAAGTCAGTTTTCACGGATGTACGAAACCTTTCGCACCTCTTCGCTGCGTAGCTTGGTGGGCCCCACAGAAGCATTTTCAGAGAAATCCACCCCGTCCATTAGATTCAGGACAAAATTTCAGTCAAGGATGGGTAGTTTTGAACTTCCATTGACACGGCCCAGAGCAGAAACTACTAAAAAATCAGTTTTGAACGTCGCAGAACTGACCTTTTGTGACCTCTGTATCTCACACGTGTGCATGTATGTAAGTGAACTTTCAGAAATTTTTTGTAGTTTTCAGGCCCCTCTACACGATGGACGGATCAGATCGTCCATACAGGTGATGGGTGGGGCCTACTGTGCTCCACAAAAACATCCAGCAGTCCGTGCGTTCGCTAGCTAAAAACGGCAAGTGCTGTTTCTGGTGAAGATGCGGGCGGGCGCTGGTTTTGAATCGGAAAGCGGTTGCGGGTGCGCATCTGGCACGTGTATATAACGTGTACACACATTGTACATACGGCCCACTGTGATGCTTATGAGAAATCTACACCGTCCATCCTTTTTCTCATATTGTTTAAACCATTGGGACTAAAATTGAGGCAGTTCCAGATATCAGGTGGGCCCCAAATTGAAGATTAATGGGCTGATATGTCTGTTGGCCCACTTCTCGAGATCTTCAATGGATGAAATTTAATATGTACGATTAATTTATGGCCCCCATCACATGTATGAAGTTTCAAGTCAATCGGATGGCGCGTGGAAACCATGTGATCTTGCATTATGTACCAATTTCGGGCCATCTCTAACGTGAACGACCTGATTTCCTCATATCCTGGCTTGTAAATCCATTGATCTCATTCCTCTGGAGTCTGTCCCTTGCTCTGGTGCCTCTGGCGCATCAAATCAATACTTTAATACTCTTTTTCAGTCAACGCTCCTAATTACACCCTGCAACAAAAACACGATTAAATTAATCTATTAAGCAGTGTCATGTTTGTAAATCCATGTAATAACAGGGGTCTAATATGCAATATTTAACCCTCAACAGTACGCGGGTTTCTCTTTTTAGATAAGGTCGGGCTAGGATCCATTAGATTAGTCCGTGTGGAGTTGTAGAGATTTTAATATTTTTAACCTTAGTAGAGCTAGTGGCTATATATGATAGGTGTGGTTCGAAACCTTTTTGTTGAGACCCACTCGACAGGTTCTAAATTTTTCACGATCAATGAAATTCTCGTGGCATGACTCCAATAATAAATAAATAAATAAAATCTAATCCAATTACACCTAAAAACCTCTACATTCATGCGGCGTGGTCCACCTGAGTTTTGGACCAGAATGATTTTTGGGATGTCTCGTCATCCTGGTTGAGATCACATGATGAACATGTTGGATGACATTTAAACACCATGATAAGCCCCTGGAAGGTTACTGTGATGAGTGTCTCCATTGCCATTGTTCTGTATGGTGTGGCCCACTTGAGTTTTGGACTCACCTTATCATTGTTCTCATCTCCTAAAATAAGGTTTTTCAACTAATGGACAGAATGGATGTTGCACAACATCAAGGTGGGCCCACAAAACTCGAGTTTTGTACATTTCTCCACTAGGTGTTTCGCGCACGAAAGACAGACACACCCATTAACCTATGTCAAAATGGAAAATGTTTATGCAATCTAATTAATCTAATTCATCCATTGGGTGAGACTGACATCCAAACTGCAGTGGGCAGCTCCCTACTGGTACCCGAAATCGATTAAATCAATGCAAAACTTCAGGAATCACAAATCAGACCTGAACCTGAAAAGGTCAGAACCGAAAAAACAAGACTTGAATTCCAAGTAGAGGTGGGCACGGGACAACTCGATCCAGCTAACTTGACTCGTCCGACTCGTTCAGATCCGACTCCGCCTGATTCAAACCCAAACCGAATCGAGTTTGGATATATATATATAGCGGAACGCTCACCTGCGAACCAGTTCGTACGTACTACATATGAACTTTTTTGAGAACCCATCATATGTGATGTGGATCCAAAATCTGAACCGTTCAAGTGAAGCAGCACCTCGGGAAATCCTCCAGGCCCAAGTTTTACTTTCATCTAAAACTTTGATGGGCCATGAAAATTGAAAATAGTTTCTTCCCTTGGTTTGCATTTATCTTTGCTATGGCCCACCAGAATTTTATATTGGGGTGAAAATTTGGCACATGGGGTTTCATGGGATTCCGCATCATATGGACCGTTCAGATTAGGTACCCATGGCACATGTGCAAAGGTGTGCAGGTGCGTAGGTGCGCAGGGGAGCATCTCTCTCTCTCTCTCTCTCTCTCTCTCTCTCTCTCTCTCTCTCTCTCTCTCTCTCTCTCTCTCTCTCTATATATATATATATATATATATATATATATATATATTAAAAAATTAAAATTTTAAAAAATAAAAATAAAAATAATAAAAATATTTTTAAAAAAAACTAATTTCTATCATCTCTAACCCTACCCACCACACCCTAACCGGATCCGATCCCAAACTCTCTCTCTCCCTCCCTCATCCTTCTCATCTTCCAAGCCTAGCAACCACCCACCACCATCACCCTCGTCCTCCTTCTCCTCCTCTCTCTCCTCTCCACTATCTCGGTCTTTCCCTCCCTCATCTTTCAATTCGACTTGGTGTCAACTCGACCTGACTCGGTACTTCTGCAATGCTGATGAGGGTCAAATATTGTATATTAGACCCTGGTTATTGCCTGATTTTACATATATGATAATGCTTAATGGAATATTTTAATTATATTTTTGTTGTAGGATGTAATAAGGAGCGTTAATTGAAAAAGGATATTAAAAGCATGGATTTGATGCTCCGAAGTCACTAGAGCAAGGGACAGACTTCAGAGGACCAATAGTGACGGATTTACACACTAGGGATCCGAGTAAATCAAGTCGTTCGCATT
The DNA here is from genome assembly GCA_037074715.1 of Magnolia kwangsiensis. Classification (NCBI taxonomy): domain Eukaryota; kingdom Viridiplantae; phylum Streptophyta; class Magnoliopsida; order Magnoliales; family Magnoliaceae; genus Magnolia; species Magnolia kwangsiensis. Next base: position 6,938,129 of record CM073578.1, on the reverse strand, counting down.
AAAGATGCTTGAAATTGGTCCAGAATGCAAGAGCACAGGGTTTCCTCCATCCGATTGACCTGAAACTTTATACATGGTATGAGGGCCATAAATTAACCATACATTTCAAATTTCAACCCTTAGATCACTATGAAAGTGCCCCAACTAATAGATCAGCCCATAAACCATTGATTCTGGGCCCACCTGATAACCGAAACTGCTTTAAATTTGGTCTCAACGCTTTAAGTAGGGAGACTAATTAAATGACTGGATTGGATTTTGCAAAAACGTCACAATGGACCCCACATGAATAGAGTGTGCATAGTGCACAAGTGCACTAGGCGTGCATGGCAAACGGCAAAGACGGTTGACCGTCTCTGACCGAAAAAGAAGAAAAGAAAAGGAAACTTTTGTTTCCTGCAGCGTGTAACGCACAGCCGCTGGCCGTTTTGCGGATGATAGTGGGCCCCACACATGCCCTGTACGCTTAATCCAAACCGTCTATCGTGTATACAGCCGCGAGCACTACAAAACCATATTTATACTTTTCACCCATGCAAGTACACGTGTGAGATACAGAGGCCACAAAAGGGCTGCCCTGTAGCGTTCAAATCTGATCTTTTAGTGATTTCTTCTCTGGAACACGCCAATGGACGTTAAAAACCACTCATTCTTGACTAAAATTTCATTGTGAATCCAATGGACGGGGTGGATTTTTCAAAAAATTCTTCCGTGGGGCCCACCGATCACAACAGCGAAATGGTGCAAAAGGTTTCGTACATCCACGAAAACTGACTTTTCCTGGCGGTTGTGGCCCACCATCTTTGATCGTATGGCAGATCTGAACCGACTATCATGTAGAGGACCCAAAAATGTCCTAAGAGACAGTGTTTCTTTAGAAATTAAGCGAGGAAAGTGGCTATTTTTTAAGCCCCGAACTTGGCTGCGAAAAGGCTTTCGCTGCGCATGCGATAGCTTTCCAAATCCGATTCAAATCCGATTTTCACCATTCCAGTAGCTATATAAGGAGGTTTTGGACGTGGGGAGCATTCATTCAGAGCCAGGGAGAAAGATCCAGAGCCAAGGAGAAGAAAGAGAAGAGAGAGAAGAAGGAAGAAGAGAGATAAGGGAGATGTTTTTAATGTTTTTATTTTATATTTTCTTTTTCTTAATTAATTTCATGGATAGCTAATTCTTCTTAGCTAGGGCTGAGATGAAGCCCCTAATTTGATTGACTCTTGTTTATGTTAAATTTATTTTAATTGGATTGATTTATTTCTTTTTCTAGTGTGCTTTCCTGATATTTCCATACTTCTCCATTCTATGAGCTCGACCAAAGTCTAGATATGGATGTTGTTTGGAATATTACTCTAGGTGCTTGTGTCTGACCATGAACAGTTTCCTATAGAGGAAGAAATAGGATTTACATCTCTCCATGCCTGACCATGGATGGAAAGATGTGATCCATATGCTTTAAAGGATTATACATTTTGTGTGCCCGACCAAGGACATAGGATGTGCTTTGTTTATTAAATTTATATCAATCTGAATTAGGATAAATCAACAGGTAAAATAAGGGTTAGGATAGTTAGGGGTGGATTCGAAAGTCCTAGTCGTTTCATCGATTGGATTTTACTCACTACTCTCAGTTACTTTTTCATTGATTTTTATTTAAGTTTTCTTAATCATTACCTAAACTCTTTGTTGGATTAGTTAAGAAGAGTCTTAAATTTCAAATTGTGACAACCAGTCCTCGTGGAAACGATCTCGTAATACGTACCATATTTACATCTGATTCGTTTACTTGCGAGTAAAAATCATTTAAATCAAATTGGTTTAAATTAAAACATCAAGTTTTTGGCGCCGTTGCCAGGGACTGTTTCGGTCCAAATTGAATTTAAGATTCTTTCTTATCATAATTCGTAGCCTTAGGAATTTTCTAGCATTATTTTAGGAAAGTTCATTTGTTTTTGTTTTTGCTTTTATTTTTACAGGAATTGAAGAAGGAAGCTGTTAAATAAGATTGGCTTCAAAAGGAGAAGCTACCAAATCTTCAGACATCCATCATCTTCTTTTTCGGGTTCTTTCTTCCAATTCTTGTTTACATAGCTTTCTCTTATTTTTAGGAATTTATAATTTTTAGTTCTAGTATTATTTCTCTTAGGTTGCATCTTAGTTTATTTTAGTTTTCTTTCCTACATTTCAGTTATTTAGTTTATGCTAGGGCGTAGATCTCTGAACATAGAACTAGCACCCTTTGATCCTGAAATAGAAAGAACCTTTTGTAAAAGATCTAGAAACATTCTATTTGAAATGACGGACGAGAATGTAATTAAAGCGCTTAGAGATTATTCAGCTCCTGTCCAATTTAATGCGCCTTCATGCATAGTATTGCCAGCCAACACGAAAACACATTTTGAACTTAAACCAGGGGTCATACAGTTGTTACCGTCTTTTTATGGTTTAGATAAAGAGGATCCATATCATCACGTAAAAGAATTTCTAGACATTTGCTCGACATTTAGGTTCCAAAATTTTTCAGACGATTCGATCCGTTTGCGCCTTTTTTCTTTTTCTTTGAAGGATAAGGCAAAAGCATGGTTGAATTCTCTAGGAGTTGGGACAATCACTACATGTGACCAACTGTCTAAGAAATTCTTAAATAAGTTCTTCCCTGTTCACAAAACAAATGCTCTCCGTAGAGAAATCACTAATTTCACGTAAAAAGAGGGAGAGCACTTTCATGAATGTTGGGAGAGATGGAAGGACTTGCTCCTTAAATGTCCACACCATGGCTTTGAGAAATGGCAACAAGTTCAATACTTCTATGACGGTTTGACACCCCAAAACCGTCGCATGGTTGATGCCACCAGTGGAGGGTCATTCATGACCAAAAGTGATGTCGAAGCGTGGAACTTCTTTAAAACCTTGTGTGAAAATTCCCAGCAATGGGACTACTCAAATAAAGGTGAAAGAAGTCCCCAACTACTAAAAAAAGGTGGTATATATGAGATAGGAGGCATGCTAGATATTTATGCCATACTTGATAGCCTGACACAGAAAGTTGATGCTTTAATGTTGAATAATGGACCTCCACAAACAACTCAAATCGAGTCATGTGTCATTTGTTTCAGTTCCGCCCATTCTACGCAGTCGTGTCCATCTGGTACAGCGTTCCCAGAATTTCTCTCTGAACAAGTACATGCTATGAACACCTTTCAGAGACCTGGGAATGATCCTTACGCAAACACGTACAATCCAGGGTGGGGCTCGACATCTAAATTTTTCTTGGGCAAAAGGACCACAACAAAGAGGACCATCTGAAAATCCTCCTATGCAACCTTACCCACAAGTTGGTAGTCAACAACCTCAAAAGTTTTCGTAATATCAACAAGCTCCTGCAAATTTAAGAAACCATCTCTTGAGGATACACTCAATCTTTTTATGCAGAGTTCTCTTCAATTTCAAAAAGACACCCAACAAACTTTACCAGCTAACCAGCAAAGCGTACATGCAAATGCGCAATCTATTGCCAAGCTGGAAGTACAGTTGGGCCAACTTGCTGCCACATTGAGTGAGAGAGAGAAGGGCAAGTTCCCTAGTCAACCTGTGGCAAATCCAAAGGGACAGTATGAGATTGGCTCTAATTTAAACCAAGAACAATATCATGAGCAAGCCAAATCAATCATTACCCTTAGGTCCGGTAAATAGATTGAGAACAAAGTAGAGATGCCTAGGGAAGAATCAAATTTTGAACTGGAGGACCAAAATGAAGTGGAGAAACATACTAATACATCCGAAGTCCAAAAGCACTCTAACTCTCCACGAACCACTCCTATGTCATCCTATGTGCCTAAAACACCTTTTTCTCAACGTCTGGCACCAATTAAGAAAGGAAACAACTTTAATGAAATATTGGAGATGTTTAAGCAAGTGCAAATTAACATTCCATTACTTGATGTTATCAAACAAGTCCCTGCTTACACTAAGTTCCTTAAAGAATTATGCACTCAAAAGCGTAAGATGCATGTTCATAAGAAGGTCTTCCTTGCAGAGCAACTCAGCGCCATGATTCAACACAACACTCCTCCTAAATTTAGGGATCCAGGAGCTCCTACTATTTCTTGCGTCATTGGAGAACATAAGATTGAGAAGGCATTCCTTGACTTAGGGACGAGCGTTAATTTGTTACCATATTCTGTATATGAGCAGCTAGGACTTGGTGAACTGAAACCAACTAAAATAACACTACAACTAGTTGATAGATCTGTCAAGGTGCCCCGTGGTGTTATTGAGGATGTGTTAATCCAAGTTGATAAGTTTTATTTTCCAATGGATTTCATCGTCCTAGATACTCAGCCTATCCAGAATCCTACTAGTCAAATCCCGGTTATCCTAGGACGCCCATTCTTAGTCACATCCAATGCTATCATAGATTGCAGGAATGGAGTTATGAAGTTGTCTTTCGGTAATATGAAGCTTAAACTCAATGTTTTCAATGCCGGACAACAACCGTCAGACTCGGATGATATATTTGAAGTGAACATGATTGAGAGTCTAGTGCTTGACACTTTCCTTGAATCTTCTGAAGATACTCTTGAGACTTGCTTAGCACATTTTGCAGATTCAAATGATCCACTGTTACAAGAAATAGTGAATGTCTTACAAAATAATACCTCCGCAGTTGTCATGAATCAAGAAAACCCGTATTCTGAAGTACTGATCCTAAATGTTTACCATTAAATAAGGAAGAGTTGAAAATTAAACTACATAGTGAAACATCGGCATTTGTTGAGACTACATCACCTACTATAATTTTTTCTGAATTTCATCTACATGTAGTCTCTGATTCATCATGGTGTACTAACTTCGAAATTTTTTCTGCCACAGGTGAATCATATATACTTTGGACACTTCAGACGATAAAAAGAACACTTTATACTGAGGTCCTTCAATTTCTCTGGTTATTAACGCTCCAGGACATCCAAGCCTACTGCAAAATGGGCTTTTGGATCATCTTGTTGAAAAACCTTCTGAGAAATTTACCAAGATACTGGCCGATGGTCCATGATGGCTTTTGTTGCTTGTCTGGCTGAAGACGTTAAACTTAGCGCTCCTGGGAGCCAACCCAGCTTTTCTTTTTATTTTTTTCCTAGATAATTAGTTCAATGTTTGTGGATAACATTACTGCAAACCCTCACGAGACTACAACTCGTCTACTAGGGGCAACCTAGGGGTTTAAAGGCTTGTTGCATACACTAAATGCAATCGAAAGCACCTGCGAAAGTGGTATAGGTAGGATTTTCTTTTGTGATTTTATTTTTTTTATTTTACTTTTGTTGATTTATCTCTTGTTCTGACTTGCTTTTACATTGATATATTTGGAAAATCTCTCTTGATCCCTTCATTCAGGTACTATCTTTCCATCACTTTTCATTTATTTTCGTTATCCTATGTGCATTGCATGCCTACATCTTTTACATTGAGGACAATGTAGATTTTAAGTTGGGGGTGGGAGATTAGGTAACCTAATCAGTATTTTCTTGGTCTCAGTATTTCCTTGGTCTTGAGCAAAATTGTGAAAATTTTTAAATTTTTCTAAAATTTCTTGTGAATTTAAAGTGATTTTGAAGGATACTTGTGATTTTAAAATTAAAAGATACAGAATGTTGGTACTTTATGACTCTTTGATTCAGTTGTCTGTTAGATTTCACAGTTAAGTTTGAATTGTTAACACATGGTTAGAAGCTTTAAATATTGATTGAGTCATGATTTCGTATATCACATCTCGCTTACACAATAAGGTTCCAGTTCGATAATGAATGATTAACTTGATAATCACTAAACATGGAAGGAACTAGCTTGAACAATACATTTTTTTTTATTTTTTTTTAGCATCAGTTCAGTAAGAAGAATTGAAAGGGTAAGTCGCATAATCTTCACCATAGGTTTGCTCCCTATAGGTGTAGATTCGATCCCCTATGGTTGACATTTAGAAAAAAAAATTAGGCGACAAATCTTTACCATAGGTTTACTCCCTATTGGTGAGGATTTGATTCCCCTCCTTGGTGCTACTGTTCATGAAAAAAAAAATATAAATCAAAGGCTGATAGAATTAAAAGATGGTTTCAGCTTCAGTTGTCATGAAATCTGTTGTTAATGATATCATGAAAATGACAATTGGATCTCTTAACGGTGGTAAGCCGAGATTACACTATACACTCATGGAACTCAATGTTTAGAATTGTTCTAATCAATGGATTAATATTTTGAACTTGATTATGTAGTTTACCATGAAATTGATTCCAAGAGACATTCTACTTACCATTCATAAATCTTAGAATTTTCACATCTTAACTATATCTGTTCACAAGTCGCTTGGGTTTACAAGAATTGCCTTTTTATTTCTGAAATTATTTTTTGCATGTTTTGCTCGAGACTAGAAAAATGCTGGTTGGGGGTTGTGATGAGGGTTAAATATTGTATATTAGACCCCGGTTATTGCCTGATTTTACGTATATAATAATGCTTAATGGAATATTTTAATTATGTTTTTGTTGCAGGATGTAATAAGGAGCGTTAATTGAAAAAGGATATTAAAAGCATGAATTTGATGCTCCGAAGTCACCAGAGCAAGGGACAGACTTCAGAGGACCAATAGTGACGGATTTACACACTAGGGATCCGAGGAAATCAAGCCGTTCGCATTAAATATGCTCGAAATTGGTCCAGAATGCAAGATCACAGGGTTTCCTCCATTCGATTGACCTAAAACTTCATACATGTGATGAGGGCCATAAATTAACCGTACATTTCAAATTTCAACCCTTGGATCACTATGGAGTGCCCCAAATGACAGATCAGCCCATAAACTGTTGATTCTGGGCCCACCTGATATCCGAAACTACTTGAAATTTGGTCTCAACGCTTTAAGTAGGGAGACTAATTGAATGACTGGATTGGATTTTGCAAAAACATCACAATGGACCCCACATGAATAGAGTGTACATAGTACACAAGTGCACTAGGCGTGCATGGCAAACGGCAGAGACGGTTGACCGTCTCTGACCGAAAGACAAGAAAAGAAAAGGAAACATTTGTTTCCTACAGCGTGTAACGCACGACCACTGGCCGTTTTTCGGATGATAGTGGGCCTCACACATGCCCTGTACGCTCAATCCAAACCGTCTATCATGTATACAGCCGCAAGCACTACAAAACCATATTTATACTTTTCACCCATGCAAGAACACGTGTGAGATACAGAGGCCATAAAAGGGCTGCCCTGTAGCGTTCAAATTTGATCTTTTAGTGATTTCTTCTCTGGGACACGCCAATGGACGTTAAAAACCACTCATTCTTGACTAAAATTTCATCGTGAATCCAATGGACAGGGTGAATTTTTTAAAAAATACTTTTGTGAGGCCCACCGATCACAACAGTAAAATGGTGTGAAAAATTTCGCACATCCACGAAAACTGACTTTTTTAGGTGGTTGTGACCCACCATATTTGATCATATGGTAGATCTGAACCGTCTATCATGTAGAGGACCCAAAAATGTCATAAAAGACGGTGTTTCTTTGAAAATTAAGCGAGGAAAGTGGCTATTTTTGAAGCCCTGAACTTGGCTGCGAAAAGGCTTTCGCTGCACATGCGATAGCTTTACAAATCCGATTCAAATTCGATTTTCACCACTCCAGCAGCTATATAAGGAGGTTTTGGACATGGGGAGCATTCATTCAGAGCCAGGGAGGAAGATCCAGAGCCAAGGAGAAGAAAGAGAAGAGAGAGAGAGAAGAAGGAAGAATAGAGATAAGGGAGATATTTTTAATGTTTTTATTTTATATTTCCTTTTTCCTAATTAATTTTATGAATAGCTAATTCTTCTTAGCTAGGGCTGAGATGAAGCCCCTAATTTGATTGACTCTTGTTTATGTTGAATTTATTTTAATTGGATTGATTTGTTTCTTTTTCTAGTGTGCTTTCCTGATATTTCCATTCTCCTCCATTCTATGAGCTTGACCAAAGTCTAGATATGGATGTTGCTTGGAATATTACTCTAGGTGCTTGTGTCTGACCATGAACAGGTTTCCTATAGAGGAAGAAACATAATGTACATCTCTCCATGCCTGACCATGGATGGAAAGATATGATCCATATGCTTTAAAGGATTATACATTTTATGTGCCCGACTAAGGACATAGGATGTACTTTGTTTATTAAATTTATATCAATCTGAATTAGGATAAATCAACAGGTAAAATAAGGGTTAGGATAGTTAGGGGTGAATTCGAAAGTCATAGTCTTTTCATCGATTGGATTTTACTCACTACTCTCAGTTACTTTTTCATTGATTTTTGTTTAAGTTTTCTTAATCATTACCTAAACTTTTTGTTGGATTAGTTAAGAAGAGTCTTAAATTTCAAATTTTGACAACTAATCCTCGTGGGAACGATCTCGTAATACGTACCATATTTACATCTGATTCGTATACTTGCGAGTAAAAATTATTTAAATCAAATTGGTTTAAATTAAAACATCAAATGCTCCGTGTTTTCAGGATCCAAGTATATGACTGGTTTCCCAAAAACCTAAATGTTAACATATAGAGAGCAAAATTCCATATATTTTTTTTTCTAATCGTTCAGAGTTAGCAATTTAGCGTAGAATGGACAAGTTAACATAAAGAAAAATTTACATTTACATTTAGAATGTATAAGAGACTGCCCATAATGACTTATACAAACCAATGTCTCGATATTAATAATACAAGATTTACATAAGTCAATACATGAGAAATATTAAAATGCATTTGAACATAAGCCGCAAAGTCATGCAGCTTTTCTTCGTAGGTACAACCATGCATCCTTGATAATTACTCCCGGCTCCTCATCAATCTAAACTTAAATATCACTTAAGTCACATGTGCTACCTGTACAGTTATATATTTGATAGATGAGTGGCCAACTCAATGTGAATTTTTCTCAAGATTACGCACCGTCGTCTTAGCTAAGCATAGTTAAAAATAATAAGGTAATCAAAACAATACATGATGCAGTCTTTTTAAATGTATGGATGCATGAATGCACATCGACCTGGGGATGCTCATCCAGTTGAACTTGGGCTTGTCACCCATGCAAAAGACTGGTCACCAGCGTAGCATATCTCATACAATATGGTACCAAGTCATTAACTACGTGGGTCACTAGCGTAGTATAACTCGTACAACATAGTGACCAAGTCATCACGTAGGTCGATAATTGATGGTCTGGGAGCTAACAAAATGATACCCCACTAAACCTAAGGACACGTGCTACAGCATCCAGAATTAGTCACCCATTATCGTCAATATGCTATGAATGTATGATTAGCCAAACTATTATTATTCCAATTACAATCTGTCGGTTTAAATAACTTAATGATCACTATGGGGGGTTCATCACCTAGCGTATGCCGATAGCTCGAGCATAATGTCTCATAACCACCATCCCCGGCTTATGAGATTTTTTCATCTTAGGATGTTTAATGGATGCCCATCGGCTAGTGGTTAATCAAATTCCATAAATAGGAATTATCATCTCATGGTTATAGGTCATCGAAGGCACATAAGACAATCACCAAAACATGGGACAGATGTTAAATCGCAGCGGTCAAAGAATGCTTGGATTATTAAATCGAGACGGCAAAGGGGTCAAGTAAGATTAAATCAAAGCGGTTAAAGAGGTCATTTATAAGTCACTCAAGCCGTATGACCTATGAATGGTAAATCTCACATTAATGTTTCATGTCCCATATAGCCTCCAAATCAAGGGTCTATTTACCACACTCTATCTTGTTACATCCTAAGCATGGATTCACATACACGAGGAATCGCCCACCATTAAATGAAGTGAATAGAGATCTATAAGCGACTCACAACAATCTATGTTAAAGCATATAGTTATGGCATGCCAAACATAAGTTGATTCATAATAATTGCAACAAGTCATGATAAGAACTATTAATCAAAATTTAAATGAAACCCATCATGTAAGTAGTTATGGTATGAAATCATGGTTCACAACTGTCAGCTATAATTCAAGTATAAGTCATACCTTAAGAATTGATAAAAGATCACATACTATGATATAACAATTGAAATTTAAATAAAGACTATTACTTAAATAGTTAAACTAATTTGGAAATTGAAAGCTTAAGGGGATGAAATCATCGCCTTAGGTTTTAAACTGCCTGCATCATTGCTAAGAAATGTGCGTTCCCTTAGAATCAAATCCTACCATAAATCGCATGGTTGTACGGTTAGCTCCAACTTTCTACACTATTTGGGGTTAGATTTGAATTAATTATTCTTAGAGTTTGATGTCTAATTAGGATTTCATTCTTAAGTTTAGTCCTAAACTTAGATTCTAGGACTAGAGCTCTAGTTGATGTACCACTAATTACAATATAACTTAATAATTACAAGAGAACTATTAGTATTAGTGTTATAATTTATATTAGCTAACGTGACACTAATAATCAATAGTATCATAATTTATAATAGATAACATATTAATAAAAATCATTATGATGATAATTAATAATAGAATTATAATTGATGATAATAGTAACAACAACATTAATTAGTACATTGTAATATTAATTATAATTTCTAGTCAATAGCATTAAAATAACATTAATCGTTACAACATATAGAAAATAATAACGATATTATTAATAACAAAAGTAACTAACGACGAATCTGATTGATGAAAAGAAATGAAAATTCTCACCTTGTTGATCAGTTCGAGCCGAGTTGACTCGGCTCAACACAACCACCTATCTACTCTCTCTCTCTCTCTCTCTCTCTCTCTCTCTCTCTCTCTCTCTCTCTCTCTCCTTCTCTCTTTCTTTCTTCTTTTCCTTTTCTTCTTCTTTTCTCGTCACTCAAGACCCCACATCCAGTAGAGTTTGCTGGACTCAACCAGCCAATGGGCCAGCAATCTAACTCAGTCCCAAACCGAGTTGACTCGGTTTGGCTAGGACAGCCTGTGGCCTCTCTCTCTCTCTCTCTCTCTCTCTCTCTCTCTCTCTCTCTCTCTCTCTCTCTCTCTCTCTCCTGCTCCATGAGCTCCTACTCCTCTTCCCTGGACGAACAGAGGCCCTGCAACGGCTACCTGGACAGCATGGGACCCGACGGACTCATTTCAGTCTAATAACGAAGGACAATGGATCATCAGAGTCCAGCCATCCATCCCTCCATACCCCCTCCTGATGGTGCGTCAGGACTAGACTAAAACGGTGCTGCTGATTATAGTTGCTACCATGATGAGGCAAGTTGGCTAGATGGGTTCGGTCAGGGACTCTAACTCAGTTGAATGGCAGCGAGAGATGGCATGGAGTTTTGGAGCTCGACTTGGATGACACCAGGCAGTCCAACCTTCGAGGTAAGATGGTGGAACCAACCCAACCGGCCTCACCTACATGGGCAGTGAGGCCAAACTCGACCCGATTCAAGCCACGGGATCAGCCAAGTGCAGGCAGACCCTGTTAACTCGGCATGGCCAATTTCTCGCGGTGGAGAAGAAGGGTGTCGTTAATGGCAAACTCTCTCTTACTGCTTCTTTCTTCATTCTGTCAGTGTGTGAGGGTTTCTAAGGGCCTATTTGGATGCCTGTAAGTTGGGTAAGTGGGATACTTACAGGGAAGTCACTTACAGGTAGTGTTTGGGGGAGGAAAATTGTCTATAAGTAACTTACAACCTGTAAGTCACTTACAGGCAAATCTACCAAAAAACTGCAGGGCGAAGGGGGTGGGAAGTCACTTCCTTGTAAGTCACTTACAGGCTCAACGGTCATATTTTTAAAAAGAGAGGAAGAGGGAGAAACGCGCCAACCCACCAACCACCATTATAGCCATGAAGCTCCAGCCAATGAAGAGGAAGCAGCAGCCATTGAAGGAACTCCAGCAAGCCTTGCAGCAGTTTAGCCAATCCACATCCTACAACACTATTATTGCAGCAAAGCTTCATTATTACCGCACCAACAACCGCCATTTACTACACCAACAACCACCATTGATAAGATTCTATAAAAAGGGGATTGCAAGTTTCGTCTCTCCATCCCAAGCTCTCTCTCTCCCTCTCTGCAATCTCTCTCCTCCTCCCTCTCTGCAATCTCTATCCGTCTCTGCAATCTCTCACTGGTAACCTCGCCGTAGTGCCTTCCTTCTCTTCTCCTCTCAAAACGATAGGGTTTCATCCACCCTTTTTTTTTCTCCTTTGAAAACGGGAGTGGTTTAGCGTTACTATATAAGGTATGCTGGCACATCTGCGCACGTGCGTATTTTTTCACACATGTTATGGGCGTCTAATCCGAACGGACCATGTGATGCAGCATCCCATGAAAACGTTTAGGGACCAATTTGCGCCCTGATTTAAAACTCTGGTGGGCCATAAAAAAGAGAGATGCAAATCAAGTTAGGAAAATATTTTCTTTTTTCATGGCCCATCAATATTTTAGATCAAAGTATAAGTTGGCTAATGGGGGTTTCGGTTCTGCATAACGTGGACCGTTCAGATTTTGAAGTCAAATCACGTATTATGAGTTCTCAAAAAGTTCTCAAAAGAACTCTTGCCAAATGGTGCACGGCTGAGTATTATGCGGGAAGGAATCATGTGTTGAGTAATGCGTAAACTCTGTGGGATCCACCATGATATATGTATTTGATTCACACTGTCCATCCATTTTAATACTTAATTTTAGATGAAGAAATAGATGGACGGATTAGATAAACCAGTCCTAATTTGGGATTGCATTGAAACTGGTCCTAAACATCAATGGTGCATCTTGAATATTTTTTCTTACATATCATGAAACTAGTCCTAATTTGGTTTCATAGCCAATTGTTACATACTGGGAATTTCATAATTTGTTTTTGTTTGCTTGGTGTTTTTCTTTCATGTTTACATTGGTTTCTGTTGCAGTTCTCTATTTTATTGGTTTTGTCACCTGTTTATACTCATTGTATCTCTTGGTTTCTTCCTTTTCTTTTTGCCTTATTTTTTGCTTGTCTTCTCATTTCTCTTATTTTATTGGCTTAGTTGTTGTTCGCAGGTTCCTATTTTCTTGATTTCTGGTTTCTATTCATGGTTTCTCAGGCTTCCTTAAATTTTTATTATTTTCATTATGTGCATTGGTTTCTGTTTACAAATTCTCTTGTTTCTTGATTTCTTTCATTTGGCTTCTGCTGGTGTGTTTTCTTCTGAATTGTTCGTTTGATTTTATAAATTCTTTAAATGGAGTGTGGCCTGAAGAGTTATTCTGATTGGGTGATCTTCGCTGTCTAATTGTGCTAGTTGCATTTGGATTGCTGATCATTGTCCTTTCTAATTGGCTATTTGATAGCAATTGATTGGATGTTCAAGATCATCCAATCAGTGTGACTTTCTGCCTATGTTCAATCCATAGTCGGATTGCGATTGGGACACTTGCATGCATATCACTTGTATGGCAGAGAGTTGGCAAAACCATGACGTGGTCAGCTGTTTGAAATTGTTATGAGGAAATATACAATGTTCAGTTCAGCAAGATGGTGTCTTTTACTCGAGCAGAAACTATATGGTGGAGCTCAGTTCATTTGGGTGGCTCCATCATGTAATGGTCACCTCTCCGATTGAATATTTTTGCTTACATATCTCATGAAACCAGTCCTAATTTAGGATTGCATTGAAACTGGTCCTAAACATCAATGGAATTTATTTCTTGCATTCCTTATGTGCTGCACATTTACCATTATTGCATCTGGTCTTATGAATTGGAACATCAGTTGTTGCTTTAGAAGGTTGGAAGTTGGGCTGTCAATGGGACAGTTACCTGTACTCGGGGTTGTTGCTAGATGGATTTGATTGCACATACACATGCATCTAGTCTTATGAATTGGAACATCAGTTGTTGCTGGATGGATTTGATTGCACATACACATGCCACTTCTATGCATAAACTGTGGTCACTTTGTATGGCTCGACCCAAGCACAACTTGACTTTAACAGGGTCCACCACATGGAACCAACCTGAACCCAACTGTGGTATCTTTATATGGCTCTTTGTGACCTTGCCAATCATTTGTTTCAATCTTTAGCTTATCTTACTATATATTTATTCTTTGATTTTTAGATCTATTTGTGAAATGGATTCAGATTCTGAGATGAATTTTCATATGATGTCTATAATGAATACGGCTTGTGCATTAATTAATGACTATTTGGCTTGATAAAAATAATATGTTAGAAGAATCACAAGAACATCAACGAAATTGGACAGGCACACAGGCTGCGAATGCGATTATTAATGGACCGGGGGCCAACATGCTTCAACTACATTCGTATGCACAAAGACGCTTTCTTTAGCCTTCGTGAGATGATACAAGAAAAGAGTAACTTACGAGGCACATTTGGCGTGTCACTGGAAGAAGAGTTAGTAATTTTTCTTCATATAATTAGCCATAATATTAAGAACCGTGTCATGCAACATCATTTTAACCATTCTGAGGAAACAATTAGTCATCACTTTAACAAAATGCTTAATGTAGTTGTACTTTTACAACACGATATTATAAAACCACCTAGAAATGGTGTACCACCCGAAATAATGAATAGTACAAGGTTTTTCCCGTACTTTAAAGATTGTGTTGGAACCATAGACTGCTCACATATTCCAGCAATGATCAGTATAAAAGAGCAAGCCAAGTGGCGTAATCGAAAGGGATTTATTTCTCGAAATGTGTTAGCAAGCTGCTCTTTTGATTTAACATTTCAATATGTATTAGCGAGGTGGGAGGGATCTGCATTAAATTCATGAATACTGGCAGATACTCTTAACTGACAACACAAATTGATTGTCCCCACAGGTACTGATCTAAGTAGACATATAGATATACATTTATTTATTAATAAGCAGATTACACTTACATGATTTTTAAGGTGTGTTTTTTTTAAAAGCCAAATATTACTTAGTAGATGCTGATTTTGCGAATGCGCCGGGCTTTTTAGCACCATTCCATGGCGTTCGGTATCATCTAAAAGAATTTAGGCAAGGTTATCAACCTAGGACAAAGGAAGAGTTGTTTAATCTTTGTCATTCCTCATTGTAAAATGCTATAGAATGCGCTTTTAGAGTATTGAAGGCACGAATCGATTTCCCATATTGAAGATTGCTTCAAGCTATCCTTTAAATACACAAGTCAATATAGTCGATGCATGTTGTATCTTACATAATCATATTATCAATGAAAAACATGATCAAGAGCTTAATTTTGAAAATAACAATGATATCGGTGATGGTGAAGATGAAAGTGAGATACATGAAGATGAAGGTAATGAGAGTAGTGAAGAGGAGAATGAATGCGACTTCCGAAATGAATCTGTGACTGCTAGGAGGGAAAAATAAAGATGGAAGAAATTTTGACTTGGACTTGCGTTAGTTATGTGGGAATCATATAAGTCAGAATAGAACATCAATTAGTTTTATATATATATATATATATATATATATATATATATATATATATATATATATATATATATATATATAGAATATGGATGCTGATAGAAAGATTATTGCAATTTATAATATTTCTGCATCTATTTGCAATTTATATAATATTTATATATCTTATGTGGCTTTATATGTTTGTAATGTTTAAATGTACAATGTTTTAAGGTATGTCACAAAATGCAAAGGCAAGCAGCAGTGGCCGAAAGGCACAAATTAACTGGACATCATATATGGATGAATGTATGGCAAATGCCTTAGTTGAGGAAGTATCGCTAGGAAAAAAATCTGACAACGCTTTTCGAGAAGCTAGTATGAATAAAATCGTAAAAATTTTGATGGAGACATTTTCTGTGCAAGTGGATGGAGAAAAGTGCAGGAATCGGTTACGAATGCTTAAAAAGAAATATAACTTGACAAAGTTTGCACTTAGCAAAAGTAGCTTCGGTTGGGATGAAGAAAGGAAATGTGTTACCGCTGAACCATACGTTTGGGATGAATTCATCAAGGAGAAGTTCATTCAAAACTTGAAGTCATTCATATATAATGAAAACTAACTAAATTCCATTTGTTTTATAGGCAAAACCTGAAGCTATTCATATCAGAAACAAGTCATTCCCACTGCTAGCTCAGTTTGATATTGTATGTGGGGGCGATTCTACTACCGGGAACGCAGCATGAACTACATCTGATCTTGAGGAAGAAGTCCTCTATTCATCTCATTACATGGATGACATTCCATTGTCCTCATACCTTTCTGGATCATATACACCATTTACACCACCCGATGATGTATATTCCGACGGAACACAAGGTCAATATCAATATGGCGAAGGAAGCGGTCAAAAGGATGTGAGAAACTCTGCTCCAAGACCATTAAAGAAGAAGAAGAATGCCTCTATTGCATCAATTGTTATTGAAAAGTTTGAATGCATGCAAGAAAAAATGGATGAATATGTTTCATTCAAAACTAAAACAACAGGAAGACTATGGGATGAGTTGGAGAATATGACAACCATTAATTCTGACATGATGTATAGGGCCTACACATTCCTTGAGAAAAAACTGCATTTTGCTTCTACGTTCCTAGATCATGTAAGTCCTATTCAAAGGAATGAATAGTTGGAGAGGATGATTCCCTAGTAAAAAATTTAAAATGTAATTTCTATAGTTAAAGAAGACATTGGTAATGTAATTTAATTATTAGATTTTCTATTAATGTTTTTAAGTTTATTCTCGATGCTTAAATTGAGTTATTACTCCATATTATAGGTATTTTGAATTCGTGGGCCCACTTTTATAGCCCACTTGATGATTGGTTTAGCTTAATAATTATCTCAAATATTCATCTTGATGAGCTTAACAAAATAACATATTTGATCCTATGTTTTTTTTATATGATTATAACATTTTAGAATGATTCCCTAATCTAAGCTCCGCTCGATGTGAATATACAGCTTTCTACCCGTAAATAACTTACAGGCTATCCAAACAGAAAAACTAACTTACTTGTAAGTGACTTACAACTTACATCCAAACAGGTTACCTGTAAGTAACTTTCACTTGTAAGTGACTTACAGGTAAGTCACTTACAACTTAAAAGAACTTACAAGCATCCAAACAGGCCCTAAGGGTGTAATAAAGCTAGGTGAATGGATGGAATGGAGTTCGGACACCATTTGGTTGGTGGGCTCAAAGGAAGGAAGAACGGCTGGTTTGGTTTTGTTGTGGAAGAAAACCCTAAACCACTGCTAGAATGGACGGCTGAAATAGGCCTGGACGGAGGGCTAAGATTGGAGGATTTGTCCTCACGCGGATTGCCCAGTTGACAGCAGCAGGTTTCCATTTTTGGAACGTTGTGGTTGTAGGACTCACTTGTAGCAAGGATCGTGTGCATGCACACTTGTTGAACCATGCGAAACTCCCTTGGTTTTGGTCAGAGGGATCGTCTGAACCAGATGGACGGTTTGGATTGTCTAGATGACCGGTTTAGGTGGGCCACCGATCAAGGAAAAGGATGTTAGTCCATTCGCTAGCAAAAACTAAGAGAGAGAGATTCTCTCTTTTTAAAGAAGTTGCGGGTCAGCCCGCTTTGACCGGGCTCCCTAGATTGGTGCACGGCGAGTGCACCACCCCTGGTGCACATGCGACGTTTTTGTGGGGTTCACCACGCGTTTGTGGGAAATCCACTCCGTCCATCTTCTTCCACGGGTCTTTTTAACAGCCTTGACCCAATTTGAGGCAGGTCCTATACTCAGATGGCCCATACCAATCGAAATTTATGGGTTAGGTGTCTATTAGTATAACTCCAATGGTCAGATCATCTTGGTAATTTAATAATTAAGATTCTTAAGCCTAGGGCCTTATTTTAAGGTGGTCATGTAGATAAGTGGGCCACAAAATAATTTAATTAAAATCCTTAGTAGTTTATTACAGGTTTTTGAAATTTGATGGTCAATTTAGTTTCCAATTATTGATCCATATCAATCCAATGATTTGACAGCTTCCATTACTAGTTACGGATTAATTGATTAGTGGATCTACGAGTTTGGTCCCGATTCTGGTAAATTACAATTCAGCTTCGATATGGCATGATGGTCCACCGTAGAGTCAATGGTTGTATAGCCTAACTACGGATGAAGATTACTCCTTGTGGATTGATCTAGAGGTTCATCAATTGAGTTGCCTAACCCATGGTTGGATTGAAAGATTATACGCATTTATTTAGGATAAAAATTGAGGTTTGATTGATCTTTGCAATCAAATGAATATGATACTGAAAACTTCAACTTTCGGCTCAAATCACAGGTCGATCGTTCACGACGCAACCCTACCATGAGCAATCAAGAGTTAATTTAAGGTGGATTGACCTCAAACCTTACAATTGTGTTGTACGTCGTCCTAACCCAAATTCAAACGGTTAAGATGGTCAAATTGTGACTAATGGACAGGTGGTTAGCGGTGTGGGTTATATGTGTTCCTACACGTGCCTGCTAATTAGGTTCCTATAGTAACACCCAGGTACTAAAAAGTACGGGCTGTTACAACTTCTAACCGGATCAAATGTGATCCGAATCAGTCCAAGCCAGACTAGACTCGGATTGAGTTAGGCATGCTAGACTCAGTATCAAGTTGGATTGAGTTCGGGTCGGGCCTAGTTCAAAACCAAATAGAGTCAACCCTAATTCAGTCCAACTCGACGCAACGGCTAGCTCTAATTCCAAGATACTACCATCGGACCTGACCTTAACCTGAGCCTTTAACAGCCCAACGTGTAGGACCTGATACGAATGGCATATTTAGTTCTGAAAACTGATCACCTACATGCAATTTGCCACACCCTCTGGCAGTGTACAATCATTTACATCCACATGACACTTATGTATCACATCCGTCGCGTGAAAACAGTAGGCCTCGCCATGAAGATCACCTGGCACGAAAATTAAGGTGTTCCATTTAGTAGGTGGTCCACGCTGTTGGAATGAATGGACAACCGACTGTTTGACTTGGCGTGCATGTGAGACTCACCTATTGAGCAGATCAGCTAGACCTACCACAAAGGTGATCTTCATAGATGATGGTGGGGTTTATTATTTTCATGGTACTTCCTACCCAAGTGGCACGTTGGCTGAAAAGATGCACATTGTTAACTTTATGTGATCAGTTCTCATTAGTTATCCTGTGGTGTGATCCACCTGAGACTTTGATCTGCCTCATTTTCTTGTCGTTTCCTAGAATAATGATCCAAAATGGATGGACGGCGTGGATAAAACACATATAATATGGTTGGGCACACAAAGCACCGTCCAGTAGCCGCTACTAGCAGTGACAATATGCAATCCCTATATACATGAGGCATTATTTGGTAAAATGATAATTCATTAGGAATTTTACAGTAAGTGACAATATAATTCCCTATGTTTTCAGGCTCGATTTCGAATAGCCAGTCAGAGATGAACTTCCCAAGCTCGAAATTCTAGAAATTGATGCACCATTCAGCAATGCATCCAAACCTTTGCATTTGGTTCAATTGGCATTTGACAGGCATATTTGACTGCCTCATTAAGCATTCCATCACGGGCGAGGAGTCTAGCAATGCACGCATAATGCTCAAGCGCTGGTTGGATTCCATATTCCAGCAACATATAATTGAAAATTCAATTAGCTTTCTCCACCATGCAAGCTGACAGCACCGTCGTGAACATAACAGGGTCTGGACTGGTACCAGCAGCAAGCATTTCTGATGGCATAACAGTGAATTTGTTTGCCGCTACTAAGGTTTGGAAAAAATGAAAAGTTGGAAGAACACTTGCTAGTGTAACGGAATTTGGTCTATAACCAGCGGCAAGCATTTCAGAGATGAGTTCCAGAATACAGAGTGGCAGTTGTTTTGAGCTAAACCTTAAATTGTAACATTCCATGTGCTCAAAGGCGGGTTCTCCATTACTCGAAAGAGATCCATCGCTTGGTCAATGAACCCACAAGTCATGTATCCACAAATCATCGCAACATAACTTACCACTTCTCGTTCCATCATTTCATCGAACAATGAACGCGCATAATCCAAACTCCCACATTTAGAAGCATGCAACACACACACCACTGTAACCCCGGTAGGCTGCAACCTTGTTGAACCTTCCATTTCTTGATATAATCTCAAGCATGCATGGCAGTATCCATTTTGAGAGTACCCAGAAATCATAACATTCCATGACACAATATCCTATCAGTAGTTACGTCAAATACCTTTCTAGTCAAGTCCAAATCACCATACCTCGCGTAAAATGTAACCAATCCAAATCATTTTGAAATTGCAGTGCTTTTTTTACACTCATTTAAAAAGATGAAAGAGAAAATGATAAATTTTGAACACTCATCCAAGATTATGAGAGAATTACAGCAGTTGGCGCCAATAGAAGGACTGTGCTCGATGTTCACTCCCCAAGTGTAGGGTTGTGATGTAGTAATAAACTCGGTAAGACTGAGGTCGAATCCCAAGAGACTGAAACTTGTACGTTATCTAAAACTAACTAGAACTAGAACTAGGCTAAGATGAATTCTAAATCAATTAGCAATGGTGGAATACTTGTAGAATAATTAATCTAAAACTTAGGAAACAAATCAGAGATAGGAAACTAGGGATTCAAAGGATCCACTTGTAGAGATCAGGGAGAACTTATGCTTGTATCATAAATCATGAAAATTACTGAACTGCCGTTGATCTAGTTTTCAAAGAGATGAAAGGTGTATGAATTAGAATGAATTCCATCACCAAACCATGCCCAAAAGACTATGGCAAACAACAAAATTAAACTAATTACCAACCCATCACATGTATGAAGGTTAAGAAGGGTACCGACATCCAACCATGCCCAGGAGACTATGGTGAACAACAGGATTTCCTAACATCATATACATGAAAAGGAAATAGAAATATTAAAAGCATCGCAGACCCATTGTAATTTCAGTCACAACAGACCATTAAGAACTAAAAATATTCCCAAAATAAAATTAAATCAAAACCAGTTCAATATTAAACAAAAGGCATAATTAAACATCTCCCATCATGCTACAAGCTTCACCTCTTAGCCCTAGCTAAGAGGTTTAGCCCCACATAATCATAATTATGCTAATCATAAAATAAAATTAAACCAAAATAAAAAGAAAAAAAGAACCAACTCTCTCTCCTGCTTAGCTTCCACGACCAGGACTGCTCCACATTTCTCCCCTCCAAGCCCAGGATCTTCCTCCCAAGACCTGAATCCCCCCTCCCCACGTCCAAAACCTCCTTATATAGCTGCTAGAGTGGTGAAAATCGGATTTGAATCGGATTTGGAAAGCTATGCATGCCCATTGAAAGCTTTTTCGCAGCCAAGTTCGATGCCTCGAAACATGCCACTTTTCTCGCTTAAATTCCAAAGAAACACCATCCCTTAGGACTTTCTTGGGTGCTCTACATGATAGACGGTTCAGATCTACCATATGATCAAAGATGGTGGGCCAAAACTGCCTGGAAAAGTCAGTTTTCGCGGATGTGCGAAACCTTTCGCACCATTTTGCTGTTGTGATCGGTGGGCCCCACAGAAGCATTTTCTGGAAAATCCACCCCGTCCATTGGATTCAGGACGAAATTTCAGTTAAGAATGGGTAGTTTTGAATGTCCATTGACGTGGCTTAGAGAAGAAATCACAAAAGGATCAGTTTTGAACGTTGCAGGGCAGCTCTTTTGTGGCCCCTGTATCGAACACGTGTGTACGCATGGATGCAAAAGGTAAGCATGGTTTTGTAGCTCTTGAAGCCCTCTACAAGATAGACGGTGTGGATTATCCGTACGGGGCATGTGTGGGGTCCACTATGATGTTTTTGCGAAATCTGATCCAACTATCTGATTGGTCTCCTCATTTAAGGCGTTGATACCAAATTCGAGGTAATTCCAGATATCAGGTGGGCCCAGAATCACCGTTGATTCTGGGCTGATCTATCCGTTGGAGTACTTTTATAGTGATCCAAGAGCTGAAATTTGAAATGTACGGTTAATTTATGGCCCTTATCTCATGTATAAAGTTTCGACCCGATCAGATGTCGGGAACCATGTGATCTTGCATTCTGGATGCGTTTCAAGCCACTTGAGCTTCAGTTTCTTAGTTTTCTCAGATTTCTGATCGTGTATATCCGTCAATTTTGGTCTTCTGAAGTCCGTCCCTTGCCCTAGTGATCATCAGAACGTTAAATCCAAGCTTTTGGCATCCTTTTTCAGTCAACTCTCATAATCACACCCTACAACAAAACACGATTAAAACTGGGCATTAAACAATATTATGCTCGTAAATCTAAGTAATAAATGGGGTCTAATATGCACTATTTGACCCTCAACACAACCCCCAACCAGCATTTTGCTAGTCGCGAGCAAATTATGCGAAAAATAAGTTGAGAATTATAGGAGAACTTTCTATGAAATCGAGTGAGATTTTGAACAAGATACGAGAAATTTAATATTCATGAATGTTAGAAATTGTTTTCTCCTGAGCTCAAGTGCACGGTAGACTTCATAATCAAGTGTAAAGTATTAATCCATCAATTAGAAAAATTTTAAACATTGAGATCCATGGATGTATAGTCGAATCTCGGCTTATCATCATTAAGAGATCCAATCGTCAATTTCATGATATCATTGGTAACCAACAAGAAAATTCATGACAACCAAAACCTAATCCAAAACTTGCCTCATAGATTAACCTATTAACTTGTGATTTTTCTATTCAAAGTAATGCCAAGGAAGGGGAATCAAATCCTCACCTATAGGGAGCAAACCTATGGTGAAGATCGTACACCTGACTCTTTTTAGATATCATTCAAGGGGTATTAAATCTACACCTATAGGGAGCAAACCTACGGTGAAGATTATACGCCCAAATCTTTCCAACAATATCTTCTTTTCTTTTTTTTTTCTTTAATTGATCATAATGGGCAAATTTCAAACAGGTTCCTTCCTTAGTGATTACCAAATTAACCATTCAATATCAGACTGAAACCTTAATGTGAAAGTGAGATGTGAGATGTGAAATCATGACTCAATCACTGTTTATAACTTCTAATCATGGATCAATAACTTGATCTTAACTATGAAATTTAACAGATACTAAATCCCAGAGTCCTAAAGTATCAACATCACTTATCTTGAACTTCTAAATCCAAAATATCCATCAAAATCACTTTGAATTCACAGGAATTTTCAGAAAAAATTTAAAAAATTTTCACAATTTTTGCTCAAGACCAAGAAAACACTGATTAGGTAACCTAATCTCCCACCCCCAACCAAAAATCTACATTATCCTCAATGTAAAAGAATTGAGCATGGAATGCACATGGGACAAAGAAAGTAAAGTGATGGGAAGATAGTACCTGAATAACGAATCAAAAGAGATTTTCCACGAGATCACATTATGGAAGCTGGTTAGCACGAGAGAAAAAGAAAAACAAAAATGACGAAAATAAAATCCTACCTATACCACTTTCGCAGGTGCTCTCGATTGCATTTAGCGTATGCAACAAGCCTTTAAACCCCTAGGTTACCCCTAGTGGACGAGTTGTAGTCTCGTGAGGGTTTGCAGTAATGTTACCCACAAACATTGAACTAACTAACCTATGAAAGCGACTATCCTAAACCTATGAAAGTGATAAACCTACCTATACCTCCATCAGACTAGGAGATCAGTCCTGGTAAACAGGAGCAATCAGAGGCATGGACATATCCTCTAAATCAAATGTCTCAACAAATGGCTTTAATCGATATCCATCGACTTTAAACTCATTGCCATTTTCGGGGATCTCTTATCTCGACAACCCCATGAGGATAAGCAGTGACAACAATGTAAGGGCCGGTCCAACGAGATCGAAGCTTACCCGGAAAGAAATGTAGTCGAGAGTCATACAAGAGGACTTTCTGACCTGGCGTGAATGATTTCCGTAGAATATGTTGATCATGAAACGCCTGCATCCTGTCCTTGTAAATTCTCGAGTTCTCGTACGCATCGTTCCGGATTTCTTCAAGTTCATTTAACTGAAGTTTGCGTAGCGAGCCAGCGTTGTCCAGATTGAAATTTAGATTTTTGATCACCCAGTATGCTTTATGTTCCAATTCCACAGGCAAGTGACAAGTCTTCCCATAGACAAGTCTAAAGGGAGATGTTCCAATAGGAGTTTTAAAAGTAGTACGGTATACCCATAAGGCATCGGTCAATCGGATTGACCAGTCCTTACGATCAGGGTTAACCGTTTTCTCTAGGATATGTTTGATCTCCGTATTGGAAATTTTAGCTTGTCTACTTGTCTGTGGATGGTATGGGGTGCTCACCGTATGAGAGATACCGTATTTCTTCATTAAACTCTGAAATGGTCTATTACAAAAGTGTGAGCCCCCGTCACTAATGATGGCTCGAGGCGTTCTGAACCGCGACAGGATATTTTCTTTTAAAAATTTAATGACCGTGCGATGGTCATTTTTGCGGCACGGAATTGCTTCGACCCATTTAGTGACATAGTCTACGGCGAGCAAAATATACAGATTTTCAAATGATTGGGGGAATGGTCCCATGAAATCAATGCCCCAGCAATCAAATGCTTCAATGATAAGGATGGGATTCAAAGGCATCATATTTCGACGGGACAATGCTCCCAATTTTTGACAACGCTCACAAGCTTTGCAAAACTCATGAGTGTCCCTAAACATAGTGGGCCAGTAAAAGCCACACTGTAGAATCTTGGCCGTGGTCTTTTTAGCAGAAAAGTGACCACCACAGGCCTGTGAGTAACAGAAGGAGATGACACTCTGATGCTCATCGTCTGGCACACATTTTCTTAAGATTTGGTCTGGGCAATATTTAAACAAATATGGATCATCCCAGAAAAAGTTACGCACCTTGGTAAAGAATTTCTTCTTATCTTGTGACATCCAGTGTGTCGGTATCGAACCTGTAGCAAGATAATTAGCAATATCAGCAAACCAAGGTAAATGGGAGACTCTAAACAGTTGTTCACAAGGGAACATATCATTGATATGGGTCACCTCAAGGGAATCAGAGGTATTAAAGCGAGAAAGATGATCGGTCACTACGTTCTCCACTCCTTTTTTGTCTTTAATTTCCAAATCAAATTCTTGGAGGAGAAGGATCCATCTTATTAGGCGGGGCTTAGAATCATTCTTGGAAAGAAGATACTTAAGTGTCGAATGATCTGTATAAATAATGATTTTGGATCCGATCAGGTAGGACCGAAATTTGTCCAAAGCGAACACTACGGCTAAGAGTTCCTTTTCCGTAGTCGAGTAGTTCACTTGGGCAGGATTTAGAGTCCTACTTGCGTAGTGAATAACGTAAGGCCGCTTATCTTTTCTCTGGCCTAGAACCGCTCCAAGAGCATAATCAGAGGCGTCGCACATAAGTTCAAAAGGAAGACTCCAGTCGGGTGGCTGCATGATAGGTGCAGTGGTTAACATGCCCTTAAGCTTAGTGAAAGCTTCTTGGCACTGCTCAGTCCACTCGTATGGTGTATCCTTTTAAAGAAGATTACATAAATGACAAGAGAGGAGACTAAAGTCCTTTATGAATCGTCTGTAAAAGCCTGCGTGTCCTAAGAAGGATCGCACGTTTCTGATATTCTTGGGTGGAGGTAGGTTAGAGATAAGATCAATTTTTGCCTTATCTACCTCGATTCCTTTGGACGAGATGATATGCCCAAGGACAATTCCCTTTTGAACCATAAAATGGCACTTCTCCCAGTTAAGTACCAAATTTTTTTCTTCACATCTTTTCTTCACACATTTAAGACTTGCTAAGCACTCGCTGAAAGATGAACCGAAAACAGAGAAATCGTTCATGAAGACCTCTAAATATTTTCCCACCATGTCAGAAAAGATACTCATCATGCATCGCTGAAAGGTGGCAGGGGTATTACATAACCCGAATGGCATCCTTCTGTAAGCAAAGGTGTCATAGGGACATGTAAATGTGGTCTTTTCCTGATCTTCAGGGACGATTTCAATCTGATTATAACCTGAATACCCGTCTAGGAAACAGTAATAGGAATGACCAGCTAGCCTTTCTAAGATTTGATCAATGAAGGGCAAAGGAAAGTAGTCCTTCCTTGTGACGGTATTCAGCTTTCTGTAGTCAATGCACATTCTCCAACCTGTAGTAACTCTGGTTGGCACGAGTTCATTATTGGCATTGGCTATGATGGTGATCCCAGACTTCTTAGGAACCACCTGAGTTGGATCACACATTGACTATCGGATATGGGGTATATGATCCCCACTTCCAATAGTTTGAGAACCTCGGCCTTAACCACTTCCTTCATGTTTGGATTTAGTCTACGTTGTGATTGCCGAACAGCCTTTGCATTATCCTCAAGATATATGCGGTGAGTACAAATCGATGGGTTAATTCCTTTGAGGTCCGCTATCGTCCATTCAAGAGCTCCCTTATGCTCAATGAGAGTAGATATCAGCATACTCTCATGTTCTTTCTCCAGGTGAGCAGAGATCACCACCGGGTATGTCTCATCTTGACCTAAATAAACATATTTTAAATCAGACGGCAAAGGTCTTAGGTCAAGCTTCGGTGGCTTGAGGTTAGACGGTAGAGGCACTACATCAGTTTGGGGCAATTCTTCAATTTGTGGCCTCCACCGGTTAACTTCAAGTACTGGTGCAGTATCCAGCATGGCACACGTCTCCCTAATTATATCATCATCAAGATCATGAGAATGGGCCAGGCATGTCTCTAGAGGATCAGAGGATAAGGTGAGAGGTGTTCTATCTTCCACAAAAGAATCAATCATGTTAACATCGTGGAAATCGTCATCATCCTCTGAGTTGCTGCCGTTGTTGAAAAAGATATTCGATTCCAATGTCAAATTTTCAAAAGACATAGTCATTACACCATTCCTGCAATTGATAATTGCATTTGAAGTGGACAGGAATGGGCGACCAA
The DNA here is from genome assembly GCA_037074715.1 of Magnolia kwangsiensis. Lineage (NCBI taxonomy): Eukaryota > Viridiplantae > Streptophyta > Magnoliopsida > Magnoliales > Magnoliaceae > Magnolia > Magnolia kwangsiensis. The sequence continues at coordinate 6,911,129 of CM073578.1, read as the reverse complement.
GAATGACGGGAATCTGAGTGCTCGTGTCATTGATGGGTTCGGTGTCCAAGATGATAAAATCAACAGGGTAGTAGAATCTATCAACCTGGACCAACACGTCCTCGATGATCCCTCTTGGTACACGAACAGAACGATCAGCAAGTTGTAGTGTGGTTCGGGTGGGTTTTAATTCACCCAAACCTAACTGTTGGTATACCGAATAGGGAATCAGATTGACGCTCGCTCCTAAGTCAAGAAGTGCGTGATCAATTCGATAATTCCCGATTACACATGATATGGTTGGGGAACCGGGATCTTTGAATTTTTACGGCACCTCTTGTTTTAGGATGGCACTCACCTTCTCAGTCAAGGAGATCTTCTTTTGAACACTTTTCCGTCGTTTGTTAGTGCATAAGTCCTTTAGAAATTTAGCATATAAAGGAATCTGTTTTACAACATCAAGCAGAGAAATGGTGACTTTCACTTGTTTCAACACCTCTAGGATATCCTGAGAGTTAGATAGACGTTTTGGTTCAACCAACCGTTGGGGAAACGGAGCAACTGGCTTTTCTAGAGGTTCCGGTTCAAATTTTTGTGGGGCGCTACTAGATCCATCATTGTTGTCCTCTTCTAGTTCTTGAGGCTTTTCGTGCCTAACCGAAAGGGTTTTATCAATAACCTTCCCACTCCTAAGAGTGGTGATGGATTTAGCGTGCCCCATTTGATTTGAAGAGCTGGGATTACCTGTCTCGTATTGCGGTTTAGGATTGGGGATTGGTTGTGCAGGAAGCATCCCCTTTTCTATAACCGTCATACGTGAATCTATCTTTTGTATAAAATTCCGCATTATCTGCATCAGCTCTTGCACAGAATTTTGAGCCGGTTCTTCTTGAGGTCTCCCCTGATTTGGATTTTGATTGAAGAAACCTTGAGGGGTAGCAGTTTGTCCGTTCCTCCAACTAAAATTCGGATGATTTTTCTAGCCAGGATTGTACGTATTAGAGGGTGGTCCATTGAAAGATCTTTGATAGTTATTTACGGCATTAGATTGTTCATTCAATACTTCTCGAAAGGCAGGTATTGAAGGACAATTTTCAGTAGTATGAATGTTGTAATCACAGATGCCGCAAACACTTTCATTAACCTTTTCCTTCCTTCCTTCCATGGCCTCAAATTTTCTGGTGAGATTGACCACCTTAGCGTTAAGATCATTATCCTCTTTCAGGAGGTATATTCCTCCTTTTTCCCTTGAATGAGTCGGCCTAGACGTAGTGTTCGTCCTTGGATAATAGTCCCATGATTGTGTTTTTTCAGCGAGACTATCGAGGTAATCCCATACCTCTTCGACATTTTTATTGATGAATTCTCCGTTACACATTGTCTCGACCATTTGGCGCATGGAAGATGTTAGCCCATCATAGAAAAATTCGTAATGCGTCATATTTCAAAGCCATGTTGTGGGCATGCATTAACTAAATACTTGAACCTTTCCCAACATTGGAAGAATGTTTCATCTTCCTTTTGGGTAAAGTTCATGATTACTCTCCTGAGGGTAATTGTCTTATGATGTGGAAAAAATTTCTTTATAAATTCCCTCTGCATATCATTCCATGTGCCAATGGATCTAGGACGCAATGAATGTAACCACGTCTTGGCTTTTTCTTTCAAGGAAAATGGAAAGAGTTTCAGTCTAATAGTATCCTCAGATACATTAGGAAAGTATAAGGTGCCTATGATTTCATCGAACTCTTTCAGATGCAAGTATGGTTCTTCAGACTCAAGCCCATGGAACTTAGGAAGGAGTTGGATAACCCCTGGCTTGATGTCCATATGTCCTGTATTCTCAGGAAAAATCATGCATGAGGGCGTACTCACCCCCGCCGGTTGTAAATAATCTCGTAAAGTACGAGGCGGGGGTGCCTGATGCACCTCATTCTCATCATGTACTTCCTCAACCTTTGGTTGGGGTAGTGCTTGAGGTTGATTTTCAGCCATAACGTCCTCTAACTCAGGAGAATTCAAGTAGTGTCTAGTCCTGCGATGAACAGTCAACCCCTCAACTAATCCTCCTTCAGTCACGAGACGTCGAGTGTTGTCGCGTGCCCATTGGGGCATAAAACACACTCAGCCCTCAAATTCTAACTTAAACCTAAGAGAAAGGAAGAATAAATCTAGAAAATAAAAGGGAAAGATGGAAAGAAGTTACCAAATTTGGAGTCCTAGGTTAAGAATCTGCAAAACAAAACAAAATAAGTTAGTTTCTAAGAATAGAAAGTCCTAATTAAAAGTAAATTAATTTCTAGGGAAAAGAAGAAATTCCAAAGAAAGAAGAATTAGAAAGAGCTTACTAAATTAGAAGCTTCCTACAAAACAGAAAAATTGAATTAGTTCTAAAAATCAGATAGAAGGAAGAATAGAAAGTTTCTAAAGTTAGGAAAATTTTCTAATAAGGAAAATAACTAAGCTTCTAAACGTAGAATTAAAAATTTCTAAAAAGAAAATCTAATCCTAAACTAATCCTAAAACTAATTAATTTCAGAAAAATGTAGCCGACAGTCCCCGACAACGGCGCCAAAAACTTGTTCACTCTCCAAGTGTAGGGTTGTGATGTAGTAATAAACTTGGTAAGACCGAGGTCGAATCCCAAGGGACTGAAACTTGTACGTTATCTAAAACTAACTAGAACTAGAACTAGGCTAAGATGAATTCTAAATCAATTAGCAATGGTGGAATACTTGTAGAATAATTAATCTAAAACTTAGGAAACAAATCAGAGATAGGAAACTAGGGATTCAGAGGATCCACTTGTAGAGATCAGGGAGAACTTATGCTTGCATCAAAAATCATAGAAATTACTGAACTGTCGTTGATCTAGTTTTCAAAGAGATGAAAGGTGTATGAATTAGAATGGATTCCATCACCAAACCATGCCCAAAAGACTATGGCAAACAACAGAATTAAACTAATTATCAACCCATCACATGTATAAAGGTTAGGAAGGGTACCGACATCCAACCATGCCCAGGAGACTATGGTGAACAACAGGGTTTCCTAACATCATATACATGAAAAGAAAATAGAAATATTAAAAGCATCGCAGACCCATTGTAATTTCAGTCACAACAGACCATTAAGAACTAAAAATATTCTCAAAATAAAATTAAATCAAAATCAGTTCAATATTAAACAAAAGGCATAATTAAATGTCTCTCATCATGCTACAAGCTTCACCTCTTAGCCCTAGCTAAGAGGTTTAGCCCCACATAATCATAATTAGGCTAACCATAAAATAAAATTAAACCAAAACAAAAAGGAAAAAAAAACCAACTCTCTCTCCTGCTTAGCTTCCACGACCAGGACTGCTCCACGTTTCTCCCCTCCAAGCCAAGGATCTTCCTCCCAAGACCTGAATCCCCCCTCCTCACATCCAAAACCTCCTTATATAGCTGCTGGAGTGGTAAAAATTGGATTTTAATCGGATTTGGAAAGCTATGCATGCCCATTGAAAGCTTTTTCGCAGCCAAGTTCGGTGCCTCGAAACACGCCACTTTTCTCGCTTAAATTTCAAAGAAACACCGTCCCTTAGGACTTTCTTGGGTCCTCTACATGATAGACGGTTCAGATCTGCCATATGATCAAAGATGGTGGGCCAAAACTGCCTGAAAAAGTCAGTTTTCGCGGATGTGCGAAACCTTTCGCACCATTTCGCTGTTATGATCGGTGGGCCCCACAGAATCATTTTCTGGAAAATCCACCTCGTCCATTAGATTCAGGACGAAATTTCAGTTAAGAATAGGTAGTTTTGAATGTCCATTGACATGGCCCAGAGAAGAAATCACAAAAGGATCAGTTTTGAACGTTGCAGGGCAGCCCTTTTGTGGCCCCTGTATCGCACATGTGTGTACGCATGGATGCAAAAGGTCAGTATGATTTTGTAGCTCTCGAAGCCCCTCTACAAGATGGACAGTGTAGATTATCCGTACGGGGCATGTGTGGGGTTCACTATGATGTTTTTGCGAAATCTGATCCAACCATCTAATTGGTCTCCTCATTTAAAGCGTTGATACCAAATTCGAGGCAATTTCAGATATCAGGTGGGCCCAGAATCAACGGTTTATGAGCTGATCTATCCATTGGAGTACTTTTATAGTGATCCAAGACCTGAAATTTAAAATGTACGGTTAATTTTTGGCCCCTATCTCATGTATAAAGTTTCGACCCGATCAGATGTTGGGAACCATGTGATCTTGCATTTTGGATGCGTTTCAAGCCACTTGAGCTTCAATTTCTTAGTTTTCTTGAATTTCTAACCGTGTATATCCGTCAATCTTGGTCCTCTGAAGTCCGTCCCTTGCCCTAATGATCATCAGAACGTTAAATTCAAGCTTTTGGCATCCTTTTTCAGTCAACTCTCCTAATCACACCCTGTAACAAAACACGATTAAAACTGGGCATTAAACAATATTATGCTTGTAAATCTAAGTAATAAATGGGGTCTAATATGCACTATTTGAGCCTCAACACTCGAAAGCTAAGTGGGAAATCCACCCTGTCCATCCGTTTTCTCAGCTTATTTCAAGTTATGAGACCATAGACGAGACGGATCCAAAACTCAAGTGGACAACACGACAGGAAAATGAAGATTGATCGTCCACCGTTGAAACACAACGAGGTGGTGAATGAATTCCAGCACCATTGCAACCACCTGTCATCCCGGCGCCATCGCAGTCACCCTGCAGCATTATGCTCTTACTCCCCGGCAATCGTCAATTTGTCAGGATTGGAACTTCGGCTCTTGGGATTCTTATCGGGATTCCAATAGCCAATCTGATAAGGAAACTGAATTTACAGTCAAATGATCTTGTTTATTCAATCTGTATTTCCAGTCCTTACATAGTCCAAATATGCATGCTCCTGTTCATTTACAAACTCGTCCACATCTGAATTCATAGTCCAATGCTCTGAATATGTATTCAGAGTCCAATCCTTATATTCCTTTACAGACTCGTTTGGATATATATATACAGTCAAATGCTCATCTTCCTCCACAGACACGAACTGATTCAGATGAGTCACCCAATTCACCAATATTATGCACCTGATCACCAATATCTCATCCATAGCTTAGGAATCAAAGTTAGATTTGAATGTAAATTTGGATTTAATTTATTTGTAAAGTCAACAAATGATGACTTGCATAAGTAATAAGATTTTATTTATCATTACATCTTCAATTATTTGATTATTAGAATTACCTGTAGAAAGTCACCATTGATGCAGGGAATGCTTAGTTTACTCCAATGCCCCATTATCGTACTGATTTTCCTATAAAAAAGAAACCAAAGTATTAAATTTTAACTTTCTGCACTTCAGCTTATCTCATGCCATGCTTAGTGTATGTGATTTTACACGCTTAAACCTAACATAGCATGCATAACATAATATGATATCTAGATTGATCATCCGGTGGACTGTACCATATATAGTTCATCTTGCTCAAAAGTATATGGATAGGATAATCAAAGCCATCCAATCACAGGATTTTCACGAGGGATTACATTACATACTCACCTCTTGCATCCATACTAAATTGATGTTGTGGTTGTAAAATTAGAGTGAATTTTATGCTGTGAACCAATCTCATCAATAAATAAAGTTTCTACCCATGAAATCATGTGCTTGCCACGTGTATGAGATTTGGATTGCTCGTCAAGTGGGCCATGCCATATATATTTATATCTCTAAGTCACATTGATTAGATGATCCCACCATCCAATCAGAGGACTTCTTACCCAGTAATTGTGGGCCACTGTGTATTTGCCTTTTAATATCCTTACTGATTGGAAAATTGGATCTGATTTTTAAGCCATAGTAATGTGGGGTATTTTCACACTGAACTCAAGTGGGATTGACCGTGGGATGTAGGAGCACATTCAGGGTGGGCAGCTCATATGAGGTGGGTGGCTGGAGTGAGGTGGGCCCCACCAATGTGAGTTAGGCCCTACCCATGTGAGGTGGTACTCAAGTAATGTAGGGCCCACAAGGTGTTCTACCGAGGTACTAACCCATGAGATATGGAGCTTGGGTATGAAATAATCCAATAAATGGATTAATTCGTCATGCTTTATCAATTCAAGTTTTTAGAGCAAGTGGTTAATTGTCCTACATCACATAAACCCACAATAATAGGCCAACCTAATGAATAATCCAATGATCATGCATATGCCCACATGCACACTTGCGAATCAAGGGTAAAACACTTTATCAACACATTAGTTTCTTTTTTACTAAAAGAGAAATGCTTTAATGCTCTCTCAGAGCAGCGAGCAGACGTAAGTTACGGTTCTCCTAGTTGCATCATTTACTTAGGCATTCCACTGTCAATCTAAACAGTTTATCAAGTCCATAGCACATTTCATAGTCTACCAAGCAAAAACCCCCATTGATTGGATGATCTAATCCATCCTTGACTTGGTCCTGTTTTCTACAACCAACCTAACAAGAAATCCACTTGAACCCTACCAAATGGATAGATCAAAAACCTTTCCAATGTGCATAAGGATGATCAATGAGAATGTGACTTTTCCATGAGACCCATGGATCATATGCATGGGGCCTAATGAACAGCCCACAAGCTTGATCATCTCTCTTTGATAGCCACACATTGCAATATAATACGCCGAGACTGCAGCCATTGAATCTTAGTCATGCTTGGTAATCAAAACTGTCTTTGCAGGAAGAAAAGCCATTTTTTTGGGACATTGATTCGAAAGTTAGATATTTCAAGACCCTGTCATTGCATCAACATTTCGAATCACCGTCCACCATGACCCACCAACGGCTACAATCACGGTGTATCCTACGCAATGCATGGAGATGCATTCTACCAAAATTCATTAGATTTTACCTTTGCTATATGAATTGCTGAGCTTTAATAATCCTGTTTTGAATGTTGCGTTGGTATTACCACCCAATACTCTTTGTTGTAGCCATCTAGATACACAATCTTTTTCCATTATCACAAGTTCTCTACATATCATGAAAAGAGCGTTGTAGCATCATCACAATCTTGGTGTGATACTTATACCACCAACCTATTCATTTCGGTGGAGCATGCTAATAATATCCATGTGAGCTTTGGACTTCAATCAGGTGTGGCCCACCATTAAGGCTCCTAGCTCAAATTTGCACCGATCGAACTGTACTAACCATCGGCTTGGAGGTTGTGGACCATTTGTTTATGGGGTGCGCTCTGGTATATGAATCATCTAATCTAATCACGCCTAAAAACCTCTACATTCATGAGGCGTGGCCCACCCGAGTTTTGGACCATAATGATTTTTGGGATGTCTCTTCACCCTGGTGAGGATCACATGATGAACATGTTGGATGCCATTTAAACACCAGGGTAAGCCCTTGTAAGGTTACTGTAGTGGGTGTCTCCATCGCCACTGTTCTGTATGGTGTGGCCCACTCGAGTTTTGGATTCACCTGATTATTGATCTCGTCCCCTAAAACGAGGTTTTTCAACCAGTGGACGGAATGGATGTTGCACAACATCAAGGTGGGCCCACAGAACTCGAGTTTTGTACACTTCATACACACCCATTCACCTGTGTCAAAATGGCGATTGTTTGTGCAATCCAATTAATCTAATCCATCCATTGGAATATTTGTGCAATCTAATTAATCTAATCCATCCATTGGAATGTTTGTACAATCTAATTAATCTAATCCATCCATTGGGTGGGACCAACATCCAAACTGCAGTGGGCAGCTCCCTACTGGTACCCGAAACCGATTGGATCAATGGAAGACTTCAGGAATCAGGAATGAGACCCAGACCCGAAAAGGTTAAAAACAAGACCTGAATTCCAAGGTACTACTATCGGACCCGACCTTAACCTGAGCCATTGACAGCCCACCGTGTAGGAGCTGATACGAGTGGAATATTTAGTTTTGAAAACTGACCACCTATATGCAAGGGCCACACCCTCTGGCAGTGCACAATCATTTACATCCACATGACACTTGTGTATGACATCCGTCACGTGAAAACAGTAGGCCCCACTTGTGTATGACATCCGTCACGTGAAAACAGTAGGCCCCACCATGAAGATCACCTGGCATAAAAATTAAGCTGGTCCATTTATTAGGTGGGCCACACTATTGGAATGAATGGACAACCGACTGTCTGACTCGGCGTGCATGTGAGACCTACCTATTGAGCGGATCAGCTAGTCCTACCACAAAGGTGATCTTCATAGATCATGGTGGGGTTTATTATTTTCATGGTACTGATTTCCTACCCAAGTGGAACGTTGGCTGAAAAGATGTACATTGTTACCTGTATGTGATCAGTTCTCATTAGTTATCCTATGGTGTGGTCCACCTAAGACTTTGATCTGACTCATTTTCTTGTCATTCCCTAGAATAATGATCCAAAATGGACCAGTAGCTGCTACTAGCAGTGACAATTTGCAATCCCTATATTTATGAGGCATTATTTAAAAAGATAATTCATTAGGAATTTTGCAGTAAAAAATACTATATTCCGTCATATTCATGTCGAAGGACTTATCTTTGCTTGCTATTTTCTCAAATATGATAGAAAGAAAGTCATTCTATCTATAATATTTTATTAACAGAATGATTACTAAACATGCCCTAAATGTTATAGAGGTAATTTTCTTATTTTCTAAAAGATTTATTCACATGTGCCAAACAACTTTCTACTAGCTGAATGCATCATTTTGTATATGGATCACAACAAGTTCTTACGGGTACCAAAAATAAAAGGACACAATAAGAGAATAAATAATGTGTTTAATTCAAAAATGTATTTAAACAAGGATTTAACAAAAGGTTACCCTTTTTTTTTCATACAAACTTTTGAATGTTTAATATTGTTCAAAAAGAAACGCTTCTATACATACCCCTTGATGATGCATTCAAGCAGTACATCTTTACTTCTCTAGTAAGTTTTGAACACTCCTTGGGCCTGATGGATTCTCAAGATCCTTCTCTCCAATTACTTGTATGTTGTGCGGCTAAATGTCGTACATGATGTTAAGTTTCTTTCTAGATGGAAAGCTCCTTTTGTCTCTTAATTGATCTTCCATCCTCCACATCACCCAAGTTACAAACCCAACAATGTCCGAAGAGTTGGACAATAGGCTTAGCAACTTCTCCCAAAGAACGATACTGCACTGCTTGTTTAAGTTCTTTCACAACTCATCCAACCATGTCGAATAGTTGGTATGAAACAAATGCCCATCAGGACATCTTACCTTAATCATAAGCTCACAAAGAGAGTGTTTGAAATCAATATGAGGGTTGTTATGGCAACACCAAGTGTGTTGTTAGCATCAATTCAAACGTCATACAGCACATTTGAGCACGCGGTCCACTTCCCCAGGCTTTCTCCTTTCTTGGCCAGACGAAGGAGATATGAATTCAATGAAGGCAGGTAAGGGTATCGACTTGACCATGTGTTCTCTCTTGTTCTGGTCCGGGGTAAAGACTAGCATAGTTCATCATTCAGTGGTGGGGTGTTCATAGAAAAGAATGCATTGCCCAACAAGTAGCAGATTTGAATGGTGCATGGATGCTGCAAAAACCCACCAAATGAACAATTATTTGAGGAATGCAGTGACAGTCACCCAACGAGTAGCAGATTTGGATGGTGCTTGGATGCTGCAAAAACCCACCAAATGAACAATTATTTAAGGAATGCTGTGACAGTGAAGTCATGGGACTCACATTAGAGCTTTGATGTGTCAATCCATGTAGTTATGGTACCATTCATAAGGGCTATGTAACCATAACAGGGTGCGCTGATGAATTAATCACCTCGAGTATGTTAACTGAGTCTTATCGGCATCACAAGCCAAGGCTTCTCACGAACCGATCACATCGTTAGAGCAAAAGAAGACATAAGTACAGAAAAAACCGTCTTCAAAGGCCCATGGAATTGTCGAACACATATCCAATTTCCGTTTTCAACTGATAACACTCTCCTCATCCAATTCATCTACATAAACATAACCCTCTTCTCTCATCACCCCTAACAAGCTCTCCAACATCCAATAAGTTTCCTCCCTGTTCTGGTTCGATGCATCCCCAGCTACAAAACTCTGCAATCCCTTGCCTGTCTCAATCCAACTATAACCAGGGATCTTCTTCAATGCCTGCCTGTTCATCTTCTCTCTGACCTTTTCAGCTTCTTCCCATTTTCTAGCTCGCGAATATATATTAGCCATGACAATATAATTCCCTGTGTTTTCAGGCTCAATTTCAAATAGCCGGTCAGAGATGAACTTTCCAAGCTCGACATTCCCAGAAATTGATGCACCATTCAGCAATGCCCCCCAAACCTTTGCATTTGGTTCAATTGGCATTTGACAGACATATTCGACTGCTTCATTAAGCATTCCAGCACGGGCGAGGACTCCGGCAATGCAAGCATAATGCTCAAGTGCTGGTTGGATTCCATATTCCAGCAACATAGAATTGAAGATTCCCTTAGCTTTCTCCACCAGCCCAGCATGCGTGCAAGCTGACAGCACTGCCGTGAACGTAACAGGGTCTGGACTGGTCCCGGCAGCAAGCATATCCCCAAATAAAGTGAGCGCAGTATTGGCATCGCCATGGATTGCATATGCATAAATTATTGCAGTCCAAACGATGACACTTTTACCCTTGGTCATCGCAAAAACCTGGTGGGCCCCACGAAGAAATCCAGCTTTAGCATATGTATCAATCAGAGCAGTCACAACATAGACATTTCGGTCACAATCGTTTCTGATGGCATAACAGTGAATTTGTTTGCTGCTACTAAGGTTTGAAAAAAATGAAACGGTGGGAAGAACACTTGCTAGCGTAATGGAATTCGGTTTATAACCAGCAGCAAGCATTTTAGAGATGAGTTCCAGAACATCAAAGTGGCGGTTGTTCTGAGCCAAACCCGAAATTGTAGCATTCCATGTGCTCAAAGCTGGGTTCTCCATTTGTCGAAAGAGATCCATCGCTTGGTCAACAAACCCATAAGTCATGTATCCACAAATCATTGCACCATAACTAACCACGTCTCTTTCCATCATTTCATCGAACAATGAACGGGCATAATCCAAACTCCCACATTTAGCATAGAAACAAATTACAGAATTACAAACCGAAGGATCCATCTCAATCCTGCTCTTGACAACAGAACGATGTACTCCCATCCCAAAAGCAAGATCCTTCAGCTCTGCACAAGCATGCAACACACACACCACTGTAACCTCATTAGGCTGCAACCTTGTCGAACCTTCCATTTCTTGATATAATCTCAAGCATGCATCGCAGTATCCATTTTGAGAATACCCAGAAATCATAGCATTCCATGACACGATATCCCTATCAGCCATTCCGTCAAATACCTTTCTAGCCAAGTCCAAATCACCAGACCTCGCATAAAATGTAACCAGTGCATTGGTGACAAATAGATCAGAATCAAAGCCATGCCGAAGCACAGAAGCATGAATCTCCTTACCCAATATCGGATGCGGAAGCGGCACCGACGACAAGGCTTTCAAGAGGGAGGAGATGGTGAAACTGTCAGGTTTAAGGGCGGGTTTGAATGACGCCAGGGACGAGAAGAGCCTAAGGGCTTCGGAGTGCTGGTCATGTGAAGAATAGGCAATGAGCATGGCGTTGAAAGAGAAGATATTTCTGTGGGGGATTTCATCGAACACCTTGCGGGCGTGATGGATTTCGCCGGATTTCGAGTACATGGAAACGAGCTTCGAGGCGAGAAAGTTGTCGGGAATGACCGAAAGGAGGATGAGCCGGGCATGGATATGCTTTCCCTGGAAGAAGAGACGGTGGTTAGCGCAGTGCTGTAAGAGATGGCCGCAAGCCCGGTGGTCGAAGAAGCCATCAGAGTCGACGAGGCTTGCAATGGCTTCTTTCAGATAGCCGTTTGCGCCTGTACAAGGTCCGTTTTGAAATTGCAGTGCTTTTCTTACACTCATTCAAAATGATGATTTTTGAACACTCATCCAAGATTATGAGAGAAAATTATAGCCAGCGCAAATAAAAGGTTCGTTGTTCCTGCGATCGAAACCTAGGTGGGATTCACCGTCATGTTCGTGAGAAATCCACCCTATCCATCCGTTTTCCCAGCTTATTTTAAGACACGAGACCAAAGACGAGACGGATACAAAACTCAAGTGGGCCACAAGGCAGGAACAGTGAAGATTGAACGTTCACCGTTGAAACATTTGTAGGCCACAGAAGTTTATATCATGCTAATATTTTTTTTTTGTTTTCAGTTCATCATAAGAATGATCTTTTAAACGGTTTAGATTACCTTATGAATGGTTTGGATGGCATATAAACATCAAAGTGGACTCTTGGAAGGTTTCAACCGTGGGCATTTCTTTCCCATTGTTTCTTGTCGTGTGGGTGTGGCCCAGCCTCATGAGCTGGCAAAGATTTCTCACAAAACGTCACGGTGGCCCCACTTAGCTACCGAGGATGGAATTCTACGCCCTTAAACCTAAGGCTATACATCCGGCCCAGTCGGGCCAAGGTGGGCTAAGCTCTGTTTGACTCGTCTATGCTATATTCGAGTTCGAGCTCAAGCTCAACGTTAAAACTTGGTTTATTTGTTAAAATTTTCAAGTTGAGTTCGAGTCGAGCTAATGGTTCAAGTCAAGTCAAGTTTACCTCAATAAAGTAAGGAAAAAAAAAGAGATAATGGAGACGGTAAAATGGGATACGGTTTTTTAGTAATAAATTTTAAGCTTTAACTTTTTTTTTTTTAACTTTATATATATATATATATATATATATATATATATATATATATATATATATAGCTCAAGCTCGAACTTCAAGTTGAGTCAAAATACATCATGGTTGCACTTGGCTTGAACTCAACTTGAGCTTTTAGTAAACAAGCTTGACTCATTAAGTTGGGCTTTCAAGCAGAGTCAATCCAAGCTAAGTTGAGCTGAGCCGAGCCGAGCCAAGCTAAGCGAGCTTTTCGAGCTAGCTTTACTCACGTACAGCGCTACTTAAACCCAATATTGTGCACCTCATCAATAGCCTATCAAATGTACATTCCAGATTGTTTATACAGAAGCAGGGCCAATATCCCATCCATAGTTTAGGAAACAAAGTGCTATCAATGAAGAGAAACTTTAATACTCTGCGGAGTGTGATGGATGATACTTACGCACTTGGAAATTGCATGTAAGCATGCAAGCACTCGAAAGTCCGTTCAGTTGCATCATTAACCAAAAGCTACACTTATTTGATTACCTGGCTAATGATTTGAGGGACATGTATTGGACGGTTAAAAATGAAAAATATCCAATGGAACTATTTCAGTGAACAACTGTCCACGAATCAGGTGTTGGAATTATTCAGCCAATCTGATTCTAGGTCTACCTTAGCAATAGCTCATTCCACAATTTAGTCAGTTTATTTTGAGTCAATGCATGCCACATGTACAAGCTTTGAGTGCCTGCATATCAAGCGTCATACTCTGCCAGAGTATATAAAAAAAACTCCCAACAAAAGAGAACGCCAACTTACAGATGTATCACGTGTTATTTTTCTCTTTAAACCGTCTACAAAGACCCAAAGGGCGCTGCAGATTGATCAATTAGACGGTCCAAATGTCCCAATGCAACATCCCAGATTGGGGAGCGGATTAGCTGTTACCCGGTGTTACCCTAACCGCGTGGGGCCCACCTTAATGTAAGTGTTGTATATCCACACCGTCCGTCTATTTCTCCACGTCATTTTATCATAAGAAGATCCAATTTTCCAGTAGACCATACCACTAGAAATAGTGATGAATAACCATTAAAAACCTTTTGCGGACAACAAAGGTTTTGGATCAATCTTATCTTTCCATTGTCCCTTCATCCAGATCTTCTTGACATTATCAACAGATTGGATTGCAATTAAACATTACAAAAACCTTACGTTGAGCCCTTTGGAATTTTTAATAGTGAGACACTTAATAATCACCACAGTTTCCTGTGGTGTGGTCCACCTGAAATTTGGATCTGTGTAATGTTTACTACTCCATCCTAAAATGGGCTGGAGAAACAGATGGACAGCGTGGATATATAACAAATCATCAAGGTGGGCCCCACAGTGGGTATAACACCCACTAAGCTGTTACCCAGGTTACACCTAATAAGCTCCCCCTAGATTGGACCTTCATGATCGCTGGCCCATTCGGCCGGCCCGGCATGTATTGACCTGGGCCCACCACCCTCTCTTCCAGTGACAAAAAGCACTCCCCACATTCATTCCCCATGGACTACAATTTGTAAACAACCTTCTTGGGTAGGTATGATATCACTTGGTGGGCCCCACATGCGCATGCACCCATCATGCACATGCACGAGCGACGACGCGCCCATCACGAGTGTGCATGAGCACACGTGCACACATTCAAACACCAAAAAAAAAAAAAAAAAAAAACAGGTAACTAATTTACACAAAAATACATCCTACAAGCCACCCCATTATAACAAAGAAAAAGAAAATAAAATCAGACGTGATCGTTTGGGGCCTGATCGGCCACCACACAAAACCCATCATCACGAGTGCTCTCCCTCTCACGGACCGCCGAAGCAATGTAGCCCTCGTCTGGTGGCCGCCCCTCACTCTCCCCTGCCGTGGCTTGTGGCAAAGCATGCGAGCTCGAGCTCGCCTGCTGCTCACACACCAAGCTCGTCAGCCCGTTCTGCTTCAGGTACGTCTCCAAGGGAAGGCTCGCCACCTGAAGTAGACTCATCATGCTCATACGGGGCGGGCCAGCCTGCGGGTCATCCTCACGGTCAGGGTGGCAGTTCAGGTCTATATGGCCCTTGCCTTCAGTTAGAATCTTGGCCTGGTTGCCGGGCTCCAAGTCATTCGATTGCATGGGGTCACGCTCAGTGGGATCATGGGGCAACAGACGCCGCAGGGCACTGTCCACCTCAAGGTCATCCTTGCTCCATCCATGCTTCTTTTGGGCAGTCTCGGCCTCCCGTTCTGACTGGCGCTTCTTCTTCCGCATCATGAGGGTCTTGAAGCGGCGCTTCACAGTCATGCAGACGTTGCACGTGCACGTGGGCTTGTGCTTGGGGCCCTTGCCGCTGGGTGGCTGGATGCACACAATGCACGTGCAGCCAGGGCGGTGGCGGGGATGCTTGGTGGTGGTCGCAATCGATGGCACAGCAGGGTTTCCATCATCACCAAGGACCGCGGCAGTGGCCAATGCGTCAAGGCCGGACGGCTCGAGTTCTGGAGTTGGTTTGCAACTTGCAGCCATTCTCCGCCTTTTGAAATCTGCATGACAGTAAATGGGTGCGAGAAAGGATCAGTGCTGGGTGCAAGAAAGAATCAATGTGTGTAGTCTCTGAACAAATCACATATGTTAAAACGAGTTCATTTTTGCATTCATCACAGGATGGCGTCTGCATGAGCCATGGTCAGATGATAAGAACCGTCCATCTGATGGGGATTACCTGGAATGGGGCCTCTCCTTTGCTTCCCAATAGATCGTGTGATTTCTCCAGGAGCTTCTGATGGGGATTACCTGGAATGGGGCTTCTCCTTCCCTTCCCAGTAGATCGTGTGATTTTTCCAGGAGCTTCTGAGTAGATACTCACCCAAGCAATCCCATGATCCAAAATGATGCTGAGCAGATGTTATTGATTATAGATTTTTCATGTTGCACGGCGACTGGTGACTATTTCTGATATCAATTGCCCAGTGCCCACTCCAAACCACCAATCAATGATCATCTATCCAGCATGATTTTCAGACCTTGACCCATCCAAGGTAGTTCCAATAAGAGGGGAATTATGATCTGACCATGGCACATGTGGGCCCCATCCCGCGACATGCGAAACAAACTCTTCAATGAATACACAGAGAAGCAATGCTCACATACATTAATGAGTCGATAAAAGGACGATACTCCCTAACAATATTATCCAGTCAAGGTTTGCTAAGCCCACACGCATGTTGAGAGCAGCCCACTCATGCACAAGCACACCTGCTAGGAATGCCAGGTTCGAGCTTCATATCAGGCAGCCACATTGTTTAGATCTTGTGGCCATTTCACTCAGGTGGGCCACAATTTGTAAAACAAATGAATGTGAGAGGAAATTGTTTTTAGCCATCAGTTTGTTTTGTACATTGCACCGACCTTGGAAACATCAGATCTCGCATGTCTCCTGGCATGTGCACATGCGCATAAATGGGCAAGGTTCCGGGGGCATGCGGACACGGCAAACCTCTCAAAAGGAATTATAGGCTCTAGTGTATTTTCATGCCTATAATTGATGATACACAAGAATAATATACATGTGGAGCCCATGGGTTGTGACCAACACCGTTGATTTGACAGGCTCAACCACGAATGTGGGGCCCCTGGAGATCTACTAGTTTGGAAGCCCCAAATAGCAAATGATCCACTTTCTATGGGGAAAGGCCCAGATATCTAAATCTTAGGATCTTCCAATCTGGGAGATCTCTGCAGAATCCCCCATCCATGATGAACTCCATCAGATCAAAGGACCAGACTGCTGGACAATTGATACCCACCTGTACAGGATAATGATCCTCAGCAAATAAGCATGACCTCATAATTCCTCATATGTAAACCATATCTAGGCAATATAAAAGCATAAAAAATATATGGTGTACATAGAAGTCACATCAGAAATAAATGAAAAAAAAAAAAAAGTGACAGTTTTACAGACCCTCGGATGCATCCAACTAGGGCTGAAACTTGAGTTCAGGTCAGGTTGTCAAGGTCATCAGGTTGGGTTCAGGTTGGCAAAAGCCAACCCATTTTGAAATTGGGTTGGGTTCAGGTTGAGCAAATTCAGGTCAGTTAGGTTAGGTTAGGTTAGGGGAATAATCACGCATATTTGGGTTGGGTCTGGTATCGAGGAATTCAGGGTTAATTCTGGTTGGGCACTTGTTGGGTCGGGTTGTGGGTTGGATCCTCCTAAGGTCGACACCCAACCCAACCCAACCCAACCCAACCCAACCAGACCCACCTGAGTTGTACCACACGTCCAACTAGGTGGCAATATATTAAAAATGTAATGGCCTTGTCACATAGGGGCCAGGCAGCCCAGCCCCACATGGCAAGGGTTTGGGCTCCAATGCTTGGCACGAGGACCAGGCCTGGGCTTAAAATCTAGGCCAGACTGAGCCAGGGCCAGGCCAGTGATGAATGGCCAGGTCCAATCATCAAATGTGCCACCTTTATAATTAAAAAAAAATAAAATAAAAATAAAATAAAATAATAAAAATAAAAATGGAATGGCCGGTATAGAGACACTAGCGACCATTTCCAATTAAACATACATGCGTAATTTAAAAGCACTCTTGGATTCAAGGTCATGTTTCAATGATCACAACCATTTAAATCATGGGACTCATCATGGATGGAGATGTGCCCATTGCACATGGCTGCACATATGGGCTAGACAATAGTGTTTGTCCATTTCTTTCGCTTAACTTGTCAGTGACTTCCTTTCTGTACTAGAGGCAATCTTTGTATAGGATCCAAAAGAATCATCATGTCAGCTACACCTTGGATGGGCCATATACACAGATCTGACAATCCTGACCATTTTGCTGTACTTTTGGGGAAAGAAAACTGATGGTTAAAAAGAAATGTCAACTAAAGTTCCTATGGACATCCATTTTCTCCTTTAAAAAAAAAAAAAAAAAAAAAAAACCTCCTATCCAAGGGCTAGGGTCATCCTACCAATGTGAATTTTGCAATGCGGCCCATCTGCAGTAGGGCCCACCTGATTATTGGTTCGGATCATATGTTTGCCACAGGTATGAAGAGCGAGCCACTGAAATGTCAAGCGAAAAAAGGTAGACATGCATTAGAGGTTTTCTCCACATATTTGCACGTTGTAGGACTGTAACAATGCCCCAATGCAAAAAACGACATAAACCAAACAAATCAACCTTTGTGCATTGGAATTTGTCTTGGGTGAGTCGCATCACACACTTTGCCAACATGCATCACCCCATTGGACCTGCATGGCGAGATGGTCAAATGAGCAGAAGTGTCCAGCTTCTGAGCACCATAGTGGATGGCGACTGTCCAAAACTCATTTAGACAGATAATTCTTATTATCAACTGGCATCTATCAAAACGAGGTCAAAACAAAATATACGCAACGGTCCACATTCAATTCCATCACTTGATGGTTGAGGTCATCTCTTCAGATTGATTTTTGGTGCATAGCCTGTCCATACCAGTTCCCAGGGGCAGTCTGTTTGAATTACCTGACTACCTCTGCATATGTCCCCATGGGGCGATGCATGCTAGAGGAGCATGAGGTGTGACTCACACAAAATGATCTCCACATGATCAGATGTCAGGTAGAAACAAAAACAACTGCACTGACAACTACAGTTTCAGCTGCAATTGTTTTGTTTAATAAACCAACACGGACCTCCACATAAGGACACTTGTGTTAACTTGGCACATGTGTGGAACATAGCGGCCGTAGTATAAATAAAATGTTCCAAAAACTCAGGCGGGTCAGATCATCAAGTAAGCCACACATGAAAGGGCCATTCAGATGCAAGCAAGGTAGTATGTAGCCCAGGCCGTCTGGGCCACTATGTCTTGAATAGGCTACTAGGTCATGCTGTCTTGGATTAGTTCTATTCTCCAATCATCAAACACCAGGAACAAGGAGTGAAAATGGAATATGGCACATGTGGGGAGCTTAATATGGTGGCAGATGTAGATCTTATGCATGCGCATATTGACGCATGCAACCCATGAAAGGCACTTGAAATTTGGTGGTGGCATGTGCGATGTGCTTGAACATGGACGATGACAAATACGGCACATTGGACATATGCAATGCATGAGCACGGAACACTGTGTTCCCATTTGTACCAAATTAGGGATAAGCTTTCTTCATCTATATTTCACATTTTTAGTAAAGATATATTGTCCTTGCTACCGATCAAATTTTAAGGTTATAAGGATATTGTCCTTATTTTCCTCAGTTCTTGTGCATAAATGGACTTCACCAACAAGAAGTCTGCTCCAGACAGCTTGTGCCGGACAGCTTGTGATGAACACAACTTTGCTTACATCCAATGGCTCTAATGTTGAATGTAGCCCATTGGCAATCTCCCCTTAAATATGTTGAATGTGGCCCATCAGCAATCTACTTGTAAATGGCTATTTTTTTAGTACATGTGGCTCACCTGATGATCTGACAGGACCAATTTTTGGGTCAGGTTGTCTACATGGTGGTGGGACACACACCGACTCATATAATCGGCAAGTGTGGCAATTGGTAGAGGTGTGTGTGAAGGGGTGCATGTGGGCTCTATGTGACAACTTCCAAACTAATAGTGCAAATTTGAATCCGCAAAGGATCAGAGAGTACTGAGAGATTGCAAACCTTTATTCAGCCTGAGGAGATTTTCCGATTCTTTTGGACTCAATTCATCTGGCACGGAACATGAAGATCTGCATCCACAACGTAACCATGACAGAAGATATGAATAAAGTAACATGTAAGGCATGACGAGGGGTTTTCTAATCTCATTCAAGGCTTTCTACAAAATCTACAAACGGTGGATGAGCCAACGTGTGGAACATGTGCAGCATCAATATCCTCATCTGACACAAGGCTCAAACATTTATGATAATCTGTTCCAAACATCAGACCAACCCACTCATCAGGTGAGCCCCACACGTAGAAAGAAAATGGATGGTGCAAGAAAATATCCCTATCCATGTACATTTACAATGTACACATGGAGATCACCTGATGGGTGGACCGGATTGATTTTTGGACCAGGTCATCTACGGATGGCCCCAATGATGAGCGGCTTGGGTGTTGCATGCATGTGAACTATACGAAATAAATTCATCTCAAGGTTAAACAAAGTGAGCAAATCAACCAAAAAAAAAAAAAAAATCCAATAAAATCACGAACAGCATCCAAACGATAAACCCAAAAAACCAAACTCCACAGCAACCAACCCAAAATAGCATATGTGTATGTGTGTGCATGCATGCATCCATGTATTTCTATTAGCGCATATTATTTGGAGCTGCACTGCAGGGGGACCCCTTCCATGTAAGCTCACAGTGCTACCAGGCAGATGTGGAGCCCACATGCTGCACGGAGGATATCCATCACATCCATCAGATGTGTGAGCTCTTCTCAGGTATTTAAAAAATTGGCCCGATTGAACACTCAAGTGGGCCATAGAACAGGGAAGAAGATGGGAGGGAACACCCACCCTTGATTTGCAACAGGGCCCATCTGAGTTCAAAACAACCACAGTTTTGGCCTGACAACTCATCCAGGCCAGATAAAAGGGTCAAAATGGCCTGGGCACATGGACCACAGAGTAGACTACCTATTCAAATCAATGATATCTGTCCACTCCCAACTTGTTCCTGGTTGTGTGGCCCACCTGACTTCTGGATTGCGGCTGATTTTTTGGTACCAGGGGTCACATAGGTCACTAGTCTGATGGACGGGTTGGATGTCTTGAATAAATCACATTGCGCCCTAAAAAAAATTGCCCGGTGCCACCATAGCTTATGGTAGTAGCTGCCACTAGAGCACCCCCCATTATTAATGACGATCAGAACTTCCACTTTCCTGAATCTTTCTAATTACTCTTCTTTGCATGGTAATACTAAATCGTTATTCCATCATTTCTTTTATTGACCAAAAAATAACTATGAATAAAGAGCAAAAGAACGTAAAAATACCATTCCATCATCACCCTCAAGCAAGGTATTTAAAAACAGTTACATAACGGCCGCAACCTGACAGTGAGACCTATTATGCAATACGGGGTTGTGATGCCTGATCTGAAAAAGAAAATAGCTGTAACAAGCCTATAACAGCCATAATGGCCTCTAAAGGCTCATAACAAACTGATATGAGGCCGTAATGGAGTGATACAAAGTGATACAGGGCCTATACATTTTTTTTCCCTTTAAAAGAATTCAACCATTACAGCATCATAACAGCCGTTACATCCCACATTGCAACATTCATACGACTGGCTGTTATGCCAGCCCTTACCTGATGAGGACATCCACACACCATCCGTTCGAGTGTATACGAGGAGAGCACCAGTGTCCTTATGGTTGGATGACCCGTACATGGGGCCGCTGGGCCTGGATCTTCATGAGCATCTCCTAAGGAGCATCGAGCGGTTGATTTTCATCAACATATCATGCTGACCGTTGGATCGTGATCGTGACCCCTTATGGGACCCGATGGATGATACATAGGCCATTTGATGGCATAGGATTATCTTAGGATTTATTTTATAGTTTGATTTATGTTTTGGACCATTTATGAGAGACGTATTGTGTTTTTCTCTTAGAATAGGGGGTAATTTAGTAAAAGGACATTATATAGGGATGTTTTTGTAATTTTTAAAGTTGCTGAGACTATATAAGAAGGGGCGATTATTTTCTTTAATAAAAATAAACAAATAAATAAATAAACTCTATTGTTTTCTCTCTTCATGCGACGTGAAGACCTATTCCGAGCGATTTGGAAAGAAGATTGGTGCGAAGCCCTTCTTCAATCACGGAAGTGCGAAGCTTCCTGCTATTGACCATAGTTCATCTTCTATATCCAAGCCCTTCTTCAATCACAGAAGTGCGATTCCTCCAAGGTATCGACCATATGGCCACACGTGTGAAGCCCTGGACTAGTCCGTACAGTTCCCCTATTCCCCCTTTGCTTCCCTTTTGCTATCACACCAAAACCCCTTACCTTAAACCCTAATCCTAACCCTAGATTCCCTAATTTCCTATTTTCCCCAAATCCCCCAAACCCCAAATTCCTAATTTTCCTAATTAACCTAAAATCCCTAACATCCTACCACCCAAAACCCAAATTCCCTTCAATTAATACCTAAAGCCATAAAACCCCTTAGCCAATTAAGCCAATTAAACCCAAATTTCGCCCTTTCCCCAAAGTCCCTAAACCCTAGGTTTAACTAGATCCTAATTGAGCAAGCCCTAGGTAGTATTAGGTCTTCCTTTTTAAAATTGACTTGTTCCTATGCTATTTAAATGTTCTCACATCAATTAGATCATAGTTTGAAGTATTTAATGATCATGCAGGGTGTTGTTTGATTATTTGGCCTAGACTATTCATAGTTTCTTATTGGAATCTTGAGATGTTTGATGATTTTGGCATGTTTTGTAATTTTGATTAATTAATTTAATTTGCTAAATGATCTCACCTCAATATTTAGCCACATGCACTGATCCTGAATCATTAGCGTTACCGTTACCAAATTCCACGCCCTCAAAAGAAGATGTTTGTCTAACAAAATCTCTTGATTAGGGTTTAAAATATAGTCCAATGCAGATTGTATCGCTCAATACATATTGCTTTCAGACCTGGCCATATAATACATTCTCTCTATGCCAAACTCAATCAGAAATCACGCCGTAATGGATGATATGTGGTGTGTATCATCAATCATGAATCAATATGTGACAGCTTTGGAGTCACACTGACATGAAGGAAAAACTCTAGTACTAACCTTCTTGGGTCCCATGAATTTTCGGCACATGTCCACTTTGGAGGGAGAAGAACATCCACAGGCAATCTGCGCCACTTGTAGCAATTATCACATTGAGCCCATTGATCCTGACCCCTGAAAAAACAAACCCAGTTTATCCCAAATTAGATGAGCATACAAACTTTCTCGCAAGGCCAAGAAGTGCAATTTTTCAAGAAGAACTCTAACAATCAGCTGTTAGATATGCAAGAGTTTGTGATGGAAGGTCACTATTGGTAGATTACAAAAGCTCATCTATCAAAAATGATGATGATTCAGCATATTTGGATGCACGTAAAGAGACAATCTGAAGAACTGGAGTAATTTCTTGAGGCCATTACTTGCATGTTTACAATTTACAAGACCAGTCAAGTCTTTTGGTGCAGCGACCCATGTGCACATGCACACAACTGATGAAGATCTAACTGTTTTCCAAGAGCAGTAGGGTTGTCAACAGGTCAGGTTCGCGTCAGGTCTTGGTGTATCCATACCTGGACTGGCCCAACAGGCTTGGGTTAAGGGCCTGCCAGGTTTGGATCCAGGTGCCATATTGAAGGTCTCAGACCCAAATCCAATCAGGTTCAAGTACCATCAGGTCTTTGGACCTTGCCTTTGCATTGTTTGGCTTGAGCCTGGATCAGATAAGATCACCTATGAGGTTGACCCACCCAATGAATAGTTGGATTTTGTGCCACATTGACTCATCATGGTATATAGACAGGCTCACTACATGTATAAGCTTAGCAAGCATCATTAAATTGCTACAATTATTAATAAACAAACATCAATATTTCCAATATTAGTACTAAAATTAAGTGGACCAACCCAGACCTGACCGACCTGAAATTTAAACAGGTCCAAGATGGTGGACTCGAACCCGACCCTATTTTTAGACCCATTTAAGTTGTGTCAGGTACCTTGGGTACCCACAGATCCTGTATCCATTGCCAGCCCTAAAGAGGAATGCTATGGCAACTCGGCCATGGCTGTTTCTCATCAGGTGGGCCCATCTTGTTATTTGTCCTGATCCAAAATTCAGACCAGTCGAGTATTTTGGTGCAGCGACCCAATTTTTTCAAATGTCCATTTATTTCACATACGTATGGGTGGCCTGATGACTGGATTGACCTGATTTTATGCACAGTGCAAAACACCAGATGATCAACCCAGATCACACACGTGTGGGAGAATATGATTTGAATGCCTACCTTTTCTCACAAGTAGCTATTGCATTTCTCTTAATGCAAATATTTCTGTGTGGTGTGTGCTTATGCATGTTCAAAAAATCATTGATCAACTTAGAACTCCCTGGAGTCAACTCAGTTTGGTCCAGAACTGAGTAAGAAAACTCAGATTTTTTTTTTTTAATATCAGCTAAGGCAATTGTCAAACCAGCTGATTTATCATAATGTCAGTATATTCATAATCTAACTAGCCAAGTCAAGCCCCGAGTATAAAAAAAACCAATTTCCATATTGAATCTGAAATGTGAATGTGTATATCATGAATTTGCATTTTCCTAGATACTAATAAAGGAAGAACAAATAGCACAATCCTTACCCAGATGGACGTGCAGTGAAAATAGTTCTCTTTCCAAATACTGGAGGCTCCTGTATGGTAGCAATGAGCAATGACATGTTAAAATTAAATAAATTGTTCATGATGAACATGTGGGTAAAATTGAAAATTTTAATAAATTGTTCGTGATGAACAAGAGGAGGTGGTATATTAAAATTGAAAAATAAATAAATAAATTGTTCATGATGAACATGTTATTCTGCGGTTGAGAAGCAATGTGTTTGCAGGATAAGTGTAGCTGAAATGAGGATGTTGACATAGATGAGCAGCAAGACGAGGAAGGATAGAATTAAAAACGAATGCATTCGAGGGAACTTAGGAGTAGTACCAATAGGTAATAAGATGAATTAGATGGTTTGGTCATGTCCAACAGAGACCAACAACTGCGCCAGTTGGGAGTGAGTGGGTACAACTTGAAGTCTCCAAAGGGCAAGGGGAAGGCCCAAAAGGACGTGAACAGAGGTAGTAAGAAAAGACTTGATTACCTATGGACTAACTAAAGGTCTGGCCCTTGATAGAGTGGAATGGTAGTATAGGATTCATGTAGCCGACCCCAATAGTTGGTATGAGGCCAAGATGAAGATGATGAGGATGATGATGATGATGATGGTGGTGTTTCATGATGAGGAAATAGCCCTCAATTTGCAGTTATGACCTTTTCAAATCTGACATTAAAATCCATTCCAAAGATTGGACTTCTAAAAGAACATAAGTGCAATTTGGAGCCTAGACTCAGAATATGAATGGTTCGGAACGAGACTATAAATTGGTCATTTCCACTGAGTGCACACGCATGTGCAATAAAGCTCGTGCACATGCCGCACACATGTCAACATGGCACATAGGTGCGAGATACAATCCATCCATCAGGTTGGTACGACTTTCTACATGTTTTCCCAAAAATAAATCAGGTCCATGCAGCATGTGGGCCCTAATATTGGAACAAGCACCTGTACGTGAAGGCACCAACATAAAGGTATCCACTTTCTAATAGACCTGCAAACCCTTAAAAAATGATAGCATACAATGCTTGTCCCTAGAGTTTCTATAGATGCTCACTTTTTTATTTTGAACAAGTGGGTCCCATGGTCCACTGATCCAAACTGTTGATGTGATCAGCCCCACCATGGACGGCACGTGAACCGAAAGTAAAACAGATCAGAAAATCCCAACCTTCAATGTATGTCCAGAAAATATGCAGTTAAGAAAGAAAATACAGCGGCCGTCCGAAATCAACCAACTACAAAGAACTTTTGGTGCATGGGCCATCCACTCTGGGATGCATCATAACAACAGTTGATTACCAGAAATAAATAAACAAGCTAAGGCTTTGTCCAAAACACCCATGTCGAAGGATCCTAAATCGAGTTGATTGATCCGAAACGAATTGCGTGTTTCAAGGGTGCAAAGGATTTCCTCTCCAGAGACACTAAATTGACTCAGTTTCAATGTGTTTTAAAACTTGAAAGGTATCAGAACACTTGAAATGAATAGAAAGTGCATGAACTTCTATGAATATTACTCACTTCATATTCTTCAAATTCATGGTCTTCAATCACGACAATACTAGGTTTGACACTTGGAGGCGGCCGAAGCAAGTCCTGTGCCTCTTCCCATGTGAGTTTCAGCTCCAATGCATCTTCAGCATCCATATGCAGCCTCTTGCTTTTTGAACCAATGTTACGGGTTCGTTTTCTCTCCGGAACTAGAAAGCCGTCATTAACCCTGCCTCCATGTTTCTCGGCTTTAAGCCAGCCAATATCTGCCTCCGATGAATTTAGATGCTCAGAGAAAGCACTCAAGTGGGGATCCGCACTTCCCTTTAGTGACTGAAGAAGGCCAGAGTAATTGCTTAGGATGGGTAGGTTCTCAATAACACCTGAGTAGAAATTTTCCTTGGAAAGCGCACCATTAGCAATGGCAGAAGCTTGCGTATCCTGTTTCAGGTGCCAAATATAAAAATATTCAATAAGAGTTGGAATGAGAAATTATGCTTTTCTGCTGATCCTCTACACTATATGCATGTCTTCAAAATACATGAATGGTGCATGCAAAACAATAAAAATACAGATACATACAAGAAAATTGCACTTGGTTAACATTCAACTCTTTTTTTTTCTTTTTTCCCTTTTTTCTTTTCGAAACTTAACATCAATCATCGATGGCACATTAACATGTCTGTAAGTTAAAACAAAGAAAAAAAATCTCTATATGATTTCCTTGTGGCTACAAAAATAGGTAGTATGCCATGCTCAATCAAAATAAGCAGTGTTTTGTTCAACCCGCAAAAGGTGTTGATGTGACCAACCTTAGGAAATTTGTGCCGTTGATCAGGGAGGTGGATGGGCCGTGTCCCAACATCCCACCTACCAAATGACCCTAGTCATCTGATGAATATTGTAGAACCATATGAGATGGTTAGGATTATCTGATGGGAGAGTTTTTTGGGGCATCTCCTATTAATCATGTCACTGACAATATGCCTGGGTTACATCCCCAAAAGTAGGCCCCATGTGTACAGTTTATATTATTAGGGTGAGAAAAAGCTCGATCAGACAATGTATATTTCATGATAAAAACTAAAAATGCAAGTAAAAAAGATGGCCATTGATTATGAAAATCCCTACCTGCATGGCCATGGAGTTTGACGCCTTTCGAAATCCCATTACAAGTTTTCCTTCAGGGTCTATGCGACTGAACGTTACTGCAAGACAAGATTCCAACAATAAATTAAGATACCCCAAAATCACATCTCAAACCAAACGAAAGATTGTCAATTTATGCCTTCAAGAATCCAATCAAAAACCTTTGTCTTGAAGAAGAAAATTATTCCAAATAGCCCAGCCTAATGGAGAAATAATTTCAACAACATGCCGGAAGAAAGAAATTGCCCATAAGGGCCACAAGACCAACAACATATTATGTTTACTGTCTCCACTGCAGGAGCACTGAGAACGAAGCAAGTACAATTCAAATTAACATATCCAAACTCACAGAATGATAGGGTAACAAAACTTGAACCGACCCGCCAACCTGACCTAGACTCTCACAGAATGATAGGGAAGCAAAACTTGAACTGACCTGCCAACCCGACCCGGGAACTCAAGCAGGTTGACCCATTAACTACATGGGTTGGGTTTGTGTTGTGTCTTATCAACCCAAAATTAAACAGGTTTGGTTGGGGTTCGTTGGGCTGAACTTGTGGGTCATAAGTACGGTCTACCCTTTATCTCCTCATTAAATGTTAATTTTTAGAGTAGATTCCTCTTTTGTAAACATGTGTATCTATTAAGATCTCCCACCTCTTCCACCATTCAAAACCCTAGATCCAGCCACCACACAACTCCGACATCATCGTTCGTCCTAGATCCAACAACAACAACCACCAAACCAAGAAGCGCCTGCACTACCATTGAATCTGGCATATCGTTGCTGCCATTATTTCCAGTGACCCGTTGTCCCACCGCAACCCATCACTCCTTGGCCTAAATTTGACTAAACCCATCTCTGTCTCACCACCACAAGAAACCTACCACCAACCATATTTGGCAATGACTGAGTTGGAAAGCCACAGCCTCCTCTAACCCTTCTCTGACCATCGCCATTGTTCGTAGCTACCTCAAACCCCTCCTGCATCCAGTGTCAATCATCCTTTGCCACCAGCACCACCATTAGTATTGTCGGCCATCTTCCATATACAAAACTCAACTCTCAGCCACTTCTATTGTTGCATTGTCGTACATCATCGCCGGAATCAATTTGTTGACATATCCGGGTGACCGATCTGTTTTCCGCTGAAACCCACGCGGCACCAGAACCCAGCCCGGCTCCACCATTGCAGCACCGATTCACATATTCCCAATCTCCACAGCCCCCGATCTGATCAATTCACTAGTGCATCCCTCTCTCTTTTGATGGTTGGATTTGTCAATGGCTAAGATTTGTCATCATGTGGTGGGTTGATGAAGTTGTTAGACAAGGATTTAGGGTCTGGTTTTAAGAGGTAAAAGATGGGGTCAAGATTGAAAATAACATGATTTAGGGGTCTGAAATTCAGATTTTGCAGTCATAATGGTTTCAAGCAATGACATCAGTTGCCTGTTTCTACTAAGAAAAGTAATGTTTTTGGATCGAGGAACAAAGAAATTGGTACCTGATTGTTCCTTTTTCTCTTCTACTAGCGATGTCAATAAATCGAGAAAATAGATGGGGAGCATTTTCTTTCTTAGATTGATATGGTTCTCTTCCTTAGAATTTAGTTTCTATGTGATTTAGAAGAAAAGAACAAACAAAAACAAAAAAAAAAAAAACAGAGAGAGATGACAAAAGAAAAGTTTGTGGTTTGATGCTTATGTTTTGGTGCTCCGCAGATGTATCTACCCCACACTGGGCCTTTTGACAAGATGTACTTCTTTTGTGCCAGGTGTATGGACCAAACTTGTTATTGTGTCTAGCGTATGGACTATACTTGTTATTGTGCCAGGCATTTGGACCAAACCCCATTATCATGTAGACCTTATGGTCAGACATGTTTTTTATTGTCAGAACATTAAGAGCTATCGAAAGAGCAACAGCTGAACTCCCAACCACCAGAATTGTGTATCCACTGGAAGAGCAATGGTTGAAATCCTGACTTCAAGAAGTGCCACCAGATGATTCACCACCATTGAAAGTACCAATAGTTCACATCCCAAAAAACTTCAAATGTTCCAACTTGCCTTATGCTACACATTGTTTCATGGCCTCATGCTACTCGTCGCTTTGTCGCCCCATTATCGGTGATTTTTTTTTCTTTTAGGGCCTGTTTGATTTTCAATTTACGTGGTAAATAGGGTGTAGATAAGTCATTATTACTTTTTACATGTACTTGAAAGAAGGGGATTTACGCTGTAAATAAGCCTCAGTAATACAGTGGAATTGAATGGAATTGTGCCTATAAAATCCATGGGGCCCACCGCTATGTATATGTCTAATCTACACCATCCATCTATTAATGTGCTCATTTTAAGGCATGATCCAAAAAATGAGGTCGATCCAAAGATCAAGTGGACCACACCGTAGGAAAATATGGAGAATTGAACGCCTACCATTGATAGTTAAAATGAACCTAGGGCCCACAAAAATAAGTACCTACCATCTAACCTATTCATCACTTCATACAGACATAGATGAAGGGAAATCACAAATATCAGCTTGATCCAAAACTTTTGTGGCCCACAAGAAGAGTTGAATGGTAAGTGTTTAATTCCCTTGTTTCCTTTGGTGTGGTCCACTTGATTTTTGGATCTACCTCATTTTTTGGATCATACCCTAAAATGAGCGGGAAAAACAAATGAACGGTGTGGATCAAACGTATACATAACAGTGGGCCCCGTAGATAATTAGCATATGAAAATCTTCTTTTTCACTTTTTCACTAGTAACATTTCAAACACGCAAGCTGTCAACATCATGTCAAATCAATATGAAGATGTAAAAATGTAAATGCTAGGGTAAGTAATATCGCCTAGAATGGGGATATTTGGTCGATGGAGCGTAGCCGGATCAAAGAGTTCTCGGTTTCTCTCGTTCTTAATCAGATCAGTTCCAATTTCTCCCGTCTTATTTCTTCGGTCTATGGTCCTAATCAAGCTAATAGGAGATCTGATTTTTGGGAGGATTTAAACACAGCTAGGGATATTTTTTATGGCCCATGGTGTATCGGAAGAGACTTTAACATTACGCAGTATGCAGAAGAGCATTCTCAGCCTAGTAGAGTGTCCACTGCGATGCGGTCTTTTTCCCGCTGGATTGACGATCATGCATTGGAGGACCTACCCCTGTCCGGATCCAGATTTACTTGGTCAAACGAGCATTCATCACCTTCCCTCACTAGATTAGATCGGATCCTAGTTTCGGTTGACTGCACCGAAGCTTTCCCGCATGTTTTGCAATCGGTGCTCCCTCGGCCTACGTCTGACCACTCGCCGATAGTTCTCTCTATGGAAGAGAAAAATTGGTGACCAAGGCTGTTTCCTTTTTCTTTCTTTTTTTTGAGGATAACTGAAAATTATATTAAAAGGAAAAAAAAAGCAAAAACAACAAAGGAAAGGACCCAGCTAAGGTAGCAGAGAGCCCAACAACCAAGGAACAAAAGATTTTCCTGAGACAACCCTTTTACACTTCCCGCCCATTCGAAGATTAGATTTTTATCCAGTGAACAAACAATTTTTACCGAGGACGATATGCCATTGAAGCATCTATTATTCCTCTCCTCCCAAACTGACCACCAAATTGCCAAGATCACCATCCTCCAAATGCTTCTTTTAGCTTTACTCATTCTAACCCCATGCCAAGAGAACAATTGAGAGTGAGCTGAGATCGGGTTACACCAGAAAATATTGAACCGAGACAAAAATTCCAACCAAATCTGGTTAATGAACGTGCAATGAAGCAATAAATGATCCACTGTTTCCTCTGCTTTCATACAGCATAGGCAGATGCTGACGATGTTCATACCCCTTTTCTTGAGATTATCAATTGTCAGAATACGGTTCTTACCAACGAGCCAACCGAAACAGATGTATTTAGGGGGGACCACATATTTCCAAATGAAAGGGGCAGCTGAGGCGGAAGGAGGAACAGATGAAGCAAGGATAAAGTAGAACGAGCGGACCGAAAAAACGTTGGATTTGTCACTGGACCAAGAGAGACTATCCTGAGAAGCTGGGTCTGGCACAGCGTGAGAAATCTCCTGAAGGAGGCCAATATACTCTGGAATTTCTCAGTCGTTGAGGTTTCTTAGGCAAGTGATGTTCCAAACCACTTTGGCATTTGAAATAGAGAAGCAGTCAGCCACCAGAACATTCCTTGCTGGAGACAAACGATAGATATTAGGGTATCGAGATTTCAGGGGAGTATCTCCAAGCCACTGGTCTTCCCAGAAACGAATAGACTTTCCGTTTCCAAGGTTATAAGAGATGAGATTGAGCATTTTCTCTTTCATTCGAATGATCCCCTTCCATAGAGGAGAAGCTTTGTAAACAGACGTATCGCTGGTCCACCAGCCATGAGGAGATTGCCCATACTTACATTTGATGATGGAAATCCACAGCGACTCCCTTTCAGTCCCCAGGCGCCAAATCCATTTTCCTAACAATGCTTGGTTCATGATTTTCAAATTTTTTATGTTCACACCTCCCTCTTTGTAATGTCTACAAACCTCATTCCAATCCAGCAGATGAAACTTTCTATGGTTGTTTGTCCCACACCAAAGAAAATCGCGTCTCAATTTGTCAATTGCCGCGATCACAAACAAAGGGCATCTATACATAGACATCAGATATGTAGGGAGACCAGATAAGACAGCTTTGATAAGCGTCATACGACCAGCTATCGAGAGGTATCTGCATTTCCATCTCGCAAGAGCCTTGTGAATCTTATCTAGAATCTTGTCCCATATCGACTTAGGAGGAAGGCCGATGAGAAGGGGAAGCCCAACAAAGGAAGAGGGGAAAGAACCCAAGGGACACCCCAATGACATAGCATAAGTAGCCGACTCCTCTTCAGATAAGTTTACTCCGTAAAGTTTGGATTTGGCCATATTAACTTTCAAGCATGAGACAGCTTCAAAACATCGAAGAGTTGTATTGAGGTTGTCAATATACATCTGATTAGCCTCAGAAATGATTAGAGAATCATCGGCGAATTGAATATGAGATATGGGCAATGGCACTCCAGGCACTAGAATGCCTCTAATGATATTTTCCGCCTGACCTTTAGACAACATCTGAGAAAGAGCCTCTCCAATCATAAGAAAAAGGAGGGGTGATAGGGGGTCACCCTACCTGAGGCCCTGGAACTCTTGAAGAAACCAAAAGGGGTACCATTGAGAAGAATAGAGAAATGAGTTGAGTCAATGCAGGCTGCGATCCAATTTCTCCATTTAGAACCAAATCCCATCCGGCCCATGAGATATTGAAGGAATCCCCAATCCACATGATCATAAGCTTTTTCAATATCCAACTTAAAGAAGACAGCCTTCTCTTCGAAAACATGACAGGAATGGAGCACTTCATTGGCTATTAATGCACAATCAACAATCTGTCTGCCGCTGATGAAAGCACTTTGATTAGAAGAGATGAGCTTCCCCATTACTTTGGCTAGCCGTGAGGAGAGAACCTTAGCAAGGATTTTGCAAGGGCCTCCAATAAGACTGATGGGTTTGTAGTCTGAAAAAGAGTTAGCACCTGTCATCTTTGGGATTAAAGCAATGAAGTTTGCTCCCAATCCTTTCGATAGCCTCCCTCTATCATGAAATTCGGCCATGAAATCCATCACATCCCCCTTGATGATTTCCCAAAAGGATTGGAAAAACGCCATAGGAAACCCATCAGGGCCAGGGGATTTATCCCTACCAAGGGAATCCATGGCAGATTTAATTTCTTCCTCAGTAAAGGGAGACTCCAAAGAGATAGCATCATCTGCATCGAGGGACTTAAATTGAATATCATCAAGGCCCGGTCTGTTCCACCCATCTAAAGAGAGAAGAGAAGTGAAATGGTTAATGGCAAGCTCGATGATCTCTGATTTTTCCTCTGTTTGGATGTCATTGATAGAGATTGAATGAATAGATTTAGCCCGAGTCCTCATATTGGCTAATTTGTGAAAATATTTAGTGTTCTTGTCTCATTCAGAGATCCACTTGGCTTTTGATTTCGGTTTCCCAAAAGTCTCATCTTCCAGCACCCTTGCAGCTATATTTTGAATTATCTGAATGCGCCTCCCCAGATAATCTGAAGGCAGCAGAGAGACTTCCACCTCCAAATCAAGACGTTAGAGTTCGGTGAAAAGTTCATTCAACTCCGATTCCCACTTTGCGAGAGCATTAATTTTCCAATCCTTCAATTTCGCCCTCAAAGATCTGAGCTTGCATAACAATTTATGACCAACGAAGCCTTCAGTCTGGAAAGACAGCCACCACTCTTCAATCAATTGAGAAAACCCAGGGATAGATAACCATGAGGAGTTGAAAGTAAACGGTTTAGGACCCCAACTCTGATCGTCCATCGATAGGAGAATCGGGCAGTGGTCCAAAGTAGTTCTAGGAAGAGCCATTTGGAAAGCCATCAGGAACGACTCCAGCCATTCAAAGGACAAAAGGAAACTGTCGAGCCTGGATTGGATAGGGCAGCATCGTCCGTTGGTCCAGGTGAATCTAGCACCCAAGAGGGGTAGATCGACCAACTCGTGAGACTGAATCCAGTCAGAGAAGGCTTCCATGGCTTGGGACTTTCTCCTATTACAAGAGTGCTCTTCCACAAACCGGACCACATTGAAATCCCCTACAAAACAACATGCTCCTATAAAAGACTGCTTGATATTTGTGAGTTCTTCCCAAAATTCTGGTCTGGAAAGGTCCAAATTTGGACCATAAACAGCTAATATAAGACAAGAAAAAGAAGAAGACTTATCTTTGGAGTAACTGTAACTAAAAAGGACCCAATGACTGAATATAGCAACTCCCATTTCGACAATTTCCAGGTAACAAGAATCCCACCAGAGCTACCCGAGGCATTAAGGGTGACCCATTTCGCATCCTTTGCGCCCCAGAAGGAAGACAGAATAGCATCTTTAAAGATAGGGATCTTAGTTTCTTGCAGACACAACACATCTGGATCTCGCCTATTGATGGATTTTTTAATAAGGCCGCTCTTTTGCTTGGAGCCTATCCCTCTAACATTCTGAGATAGGATTCTCATTGGGCCACTGCTCTTCCCCGAGGTCCCATGCGCTGATGACGCATCTTGGTGGCACAGGGCAGTCCTTAACTTTGTTGACGTCTCTTAAGCTCCCGTTTGCTGGCAGATCTGGGGGTGGAAGTCTTTGAAGTGCACTGAGGGGGATACGGCCTTCCTCTGTTTTCAATGAATTCAAAGAGAGCAACATAATCTTCTGTTCTGTCTCCAAATGACAATCCCAGGGATCTCCCGACGTGACCCACTGCATCTCTAATCCATTTTTTATTCTGGATTTCATCAAAAATTTCTTCTCTGCTCTTGTCTGTTCCCCGGTTGGAATAAGCAGTGGCCGTTAGCAGAGGAGGTAATTCGGCGCACATCTGTAGAGGCTCAACGACTATAACATCGGCGAAAGGATCATCCTGAAAAAGGGTTATGGGACCCAACTCGGTCTAGTCCGGAGATCGTCGACCTGGGTAGGGAGGGGATGTAAGAGGGGGTGATAAGGATAGGTTATCGGATAATTTGCTTTCAGAGTCGTCTATGCTAGACATGTCTTCTCCCATGGAAGAGGAAAGGTGAGAAGGCTGGATATGTAAGGGCGGAGGTTGTCTGAGAAGATTGAAAAGGTTATCAAGAGGTGAAGAACTTATCTGGATAGAGTGGGGTACAGGAGGCGGGTACAGGAGGCAGGCTTTCATTGGTTGTCGAAAAGTTAAGGCGAAGTTGGACCAATCGAACCCGAATCCGATAAACGAAGAGGGGTAGAATTCCTATTATTTAATTCCTGATGATCGACGTGTCGAATTGAGCCAGCTATTTCCGATAGGCTTGCCCCGTGTCAAGTTTCCAGCGAAGCGAGGTCCTTAGGCCGCAGACGAGTCAGAGAGGA
Organism: Magnolia kwangsiensis; assembly: GCA_037074715.1. Classification (NCBI taxonomy): domain Eukaryota; kingdom Viridiplantae; phylum Streptophyta; class Magnoliopsida; order Magnoliales; family Magnoliaceae; genus Magnolia; species Magnolia kwangsiensis. Next base: position 6,876,348 of record CM073578.1, on the reverse strand, counting down.
ATAAAGAGAGGGGTGGTCTGATAAAATGAGAGAGAGGCACGTGTCCACTTTCACAGTCCTAACTGAGAGGAAGCGTGCTTCGCACGGCCCTGGGACAGTAAGAGAGCCACTTGTATAAGCCTCCTTCCAGGAGGAATGATGATTCTTGCCTAGGGAGTCAAAATCTTCAGTACACGACTACAACGAAGCTTCGAAAGAGCCATGTGTCGCCTCTTCAGGCTGGGAGGTTGCAAGAACATCAATGGGAGCAGGATTTCTGTCAGCAAATACTAATAGAGCCGCTGGAGCATGGAGGCCCGAGATCAACACTGCCCCCCATGTAGCGATCTAATGCGTGATCTTCACGCCAGGTGGATTCCCTATGGCATGGTAAGTTAACGGAGCACCGAACCTTGCTAACCCTCTGATTATGTACTCCTGCGGCACAATTGGGATGTACTCCGTCTTCCACTACCGTGTCAGCTCCGCTATCGGAGACAACAGTTGACTCTTCTCTGATCTCCAAAGGTCCCCCCATCTGGGGATCGGGTAATTCTTACGCTCCATTTGGACCGGGAGGGGGATGCATCGATCCTCAGACTGGATCTGAATGAAAGACGGAACGAGCGCCCCTTTCTTCCTACGAACCAACACCCTGAGGACCCCCATCTCCTCGCCCGATAGAGATTTAGGGTCCACATGTATAAGGGAACCGAGACAGGATGCAATGTCGAAGAAGAATCCTTCGTTCCACAATTCCAAGGGGACCGACCAGATTAACATCAAACCTCTTCGTATCCGAACAGGGAAAACTCTTCCCAGGTCTGGATAGACACTATCAGACCGTCCTTAAATAACACACCTGCCATGATTAGGAGGTCGATGATGTTGCAGTCAAGCTTCAACTTGATCCACAGCTCGTTCAATCCTAACGGTTTGATCATGCAGGACGAAACAGGAATGCCACAGCTCTCATCTAGCCACCGGGTGACTTGAGATATGCAAACACCATCCTTGGTGATAGCCACCGCTGAGTTACTGAGATCTTTTTTGGCTCTCGCAATAATCTGGGGATCGACATAAATGTTAACTGAATCATCGAAAACATTTGTTTTAACTTCATGCCCTTTATCCAAATGCCTTCTATCAGTACCGAAGAAGGTACCCTCCCTAGGAAAAGAGCGTCTATTCAAAATGACGTCTTTGTAGGACAGAGAACCGAACTGAGCCTCAGACGGTGATGATGGACTTACCTTCGTCATTGGCTAAGGATGAGGATGAGAGGTCTTCGGGGCTACATTATGTACTCTTCGCTCCCGTTCGAATCTTGCCTTCTGGACTCTCATTTTCTCACCTCCAAAGCTCACCCTGTTTAAGAGTTGAATCGCCTTGCGAAGTTCACTCTCGGAACTCATGCCAACTAGAGCGAAACCCCGAAGGGTTCCATTGCCCTTATTCCTTGGCAGAACTACATCCATGACTGAACCAGCCCTACGGAAGACCCTTTCAAAGCTAAGGGGAAACCACCCAGCAGGGAAGCCTTTTACAAACAAGGTTGGGTAGGTGGAAACGTCTCTGTATCGGTGAGAACTATCAAGAAAGTGTCTCTGAGATTTTTTCCTTGTTACGATCTTCCATGCATTTGCATCGGATTGCAGATTAGAAGCAGAAGTCCCTCCCTGTTCACGAGCTAGTACTGGATCTGCAGAGGTTTGGCTTCTCTTTTCTGTTCTTTCACCTGAAGGGCTTTTACCTCTTCCTTTCCATCTTCCTTCTCCTGTTGCCGCCTGAATGTCTTCCTTCTTTCGTCACCGCATATCTCCCGTCTCAATAGGAGATAAAATGATGGAGAGCAGATTGAGATTCTTTGTTCATCTGCAAGGAAGACCGGAGAAGGCTCTAGTAATAATATTTCGTGGCTAAAGATTGAAGGATTCGATCAACTTATCTCTGATTGGTGGAAAGAGGTGGAGATCGATGGTTACACGGGATTTAGATTATGTAAAAAGCTAAGCCTGATCAAGTATGAGCTGAAAGTATGGAAATCAGACGCACAATACAAACGGCAAGCCAAAACCGAAGATATTCTGGATCATATCCAATCCATTGATGTTGTGAGTAAAGACATTCCGATTGAACCAACCCAAATCCGAATCTTATGCAAACTCGATTTAGAAAAGGCCTACGATCATGTGGATTGGAACTTCCTTCTGTATATGCTAAAGAGGATGGGTTTTGGTCCCAGATGGTCGGGTTGGATAAAGGCGTGCGTCAGTTCAGCAAGGTTCTCGGTCCTCATTAACGGGTCTCCCAAAGGTTTCTTCAGAAGCTCTAGAGGTCTTCGGCAAAGAGATCCGCTATCCCCGTTCCTCTTTCTTATTGTGGTAGCGGCTATTTCACATATGTTAAGAAAAGGGCAGGCAGAAGGCATTATAGGAGGATTCCAGATCAAAGATATGAACCAGCCCATATCTCACATCCAGTATGCAGACGACACCCTCCTGTTTAGTGAAGCCGACTGGGATAAAGCGGTTAATCTTCGTACCGCACTCTGTTGCTTTGAAGTGGTTTCGGGCCTTAAAGTTAATTTGAGCAAATCGACGATGATAAGAGTCAACATCAGTGAGACCGAGACAGGCAGGTTCGCTAAATTTTTTGGTTGCACGTCGGGCTCCCTCCCTACGTCTTTTGTCAGGCTTCCCCTATGTATTGGCAAGCCCCTGGTGGTGCTATGGGACAAAGTCATCGATCGTTTCAAATCCTATCTTGGTAGGTGGAAATGCAGGTACCTATCGCTAGGGGGCCGGCACACTTTGATCAAAGCGGCGCTCTCAAACCTTCCCTTAGACTTCATGTCCCTTTTCAAATGCCCCACGAAGGTCTCATCTAATCTCAAAAAGCTCAGGCGGGATTTTCTGTGGCACGGCAGCGAGGAGAGGAAGAAATTTCATTTGATCCGTTGGAAAGATGTGTGCAAACATTTTCAAGATGGAGGTGCTGGAATTAGAGACCTCAAATCTATGAATCGTGCCCTCCTCGGCAAGTAGTGGTGGAGACTTGGAGCAGAAAAGGGGGCCCTTTGGAATATGCTGATTAAATGTAAGTATGGGAAATAGCCTGAAGGCTGGTGGACCAAAGGTGTGTCTTATAGCAGTGCGTCTGCTTTTTGGCGAAGTGTTTTATTAACCCAAAATGAGGTGCATAGCCACATTCGTTTTTCCATAGGGATAGGAGACAGAATTTATTTCTGGGAGGATATCTGGGCGGGATCTAATGCTCTAAAAGAGGAGTTCCCAACTATTTATTGCTTAGCCCCAAATCCTCTCCTAACAGTGACCGATTGTTACTCAGTTCAAGGCAATGTAGTGGTTTGGCTTCCGCCCTGTAGAAGGAATCTGTACAATTGGGAAGTCGAAATTTACGTCTATCTTCTTCAACGGATTGGGAACTGCCATCCAGATCCTGTGCAGCAAGACAAGTTAGTCTGGTCTCTAAACAGCAAGGGCCTGTTCTTCATGAAGTCCCTTTACCGATCTCTCGAAAAGAAGATACAAAATTCAAAGGAGGTGTTTACTGGGAGAGTCTGGAAATATAAGGTCCCTCCTAAGAATGCTGTTTTTGGGTGGCTGGTTGGGAAGAGAAAAGTCCTCACTATCGATAATCTGAGGAAAAGGGGTATGATATTAACCAACATTTGCGGCTGCTGTATGTCTGATGAAGAGACGATGGACCACCTTTTTGTTCACTGCCCTTTTCTCAACCAGGTTTGGTCGACTATCCTATATTCTTTTGCTGTCTCCTGGCTTTTCCCAGCTCCACAAATCACGTCATTGCCGCCTGGCAAGGAGTTTCTCTGGGTAAGAGCAGATCCTTGGTTTGGAGAATGACCTTGCTAGCTGCTTGGTGGGCCATCTGGGAAGAAAGAAACAACCGCTAATTCAGAGATGCTTCCCACCCAGTGACCTATGTGATCATGAGAGTTCAGCATCTCGTCATTTAATGGACCTGCAACACCATCAACATTAGTGGAATTCCTCTTTTCTCCGATCAGCAGTTTAGTGGGATGTAGCTAGGCTGTGGTTTTGCTGTGGGGAGTCTGTTCAGTCTTAGTGATGTTTGTTGGCTGTTTCTTTTAGTTTTCCTATTTTTTCTATTTTGTTGTTTTTGGTTGTATCTTCAGTTTAGGGAGTTTTCAATTCGCTATCTCAGCGGGCTGTCTTCTCTCTGTTCTGGTTTTTTAATGAATCTTCGTTGCCTTTCAAAAAAAAAAAAAAGTTATTTACGTTGTAAATGGGAAATCAAACAGGCCCCTAAATAAATGCTCATTGTACCTTTCAAACATAAGTTACTCCTTTCAGAGCACCTTGAGTTTGAGGGGCGGTTTTAAAGTAGATTAGGGTAATCTTCTAGATTAAGGTATTTCCTCTTTCGTTAACATGGATATCTATTAAGATCTCTCTCTCTCTCTCTCTCTCTCTCTCTCTCACACACACACACACACACACACAAATACATATATTTGAAAGATAAAGGATTATCTATTAAAAAGGAACCGAGATGACATCCAAGAGCTTACAACCCTATCAAGCAAAAGGCAAAATACCATCTTTCAAAGACGAAATATAGGAAGCCCACTTGGCTACAAAAGCTTTCACCCTATAGATAACAAAACAAACATTATATTCTTAATATTGTTGAAACATCTCCCATTCCTCTCACCCCATACAGCCCAGAATCCCGCTAAAATCGACAAACACCACTCTACCTAAGCATTTTTATGAAGGCAAACCCTATGGCCTACTTCCAATAAATTGTCCACCGAGACAGGCATGGACCATTACAACTTGAAGGAAGAGAGATTAGAAACCCAAATCCCCTACATAAAAGGACAGTGAATGAACAAATGATCAATTGTCTCATCACTATCCATACAAAGGATGCAAATGTTTGGGATCATCATTCCCCGTTTGCGGAAAAGTATCACTGGTCAAAACCCTCTTCCTACTAGCGAGCCATGCAAAAGCCGTTACTTTCAGAGGGGCCCCATAACGCCATAACATAGACATCGGGGCATGTCCCTCTATCGAATGGAAGCATAACATCGAATACAAGGAGCCAACAGAAAAACAACCCGAGCTTTCTCTTGTAGTCTCTCATAGTTTAACAATAAATTGTCCAACATGTTCTCTATATTCTTGTTATTCTTAGAGAAATAAACAAGGTACAGCTTCCACAACATAGTCGCTTGTAGTTCAACACTAACTGTGCATGTGCATTTGCACGCGCGCAATATCTGTATCAGATATTATAATATAATATAAGTTTGAAAAACCCTAAACTTGGTTACAACGGTTCAAATTTAGGTTGTAGTAAGAAATTCACTTTATACTACTTAAAGAGTTCTAAATATGTGGTTGATTTTTATAGAAAATGGGTGGATGGTTTGGTTGACCCGTTTAATAAACAGGTTGGGTTTGGATTGGACTTGTCCTCGTTATGACCCGAACTCAACCTGCCTGAACCCAACCCAACCTAACCCTTTGCCACCCATAATCACATATCATAAACAAAATGGATAAGCCGATGATAGTTAGGAATGACAAGTAACCTTCTTTGGAAACGTTTCTGATATCAAGATGACCAATTACCGAAAACAATGGTGAATTTATGCTGGAGCTAATTCCATACAGATTCAACCACCACTTTTTGGATGGCCCAGTGTTATGAAGTCTGTATCAATTAATCATATGATTGATTACTATCTATTGATTGTTATCTAGCGTCATTATCTTCAGCGTTTGTTTATTACTATTTACGTAGTAGTGAAATGCCTAATCTTGGAAATATTATTCTGAAAGCAGATATGATATGGATCTCTGAGCTTTGCTAAGCACATGCATGTGCAACAAAGCTCATGTACAAGACACACATGCCAGCATCGCACATAGGTGCAAGATCTAATCTATCCATTAGGTTGGATCGACCTTTGTACATGTTCCCCCCAAAAATAAAATCTGGTCCAATCAGCATGTGGGCTCCAATACTGGAAGCAAGTGGATGGATTAGAAAATTTCAGCCAAGTTTTTCAGAGCAGTACATTTGTTTTGCAAAATGTGGTCCACTTAATAAGTGTACCAGCCTGATTCTTGGGCTAGGGCATTGATGTAGTGGTACCATTCCGATGGACAGATAGGATCTCGGACCGATCATGTCATGCTGGCACGTGTCACGTGTATACGAGCTTTATTGCATGCGCGTGTGCTTAGCAAAGCTCTCCTAGTCAGGTCTGACTATTTGAATCGAAATTGCGAGATAAATGATAAACTGAAATAAAATGTTTCCAGATACAGTAATTTAGTGTGGGAAAATAAAAAAGAATGGCATGGCAATTATGCAGGCCTCCATTTATATAGGTAGGCTATGCATTACATAGAAGCAGTGCATGAGAAGAAAAACATGAATCTGCATACATGCACAAGCTAAGAATCTTGTTCCATGCAAATTCATTTTTGTTTGGACTAAAGAAAAGACCCATTCACACAACTGGTGACCCATGCAAAGTGCAAACACATTTAGAATAAGGGCTTACCATGGCTAGCGAAAGTAGGACTTGAATCCCACACCCCCAACAAGTGCCAATTTGGCTTGTGCATGAGATCAAGGTAGTTCATCAGGTAGGCCATACCATTTGTATTTAGTGACCCCAGAAATTACGCCAATCTGGTCATAGGGTGGGGCCACACTTGCACAATGTGGACCACTCGTCACTTTTAACTGAGGAATTATCACCTGCGAACAAGACGGCACAGAGCATTCTATGCAGTCCAACTCAGGTGGACCTTACTGTGATGTTGTGATGATATCCATCCTATCGTGATGATATCCATCCTATCCATCGGATTTTTCACCTCAAGAAGCCCCTGGGACCAAAAATCAGGCAGATCCAGAACTCAGGTTGAGCTGCAGCACAGGGAACAAGGTAGGATAGGATGCCCACCATTGATTTGCATGTGGGGCCCACCGTGTAGTGTATATAGAAACAAGGCCATTCAGACCCTCCATCTAGCTTGGATTAAGGGTCAGGCCACATTCAGGAGGTTTTACAACTCCAGCGGGCCCCACTGAAAATTCAAGGGTGTGCATCCACTCCCACCTTGTTCCCTGTGCTGCAGCCCACCTGGGCTTTGGATCAGCATGATTTTAGGGCCCAGATGGCTTTCTGAGGTGACGGATCTGATAGACAGGATGGATGTCCTTGCAACATCTTGGTGGACCCACCTGAGTTGGACCACATGAATGCTCCATGAAATTCTTCTTGCAGGTGCGCACCACTCTTTTTAACCATCCATTGTCTTTTGCCGTATGCATGGTCCAACTAGTGATCAGACCAGCCTTATTTTTTGCCTCAGTATATGCGGAGCGAGCCCTTCAGATGAACCCAGACCTCATACACGCTTGGGTAGAGTAGGATATGAAATCATATTCCCATTAGACAGCCGTGCATCTCTTGAACAGACTGAACTAAAAAAAACACATCCCTTGCTAAAACCAAAAGACATTTTCCTTCGGAAAGTTCAAACTTCTCATATATGTCTCACGCTGTAATCTTTTACCAAACATGAAAGTTCCTCATTTTAAAGACCATGCAAGGTGCTCAAGATGGATTTGAGACTTGGTTCTCTTCCAGTGCTTAGACAAGGGCATGCAACTCACCTGTATCACCAGCTTGTAATTGCATAGACTGTATGCATGGAGTTACACCCTCTAAGACATACATTCTGCTGTTGTTATTAGGCCAAAATCTGAACTGAAAAACCCAGTCTTTTCCCTTTGCATCTTGAATCTTTAATGGAAGGCCTTCCGGTTGTGAAATTGAAGGAAAATATGCCTGCATAAAATTTGCAAGTTAATCACATATAAAATGTGAAGAAGAGGAAGAAACTAGGAAGAATAACGAAAAGGGCTCCCCCAGATAATCAATGGCTGAGCTGGGCGGGCCCGTCAGGCATTCGGGCTTGGCCCACTTCAGGCTGGACTTTGACTGAATACTAAGCCCGAGAGCTGGGCTCAGGCCTAAAATTTAAACCCGTTTATAAATCAGACCATGCTCGGGCTGTGTCAAAGAGCCCATCAGCCTGCCCAGGGCCCTATCTGACCCATCCCATTTAATGTTTCAAGGGCATGTTTTCTCAATCTCATACATGATTGGGCACACCTAATGGACAGCCCAGATCTTGAGAAAAAAACAAAAAAAAAAAAAAGGAGGCTGGCCAGGCCCGGCTCAGGCTGGAATTGGGCCTGGGCCATGCATAATCATCATGGGCAGGGCTTGGACCTGTCTGTTTTGTCCCGTCATGTGCCCGGGCAGGACTCAGGCCTGGATTTTACATTGTGGGCTGGGCCTGGACAGACCTCAGCCTAGCCAGCTGACAGCCTACTCGCAGAGAATTCTTGCAAAGTGAATTGGCTCCTTCATTGGTAAACATGAGTGGTGGACCCATCACATGCCATGTTTTAACCAGTTCAATCAGTTGATATTCCATTTAAAATGTATTCCAGACCAGTATAAACTGGTTGCAGCATGACATAGAGTGGACCTGCCTCTTTGGAGGACCAATCATTTAGCAAGTCCCAGGCAACTAATACATATTCTTTTTGTGGGTATCAACATTGAAACTTACTTCAGCACATGCTTTAGGGAGAACCAAACGACCAATTCGACCCGCATCACTAGCACTCAGAACCTTCTCAAACAATGGCACGATCGTAGAGTTTGAACTTGAAGATAACAAAGTCAAGGGAGTTACAGTGCTTGGATAAATGGAGAATGAGAATAACTTTGATACTCTGGCAGAGTGTGATGGATGGTGCGCTGGCACTTATACATAGAAATTGGACACATGGAATGCAAGTAGTCAAATTAAACCCTCCAAATTATGTTACACAGTGTAGACATAGCATGACCAAAAATTAAGCTCATTTGATTATTTGACTATCGATTGGTGAAACTTTATTGGACAGTTAAAAATAATTCCACAAACAAGTCTCCATGAATCAGAGGTTAGGATTGTTTTAACCAATCTGATCTTAGGATTGTGACAGTGGGCTGCACAATCAACTCAGTTTTATTTCAGTTAATATATACCAGGTGTACAATTTCTGAGTGCCGCATATCAAGCATCATACGCAGCCTGGGTATCATATAACTCCTCATAGAGAATAGTTATGTTTACTAGTAGAAGATTCCAGGCCCTGATGATCAAGGCACGGACAGTGACCTCATGTGCCCATTTTGTGCAAGTGCAGCCCATGATTCGGTGATCCAGATGATTGGTCAAGGTTGGATGGTGGATAGACCCAGAAATCCTCCAGACTCAAATATCCGAAGCCACCCAAATCTTTGGCCTTTTCTATGGATCTTTACAGTAATTTTCTCATAACCTTACAATTGTTGGCCATTATTCGAAGGGATAAAATCAACGGCAGCAACCCCATCAGATTAACAGTCTCAAGAACCAAACCATGGGCCTCACCAGCCCAGACTGCAGGCATCAGTAATCCACCCGTCCCCAGATGCATCAGACCCAATAGTTCCTCATTCATAGAAACTGAACATCAAACCAATCCAATAGCAAGTTATTTCAATGTAAAATTCAAACCATGGATACTCTCCAGATATCTGTTGCAGTTCTTGGTCTGTAATCCTTGGCCAATACCGTGGAAGCAACTGATTACGACCCCTCCCTTCACCAGGCGGCCTTGCCACCCGCATCTGGGAAACCACGTCCTTTGATGTCTCTGAACCGGTGGTCGGGCTTGTCTTCGGGGGCTTGGGAAATAGATGTCGGGACCTTTGCGCTTGTTGAAAGGGAGATAGTGCCTTGCTCAGTTCCCTTCCTTCAGCAGTCACACCATGAAGGGGCAGCATGAGATTCGGTGCTCCTGAAGCGTAGCATGCTTCGGCCATGTGGCCCGGGTTAGATGTCCCTAACGTGATAGCCAGGCATGCATGAGCCAATGAGTCATACATCTCCTTATCTGCCACGGATCCTTTATTGTCATCTCTCTTCGCAATCTGAGACGACCCAACTACGGCCATTTGATTTACATTCGAAAAGCTTGTGCTCCCGACTTCCCCGAGGTGGAGCGCAGGCTGCTCTCTTTTGATACTCTCGAGAGTCTCATTCATGCTATCTTTCCGTCCATTGCCCTCGATGTTTTTGCCTAACTGCATCAGCTTGCCCTTATCAACAGCATCATCATCCGTTTTGGTATCCGTAGATGTAGATCGCGGTTCACAGACATTGCCTGAAGTAGGTGTACAAAGTTCATTCGTCTTCTCATCTGTTAAATTTTTTGCAGGTAAACAATCCACCTTGTGAGCAGATTGCTGCATAGATTCCTTTGGAAAGTCACTTGGAATCTGCAGGAAGAAGATTTAGAGGGTTCATGAACATCTGAAGAATGAGATAAGAGGAGTTATGGTGTCCAAGGCCTACCAAATGAGCACTTTGCTTATGCATTCAATCCAGAGGTGCACAGTTCAATAATCTGACAAGCCCAACCAGGGATAAGGGATGTCCTAAAAGATCGGCCAAGTAGGGAAATCCTAACCCTTCAATCAGTGGCCTTAACATAGATAGTTAAGAGAGATGAGCAATGGTTCACGTAATTGATGGGTTGAGAATTTCGGATCTTCCAATCTAGGAGATTGTCAGGGCATCCACCATCCATGGTGGGCCCTAGGTTACCAAGATCGTGGGTCGCACCAGTATGTGGTACCTAGTGCCAATACATACCCTAGGTACATACAGTATAATTTTATATATGAATTGATATTGTAATTTATATATGAAATGATGAATATTATTATTATAGGTCTGGCATGCATAAAAGTATATATATGCATGCTATTGAATAAATCAAAGTATAGATCTATAAGTTCTGAATATAGATTTATGTTACAACTTAATCTACAATCGTAGTAAAGAAACATAATTTCAGATTGGTAAAATAGCAATTCAGATTGCTAATTACCCATAACCCAGATTGCAGGATTTGGAACAGAAAACATAGGGAGCTTGGTGATTTAGCCAACACTAGTGGGACCCATTTTATAAAAATCCTGGATCGTTAATGACCCATAATCCAGATTGCAGGATTTGGAATGGAAAACATAGGGTGGTTGGCAATTTAGGTAACACTGGTGGGGCCCATTGAACCAGTAGTGTGGATCATCAAACCCATGGGCCAATAGGTTTATAATTGAAAGCAACAGCAAACTGCATATTTGTTAGGCACAATACTCTACAATTCCACCTAGATAAATGCATTTTACAATGCCTATCAAGGATATAATTTTCATAAAGAGAGTGTGAGAGTGAGAGAGAGAGAGAGAGACTAACTTCATAATCAGTATAGGTGATGTGTTAGCATCCGACAATATTTGAGAAAAGAACATTTCCAGAAGGAAACATGTTTTGGGTACACACAATTCTTTTTATGACCAAATAACTTGAAACAAAATATAGAAAAGGAAAATGCTAACATCCCCACAAAGGTGGGGACATTAACAAACATCCCCAAAGCTTTTTAATGACACATAGCACGCCTAATCATCAATAGACAGTTAATTCAATGGTACCCTTGGGAGCAAGCCATGGTGCAAGAATCACACCAATGGGATGATCTTAACCCTTTAAACATGGCCAATTGTTACAACCATACATTTTTTATGAGCCACAGATCAAATGGTTAGAATCATCAAACCAAAGTGCTCCTTTGGAATCATAAGCAATACAAAGTGGAGACTATTAGATAAGAGTTTCAGATGATGATTGGGGCATTTTGTTCTTTGTTTCCCCACTCGATTTTGACTGTTCATTTTTTATGATATTAATAGGATGTTTAGGCTCATCCAAGTGACATGAATTTTGCACTACAGTTTGCGCCCAATTATATGAATGAATGGACGGTCCAAATCAATGATTGGCTGCCCCATGTGTCATTAAATAGCTTTGGGGACATTGCCAATGTCCCGATGAAGGTGGAAACATTAGCATTTCCCTACAAAGAAATTCCAAGACTTTTGATCTTACAGAAGAAAGGTCCGAATTCTTCACACAGCCAATACATTCTACTCCTCCACTATCAAGTAGCTCTAGTGAAGACCTTGATGCAATACAACCACAATGAAGACGCTGCCATTACCAATTTCAATTAGACTTAATATATACCAAAGAGGAAAGATAAAGGATTGAAGATTAACATGTATGACTACCAACTCCCATATTACCTTGCCGCAAGAATTGCATTCCCTCCACCCAGATTCTTTGGAGTGAAACATGTCACAGTAGACTAACTGCTCGTAAGCAGACCTGGAGTCAATGTGAATGAGGCATTAAGAGAATAACCAAGCAGGAATATATATATATATATATATATATATATATATATATATATATATATATATATATATATATATATATATATTTGAAATTAAGATATGACAGTGTAATCTTTTCAAACTTGAAAATTTTATGGAGAAGTATCCAGTGCAAAAGACAAATATCTAAGTCAGCTATCAACCACGCAATCTACATAAAAGTTGCACACATGTACAGGATCCAGATTGTCCATCCATGTTACCTGATTTTGAATAGCTTGCATGCCAAAAATATCAGGGGATTTTGCCCGTGGAACTATGACGGTTGGACTTTTTTCTAACCATGACAATTGGCTGCCCACCAAACATAAATCCCCTTTCCCCAAGCTTGGACCAGCTGCTGTGTGCACACAAGCAGAGATTACACCATATGATACTAAAATAACATACCACTTTGATAATAGAGTTTTGCTAAGAGCGCGCGCGCACACATGTGCAATAGAGTTGGCACATAGGTCCCAGATCCAATCCATCCATAAGGTTGGTCCAAGCTTTTAGATGTTCTCCCAAAACTAAATCTTCTCGACTGCTCAGTTCTACCCAGTACTGCAGACAGGTGGACGGGAAAACCTCAGCCCAGTTTTTTCACAGCTGTACGTTTATTTTGCAAACTATGAGTGGATCGACCTGATCTTTGGACTAGGGAGAAAATCCAGGGCCCAGGGGTTCCCCTCTGATGAATGATTGGATCTAGGACCTACATGCCATGCTGGCACATGTGTGGCATGTACATGAACTGTATTGCACACACATGTGGGCTTAGAAAGACTCTTGATAGTGTATCTAAAAAAGAAAAGCTCCAGTGCTCTCAGAACACAATAAGTTATGGTGGTCCTAGTTGCATTGGGTCATTTGGACAGTCCAAACGATCCAACTGAACTGTCCATTAAGTCCATAACACATTAGATGGGCTACTATGCAAAAATCACGCTGATTGGATGATCCAATCCATCCATAATTTGACATTATTTTTGTAATCATTCTTTTTCTAAGCCATGGATGGGATTGTTAAAATTGCCAAATAAAATGATCCTTTATAATCATAAGCAATACATGTTAGGCCCTAACAAATGCATTGCTCAATTTGTTGATTGGACCTATTTTTGTGTATTCAATCCTCACCGTTAACATTAAATGCTCAATAGATTTTTTTTGAAGGATTAAATGCTCAATAGATCAGTTAGGCATTTGCATGGTAGCCCATAAAATTAGGTGATGAATGGTATACATCAATGAATTAGATTGTCCCCATCCCCCAATGCAACTAGGAGCACTATAACTTAGTGCTCTAAGCACACTAGAGCATTTCTCTATGTAAATTTCAATAATTTACATAGAGCATTTCTCTATGTAAATTAGATTGTCTCCATCCCCCAATGCAACTAGGAGCACTATAACTTAGTGCTCTAAGCACACTAGAGCATTTCTCTATGTAAATTTCAATAATTTACATTTTAAAACGCATCCCAAAAATAAAAGCTAGTAACAACCGATCCAAAAAGATAAAGCTAATAATTTTTCAATAGAGCGGCCTTCAAACATTTAAAGAGAGACATGGGTAAGTTCAATAGAGTGGCCTTGATGAGGGTGAGGCACCCTCCTAGAGATAGATATCTACTTTTTCATTTGGACAGCTTACTCTCGAATCATTCCATGATGATGTCCCAAAGATGCCTAGCCGGGTCACTAATGCATAAAGGAAGGCCAAGGTAAAAGAGAGGGGGAAGGAAACTACCTGACAGCCAAAGATACCTACCAACCATGCAATTTCTTCATTGGAGTGGTGAATGCCCAACATTTCACTCTTAACGACGTTAAGGGTGAGACCCGACGCCGATTCAAAACAAAGAATAATCACCCAAAGTTTATCCACAATGAGTGGGGCCCATCTTGTCAACCTGAAAACCGCGAATAAGCCCAACCTCCTGGCCTTTCGCTAACTACCTAAGGCCTCGGCAACTCCCACAAAGAAGGGGGATAGAAGGTCAACTTGCCGAATTCCTCTTAAGGACTTAATGAAGCCTTTCAAGGAACCATTGATCAGGACCAAGAAACTAGCCCAACTCAAACACTACTTCATCCAACTCTCCATATTGAATCGTAGCCCGAATGCCCTAACATGTGGTCCAAGAGTTTCCAATTAACATAGTCAAATGCTTTCACGATGTCCAATTAACACACAATTCCTTTTCCATTTTCTTTATATTTACAATCGATGCACTCATGAGTGATCAAAGCGCCATCTAAGATTTGCCTTCTAGCAATGAACACGCACTGGCTTTTTGAGATGACGTTGGCTAACACTGCCATAAACCTATTGGCTAGGATTTTCGCAGAAAATTTGTACATGCTCCTATTTAAATTGATCGGTCTGAAATCTTTTAAGTTGCCTGCCCCTTGAAACCTTTGCAATAAAGGACACCCCTAATGGTGTCAACAAACGGCCCCTCTAATGGAATTCAAACATGAAATCCATCATGTCACCTTTCACAATCCCCAAAACTCCCAAAAGAAGGCCATGTGGAAGCCATCGGGGCCCGGGGCCTTGTCTCTTCCCAAAGACATAATCGCTGCTTGACTTCTTCCTCCAAGAATAGAGATTCAATGGAGGCGGTGTTGATCAAGGAGAGAGTCAAAATTTAAACGGCCAATAAGGGCCTATCCAATCTCATCAGATACAAGAGAGCGGTAATGGTCAACCATTGAGACACAAATTTGGACTTTGTCCTCGATCCTCTTACCCTCCACCATTATGCTACTAATCTTGTTGCACCTTGCCCTTGCACTCATGATGTTATGAAAAACTTTGTATTTTTGTCCCCCCTCCTTGAGGCAGTGGCACTTGAGCTGCCCCCATTTAATTTCATCCTCTTTAATGCAGTTTACTTAATCTTGAGATAGTGTCGCCCTTAGGAAGTTTATCATCTTCCAAAAGCTCTAAATCATATGCACTAGTGTCAATAGCCTGAATGCCTTTCAAAATGTTACAAGTTTCTTCTTCCTAGTTTCCCAACACTTCTCTCCTCCAAGAAAGGAATTTTCCTTTTAAAATCTTAAGCTTCTCAGTCCACTAAAGCCAACAAATCCCTCATTGATCGATTACAACCACTCTTTAGTGAGGCTGGAGAGACCTTCCACCTCAAGCCAAATGAGCTCGAATCTAAAAGGCTTTGGCCCCCAACTCGCCACTCTGGCATCCAACGAAATAGGACAGTGGTCTAATATAGGTTTTGACAATCCCATAGAACAAATCAAAGGGAACTTATCCACCCAAAGAACCGACACCAAGAACCTAGCCAACCTAGACATCGCGGCTTTTTCTTGACCATTCAACGATGTGAATTTCCCATCGACCATGGGTAGATCAACTAGCTCACGCACACCTACCCAATCGGAGAAGTCTTTCATGCTAAAAGCAAGCCTGCCTCCACAAGACTGCTCAAAAGTGAATCTAGTAACATTGAAGTCTCCTCTAATGCACCACGAAAATGCAAAGTCGGCTCGAACAGAGCTAAGCTCGGCCCAAAATTCCTTCCTCCTAATAGACTAGTTCGGCCCATAAACAAAACAAAAAAAAAAAAACCAAAGCATTGTCTCAAAGCACCACAGAAGCATAGAATGCCCCTCCCCAACAATCCACCTTGGATGAGATGCTATAGTCTTAGGCTACCACAAACCCCCTAACAGCACCAATTCATTGAACAGTGACCCAATCTTTCAAAGAGACACTCCACAGATAATCCATCACTTTCCTATCTATGGAGTGCAACTCGGTCTCTTGGAACATGACCACCTGAGCCTTTCAACATCAGACGTCTCTGATATGGCCTCTTTTCTGTTGGCATCCCAGCCCACGCACATTGCAACTGAGATTCTCCATTCGGGCACTAATCAACCTCTTTTCCCCTTCCTAAAACCAGAGATAGAATTCCCATTATCAAAATTAAAATCAAAGACTAGGTTTACCAATTTCCTATGACCTTTGGGAGAGTGTTGGGGCTTCTTTTGAGACACCAGAAGAGATCTGGTTACCCACTCCTTGATGAACTAGAATAGAGCTCTATAGTCTTCAATCTTGTTCACAAAGGATACACCGACCAATCGGTCAACCTAGTGCATCACAACCCTCAACCACCTCTTGCTGCCAGCGGCCCACGCTTGATCAACAAGAGTGACTTCATCTGCTAAGGCAGGATTGAAGAGGGCTGAGCTAGGAATTTCCATTTACCTCTTAGAGTAATTCAAATCAGCTCATCATCTAGGATATCCCTCATGAAATCTCCATCACTGCGCTTCAAACTTGGACAATACACGATGCCTAGGATGCCCATGTCTTCAACATTATGGGTCACCAAAGCTTACGGACCTTCAATGAGAGGCGCCGCTCTGAAACTAAGGAAGTAGGAAGTAGTTGACTTGGAGATCGACAACAAGTTCTCAAGCAAAGGGAAGGCCCCACAAGGTCGAGAGCAAGAGAAGAGAATGGGGGTTGTCACTATATAAGAGGGAGAGGGAGGAGGGTGTATGGGGCCACACGTTGGAGAATTTTAAATGCATTGTTAGCGTGCAAGAATATTTGATGAAGTTGCATGTATAGAAAAGGGTGCACGCAAGGCTCTCTCAATGACATCCAGGACACATGTCGAACTCTCATTCTCGAAAAGAACAACTGACAACGCCAAAGGTTACAGGGGGTACATGTCAGCCTCTACTTCTAAGGCACTGGTTCCCAAGGGAGTACATGGCAGCCTGGGAGAAAATAGCACCCTCCAATCCTCCATGTCCTACCCGAAGCAAGGGTTCGAGCCAGCATTTGTCACCTAATCTGTCGACACCAACTCTCGAGCCTAGGATCCAAGCCTCCAACCAACATCCGAGCCTCCGATGGTTCCTTTCGAGCCTCCAAGCCTTCTAAGGTCATGAAATCAAGATGACATCGCAATCAAGGCGCCGACTTGCAGGCCATGTGTCGTACACCGATTCACACCATCCCCAGCAAACGTACAACATGAAGTAGATGCCAAACACGTGTCCGATCCAACGACAGTGCACCGCCGGTGCAAGGAGTCGATGCACCTTCACCGTCGTGGCTGCCTAAGAGCCCCTAACCGCCTTAACTGCCATCGCCCTGGGAGGGTCAGAAGCCTTCGAAGCATAGCTGAGCTCCTCCCGCCTAATGTTGACGACCATGTTCTCATCCCCGAACACAATCATGATAGCCTTACGGAGAAGAGTAGTCTTCTTCTTCCTGATGAGAAGTCGTGCAACCATCACTTCCAAGCAGTTCTCCATCATTGGGTTAATGAGAAGAACCTCTCCAATGAAGGAGCCAATCATTAGAAAGGCTTCCATGAACCAGAGCTCTAAGAGAAGATTGCTTACGTGAAACCAATTCCTCTCCCAGCCACAAATTGACTGATCTTCCCATCGGCACAGACGTAACACTAGGTCGTCGAAGAGGACGTCCATCATTAAAACACGATTGAGCTCCATCTAGGACCTAAAGAAGGCCTAGACTTTCGTCTTCGAGGGGGTCTTGAGGATGAAATCACTACCATTGACCTCACCGCTTTCTATAAACCAATCTTGAACTACACAGAGGAGTACCGACCATGACCTCCGCCACCAAACTCCATTGTAGCTTCTCCCAAGTATTATCCAAGATTTTAGGATGGGCATTCACCACCGGGCTTGTAACATAGGTGTCCTTCCATAGCCAGCAGAACTCCAGTGGCGGACGCCAGGAACCATCATTAAACGCCCCATCCCCTTTAGCCGCCTTTTCAGTTGCACCTCCGATGACGGCATCCTTAAAGGATGTGCCAAAGCTCACTATAATTATGCCGCTCCTCCCATCCGTTGGATTAGCAACCGAGGCCTTCACCCATTTTCCCCCCTTATTTGTGATGCCCAGGTTTTCCATCTTCGGCCCTTAACATGCTCGTTGAACAGAGAACTTCCTGTCAAAGCTTTGACAGTGGAGCATTGAGATCGCAGCAAAAGCTTCCCCCTGATTCAACAAAGGAACAAACGCGAAGACATAGCGTGACCCCATCCCCTTCACTTTTAAGATAACCACCACCCTCCACAGAGTGCAACCTCCTCACCCTAGGCCCTATCACATCTACTTCTCTCTACTCCTCCCCCAAAAGTCCCCTTAGTTCAAACCCCAATCCGACTCTCCTGCCTAGTTCACCCTTTGCCATTGAGAATCGAGACAGGTTTCCACACAAGGCTGATGAACATAGTTTCCCATAACTCTCGATTTCAAGTTTGGCCTCTAAGTCAAAACCGAGATCTCCCTCGTGATCAGGTTTTCCCTCAACGGATAATTTCCTAGCTCCACCTCAATTAAGAGATCGTCGCCTCCGATTCTGCCCTCGACATCTCTCGTTCCAACGACCATCTCTTGATGCTTCACCCCTTACACGACCATTGATATTTTAAGAACAACCTCTAACGAAATATGGCTTCTCCTTGGGAATACCTTTCAAACTCTCGTGGCCTTGTCTTCAAATTGCTTATGATATCCTCAGCCACTAGATAGAATGCAAGCATTGAGCTTTCATATCTTCGCCCTTTCCCAACCCTAGTCTTTCTTTGATTTCTCTTCGAACTCTCTTTCTCTCTCTCATCCCATTCATTTTCAGAAATAAAGAAAAACAAATGTGGCTAAAACCTTTACCCATAAAGCATCTTTTAACACTCAAATTTGATAACGACGATGGTTAACAATCAGTTGGTGTAAAAAAGTATGAAGAGGAAAATAAGAAGATTGGCATCATTTGTCTTAGTTGCTAAAGAAGACACAAAACAGTCAAATATTCCACCTCCTATACAAGAGTTCCAGAATATAAAGACTTGGTGCTTGAAGAACTCCCAACAGGACTCCCTCCTATGAGGTACATTCAGTGCCACATTAAATTAACGTCGGGTTCAAGTCTACTAAATCTTGCACATTACCAAATGAGTTTAACCAAACATGTTGAGTGCCACCAACAAGTAAATAAGTTGCTACAAAAGGGTTTAATTTGGGAAAGCATATCACTATGTGTTGATCCTTCGTTATCAACCCTTGAGAAAGATGGATATTAGAAGTTATATGCGGACAATCTTGCAATCAACCAAATTCCTATCAAGTACGAGTTTCATATTCCTTACTTGGATGATATATTGGCCATGTTGCATAGAGAAAAAGTCTTTTCAAAGATCAGCTTAAAGAGTATTCCCAGTTAGCTATTTAAGACTCGAGATGGGTTATACAAGTGGCTCGTCATGCCATTGGGCCTTTCAAATGCGCCAAGCACTTTCATGAGACTTATGAAAGACCCTCTCTACCACTTCATGGGGAACTTCTTAGTTATTTATTTCAATGGACAATGATATTATTGTTTTTCGTCCTGATTCATCTATTCACATTGATCACTTATGACAAATATTTAATGTGCCACGGAATGAGTCACTATTTGTTAACTTGAAAAATTGCTCATTATCGAGAGTGTTCTGTTTTTTGTGTATATTATGTTTGTAGAAGGGATCAAGGTTGACCAAGAGAAAATCAAAGCCATTACAGAGTGGCCCACCCCACGAATCCTTTTGAAAGTCCATTCTTTCCACAACTTTGTGACATTTTACCATATTCTCCAAATTTCAGTACAATTATTGCACATGTCACCTATTGCATGTGCAGAGGCAAGTTCGAATGGACTAAAACGGCATACCAAAGTTTCAGTGCCATAAAAAAGAAGATGGCAAAAGCACTAGTTCTTATATTTCTGGATTTCAATAAAGCCTTTGAAGTGGAAAGCGTCACTTCAAATGTTAGCATTGACGTGATGTCAAAGTCAGGAAAGAAATTCAACCACTTTCTTTAACTGATGCAAAGAATAACTACTCCATGTATGATTGAGAGTTCTATGTGGTAGTTCAAGCACTACAACATTGGAGGCACTACCTGATTCATCAGAAATTTATTGCATACTTAGACCATGAAGCATTGAGATATCTCGACTCACCAAAAGAAGTTAAATGCTCATCATGCAAAGTGGATGATTTTTCTACAAGAATATACTTTCCTTTTATATCACAAAGCTAGAAGTCAGAACAAAGCTTCGAGTCCGAGGGTAGTTCTATTAGGAACACTCACTGTAGAGGTTGTGGGATTTGAGGCATTAAAAGAACAATATGAAGAGCCCATTTTTGGTAAAGTGCTCAACAAATGTGTGGATGGTCGATTTCTAGAGTGTGAATTCATCTCATACAAAGGATATTTGTTCAAGAGTTCTCGTTCATGCATTCTTGAAGGATCATACTTATACAGAGGACTAAGTGGACACTTTGGAAGAGACAAAACATCAGCCATTGTTGACGAAAAATATCACTAGCCTCATATGTATCGTTATGTTAAACCGTTTGTAGCAAGATGTCGCCAATATCAATTCTCCAAAGGTTATGTGTAGAACACTAGCCTTTATATGACTCTTCCCATTCCCATCGCACTCTGGTGGACACTTCTATGGACTTCATTCTGGGTCTTCCCAAGACTCAAAACTGAGTAGATTAAATTCTCATTGTGGTGGACCCTTTTTCAAAAATAGTCAATTTCATTTCATGCAGAATCACGATGGACCTATGCATATCACCAACATATTCTTACCGGAGATTATGTGACTTCACAAGGTACCAAAAACAATAACTTCAAACTGCGAATCAAAGATTTTGGAGCACTTCTAGAGCACTTTATGGAAGTGGTTGGGGACTTAGAACCAATTCTCTAATAAATATCATTCTAAAACAGATGGCCAAACTTAGGTAGCCCTTGGTAGCCTCTTGGGGAGTATCACAAGCGACAACATATCTCAGCAGGACTTAGCTCCACCCCAAGCAAAGTTTGCCTACAACAGCTCAATAAACCGTACTAGTGGAAAATGCTCATTTAAAATCATAAATGGGAGAAGTCCACATCATGTACTTGACTTAATACCAATATTGATACAAGATCAAGTGAGCGAAAATGTTGATGCTATCACCAAGCACATCCAAGACTTGTAAGCTCAAATGAAGAAGAAGATTGAAGAGAGCAATGCCAAGTATCGAGAAACTATGAATGAACATTTGCGGGAGAAGATAAATAAAGGTGGTGGCTTAGTTATGGTTTATTTCCATAAAGAAAGGTTTCCAAGGGGAACAAACAACAAGCTAAAGTCTAAGAAGATTGGTCCATGCCGAGTCAAGAAGAAGTTTGGTGACAATGTTTATGAGATTGAATTGCCTGATGACTTAGATATTTCACCAACTTTTAATATAGTGGATTTGTTTGAGTACCATGGCGAAGTTCTAACATGCAAGATGGAGTCATTATCAACATGGATAAACAGTTCCCAAAGAAAAAGGAAGAAGTTGAACAAATGAGACTACTAACACTTAACAGGGCCCATACAAGCAATACTTGGTAAAATGAAAGAACAAATTCTATTCTTAATGCACATGGATCATGGGCAACTAAGTGAAAATACAGATCTGGACCTCTACTACTTACATGAAGCATTCAACTCGCCAAAGTCGAGTTCTTTCCAACCCAAGGGAAATAATATAAACCCATGGCCCATTGTAAGGCCCAGCATGTCCTAATTTTAGGCTATTAGTGGCAAGATTTATAGGCTAAATGTTAGAAATCACATTTTCCATTTGTGGAAAATAGAGGGGCTTATGTGGAAGATGTGATTGAAGATTTTGGGAGTATTTAGTAGATTTGTTTTTGCTATTTTAGGCCAAATCTTTGCTAATGAATTTCTTATTATCTGAAATAAATTACAGAGTGATTTGAATCAATTAATAGTTGGGGTGATTTTCATTAAAAATTCATAGGGATTGTCTTTAAAGTCTATAAAGGGAGTAGGGGTAAGAGGTAGGCATTCCACATTTTCTGAGTTTGTGAGCCTTCTCAAGTATTATAAGAGAAGTTTGAATATCAATAAAGTTATTTCTCCATCTCCAAATCTAATATTTCTTATGAGTATATACATGTTCATTTCTTTGTGATTCAGCTGTCAACATTTCATTGACTCACTTACTGGGTACCACTAGAATGCCATCAAGTGATAACTCAACATCACTTGCACCTATTTCCTCTTCTAGCTCTTTCTCATCAATAGTCCTTTCACAAAGGTTGAGATTCTTCATCAAGCACATGGTAGAGAGGTCGCCCTTGTCTCCACACTTATAACAGGTGACATTACTACTATTGTCCCTTAATATCTCCCATGCTTCCTTTTCCACCTTAGGATATTGTTTTGTGCAATCCTTTGGTTGTAACCAATGATGATCATGGGAGATCCTAATCAGTCGTTGGCAATTTAAGACGATGAATACTCTCCAAACTGATAGTTGTTGGGTCTATCTGTCATCCATTTATGTTTCTCTTGTGCCCACAGTGCAATCTCACACGCTTCAACCACGCTCTCCAATTGAACCTCCACAATCCATTTTGAATATTCATCTTGAGCCCCCAATAATAACAAGCTACATGCTTTTTTTTTAAGTTGATAATTTGTTTGAAAAAGAAAATGCCGAAAGGTAAAAACAACAACAAGAAACAACAAATCCAAAAAAAAAAAAACACAAAGGACACAGCCACCCAACACCTACAAATCAGGAGACCCACTCCCCGATAAGAAGGAAAACTTTTATAATAATGCAACCCAAGGGCTATTGTATTTGACATCTTAAATCAAGTCAGATACAGGGTTGTCGATGCCATCGACAAACTATTCAATGTCACCTCCGATGGCATCGAACAATGCTCGATCCCATCGAGATTTTTCGGATTTTCTCCAATTAGTCACTAGATTATCATGGCCTTTTTTTCAATGTCATCGGAGGGTGTTCAATGGCACCTTCGCAACCATGGCTCGATGCAATCAAAAATTTTCGAAAAATCATATTTTGTCTCTGGATAGTTGATGCGTTATTTCAATGTCATCGAAGGATTAGTTTCGATGACATCGAAGACTATTCGATTCCATCGAAAGTTTCTGCGCAGATTTACACAGAGCTACGTATTTGCAGGATTTGTTACCGATTTTGATTGGGATTGTCCTAGAGGTTATATATTGGGGTGTAATCGGGATTAGGAGGTATTACTAGGGTTTCATATTCGTCCAAGGGGATTCAAGGGTGTGGTAAGGGTGAGATTCGACGTTGTTCAAATCAGGTAAGCTCTTTCCTTTACAATTCCTGCCTTCATAGTGATCATTTGTCGCTTTGTGACGTGGTTTTTTCCCGCAAGGGTTTTTCCACGTTAAATTTGTTGTGTTCTCTTGTTGCTTGGTTTGTGCGATTGGATTACTCTCCTAGATTCATCTTTGTGTGCTTCCGCAATCCCCCAACAAGGGCTCATTATAGTTTTTAAAGCATTTGTTATTCCTTTCCAGCTAAATAGACTAGAAAACCAAGCAGCGCCAACCTCCATTTTTTTCCTATCTTTGGATCTAGGGCCCCCTTCATGCCATAGAAGAAAGAGCTCTCCCAAGGAATTAGGCTTTACCCACAAGATGCTAAAGGCAAGAAGAATCCTCCACTATTTGTTGCACTTCTAGTTCTATTAATCACATCTCAGCATCGAATCGAAATACTTCTGTTGTACTCCTTAATAGTTATCTTGTTGTAGATCTAAAAGTTCCTCAAATGTTTTAGATTCATAACCTGACAAAAGGAATCTTTACTTCATCTTGGTCTTCATTTCCCCCCAACTAGAAATAGGTGGAAGCCCCCAGTGCCATAGATCTCTCACTACCAAGTTTCATCATTTCAAGGTTGGTCCCTTTAGTTTTTTGTACAGCAAACCAACCCTTTAACTTCTTTGGCCATCCGAAACCATTCAAAGTAATTTTCCAATGACTCTATCCAATTGTGGAAAATGTTTGGGTCTATGCTAGAACTATTCAATCTCCACTTTCACACACCTTGTTGGATCTACAACATCATGATGTTTAACACACTCAAGAAAATCATGATAAGGACCAGTGAGTGACCGAGATCCATGCCTAGGGTATTGGGACTATTGATTCTCATACATGTGATTTGCACCACATTGGTCCATCTTATGTTACCCAAGTTGCCTAAGAGACCGGTTTCCTGACTCTTGATCAAGATTAGACCTATGATCTGTAACATCTCTGATATGTTAACCTTTAAGGCTATCACTCAATTACTCTTCTTGTAGTCTTCATACTCGATGTCAAAAAAGCATTCATTTGTCCTAGTTGTTGTAGAATCTGTTGGAACGCATCGATCCAGCCTTCTCCCGCCATCCTATGACGGTATAAAACACCACTTCTTATGGGCATGCAATTTTGAAATGAAAGATCAGGTATTTAGTTCGTTGCAATCAACAGACCTGATTCATTAAATCATAGACGCATGTAAATCTGAACTCAGAATAGACCATTGATTTGGTCAAAGGGGATAGATCTAAGGATCGATGAGAGTAAGGTTGTGATTAGTTAGGGATAAAAGGGTTGGATTTGGATTTCAAGCTATATATCTAAAGTTCAGGGGAAGGGAACGTTTCCATTTTAATGGGTTTAGGATGGATTTTTTTAACTGGGGGATTGGGTACTTGTTAAGTTTTTGATGGGGTTGGGATGGATTGGAAGAATACAGTTTCAATGAGTTTGGGAAGAGGATGAGAGGACCTAGGGTTTTGATGGGTTTGGTATAGGGTTTTTTTTTAGGATTTTAGTATAGGGAAAGGAAAATGGGAAAAGAGGTAATGGATCGAGAGAGGAAAAGCCTCAAGTTCCCAAGGAACTTTTTGTCATACCAAATGGTAGACTGAGTGAAGGATACCTCGTTTCAACACTGAGGTCTTGGTATCGATTCCCTAGTGGGGGTGGCTAACTATGAACTAACAGTGGGGTGTACTAACAAGCTAACAAATAATAATAATGCAACCAGAAGCAATGGGATGCAATTAGATGGGAAAAGATCAAGCTAACAGGCTAAGATCAATGGAAAACAGGCAAAGAAAGGGTATTTTCTCAAAAGAGAAAAGAAAACTTTTATTATGAAAACAGCATAGTGAGACTGCATGGCTAACAAGTTTTTCTTTTTTCCTTTTTTTTTTTGGGAAAGATGACAAATTTTATTGAAATAACCTGACTCATCAAACAAAGATGGGGAAAGAACTACAGCCCCAAAAAGGGCGTATGGAACATTTTAGGCACTTGAACATGGACAGTTGCACGTATGGCACATTTAGCACATGTAATGCATGCGCACATAACATTGTGTTCCCGCATACATAGAGCTAAGAGTACGCTTTCATCACTTTTATCCCACCTTTTAGCAAGTATACACTAATCTTGCAAACAATCAAATTTTGAGGACATGTTGTCCTTGTTTTCCTTGATTCTTGAACATTAAGGGCCTGATTGGATGGTCAGAGAAGATAAGAAAAGAAAAGATGAGTTTTTCCTAATTTGACTGTGTTTAGATAGCAATGGAAACATTAGATTTCAAAATGCAATCATCTCCCAAACATCATAGTCAAATTATCACACATGAAATACCATGTGACCTTTGAGAGAGCTTTATTTGGAGTTCCACTTGCTATCCAAACAAGACCCCCAATATGGAATCTATGGGAATCAATGCTCATGGGAAATCTTGGGAAATCATCATTAGATAATCATTGCGGTTTTATTTTGTTTTGTTTTCCCACCATTCAAACAAGCCCTAAGGTGGCGTTTGGCGCATGGTATTAGATGGGATTAGGTAGGATGGAATTGCATTTGGTCCCGTGCCAATTCCACTCAATGTTTGGGAAGAATGGAAAAGCTTGGAATTAGATTAAATGGAATTGCATTGGGTCCCGTGCCAATTCCACTCAATGTTAGCAAGTTGTGTAGGTCCCACCATGATGTGTGGGCTATATCCACACCGTCCACCCATTTTTTGAGATCATTTTAGAGGATGGGCCAAAAAATCAGGTAGATCTAAAGCTCAAGTGGGCCCCACCATAGAAAGCAGCGGGGATTGAATACCTACCATTGAAAACTTCTTTGGGGCCACATAAGTTTTGGATCTACCTCATTTTTAGGCCCCATGCCATAAAATGAGGTTACAAAACAGATAAATAGTTTGGATATAACACATATGTGTTATTCTCAATAGTTTCAAATGATGGTGGGTATATCCATTCAATGTACCACCGTATTACAAACATATCATCGAATTAAGCTTATCCCATGGTAATAGGGGACAATTCCTGCCATATGTAATAATTACGTTCTTTTTATCCCATCCCACCTAATCCTTCCCAATACCATGCGCCAAACACCCCCTAATGGGTTGGAGAAACCACATACAAGTTGTCCTCCCGAAACAGCTTGTGTGAAACAAAACCATCTGCATCCAAATCGCCCATTAAGAAATACAATAGTGGACCCAGCAAGATATGTAGAAATATGTGCAAACTACTCAGTAAGACATTAAAGACTAGTGCTCCCGCACCTATTGCAATGTGAGCGCCATTACAATCAAAGATTGAATTTCAGTTTTGGTGCACCGTATTGTTCACCACTAATACCTCGTCATGTCACCCTTTATCAGGTTGTTTCAGCCAATACATTTGTATCATTCATAGACAAAACCAGCACTTATCAGGCAATACTTATACTCTAGATTACAATTGCCATAGGTTTTGCATGGATCTTTGGTCCAAATATTGTGTGTTGGGCAAATCTAGAAAGACACATTGAAAGAGTGACTGCATATGCTCGTTTTGACCATCTATTTGCAGGACGCTGATCAATGAAGTTGAAGCTATGGGCCAGTGGCCCATCCATGGTAGGGATCACAAGATGAGATGAACAATCCATATCATTTTTTGTGTAAGCACATGGTGAGTAGTTTTGTGCACAGTCCATACGTTAGAAATTTGAATAATTAGATTTCACACAACAGTAAATAACTCAGGCAGATTGGGTCAGGTTAAGGGTCAACTTGAACCCAAACCAACCCAACCCAACCCAACCCCAAGAGGAACCGACCTAACCCAAATTCCAATTTGAGGTGCCCAACCCAAAGTCCTCTATACTTGAGCCAACCCAACCCAAATACATGTGATTATTCCCAACCCAACCTAACCCAACCCAAATACATGTAATTATTCCCAACCCGACCTAACCCAACCCGAATTCAAAAAAGGTTGGAAGTTAAATTCGGCATTTTCCAACACAAGCCCAACCTGAGGACCTTAACAACCCAACCCGAATATGATTCAGAGCCACTATTTACCTCCACCCCTGTTGCTTTGCATGGCCCATTTTGCATTTTTCGGATCAGAGATGCTACCATATGTAAATGTACTTGGCTATTTCAAATCTCAAAATGGAAAAATGGATGCATGCAAATCAAACAGGGCGGATCTGGAAGCCAATTCCCTAAGAACAATCCAACAAAGAGCTATATGAGCCCCTCTCCACCATACACGAGGCAGTGGAATGTATGAATCCAGACAGTCCATCTAATGGGCAGCCATGCTGTGGATGGCCCACAGTTCAAAAAGCACAGCAATCAGCTGACCCTATTCATCACTTTCTATCAACCATTTCCGCTTCTCACCATTGGTTCAAAGGCCACCAATCAGATCTCTTTGATTATCCAAATGGTGTGATTTCTCAAATGTGAGCCATCCATTATATGGCCCATTAGAGAGACGGCCACATGTCTCGTCCCACACGTACAACTGAAAGTGATCTCTGGCTATCATGATCAAGCCGCCTCTATCATATCAACGATCCCAAATAAAAATAAAAAATAAAAACTACCAACCTATAAATAGAAAGAACATACTATTTCCAGTAAAAATCAATACGTGGAGAAAAAATACCCACAAAATGCGAAGATAGGAGAAAGAAACTAAAAACCCAAATTCCGAAAAACCCAACAAACAAAATCATAATCCCCAACCCCCCACACCCAAAACCCAAAACCCCAACATCCCAAAAAAATCAATAAAAATACAAAAATTTTAAACTCCAGCAACACAATCCAATATTCCAAAATTCTCAACAAATAACCAAAATTGAAAATTAAAAATATATATATATATATATATAAATTTACCCGCACTTATCGCAGAGATTCGCGAATCCACCAGATCTCAGCCCCCACCCCTTCTTCCATTCGATCGCAGCCGTCGCCCCGCACCCAGCATTCATGCAAGCCCTCGACGCCATGATTCAAATCAACCCCTCCCCAATCTGAAAAATTACAAAAACACCCATCAATCCTCTCTCTTTCTCCCTCTCTCCAAACCCCCCAAAAAACACGCGATTTTCACCGAAAAAACAGAGCCTTTTCCGTTTTTCTTCCATTTCCAGACCTTCTGAAGAAAACCCATGTCTGATTTCAGCTCCTTGTTCGCTTCGCTTGCAGCAGGAATTCGAGCAACGAACGTGCCTGATCCGATACGGAGGAGATACCCGTCGTCGGCGTTTCGGGTATCGGAAAACCGAGTCGGGTCCGATCGGAGAGAAGAAGAGGCTTTTGCATGCAAAGAGAAAAGAAAGGAGAAAGAGAAATGCATCAAAATGCATGCACGAAGACAGAGCCTCCCTCACCCTGCCCGTTGCTGTATAGTTTTCTCAAATGTTCTCTGGCAGAGTATAATAATCTATACGCATGCACATGAATTTTGTACACGTGGCATAGATGTAGATAAATATAAACCGTCAAAATAGTGGGGCCTACCTTTTTTTTGACATTGAAAAATCATTATCAGTGAAAATTAAACAATGTAATTAATTAATTAAACTACGAATTTCGAAGAATGGATGGTTAAAGAGAAAATAAACAACAATCCAAATACAGCGGCTACATCTGTTATTAGGAGATTTAAATCTATATATCTAAAACGTAAACTTTATTTCTACGGTTTGGATTGAATAAAAAATGTAATTTTATAGATGTCATGTGTATGATTATGATTCCATATGTTGGCCAAAGTAATGCTTAATATCATCTGAATCAGTTCTATTTTTGGTTTTTGGACAGTTTAAACTTTGGGTCTCTATTTTAACGGTTTAGATTGATTCAATTGTACCTATTGTGGGAATACAGAGGTGCGTGTGTATAGATAATGGTAGCATGCTTGCTACAAAATAATTTCTAATTGCTGTGTACTAAAGAAACAGAAATCAAGGGTTGGTGGGGACAGCGAGGCCGTAACCTGCGCTTCAGGCGCTTTTTAGTTTTACAAGATAGCGCTGTAGGTAATTACTGAATTACCCTTGTGCTTTGGCAAATTAACGAAGAGCTGATGCAGCGCATGACAGTAACAGTTGCAGAGAACAGGCGGCTTCTGCCAACTTGGGGGTAGTGATGTGGAAAATAGACCATGCGTGGTGCCGTGCGCCACGGGGCGCTTTTTAGCATTGGAACTTAAGGGTTTTGGGATACTCGTGAGGGTGTGGTGAAGTGTGCGTATGCACCCGTGTATTGTGAACATGGCATGCATTTCCATCAATCCAGACCGTTGGTTCTTAATTTTTGGATTAGATCATCTAGTTCATCTCCTGAAAGTTTTTAATCAAATGAAATAGTGAGCTGATCTTGCCTATTAAATGATTTTGGATGTGTTCTTTTACCATCCATCATTTGATGGTCGTGATCTGACGGCTAGGATGTTTGATCACTATCTTTTTTAAAAGATTGCACAAAATCCGAGGAGCATTAAGTGATTTGGATCATTGATCTACCATACTGATTGGTGAAGTGGACGGCTTGATTCACTTGTTGCTCCCAAACCGGACCGGTTCAGTCGCCGGTTTATGGTCCAGCCGTTGGTTTCACACTCTTAAACGGTTCCAATCAAACCAAACTGCATATAAGTACGGTTTTGGAAAAGAAACCCCGGTCAAACCGGGCGGCCGAGACTGGACATAGAGACTCATCTGTTAATCGGGCCGGGTTTAGAAAATGGTGGTGACTCATCCTCCCCACATGACTCAATGATGCACATCTATTTAGACCGTCCAAATTGTGGGTCCCATCATGGATGGAGAAAAAGTCCAAAATCATATTGATAAAAAAATCCTTACCATCCACTTAATGGCTATTAAATAGATGATGAAGAATAAAATGGTTAGTGGTCCACATTCAAAGGAAAAAACTCAAATTGTTAATATTATCTTCTTCATAAAAACTTTCGTAGCTCCGTTAATCATTGGCCCAGAGATTCAGGCCGTCTGGATTGCCATATACCTATGTCATAAGAACGTTGGAAGAGTCACCACCAATAATTGGTGAAAAACTACATAAGAGGCCATCACATGTTTTCACAGCAATTCGTAGTATAATTATGGCAAATTTTCAAGGTTATGGTAAAGTCTCTGACGTTGAATTGTTGGGTGTGTTTGGATTACATCAAATCACAGTAATATAGTATAATGAATAGTAAAAAATAATAATTACTATTATTATCGTATGTGAAAGGAAGTTTGAATACTGTCCTTACCTAATAATCCTTTTTTCATTTTCACCGCACACATGTAAAGAAAATTGAATATTGTCCTTACCCATAAATCCTTTTCCATTTTCACTGCCGACATGTAAAGTATTTTCACTGGTTAAATATATTGGGATATAATTTTATTCCTATGTATTTATATCCACACCATCAACCTATTTTGTAATATTGTTTTAAGACGTGTCCCACAAAATGTGAAAGATCTAACAGTTATGAGGACCCCAAGAAGTTTTCAATGGTAGACATAGTTTTCAATGGTAACCATCCAATCCCTACTGCTACCTATCACGTGGTCCATTTTGAATTTTTATCTACCTTGTTTTTGTCTCATTGCATAAAATGATCGCAAAAGATGGGTGGAGCGTGTGGATATAACACAAATATCATGTGGAGCCCACAAAAACTATGCCAAATCAACATCCGCGCCATGTTGATATTTTGAAGGATTTTTGTGATTTAACGGTCGGTTGTATCCAATCAAAAGAAAGTAGTAGTGATGTAAGTTTTACTTTACATTAATGTAATCTAAACACGCATTAAAAGCCATTGAGAATCTTGTTGAATATTCTCATATTAAGGACTCTCTGCTAGGGGTGTACATGAACGGAGCTAGCTCGGTTAGCTCGCTCGACTCGACTCAACTCGAAAAAGCTTGATTCAACTCGGTTTAAAGCTAAGTTCGAGCCAAGTCGAGCTGATTTTTTGTGCCCAAAAATGAATTTGATCCGAGTTCAAGCAGCCTCAGCTCGACTCGACTTGGATCGAATCCAACTTGAATCGAACTCGGATTGAACCAGTTCGATGACTCGATTACTTTGCCATTGGTGCTACTCACCAAGTTTTTGATAAAATGACCCAACCGAGTGTGGCTGGTGGTAAGGAAGGTGTGTTCATGAAATAAATACCTTTTTTTCTTAGTTTTTTTTTTGTTTTTATGTTGCTTCGAAGGTGTTTGATAAAATACTTGTAAAACCATTGCTTCTGTTTCACATGTAGAGGAATTTTCAATATGCACACTAGTTGTTTGTGGAAATACCTCAATAGTGAACTCGGCTCGATCTTGGCTCGAGCTGGCTTGAGTTGTTGACCAAACCAAGTCAAGCTAGCTGGTCAGGCTTAAGGACCGAACCAAGCCGAATTCGAGCTGAGGTCAGCCAGTGGCTGAGCCGAGTCAAGTTGAGGGCAACTCGACTTGATGTACACCCTTACTCTTTGCTCATGTGAGTAGTGATATGATCTCTTGAATTAGAACCTAAGTTGCCATCTTACTAAGTTATTACTAAGCTTGTTTATTATTTACATCCGACGTGTTACAATTATATCCAACAAATAAGATGCCATCACATGTCAGTGTCAGTACACTCTACAAAAATAAAGAAAAGATACTCACAGAGCACGGAAGGAAGATAATATGGATTAATCGGGCTATTCGCTATATATGCAGTCATGTGTCCAAATTAGATATCAATAGTTGAATTGATGAGGTTTCTTCATTTTTTAAGATGGTCTCTTGTTTCAATCTAAGCTTTTCATGTTAATGCCTTTGATTGCTATCCTTCTTTTTTCCCTTTTTAGGGCTTTCATATTTGTATTCTTAGCTTGGAGTGTCGGCATCTCTTAATCTATGACGTAGACTTTGTTTTTTCTTTTTTTTTTTTACTTTTCTCCTGGTATGAGTTATAGACTTCTCCTAATTCAAGATTGTTATTAAATCTAATATTCTCAAATTACAAATTTGTAATTTCAGTACAATAATAAAAGAAACTCAAAAATATTAAGGATGGATTATAGTGTGTGTGATTATGTTGTTCTTAAAGTGTTATTCGTCCCTTCTCACAGTAATTAAGACTGTTGAAAGGTTGCAGACAAATAGCTTTTAGAATACGACGAGTCTGCATGTGGTTTTGCATTGAGCATGCACGAAAAAACCACTAATGGAGCATGTGTACACAGTTTGCTGACAGATTAAAAACGTAAGGAAAAAATCATAAATTAAAGAGAGAGTCATAAAAGTAATTGTTTGCTTAGACCACTATACTAGTCTATTTCCTATGGACTCGTTGGCTAATGGATAAGGTTTGTATTGAACCTTGCTAGCTAATCAAATAACACCGAGTTGTTACTAGTTGGTTCATATGAGATGGTTGTTTGGTTCAACGAACCACCCAAGCTTTGTTTATATGGGTTATGGTTTCTAGACGTTTTCGTCTAGGGTCAAAACTTCAAATGATCATTTCTGTCTATCGGTGAGAAACTAGCCCAACATACAATAATTTTTGCATAGTTCAGTTTAATATTATATGAGCAGTTACACCACCTTTTAAATGCCTAGTTCCAGCCCTATACAAGGTAGATAGGTCTCTTTCAAACCTTCGACCCACAACACTCCATCCACCTGACCCATAGTTACTGTTGCACCAATTTACAAGGGAGTGACCCATTTGCAACACGATGCACAACTAACGCCTCTACAGCTACACTATCTCACATGCCCAGGCACCAAGATTGAGATCGTGCACGTGCATGTGGAATACACAAATCTTGATACTCTATGGATTCACCAGGCAAATAGTAAGGTACGTATTCAATCGCTACTTATAAACCCGAGATTTTCTTTTCTCCTTTTTGATATTGGACTATTCCCAAAACAGCAAAAACTCAAGTTTTTAACAAACTTCACACACATACACATAATATTTTTTAATCAAACAATTTCCACAACAAATGAAAGTCCTTGTAAAGCTTTATTATTGTTTACACTCGACATGTTGAAGTCATATTCAACAAATAGGATGTAGCCACATGTCAGAACACTAGTGTAGAGGTTTTTTTTTTAAAAAAAAAAGATACGAGCATAAAAAGGAGGATAATGACGATCAATTGAATCATTTACTAGCGATAGTTAAAATGTTAACATCTATTTTGTTTTAAAGATGGTCTCCCTTTCTTCTTCTTCTTTTTCTTCTTTTTTATACACTTGCACTCAAAGCTGTAGTGAGTTTTCACCACAATGAGTACTTGAACTCATGACTTTATGTTGAAACTCTTGTAAGTCTACCACTAAGGCATGAGTAAGGATACTTTTTTGGGGCTTTTTTATTTTTATTCCTAGCTTAAAGTGTCAACAACTCTTAATCTAAGATGTGGGATTTTTTTTTTCTTTCTCCTTTTCTTTATTTTTCATCTCTTAACTTGAGTTGTGGACTTCTCCTCATTAAAGGTTTTAGTATTTTTTCCCCTTGACCTGGGACATGCCTATGTTTTTCTTTTATTTTGCTTTGTTTCTTTTGTCGATCTCTATCCTTTGATTTATTATACTTTACTATTTTTATTATTGTTTTATAAGTTTATTTAAGTTTTATTTGCTTGGTAAGTTACTCCCACTCCTTTTGTTTTTGTCCACTACTTTTTATAGTTCACATATAAAACTGAAAAATCAATAAATAATAATTTTTAATAAATAGAATTAAGAATTATTATTCTGTGTGGAAAATTAAGAAGAATAATCGCTTCTAATTTCATTTGTTCCTTTTATTAATCCTTGTTTGCTTTATTTGACCATCAAAATAATAAATATTATTCGTGACTTCTGATGTTTATAAACTTACATGGAAATCTTACCCAACTCAAGAAAATGTTGGAGTCTTAACCCATACATCATTGTAAGGGAATCCAGCCCATTCAATTTTCTGACCTGTAGATGGGCAGAACCTAAATATTATAATGAAAATATAATATCAGCTGTCGGAAGTTCCATTTGAAATTGCACCGTTCAATAATTTACTACTTACCTTGATTTGATAGGCAATGATTGGATGGTTGGGATTGCCTTTAGATACATGCCCTCTCTTTAAGGAGACCGTTGATTTGGATGATGTGTATAGCTGTACATCAGTACCCAATGCGAGTGACTGCCGTTTTATAAATAAATTGCGTGAAACAGGAGTCTTTGCCTAGAAAGCAGTGAGAAAACCACTTTTACTTTTTTTCAACTTACGGCGCTTTTGTGGCACACGTGGCTAGATTCTGTACGTGCCGGGATCTGGACCATTCATCAGGTAAGAATACACAGCAAGCAAGCCCTGACACAAATATGGGGCCGATGTCTCATGACGTGGGCCACACGGGTACTATGACGGCGAGAGGATTAGGTGGGACCCGGCCTCAGCCAAGAAGGTGCGGCCCTTGATGTATGTTTTATGTATCCATGCCGTCCTTCCGTTTTTCTAGATCATTTTATGGCATTGTTCAAAAAATGAAGTAGATCCGACTATCAGGTGGGCCATGCCATAAGAAACAGTGGTGATTGACCATCCTACCATTAAAAACCTTCTTATGGCGCACCTTAATGTTTTCTTAGTGTTTATTTATCATCCAATGCGTTGATAAGGTCACATCAATATGGATGAAGGGAAAAACAAATATCAGATTGATCCAAAACTTTCGTGGCCTGTGAATGGTCAATCACCACTATTCTTATGGCATGGTCCATCTGATATTGGATCTGCTTCGTTTTTCGAGTAATGTCTAAAATGATCTGAAAAAACGGATGGACGGCGTGGATGCATGAAAAATACATCAAGGTGGGCCCCATAGTAACCCCATGGTAAGGGCCGCACCATCCTGAGTGGGGCCGGGTCTCACCCAATCCGCTCTTACGATGACTATGGACCACTGGTCCCATTCTTTCTTAACTAATCTGACCTTTGAGCATGGTTACCGGTACATTCCTACCTGAAGAAAAGCACAGATTTTCACACGTATGCTCATTCGTGCGCGTGGCATAACATCCCCCTTTGATTTTGGCAGGTTAGGCGGACTACCTCAGGGTTCTTTGCGTCATTAGGGGCTGCTTGATTTTGTACGATACATGTGAATACTGGGAAATGAGTAATTATTACTTTCGGTTTGAAAATGTGAGAATAATTCCACTTTCAAAATTGATATAAAAGTGCTGACTTAAATATGTGGACCCCTCTATAATGTATATGATATATATATGCACTGTCCATCTATTTTATTAGAATATTTTAGAGCATGAGCTGAAAAATGAGGTAGATTCAGCACTAAAATGGTCCACACTAAAGGAAATAATGACCTTAATTCGTCCATCGTGGAAAGTTGTTTCCTTCGTTAAGCCCGCTTTGAAATTTTTTATCATCTAACCCATTCAAAGAGTTACACAAACATAAATAAAGGGAAAACACAAATATCAGCTTAATACAAAACTTTTAAGAGCCCTAAGAAGTTTTTAATGATAGGTGTTTGATTCTTGTTATTTCATGTGGTGTGGTCCATTTGATCTTTGGATTTACCTTTTTTTTTTCTCATACACTAAATTCAGCTAACATAACAAACAAGTGGTGTGGATAAGTCACATATATCATGATGAGCCCTACATTGATTTTGTAAATTTCTTGATTTAAGTGTAAAAAAATAAGTTATCACCGATATGCAGTAATTACCTAAGTAAATAATTATTTCTCATTTATATGGTAAATATAGTTGGGCTGAAAAATTGAATAGGCCCTAATACCCAATGATACTCAGACACTTACATGAAATGTCCAAAGCTCTATCAATGCTGTGATGGTATCCCAATATTCAATTGATATTATTATTAGTTGAACGCCTACAGCCAATTGAATGCTAAGTATGCAGCATTATCTTTCCCATTCACATTTCACCAACGACCCAGCATTACGACTGGACCGAGATTAGACCACTCAATGTAAGTCAAATGCATTTAAATTAGCAAAGCAAGTAGTTTCCATGGGTCAAGCCAACTGTTATATTTTTGTTCATTGATTTGGAGCTCAGCAGAGTCTTCGAATTTCTTGGCAGATCCAATACGTATACTCCTTGCAAATCCAAAACACACACACATGGTATGAATAAAATATCTTAATGATATAGATACGTACTTACCTATTGCATGAGTTCAACAATCAATCCACATCCTCTATTGTTTATGATCTAGATCCCAAGCTCTTTTATGATCAACGGTTGAGATTATATCTTCCCTACACCTCCATTTATCTCTCTCAATGCACGGCAAAAAAAAATGGGAGATACCTTAAAAAATTTTAGCATAAAGAAAGACTCAAGGTCTTCCCATCATTACAAAGATGGATTCCTTACGCGCCCCCCTCCCCCCCCCCCCCCTCGAAAGTCGACTATTACAAGGTTCCTAACTTTCTTATATCATCTATGAACATGAAAGCCTTTTAGAGTTGGGATTTGAGAGAAAACTAAAAAGTCATGCGTGGTGGTGAGTGGACAACATCATGTGGTGTTTAATTCTAACCCTTGGACGGGATCAAGGAGCACTATATCTATGGTCTTGATTTATCCATCCTCCTGCCACGTGTATTGTACAGCCCCATTTCTACCATACACGTGTCTTTTAATGAGTAATTAGTTTTAAGTCTTTAAATTCTAGAGCTTTGCTAAGCGCCTAAGCCCAAAGTATTCCAACATGTGCAAGTGTTCTGACACCTGTTGAGACTTAAATATTGTATAATTTTTCTCATTCATCTCTTGATTTTATGAATATAAATCATCTTAATATTCTATTTTACTCATGCATGTGTTGCAAGGTAAATTTAAGTGCTTTGATTGAAAGGGTGTTAAAAAGCATGGATTTGATGGTCAAGATTTATCAAGGAAAATGATGGATTTTAGGAGACTAAGATTGAAGCATTCACATGTCAAATATCCAAGAAAATCAAGTGACGAATGGAGAGAATCGATAATTTGAAGTGGAGAATCCTGAAATCGTCCTGAAAAAGTATATTTTGAAGATATGAAGTTTATTCTGAAAAACTGCGCTGCAGGAAGTCTGTTTTAAACGAACTAAGCATGAAGAGTTTATTTGAGAAAAATACGTATATTTGATGCGGTTTCTGGGGTTTTCAACATTTTACGAAAATTAGAGTTCCCTACTTATAAATAGGGCTTCATAGGGCATTCCAAAACACGATTGAAGACATCCTAAAGCAAAGTTTAGGATTTTTAAAGAGTTTTTAGTTTTATTAAAGCTTTTAAGTTGTTCCTTTTATTTTAAATCTTTTCTATTTTCATTTTTTCTTTCTTGTTACATTTTATTTCTGCAATTTAATTATGTTTTTCTAAGTTCCTTCTAGCTCAAACTAAAAGGGAAGCACATGAATTTAATATTTATTTAAGATTATGATGATTGATTGTTTTAATGATGAGAAGAATGTTATATGCATGTTATCTATTATTTAAATTTTATTTTTTTATCCTCATGTTAGATATATATGTTTCCATTATATGAGATTCACATTGATGGATAAGCTTAGCCTAGATCAATCAGATTTCTTAAATAGGAGAGATTCTCAACTTGTTATATTTCTTTGATATTCATTATCCTATACATCTTAAATACCTAGAATCATTAGCACTTGAGAATATATGTCAATGACGCAGATCCATTATTTTCTAATATTTTATATCACTTTTTAATATTTAAATTGTCTTATTTTTCGACTAGGCTGACTATAGTGCTTAGATCCTAATAGTGTTATCCAAGTCATCATGATTTTGGAACATTAACTTATGTGTAGAACTTTAAAGCTTGAGTGTTATTTTAATTCATTGAATTATATTCATTTAAAAATTTTAAAATTAAATAATTGGTTTAGTTTTTATTACTTAGTTTGTTTTGTATTTGATTTTTTGCTTCTTACAATTCATCTCCCTGTGGGATCGACCCCATATTCACGGGATACTACTTATGAACCTCTGTACTTGGAGGCAAGCAATCAACACCATGGCTCAACAATGGGTGGACCAGCTTGATTTTTGGATGATAACATCTATTCAGTTGGACCCATCCGATGAACGGTTCAGATCAACTCGGATATTGCACCTATCTGCCACGGCTGGCACGTGCGGCGGCTCGTAGATGGTATGTCTTTTTCACGCGTGGGCCAAAATGCATAGAAATGATACGTCAAAGATACCAAACAATGATGCAATTAAGAGCTGTAAATTCGGTATCTTTACTGGCATATAAAATGCAGAAAAATGATACCAGATTCCCTAAGGTGGGGTCCACCTCTAACATCGTGCAATCTTGACCGCACATTGATAAGATGATCCAAGTGGGCTTCTGCGACACGTTTCCCACGTTGGGTCATTGGCTATTTTAAAAATACGCACACGCCAACTTGACAGGTCAACTCCCAACCATCCAACGAGAATCAAATGTGGAGGTTGATGAGTTGTAAAGTCTACGGTTTGATAATCCGGACCCTTGATCAGACGGTCAGTGCCGAGGATCTTCCAGAACCGAAGATCTTAATCCTACAACACTTGATCCGCTTTTGTTTTTGAGTACTTTTTTCCTACCCATCTATTCCTAAGTCAACAAGGGAATAATGGCTGAGATCTTCCAATCTAGGACAAATTCTGTAGGGTTCAACCGGATCAACGGTTTTGATCACTGATCCATAGCCGATTTGATCACTACACATGATGATGCACAGGACTAGCATGCAGCCCCATGTTTTCTACCAACCTGTCACTTGCGAGGACATCGGAGCTGTTCAAATAGTGCGCCCCATGATAGAGATTGACTGCCTGCCGCAGAAAATCAGGCCGGTCAACTCATCAAATGGGCCATTGCATCCAAAAAAATGGATTGCCGACGGTTCAACGCAACTAATAGATCTGGACCACTGACGGATACACTGGCTTTATGTGGTGACCCAACAACAAACGGCTAGGTGGCGTTGGGCGATGTAGGACCGACATTGATATGTTTTTTTTATATCCACGCCGTCCATCCGTTTTGCGAGCTCATTTAAGGGCATGAACTTAAAAATGAAGAAAATCTAATCTTCAAGTGGACCACACCACAGGAAACAGTCGGCATATTAACACCTACCGTTAAAAACTTCCTAGGCCCAACCAAACGGTTGATGAGGTCACACAGAGACGTGGATGAAGGAAAATACACATATCAACTTTATTCAAATTTTTGTGGCCCTCGAGAAGGTTTGAACGATGGCCCCCATTAAGGGAAATCACCGCTGATTCCTATGGTTTGGTCCACTTTAGCTTTTGA
Organism: Magnolia kwangsiensis; assembly: GCA_037074715.1. Taxonomy (NCBI): domain Eukaryota; kingdom Viridiplantae; phylum Streptophyta; class Magnoliopsida; order Magnoliales; family Magnoliaceae; genus Magnolia; species Magnolia kwangsiensis. Next base: position 6,836,295 of record CM073578.1, on the reverse strand, counting down.
TCTCTTTGATTTTTGGCATCATGCAATAAAATGAGTTGGAAAAACGTATAAACGGCATGGATAAAACAAATACATCACAGTGGGCCCTACAACGCCCAAACACTACCTAGCTAGGTGGTTGGATCTCCACCCTATCCGCTTCCATTACAAGACAGGTGATCTTGGACGCGTCCTGAAATGGTTGACCAGCGAGACTAGCTATTGAAGTGATGTCACCGAGTTCGTGGATCCCACTACGATGTATTTGTTGTATCTACAGTGTCCATCTACGTGGAGATATCATTTTAAGACATGGGTCAAAGAACGAGGTTGATGCAAAACTGTAGTGGACCATTATTGAAACCTAACTTATTCAAAAGTCAACAAAGAAATTAAAGAAGTGAAAATATAAATGTCAGCTTATTCGAAAACTTTTGTGACCCACAGAGGTTTCGAACGGTGGCCTCACTCTTTCCTCTGTTTTCTGTGGTGGAATCCACTGGAGTAAAAATGGTGTCCCCCATTGGATGGACGGCATGGATACAAAACATACATAATGGTACAATCAACTGAACTTAGTGACTGCACTTTAGCAGCAGAAAACCTAATCCGTAGCTCAAGTGGTACTCTAGGTATCAATCCCTGTGGGGGCGGCTAACAGGGAAGTATGAACTGCCAGTACGAACAAGCTAGTAAGATAAAAACAGTAGCAGCAGCAGACTCGGTACCCAACTTGTCAGTTCTCAGTAGCTAATGCGCTTCCTGGGATCTTAGGCGGGAAGTTCCTGCGCTGGAAGCCTAGGTAGGGCCACCGTATGTTTGTGAGAAATCTATTCGGCCATCCGTTTTGTGAGCTCATTTTAGGACTTGCAATCAAAAGCGAGTACGATCCAAGACTCAAGTGGGTTACACCAAAGGAAAAGTCGGGTAGGAAAATTGCTATCGTTGAAAACTCCCTGGGTTGACAGTGATGCTTACGCACCATTAATACCATTCATAACATCATTCTTATTATGATAATTGAAAAAATAAATATTAGACGGATTCAAAACTACTTCGCCCTATGAATATTTCAACCGTGGACCTTTAATCCTCATATCTTCGGCTGGATCCGCCCTATGTCTTTTAATGAGCTCAAAAGGACGGGGTGGATATCTCACAAGCATAACTGTTAGCCTCACCTAAGTTTCACGTAAAACTTCTTGAAAAGGCTTTGGCAGGAAATCCGCGTCCAGACCGGCTTTCACGGTTCGGTTCAGTTTCGGTTACAGAGTGATATGGCTCCGGTTCCGGTCATGAAAAGTACGGAACCCTTAGGTACTGTTGGGTTCACCCCAGAACCGGACTGAACAGCTACCATGCAGCTGATCGTCATCGTGACGCCCAGGTTGCATGTTCAAAGTGTGACTAATAAAGGAGGGACCCACCATGACGAATATCAGGCTGATCCACTGATTAGGTGGGCCATGCTTCTATCTTGGCCGGACTTCATGTATACGTGTGATCTATCAGACAAACATCCTATTCCAGTCCTCGGTTTTGCGGCACTTGCATCTTGCATGCGGAGCACGGTTTTCATTTTTCCAAAGAGGATGTTTCAAATCCAACCCGTTGGACCACGAGCTAACGTCCACCTACGAATAACTTCCAACATATCAAGTGCATGCGACATCCAACCCTTCCAATTGGTTGGTCCCACTATAAGAATTACCTAATGCTAAAATCAGCCCCATCTACCTATCAGGTGAGCTACACCGTAGAAAAAAAAATTACAACCATTTATAAATCAATAAATAAAAGTTTGGTCCACTTGATGAGTAAGTATGGTTGATTTTTCGAACGGTGATCCTTGTGAGGGGCCAACGTATTGGACGGTTTGGATGTCATACACATGAAAGGTAAGAAGTTATTCACTGGGCAGACGGTAATTTATAGTACAACCAGTTGGACTGAGATTTTTTCTCCTCTAAATGTCTATTTCTTTCTTTACATGTGGCCCACTTGACCAATGGATGGACTAAGAACATTTTCGTGAGAAACGACGATTTAATCAATTCTCGGGCCAGGTCTGGCCCGATCAATTTCCTTTTCAGCCTTGAACTTGGACCTGCTGTGATAGGCCCACCGGGTTCGGGCCTTGAACCTTATAGTATCCGACGGGCTGGCCTTAGCCTAAGCCAACCTACTTTGATATGGGCCATACCCCTAAACAACAATTAACCCGACAATTCTAACCGTTGGATCATAACTTGTCAATGGATATCAACGGCCATGGTTTTGTATGAGTCCAAAATGACTCGTCTGAGTCGAGTCGGATTTAATTTGCCAGTATCCAATTCAGTTCGATACCCGAGTCACCGCGACTCAGGCAAGTCGGGTATCTTAAGTTGCCGAGTCTTCCAACCATGCTTGGTGCAACCAATTCCTCTAATAACCTAACTCTTCCTTCAAATGACACGACGGAGATGGATATATATTAAATTTAGGTTGTCAGAATCTTCGTGATGTGATAGAGAATAGATGATGCTTTTTTTAATTAAAATTAAAAAAGAAAAAGAGCATGCTATGGTTTCAAATTTCAACCGTCCATTTACATGCCACCAGCCAAACGGTCAAGATAATCAACGGTGTATTAACTATCTAGGACGGTAAGGTACTAACAAATATTTGATACTTACAACTAAACTAAACAGTGATAATAGCGGACCAAATATTAAATGGGTAACAAATGAAATATTGGTTAGAAATGATCCTCGAGCAGCTTATTGGATCACAATTAAGAGATGGCGTTTCGCTTAAATTCAGATATAAGTGTGCTAAGCATGATCATCTAGCAGCTGATTGGCTCACAATTAAGAGATGATGTTTTGGCACAAATTTCGTTATAGGGTATGACACGATTTGAACCAAATTCCTTTGACCTTGGGCATTGAGATATGCTATGGCACTTAGAACCTTGCGTGTCAGCCATCTACTCAACCACTTATCATTGAGATAACAATGCAAGAAGGTAATACATGCATTTATAATCAGCTTAGAGAAACGACTTGCCCTTCATTACCTAATGGGAGGCCAAGCTTCATAATAGAACAGTTGTTTTTTTTTTTTTTTGCATGGATGTTTTGATGGAAAGTGGTGATTGAATGGTAGAGGATGACAATCATCTATTAAAAAACTCGATGTGAATTAAACACGTAGTGAGATGATTGTCTTGATGAGGGTTGGTATGAAGAGAGGGTTTGTTAGAAACTCAATGGGAGCCAAACTTCCTAGGTAAGATAGTTGTCATAAACAAAGTACTTTCCTTGTAGTCTAATGGCGTCACCGTGACGATAAGATCTTAAAATATGGACTTCTCCTTCTAATCCAGCAACATGCATAGTGTGTTGGGGGCCTTGCACAAAACCTTAGGATCTAGTCCTCTAGAACAAATCAGAATTATGGAATAATAATAGCAATGAAAACAATCAAAGCACAATCACACACCACACAAGACATTTTTACGTGAAAAATCCTCAAAGAGGTAAAAATCACGGGACCTCGTCCAGATCAACAATCCACTATGAAAGTAGAACGTTACAACCGATCACAAGCACACACCGCTTGGATCAAATCTTCTTCGCTCATGCAGGAGCGGATAAACAATAAGAGAACAAAAAGAAAACTGAGAGATCTCACCGATCACGAGGACGTAGAAGCGCTGAGACGAACGCTCCCTTCCACAAGCTTCCTCTCTCTCTTTTCTCTCACTCTCTCACCCTAAACCCTTTAGCAAAACCCTTGCAAAGCCTTTAGGAAATCCTCTTGTATTTTTCTCATACATAGAAAAACCCTAGAAAATCCTAGGAACCCCTTTTTATAGTTTTAGAAAACTCCTTTCCGCATCCCTATTGCGAAAAGACTCAAATCCGTAATTTTTCGTAAAAAACTGCGTAACCTACGATTGGTCCTGAAAATTTCAGGATTGGTCTTAGCCGCCTAGGACTGGTCGTAGACGGAGGAGAAAATTAGCAACAACTCGCTGGACTTTAAGTCGTGCTAGGGCTCAAACCCACGACCGGTCGAGCGCCTCCCACGACTGGTCGTGGCTCCCTCACGATCGGTCGAGCAACGAGATAAAATACTCCAATTTTTCACCCGTTGCTCCATCTCTCCTCTGATTTGAGGAGAAAAATCCCATTAAATCTCTCCCTTTCCAACTCAGGAGGAATTCACCTTCTTCAAGCCAGCCAAGTTTCCACAAACCTCAAATTTACCCTTAAGCAAAGCCTTGGTCATCATGTCTGACCCATTATCGTCCGTGTGGACTTTCTCAAGCTGTAACACTTTCTGTTCCAAAGTATCCCTGATCCAGTGATACCGAATCTCTATGTGCTTCGACTTGGAATGCTGACTTGGATTCTTGCTCAAGTGTATAGCACTCTGACTATCGCAATAGATCACGTGCTCCTCCTGCTTCAGGCTAAGTTCCTGTAGGAACCTCTTCATCCAAAGCATCTCTTTACATGCCTATGTGACTGCAATGTACTCGGCCTCCGTCGTCGACAATGCTATGACCTTTTGTAGCTTGCTCTGCCAAGAAACCGCTCTCCCTGCAAATGTAAATATGAACCCCGATGTAAACTTCCTGGAGTCTATGTCGCCTGCCATATTTACATCTGTGTAGCCCTCTAGCACAGGTTTACCGTCACCATAGCATATGCTCAACCTGGATGAGCCTCTTAGATATCACAATATCCATTTCACCGCTGCCCAATGTTCTTTGCCAGGATTGGCAAGATACCGGCTGACAACACCAACCGCATATGCTATGTCTGGGTGTGTACACATCATAACATATATCAAACTTCTTACAGTTGACGCGTATGGTATCTTCTGCATCTCTTTCACCTCTGCCTTCGTCTAAGGACACTGTCTGTCGCTCAATCTAAAGTGACCATCCAGTGGAGTACTGACCGACTTCGCTGCATTCATATTGAACTGCTCTAGGACTTTCTCAATATACTACTCTTGTGACAACTAAAGCTTTCTGCTGCTTCTGTCACGGGTTATCTCCATTCCTAGGATCTGTTTAGTCGGGCACAAGTCTTTCATTGCAAAAGACTTGCCCAACTCCTGTTTCAGCCTGTCGATCTTCTTGATGTCTTTTCCTATGATGAGCATGTCATCAACGTATAAGAGCAGAACTAAGAAATCACCATCTGAGAACTTGCGCGTGAACACACAGTGGTCCGACTTCGTTCTGTCATACCCATGCTATAACATAAACGAATCAAACTTTTTGTACCATTGCCGTGGAGCTTGTTTCAGCCCATACAAGCTCTTCCTCAGCTTACACACCATATGTTCCTTGCCCTTGACTTCGAACCCCTCTGGTTGGTGCATGTAGATCTCTTCTTCCAGGTCACCATGGAGAAAGACAGTTTTAACGTCCAACTGCTCTATCTCCAGATCAATGCTAGTTGCCAACCCAAGCAACACCCGTATGTATGTCATCTTCACCATTGGTGAGAATATCTTCTCGAAGTCTATGTCTTTCCTCTGACCGAACCCTTTTACCATAAGTCTGGCCTTATACCTCATCTGTGAATTCTTCTGTTCAACCTTCTTTCTGAACACCCACTTATTACTCAAAGCTTTCTTGCCCTTAGGCAGTTTCACCATGTCATAGGTGTGGTTCTTATGCAAAGATTCCATCTTCTCTTGCATAGCTTTCAACCACTCCTCCTTATGCTCGTTGGCTAGGGCCTCAGAATAGTCTCCTGACTCCCCCCCATCAGTCAGCATAATGTACTCATGAGGCGAGTACCTCTTGGACGGCTGCCTGTCCCTAGATGACCTCCTCACCTGTGGCTCAACAGGTGGATCAAGTGAGGGCTGCTCCCCCGGTCCATCTTTTGTAGGAACCCCCTTATCCTCTGCACCTTGCTTTACTCTCCCGTCATCAGACACTACGGGAGGAATAACCGGATCCATGTCCTCTAGCTCACTTGAACTAGGCTGGTTCTTCTCTGGCTTACCAATGTCTTCAATACACTGATCTTCAAAGAAAACCACATCTCTGCTCCTGACGAGCTTCTTCTAGGTCGGATCCCACAATCTGTAACCGAACTTTTCATCACCATACCCTAAGAACACACACTGCCTGATCTTCATATCGAGTTTGGACCTCTCATCCTTTGGTACGTGAACGGATGCCCTGCATCCAAACAGCTTGAGATGACTGTACGATGGATCCTGTCCAGTCCACACTTTCTCAGGTACTTCTCCATTCAATGGGGCTGATGGAAACCTGTTTATCAGATACACCGCCATGTGCATTGTTTCTCCCCGGAACATCTTGGACAACTTTGCATGGGATAACATGCATCTGATTCTCTCAACAATGGTGCAATTTATTCGCTCAGCTACACCATTATGCTGGGGGGTCTTGGGAACCGTCTGTTCATGGCGTATACTCAGGGACTTGCAGTACTCATGAAAGTCGCTGATGTATTCACCACCATTATCAGTGCAGATGCACTTCAATGATCTATCTGTCTCTCTTTCGACCATAGCATGAAACAACTTAAACACACCAAAGACCTCATCCTTGGATTTCAATGCATAAACTCAAACCCTCCTAGATGCATCATCTATAAAAGTAACAAAATACAATGCTCCATCCAAGGTTTTTGTCCTCATAGGACCACACACATCAGAATAAATCAAATTTAATGCATACACTTTATTAACATGAGAAACAATTTTAACGAATGAAACTCTATATTGTTTCCCTAATAAACAATTAAGACAGGTTTTGAGAGGTATACCTGTCACGTCTGGAAGGAGCCGCTTCCTCGCTAGTAGCTGAAGCCTTTTTTCACTCATGTGGCCTAGACGCCTGTGCCACATGTCTATAGCTGAATCTTCTGCTGCGTTCAACCCACCCTTGGATACACTGACACTTGCCTTGTACAGGATGGAATACTTTTTTCCTTTGGCTGCGATAAATGAACCCTTGATGAGCTTCTAGCGCCTAACAGCAAACCGGCTTTCATAGCCATCATCATCCAACCTTCCCGTCGACATCAAGTTGAGGCGAAGGTCTGGGATATGCCTCACGTCCCTGAGAACCAACGTGCAGCCCACATCGGTCTTCACACAAATATCACCTACCCCTACAATCTTTGATACGCCAGAATTCCCCATCTTCACTGTCCCATAGTCACTTGACTTGTAGCTTATGAAGAAATCTCTGCGTGGAGTCGCATGAAAAGAGGCTCCCGAGTCTATCACCCAGTCGGTGTCCTGACCCGTAGCCGTGAGACATACATCGTGATCTGTGGAAAGAATAATAACAACGTCGCCATCTGAAGCGACTGCAGTGGAATCAAATTCATCTTCCTTCTCCTTTCCTTTTCCTTTATTGTCATTTTTAGCCTTACGACATTCATGCTTATAGTGGCCCTTCTTGTCACAATTCTAGCATTCAACATCTTTCGTGTTACTCGACTTGGCTCTTAATTTATCTCGGGTCGTGCCGCCCTTCCTGTTCTTTCCTCTCCCCCGTTCCTGTGTCACAAGTGCCTCTTGCTGAGTAGACCCCTGAGACTTCCTCCTTGTCTCTTCATTGAAAAGACAGCTAGTAACCTGTTCCATGGATACCTTTCCGTCTGGCGCGGAGTTACTTAGAGACACCACCAATGTCTCCCAACTGTCAGACAATGAACTAAGCAATAATAAAGCATGCAATTCATCATCTAGGACCATCTTCATAGAGGAGAACTGGTTCACTATATTACTGACCTCATTCATGTGCTCGGCCACAGAACCACCATCGTTAAACTTGAGATTCACAAGTCGCCTTATCAGTAAGATTTTATTACTGGCTGTCTTCCTCTCATACAAGCCTTATAGTTTCAGCCATAGGCTTGCGGCTGAGGTTTCCATAGACACATGGTAGAACACAGAGTCATCCAGCCACTGTCTAATAAACCCCACCGCCTTTCGGTCCAACTTCTTCCAATCTTCATCAGACATATCCTTGGATTTTGCTAATATGCCTAAAATTGGAGAATATAGATCCTTGCAATAAAGAAAATCCTCCATCTTAGCCTTCCATATGATCCAGTTGGAACCATTGAGGTTGATAATCCTTGATGAGCCACCTTCCATAATTCCAAATCGATCCTACCCGTTCAATGAACTTAGCGCTCTGATACCACTTTGTTGGGGGCCTTGCACAAAACCTTAGGATCTACTCCTCCAGAACAAACCAGAATTATGGGATAATAATAGCAATGAAAAAAATCAAAGCACAATTACACACCACACAAGAGATTTTTACGTGGAAAACCCTCAAAGAGGTAAAAACCACGGGACCTCGTCCATATCAACAATCTACTATGAAAGTAGAACGTTACAACCGATCACAAGCACACACCGCTTGGATCAAACCTTCTTCGCTCACGCAGGAGCGGATAAACAATAAGAGAATAAAAAGAAAACTGAGAGATCTCACCGATCACGAAGACGTAGAAGCGCTGAGACGACGGCTCCCTTCCACGAGCTTCCTCTCTCTCTTTTCTCTCACTCTATCACCCTAAACCCTTTAGCAAAATCCTTGTAAAGCCTTTAAGAAACCCTCTTGTATTTTTCTTATACATAGAAAAATTTTAAAAAATCCTAGGAACCCCTTTTTATAATTTTAAGAAACTCCTTTCCGCATCCCTGTTGCGAAAGGATTCAAATCCGCAATTTTTCGCAAAAAACTGCGTAACCTATGACTGGTCCTGAAAATTTTAGGACTAGTCTTAGCTGCCTAGGATTGGTCGTAGACGGAGGAGAAAATTAGCAACAACTCGCTGAAATTTGAGTCGTGGTAGGGCTCGAACCCACGACCGGTCGAGCGCCTCCCACGACCGGTCGAGCAGCGCGATGAAATACTCTAATTTTTCACCCGTTGCTCTATCTCTCCTCTGATCTGAGGAGAAAAATCCCATCAGTGTGGACAAAGGAAATTACACTGAGTTGAAAAATATGACCAATGTTGATGAGCGATGGAGGAGTAAACTAAAATAAAATAAAAATGCATATGTATTTATCAGGGTCGAAGGATAGTTAAGATTTGGTGGTATTGGTAGGAGCATGAAGCTCTTCACTCTTTCTCATATTTGTAAAATTCTTGAAATGATTGGTAGAAAGTTTTCTTCATTTTCATAACTAGTTTGCAACACATGTTAAGCGCATGTAATCATTTACACTGGCTAAGTGATTATTGCTTATTATTCTTTGCACGCATAGGTAAAAGTTATGGCCATTAGCTAGTGAGGTAGTCACGTATGTGTGGTTATTAGATAATTATATAATTGTTTTGCCACTGTTGTTGTTGGTGGTTACTGAAGTAGTTACTAGAGTCGTTAGGCTACTAAGTGGTCATGGCTTCGTATATCTCACTCATGCAAATAGCATGGCTATTGTCGTTCATGTGGATATTTCGGCCATTTTTACTATGGTAGGTCGTTAGTCATTAGTCGTTAGTTGGCCATTAGCTATTTTGACTGCTGGTCATTGGTTGTTGGCCAATTTTGCCATCGATCATTAGCCGTTAATTGTCCATCGTTGATAGTACAAATTTCCTCAAAATATTGTTGCCACGTGTTGGTTTTTTAGAAATTAGAGCTTAGGATGTAAGATTGGATGTAAAAAAATAATTAAATAATAAATAATAAATGGTTCAAATTGAATGAATAAAATACCTATCAATGGATAGTTAGCCTCAAAATTTTGATAGCTTGATTGAGTCTCACATGCATGCCATTTTTATAATCAACGGGGGAATGTGTGTGAACTGTCACAAGAGATGTGTCACAACATATCAAATATCTCATTTCATCCAGGTGATATGTCCCATTTATATCTTTCTTGGGGTTTTACACCCTCATTGATAGTGAGCTCAGATAAACAAGGATTGTCGCTAACACACCAGACAAAAACTTTCAACATGTCTTTACACACACACACACTACACTTTAATTAGTGGCAACAAGACCAAAACAATTATGATGATAATCCAAAAGGATGCGTTTAGCTTATGTACCGCTAATATATTTGTTTTGGCCTAAGAAATTAATCTTCTAATCCACCAAAAGTTGTAATGTCATGGGTACTTTATTGTGGCCATCTTAGCAGATTCTGCCAGATAGTTGTTATGGATTATTGGATTAGGAACATAAATGGGTCACATATTATAATGTTTGTTGGATATTTAGTTGAATATTTTATATTCGGCTTCTTTAGATAATTTTTAAATCCATACCCATATCCATGTCTAACAATAAATCAAATATTTGATTGATAGATCCCTTTGAATACCGATAAGGTATTCAATAACTAGTGAAAAAAAAAACCAGTTACATACCTAAGAAAATTAGTAAATCTACTCACCATAGATAATATTAAACAAACTAGTAAAATGGTAGCAATTTTCATAACTTAATCACTCACCCTATAAAAAATATCAATTGATACCTAAAAAAAGAACAAAAAAAATAAAGTTAAACAATATTAAATGGAGATAATTAAATAATGTTTAGAGGGAACATAGGAGTAGCACCAATAGGTAATTGGATTAGCTTTGATGGTTTGATCATGTCCAATGAAAGTTAAGAATAATGTTAGATAGAAAGAGTGAGCTGATACACCCTGTAGGTTACAATATAAAAAGATAAGAAAAAATGTCAAAAAGAAGGTGATGTTAGTAGTAAGAAAAGACTTGAAAACCTATCATCTAGCTAAAATTACAATGCTTAATAGAGTAGGATGGAGGATTGACGCCAATTAATTAAAATTAAGCTTAGATGATGGTGATGACAATTGACTTAGTTAATGTGTCATATATTAGTATTCAATATTTTAAATAAAATATAATTCTTGGGTAAATTAGGAAAATCCTCTAATTGGATAAATGAATCAAATGTATTGTAACCAAATCCGACCCACTTAGAAGTTGGGTAATCTAGTAACAGGGTAATATATATGAATCAGGTAAATATTTCATATTTTAATCTAATTTTCTAAAGTCAAATATACGTGATTATCATGTGAAAGATTTCCATTACCATCCATACAACCATGTGGCTTTCATCCATTTGTATTAGGATCCCTTGAATGAATGTGCTGGTTCTTAACGTTACTATGGCTACTTAGTACACATGACAACCAAACATACGTATTATTGTAGAATGCGGGCCTGCCTCGATGTATGCATTTGTATATCTAGGCTGGACATCTGTTTTTTCAGTTTATGTTAGAAAACAATTTCAAAAAAAAGCTGAAAAAAATTCCACGTGGACCGCACCTTTGAAAACAGTGGTCATTGAATGCCTACTATTAAAAACTACAATAAAAACTGATGATAAGGTTGCACGGACTTCTATAAAAGAAAAAACAAATATTTACTTGATCCCAAACTTATGATGCCTGCAAAAGGTTTTTAATAGTTAATAACTATTGTTTCTTGTGGTGTGTTTCAAATAAAAATTATATCTAGTTCATTTTTGGAACCATGACTAAAATAATATGAACAAATAGATGGACGGTGTGGATATTAAATCCACACATCTAGGTGGCCCTACAGTCAGTGCACCCACATGACTGGTCCCGGAGTCGCAGCAAAGTCGCGCTCGCGCTCGTTACAGAGTCCGCAGCTGAACTGGCACGTGCGGAAAGAAAAAGTACACTCGCGCCGGTTTCCATCTCGCTTTCGAATTTTTTTTCTCCTACGCATTTGAATTTAAAGCCTCACCGTTGAGAGAGAGAGCCTTCAGTCACGGGAGTCGTTGAATACTCGGGATGCGTGTAACGCTTCATACACAGGCACCAAGAAACTGTACACGTCGCAAATATCAACCAAAATAAAACCAATGCGACTGTGCATCCCACTATTTCCAAATCAAAATCAGAAGATCAGGCTGGTTGGACAATCCTAACCTCTGATTACTGGACACATATTGTGGAAATAGGATGGTTGAATATTTTCAATTTTAACCGTTCAATAAATGTCCTCCAATCCAATAGTCAGATAATCTAATAAGATTAATCTTTATTCAAGATAAATATCCATTGTATGATTATAATTTGGACGGTTTAATTTTATTACTTTTTTTGCTAAATGCGCAGGTTCTAGGTGCCTGCGTATCATCCACCACCGTCCGTGAGAGTACCAAAATTTTTTCTCCTGTCACAGGCGCGCTCCTGAGCATTCAAAGACCACACTCTCCAGATTCAAATTGCCCGCCTATAAACACCCTAACCCTTCTCTCTCTCTCTTTCTCTCTCTCTCTCTCTCTCTCTTCAACATCTCTCAGGGTTTCTTCTCAAAAACCCTAGATCAAATTTCCACACATTGAATCGATCATCGACTGCTTGGATCGCTCCTTTTCTCTTCTTTCGTCATGTAATGGATCGATCGGATTCTGTATCTTGCTTGGATTCATTGCCGGCCACAAGCCGTAGATCTCCTCCATCTAAGGTTTGTTTCTTGTAGTCTTTAATGCAGAGAAATTACGAATTTTATTTCTTTTTTTTTCTTTTTCTTTTTCCTTTTTTGTCATTCATGTTTCTGGATTGCAGTTGAGCGGAGAAAAAAGGAGCACTGCGGAGTCCAAAGGCAGATTGGAGACCTCCTGTAAGCGGATCAAGACGCGGGATCTGGATTCGGTTTTCCGCTCTCAAGGTAATTTCTTTTGTTTTTTTGTTTTTTTAATTTTTTTAATTTTTTATAAATATATTTTTATTTTTGAATCTGGTATTGGATTCTATGATTTGTTTGATTGTTATGTTTAAATAGGATTTTTGGATTTTCTCTTATTTTGTTAGCATTTTATTTTAGTGTATTTTCGATTGTTTGAATCTCTTTTTGTGGGGAGAGATAATCAACTTGTATTGTGTTTTTTTACCAAAGGGATTAGCTTTTTTGAGGAATCCTCCTAAGAAGTGTCACCTCCACTGTACACATGGCATGTATATAGTGATCAGAAGCCTTGATTTGGTGGGGCCCTTCAAGTTTCCACATCCTAAGATAAAGGCTATCAAATTATGGCAGTCATTTGATCTGTAGCTTAGGAAAGGATTGAGGAAGATAAGCCATGGTCCACATTCATTGCGTAAAATTCATAGTGATCAAACAGTTAGATTGGGCCATGGCCCATCTACATGATGATCCACCAGATCAACAGTCCCAATCTCCATACACATGCTACATGTATGATCAAGACCATGCTTCTGCATCATACACAGTACTTGCATTGCAGCGTTTCTCTAGGCTGTTCCTTTTTAACTCTTAACTGGTTTGGCATTTTAGTTTTATGGTTATGGCCCTTTGTTATTGGGTCTGCCATATGAACTGTTCCAATCACTGAGGCAGGTCCCACATATGGTGGAGGTAAAACACTAGGGACGGAGATTGGGTACTACCCCCACCAGGACCTAGCTAGAGACGGACCGTCTTAGCAGAGGCTCTGTGGGGCCATCGTGATGTGTGTATTTTATCCATGCCGTCCATCCATTTTGAAAGATCATTTTCGGGCATGAGCCCAAAAAGGAGGCAGATTGAAGGTTCAAATGGACCACACCATAGGAAGCAGCGGGGATAGAATGTTGAAAACTTATTGGGGGCCATATAAGTTTTGGATCAAGATAATATTTATGTTTTACCTTCACCCAGGTTTATGTGACCTTATGAACGGGTTGGATGGCAAATAAACATCACCATGGGCCTTAGGAAGGTTTCAACCATGGTGTCATTGTCACCATTGCTTCCTGTGGTGTGTTCCAGTTGAGCCTTCGATCTGCCTTCTTTTTGGGCTCATGCTCTAAAATGATCTGTCAAAATGGATGGACAGTGTGGATAAAACACATACATCACGGTGGGCCCCATAGATCCCTTGCTAGGACTGTCCGTCTCTAACTAGTAACTGGTAGGGGTAGTGCCCAATACCAATATGTGTCCAGGCACTACACTTTGGGGTACCACCACAAGTTGCCTGCCTTTTCTTGCGTATGCGTTATAGGTTTAAGGGACATTGAAATGGATCTGCAAGTAACCAAGAATGGCTGCTTTTCTTGTGTGATTGATTCGAATGGTCTATCTAAGGGTTCTTGTGGCAGCATGGATTTAAATCTAGTGGATTTTGAAACCAATGGATTCGAGATAAGTTTACAAATCAGCTTTGAGGTGAGAATGCAAAAAGGGCTCTTTGGAGGGTTTTGAAAGCATCAAAATCCAAATCCTTGCTACCAAACATCTCAAAAGACTTAAATCCTCACAAAACCTTAGAATCCATGCTGCCAGATGACCCCTAATATAAATGGTGCATAATGTTGGAAATCAACTATAATTAGTGTGGAGGATTAACACATTATTGGTTGGGTTGCAGATTTTCTTTTTTCTCCATGACTATTTCTTGAGACTTTTATTTATGACAATGCTTGGTAATTGTGTTTCAAAATAAAACAAATCATTATTTTATTTGTAGTGTTGTGGGTTTTCTTCCACGTCGGACTAGTAAGGAGAAAATTTTGAGTATATATGAAGAGGAATTTGAATAGGGCTTAAGCCCCTTTCAGGAGCACATAAATTTAGTTGTGTAGGGGGCTATGCCATTAGCTCCAATATATGTCATTTACCACATGCTCCAGGTGATGGATGTGAACGTGGCATGGTGCGGTGCGGTGCACGCGAGTATGATTTCCAAAAGCCCAAACCTTTTTGTTGCCTTTTGAAATTCTAGTTTTGCAACGGTGGACCAGAACGGTCATATATTTGTTCATTCAAATAGACATCCTTTTTCGATTCGAAAAAACCCAATAGTCATGTCTGTTGGTAGAGGGTGCTTCTACATCCTTTCATGGCGACAATTGAAGGCTGTAAAATGGACTTCTCTGGTTTGTTTTTATTCATTCATTAAAAATCCTTTTGCTCTCTATTTTCTTCTGCGTATACAATTTTCGGATTTGGGTTTTGGTTCTGTGTTTGGGTTAAACTTATGTCGGTGGTTCGGGTCTTCGTACATTGAGTGCATTGGTGTGATGAGACATCAATCAAGGGTATCCTAGAGGTTGATTGTCCAGTGTTCTTGTTGCACCATAGACAACGTCTAAAGGAGGGCAAATCAACTTAGAGCCAAATGATTTATCACGCTTCAATTCCAATAAGTTTTTTATTCCTTTTTATTGCAAAATTTTTTCTCTATTTAATTTTCTTTGATTAGGGCTTGTTTGATTTTTTGGCTCAACTGTAATTACTTTGTAAATGAGTAATCATTATTTACCAAGGTAATTACTGCATCTTTCCCAATGTTGACTTTACCAGTTACTTTTTAAACACTTGAATGGAGAAATTTGCAAAATAAATATGGGGCCATCGTAATGTGTGTGGCTTATCCACACCGCCCATTCATTATGCCAATTGAATTTAGGGCATAAGGCCAAAAATTATGCAGATCCAAAGCTCAAGTGGACCACACCACATGAAATTGTGAGAATCGAATGCCTACCATAAAAAAATTTCTTAGGGCCCTTCAAAGTTTTATATGAAGCTTATATTTATGTTTTTCACTTATCCATGTCTATGTGACCCCATGAACGGGTTAGATGGTGAGTAAACCTCAATGTGGGCCCTGTAAAAGAGCTAACTTTCAATGGTGGACAAATTAAGTCCACTGTTTCCTTTCATGTGGGCCAATTGAGCATTGGATCTGCCTCATTTTTGGGCTCATGCCTTAAAATATTCTAATAAAACAGATGGACGACACGGATATATCATATACATTACGGTGAGGCCCACAGATTTAAGTCAATATTTTTGGACCAATTTTCTAGGTGTAATTACTCACCCATTTTCAAATAAGTGAAAAAGTAATAATTACTTATTTATCAGGAATTTACCCGCAGGCCCTTGGTGTTTTTTGCTTCTACATTTCTAAAATTACGGATTTACATATCCTAAATTCTAACAAGGCTTACCTTGTGAATACTTTCCCTCTCTTGACGACACTCTTTTGCGGACACCTTGCGTGACGCAGGGAAGGACGTGAGGTCGAGCACCGTCTTCCTCAAGAGGATAATTATTCCGAATCCACGGAACTTCTCTGAACTCCTCACAGAGACTTCTCAAATCCACGAGGAAAGAAAGCAGAAAATAGAAAGAATTTCTAATAAATTCAAAATTGATTAATGAATAATTGATAATTGTCTAATGTGTCTCCTTACACCATTAATATAGAAAAAAAAATAAACTAAAATTCGTAATTACCAAAAATAGCAAAATTCTAACTCTAATAAAAATCTTAATTCTAATAAAACTCTTCTAAGGCCTAATTTCTAAAAATAAAAATTACAAATAAACTTTCTCTAGAAGAGTCCTAGTATAATTAAAAGTTATTTCTAAAAGGAAAGAAAATCTAAAACTCTAAAAATATTAAAAAATTGGAATTACTAAAAATAGTAATTTTTTTTCTAAAAATTCGTTTTTGAGCTGAAAGCGCACGTTTTCTGACGAAACGGACAGATGCGACTCACTTTGTGGGTCGGTTCACCTCGGATGGCCCGTTTTAGTAAAGATTGATAGGTTGTGCGCCCCGTAACGATACCCGGATCAAAAGTTATGGTCAATTTACGGTCCATCTTCTTTTGACTCAACCATGTTGGGAATATCTCTGTGACACGTTCTACATCATTGCGTCTCTTACCAAGGGATTTGGTATTATTGTTTCCTCCTATCCATCTTCAGGCTTTGTTTTTTTTAAAAATTTTTGTGAACTCTTTTACCAGTAAAAATTACGCTTTCTTATTTGATTTCGGAAATGTCCATCAAATTGCTTTAGCTCCTTTATCTGTTACAAATTCTTAACTATGCCTATTATAGCTTCTTACTTTCTCCACATTAAATGATGCAATGGGACAATTAATGTCGTGAATTTGAAAATGCAAACTCAACATTCTAAATTCACCTGTTTGGAATAAAGGAAATGAGAAGGTGAATTTGGTAAATCCATTTACTTGTCAAATTTACGGATTTGCACTGGATTTGCATTTGGCAAATTCTAAAGTCCACCGCTCAGGAAGTAAAGTACAAATCCATAGATGTTGGGGAGCATTTACTGCAGTTTTACAAGGGAAAAACTTTTTCCACTTTTAAAAGAATCTCTCATTTCAAGAATTTGCCAAATCTTTAGATTTTTGGGATTTGGATTTACCTCAAATCCATAGGTTTATGGGGGTACGAATTTGGAGAGTCCCCAACCAAAAACAAACAAGGGAGATTTGAAATCTGTCGCTCCACAAATCCTTTCCTAAAATCCCTCCCCTCAATTGGCTCCTTGTGTTTTTGCAGCAATGCTATGTTGTGTTCAGTTGTTTCTGGATTTAGTCCCATATTAGTATGTGGAAATTGCAAGAGAACTGTTAATACAGACCTTTGGTCCTAGTTTTTATTTTTTATTTTTTATTCATTTACAGTGTAGGGAGCAGAGGTTTTATCAGTTTAAGGTCAATCTGTCCATTTTGATTTTCAACAACAAAATCCAACTCTACTTACATTGCTATGCTGCAGGGACCAATATATATCCATCAGAATCTCTGAAGATTAAAGATGACACAGTTCAAGTTCATTTCAGTAAGAATGAGGAGATTTCCCGAAGCGCTGAAGCTCACAACATGCTTTCAGATAGACTCGAAGATGTAACAACAGGCCAGAATGATCTCTTAGGGCTCGCTACTTGTTTGAGTCTGGGTAGCATCAGCAACAATTGCAGTTGTAGGGATCCCAAAACAAAATCGCGTCCCATTGATGACTTCGGCCGCAATGCAGCCTCATCAGCATATGTTGGGGATAATAGCAAACCATCTGTACCACGAAAACCAAACAATGGCCTTGATCTTAATATTACAACCTCATCAGGCCTTGGAGTGGATCTTAATGGAGAAAACACTTCTAACCTGGTAGACCAACAAAACCCATTTTTTCCTTATAAAAGTTTGTGCAAGTTAAAACATAGAGTGCCTTCAGAGTGTGGGAGCTCTACGGGTCCATTGGAAGAGACTGAACCACTGAGAATGTGGAAAGCTATGAAACAGAACGGCTTCCTATCATATTCACATGGGGGCGTACCTCTACCAAAGCAGCGAGTTCAATCAAGGAAGACTAAAGCTGACTCTTTCAAGAGAAAGATGCAACACGCAAAGAGAGAACAGGTTAACAGGTTCACTAAAATCGCAGCTCCTAGCGGGTTGCTCTCTGGGCTGAATCCCGGAATTATAAACCATGTGAGGAACAGTAAGCAGGTCCATTCAATAATTGAGGCCTTGGTGAGATCCGAAAAGCTTGAAAACCAAAATCAAAATAGGCCAGTGGGCCAATTGGGAAAAGGGAGTAAGGATAAGGAAGTCCGAGTGCCTTCGGATGGGCCGTCTATTCCTTCGAGTTCGGAGCATATAGGTGGGGTCAATCAATCACATGTAGCAGAGAGAAGCATTCGCTGTGAACCTTCTGTTGGTCCACCCTTCACCTCGGAATGCATGGATGATATGCTCACACTGAAATTATCGCCGATCATCACTACAGCTTTGGAAAATGCTAGCTGTTTGTGCAGTGAGGACTTCTCAGCAAACCAAGAAAGCATCAGTTCCCTTTCTATAAAAGGTTGATGTCTTTCCAGGCCTTAGGCTTCTCATACAGTTGTTTAATTTTTCATCTATACTTGCATATAGCATTACGTCTTCCACCCAGTGGGAAACCAAGGTGCTCAATAGAGAGGAAATGCTCCACCCAAGAATATGCACGGTATCCCAAGGTTCCTTGGAGTAGGGCCCATGTTTCAGTGATCTGGACTGCTTATCTGATGAACCCGGGTGTCAATGGGCCACTACCAGAATATCTCCACTGTGAAGCAGATCTAACCCCTGATTGATGGCCAGCAAATAGACTGCTAGGAAAATAAATACAGAAACAGTCCACATTCTACTGCAAAAAAGGCTGAAGGTTGGTGGTGGCTAGAATATTCTCATCTGTGAGATTTTTGGGTTATGGTCCATCCATGGTGGGACCCATCATACGAAGCAATGTGGATCACTGAAGCAAGTGCTTCTCTTGTATAAATTGAGTACCTGAGGATACTACACATGTTTTCCGAATCGGATAATTCTTTTGGATGGAAACATTAAGCTAAAGTAGAGAAAAAAACTGACGTCTCTCCCCATCCTGATCATGGTTTAAAAGACTTGGCAACTCGAGTCTTAAAACCATGATCCTGATTGATTTGCATACTCCCACTTTCCATCAATGGCTGAAATGGGTGTATGCAATTGAAAAGTAGAAAAGTGATGGTCTTGTATAGAAATCTTTTATTTATGAATTTGAAGAAATATGAGAGAATATCCTGATCTGATTTGGATGTTTCCTTGCTTTTAGCGGCAACTGTTGCTTCCCAATGGCTGAATCTTCTCCATCAGGACATCAGCGGACGTCTTGCAGGTAATGATCCCTGTTTACTTGAAACATGACAGAGAAGAGTAGGAAGAAGTCCTGTACTCAACATCCTCATGTCATTCTCTCGTGTGCAGCGCTCCGTCGTAGTAGGAAGAGAGTACTAGCCACTATTACAACAGAATTTCCTTCTCAAATGCCATACGAGTTCTTCTCAAGCCAAGAGAATGATCCGTGTTCTGCAAAATCTTCTGGTGCTGAATTTTCCAACAATGCAGCTTCGGACATGCATGTGGCACGATGGAGGGGCCTTTTTGATCAAATGGACAGAGCCCTCTCTGAAGAGGGGAAACATCTCGTGAGTCTAACATAAATGGAATGGATTTTCTTTACTTTTTGAATCATCCATACTAATACATTTCATAGATTACTCGAAACTCTTTATGAAAAAAACCATATTATATTTTCCATTCCACTGCTTATATACTGTTACACTGTTAACATTATTGATTTTTTCTCACCCCACACATTCCTAACAGGCCTAATATGCCAGCAGTGGGGTGGATATCTGAGCAGTGCATTAGGAGGGATCCATCACCTCAATGATCGAGGCAAAAAATCATCTTGGTCCACTCATCAGGTGGGCCACACACATAATTTGAATGTTGAATTCCAGCAATTAAAAAAAAAAATTGTTCGTTGTTTCTAGAAAGGTGTTCCACTTGATGAACCACCCAAACCAATTTGGACATCGTGTCATTTACGCTGCTGGCCCACCTGATGCACTGTTTGATCACTTAACATAGAATCTCAGGATTTCTTTTTTCCAAAGAAATGATAATGCGATCATATTACCGACCTTCAATTCAGGAAAATTGGTTGCGACAAGTCAAAGAAATGCAATTGCATTGTGAGCGGGGTCTGCAATTTGTCAACATTCCAGTCACAAGTGGTCTCCAACGGCTAGGCTTAGCAGAAAAGGACTCCAGGTACTGCATTTTTCTTCAAGATGGACAGCAAATAGTTGTTTTGTCTTGTTGCGATGTTATTGTCATTGTTGTTGGTGGGTAGTGGTTAGATTCTATCATTGATGTGATAAGACACCAATACCTGGCCATTGTTGTTGCCGTCACCACTGCCATTGTTGTCATTGCTGGCACATTTTGATGCACTACAGAATTGAATTGCAAGAAAAATTCTGACTTCCTTCCTTGGCATTCATATCAGCTTTCAAGTTCGACTTCAGCAGTTTTTTTTTTCTTTCTTTCTTTTTTCTTCTCTTCTTGCCTAAAACTGACTGTTCACAACTCAATTAGGATTGCACATCCAAACACAGCCAAGGTGTACATTGAGTTGAATTGCAATTGCTTGTCTAATAAAGTGGGGTTATTGAGTGTTTTAGCTCCAAATTACATTAATGATGCTTTCAGGTTGGACTTGAAAGACATGTTACTGGAATTTGTTTTAGACTTTGTGTGGCCTATCAGACTATTATTGACATGTGTAGATATTTATTCATTGGATTATATAGAGATTTTCTAATGTTTAAGTTTATATGTATGGATGTGATCATTTCATGATGAATGTATGCACATATATATTTAGATTGGCCATCATGATGATATGTGACCAATATTTGTCGATTAAAGGCTTGGTTTGCTTCTTGCATGGCATAGACTATTATGCAGGGATGCACAACAAGAGTGATGCGTATTTAAAGTGTATGTACATATGAGATGTACCTCTATGCTGGTTCATGATATGATCAGGATGAGATCTCATACAGATTGACACAGTTGGCTTTTTACCAAGTTGATCGTCTAAGCCTATATATGGTAGCTGGGATAGATCATTGGTTCATCGGATGGATTCTGCACGATGATCGCCTAGATGACAAGTGCTTGATTATCCATGATGTGTGAATTGAACCACACATGTTGTGAGGCCTATTGCCTACAAGTAGCGGATCAATTCTAGTCTAGTTGTTGTGTGAGTATGCTAGTCTTGTAGGTGATTCGTGTTCTTATTACTCTATACTATGTGATAAGATTGTGATTAGGTGATTTTGGTGTGTATTATCAAGGCCATGTGCATAGATTTTACTGAGTTAGAAGCACATTAGGAAAGCAATCAAATCAAGATTTGGTCACAGAGATGGGATAGAGGAAGATTGTAGATGATTGCACGATGCACATGAGACTTATCCAAAGTGCTGGATTGAATGGACAGTCAAATTTTATTGAGAATGGTTTTTGAGAAAATATTATATATTATTATATTAATATTTCTAATAGGCTTTGATCGAGCAAGTTTATCAAGATAAAATTAGTTTGATCTCAAAATAGATAAGTGTGCATCACTATCAGAGTGTTGGAATTTGTACACTTGCAGAAATGGAATCAAACATACTCAATTGAGTGTGATCGGATCAGTTGGTAGATAGGTGTGCGTCTAGTCTAAGTAGTTGGGGATTGAGAAGATCGTTCTAGTCCACTTGTGTATTTTGTGCACTGTCATATATCTTATGGAGGATTATATATTCTTAGAGGCCTCACACTACATTTACTTAATTGGAGGGTGTAGCTTGGGTTTTTCTTTACCACCATAATATAAAAGATGGTGGAGTTTGTATCTAATTAGAGTTTTTTTTTTTCTAAAATAGAAGTTTATAAATATAGGTGTAGAGTTTTGGTGTGAGATACCTCTCTCTTTCTCTCTCTCTCTCTCTCTCTCTCTCTCCAGCCCTAGCCAATAGGTGTAGAAGGGAATCAATTTTTCTTACAAATCCATTCTGTTCAAGAAACCCCAGTCCACTAAATTTAGAGATTCCCTAGTATGTATAGTGTTTCTTCATTTCCATGTATATTTCCGTTCAATGAAGAAGACAATCGTGGTTACATATTTGAAGTAATTCTATTCCTATACATTTTAAAATTTGTGTATTTATTAGTGTTTCTACTTATAGTTTGAGGGTTATTTGCTCTTTGGGAATGCCGGGAAAATTTTGTTTTTGTTTTTTTTTTAAAAGTGAGTGTTTGCAATTCAATTCACTTGTCCATCCAAACACACCCTAAAAGATGCATGGCTTAAAAAGCCAGAGATGAAGCCCTTAGGATGATTGAGTTAATGGAGCCAACCTTTCAATTCGTTGATGAGTGTTTTTTAGCCCGTATCCATGTGCCTGATTGGGACATCGTGCACCACATGGTCCACATCTGCATGTGCCAGTCCATTGGTCTGCTTTTATTTCTTCAATGTGGACAATTGGAAGACAATTTAGCTGTCCATTGTTTTGATACAAGGGCCCACCTGAGTGGTAGGCTCTCGTCAGGTAGGCACATTGCAGACATGCCACGCATTTTGCTAGATTGGTGGCATGGGTGTTGCATGTGGAGAGGGTGTTTGGAGCTAACAAATCAAACCATGATAGGTAGGGACAATGGAGAGGTTGCTGATTGAAGTCTGCATCTGATCCATCTCTTATTTTCAGATGGTCACAGAAAATTTGGGGCAACTTTCAAGAAGAAAATGTCAATAGATTGTATGCCTAACCATCACTCTTGTCAAATCGCATATGTGATGGAATGCAACCTGGGGGGGCATTATTTTTTTGTTGTTGTTTTTTTCTTTTTAAAGCTTTATTATCAATTTCATTAAAATTTTGTTAATATTTATTATATCTATTAGATATTACACTATAATAAGTCAACTAACAAATACTCAAATAAATGCATATACTAAAAAACGTAAGAGTAGAAAAATGAATGCATATACTAAAAATGTAAGAGAAAAACAGAGATAATTTAAATTAGAAATTTTATTGATGCGATTTTGAGTATGTGATGGCATAATCGCATACTTATGGCATATGTGACTTTCTCAAAAAACTTGTACTAGTTTTCCTGACCTTTTTTAGTATTATTTACTGTTTAAAAGGTACATATAATATATAAAATATGATGAGCCGTGCCAAGTTTTTTGAGTTTTCTTGAATTTTGATTGGTTTGTGACTGAATTGAGTTTTTCTCGAGTCTTGATGAAATCTGGTCGCATCAAGTTGACTCAGGCAAGTCCGCCGAGGTTTTATCAAGATTTTAAACTATGGTCTCTGGGTCACTGAAACATGGGTCCCAGTCATAGGAGAATATCTCATTCATGTGCATGGTGGATGGTTATAAGCTCATATTCTATTTCACTAACTCTGAAAAACAGATCAAAGAAACTAGAAACTTTGGAGAGGGAATGTGCCGTCCGTGCAGCTGCTGCTTCAATCTATTCCACCTGCAATCTGATCACAGCGGCGGAGAACGTGTCCTGCTTCTGATCATCATCATCTCTGATTCTTTCTTCTTTTAATAATCTTTTTACCTTTCTCCATTCAATCCCTTTTTAATCTCTGTTGTGCATTGATAAGTTCATATCTAACAAAGCTCAGCTCTGTTTCTTTTTTCTTTTTACTTTTTTCTTTTTTTTTTTTTTTAAATTCTATGTACTATTATTGAAAGGTGTTATGCTGTTGTTCTGTCATTTAAATCTTTATATAAATCTGAAATAAATGACTTTTCAGTTGTCCTTGTTTTGGGGTGCGTTGGGCTGCACCAAATATCCCGAAATTTCGTAATTTAATGACTCGGTGACTTGGACTGACTCGGTCCGCCCTGACTGAGTCCAAGCCGACTCGTCTGAGTCTTCAACCTAAGGTCTCAAGTCCAGTTGGTTGGACCACAAGTTATAGGGTCCACCTAGTAGATAACTTCAGATATTTCATCTGCGCATGACACCAATCCAGCAATGTGTTGGCCCACCATGAGTTTACTCTTATGCTAAAATCAGCCACATCCAATCATTAAAGTGGATTACACTTGTATTTTGTTTTATATCAATGGCTAGACATTGTTTTATGTGGGTTGGCCCGTCTGATGAGTAAATGAGGTGATCTGACTAACATATTGTAAGTCGTTTGGATGTTTCGTGTACTTATTCAGTTGGATATCCATTGAGTGGACATGCAAAATTTCATGATATCCAGTACAGCCATTGGGTTTTTGGGCCAGACCCTCTCTCTCTCTTACACTCAGGTTGGGTTTTGGCTTACGTTGAAAAATGCAGGACAAGATTGGACAAGGCCTCAGCCGGCCCTAATGGGCCCATTGATGCCTCTACTGGTCCGGTTCCTTTCAGTTATGAGCCTACTCCTTGAAGACCAGATCAAGTGCCCCATCCAAGCAGTTCTGGTCTTTGAATCTAGCTCTCAAAATTGAATTTGGGACAAATAGGAGCATTGAAATGGTTAGGCCCACCGGATGGATGGATTAGATTGCACACGCAGGTACCACTTTAACATGTGCACGGTGTGTAAATAGTCTTGTTACATGTACGTCACTTGAGAAGCTTTATTTCTTTTGCTAGAGTACTGTTAGAGAATCTAGCAAAATAGTACCTCATTAATGTTATATTTACATCTGGCACTTTTTTTAGTTAACTTTTCTACTAAACAGGCGAAAATGCCCAGCAATTAATGAGATTGCTTAATAAGAATTAAAAGAGGTACCTATATATAAAAGTCTTATTATTAAAATAAAAATAAAAATCTAAAATATCTCCGCAGGGCGATTGCATAGTTACAGAGACGTAGTTACCGGTCGGTGTTCCGTGGGGGAACGGATTGGCTACTCCCCTTGACACCAGCCCCGGGGCTAGTGGTCGGTGCTCTGTGGGCCCCACCATGATGTATGTGTTTCATCCATTTTTAAAGATCATTTTAGGTCTTGATCCCAAAAATGAGAGGTATACAAATCTCAGGTGGACCACATCACAAGAAAACAATAGTGATTGGATATCCACCATTAAAATCCTCCTACGGCCCACTGTACTGTTTATTTCACGTCCAATCTGTTGATTAGGTCATACAGGCCCAGATGAAGGAAAAAAACAAAAATCAGCTTAAGTCAGCTTGATCCAAAACTTCTATGGCCCCCAAAATTTTTTTAATGGTCAATGCTCATTCAACACTGTTTCCTATAATGTGGTCAAATTGAGATTGGGATATATTTCAATTTTGGTCTCATACCGTAAAATGATATGTAAAAATAGATGGATGGTGTGGATGAAACACATAAATCATGGTGGCCCCTACAGAGAACCGACCACCAGCCATTGGCTGGTGTCAGGGGGAGTAGCCAGTCCGTTTCCGTTCCGTGGGACCCACCATGATGTACCAGGCAGTCCATCCATTTTTCCAGATCATTTTAGGGCAAGAGCCCGCTCCAAATCTCAAGTAGACCACGCCAGAGGAAACGGTGGTAATTGAATGGCCACCATTAAAAACTTCCTAGGGCTCACCTTAATGTCCACCATATTATTTTAATTTTCATCCAAGTTATTTAGGTCAAACAGGCCTGGATGAAGGAAAAAAAAATAAATATCGTCCCCCGAGAACTTTTAACGGTAGGCGTTTATCACCACTGTTTCATGCGGTGTGGTCCATCTAAAACTGAATCTGCCTCATTTTGGGCTAATGCCTTGAAATAATCTGGCAAAATGGATAGACGGTGTGGATTAAATACATACATCATGATTAGGCACACAGAGGACCATATGCAATCTATGTTAAAGATACCGCTTCCGTGATTGCACAGGAAATCCATGTAGTCTGAAACAATGTGGGGTCCACATTTCTGTCACAAATCCACTCCGTCCATCAGTTTTGCATATCGAAAACTCATGTGGGCCAAAACGCAAACGTCCAACGTTGAAACCTTCCTGGAGCGTACCATGATCTTTATAGGCTATCCAAACCGTTGATAGGGTTATTACCACTCAGATAAACTGTAGGCACAAATATCATC
This sequence comes from Magnolia kwangsiensis, assembly GCA_037074715.1. Classification (NCBI taxonomy): domain Eukaryota; kingdom Viridiplantae; phylum Streptophyta; class Magnoliopsida; order Magnoliales; family Magnoliaceae; genus Magnolia; species Magnolia kwangsiensis. The sequence goes on along the minus strand of CM073578.1, from coordinate 6,810,000 downwards.
CTGAGACAGTTTCCATCGGTGGGCGTCCAATCCCCTCTATTTCATGTGGTGTGGTGTGGTGTGGTGCACACGAGTTTTGGATCTGCCTGATTTTTAGATTACTGTCCTTTCGTTGTCTAACAAAACTGATGAACGGAGTGGAAATTATTCCCGAAATCTCAGTGGGCCTCACACAGCTTCCGAGTACATGAAGTCCGGTAGCACAGGCAACCTGCATCCGTCTTCGCCGCTGGTTAAAAGGTTTCCGGCATCAGATCCACCCAACACGGTGTGGCCTGACCGTGGGGCCCACCTTGATGTATGTATTGTGTATCCATGCTGTCCGTCCATTTTACCGGCTCATTTAAGGCTACGAACCCAAAAATTAAGCAGATCTAAATCTTAGCTGGACCATACCACGGGAAACTGTGCTGATTGAACGCCCACCATTAAAAACTTCCTAGGGCCCACCACAATGTTTGTTTGCCATGTTGACAATGATATACCTGGATATCGGACGAAAGGAAATACCAGCTTTATCCAAAACTTTTGTAGCCCTCAGGTAGTTTTTAATGGTAAGCGTTCATCACCGCTATTTCCTGAGGTGTGGTCCACCTGAGATTTGGATCTGCCTTGTTTTTAGTCTCTTGCCCTAAAATGATTTGGAAAATTGGATGGATGGTGTGGATTAAACACATACATCATAGTGTGGCCCACAGTGCATAGGAGGTACCTGGTTGACAATAACTTGATTGATGAGAAGGTAACATGAAACTTTATCAAAAAAATGAGCCGGTCGATGTTTGCCAAGATTGGCTTCGACTTATCCATGCTCTCCTCGAGCTCAAGCAGCGGTCTGCAGCTTACCATTGGAGCTCGGCTTGTTTGCCAAACTTTTTAATCGAGCTTGAGGCGAGCTAGTGGATAGAGTCGAGGCAAGCTTACCTCGAATCAAGTCGAGTCTACTCCCAACCTGGCCCAACCCAACACTCAACTTACACCTGACCCAACCCACACCCGATTCAACCCAGCAACTCGACCTAACCAACACCCGATTCAACCCAGCCACCCGACCCAACTCCTGTATTAAATATTCAATTATATATATATATATATATATATATATATATATATATATATATATATATATATATATATAAGATAAAGCTTTAGAAGTACCTAGTTGATGGTGGAGCCAGAGAGAGACTGTCAAGTTTGAGTGACAAGTTAAGAAAGAAAAATGATAAGAAAGGGACTGACAAATAGAATATGGTTTACGTTTCATTCATATATATATATATAAAATATAATAACAATATATTCAAAACAAGCCTTCAAGTCGAGCCGAGTTCGAGTTGAGATCGACCATGATTGAACTGAGCTCATTTTCAAAGCGAGGTGGGTTATATGAAAAGCTTGACTTGCCTCGAGTCGTGATTCAAGCCGAGCTAGATCAAGCCAAGCTGAATGAGCTTTTCAAGCTAGCTTGGCTCGTGTACGACCTTACAAAAAATGTAATGGGATGTAAATACTATATTAATAAGGTACTATTTTGTAAAATTCTAGCTCATGTACGACCTTTAAAAAAAATATAATGGGATGTAAATAGCATATGGTACTATTTTGTAAATTTCCCTTACTATTAAAGTTTAAAACTGAATGGACCTAACCAGAGAGACTTTAACCAAATCGGTCACATGGCCCTGACTTGAACCCAGCTAGACCTGATTTTTAACCAGGCCCAAAAGGGGAGACACGAACCAAACCCACTTTCTCAACGGGTCCAAAAAATAAGACCAAGAACTGTTTGAATTGGTCAATGTCCTGGCCCGAAATTATAGCCGAATTGATTACTGATAGTTATTTTGGGTAGGGTATGACCTGTCCAAAGGGTGCACTCCACCAGTAGACAGGCATATCCAATCAAAAGGTGGCCACACCAATTCAAATTTCTTTTGGGTTTTGCACATTATCTTCTACGGTGCAGCCCACCTGATGAATGGATCGGCCTGATCTTTTAGCCGTTGAATCCTTTTATTTTATCTTTATTTATTTTAGCAAAAGGCTGGAGCCTGGAGCCACTATCTATAATTTTATTAAATAACTGTAGAAGAAATGAAAAAAGGATTTTTATGGCAACATTCTTCAAGGAATTAAAATTTCTCCTCAGGAATTGATATTTCCAGGCAAGACCTTTTAAGAGGAGAAATTACATTATTGCTATACTTCGCCTTTTCTTTACAATAAAGCGGAAAATGGAAAGTTATGGGGCCCAACATAGTATGTCTCACGTCCAACATACATACTAACATTATTATTAGAGGAAACAAAAGTATGGCAGGCCCAATCATAAGGTGGGCCGATCCATTTAAAAATATTCTATTCAAAATAATCCCATTTCAAGTTTAGCCCATCTCATGATCTAATTGACCTTATGTTTTGTTGGTGTTATTACCATGGCATGGTGCATACGTTGGATGTTGTCCACATTACCACATGGGCCCCACAATTCTTTCAGTTTCACAACCTCCTAAATATGGGCATTTTTGTAATTTCCTCTCAAAAAACACCTCCATGTAATTTAATAATCACTGAGGCATTATTTGGTAAAATACGGATTCCTCAGGAATTTTGCTTTTCACCTCTCCCCTTGCCGTAAACAGGGGAAGGCTTGTCTATTCTCTTGGCTCGGTTGTTTCCTAATAACTTACATCAATAGATAGGAATTCTTCAATCTTTCTAATCAAAGAAAAGAACGAGGCATTATGTAATTTATACATTCCTTTGATGATGTAAAAATTCCAATGCAATAATGGGGCAGAGGAAAACCTTACCTCAAAAGCAAAACTTTCAAACAGATCAGGAAATATTGCAAAACAAACGCAAAAACTGACCCAATATGAGCAACGGCATCTAGCGATCATCATACATGCACCATGTGGGGCCCGCCAAATGTCTTTTGAAAAAAAACCATTAAAAAAACATTTGGTTTTCTCAACCTCTGAAAAGCACGTTTTTGAACTAAAAAATTACTCGAGGCACATTTTTGGACTTTTAAATTAATGGAGAATTTCGCCGTAAAAAGAAAAAAAAAACCTACTATTTTAAATATTTACTACAAAAAATGTTTCTAATTTATGGTGCGTTGGGTTGCACCAAACATCATGAAATTTCATGGTGTAAACGATCAATCATGAAAGTTTGATAATATTTCAGCGTCCCTCCAATCTGGCTGGACATGGAGTCGAGCAGAGTTTTAGGAAATTTGAATTGTGAAGTCCATAACATCTATTAGCAACAACTGGTTGCTTACAAATGACTAACAATCCCTTTAACAGGAGATGGCGGTGGGGGCCACTAACACATCATCAACGACAGTGGAGTTCCCTATAGCCGAGATGCTGCAGCATCCGGAGGTAATGTGAAAGTCACAACAGGAACTAGAGCAAGTGGTGGGCACAAACAACATAGTAGAAGAGTCCCATTTGCCCAGGCAGTCATACCTGGATGCTGTCTTGAAATAAACCCTACGTCTACACCCAGCAGTCCCGCTCTTGCTTGCCTGAAAGCCGAGCCAACATGTGCTGTCGGCAGTTACATGGTCCCCAAAGGGACCCCAGTCATGGTCAATGCATGGGCAATACATAGGGACCCTGAGGCCTGGGCGGAACCCTTAGCAGTCCAGCCTGAGAGGTTCTTGAACCCTAGTAGCAAATGGGATTACAGCGGCAATGATTTCAGTTGCATCCCATTCGAATCCAGGAGGAGGATGTGAGTGGGGATCCCTACAGCAGAGAAGATGATGATGCACATATTGGCTTCGCTCCTGCATTCGTTTGAGTGGCGTTGCCAGACAGGATGGAGCTTGATCTTTAAGAGAAATTCGGAATCATTCTAAAGAAGGCGACACCACTGATTGCTGTCCCCACTCCAAGATTATCCAATCCAAAGCTCTATTGTTAAGAAATACTAATAATAATAATTCTAGACTCTCATAACTGTTAATAAATAATAAAAACACTCCCCCAATAAAGGCACAAACGTACTACCAGTGCACCGTTCAATACTTGTGTCTCCTTGGAGATATTTTAGTTACTTTTTTCTGTTTCCAAAATTTTACAATGCACTAAAACTACATATCTAAATATTAAAATATCTAGTTGAGTTGATTAAGCAGTCAGTCGAGTTAACCAGAACAAGATAGACATTAAGTCGAGTTGAATTTTCGAAATATGCTGCCGAATGTCAAGTTTAGGAAAATTGTTGAAGTCTAGAACAGAGTGCACCGATGAATCAAACGCTTCAGGGGAAGTGGAATTCCTTTGGAGGAGTAATGACAGGAATTGTGTCAACAGAAGTGTATGTTTTTTGGAACATTGATAATTTATTTGATAAAGGCAAAAGCCAAAAGAATACAAAGAGATGGCAACAAAGCAGATTACAACTTACTCCAACACACTGGAAATTGAATTATAACTTAAAACAATGCTGCCCATTCCATTACATGAGATTTAGTCCTATTAAATACCTCCAAAACTTGCCCCTTGGGGTTCCTAAAACATTGCTCATTCCTTTCTAGCCATGGAAACCATATCCCCGCCAATAAGCTAAGACACTATACTCTCCTCCCCATGTTTCCTTTTCCTCCACCATGCCACGACAAAAAGAAGCATTTGATGGACCCCGGCAACACACATGCTACTCCAAACAACTTGAAGAAGCAATCCCTCAAACCACTGGCAAAAGAATAATGAATAAAGAGGTGATCCACCAATTCCTCATCCTGGTAGCACATTAAACAGATACTCAGGAGAATCATCTTTCTCTTTCAAAGAGTATTTATAGTTAGCACCTTATTTCTTCCCACTAGCCAAGCAGGAGCCACTAACTTTAGAGGGGCTTTGTAGCTCCCCACGAACGAGGATGAGCTGATCTCATCGGATGAACCGGAAGTACTCAAAAGGTTGTAGAGGGACTTCACTGAAAATTTACAGGACTCATCTTTCAACCATTTCATCGAATCTGCTTAAGATTACATTGGACGAATTTTAGATAACAACTCGAGAAGACTTAACGAGTTCTTCGTTCTCTTCATCCTCTAGATTTCTTCTACATGAAGGAGCTCACAATACTGATTCTCTTTTGACAGAAAAACATCTACCTACCCTCAAATTTGCCTTGGCCGCTACCCTCACCAATCGTGGAAAGAGTTCTTTAAAAAATAAAAAATAAAAAATAAAAAAATAAAAAAAATTCTCCCACCCATACATCATTCCGAAATCTAATTTGCTTCCCATCTCCCAAATGGAATCCCACCCGTTCCCAAACTATACTTTTTACTGACACCACCAATTTCCGAATAAATGATGATCAACATAGAGATGATGACCTAATCCATCCACCCCTTATTTCCTACCTATCACCTCCCTCCACTGAGATCCATCTTCCACCCCAAATCTCCACACCCATTTACCTAGTAAAGCTAGATTTATAGTTTCCAAGCATCTCAATTGGCTCCCCCTTGATCCAAAGGTTTGCATACGTCTTCCCACTTCATGAGATGAAATTTATGCTATCTTCCGCTCCCTTCCATAAAAATATCCCGCCTAATCTTTTCCAATTTTTCCAACACCGAATTTGGACATTTGAAAAGTGACATGCAGTATACTGGAAGATTCAACATTGCCGCCATTATCAATGTAATTCTTCCACCCAAGGATAAATGCCAAGATCTCCATTGAGACGGCTTTCTTACAAACCTTTTGATCACTTTATCCCATAACTGTTTCGCCAGTCTTCCAATGCATAAAGGAAGACCAAGGTAGGTGGATGGGAAAGATCCCTCCCTATATCCAAAAATCCTAGCATAAACCCCCAACTCCTTTGAAAATCCCCCACCTCCTCCCTATGGAAGTGTATATTTCCCATCTCAGAAGGATAAACATAGTTTTAAGGCCTGGACAAGTCTGATGTGACTCGTCTGAGTCGGCTCGAGCTCGGTTAGATCTGGTCCTGTTCAATACCACGAGTCACCCTCCCAAGTCATTCCTAACTTAAGGGCAATCCAGGACAAGGTGGTTTGAGTCAGCGTGTCTTTTAACCATGAGGATAAGAGGCCCTGGAAGGTGACTTCTAGCTGCTTTCATTGCTTAATAATAAAATTCAGCTCTCAATGAAAAGAACGTCCTCTTTGAGATTGTTTTTTCTGACTCTTCCCCAGTTGTGGTAGGGCTCTTCCAAAGGTGGAGGCTTTTTGTTGGACAACAGTGGCTATCAAGATCCATAACTTGGAATCTTTGATGCCTGGGAAATCACTAGCAGCATAGATTACCAATTGTTTGCTTCAAATGTAACAGATGGAGAAACAGTTCCTCGCGTATTAGCAATGTAGAACATTTCGACTTCCTTATTGAACCCTTGCAGGATGGTATGGGAATTTCAGAACTCTGCTGCTGGGATCTCAAAAGAAAAGATTTTCAACAATTTGAGAAATTCTGTTTGGAAGTGGTGGTTGAGAGAATTAAACTATCAATCATCAAATTGTTTCCCTTAGGAACTGTACTGCAGTGTTCAAGAGTAGCAAGGACAGCAGATTGGGAGCATCCACCTCTCTGATAGTCCGTTAGTTAAGCTCTGGATGGGGTGGGTGGCTCAAATGAAGCAGAAGTGAAAGCCCTTAGAGAAGACCTATGGATTTTTCTTGTCAAGGCATACTCGCTTTGGGAAGTTTAACAGAAGAAAGTGACTCAAAGAATGCTATTGGTTGCAGTGTGACAGGTATCACTGAGATTTTGAAAATGTTGCGATAATATTGCGAGGAATATGCTAAACGATTTTATTGCAACATTTTCAAAATCTTGGCAGATAATAAAAGATCGTGTTTCCATTGTGATATTAACTCGAAAAATAGTAAAAACATTAATGAATTTGTTATCTAATATTTTTTTTTAAAATTAAATTTATTTATTAATTTACAATAAATATTCTTAAGTATTTTAATTTTCAGTGAGATTTTTCCAATAATATCATCCTGAGAAAAAACTCAAAATTTGAAAATTTCCCTGAGAAATTTCCAGGCCGAGATAAATTGCCAAGAACAAGATTTGTCACTAAGATTGGTTGGGCTCCAAACCCATACATGGAAATTTAGTCATCTTTTCAATAAAACTCATGATTTCTCTTCTAGATTAAAACATTTCATTTCAGTACACGAGTAGAAATATGAATGACACTAGTTGCATTTGGTTTCATCGTTTGAAGGTTTGCTAAGGTGTTTTGATGGATAACATTGTTGAGCACTCACCTTTCTCACAAAAAAAAAAAAAAAAAAGGAAGGAAGAAGGAAAAAATAGTTGGGACTCTTCCCCTTACCTTGATGTTACGTGTGGTTTGTCTTTTATCAAATTGTTGTCATTCATCAACCAAAGAAAAAAAAAAAAAAAAGGACAAACGAGAAAAAAAAAATTAAAAAAATCATGCAAGTCTTCGTATAATCAGTCGGCTGTGAGATAAACTCATCAACAACAGTTCATGACCAGAACTCTTTGTAATTTTTCATGGTAAAATTGAATACAAGATGTCTAAATGTGGATCCGATTTCAACATCTCCAACTAGCATGCAATTGCCAGAGGAACTCTACGCAGGCTGCCTAATTAACCAAAATTTTGGGTATGCCTGTAGGGAATACTGTAGAGGGTTCCAACAGAGCTTGAAATTTTTGATTCTAGGTTGAGTTCAGCATCCAAAATGTGACATGCCAAATACTTCTATATGACTACAACATTTATATGATACAATCTCAGAGCCAATTGGGCGTATTGGTCTTACCTGAAATCATATTGGAAGATGGATTATCCGGAACCTTTGCTAAAGAACGATACTGTAGTTTGACGCTTTCTGCATTATCCAATGTCTTTACAACATACCTGTGAAACAACAGAAAACTTATACCTGGAATTTTTTTTAATTTTTATTTTTTAAAAACACCTAAGAAAGAAGGTGAGGAAATACTAGTCTTGGAAAATGCAAGCAAGGCATGTTAACATAAAAATATAAACTGAGCTTAAAACATGAGACCATTTGGTAATAGAATCTTATAAGTGCGTGTGCAGATAGAGGTGGAAACGTGCACTGTAACTTCTTGAATAATTGATGCGTACTAATAAGTCAAATAAACAGACAACATTCTCATCAAAGAATGGTCTGATGCACCATTGAACACATGATCAAAATACCAAAAAAAAAGAAGAAGGATAGATTCTTGGATATCTCACTTTTTTTTCCCCATATTTTTCTAATATTTTCCATATTATTTTGCTTTTAAATAAAATCTGACTGATACAGGCCAATAAGACCTTGATACCAATACGCGACGCCGTATCATATCATTTTTCCGCCTGGCTGATACGCTGACCGATACCGACATTCAAAACCATGGCCTAGACCCTTTACATCTTGGCATTACCACTTCCGACACCACCGCCATGCTTCCAAAAACCCTACGTAAGTTAACCTCCATTCACGCCTTCGGGAACCCTTCCACGTAGAGGATGAGAGGGTAGGTAGAGGGTATCACTTGGCTTCAATCTTCCACCGACCTGAATCCACTCACTCCTGCATGTGTTTCCTTCCAATTCCTCTCCTGAACTCCTTCCCTCGGACCATCAGCCACTCCTTTTCCCCATTCCATACTTCTTTACTAGGTCTTCTCTCCAAGTGTGATGGTTCCCCGACCTGAATATCCATAGGTCCATCGTAAGAGCATCCACGAGATATATCTCGCTTCTCGTCCCTTCAAGAATCCTTGCTGATGAATATCATCTCTCAAATCTCCCTTTTTTCCACATCTTCCTCTGAAACTCACTCCCTAAACCGGGACAGGACGTCCCGATTTCTCCCTCGATTTGAAACAGTCCCTTGCGGAAGATCTCCCCATCAATGTCACATTGTCTTGATTTCTCCCATCCGGTCTAAGTCGAGTACTCGCAAGCCCTCAAGCGTGGATAAAAAGAACTAGGGCATCTAAATGCTCAGGTGGATAGTTTGTACAATATGTAGGGTTTTAGTTTGAACAATAAGCTAGGGCTTTCAACATGTACAAGTGCAATCCTTGGTTCAATGACCCAACTGTCGATAAGGTGAGCAAGACCCTTGATAGTCCATGGATCAAAACTCCAGCAGACTGAAAAATCATAGCCATCAAATCTTTGGTTTTTTCTTGGTCGAGTTTGGACTGTTAATATATTTTCTTCCTTGACACTGTGCAGGCCACCAATTGAAGGGTAAGGATTTTCCAATATAGAGGGTTTTTGGAACACAGACCATCTGCAGTGGCGCCCGTCATACCAGCAGTTTAGATCATTGAGCAATGTGCCCCACTTGCACAGAATGAAAACCCAAGCTCACTGTACAAACTCTAGGGCAGGTCATTGTATAATACTTCATAAGAAAATAAGGATAACTGGACTCCTGAGGTCCAAAGTGAGAACAAACTAAATATAGTATTGAAGCAGTGTAAAAATATCTGCATAATAGCATCACTGTCGAAACTGTATTAGTTATCTCCAACATCCTGATTTAAATGAGGAGTGCATTATGATAAGCTGTCCTTGTACCCAAACCCCATAAGAAGACGGAACAACTCGATTGTCCAGGGAAAAAAAACATACCATCCATTTAAGCACTGTGTTGTTACAACAGCCTCACGTCCAACAAACCGCTCTGGTGTCCTCTTGTTCCCCTGAGAGAATTTCTCTTCAGGATGACAGTTCTAAAATTTTGACAGTAAATGAGTAGAATAAGCAAAACCCAGAGACTTTGAAATACCTTTATAATAACTCGGTCTGTGACAGCAAATGGAAACTGAACACCTTTACCCCTTGAAAAATCCATGGGAAATGGATCACCATAACTACACTTGTCCTGCATGAACCAGGAATGAAGCTTACTTCAAAAGGAAATTGGCATATATGATACCATATCAATGCTGCCATCATGGTTTACAAAGAAGAAATACCTGTTCAAATCTGTCTCTTCTTCTTTTTGATGCTTTGGAAGAGTGTAACTCTTCTTCCCGACGGAACGCCTGAACTGCAGAGCGGAGAGCTGTACAAGTGCCGGAAGAATATATTATGAATGAGCATGGCATTGAATGAAAGAAGAAATGCATAGTATCGGAGATAAAGAAAACTTTGCATCGCATAAAGTAACATGATAACCAATGCTAAACAAAAAACCATATTGAAAGTTGCATGGCTGCATACGCACGTCCTACACGCCATTATGGATAATGATATTAAATCAGTGACATGAATAGTGGCATGCAGAAATGTGCTAATAGTCTAAGGGCACTGCCATGTGAATCAGTCTGTGGATTAGGGCCATGAAGGATATGATGCTCAGCCCAAGAACTTCTACAGTAAAAATTGGGTTGTGAGACTTAGTGGGCCATGGTTCAGTGGTCCAAACTGTTAATATAATTGGCCCCATTCAAATGACCTAGAGGCTAGAACCAAAAATCTCTATAATTGGAATATCCTGATCCTTGTGATGAATATTTGAAAGGCAGAAGCGTAAACTAGAAAATTCCATTTTTTAAAAACCTTTAGACCTTGTCCCCATGTAAATGTTATCAAGTATCTAAAAATACGTAAAAGGGATGGTTGAAATCATGACTTTGCTTGTCCACAAGATGATGATGATGGATCGATGCCATTACTTCTCTAATCAAGATGGTCTCTCCTTAATCCATCTCCAATGAAGGGACACACACTAAGTCCTCTTGTTACCACACTATACGGTTGTGGTAGAAGACTAGAGATTGACAACCATCCACATGATGGACCACAATGATGATGATGTCGAGGGAACGGAGAGATATCTCTCCTCTCTTCTATTTTCTCTCTTTCCTCTCTTGATGGGACGCCCAAAGCAAGGGCAAAGGAGAGGGTGCGTGGGACTCCAGTACCTTTTTCCCATGGAGATATGATCTATTTATAGGAGTGTAGGATTTTCCTAGTAGGAGTACAATATGAAAACAGTGTAGTACCACCTAACCCTATGGACTTTGGTATTGTCCTACAACATCAAAAGTCCATAATCTTGTCTATCCCACACACCCAAATGGACCCAAATTCTTCCACTATCAGTGGCATCCACTCTTGGCCCAAATTCCCATGCATGAACAAGAGGTGTATCACAAAAAAGAAAAAGAAAAAAAGAGAAGAAGATCAGACCATTAGATTTTCATCAAGTTTGATTAAAACACTTTAAATGTGAAATCAAAGGATCCAACAGTTGAAATCAAAGACAACTTTTTGAAAACATATTCAGATGTTGGCTAGTTATTTATAGCTTGGTGGAGTATCTAATAGGCGCTTGGTGGAGTATCTAATAGGCAAGATCTAGCTACAAACTAAGTCCTGGGTGACTAGTAGATCGTATGTTGGAGTGCATCGGACTTCAAATAAGTCTTAATGCATGTACCCAATTACACTTGTGCGTCAACCACATTTGTGGCATCAAAAAGTATGTTACAACTATTACAGCTAAGATAAAAATGTCCCTCTGTAACCTCAAGTCTGACTCCAAGCCGATGGACGATCAAACAATCGTACCAAGCATGATGTGCCTCTTAGCAGGTGATTCAATGCAATCTGTCCAGTGCAAACGGGATTCACACTCCCATGTAGTGAAGGGCATAGCAGTAAGATACCCAACAGTGGAAATCAAGTCATCCCAGCTTGTTTCTACTCACTTCACTCAGGATAACTGCAAACTATTTCTGGGTAGCCCAAATGCAATGGAGTGGTTATGGAGTTTAGGGTACTCAACAACCATGGTATCACAAATCTCCCTTAGCCATGGAGGCCATTGTGTCCACTTCATTTTTCCCAAAGGACCTACTAGAAAGACTCCAAAAAGGAATCTACGTAACCAGGTAACATAAATAAGTCCAAGTTTCCATACAAAGCTAATAGTATTTAAGTGACTAATGCCTTCATTCCATTCATTGTAAAGGGGAAACTAATGAACCAGTGCCAAAAAACATGATCGGATTAGCTTTCAGGGCACACACATCCAACACCTTAAACTGGTGGCAATAAAATACACAATGGTCAACATTCAACCAAAAAAAAAAAGGTGGTCAAAGATTTTATAGCTAGAATCTTCCAATCTGGGGATTTTGGGTGCAAGGGTCATCCAAAGTGGGGACAATCATATTTGGATCACTGAACGAAGTGCCCCACTTCTACAAGCTGAAAACATGATCATATTGTAGGAACTCTTGGACCAACCAATGCATACTACCTTGTGCAGCCATAGAGATTAACTGGTGACTTGTCAAAAGTAGCACATTTCTTGGGAGTGTTGAGACATCTTAGTCATGGCTGTTCCACAAAGGCACACACATTCCCTCAATGAAAATATGTGATGGAATTTTCAAGTGACATTTGTAGGTTACAAAAGAACTTGTGACTAGGCAAGTAAAATACTATATAAACAAGCTTCTTGAAAGCTTACAGGACAGGCATTCTTGTCCACAGGAGTTGGAATGCTTTTTATATACAGCCTTGGGGCTGAAGATGTCAGAATGCTTCCATATCAGCCTTGGGGCTGAAGACGTCAGCGTGCTTCTATATACAGCCTTGGAGCTAATGATGAACAAATCAGAATGCTTTTATATACAGCCTTGGGACTAGAGAAAAAGAACTCCAGTGTTATCAAAGAGGGAGAAAGTCAATTCAATTGCCATATAGGAACTGCTCCTACAATAAGTTTCATGAAATTATCAAGAAACCAGCATGAATCTCACAAAGTGCTGCTAGGGGCATGCATGCACTTGGAAAAAATAAAAAAGTCTCTCCCGGTGTGTACAAAATGAAAGAAATCGGAGGACAACAAAAGGTCAATTGCAGAAATATGCGCCAAAGCCCTTTAAATCATTCCCATCATCATCATAACCTTGTCACAGAAATTTGGGTCCAGATTACGCATCCAGTTTCCCCAAATGGCCTCAATCACAATACTTTCCTAAATTTGTAGAAATCCATCTCAACATCCTCATCTCTAGAATGTTCATCCTCTGGTCATGTTGCCTTTTAATTGCCTAACACTCTGCCCCATATAGCATGGGCGATCTAATAGCTGTCTTGTAAAATTGTCCTCAAGTTTCGTTGGCATGTGTGGCAATGACATCACACTACAAAGGCACCTCCACCCAGCTCCAATTTTATTGGAATGCTCCTCCTTGATCTCTCCACTGTTCCATTGGCATTCGTCAGATCATATTCCCATATGAAATATACATTTCTAAGTGTACATTGTGGCCAGGAAGGGAACTCTTGATCAGTTCATTGCTGTACTTATCATGAATTAACAAGAAGAAAGAGAGGGTGGCAATTGTAATCCAAAATTAATTCTCTGATCAAGGTTTGCTTGAACATGTTTTGGGCAAATATTTGCAGTCGTAACTTATACAGTGAATTACCAAGGCTTATAAACCAAACCCTAGATGAGGGAACTGAGAACTTCATTCTAAGCCCAAGTTTGCACAGAGTTTTCTTCTAGCATAGAGTTCATTAATTGAGGAAAACAAAACAAAGGCGCTGAAAGCATGGGAGCTGTCGGATGATATATGGCCTAACATAGGTGGGGAAAAGGAAAAAAAGAAGAAGAAAGGCTCTCTTTAGAAAATATAACAGATATATCTCAGAGCGACTTGTTCTAGAGTTGAAAATGTAAGAGACTCCTAGAGTGCCCAAAATACATGATTATAAGGTATATCATCAGTTCAAGGCACCAAAGAACCATGTATGTGTACACTACTGAAAACTGACTGTGTCATTTGGTGTAGGCTTGAGTTAGATATTCGCTCCTAGGGCCTATTACTGATTCCCAAGACATGTATAGAACTTTATGTTAACTACTTCAACAATAGATTAAATTATTTAACTAATCCAAGATAAAAGAATTAGGGCACAAGACAACCATCAAATCATCCATATCCCAACAGGTTCAACAACCGTGATTATTCAACTTTTTTAAGTTTCTAAAAAAACTTTAAAAAAGTTTCAAAAGCACTAGCATAATTGGTTGCTCTCTGGAAATTTGAAAAAAGAGAGAAATAATTCCCTCCTATCAAAGTAAATAAAAAATGAAGTGAATTAGAATTGTAATCAAATACATCTGGAGTTTTTTGGAACAATTTGAATCAATATGGAGCATACGGACATCAATGGTATTAACATTGCATTTGGAAAAGTGCCAGCTTATAGCACTTCAGACCGGATCCAGGCTTGAACGATCAAATGTGGTGGCCTCTGGTGCAATTGGGCCTCTTCTCAGTCAGATCAATGTACAAGAAGCTAGCTAAGCCTCAGTCTCCTGTGTCTGCTTATCCTACAGGTCCTGTCTGGCACTATGGTGCTTCCCCAAAGGTTGCAGCTTTCGTGTGGATTTTGGGTCGTAACCGTGTTCTCACGGTAGATACCCTGAAGAAGAGAGGATTGCAGTTGCCGAATATTTGCCTTCTCCGTTTTAAGGCTGAAGAGACCATGAATCATCTTTCATTCACTGTCCTTTCTCTATGGATATATGGTGGAGCATCTTCAGATTGTCGGGGTTATCCTGGGTCATTCCTAGAGATATCGCAGATCTTTTCTGTATTTGGCATAATGATCATGGTGGGGTCCTTGGAAAAAGGAAGTGGAGCATTATCTTTCTCGCTGTTTTTTGGGCGATATGGGCAGAGAGAAACAATCGCTGCTTCAGAAATCAGTCCTCAGTCTCGGGAGTGCTTTCCAAAGTTCTGTCTTTGTTTAGAGATTGGGCCCCTTAGTGGGCCTCTGGTTAGCTGTTGTGGCTCTGCCGAGTTGTTGGGGTTTTTAGGTTAATGGGGTTTCAGTTGTATCTCACAGATGTGGGGATGTTGGTTTTTTTTTTTTTTTTTTCAGTTTTGGTGCAATGTTCTTTTTTCGTTTCTTTGTTTTTCCTTTCTAATAATATTCTTATCTTTCAAAAAAAAAAAAAAAAACATTGCATGAACATGTCTGTAGATTGTTCTTTTTCTTCATAGGTAAGTTGGGCTTGAACCCGAGATCTCAATGTTGAAACGCACAATCTACCATTTAGCTACAGGCTTGAACCATGGTTTTAATCCAGTCAATGTGCTTCCATCTTGGGCTAAAGGGCGCCAACTTAAAAAATAATTCCAGTAATACATGTTAAATAGATTTTAGATTCATGCCTCTGCTGAATAAATTTACCCAGCATACCAACAAATTGGTAAATCTGATTCAAAGTCTGCAACTTGATCGAGAGTGACTTAAGAACAAGCAAATTGAATACAAACATCTAATCATATGTACAGATTGTGCTCATCATGATAGATTTTTGTAAAGGATAGCACACGAACATACGTGGAAGGAGATCATATTGCTCTGCTACATTTTAAAAAGAAAAAGAAGAAAAATTGATGGGTTAGAGTTTATAATGGACAAATGGAAAGCAAGCAATTACAATAACTACATGAGTAATTATAGAAACTATACCCAGGTTTGGCGCCACAAAGTCTTCTGTCATCGACTGCCCACAAGTACAGCAAGCTTTCTGCACACAGATTGAAGAAGATGAAGAAACCATCAAGTAATGGGATTCTCCCATAGTCACAAAGACGGGGGCATAAAGCGTTAATGGTGCACGTGCACCAGAAAATGTTGGATTCATTAAAAAAGGAATTGAGGGAATGCTCCAAAACATCATAACTAGATAACAATTTTGGATATTTTTGGCAGCATCACTCATAAGGTAATGTCTAGATCCATGGCCAAAGTAGACAAATGCAATTCACGCATGCACGAATTCCTAAACTCCCACAAATTGTAGGCCCTAATGCATTTGTTGAGGTATACTGGCATTGCTGGGTATCAGTTTTTCAAAGAACTGATACACACAGCTGTATAAGCTGATACTTTAAGCAAAACCAGTAAATGAACTTAAACTTCTAAACTAAAAAAATAGGATGTAAATTCATTACTCAAACCAAAAGCTTAAACCAATGCTTGCATGTGCATGTGCTCGCAAGGAAGAATGCGATAGAAGCTTTAACAACCACTGACATAGAATGACAGAAAAGAATGTTGTTTCTCAATGGAAATTATATAATAGTTAAGATGGACAAATGAAAAGAGAACGGAAAAAAAGCAAGAAAGAGACGAACATAAGTGCATAGGCCAAGAACCCACCATTCTTAGCACGTGTTGCAGTCCACCACTTCCAAAAGAATGTCCACAAGATAGAATAATTGCATCATCCATGAGAGTGCCCCTACATAACCACAAATCAACACAATAAATAACCAGAAGCTTACAGGTACAAAATTAACACTTAAATGTGAACAACGAAGAAGTCAGCCAGTTAATATGCACAGCTATATGCTAAAGAATCATATTAATGCTCCTTGAGGGGAGAAGAAACTTAACGTTCCTAGGATTGTCCAGATTCAAATCTATATGGAAAACTAAGAAGAGACACAATGTCCAACATACAATAATAGGGATGCATGCTAATCAGACTGGCATGGCAAACTAGCAACTGGGACGAAGACCCAACATGATAGACAAAGCATCATCAAAATATGATAATTCTACATCAATTTACCATGCAAGGGAGGGGAATTTCGGAGAAAAGCTTTCAACATGTTCCACAACCCTGCACCATCAAAGATAATTGTTTTTCCTCAACCATCCGATTAATTAACTATTTCACCATTAGTCACAGCCAACCAAGAATGGCATGGAGAGTGAAACTTGTCAAGATTTAGGACCATACAAAAGGTTGGAACTATTCCATTGGAAGTAATTCCAAAGCACCTATATTGGTCCACAAGTACCCTACATTTGTGCAATTTGCATTCTGAAAAGAAATATTTCTAAATTATTTCAGTTTTAGGCTTATATCTATGTGAATGTGCTATCATGTGCGGATACACAACAACCAATTCGCTAAGGCCCCAGCCACACCTTCATACAAACTTCTAGGAGGTTAAGCCTTTAAAATTTCACAATTATGAGGAATGCCAGTAATATCTTACCAGTTAACAAACGTACATCCAATTGTAAACGACTACACAGAAGTGCCTCCATGACACAAGTTGTAGATGTATTATAACTACCTTAAATACTCATCACTCTAAAATTTCACATTTAACTATAAAGTCAACTCACTTTGCAAAACTATGTTGGTATAATAAGTCGGGCAAGAACCATGCTTTTGTGCAGTTTCAATCTAAAAATGACTACACTCTAAGTGTTTTCTAGTGCCTGCATTTTATCTCTAATCATTTAAATAGGACAATTTCATTTGTAGATATTCATCTTGAGTACAAGCTTTCAGCAAATAGAGGCAGTCCTTAATTTTTGCTTTATGAAGTCATGAGCTTTGTTGATGTGGACACAAGCGCATTCAAGGTGTACCAACGAAGAAAGTGCCAACCACAAGTGTCGTCCTTGTGGATAGGCGATTATTGAGGAGCTGGAGACCTTTCACATGTAATTGGACATATAGAAGACCCCACTCAGGGAAGACACATGTGAAGGAAGATTGGAGAAAGAAGACCGAGCGCCCGAACTTTCCCGTACTTATGTTATTTGCACGTTTTTGCTTAGTTTAGGGTATTTTAGTAATTTTATGTCTTTATTTGCTTATTCTAGGGGTATTTTAATAATTTTATGTCTTTATTTGCTTTTTTAAGTGGGTTAAAGCCCTAAACTCGAATTTTAACTATTTATTAATGAAAAGCAAACCCTTTGGTTGCCTCCTTCCTCTCTTCTCTCTAACGGTGCTTCTTCTCTTCCCTTGATCTTCTTCTTCTAATTTCTTCTTATGCCTTTCCAACTTCTTCAAGGTAATTATTTTCTTCTTTCTATTTTTCAGTTTTGGCTAATCTTTCTTCGATCAAAATCTTGAAAACCGATCTAAATCCTAAACCCTCAAATTCTCAAATCCCTAATCCGAGAAACTTCCTGGTTCTTCGAACTAGTGATATTCATTGATCGATTGGGTGTGACCATGCAAGATCGGGAGGTCTTATCCCTCGCCGGATCCAACCTAAGTAATAATTGAATTCCATATTCCATGGTTGTGATGATGGCCCACTCCATTGCATGTTTCCTTTATGATTTTCTCAGTTATGATGATTACTGCTAGAATTTTAGATAATTTATTCCTTTTATTTCCGCTGTTTAATTATGTTTATGAGCATGCATCATAATTAGGGCTGTCCTGCGTCAAATTTGGTATCAAAGCCTAGGCCTGCATGGTTTTTTTTTTGTCTATATCGAGTTATCAAATTAGGGTTTTGATTTTTAGGTTTAATTTAGGAAAGTTCCAGATTTAGAAAGTTTTCAATTTTAGAAACTTTCCAATTTTAGAAAGTTCCTAATCTGGAAAATTTTCAAATTTGAGTTGTTTCTTGTTTCAACTTAATTGTGACAGTTCATAGTAGTTTTGCATTCATCGCATTCATCTTGAAAGTCATAACACCTAGTAGTCTAGTTGGGTAGAGTTTGGTTCAAGTCTTCATTGTATGCCCACGAGAAGAGGTAGAGGTTTCGGACTTCAACCTACCATGAATAGCGAGCAATTATCTGAACAACTTGCTCAATTGATACAAAAGATAACCGCCATAGAAGCGGGTCAAAAGCGTGAATTTGCCCGCCTTGAGAACCAAATTACCACTACCATGACTAAGGTCGAGCAACTAGAGGCGTCCCAAAAAGAAAACCCCGCTGTAGGGGATGATGCGTACTCCCAAGTGAGAGGAATCATTGAAGAACGCGCTGCACACGTAGTGGTAGTGAAGGTAGAGATCGTGGTAACGGTCGTGGTGTGGTGCGAGAGGCATGAGCCACATGTGATCATCAAGACCGCTATGATTTAGATGAGCGTGCGATGAAGAGTGTGAGAGTTGAGGCCCCGAGTTTTGATGGGCGCTTGGATCCCAAGGCATTCCTTGACTGGGTTGCTGACATGGACCGCTACTTTGAGTGGTATGGCATATCGGAAAACCGTCAAATGCGGTTTGCTAAGATAAAGCTTGTGGGTCAAGTCAAGCTCTTCTGGACCAACACCGAGTGTAGGATAGAGACAGTTGGTAGGGCTCCTATCACACATTGGTATGAGATGAAAGAGAAGTTGAAGGAGAAGTACCTTCCTCTCTCATACCGTCAGAAGCTCTTTGACCAATGGCAATCCTTACGCCAAGGGTCAATGTCTGCCACTGACTACATCGCTAAATTTGAAGAATATGTGATGCGATGTGATATCCAAGAAGACCCTCTAGTAACGCTCTCGCGTTTCAAGACGGGCCTTCGTGCAGATTTTCAGCGCGAGCTTATGACTCGGCCCTTAACGGACTTGGATGAAGCATATCAAATTGTGCAGGAGTTAGAGCAATATCTGAAGGCTCCTGTCGTTCGTCGTTTTGAGTCCCGAGACTCCAGTACTAGATCTAGTTTCCAGGGAATTAGACTTAATATCGGTAGTCAACCTAGGGCACAGGCGACCATTCCGCCTAGGCCTATGAAGGACAAGGGCAAAGGGGTTCTTGGTGCCGGTCCTAGTAACATGAGCCAAGTGAGGTGTTATGAGTGTGGCAATCTTAGCCACATGTCTAATCAGTGTCCTGCGAAGAGCTGTGGAAGAGCCTTAGTTATAGGTGAGTCCCACGAGGATGGAGATGACCAGGGTGATTATGAAGTTGAATAGTATCATCCTGAAGGAGGACTTACTGATGAAGAAGAAGTGGATGGAGAAACAACGCTTGCAGTAGTCAGACGTGTGCTAGCTCAGTCTAGAAGTAGTGCTGACTGGCGTCGAAGCACTATCTTCTACACTATTGCCAGGTGTGGTGAAAAGAATTGTAAGGTGATAGTGGACAGTGGAAGTTGTCAGAATGTGATTTCCACTAGCACCTTAGATCGCTTAAAACTGAAATCCACACCTCATCCAGACCCGTATAAAGTTTCTTGGGTTGACAAGACATCCCTACCTGTCACCCAGTAATGTTTAGTCCCCATCAAGTTTGGGTCATACAAAGAGTCCCTGTGGTGTGATGTTTTACCTATGGATGTGGGACATGTTATCCTAGGTAGGCCGTGGCTATTCGATAATGATGTCACGATCTTTTAGCCGTTCGAATGCGTGTACTTTTATGTATAACAGTAAAAAGATCAAACTTAATCCCATGCCACCTGAGAATACACTAGGAAAGAAGAAGGATGAGAAGGCAAGTGAGCCTAGAAAAATGGAGAAATCCAAACCTGAGTCTCTACATATAATCAGCGCAAGAGAGTTTGAAAAAGAGGCTAAGGAGGATTCTATAGTGTATGCCCTTGTGGCTAGAGAGATTACACCTGAGGTTCCATCAGAGTTGCCCCGTGAGGTGACCTCGGTCCTGAAGGAATACAGTGATGTATTTCCTGAAGAATTACCGAATGAGTTGCCGCCTATGAGGGACATACAGCATGCCATTGATCTTGTCCCAGGGTCTACTCTACCGAACCTTCCTCACTACAGGATGAACCCTGCGGAGCATGCAGAGTTGAAGAAGCAAGTTAATGAGCTTCTGCAAAAGGATTTCATCCAAGAGAGTATGAGCCCATGTGTTGTGCCTGCATTGTTGACGCCAAAGAAAGACGGCACGTGGCACATGTGTGTGGACAGTCGTGCCATAAACAAAATTACTGTTAAGTATAGGTTCCCTATACCTAGACTTGATGATATGCTTGATATGATGGCCAGGTCCACTATATTCTCTAAGACCTCAAGAGTGGATATCACCAAATCCGTATACGCCCAAGAGATGAGTGGAAGACGGCGTTTAAGACGAAAGATGGGCTGTATGAGTGGTTGGTCATGCCCTTCGGCTTGACTAATGCACCCAGTACTTTCATGCGGGTGATGACACAAGCTTTAAGACCGTTCATGAAAAAATTCCTAGTGGTGTACTTTGACGATATTCTTATTTATAGTACCATTAAGGAATTACACCTTGAACATTTAAAGAAGGTCTGTAGTGTCCTTAGGGAAGAAAAGTTATACGCTAATCTTAAGAAATGTGCATTCATGTCTAGCCAAGTTGTGTTCTTACGATTTATAGTGTCATCTGACGGGATGCGTGCAGACCCTGAAAAGGTCAGGGCCATGGTTGAGTGGCCCGAACCAAGGAACATTCATGAGGTGCGAAGCTTTCACGGCCTAGCTACTTTTTATCGTCGGTTCATTAGAGGTTTTAGCAGGATCATGACTCCCATTACTGAGTGCATGAAAAAGAGAGAGTTCGTGTGGTCTAAAGCCGCAGTCAAGGCTTTTAAAGAAATTAAGAGCAAGATGGTGGAAGCTCCTATCATGCGTCTACCTGACTTTTCTAAAGTCTTTGAAGTAGCATGTGATGCGTCTGTTGTCGGGATAGGTGGAGTGTTGAGTCAAGAAGGACACCCAGTGGCCTATTTTAGTGAGAAACTGAATGAGGCAAAACAAAAATACTCCACTTACGACAAAGAATTTTATGCGGTAATGCAATCCCTGAGACATTGGTGACACTATAATGCAATCCCTGAGACATTGGTGACACTATTTCCTATCGCAAGAATTCGTTTTGTTTTCTAACCATGAGGCTTTGAGATATTTGCATTCTCAGAAGAAACTCAACCCAAGGCATGCCAAGTGGGTAGCGTTTCTTCAGGAATATTCCTTTGTTTTGAAACACAAGGCCGGGGTTCAAAACAAACCAGCGGATGCCCTTAGTAGGAGAGTAGTGTTACTCAACTCCTTGAGTGTAGAGGTAGTCGGATTTGAGCAACTGAAAGATGAATATCCCATGTCCTGATTTTGGGGGTACTTACACGTCGCTCTCTAGTGACCAGCATATTATGGGTGAATATGTTCTTAAAGACGGCTTCCTTCTCAAGGGAGACAGACTTTGTATTCCCCGTATGTCCTTTCGTGAATTCCTCATCTGGGAGCTTCATTCAGGAGGGACAGCTGGCCATTTTGGTCCTGATAAGACCATTGCCCTCGTGGAAGATCGTTTCTATTGGCCAAGTCTTAAGCGAGATGTAGCCAAAGTTTTAGGGGAGTGTCGAACATGTCAGCTGACAAAGCAAAGAAAGCAAAATACCGGGCTGTACACGCCATTACCAGTGCCACATGCTCCGTGGCAGGACATTAGTATGGACTTCATGCTTGGGCTTCCCAAGACTAAAAAAAAACACGATTCCGTTTTTTTCGTTGTGGACCGCTTTTCTAAAATGGCGCATTTCCTCCCATGTTCGAAGACGTCGGATGCGTCTCATGTTTCTCGTCTCTTTTTTGATGGTGTGGTGCGTCTCCATGGGTTACCTAAAACCATAGTCTCTGATCGTGATGTTCGATTTACTAGTTATTTTTGGAAGACATTGTGGCACATTATGGGAACTCGTTTGCAATTTTCTACTGCTTACCACTCACAAACAGATGGTCAAACTGAAGTGGTAAACCATAGCCTTGGAAATCTTCTACGTTGTCTAGTAAGTGAACATGTTAAGACTTGAGACCTAATTTTACCAACTGTTGAACTTGCTTATAATGGGTCAGTTAATAGATCTACAAGGTTGAGTCCTTTTAAATTGTAAGTGGTTATAAGCCTAGAATGCCCATATATCTCTTACCCATGGCTGTTACCCAAAGGTCTTCTGAGTAAGCCGATGCATTTGCACGCCATATTCATGATTTGCATACACATATTAGACAGCGGTTAAATAAGAGCAATGATGATTATAAAGTTTTAGCTGATTCTCATCGTAGAGTGCAAGAATTTCTAAAAGGAGACTGTAATGGTGCGAATAAGGCCAGAGCGATTCTCTCAAGGATCTGCTAAAAAATTACAAGCGCGTAGTGTTGGACCATTCAGGATATTACAAAAGGTTGGGTCCAACGTGTATTGGATTGACCTTCCACCTGCAATGAGTATTAATCCAACTTTTAATGTGGAAGATCTAATCCGTGCCCATACTCCTATTGTTGATACATCGTCCCTTTCATGGCCTTTTTCTGAGTTTGCTACCCAATCTCTTCCACCCCCTCCTCCACACGTTACCCATACAGAAAAAATTGAGAAAATCTTGGATGACGAGATAGTATCTACGAGAGATGAAGGTTTCCAAAGGTATCTTGTCAAGTGGAAGAACAAACCATCGTCTGAATCTACGTGGTTGTCGGGCGACGCATTGCAGGGTATTGATCCAGATCTACTAGAGCGCTACAAAAGTTTCAACTCGTCGGAGTCGAGTTTTTCTCACCCGAGGGAAATTGATGCAGACACAAGCACATTCAAGGTGTACCAACGAAGAAAGCGTCAACCACAAGTGTCGTCCTTGGGGATAGGCAATTATTGAGGAGCTGAAGACCTTTCACATGTGATTGGACATATAGAAGATCCCACTCAGGGAAGACACATGTGAAGGAAGATTGGAGAAACAAGACCGAGCGCCCGAACTTTCCCGTACTTATGTTATTTGTACGTTTTTGCTTAGTTTACGGTATTTTAGTAATTTTATGTCTTTATTTGCTTATTCTAGGGGTATTTTAGTAAATTTATGTCTTTATTTGCTTATTTAAGTGGGCTAAAGCCCTAAACTCGAATTTTAACTATTGATTAATGAAAAGCAAACCCTTTGGTTGCCTCCTTCCTCTCTTCTCTCTAACGGTGCTTCTTCTCTTCCCTTGATCTTCTTCTTCTAATTTCTTCTTATGCCCCTCCAACTTTTTCAAGGTAATTATTTTCTTCTTTTTATTTTCCAGTTTTGGCTAATCCTTCTTCGATCAAAATCTTGAGAACCGATCTAAACCCTAAACCCCAAAATTCTCAAATCTCTAATCCGAGAAACTTCCTGGTTCTTCGGACTAGTGATCTTCATTGATCGATTGAGTGTGACCATGCAAGATCGGGAGGTCTCATCCCTCGCCGGATCCAACCTAAGTAATAATTGATTTCCATATTCCATGGTTGTGATGATGGCCCGCTCCATTGCATGTTTCCTTTATGATTTTCTCAGTTATAAAGATTACTGCTAGAATTTTAGATCATTTATTCCTTTTATTTCCGCTGTTTAATTATGTTCATAAGCATGCATCATAATTAGGGTTGTCCTGTGTCATTTGTCATATCAGTAGGCTTTCCAGCGAACACTTCGAGAATTCCAGTGAGATGCAACTGCTCTATTGTCTTCTGATTTAAAATGGTAGAAAATCATGCAATAAACTTGAGAAAAACCAATAGTCACTCTTCACTTCAATGAAGCTGTGGGTTTTCTTTATACTATCTAAAAGAAACAAAAAAACAAATTATTGCGCTGATTTCCTGTCTTTGGACTTCTTTTTCGATTCTCACCTTTTTTTTGCCTCTTTTTAGAGTGTGTTTGCACTACTGGACTGAACTGCAATTATCTCTGCGCTGGTGATGTAAAGTTGAGTCTAGTGGATCATACTAATTATAAATATCTGAAATACGCTATTTGGAAACTAGATTATTCTGAATTTAAGAAGTTTTCTTTTAAGGTTATTGATATGTGCACTGCCTTGAAGCGAAAACCAGAAACAGATACTGATATCAACACGTGTTCATGAACAAGGATATTCCTCAATTTCTCAAAATTCAAGATACAAATGCCAATATCCAATTGATAAGATGCTATTTATTCTTAATTTTGTGATCTTCGGTAAAAACATTTGAGCCATTCTATTCGTTTTAGTTTTACCAAACAAGTCTTGATTTCTGGTCTCTCTAACACGCTACATTTTACAAAACCATCAACCTTGACAAGTTTTTATAGTAACACTTGTGGACACCATTGTTATAAACTCTGCTTGGTGCAAAGCTTCAACCGGTCCTAAGTCGTGCAAAGGAGGAAAGTTCATGTCAGGTGAGCTGTAACACCCCGAACTTTTCAATACTCGAGTATTGAAAGTTCTCGAGTGTTACCAAGAAATTTAATTTAATATATACATGTGTATGTCACCAATTTAGTCTATTTTAACCTTACATCTATTCTCTAACTTGAATCTGACCGTTGGAAATAAATCTCCATCCATATATCAAGTCATTCGACCATTGATTTTTAAGATAAGATTATCATATATCTAAGTATTCTCACTTATCCATCATAACCAACCGTTCAATCAATTATCCACCGCTAGGTAAAAATATTTGACCGTCCACTTTGGGTTTGGACCACCCAATCATAGTAAATTAACTAAATATCTACATCCGCTCATACACATATCAAATTGAAATTCTGATCCGTTCATCTTGTTTATCACCTATGAATATGCTTAACTCACCATCAGAACTACAATCTAAAAAACTTACACATGTGAATAAGTCACTTGAATCTAACAGTATACATGTTTCTCCTCTTGATTAATCCAAAAATCCACCTGTGTTCATCCGTTTACAAAATTGACCATTCACCCACTTACATACATGATCGGAGTACTAACCATCAAGTTTTACTACTTTTAACATGTCATTTGACCATCCATTATGTTGTTTGATATATGTACCTGCTCTTAATTAATTTGGAGAACAACTCTTTATTCATAATGATTTAGATACGAGTTCTTTTATAAGAATTGCTTAAAAGTGTGCCTATAACCATACAAAACCATTAAATTTCCCAAAACTCTCAGATCGGCAATAATTACGAAAATGTCATTAACCTAGACTCTTGAATTCTATATTACATGGTTCTCATAATCCATTTCATGTGAAATTTTATAACATGCCTATTTATCATAAATTAACCATATATGTCAAATTTCAACCCTTAGATCATCGTAAAAGTGACTTAATTTACAAATCATCCCCTTAATCGTTGACTTCAGTGTCCATCGACTGAGGAAAGCTCGTACATAGTCGTAATAGGATATTTCTCTTCATATAAACAACTTGGATTGCCCATCATATGGACCAAGTGTGAAATATTAAGACCCTATTTTGGTAGGCTTTTACTTAGGCGCGAAGTTATCCTTTTTAGGCTTACCAACTCTTTATAAATCTGGATCTTCCAATTTAACCACTTCCTACCATCCATCACAACTCAAATTTGGACCACACTTTGGCCTCATATGACTACAAGGTTATATAAAATTTAGACCCCGATCTATGATCTTACACCGTTATGATGACTCCAATTCCTTCCTTTTGGTGCAAAAGATAAAATTTCAGATTTAAGCATTTTCCGCCATCGATTAAGCACCAATTTTTGCCCAATCATTTGCCTATCCTGATTACACATTTCCTACAAAATTTAGCCATGATCATTAAGCATAGACCACTAATTGAGATCAAGTCTGTTTTGGCACCCGCTTGGAGACCTTTAAAGATAATCCTCCGATCAACTCCATATTTGGGCCCATGGGCCAACACAATGTACCAAAGTTGATGAAGGGAGTGGATTTCCCTAGAACTCAACACAATGGACCCCACCTACTCCTCAGAATCAAACTGAAAGCTATAAGCTTTTGCATGTTGTTACAGCGCTCGAAAGAGTCGAGCGCCGAGAAACACGTTTGTGAGAGAAATTCTCCGCAAAGAACTCCCGGTTTTGGGAATCCAGAGCTGATCTGAACCGTCCAAACTCTAATGGAGTGAATTTTGATTCCAACAAGGAACTTTAGGAAGACTTGAAGGACCCCACCACACTGGAAATGCTGGGATTATCGGGGCTCTTGCGATGGGTTGCGGAAAATCATCCGCAACATGATTCTATGCAAAGCACTGCCCAAAGGATCTGAAACCTTTGATTTGTGGGACTCACAAGTTCTCTGAGACCCATCCAAACCTTCTAGTAGTGGCGGCTAGAAGAAATATATCCTCACAACCAATCTGTCATTAAAACCGGGGTAATCTTCTTCTTTCAACGGCTAATTCCAACTCGCATGTTGTTGCACCTCGAAGAGATCTAATTCGACTGAAGGATGGCCCACCCAAAACCGACTTAACTTCCGCTAGTAGGAGGGGGGAGTCCTATGAAAGCTAAGCCAGCGTACTCACGAACTAGCATTGTTTGTTCTCGTACGACGCTGTATTTAGAGTCGAAAACTCCCTCCCTCATTAGGATATGTTTGAAACCTATAAAAGGCCAGCTTATAGAGGGAGGAAGTCATCCAGCGACTACCTTCCAAATACCAAAAGATTTGGAGAGAGAGAGAAAGAAGAAGTTCAGGCACTATAACAAGCTAGCTCGTTTGAGAGCAGACAGATTTGAAATCTAGTTTGTCCAGACTCCCTGTTTGACCTTTGAGAAGGAGAAGGAGAAGGAGAAGAAGAAGAAGAAGAAAAAAAAAAACGTTATTGCACATGCAATCTGCTGGATTTGGATCATTGGGGTGAGACTTGGGAGCTGAATAAGGTAAGATACCCATCTCGGTAATGAAATAGTTTGCAATTTCAAATTAAATCACTAAATTACATTAGTCTAGACCTAACTTCGACATAAACCAAGTTCTAGCTTAATCTTAACCGTTCAAACCATGTGGTTTAGGATAAAACTTGCATCTGGATATATAACCTTAGTAGTGGACGATCAAACAGTTAAAGGTGAGGGTTTTTCCTTTAAATTTTGCGATAATTTGATTTGATTATGTAGTTATCTTTTTTAAAAAAAATAAAAATTGATTTGATTATCTTATTCTTACATGCTTTGAGTTTTATTATTGTAAATCGGCACCTAATGAATAACTGTTACACAATTTAAATCATCACATTATTACCTTGTCACGCAAGTATTGTGTTGGAAATCTCACTCTAGCGATTTATATATCATCGTGGACGTAATGCATTTCAGGTAGCGACCCCCTTGGTCGACACGTAATTCCATGGATTTTGGGTAATAGTGTACAAATCAATGTAAGTAATTCGTAATGCGTGTTACATCATTTTCGGGATTGGATGTCGCAAATAGTCGCTCCATGAATAAATCGTGTCACGTAATTCATTCCATCCGTGTGTTGTGTTGCCTTTTGAGATGTTCACATAAATCCACGTTAACGTTGGACACACCAACAAATCTCCATTGTATGGGATGTGGGGCGAGCCGGGTATTTTAAAATTGTTTTCCACATTGTGATGATCATTGAGTGTGATGGACCACACATACTTTACTAGCATGCATTGCATGTAGAATATTTGTGCATATCGATACCACTTGTATTTGTGGAGCATGAGAAGTATCGGAACCCTTCTATTATTCTTATGAATCACTTGAATCATTATAAAATTTAAAGGACAACTACCACTATGAGTAGGGCGTTGACCCTCTCCAACCATACAGATGTTGCAGGTAAATTACAGGTTGATGGTACGGACAATGACCGTTCAATGGAAAATGGTTTGAATAGAGAAGAAGAATAGTACACAATTAGTTTTATTTATTTTCCGCTGCAAACTTTGATAACGTAATAAGCTCCCGTTGAGAAGGTATTTGATGATTTGTTGAACTCTTTTTACTTTAATGGAATAATAAATACAACCAATTTTATTCTCCTGAATGGTTACCTTCATAAATGTAACTAGACGTGATCTAAATGGAAAAAAAAAAAAGTGCAATTTAAAAGCATCCAATTTTTACATTATTAACATCCAAAATTCTCGGGGACGAGTATGTACTCGGGCCACAAAAAATGGGGCATTATATGGGCAGCCAGTTGCCAAACTTTTGCCAAGCAATTATGGAAGCTGATCCCAAATAGCTGGGAAAGGTTGTGATGATGATTTTTTTTTTTGGAAGAATAACAAAACTTTTTATTGAAAAAACCACCGAGGCAAAAGCCAAGGCAAGAAAAGCATACAACCCAAAGAGAGACAAAAGATTACAAATGTCCATGTCTCTCAAGCCGGACACCGAACCCACCATTTCAACCAACACCTTCCTCATCACCTCTTCCACAAATCCTCTCCTATGTTGAAAGCTATGGCTCCTATGTTGAAAGCTATGGCTCCTATGTTGAAAGCTATGGCTATTCAGCTCCCCCCAAATACACCACAACATAACTATAAAAACAAGACGCCATATCACCATTCCCTCCTTCCCGATCCCTCCACCATGAAAGGCCCACTAAAGATCTTCAACAAACTCTGACATCACCCAAGAGTTGCTAAAGATTGCGAGAAAGCCTCCCACGCCCTTCGAGTAAAAGGGCAATGGATGAAAAAGGTGATCATTAATCTTGGCATCATTCATAGACACGACACAAATGTTGAGGAGGAGATTATCAATGGTGCGCACCCTCTTCCTACCTGCCAACCAGACGAAGGCTGCTACATTGGGCGTAGTGAGCATGCACCAGTCTCTCCTCGGATGATGGCGGCTACATCATCTTCTAAAATGATCGAACCAAGAAACATCATGATTTGTGAGCTTTCTAAACCATTGAATTCCTTTCAGCCGAGGAAGGATGACGACATTGCATACGAACCAGAAGCCTAACAAAATCACCCATTTCCTTATCCAAAAGCTTCCTTTGGCATGGAGGAGACCACGCCACAGAATCTCCACATATGTAATAACAAAGAGCTACTATAATGTTCTTTTCCATAAACAAATGGGCTAGTCTTGGAAAGTCTTGTAGCGATCTTCTTCCACACCACACATCCTCCCAAAAGCAAATGCGCCTCATATCTCTAAGCAAGAAAGACAGGTCCTCGTTGTTTGAAGGAACCCTCCACTTCAATCGGTCTTTTTTCACAAAAAGCAGACACCCCCTCCAAAATCTTAGGGGCCACCGAAATAACTGCTTTCCACGGTCCATGAGCTCTATATCGCGAAGATTCCCTCACCCTCACCCTCACCCCCACTCCTCATACCATACCTCATACTTGGAAGCAATAACCTCTCTCCACATTCTCCCTTCTTCAGTGACAGACCTCCATAGCCATTTACCTAGCAATGCCAGGCTCATGGTGCCCAGAACCCTTAAACACGCTCCCCCTTGGCAGCGATTTACTTATGATGATGATGAAGAATTTTCACAACACCATAAGTTAAATAAAGTGATCAGGACATAAGAAAATTGTTAGGATTTCAAAATGCAGGTCACTAGCATGATAAAGGAGGGTTGATATCAGGTAGGCAGTTGATCACTGAACTTTTTTGTGAAGCAATCATGAGATTCCCACCACACATCTTTGATCGGTAAAACAGGATCCACAAAACCCACCCAAAATAGCTGAGACAAGTATATGATGATCATCATATATTCATCTCAGATTATGGCTTTTCCAGCCATAATCATGGGAATTGTGTGGCATGTATATTCCTGATAAGTATTGGTTGGGCATATCTCACACAAGACATGTTCTGCTGCAGATCTAATCTACAAATGACTACTGCAGTACCTGCATTCCAAGCAAATTATCTGACATCATAACCCCATGTTCATGTGTAGTTTCCAGCCATAATCATGTAAGTTGTCTAATACCATAGATGTGTAGTTTCCAGCCATAATCATGTAAGTTGTCTAATACCATAGATGTGCATATTGCAGATAATTATTCAGTTGGGATAAAAATTAGGGAGTTATGGCTGACATACATGATGGGGTCTGAGAGAATAGCCCGAAGAGACTCCCCCGATTCGATTGACAAAGCCATGTCCTTCCTCCCACTAAAACCACATCCGTTCTCCCCTCCTATTTCCTTCTGAGAGAGGCCTGACCCATCCTGTCCCTGCAGCATCTGTGTGTAGTAAATATCAGGCTCCGTTAACATAATTGCATTCTCATAATGACCCATCCGACCATGTTGGTGCTGATGTTCACTTAAGCTCCCTCTAATGTTACTTGTTGAGTGCACAATGCCACCGCCATCCTTCACAAAAATTCCTCTGCCCAGTCCTAATTTTGATGAAAAATACCAACTAAGCCTTCAAAACTAACCAAAATCCAATATTTGAAAACATAAGAAAGAGATTGTAGAATGTTCAGAGAGAACTAACAGTTTTTTCAATTGTGTCAGCACTTCTATACAGCTGGGAAAATATTTCCTGGATCTTATCATTCATCTAGAAAGCCCCAAAATGGATGGGTGATAGAAAATAAAAATAAAATCTCACTAACGGAAGAATACCAACATAACCCTGACGTATATAGGCCATTGACCATAGTTTAGTTTCAACCATCCATCTCTGGGCAACAATCAGATAGCTCAGATAATCTGGCGTGGTAGTTTTACAGCATCTCCCATGCAAAGTGGGGCCCACCAGATGAACAGTGCGTAACAGTGAAAGCTGGCTCAACATGTATAGAATGGTAGCTGAACTAAAATTCTGCTAGTTGGATGAGATTTCCGTACCAAAAGAAGAATGCTGTTTGTGTAAATTTGCTTTCTCATTGCGAATTTTCTCCGAGCTACTCTGTACACTACCGCTGCTGTTGTTATTCTTATTTCCATCATCTGCCGCAACCAAACCTTCAACTTCTCCATCCCCTTCATCAACATCGTCATCTTCTTCCTCATCCTCATCTTCCTCGTCCTCCTCGTCGCCTTCTGATCCATCACCACTCGGTGTCCCAGTGCTCCCCTCTGCGTTCCAGTCCTGGTTCTCCGGCCGGTCCCGTGGTTCATAAACACTCCTCCGCAATTCTGCACCTTGTGCCCGGAAGTAGCGCTCACGCGCATCCACATCAAACAGTTTCTCGTCCATGAATCCACCTGCTGCTTCCGCCCTTGGCTTCCGTCCAGGATCACCCACACGCCGGTGTGGCGTGCTAGTGCCACCGCAGGAGTACTGTAAGCTCTCGTCTTGGAAGACCATCTGAGAATTCAAGCCATTCTCACCCCTCTGCTGTGGTGGAACCAAATCCATTGATTCAGAGACCATTTTGCAACCCTAGTTTGTGGAATTCCCCATATAAATTGACAAATGAGGGCTTCATTTAAAGCTAGAAAGATCAGTATAATGAATTTACTGAAAAACTCAGAGACAGGAATTCAAGGAGGAAAAAGGGTTACCTTGAGGAAATCACCAACAGAGGGCTTGAAATAGAGCTTTGAAATACTGTCAGAATGCTTTAAAAGAAAAAGTATTCTAAAAAGAAAAGTGACAAGGATTTGAGGAAATCGAGAGGGTCCGTTTGGAATGAACCCTAAATTTTCATGAAAATCAATGACAGAGGGCTCGACTCAGAGCTGCAAAGATCGAAGTACGCATTCAATAGAGATTGGAGGTGTTTACACAGACCATGGAAATTGATGGTACAGAGCTATCTATATTAAAGGATTAAAATACAGGAAAAAAGGATTTTACCAGAGAAATATAAGAAAGTGATATGGATTTGGGAAATTGGGCGGGCTTTTCTCTGCCGTGAGCTCTATTTTACAAATTTCTTCATAGAAATCAAATAAAAATGAAGAGAAGTTTAGGAAATTTGACGTTTACTGTAACACAAACCCTTATTTGGGTAATTTTCCATGCAAGTTAAGGGAAGAAAGCTTGATTTATAGCTCAAAAGACCGAGAAAACCTAATTTCAGGAGAAATCCGAGAAAAGGATGGGAATTCAGGAGAATTCTAGGTTTCACTGTGACGAACACTGATGTGGGGATTTTCCTAGGGAAAATTATGGGAGGGAGCTCGATTTATAGCTTGAAAGATCGAGAAAACGTATTCTCAAGAGAAATCCAAGAAAATGACGGCAATTTGAGGAGATCTCATCGTTTATCTGTCCCGAACTCTAATTCGGGAATTTTTCTACGGAAATCGATAGGCGGGAGCTCGATTTATAGCTCGAAATTTAGAGAGAAGGGATTTTCAGGAGAAATCGGAGACAACGACGGGAATTTCAGGACACTTTAGGGCTTTTTTTCTCTGTCATGAGCCTAATTTGGGGTTTTTCTCTACTGAAACTGGAGGTCGAGATAGCGGCAAAAGGGATTTATAGATGGGAATTGGGAGTTTGGATGGAAGAAATCGAATGAAATTGACAGGTTTGTATGGGTTTTCTAGCATGCGAGATTTTTAAGAGGGAATGGACAAAAGAAAGGGACCGGCTTTTAAGGTTTTTGATGACTCCGGTGCTAGTTCACCACTGTTTTGAAAATGGTGTTGACTAAATCTGCCGTACGCGTGGCATTTTATACCTGAATCAGGCCGTTCAATTTGTGTGGCCCATTGTGGATTGAGCATGACCGGAAAACATTCTGATTGGATTATCTCGATCAGCTTACTTGCTCCTTGATTGACTCTAGGCGGTCTTTTTGCGACTTATAACTTGAAGGATTGGGACTGGTTAGCGTGTAATCTGGATGAATTACTGGCATTCTGCCAGCTCTTTATTTCTAGTACACTTACGTGGATCAATGGGATGCCACCACGTGTAAGTGTCAGCGATTGAATAATGGACAAAATTCTTACATGCGCCGTTTTATCATAGTTTACTTTCGAATTAGTGTGTGTAGATCAAATAATCTAGGGGCGTGTTTGGGCGGTGGGATTAGAATGGATTAGAAGGGCCTTGGGATGGGATTTGAAAAACATAATTATTATCCAAGTTAGGGATTGTCCCCGGTTGCATTAATGTCATGCTTTGTTGGTAATACAGTGGTACATTGAATGGATATACCCACTGTCATTTGAAATTAATGAGAATAATACACATATGTTATATCTAAATTGTTCATTTATTTTGTAACCTCATTTTATAGCATGGGCCTAAAAATGAGGTTGATCCAAAACTTTTGTGGCCCCAAAGAAGTTTTCAACGGTAAGTATTCAATCCCCGTTGCTTTCTATGTTGGGATTCACTTGAGCTTTAGATTTACATGATTTTTTGGCTCATGCTCTAAAATAATCTTGAAAAATGGGTGGACGGTGTGGATATAGCCCACACATCATGGTGGGACCTACACAACTTGCTAACATGAAGACATCATTTGATGTGTTATATGTGGTGTATATTAACTTTAAAATGAGTTAGAACTATATACGTGAGAAAGAGCATTTAAAATTATATTATTCTAAAAATATTCTCTAAAAAAGTAAAAGTCCCATTAGGGCATGATTTTCTCACCCCGAAAAATAATGATAGAATTTCATCAAATGACATCCCTATTTAGCATTAAATATTGAATCTTTACTAAATACAATTCTTTATAGATAAAGTTGATTAACATAAAAACCACAACAACTTTACAATATGGAAGTCTTGAGATGTAAAAATCTTGCCAACACATGTGAGGGTATATTTCACTGTTACATGTGACCTCACGTGATAAGACACCTTAATGTGGAGGAATTAAAGAGACTTATATAGTCGAACGTTTAGGTTTTTCATGATGCAAAAGACAATGCAAGGCCATCGTCTCCTAGAAACTTATAAAAGTAGCACCGGACACAGACCTCCACACCTCATGCTATTATAATCAAGTAGAACTTTATTTTTCCATCCACTATGGACGTTTATTTTTATTTTTTTAATTCAACCACATCGTTACTCATAGCATGGGTCCGTAGTTTGTTCTTAGTTTATCTCTACATTATTCATTCACGACATCCCGTTAGATTGCTCGATGTCTAACGATGATTGTGGGGCTTTCCTGCTAAGTGTCAGATGATTTCGCCGGTCATCTTGCTGCGAAGTTTGATCCACACCAGACGATGAGTGAATAGTCAAAACAGGACTATTTTTCCGCATGCTTACTTCCAATTAAGAACAAGAACGGGTTGTCACCTCGCCGACCATTTCGCCATGAAGTCCGGTTTCGATTAAGCAACGAATAGAACGTTGAAGATCCGCCTAATTGGTCGTCTCGCCTTGATAGTCGGTTCCGATCAAGTAATGAGCAGATCTCCATCCCGCACATCACAAACATCCCACTACGAAGCTCAATCCTGATTGGGTAGTGAAGGGATCATCGTTCCTCAAAATGATCGTGAGTGTCATTATTGTAAACATTATTAGTAGAATAACATTTTCAGCTTATATCTTCTTTCTCTATATTTTATTGTTGAACTGTAGTTGCAAATCACGCTGAAAGAACAAGTCTTTAAAGCGGTAAGCTCACGTCTATTATTACAAGGCAAAGAGAACTCATTCGAAAAGATTGGCCTAATTTCATTCCACAAATCACTTGAACGGAGTGCGATATCATTGGGTGAGAGGACTTTGAATCTTGTGTCCAGTGTTCAATTTGTCCTTCTTACTGAAGGGGACACCAACAATTTAATAAGCCCTTGAGTCAGGTAGACTCTGGTACACCCTCACATCTTATTCACACACATGTGCATTTAATCTAGGCCATCGCTCACACGTGCAGCATAATCTGATTAAATCGAGAGCAACACTCTTTTTGACACATCCAATGGGATGCACGTGCAACCAAAAGTTCAGTAGTTCAACAGTATAGTTAAAAGATCTAAACTCATGAATAAGCAAAAATATAAGAAAGGCGTATATAAAAGGATGTCTTTAGAAGAAAATCATCTCCCATCACTTGCCTGGAAAACATATATGCTCTCCCAAAGCATGTGAGAATGCAAACCGAGTAATGCTCAGGTTCATAAAATGTCTTGATAGTTTACTACTTATTAATAGTCTGAGTGAAATAAGGCATCCATATGAAGAATGACGAAGCTTTAATGTAACACCCCGGATTTCTACCAACCTGAAGTTAGACGTCCTTAGGCAATGGGTCAACCATATTGCTCTCGAAGATCAATCCTAAAGTCTAGAAATCACTTTTCAACCCATTTCCTTCAAAATCTCACCTTTCACCACCTCATTCTTCGAATTTCTCCAAGTATTTTCATATTAGATACAAATCATAAAGTTTAAATGGTAAAGAACTAAACTTAAACTAAACCTTACTATAAATGGTTCATACATGCATAAAATGGGAGTTTGACTATAGAATTTTTATAATCTCATGATGTAGATAGGTTATTTGGTTGGACTAGCTTCTTCTACCCCAAAATCATATATTGTATGTCGCGTAACTCATTCCGATTTACAAATGAGACTTGATAAACGCCTCGACGGACTCGTGGGCCCAAACGACTCAATTCGAGGGGATCCAAGGTAGGCCCCACATGTTTCCGTCATCCCTGGGGGGTGAGGACCTCGCCCCTGGGGCGATTCCTCGCCAAATAGGTCAGTGACCTGCGAGGACCTCGCCGATCTCGTCCGTACAGCGCTCAGGCAGCCTGATTCTGCATGTTTTTCTGCACATTTTCTTAAACTTTGAAAAATCATATCTCCTTTGTTATAACTCCAATTTAGGTGATTAAATAACCAGATTGAAGATAAATGAGTCTAGTTTTATATAAAAATATGTGAAAAATATAATAAAATATTTAAATTAGTTTAAAGTAGGTTGTTGTGAGCAACTGTCCGAAAATTACTTGTAGGACAGCTGCTGCTTCTGGAATTTTTAGAAATTTTTTACTATTTGAAATCTTATGAAATTTTCTAAAGATAGGGTAAACTTGATGATGAACCACTAGAAAAATAATTAAAATAATATGATAACTATAAGTGTCCAAAATGGGTCATAGAATGGCCCTAGGACCACATTCTGCCATAATTAGGTTAGAATTTAGTTGAGTACCAAACTGAATACTCAGTAGAATTAACTTGAACCACTTTAAATACGAACTACATGACCCAAAATGAGTAGGACAACTAACGCTATGTTACCCTAAAACCTAGGATCAAACTCTAAACCCATTTGATCTTAGGAACCCTTTGAAACTTCGTATTGGATATAGACCGCGCGTCGAAAGTTCGATATCTATAATCTTAGACCATTATGACCGCTTAGTTGGACTTGACAATCATTTTGAAAATCAAGCCCAACTGATGTGCTGACGCTATTGTACTGAGGTCGGAGTGAAGAGAGTGAGAAAAGGTAAAGATTTAGAAAAGAAATTCTAAATCTGGCACGTGTCGTTGCGCACTGTTTTTAAGCGTTCTGACTGTCAGAATTCAATCAAATTTCACCCTCGGATCAGGAAAAATTTACCCTTTCATGTCATAGCACTTGTGGCCGTGATCGAGTTTCGGTGACCGCTGAACTGAAACTGGTCCGCCATGGACGATCTGAAAATTCGATTGGACTGAAAACTTAGCTTGACCTAGATCCAATATTAGTGAGCTTAAGTCCGACCGCATTTAGTAACAGGACCTCCAGAAGTGCTCCGTTGGATCGGAACAAACCCGATTTGGTTATAACCCAAGTATACCTTGGCTTAGAGTCTGTTTTGGTTGTGTTTGGGATTATAAAAGGGCCTTAAGCCCTTAGCTTTCTAACCCATATGAATTTGGGGAAAACCATAGGAGAGAGAAGAGAGAAAAGAGAGAGAAGTGAGGGAGAAGTTGGGGACTTCTCCTGGGACTATTCCCTGTTGCTCCACGTGCCAAAGCCATCCACCTGCATTATTATTCCGGCGATTCCAGCTCCGTTCTTAGGTAAGAAATCATAACCCTAACCTGTTTTAGAGTTTCAAATAGCATAAGTGATGATGTAGCTAACCTATTTCATGGTATAGGTTGTCGTTGGGCCGTTGACGAAGACTTATCGTCTGAATCAACTCCGTTTCACAATTTCTGGTTTAAGGTGCGGACTATATACGTTTAGGTTATGGTTTTCAAGACTTTCAATGTTAAGTAATGATTTATTCTTGCCTAGGATGCTATTTCACATGTACAAAGTGTTGTCCGTTTCATTTTTCAGTTATACGTTAACTATATTGAATATACTGTATTCCTCGTATTTTTAAAAAATACCGTATACGTATAAAATCTGAATTTGTGCTTAACATGATTATTTGCCGTGAATATATGCTTGTTACATGTATGACAACTCCTTAGCGAAAGGACTTGCCCTGGATTACGCCACGGCCAATATACGCTATATATGTTAAGTGTGTAGCCCACGTGTTTGTGAAAATGTTTAAATGAATACGAAACCTGGATTCATGCATGCC
Source organism: Magnolia kwangsiensis (assembly GCA_037074715.1). Classification (NCBI taxonomy): domain Eukaryota; kingdom Viridiplantae; phylum Streptophyta; class Magnoliopsida; order Magnoliales; family Magnoliaceae; genus Magnolia; species Magnolia kwangsiensis. Next base: position 6,772,000 of record CM073578.1, on the reverse strand, counting down.
ATGATTATCCGTCGTGGGAATATGCAGGTGATATATGAGGCAACTCCCTAGTGAAAGGATTTGGTCTAATACATGTACAATCAACATACACATGTATGATAATGTATGTATTCTAAGCGTTTGTATAAATGACTGAATGAGTATGAACTTCGCTTTCGTGCTCGCCATGACTAACTGTCGTGGATATAGGATTCTTGTATAGGCGATAACCCTTTGACGAAAGGTTTTACCCTAATACGTATGTTAATTAATACATAATACGTATTATATAATAGGTGTAGTCTAAGTGTTTGTTTAAATGTCTAAGTGAGTTAGTAGTTAGTAGAGTGTGATTACTAGAGTGGTTGGGATATGGATCCCCATCACAATACTTGTATGAATGATTTCCTTCATGACTCATGTGATTGCTAAATGAGTGTATGATTTCTTCCATGGATTGTGTACTTAGTCAAATCATGATAAATGTGTACATAAATTCCTCCATGTACTGTTTACATTCAAGTTATACTTCATGATTGCTCACATGGATGCTGAATATGAATCACATGCTAGTTATTAGCTTTGCTTGTGAATGGGGCTGTACTAAAGTCCAGGTAATCGGAAAACATTCCGTGAATCGTGGTTGAGGTTGCTTTCGCCACACAAGATAAGTTTAGCGAATCTGAGTCGTGCTTGGGGTGTTCGGCGGTGGTTAGGCCACACGGAGTGCTTATGCATTCCATGTCGTTCAACTCAACGTGCGCTTGGCCTAGTTGAGCTTATCAACTAACCCAATTGACCGATGTTTGTTCACTATTCTTGGTCGCAACTGTTTGAACCTAAGGTACCAAACTTACCATTGGAAAGCTCCTCTAACCTTGGTACCTCGATCCCCTAAGACTCATGAGCCGGGCATGGTGGTATGGGACACCGTGGTCGAGCTGTCGGCCTACGCTGGGGCCATAAACCTCCCCGTAGTGACCAGTGAGCAACCTAGACTCGTGAGCAGATTATGGTAGTATGGGACATTATATTCTTGTTGTCGGCCTACATTGATAAGGTGATGGGGGAGCGATGCAACGAGTGCGAGCAACAGCCCTGACAGCCCTTTGTAATGACCTCGAGCGTACTCTGAGTCTACGTGAGACGACGACCCTTCCGTAGCAACAAGAGTACAACTAAGCCTGTATTGATAAGGTGATGGGGGAGCGGAGCAACGAGTGCGTGCAACAGCCCTGACAGCCCTTGCAGCGACCTAGAAATATATCATCGTATGAGATTACTAGGAGTGACGACCCTAGACAGGATCCTTGTTTGAGTATTGATATAAGGGAGGTACCTTAGCTTCCCAATCCTGCTGTATGAAAAGGACTAATAACAATTCGGTAATCATATTCATATCACACTCCATGTGCCTGGAAGATGTGGAGCACCGAGGGAAGAAAGCATGTCGCGGACGTAAGATGGTGTCGCATGAGGGAGCATGTCGATGAGGGCATCCATCATGTCATTTCATTCTTACATTAATCATAGTATTTAGGAATGTTTGATTGTAACTCTCCTTAGGGCCCATTGATAGACTCATACTAGTTACTATTCATCGCTTTATAACATGCTTAGTATAATCCCATGACTCATGTCCATACGCATCATATGTATGCTTGATTTGAGTAGTGACTGATAATAGCATATGCCATTTGGCAGACCACTTATGGGACCCGTTATAAGATAGAGTGCCCCACATGATCGCGTAGTACGCGCTGGATTTCTACATGATTTGATGGCGTGATTCATGCATCTCGCATATGTATGACTTGATCACTGCACGCCCTAGCGACATCAGGGCCGTGGCTCCACAGGTACATCGTGGATGGCCGTATTGGATACCGAAAATACTTGATTCTAGCACTGTGGGCACTTAGGATGTCCTTGGGTGAGAGTCCCAGAACCTTTTTGGTACCAGGAGATGCTTCAAAGTCTATATCGAGTGGATACACGAGCGCCCGAGTATCGAATACCAGTAGGCCGCGTCTCCCACTGTGTCGTGGTCGGTTAGAAGGGGGTGTGGCCTTATCCACCTGAGTGAGGGGGCTATAATCTAGAGTGAGTTTGACCAGCTCGTAAATGAGTTCACTATTGAAGATCCGGGTAGGTATTGGCAGACTACTGGTCAGGCGGAAAGTGAGGTCTATTCCGTTTGCTTGACTGTGCAGCTAGGGAGGTGGCAGTCGCTGCGAAGTGTATTAGACCCCGGTGATATCCAAAGGAGAACTATACTGATATATGTACTTGATGAGTACCGACTTGTTTGGATTGCATTTCGCATATGACATTCGGCTATGTAGGCCTTACATTGCATCGGTGTGGCTGATGACATTCATATCTCACATCGCACGGCCTTGGTATGACCGATAGCATTCACGTCTTGCATTACTTAGCCTTGGCATGGTTGATTCTATGGACTTACCGCATACTTCCGCATTGCTCTGATATTGTACACTTGGCGTTTGCCTTACGCACACACTTACACCACCCTCTAAGCTTTTGTAAGCTTATGCACGACAGTTGCGTGCAGGTAGCGTTGGACAGTAGCAACGCTGAGGTAAGAGTGCGTATCAGGACCTTTTGGAGCTTTTTGATCACCTTGTATTTTCCTTTCTGCATTGTGCTTAAAGTTTTTGATATAGTGGATATGTGGTGATGTTGTTTTGTGACTTGGTTATGCTTGTGGTTATGCTCCATTACAAAAAAAAAAATTTATTCTGAAAATCCTCCTTGTAGGATCCCAGGATCGGAATCTGGCATTTGATTGTCAGGAGCCGAGAATGGGACACTACGGAGGCTGCCTGCACCGGATTCAGCAATCGGGATTCATGTGACACCCCCTCCCTCCCTCCCCCCCCCCCCCCCCCCCCGCACACACACAACTCATATCCTAAGAGGCGGTATTATGTCGACGCCGATTCGCTTGAGGACAACATCTTGTGCCTTTAGTGTCACAACTTTACTTTGCAAGTATTGAATAGCCTGATGGGTAACCTGTCCTATCGTAGGCACATCAAAAGGGGAAAAAATCGGCCGGATGAATACTAAAATTGGATAGATGAATAGTGGTTGGTGAATTGTGTCAGATGAATAGTACAGACGACTGGATGTGAAAAGTGCCGACGACCAGATGAATAGTAAATCAGCCGTTTGAATAGGGCCGACGACCAGATGAATAGCGTTGCCGATTAGGTAAATAGTGAAATTGGTTGAATGAATAGTGTCAGTCAATAAATAGTTTCTGCTGATGAATAGTATTAATTGGTGAATAATACCACTGAATAGTATCGATGAATAAAGCCGATGAATAATATCAACGGGTGAACAGTGCCATTGAATAAAATCAATGAATGATAGTTGTGAATAGTAAAAAAAAGAAGGAATAATGACAAAAAAGAAAACTATTGGTTAACGTCTCTTCATGTTCTCCAAGAACATTTTCTGAATGCAAAGAAACGTGGGGGCATCATTTATATCCGTTTTTTGCACACTTACGTTGGTCAATGAGATGTTGTCATTCGTCGGCATCACGTGCTAAATGATAGGCAAAATCCTACTCATGGCCTCCATCATTGTTTATATCCAATTTGGCGTGCCTATATCAAACGATCCGAAAGACCCTACGTGAAAGTCATGCCATGTGTGGTGTAAATCAAATTCAAGAGAATGGGTTAGAGACGCGCATAGAGTCTCGTTAAAGCAAAGCAAGAGACTCACTCTCTCAATATTAAATGCCAAAATCTCATGATCAAATGAGATTTCTATCTAGCATTAAATGCTAGAACCTTGCACGACTCCGTATAATACAAGGTCACCGCATCTCATAAGCTTATAAAAAGGAGCACGCAACGAAGACCTTCAAGCCTCACACCATTACAATTAAGTACAACTTTATTTTCTCGCCCATAATGGACGCTTATTTATTTATTTAAGTTTAGTTCCGTAATTGCTCATACCATGGGGCTCATAGTTCTTAGTTTATCTCTCTACCCTTCAAGTTTCTTGAATTTAGAATCTACTATTTACCACCTTCTTAGAAATCCTATAGTTCAGGAAGTTATTCTTTGCTCTTGGGAACTCTATGATAAGATTTGTTCAACTCCAGCAAAATTTTTGAAGCTTTTTGGGAATCTGCTTTAGTTGAATTTCCTGGATGTGCTTGAGACCCCAATTTTGGGTGGTAAATGTTGATGATTATCTGCTGCATTTGAGACTTTGATGCTGGGTAATAAGTGTTGATGAGTATTTGCTGGAAATCAAAATACAATATGATGGAAAAGAACCTGGCAAACACCTATTGCTACGGTAGGGCTATTGAGAATAACTGTGGCAATAGGTGTTTAGCTAGTGATTATTACAACGAGGATTGGATATTGAAACTTCCATCAAGAACTTGCTACTGGACGGTGCTATGTAGCCTCACCAAGATGCATTTGTTTCATCCTCTCCATCTATACATTTTGCTAGCTCTGTCCAGGTGGACCACATCAACTTTCAGGTGGACCACATCGCAGAAAATAGTGGTAATTGATTGCCCACCAGTAAAAACTTCGTGGGGCCACTTAAAAAGTTTTGGATGAGTAAATATTTGTGTTTTCTCTTCATTCATGTCCATGCACCCTTACCAATAAGTTGGATGGAAAATAAACATTACAGCGTACCTAACAAAAATTTTAATTGTTGGCATTTAATCACCACCATTTTCCCATGATGTGTTCCACATGAGAATTGGATTTACCTGATTTTTAGGCACAATAACTGATAAAATACATACATCATGGTGGGGACCACAATCCTACTGAAGGCTGCCTTCAAAATCTGCAACTACTAAAATTAGTTGAACTCACAGTATAGAAAACTCCACTCTTAAAGCACTACAAGTTGTGGCACTCATGGTTGCATTAGAACACTCACACAACACAACCCATTAATCACCCTCCTTCATTAGGTTCATTAACTTATTTCATGGGCCAACATACAAACATCTAACCACTTGATATCTCAACCATCTCACGCAATGATAATATCCTATATATCTTGGTAGTCTTTCGTGGGTCTTTACTCATGGCTCGACTTACAAGAGTTTCAACACAGTTTATGGGTTCCATTCTCATTGCTCTGTGTGTGTGTGGGTGTGAGAGTGTGTTAAAAAAAAATAAAAGCCTAGTCTTTTGTCAGTATATTTCCAATCTTCTTCTGTAATATTTAGAAAAAGTGAGCCATAGTTCTAACATAAGATATCATCATAAATGCTTATACTCCAAGTCAAGTGGAGAATGCATGAAGAAATCAGGTGCTTGTATCAGCATGGAAAAAAAGGTGATAATGGATATGGGTACTTGAATTAATCTGCGGGTGTACAGGATTAGGTGAGAGCCCGAACTCACTCAAGATGGTGCTGCCCTTACCGGGGGCCTGCATTGATGTATGTATTATGTATCCACACCTTCTATATGTTTTTTCGGATAAACTTAGAGCATTATTTCAAAAAATGAAGTAGATGCAATTATCAGGTGGACTATACCATAAGAAACATTTGTAATTGACAGTATCGCTATCAAAAGCTTCTTAGGGCACACCTTAATGTTTAGGTGGTGTTTATTTACCATCCAATCGGTTGATAGAGGCAAATAAGACTGGATGAAGGGAAAAAAAACAAATTTCAGCTTGATTGAAAACTTTTGTGGCCCATTAATAGTCAATCATCACTGTTTCTTATAATATGGTCCACTTGATAATTGGATCTGCTTCGTTTTTGTGTTAATGCGCTGCAATGATATGGAAAAAGCAGATGAACAGCATAGATACATAATACATACATTAAGGTGGGTCCCATGGTAACCCTACGGTAAGGGCCCCACCTACTTGGGCGAGGTCACCTAATCCACTCCCGTCTAAATATGGTTTAGATAGATGTTTGGGTGGGGATACTGACAGCATTTTGAGTCCATTTAATAATGGACTAGGCTAGGTGGGACGTGGATTAGCTACTGAACCCACTGGAGCAAGTCTGGCTACTAAAGTGATGTCAAGTCATTCTTTGGGCCGTGCTATCCACACCGTTCATCTACTTGGAGATATCAGTTTAGGTCATGAGCCAAAGAATGGGGCAGATTCAAAGCTCAAGTGGACCCCACCACAGAAAACAGTTGGGACTCTGATGCCCACCGTTGAAACTTTCCTAGGGCCCACCGTGATGTTCATTTGAAATCCAACCTATTTATAAGTTAACACAGACATGAAATAAGGGAAAACACAAATATCATCTTGATAAAAAAACATCAATAGCCCAAAGAAGATTTTAATGGTATGTCTGGTCCAATGTTTTTTATTTTTTTTTGGTTTGTTTTTGTGGTGGAATCCAATTTAGCTTTGGATCTGGCTCATGTCCTAAAATGATCTCTCCAAATAAGTGGACAGCGTGAATATAACACATACATCATGGTATGCCCGACAGAATATGGTGACCTCACCTCCGTAGCGTGGCTCTAATCCGCATCTAGGCCAGGTGTGGTGGTACCTGCGGGACTTGGATTAGCTACTGACAATGCCGGTAGTGAAACCGCTGCTGAAGTGACGTCACCAAGTTTTGGGCATATTATGATGCATATTTGTATCGACGCCGTCCATCCATTTGGAGAGATCATTCTCATGCATGAACCAAAGAATGAGCAAGATTCAAAGCTTAAGTAGACCCATCATAGAAAGAAGTGGAGATTGAACACTTACCATTAAAAATTTTTTGGGAGCCAAGAAGTTTTGGATTAAGCTGATATTTGTGTTTTCTCTTCTTTCATGTCTGTGTTAACTTATGAACAAGTTAGATTTCAAATAAACATCATGGTGGGCCCATTTTAATTAGTAATGAATGATAATTGTCACTTTTTATTTACAAATTTAGGTAAGTTTATACTATTAAACCATGAAAGTGGACTTGCATGTACAAATACTGAATACCATGATGTGCATCCTAATTAATCATGAGATGGATAAAAAAAATCGTTTTTAAATTTTAACTATTTAATTTTTAATTTAAAATATAGTGTTTCTATTTCTTTATGATTCTACAAATGGAGAATGGATTCCATTCCCACTCTGAAGAACAAAGCTTTCTACAATTAAGATAATGAATTTGATAAAATAAATTATGTTTAATACATTAGAGTGGGCCCACTAAGTTTAAAGGTCACACAAAATCCCATTCGTTAAAGATAATTAAAGTTATTCATTTCAATATACAATGATTACAATAAACTCACCTTACAATTCGGATCAAAGGAGAGAGAAAGGAGGATTGGACATCTAGAGGTGAGAGACCCAACCAAAACATCTTGAAAAAGGACATGGAGGCACCATTTCCCTGTAGCCAAAATGGCTTTAGTTGTTAGATGGACAATGAAAGAATGACTCTTTTTAATGAATTACAAATAGAGCTTAGAGTGCATAAAGCAGTAGGTCGAATGACTTTGGTAGTCAATTTGAACTCTATATATGCTACATGTATAAATACAAGTGCATGAGTATACTATCATGGAGCTAAAGTATGTCTTCATCACCATTTTATAAAAGGTGGTAATTCTCCAACCACACACATGACATATTTGTATGGAATACCATACCATCTAAGTTGACAATCCAATTCTAAACAGAGCATAATCCAAAAGTTGCATTAATAAGATAGTTGTAACATTTATCTTTTTCTTTCATGGCTCATTAGGTAACTTGGATTTGGAAGCCTTATGTATTTTAATAGTGAATAATCACTTCTATTAGTCAACCCTACATATCCCATCCATAGCTTAGGAAAACTTTGTATAAAATAAATAAAGTCACATTATGAATTGGGTGGTTCATTTGATCAATGTAATTTTCATATGGTATCTCATGAAATATGTTATGGGCATAATCAACAATTCATACCAACTATCTTTGCAAAATAAAAGAACGTCTAAAATATCTTCTTTCTTGCCATCCATTAGTTTGGCACATTATGGCCCACCTGAGGAGTGAAGCAACAGTATTATTATGCCAGAACATATAAAAAGTATAGCCCATTGAATAAAAATTTTGGATTGTGCATAGCTCCCTATACTCTGAAATGTTCGCTACTTTAATTGAATCACATCACAACTCTCCTTTATGCTATTTGTTCTCCTCTTTGTCTTTACTTCGGTCCACAACATCAAAATTTTCTTCTTCTGTATATCTGGTAGTGTAACACCCTGATTCTCATAACCCGAGGACGATTGCTCGAGTATGAGAACCCGAGTATTACGTTATAAAATGGACCATCATACAACTAATAAATGGTAATTCTCATGACACAAAGTGAGGTAATTGCTACGTAAGCTAAGGACATTATGAGAAACAACCAGGGAGTTCAATACAAGTAAAGGAAAAAAATGAAATCTCACATAGGAAGTTTAATACAAATAAAATGAAAGCAACATGGAATCCCTCAGCAGGGGAATTGTTATTACAGCTCAAACAAAATTTAAAATCTAAGATATGGAAGTAAGTAAAATCCTAAGTTATCAATTGAGCTCCAACGGCTCAACAACATCGGCATAGAGGTCCTCAGTGCTGAACTCCTACTCAGCCGTCCCTGGAATCTCGTCATAGGGGTCTCCACCTGTCATCAAACCTGTATCTATTTGGTGCAACCGCACAATTGGATGAGCGAAAACTCAGTGAGAATTTTCCTCAAAGATTCATGCGTACCAAGTCATTCCAAAACAGTTTAAACTAGACATAATTAATCATATTGAAAATAAATGTGAATTTAAATGTAAATGTATGGATGTACGAATGTATGCTCAAGTCACAGATCTGGGGATACACATCCAGCTGTCAAAATAAAGGGTTGCACAAGGCAGACTAGTCACTCGAAAAAATACTCATAGGTACGCCCATGGAGAACTAGCCACACGGAAAAGACCATGTAGGTGAGTGTGCCCAAGGATATCTCCTGAAAAAATACACGGGGTATACCTGAGGAGTGTCTAATCCCAAAAAATTCTCATGTAAATAAAGAGCACCCAAAATGACACAAATGCACATACTCTGTGAGTTTAATTGAAGTGTTGGAACTTATAGTAAATCGAACAGAGTGTGTCTTACATTGAGCACTCAGAAAAGCTCATATGTTATACGTGAATGTTATGCACCATGATACCTATATACATTCCTTAGATTTAACAAGATTGCTCTCATAAACATCATCAAAGCTCGGGGTCTTTTAATTAGATATCAAACATCAATCATAAATCCTAATAATTCCTCTAGGCTCAAGTAAAGGCCCACAAATGCGGTGTGTCAATCTCAAGTATGGTTAAACAAGTTAAAATATTTAAAGGTCCATTCCACATTTCTTACCAAAGAAGACATTCATCATATATTCCTCATTATACAATTTATAAGACAAAATAAGGGATCAAGTCATAACTACTAGAAATGTACCTATATTTAAGCAATCACGAATGTGCCATAGAGAATATAAGGCTAAGTTTTATACACATGGTTAATCCATATAGAATTAGAGTAATAGGAATTTAGTATTAAATCATGTTCATTGCTATGAAATAGGAATAAAAGGATTATATCACTATTCACATTATTCCAAAATTCCATACACATTAAATTCGAAACTAAAACGGCCTAGCATATATAAGAAGTAATGGGGCAATTATACTATTTGTAAGATGGTTGGAAACGAGATTCTTATCTCATGTTATAATTAGTATGTGAAATCAAGCAATTACAAATGAGGCATAAAGAGTATAATGCAAATTCCTATAAATTAAATTAGAGAAATATGGTTCAAACATTAACTCGTGATTATCAACATCAACTAGAGGTTGAATGGAGTGAAAATCAGTATTTACATCATTCTAAATTTCTCTACTCTTTAGGCTTAACCAATTTGGAATTCAATGACATGAAGGAAGAAATGTGGGATATTCCTCACCTTGGTTGGATGTTGTTCCTTATCTGGATTTTCTTATAAGGTGAGTTCAAGAGTCTTTTTTTTTTTGGATGTGGTTGAAGGGAGAGTATTCCTTAAGGTAAACAATTGTAGGCAGTACTTGCAGGAGTTGTTACAAGCCTCAGTGAGTCACTACTGAGTCGACTCAGCTGGGATTTCCAAACAATAGGCTGAATGAGTTAGAGTTTAGGAAATTACTTGCAGTAGCACAAAAATCTCTAGTCTCCTGGTTCCAATGAGGCTTCCCAAGATCTCCTTAGATGATCCTTGAGTAGGGTTTACGGATAGGTTAGATTTGACTCAGTTGGATGACCAAACGAGTCGACTCACCCTTGGGTTCAGAGTAATGTCACAGAAGGTAGTAGGGGTTTTGGTTTTGTTATGGGAAGATTCGAGCCCCTACAATTCCGAGGACCGACATCCCCTTAATCCGATCGGGTACATGAGAGTTAATCTGAAACGATAAATATTGTTGAAGGAAGATTCCCAGCTCGGAGTCTGGTAGTCGGATAAGATCAATCTAAGACTGAAACAGATAGCATGAAGCTCAGACCAGAGACTTCAAATCGCCCCATTATTATCCAATAGGAATACTCGGCTCAACATGACAGGTCCATTGTCTGCCTCAGAACTCGGAGGGGAGACCTCCGGAATACTCAACAAGCAAGGAAAGCCAGGACGTGAGCCTTGGTCTGGGCTTGGCTTGGACTCGGGACACGATCCTTGTTTTACAACTCATGGCTAAGGCTCATGTGCATGTTGGTCTAAATCCGAGGCTTGGAGTCGGGGCATCTTTGGCCAGGGATCTCGAGCTGAGGTCGAGGCGAGGTGGGATGAGGACCCTCCATGTGTTGAACTGTGAAGCTACCTAAAGTGGACACGACCGATTGTTTTGCCCGCAGATATGCACGATACACTACACAATCCCTGGATTACGGACCATATCCCCACGATCACAGTAACCCGCTGATTGAGTGAATCGTGCTGAGATTAACGGACCTGGACCATCTGATAGTCAAGTATAAATACAATGAGACTCCATCGCTACAGGTACGCAACATCTCACACCCTCTCTCTCTACAATTAACTTAGACCCAGATTCCCTTGACCTGACTTAGGCATCGGAGGGTCCCCCGGCCTAGCCAGGGTCTTCTTTGCTCACTCTTTGCATAGGACTAAGGCTCGTTGTGAGTTCGCAGCACCGAGTGGAGGGTGGTCCAGATTTTGTCATCAATAGGTTTCATACCTGAGTAGGGGGCTTTTTTTTTATTATTTAATTAATGGAAGAGGATGAGTGGGGATTGCTCGATCTGAGTTCGAATAGCACAATCCGATTATGTCCTAACTCGACTTGACTTGAGGCTGTGACCCGCCAGCAGACTCAGCACCAACAGTCTCCATTCTCCATTCTCCCAGATCTTCTTCTTCTTCTTCGTCGTTCTCCTCCCATCTCTTTCTACTTTCTATTCTGCATCTTTGGAGATCCAGCGGTAGGAATCAGCTGATCTCGGTCTGACTCGTCAGCAAGTCGCACACACGGTGTAGCAGAGGTGCATTCGCACCTACCTTTCTCTCGTTTTCTCCTTTTTCTTCTCTCCATCTTTCCTTCTCCTTTATTCGGCCTAACTGACCCGCCTAGTGCCAGAGGCAGAGTGAGTCGACTTAACTAGGACGACAACTCGACAGCAAGCTGTCCATAACAACACTTGGCCCTTCCACTGGTTCTCCCCTTTTCTTCTTCTTTTTGATTTTCCTCCTTTCTTTTCTGCTCCTCTGTTTCTCTGTTTCTCTCTCGTCTTTCACTTTCCTCACTCCCAATCTTCTCTCAGCAGATTGACGACTCGGGCCGAGTCGGGTTGCTACCTGCAACTCCATGCAGTGGCGCCAAAAGAAAAATTCCCTCTCTCTCTACTATTTTCTTTCTTTTTCTGCCTCCTTGGGATTCACCCTAATTCACGGCGATTTATAGCCATTCCGCTTCTAGAGGGTTCTGCAGCTAATCATGAGGATTAGCGTGGAGATTATGTGAGTAAATTGGGAATGGTTTGTCATCAGGGCCTCCCCAAACATTAGATCTGGTGCAGGGGCTGATACGATCTCACCTGATGGGTTTTAAATAGAGTGGGCCATATGATGAACGACCCGGATAAGTGAATGGGCCCGTTTTTGCAGAATTTGGGTTTCACAGTCAGTTTGAGGAAGATGGAAGATGAAACTGTCATTTTTCAACTGGGCTATTTATCCATAGATCAGGGCCGTTTGGACTGTCCTGATATGTCTTAGAAGTAATGTGGGGTCCATCTCACGATGTGAGGAGAGCCGTTGCTTAAGATCCTTGTTAAAATGGGGACGGTAAGGGACGTGGCTGCGCCTCGCCAATTTCTCAGCTCCCTTACGAGATTTTCCGAACAGCCCTAGTTCAGACGTCTAGAATGCTCTGAGGGAAGCTTCTAGATGGCGGAGATGGTTGAGATTTTCGCTAGCCTGAAATGAAAATTATCCTTTCTGCTTTTTGCTGAGTAGAGAGCCATTTTTAGAAATGGTAGGTGTGATTCGGATCTGGTGTCTTGCGTGGGTGAGGTTCCTAAGGGCCTGTTTGGGCAAACAACTTTGGGGGTATTGAGGTGTATAGAATTACCATGTCGGGTGCATTTAATGCCGTCAGTGGATGGTTGGGTGGTTTGGGTGTAGACGCCAATCCCATACCCAGCATCGGTTCTGTTTGGGTGTTGTGGTATTGCAACCATCCCACCAACTAATGCTGTTTGGAAAACCCAGGAATTGCTTCCAGCAACCATCCCAATCAATGGTCCCGATAACTCAGCAGCTGACCCACCCAAAACACCTGAAGTAGAAGAGGAGGACGAGAAGGTAAGTGTTGGTGGTGACGATGGCAACGAAGACAAGGGAGTTGAGGACATCGCCAACGAACTTGCTCCAATCAGAGTCTGAGTTTTCATTGTAGGTAATGGTAGCAATGGTGGTGAGAGATGAGGAAGAAGAAGAAGAAGAAGAGGTATTGAGAATGGTGACAAGGAGGACGACAAGGAGCATGCATGTGGAGACGGAAGCTATGATTTTGATGATTTCTTCACCTAGAGATTCAAGGATGGTAGTGGGGTTTTGAGATTGGGACATTGAAATGGTGGGGTTCTGATGTTCGGCCATTGAAAGGGTGGGATGGGTTGTCCAACCCTCTCTTTTGGAATTTGGGGCTCTCTCTCTCTCTCTCTCTCTCTCTCTCTCTCTCTCTCTCTCAAGGGTGTAGAAATGGCTGATTTTCTTCTGTCTAACTGGGGCTTGAGATTGAAAGTAGAGGACGCTTGAGTGATGTAAGATACGCTCGAACCACACGTGTCTCACATGTACGGAGAGACGACGGAAGAAGAGTTATGTCTCACTTTTTTACTTTGCCATCCAAGGAGGGATTTCGCAATCCCTCCATATCTCCAGCTAATACAGCGAAGGACAGACGACTTCCTGCAGACGACACCACCCAAACATGCAGAGGGGTAGGGTAGGAGGGATTTGACAATCCTATCCCACCTAATCCCCTTTAATACACCGAAAGCCGTTTGCCCAAACAGGCCCTAATGTCCTGGGCTAATGGATTTGCTAGTGGGCATTGGTGATGTGGATTTCTGCATAAGAGAAGAGCTCCTTATGCCATGCTGTCTGGAGCGGACTATCGCACACGCAAGCAGGTATCACAGTGTGTAACTCCGACATGGATAGGGTCGGTGGGCCCCACCGATCATGATGGACGGTCTTGATCATAGAAAAGATCCTTGATGGTGGGCCGTTTCATGATGACAAACAGACAGTTGCGTTTGAATACACGCGTTGCGGGAAATCGGGTGGATCCCTGAATTTTTGAGTTTTCATCGGGTCAAACTCTATTGGACCCGATATCTGATCCAGTGATCGGCGGGTGTACACATTTCTGTGTACATGCGTGGTTAAAAAGTGGGCCCACCCGATGATCTAAGAGATCTGCACTGTCAGATCTCAAGCAGGGCTAGTTCAAGTATTTAATTTTCATGAAGGGTTTGTTAGATTGATGTTGTTAGGTGGTTTGAACTTACGGTTTAGCATTTTTAGCTACTACATATCATCATCATCATTCTTTACGTGCTGATTATCAACAATCTAATGGTCAGATTGTCTCTCCATTCAATGATCAGATTTCTAAAGGTCTCTAGGCCTATTTAAGTGAATTTCTATGGTAGGTTCAACTACCAGAAGTTGGGATCATGATGATCATGTAGTGAGTTGTGAATTTGAATGTCGTGGGCTTGTTGAACTGTGAACCTGATAAATTGGGTTCCAAAATTGTTTAATGAAATCTGCTCCATCCACTCGTCTTGGACACAACTATTGTGTCATTAGGCCAAAGATGAGGCAGATCTAACGTCCTAGTGGCTACAATGCTTACTTTATGTGCCTAAATGGGTATCACTTGACGATTCGGGTTCCAATCTTTAAGATGATCCAAGATTAGGGCCTTCTATGGTTCATATTGGATTGTTTGATTTATCCATCAGAACAATTGGTCTATTAGGGTGATTGAAATCCTAAAAATATGGTGACTTGATGTACTGATTGGTCTCAAAAATCAATGAATGTATAACTTGTTCTAGAGTTGAATATTGCACCTAATGGTAAGATTTGGACTAGAACGTGTGAACGTTTAGATGAATTACATCTGTACTTATTCTAAATTTGGTTACCTGGTAACACCCGATTACTAAAAAGTGCGGGGTGTTACAGGTAGGCATGGCCCTAGATTTGTGATTCAAGCCATTAATATGTGGGTCCCACTATACAAGGACATGTCCCTCATGTGACCTACCCTACTGCACATACAGTGGAGTTTGGGTTCAGTCCTAGAAAAACATCTCATGCCAGGCTCAGGTCTACCTGTTTTAAGCCCATCATGGGTCTGAGCTTGGCTTGGATCTAGGCTCTACCTAGCAGGTAGGCATGGACAGGCCTTGGCTTAGCCTTGGCCCAACTAGTTTAAAGCTTTACTTGTGAGTGGCCATCATGCATATAATATTTTTTTAAGGAAATTAAAAAAACATGACTCACCTTTTATGACTTTTCAATTGCATGATTGTAACAAAATTTAACTAAAACTTCATGACTTGTTAAAGTTTAAAAAGTGCCTAGAAAATCTCCAAACTTGCATTCATGGTTGCAAATTAGAAATTAAATTTTTTATTATGAGATATATGATTTTGGTAATGATTATTTTTCAATATTTTTGTTTAGTTTAATTTTTTGCATCTATATTTTTTTTAAAATATCTTTTTAATTTTTATCTAAAATAAAAACTGTTGAATTATTATTTTATTCATTTTTTATTTTTTAATTATCATTATTTAACTTCTATTTCTATTTTTTACTTGTCAATTAGGACTTGAAATAACTAAGATATTGGAAGAAACTAAAGAAATTATCATAGGTAAAATTTAATTTACATTTTTTTAAAATAATAATTTAAGATTGCATACAATGAATAGCAAAAAGTGTTTCAATGAAATTGCTCACATATGTCAATTAGGTAGTCAATGGGGTTACGTTCCACTGTCACCTGACGTTAATGAAATTCTCTTATTCATTAGGTAGACCATCCATTGTTTGATCATGATTCTGAAATTGGGTTGATTCAACACTTAAGGTGGGTCACCCAGCCCATAAAACTATAATTAAAACATAAATGCTATGGCCTACTTGAGTTTTGGAATACCATGATTACTAGGCAATTATTTCTTCAAAATGATTAGATGAATTGATTAGATGGTGTATAAACACCACTGCCTTGGATACAGCACTCGCTTAGCCAAGTTAACCCAGTAGTAATGTGAGCCACCTTGCTTTCATTCTATTGGACTAGAGTCATATGTTAGTTTAGTAACATTTAAAAAATGACCATGCTTCTTCAACTATACTCGTAGCATAGTTGCACAATAATCTAGATGGTCCAAAGTTTTGATGGAGCATAAATGAAAAAAATGATAAGAGAAAATTATATAATCAGTCTGATTTTCCCTTTAAATTCTGACCACTCAATATTTTACTTTAGTGCCACATACAGGGATAGTTGCCATTGTTTTAGTAGTACAAAACTAACATGATAATATGACAAGTCATTAGCAGGACCATTGCATAAAGTTTCTCACTTTCAAGATAAACATAATAATTCCACTCATCATGTAATTCATGTCCATGGTTAGATATTGAATGACAAAGGAAGACTTCCCAATGATCCATAGTATTACATACATCCATGGAATATAGCCGAGCTTGATTTCACTTGATGGACATCTTCAAAACAGGACACATCTTATGAAATGCTTAGATCTCCCACTAATCCTTGTGATGTTACGTTCGTTGGCCAAAAGGTGTGTGCAGAGTGGAGTGCCTTGAAAATCTTATTCTTCTTTGAAGTAGCTAAATTTTGATAAGATTCACTGACCGTGACACAAACCCTTAAGGGCTAATTTAACACCTTTTTATTTAGAATGCATTGGACTTAAATCACAAAAACATTACAATCAAAGTGATTCATAATCTATAGTTATGTTTGGGAACATGTGATTAGAATCCCATGGAATTCAAATATTGTAACATAATACCATGTGTTATTTTTTAGATAATCTTCATCGTAAGTTCATTGAAATGTATAATTTAGGTAGAAATAAGGTAGTTCCAAGCCTTGTGTATTTTTTTTTCAATAATGCTCTATCAATATCTATGTAAAGGATTTGAATAGTCTAAATACTTACTGCTAATGAGTCACCATTGTTTTTCAAACAGTGTAGAATGGAATTAGATTGTTTATGACTTGACTTTGTGGGGTCCACTACGGTGTATATGTTATATCCATGCCTTCCCTAGTTTTGCCAGCTCATTTTAGGGCATGAGCCCAAAAAATGAGTCATAAATCTATAGGTAAAGCAGACCACACCATAGCCAATAATGGAAATAATGACACTCACCATTGAAACCTTCCTAGGGCCACCATGATTTTTGTTTGCCTCAAAATTTGATCCAAAACTTCTATAGCCCCATGTTTCATCGGCAGTCATCAATTCATGTGTTTCTTGTGGTGGGGTATACTTGAGTGGTAGATCTATTGGGTATGCAATAAGCCTTAAGACAACTTGCCTGGCATGGAAGTTACATCAGATGGAATCGCACAATGCAATACACACGAATCTTACATCAAAAATCTTTACGGGAAAAAACTACAGCACCAAGAGACAAACAATCTACTATGAACATAAAGTTAGAAGAGATGGAACAACTTACATATATGAAAACCCTAATTTTCTCCTTCTCAAAACCCTTGACTCACAAGCTCTCTCGATTTCATTCACGTAATCCCATATTAACTTGGTTTACATAATCCTCGTACATAATTATAAACAAAATAGCGCACTTATGTATTGCGCTCAATCACACATTCAGTCTACCGTGACATCAACAGAGTTTCTCAGTTAACTGAAATTGATTTCCGTTGACTGGAAATACCACAACATGCTTTGGTTGACCCAAAAATTCCTTGGCCAATCGAATAACACTGCACCAGATTGAAGTTACTCTATCAACAAGATCTGCCTCATTTTTTGATCCATTCCTTAAAATGAGGTAGCAAAATAAACAGAAGGTGTGGATAAAACACATCCATCATTGTGGGCCTTGTAGATCTGGATCACCAAGGATGTCTACGGGTTGAATTAAAATAGCATTGGACAATCGCACGTAGTATGTACGTCAGCTCTCTTATCTCATAACCGCTTGACTGTTGCCTTTTTCTCGCGTTCACTTTACATTTCTATATTTAATGGACATGATTTTTTATTTTTATTTTTCATATAAAACTGCAACGATCGAGGATCTTCCATTCAAAATCTCACTGGAACAATGTGTTTCTAAAACTACCGAGTCCAAATCCCCTAAATTTAAACTTCCAAACGTATGGAAAATCCTCCAAATATTCCTAAATAAATCTAAATTCTTGTTGTCAAAGGAACTCTTAAGGTGATGAATGATCAAAATAGTTGTTCCGAACCAAGACATCTGCTCCGTAACTAACGAGCACATGAAAGTATAACCATCTTACCGTGTTCAGGAGCTGAACACTTTTTTTTAAATGTGTAACTAGGTGCAGGTTTTGGATCCAGAAGTAGTGTAGCCAAGATTGATAACGGTTCAATAATTTTGGAAGATGACGGATTTTCTGAAGATGATAAAATCGGCACTTGTTTAAGAATTTTGAAAGATAATGCAGCTGAAACTGGAGTAGACAAAATTGACAGTTGTTTAAGACTTCTTGAAAGTGATGGAAATGACTTGAACCTGAATTACTACCAGGGATGATCGAGCTGTTATTGAAGAATGGTGGAAGGTCTGCAGAAGTTGGGTGGTAAGATGAATGTTAGGCTTATGTTGCTGATAAAAATGAGTCAGATAGAAAATGCTGTTGATAAGTTATTTTCTAATCTGTACCAATAGGTTTATTATTACTAAGATTATTACTTTATTTGAACCCTATCATGATGCTATCGGTGAGCAATATGTGTTTGATGTGGGTTACAAAATGACTACATTTGGAAATTAGCATGATGATCTATTTAATCAACATGTGTTGAAACATTGAGTGTGTAATAGCCCATTTTTCTTTTGTATGGGAAAATCCAATCCATACATCAATAAGATTTCCATTGAAGAACGAAATTGCCTTCAACCACCACTATGCAAAATTACACCCAGAGATGATCCTATCCATCCAATTTCTGGGCTTATTTTGTGTAGATATCTGTATTGCAAGCTGCTGATGGACAATTATTTAGGATAATTTTCAATCCATTATTGGCACTTATCAAATGAATGGTTTGTATTGCTGGTTGGGCCTATTTTTTCCACAAACAATCTTGACCATCAATCTTATAATTAATCATGATTTTCTTGTGATTTTTGATACAATAGTGTGGGAATGCCGCTTGTGAGAAATCCACTCCATCCATCAGTTTTCCCAGCTAGGAGGGAGATGCGCACCTTTGAAATCTTCCCGTATCCACCGTGATGTTTATACTTTGTTCGTCAATATGGGCCCCACATAACTTCGACTACTTCCTGCGGATCTGCGTCCCTAGCCAGTGGGACCACCCTGATAGATGGAGTGGACTCCACAGCCGTGTGCAATGCTGGCACATATGATGGTAACCTACACAAACAGTAAATGAGGTCTCAAGTCCATAAAATCAGACCACAAGTTGCGGTCCACCAAGTGGATAATTTCCAACCATTCATGCGCGTGCCATATCCAATCCATTCAATAGATTCATGGGCCACCATGCAAGCATTGCACCAATCCAACTAATATTAGCCATTTACAAACGACCTTTAATATGGATGGTCAAGATTGTTTATATAAATATAGGTCCAATCAATAATCTGATTCATTTATTTGTTCGGGCCCATCACGGATTGCTTATGATTATGAAGAAATCACGTTGATTAATCCGTAGCTTCTGAAAAAAAGAAACAGAAAAGAAAAAAAAAAAGATGGCTATAGAAAATTGGGCCCAAGCAAGGATGGATTAGATCATTTGAATAGTGAAAATTTTGCTTAGTCCGTGAAATGTGTCTTGAACTTAATGGACAATACAGATTGATTGATTTAAGTGTCCACATGGACTCTAAAGGGCTGTATTTGGGTTGGGCTGGCCATTGGGCCTTCAGGACAGGCACGCCTCGGCCCAAAATTGGAATAGAGTATTAGGCCTATGGCTGGGCTCGGGCTTAATATTCATTCCCATTTTCAAATTGGGCTAGATTTAGACCTAGTACAACAGTCCATTAAAAGAGCTCATTAGAGCTTGCAAGGATAATTTATAATATGGATCCTTACTCTTTCTTTGGTGGTAGACTCTTAGGGGTTTTAACACCAAGTCAAGGGTTCAAGTATCCATAGGTGGTGAAATCCCACTACGGTGTGAGTGTGTGTGCGTGTGTTTTTTTTTTTTTTAAAAAAAATTTTAAAAGGATAATTTATAATACATAATAGATAAAAACAAGCATCTTATCTCCTCTTCCTCCTCTCTTCCCGGAAACAACTCAAGCCTCTCCCCTCTTATCAAAACAGTTTTTGAAATTTTCAAAAAAATAGTGTTTTCTTTAATCTCACATCGGAAAGAATTGGAGAAAAGTTGTAGTTTATAAGTGGCTAAGTGTGTAGTATTCTTATGTAGAGAAATGGAAGATGAGATGCTCGGTTTGCCTGTTTCACACGAGCTCGTCCTACGTTTACAAGTGGTTGAATGTGTAGTATTCTTATTTAGATAAATGGAAGATGAGAGGCTCACTTCGTGTGTTCGTGCTCGGGTTCAAACAGTGTGGCTGTAGTAGCCTTAATTGCCAAAACGGTCTAATAACAGATAGGCCTTGATGATACAATGTTTGATTGTTGATCCAACGATCTTAAACGCTCGAAAAGTAATACCAACTATCAAAAACATTTTACAACTCATATTGATATCTTTAGATTGCTAGATAGCATTGATCCATTTATGGATAACAACAATATTCAAATTTAAGTGCCACAAAACCAGCCTTCATAGGTGCGATAGCAATTACAATAGTAAGAGAGAAAACAGTGAGCATGTAAGATTGGGAATGATCACATGTATTTGGATGGGGTGATGGTCAGAGAACACATGAATTCAGGTTGGGCTTGGGTTGGGCACATTGTGTTTGAAGCCAGGTCGGGTAAGGTTGTGGGTTGAGTCCTCTTGAGGTTGGATCAAGCTTGAGTTGCACCACTACTTACATATGTTTCTTCACCACTAGCAACTGTGTGGAACATCTGAGTCATGATGTGGGCTGCTGTACTAGAAAGATACTCCACCCATGGGTGAAAACCAGGGTGGTTCTACTCATCAGGTTGGGAAAACCATCAATGTCATTAAGTGGACAACCAATGATCCAAATATGCACTAGTGAAGCACCTAACGAAATGTTGGTGGGATACACGAAATTCTTCATACAACCTGGTTTGCTGCAGGAGGATGTGTTTCTTGATATTGATAAGAAAACAGCATTACTGGAATATGGAACTGAGTCTTCCATGATATTTGATTGCAATGGATTGCCCAAGCTTGACATTCGTATGGGCTCGCAATATTGACAGTTAGAATCAAGGGAAACTTTAAAAAAAAAAAAAAACACTAGATAGAGAAATACAGCTCAGAATTCTACGTCTCGGAGACGGTGGATCATCTGTTTATTCATTGTTCATTTTCTTCTTTAGTCAGGTCTACTATTCTGTTCTCTTTCGGCATTTGCTGGGTGATGTTGAATTCTGTTATAGGTCATTTCCCTTCTTTTGTTTCATTTGTTATGCTGTTTCCTATTTTACTTTTGATAAAGTATATTATTAAAACAACAAAAAACACAAAAAAAAAAAAAAACAAAAAACAAAATGCTGCATCAATAAGAGAAAAGAAAGAAGTTCTTCCACTCCATAGGAAGTCATGCCTTGTCTTGGATTATCTGATCTCAAAACAAAGCATGCATATAATATCAAGTCCCAAGTTTTGCACATGTGGAGCTCACAGTTCAGTGATCCAGATGGTGGAGCTGATGGGCTATGTGGTTGATTTCCCATGTTACAAAGCTTTTCTCTAGCCATTCATCTGTTTTGATATGTCATGGCCCACCTAAAGTGTGAAGTGGCCTGTTTTTTGAGCTGATGGAAAGCTCATTTCTCTCCCACCTGCCACATTCTCCCCTTTTGAATGTGTGTGGAATTAGCAGACCTCATTAACTACTAATAGCTTTATAAGTTACAAAAAATGCCGATGACGCAGAATCTCACACCATATATTTTGTGGTACTAAAAAAATCTCGAACATTAGAATGCTCAGCGTATGGGTGCCAAGCCTAACATGGATGCAATGGGTATAGTTATGAGTGCCTTTTTCGAGCCTAATATGGGTGCAATGGGTATGATGTAATTGCCCTTTTCATAGAGCTGTACACGAACCAAGTTAGCTTGGTTAACTTGCTCGACTTGACTCAGGAAAGCTTGACTCAACTTGGTTTGAAACTTGACTTAGTTTGAATTGTTCGAATTGATTCAACTCAAATCGAGTTCACTTAATATGAATAATTTGTAAATATTTATATATTTATTTAATTATATATATATATATATATATAGAGAGAGAGAGAGAGAGAGAGAGAGAGAGAGAGAGAGAGAGAGAGAGAGAGAGAGAGAGAGAGAGAGAGAGAGAGAGAGGGTACTATGCGCTCAAGCTCGTGAGGTCGAGCTGTGTGAGCCCCACCGTGATGCATGTTGACCATCAACACCGTGCATTTGATGGCTCCCCTTTAAATAATGGGATATCCAAAAATCAGCTGTATATGGAACTCAGGTGGGCCATACCATCTAAAATCATGTGAAACACCGTTAAAAAATATAAAAGCACTTGGTGGGGCCCACCTGAGTTTTGAATGATGCTGAAACTTGGTCTGAACCCTCATACAAGTGGAACACACATAATGGATGGGATGGATTTGCAAACTACATCTTTTGTGGGCCCCAAAAATGATTATGAACGTTTTAATGGTGCACGGCCCCTTCTCCACTTCTGTATGTGGTGTGGCCCACGAAAGTCACGGATTGACTTGATTTTTGAGACTTATGCCCACGATGGAATGGTGCATCTGACTAATGGAGTAGATGTTCGAAACGCATCACGGTGGGGCCCACACAACTCAACCTCATGGGACAAACCCGTGAGCTCGAGAGCATAATACCTTTTCCTATATATATATATATATATATATATATATATATATATATATATATATATATATATATATATATTAAAACACTAAAACTTGAACCCGAACTCAACTCGTAGGCTTGAACTCAAACTTCTCTCCAAAGATCCAGCTCAAGCTTGGCTCGAACTGACCCGAGTTGCTTACGAGCCAAGTTGAGTTGGCCAATCATTCAGGTTCGAGGACCAAGCCAAGCTGAGTTCAATCTAAGGTAAGCCAAGCTCGATTCAGTTGGGGTCATGTACAGCTCTACCTTTTCAAGCCCAATATAAATGTGAACACCCAAGTCAAGTCCCAACCCAATCACTTCTTGTACCTCACCCTACCTACCTTGCCATGATACCGGCAGGGTCAGGGTTGTAGTTTTGGCCTGATTCCTGCGGCCCCATGCTCTGTGGAGCCCATTATAATTAATATGTTATATCTACTCTATTTATCCATTTGGCCAGCTCATTTTAAGGGCATAAGCCTAAACATGAGGTGGATACTTAGCTCATGTGGACCACAACAAAGGAAGCTTTTTTGGGGAATGAACGCCCTCCATTAAAAGTAAAAGCTTTTTGGGAGCCACAAAAGTTTCTGCTGATATTTGTGTTTTTACTTCATCCAGGTGCTAGCCACCTTATGAAGGGTTCGGATGACTGGATCGCAACCCTCCATGGCATTTGTTATCCTCTCCCTCTGCTCCAGTATATAACAGTGATTTATTTATTTATTTATTTTTCTTTTTGTGTATATCTTGCAAGCAGGCAGGCCCTACATCTATGATCCAAGCCATTACTCCGGTGGGTCCCACTATCCATGGACGTGTCCTTAATTGCCCTACCCTACTACACGAAAAGGCCGAGCTTGGAGGAATAAACATCTTGGGCTAGGCTCAACCTTATTGGTTTTTTTAGCCCATCACAGCTGGGGAAAGGCCTAGGTTCCGCCTTTCAAGTTGGGCTTGGACAGACCTAGCTTTGGCGGGCGCGGATTAGATTGCCAAATCCCTACTGAAGCGACGTCACAAAGCTATGTGGACCCCACCATGATGCATGTGTTGTATCCATACGGTCCAACCATTTGTAGAGATCGTTTTATATCATTATAAAGAGAATGAGATAGATCTAAATTTCAAGTAGACCCACTACAGAAAATCGTGGGAGCAGTCACACCCACCGTTGAAACATTTATAGGGCCCACCGTGATGTATTTTTGAGATCCAACCTATTCATAAGCTAACACAGAGATATAAGAAGTGAAAACAAAATTATCAGCTTGATCGGAATCTACTGTGGCCCTTAAGAAGTTTTGAACGGTGGATGTCACTGTCCCCACTATTTTCTATGGTGAGGTCCACTTGAACTTTAGATCTATCTCGTTCTCTTTGTAATCCCATAAAACGATCTCTACAAATGGTTGGACGGTATGGATACAACACATGCATCATGGTGGGGTCCCCAGAGCTTGGTGATGTCACTTCAGTAGCCATTTGGCTACTGACCTTGTCAGTATCCAATCCGCGCCCAGCTTTGGCCCAATCCGTTCACATCTTTACTTACAAGTAGCTATGATGCATGTAACATTGATCAAGGGAACATGAACACAAAAAAGCATGACTCACTTTTCATGACATTTGAATGACATTTTTATAACAAATTCAACTAAACCCCAGGAGTATATCAAGTGTCCAAATTTGTAGTGATGGTAAATTAGAAATCGAATTGAATGTTTAAGCCTAAAAGGTGCCTACAAAATATCTAAACTTAAAGATTAAATTGTTTTCATATATATATATATATATATATATATATATATATATATATATAAAATTAAATTTTTATCAAAATAAAAATTGTTAAAATTATTATTATTTTTAACTCCTACTCATGTTCTTTATTTTTCCATAAGAATATGAAATAATTAAGATATTGGAGAAAACTAAAGAAGCCATCATAGGTAAAATTTAATTTGTATTTCATTTTTATTTGTTTTTTATAATTGCATGCAAGTATTCTCCTATTGAATAACTATTGTTCTTGTTAAACCATCCATTTTTAGGCCCCAAATTGAAAGGTTGGGCAATGTAGGCTCAAAACGAATCCTCACCTGTTGTGGCAAAGTAACTCCAATACAGACCATCAATCCCCCTATATAAACCACTACATCAAACCCAACCCAAATGAAAAGAAAACCACCGTTGGACTCCCATTGGACCCATTCATTGTGTCCCACAGTGTTGTCATATGTGATCACATAAGCATCACATAAGCACATACCATGATTTAGATCGCTTATGCCAATGCCATGTACGAAGTATGCCATGATTATGCAATGGCATAATCACATAATCATGGCATACTTCGGTATCCCATGACATAATGGCCAATAGTCAAGTTTCTTGTAAATTGCATTAAGTTGTAACTTTTATCTTGTATTATATGCATCAACTCATCAAGATTCACGTTATCAATAAAATTTCTATATTTGTATTTTTCAATAATTAATTCTAAGTGTAATGCTTTGATTATTTAAATTTGTTTTCTTATTATATAATATAATATAATATAACTCTCTCTCTCTCTCTCTCTCTCTCTCTCTCTCTCTCTCTATATATATATATATATATATATATATATATATATATATGGACTAATAGTCAAACTACATTGAAATAGGTAAATAAAACCAATCCAATCACTAGTAGCAATTATTCGGTCTTTCTTAATTTTTTTGAAAATTTCACATTTTTCCCAATCTTTTATATATATATATATATATATTTTTTTTTTTTTCAGCCAAAAAAAAAAAGAAAAAAAAAAAGCCATAAGCCTGTGCGATTGCTTATGCGATTATGCGATGGCATAAGCAATCAGCCCAGTCTAATGGCTTATGCAATTTGACAACATTGGTGTCATGCCTATCACCTGTAGCATAAATGATTTTGGTTGGTTCCTTGTTCTCCAACCATGACATTTTACTTTCCAAGATGGCTTTTGATGTTGTGCTTCAGGGGTTGAGTCCCTATGAAAATTGAATACTTCAACCTTCACATATCTTTGGTTGAACACACACAAAAATAGATCACACCCAATCACATGAGTATTTGAAAGGCTTGGACAGGCAATTACACATCATTAAACATTCTTTTTTTTTTTTTCCACAATAAATAGAGAAGCTGGTGTCAAAAGGGAAACTGGTAAAAAGACCAAACATCATAAGAGCATCCATCCATCAGTATGGTTTTCTTGTAGTTGGGAGAAGAATCCGGACCGACCTACGGATTGCTCGCTGTCATTGTTTCTTCATACCACTTGGAAAATCCTTCAATGAGGGCCTCTTGCATCCAAGCATGTCGGCAATTGTCCAACGCTTCGGGGATGGTTAACCATCTCCTTTGGCGAGAGCTCTGCTCCGGCCATGAAGGAAGCTCCTCCTTGACCAACAAAGCAAACATGGCAGCTTTACACAATCCGTCCCGGCTGAACTGGTCTTGGTGTGTTTTGCTCTTGAAGTCATAGTACCCCAAGAACCCCTAAAGATGGAAACACCGAAAGATAGGGTTCAGTGATCCAAATAAATATAAACTGAATTGAATGTCTAAGCATAAAAGGTGCCTACAAAATTTCCAAACTTAAAAATAAAATATTTCATATATATATATTTGATTTAAAATCTGTTATTAATTTTTAATCAAAATAAAAATTGTTAATTTTTTTTTGGATAAAAAATGTTAATTTTTTTTTAAAAAAAAACTTCCACTTTTGTTCTTTATTTTTCCAATATGATCTCCAATTTTAGATTTAAAAAAATTTCATATATATATTTGTTTTAAAATATGTTATTAAATTTTAATTTGTATTTCATTTTTTCAAAAAGATTGCATGCAAGTATTCTACTGGTGAATAGCTATTGTTCCATGTTTTCAGGTCCCAAATTAAAAGGCTTGGAGTAGACTGTCATTGCTGGTGGAGGCTCAAACAAGTCCTTATCTATTGTGGCAAAGTTAAAATCTAAGCTTTTGTCAAAATCACAAAACTCCCAATACAGACCATCAAACACCCTATATAAACCACTACAGCAAACCCACCCAAATGAAAACAAGACCATCGATGTGGTAGTGGCCCCCATTGGCCCCATTCATTGTGTCATGCCTATCCATTGTAGCATATAATGACTTTGGTTATTTCAAATTTCTTTGACCACGACATTTTACTCACCAATACAACTTTTGATGTTGTGCATTAGGGGTCGAGTCCCTATGAAACTCGACCACTTCAACCTTTGCTTATCTTTGGTTGAACACGCACACATGCAAAAAAAAAAAAAGAAAGAAAAAAGAAAAAAAAGAAGATCACACCCAATCACACGAGTATTTGAAAGGCTTGGACAAGCAAGCAAATCATTGAACATTCTTTTACCCACAAAATAAACAGAGAAGCTGGTGTGTCAAAACGAAACAAAATCACGACTGGTAAAAAGACCAGACATCAGAAGAGCATCCATCCATCAGTATGTTTTTCTTGTAGTTACTGAACCGGGGGTCGGGTTGTTTCCTAACCGTTGGGAGAGGAATCCAAACTGTCATACGGATTGCTTGCTGTCATTGTTTCTTCATACCACTTGGAAAATGCTTCAACAAGGGCCTCCTGCATCCAAGCGTGCCGGCAATTGTCCACCGCATCGGGGATGGTTAGCCATCTCCTTTGGCGAGTGCTCTGCTCCGGCCATGAAGGAAGTTCCTCCTTGACAAACAAAGCAAACATGGCAGCTTTACACAAACCGTCCGGGCTAAACTCATCTTGGTGTGTTTTGCTCTTGAAGTCATAGTACCCCAGGAACCCCTGAAGATGGAAACACAGAAAGATAGGGTTCAGTGATCCAAAAAAATAGAGAGAGCTCACGGTTTAGCAATCCAAATGAATAGAGGGAGTGATCCACAATTACAGTTTGTTGGTGTTTTTGGCTATGTAAAAAATTTGGGCCCATGGCTTGGTGAACTCGATTGTTGATCTAATGGCCCACCCAAGATTTCCTAGATGGGAGATCATAACCCACCAATCTTTGGCTCTTTTCATTAAATGTGAACTGTTGATCCCCCTAATCATTCTATTTGTGGGCATCCCAACCAACAGTGGGGCCTATCAGATGTCTGGAATGTTAAAACATGGGCCCCTCATTGAAAACATTGGCAAACTGCACACCCCTTTAATTAATTCCTAATGAGTAGCTCTCATCACTCTGAAGAACAGAGAGAAGTAACAAACTATTTGTATACGAAGCTAAACTCAAAGGCATCATAATCTTACACCATCAGTAACACATTTTGTTTTTTTTTTAAATTTTTTCAGGTTACAATTTGCTAAGCACTAGTTTAGAATTATCTTATTGCAACAAATAACAACAAAAATGTGGCATTGGAAAGAGTACCAATACAAAAGCTTTGTTTTTCAGGTTATGTTTGCTAAGCACTAGTTTAGAATTTATATTATTGCAACAAGTAACAACAAAAATGTGCCATTAGAAACAGTTCCCATACAAGAGCAGAAAATGATGGTGTGGAACTACGGAACTAATACATGAAACTTTGCAAGATAAATAAGACATGAATCAAGTGGAACGGCCTCTTGTTCTCCTCTCCTAAAGAATTGCGGAAAAAAAAGAAGAAGAAGAAAAAAGATTCCTTATGCTTATGAAGATTTGACTTAAAAATTATATAAGCATGTTGCTGTCCAGTCTCAACTGCCGTCCAAGCAATCCACCTTGCATCTTTTTGCATGTATAGTGGAATATTAGATCATCCGAGATTTGTACTAATAAAACGGGATTAGTTTAAACTTGAGCTGCCTTCATGCATGGCTTGACTAACAAGAAGCTATAGCTTATATCTTCTTGTTCAATGATTGTGGGTGAGAACCCACAAGGAGGTAGTAGAGATTGAAGAGAATTATAGTGGGGAAAGAAGCATGTTAACAGAGACCATGATTGACATCTCATGCTACAAACATGGTATCATCTCAAGAGTTGAAAATGGCTGCCCTTACTATAAGATAGCAATTTCTAGGCATTAGTGATGCACCCATATATGTATCCACACCACTCCTGGGCAACAACAGGAGACAAAATATATCTCGCTTCAGTAAGACTAATTGACATCTCATAGAAGAAAGTGTGCGCGCACGCATGCGCAGTGTTTTAAATAGCAATAGCATGTTGCATAGAGTTCAACCCTCTGTGGGGTGTGGCGTAAGTAGTGTAAGGTACACGATACTTCTATTTTTATATTTAAAAATAGAAAAAATATGATAAATAGCAAGAGAAAAAACAAATATATACATATATAAATGCCTAGAAGATGATTTTTTTTTTTTTTTTCCCCAAGTGTAAGCATGTTCAAACAAATTACTAATTATCATTTATCAAAAGCCAATCCACATATATAAACCAAATCAAATCAACAACTTTCTAAGCAAACCACGGCTAATTGAAAGCAAAAGTCACAAGTATGAAAGAAAATTAAAATCTCACAGGTTAAGAGTATTAAGTACAAAATACAAAATATAATTACAATTTATAAAAGAAACATAGCGTACACTTATGCTACAAGTACACTACGACGCTACATACGCTACGAGTATACTATGACCCCTGTAGGATTTACACACGTAGCATCATAGCTACGCTATGACACCATTCAAAACATTGTGCGTGTGTTAAACCAACAACTGGACACATTAAATAAAAAAAGGAAAGCCAGTTTCTCAAAGTACATAAAATGGTGCAAGGGCCCAACTTCAGATAGAGAAGTAACAGGGGCATTGGCATCGGTAACCCCCAGGAAAACGAAATGTTTAGCTCAACAGATGAGATGCTAATTCCCTGAATAGCTCAATTAATGCCCCCAGGATAAAACCATCTCCCTTAAGCCCAATTCAACACTGTCAGTTCACTCCAACAATAACATTGAGATGAAGAAGGAGAGATTGAATAAGCTTCATTGTCTTCACTTGAAGCCAACACACAGGCCTGGGTGGACAAATGGCCATAACAGGCCCCTAATATCATTCCCTGAGGATTCAAGAGATGCCCACCAACTCTTGCTTTGCCTCAGTCCCTGGTTCACAAATCGTGAAAGTTAAAGACCCACCTTCCAACTGATCTAACCCCTTATATCCTCCACACTAAAACAGATTTGCCTTGGACCATATAATCTCTAACCACCTGCTTGGCACCAATCCCACTATAATATCTTTAAATGTTTTGTGATTCAGAGCCCACAGGAATAGGTCATCCTTCATTCCCGCAACAACTTGGACAGAATGTTTCTCATCTTCAGAGCCCACAAGGTCATTGTGTCTTCTTAGGTTATTCTCGACCACAAAAGAGGTATAAATGTTATGATCCTCTGACCAGTAAGAAATGTATCCGCCGATGTGACCTTCTTTGAAGATATTCTATATTTTTCTAATGAAGAAAAATCTCAACATAATCATCTTATCAGTGAGGGGAAGCCTGTGCAATCTAACTCGACATCCCTTCCAATATCTAGCCTAGATGATACTCCCACTGCGCCCATCTCAAAGCCCATCCTTGTGTATCATCAATGAACTAAATCCTCCACTGATCAACAACCCATCATTTCATCTACTCCAGTTGGCACTTCAAGTAAAAACTCTATTTGATGCAGAGGCATTTTTACACTAGGCTCGAGTGGGGTGGCCTGTGGGATGCAAGGACACACTTGGGGTGGGCGGCCCGTGTAAGGCGGGTGGCTTGTGTGAGGCTGGCCCCACCTGTGTGAAGTAGAACCCATGTGAAGTGGGGTCCATGAGGGGGGTTCGGCCGAGGTCATGACCCATGGGATGTGGGGCTTAGGCTATGAGATAAAGGGAGTAATTCGCCATGCTCTATCAATTTGAGCTTTTAGAGCAAGTGGTTAATTGTCCTGCATCAAATTAGTATCAGAGCGGGAAAACTCGTATTTAAGACTCTTCACCAGGGATTATTAATGCATAGGCATTTTCACACCGGGCTCGAGTAGGGGTGGCCTGTAGGATGCAGGGGCACAGTCGGGGTGGGTGGCCCGTGTAAGACAGGTGGCTCATGTAAAGCAGAACCCATGTGAAGTAAGGCCCATGAAGGGGATTCGGCTGAGGTTCTAGCCCATGGGATGTGGGACTTAGGTTATGAGATAAAAGGATTAATTCTCCATGCTTTATCAGTTCAAGCTTTTAGAGCAAGTGATTGATTGTCCTGCATCACTATCTCTCCTGATGATCCTCCCATTGCCTTGCGCAAACCTTCCCATTCTTGCAAAGAGCATCCCATTAGCAATTTTGTATCATATCACCATCTTTCACTTTCTTTCCAGTCTTTTGCAGCTTCCTTATCCTCCTCGGTTATTCCTCGTAACCAGAAGAAAGCTACAAGTAGTCCTGGTTGGACTAAGGCTATGATGGAAGAGATGCAAGCGCTGGAGAAGAACGGTACATGGGAATTGGTTACCTTACCTGCAGGCAAACAAATAGTTGGATGTCGATGGGTCTATATCATTAAGTATCTTCCTGATGGTTCGATTGATTGCTATAAAACATAGTTAGTTGCAAAAGACTATACTCAAACATATAGTGTGGACTACTTTGAAACATTCTCAAACAACGAGGTTTGGGCAAATGGTCTTCACCATAGGTTTGCTCCCTATAGGTGAGGGTTCAATTCCCCTCCTTGGCTTTACCCGATACACGTGGTTGTGGGCAGTTTTCGAGTTGTCGGTATCGCTACAAGTTTCGCTTGCCAAAGATAAAGATATAGTATCGTTATTGCCGATAACCGGAAATGTAGGGAAAAATGGGAAAACATGGAGAAAATGGTGGAATTTTTCAGTGAAATTTCAGGACATGCCTAAATACACATATTTACATATTCATGAATGAAAAAATTACATAAAGAATGCATTAAATAATAAGTTTTCATTTAAATGGGGCCAAAAGGCATGCGTTGTCATAAGAAATCACTCAAATAGGAACTATATAATACAAATACAAGCTTGCAATAATAAAGACATGCAAAGTAAATGAATTCAAAAAAATACGCATTTGTTTAAATGGTGGCCACTGAATCTCCACAGTTTCCTCTCATGTGGCCCACTTGAGTTTTGGATCCCCCTAGTTTTTTGGGTTCATGTCCTGAAATGATCGGGGAAAAAGGATGGCCATAGTGCATTTTTCAGAAACATCATGGTGGACCCCACCTTACATCCCAGCTGAGGTACTTCCTAGGAAAGGAAATCGGATTGCATACTAAGTTACTCAGTACACTCTTATCGTACTAAGTAAACTCAGTTGGGAATACCTTGAATGTATGTAGTCTATCCATGTCGTTCATCCGTTTTCCCATCTAATTTAAGGGGTTTAGCCCAAAATTGACACACATCGAAAGATCAAGTGGATCATGCCACTGGAAACAATGGGGATAATGATATTTATTTGTCATCCAACCTATTCATAAGATCATACAGACATGGATGAAGTTAAAACACAAATATAAGCTTGATCCAAAACTTCTATGGCCTCCAAGAATTTTTCAATGGTAGATGTTCAATTCAACTGTTTCCAGTGGTGTGATCCATTTGAACATTGGACATGCCTCATTTTTGGTCTTAATCCCTAAAATTATTTGTTAAAATGGATGGACGGAGATGATAAAATACATAAATCATGGCAGACCTCACAGAGCTTACTCACTACGCAGTCCACTTCCCCAGTAATTGGATTAGGTGAGACTCCCTATCCATCGAAGTGGGTGGGACCTATGACTGTGGGGCTCATAGGGAAGGACAATATAGATGTATGTGGCTTACCCATACCATTCATCCATTTTTTCCACTGATTTTAAGGGTCCGCCCAAAATTGAAGCAAAAAAAAAGCTTAAGTGGACCACACCATAGTAAACAGTTGGGTTAATGATATCCCCCACTGAAATTTTCCTAGAGCCCATAGTGATGTTTACTGTTATCCAACTCGTTAACAAGGTAAAAAAGATACGGATGAAGGGAAAACATAAATATCAGGTTCATCCAAAACTTCTGTGGACCCGAGAAGTTTTCAATGGTGCATGTTCAATTCACACTATTTTTTGTAGCGTAGTCCACGAGCTCTGGATATTCTTGAATTTTGGGACCATGCCCTAAAATGGTATGCAAAAATGGATGCATGGCACGGATATGACGCATACATGATGGTGGGTCCACAGAGTTTACTCAGTCGGTCAAGGGTACTGCCTGGAAACGATTGGCTACTCACCCTGCCACTAGCCAATGTATAGTGGTCAGTGGTCAATGGGCCCCAAAATGATGTGTCTCATCCATGCTGTCCATTTATTTTTCTAGATAAGATTATGGTATGAAACCAAAACTGACGTAGATAAAAATCTCAAGTGGGCCACACAATGTTGATTGAACTCTCACCATTAAAAACTTAGGGCTACAAAAGTTTTGGATCAAGCTAATATTTGGCTTGATATTTGTTTTTTTGACTACATCCAGGTCTTAATGACGTAATCTACAGGTTGGATGTCAAATAAACATTATAGTCGGCCCTAGGAGGTTTTTAATGGTAGAAATTCAATCACTACTGTTTTCCCATGGTGTGGTCCCCCTGAGATCGTGATCCACCTATTTTATGAGATTTAATATTAAAATGATGTGTAAAAATGGATGGATGGTGTGGATAAAACACATAGATTATGATGGGCCCACAGAGCATCGATCAACGTCACTAGCCAAATCGCGTCTGTACTGCATATGCACTCGAGATGGGCTGGTGACACTGTTGCTAATGGTCCATGGTTTGTGGTCCCACCATGTTACATCTGTTTCATCCATTCCATCTGTCCATTTTTCTAGATCATTTTATGATATCGGACCAAAAATGAGGTAGATCAAAATCTCAAGTGGACCATACAATGTTGATTGAACATCTACCATCAAAAACTTCTTGTGGGCTACAAAAGTTTTGAATCAAACTAATATTTCTTTTTTCCCTTCACCCAGGTATATAAGACCTAGTTAACAGCTTGGATATCAAATAAACAGTACAGTGGGCCCCAGGAGATTTTAAATGGTGGACATTTAATCACTAATGTTTTCACGTGGTGTGGTCCACTTGAGTTTTAGATCTACCTCATTTTTTGGATCAAGCTCTAAAATGATCTTTAAAAAATGATTGGACAGCATGGATAAAACAGATACATCATGGTGGGGCCCGCAGAGCACTGACTTAGCAGCGTAAAAGCTGAACCCCCATTTTAAACCTAAATCCGACCCCATTTTTGTCTACACCCGAAATTCCCACTCTCTCGTCCCAAATTTTCAGAAAACCCTCTCTTTCCCAACAATATCTCCTGATTTTCAAACCAAAAATCCCTCCCCCTCATCCCAAAATTTAAAAAAATCCTATGTTTTCCAACAAGATCTCTGATTTTTCACACCCCGATTCTTTGCAGCTGTGAATCTCTGAAATTCGCGTCTTCAAACAGATCCGAGCGAAAAACAAGTATTTTCTTTTCTGTTTTTTGTTTGTCTTGGATTTCGACGATTTTATCGCCGAAAACATCGACCTTGTATCGGAAAAAGGGTGGTAGTTGGTGGGAACAACGAAATATTAGTGATTTTGTAGAAAATATCGAAAAAACAATATGATCGACGATATTTCGACAGAGAAACGAAAAATAGGTTATCTGTTTCGATTATCTAGCGATACCAATATTATCGGCGACAATTCGATATTTTCGCCGATAATTTAAACACTGGTTGTGGGTGATTGCATGTATCTGCAAGGATTAGT
Source organism: Magnolia kwangsiensis (assembly GCA_037074715.1). NCBI lineage: Eukaryota > Viridiplantae > Streptophyta > Magnoliopsida > Magnoliales > Magnoliaceae > Magnolia > Magnolia kwangsiensis. Next base: position 6,737,308 of record CM073578.1, on the reverse strand, counting down.
CTCACTTCAAAAAGAGGTGGGGTCACCCTGTGTCTTCAAAAAAAAAAAACATAGTGTGGATTACTTTGAGACATTCTCTCCTGTAGCCAAGTTCAATTATGTTCGTGTGGTCATCTCTTTGGTGATGAACTGTCTTGGGCCTTTTTTTAACTCGATGTGAAGAATGCCTTTTTATACGGTGATCTTGCTGAGGAGGTTTATATGGATCAAATCCCCTGGTTTTTCGATGCCTTCTAACTCTCCCCTTGTGTGCCGCCTTAAAAAGTCTATCTACGGTCTTGAACAATCCCCACACACTTGGTTCAATAAATTTAGTTGGGCTCTTCTAGATTTTGGATTGTTCATAGTCAAGCTGATCATTCGCTATTCATCTGTCGATGGTCCACGAGGATCATGGTGTTGATTGTTTATGTAGATGACATTGTGTTGTCGACAGATGATACTGCGGGAAGTGTGGCCATTAAATCCTTTCTCAAGACTCGATTTGCAATCAAAGATCTTGGAGCCCTTCGCTATTTCTTAGGCATTGAAGTTGCCCAATCTAAGTTTGGAATTGCGCATTCTCAATGGAAATCAGTGTTTAAATTATCGGCGACAATATCGAATTGTCATCGATAATATCAGTATCGCTGGCTCAGCGATACCGAAACCCCATTTATTCGTTTTGGTGCCAGGTTTCGCCGATAATCTCACTGATAATTTCAGTATCGTCGATATTTTCGAAATGTCAACGAAATTTCACTGTTCCCACGATAAAAGGGGATGTAAAATCGTCAAAATCAAAAACAAAAAATACAAAAAAATACCTGTTTTTCGCCCGGATCTGTTTGAAGACACAAATTTTAAGAGCTTCATGGTTGTTGAGTACAGATCGGCAGCCTTTTTGGTAAGATTCAGCTCCAAAAAAATCAGTTTTTCTGTTGTCTCGATATCTTGTTGGAAAATAGAGGTTTTTTTTTTAAAAAAAAAAAATTTGGGATGAGGGAGAGGGATTTTCGGGATGAAAATTTGGAGATTTTGGTGGGAATGAGAGGAATTTTTGAAATTTTGGGATGAGCGAGAGGGATTTTAGGGGTTTCTACACATTTTGGGGATCGGATTTCAGATTTTAGGGAAATCGGATTGCGTACTGTGTTACTCAGTACACACACTCTTATCGTATTGATTAAACTCTGTTGGGCTCACAGTGAATGTATGTGGTTAATCCACACCGTCCAACCGTTTTTCCATCTCATTTAAGGGTTGAGACCAAAATTGAAGTATATACAAGGCTCAAGTCGACCGTACCATAGGAAATAGTGGGAATAATGATTTCCACCGTTGAAACTTGATAGGCCCCACGGTGATGTTTATTTGTCATCCAGCCTGTTCATAAGATCACAAAAACATGGATGAAGGGAAAACACAAATATAAGTTTGATCTAAAACTTTGGTGGCCCTCAAGAAATTTCAACGGAAGATGTTCAATTCACATTGTTTCAGGTGGTGTGGTCCATTTAAGAATTGGATATTCTTCATTTTTGGGTTCAAGTCCTAAATTTATCTGGTAAAATGGATGCAAGGAGTGGATATAATATATAAATCATGGTGGACCCCACAGAGTTTACTCAGTACGTTTAGCGTACTGAGTTACTACGCGATCCGCTTCGTTTTAAGGGGCGCTTAGCGTACTGAGCAGTCACACCCACCATTGAAACATTTATACAGCCCACCGTGATGTATTTTTGAGATCCAACATATTCATAAGTTAACATAGAGATAGATGAAGTGAAAACAAAAATATCAGCTTGATTGGAAACTACTGTTGCCCCCAAGAAGTTTTGAATGGTGGATGTCACTATCCCCACTATTTTCAATGGTGGTGTCCTCTTGAACTTTAGGTCTATCTCATTCACTTCATCTAAGTCTGCATGACCTTATTGATAGGTTGGGTGGTAAAAAAACATCACGGTGGCCCTTAGAAAGGTTTCAACGGTGGGTGTCATTATCATTGCAGCTTCCTTTGATGTGGTCCACTGGAGATGTGTATCTGCTTAATTTTTTGTATAATATCTTAAAATGATATTAGAAAAGCAATGAATGGTGTGGATAAAATACTTACATCATGGTGGGCCCCACAGAGCCCTGCCCGGACAGATCCGTCTGGGCGGGGCTAGGACGCAATCCGCGTTTGTTTTTTATAAAAATCGGATTGCGTACTGAGCACGTGGGGACGCAGTTTAGCTAGTGATGTTGATCGCTGTTTTGTGGGCCCATTATGATCTGTCTTTAATTCACGCCGTCCATCCATTTTTACACATCATTTTAATATTAAATGTAATAAAATAGGTAGATCAAAATCTCTGTTGGACCACACCATGGGAAAACAACAGTGATTGAATTTCTACCATTAATTGTTATATCCACCAGGTCATTGCTTGGTGAGGTACTCGCCACGATGTCATCTGACCGATCTGAGCAAACTAAGGGATCGGGACAGTTCGGGAAGAAGATGAAGAGGAAGACTTGTAAGAAAAATAATGGCATGAGGTTCACCGTCGAAAAACAACGACCACTGCATCTGAAGCTAGAAAGAGGGCATCACTCCCAACCCTGTTCGTGAAAGGTTTCCCGAGAGGTTGGTATCCCCTTAATATTGAAAGAATTTTTGGGCGGGCTGGTGCGGTAATGGACGTGATCAGGCCTCGCGACCAGGAAATCGGGAAATACAGAGGTTTCGCCCTCGTCTGCATGTCCTTTGAGATCGAACTTGCCAGAGCTGTAATTATGCTTCATGGTGTCAACTATGTGGGTTGCCCTCTTCTGGCTCAGAGGGCTTGTTTTGGGCCTAACCTTTCCAACCCTCCAAAACCTCACAAACCTCTCCTTAATCCCCCCCCCCCCCCCCTTCGGGGACCATCTCCGACCTTTAAGGACATCCTCACCCAACAGCACCACTCCCAACAGGCTCCCCTTTCGTCTCCTCCCATGCAAACCCTGCCTGATGCCCCCAACACTTCTACCAGCGATGAAAGATCCCTACTGTTTGAAGATGGGTGTCCCTATCTCTGTTGATTCGGTGCACTTTCGACGAGCGCAGCACGATCTAAAGAAGACTTTGGTCATTCGGTGTAAGGAGGGTGCATCTCTATCTCAAGTGAAGGATTGGATATCTGCAACAACAAGATTTTGTACGGGTAATTACATCATTAAGCCGATGGGTTACAATGAACTCTAGATCAAGGTCTACCCAGGGATAAATCTGGATATGTTGATGATGGCTGGTCATCTTCATTCCGGTGGCCCAGTGGCTAGAGTGATGCGGTGGGAGGATTTTTCCATTTTCGGAATGGAAAACGTTTGGATTCAAGTTTGGGGTATCCCCTTTAAATTCTGGTTTGATGAATTTTTTTATTGTTGTGGCTGCTTATCTTGGTTCGTATCTTGAATTGGATGAGAAGACGAAGTTAGGCGAGGAGATTGGCGTGGGTTCGAAGAAGAAAAGGATTTCCTCTGCCTTCGACAGTAAAAGTGAATACTGACGATCGATGTTTCGAGTTTCCAATCATCCTTGAGGTGAATGAGGATCCGATTCCTAGATGGGGCGACCTATGGCACGTCAGAGAGGATCCTTCGCCAGAGAAGACGCGCTTTCCAGCCATGGATGCGGGTGCTCTCTCCGTGTGCTAGTGGAGCACCGGTTCGGGTGCATGTTAGTTCCCTTGACGCTCCTACCTGAGCGATCCCATCCTCTCTCTCCAGAGACATGTGGTGCAACCCCGACATTTGTCCAGCATAATCCAGCCATCCCGCCTTTATGTCCAACGCGCGGTCTCACTATTGTCGTTGAAGAATCGCCGCGTGGCGCTTTTGAAATATCCAACAGCTCGAAGGTAGCCTCCTTACCTGGTTGTCCGGAAGATTATCCAAGGCCCCTCGCATTGAAACTGCAACGACCGCCTTTTATATGGGTACTTCAACGCCCTGAGTCAGATCCCATTAATGATCTGCAGGCTCCCCTTTTTGAGGTATACAGTGAGGGACACGTGGCCTAAGGAGCTAGTGATATGGGTTCGTGCCCGACTACCAATGAGCCGAAAGGGCAACACGTGGAAGATATCGATCGACGCTCCCCTTCTGCTTCGGGACAGATGGCACACTATCTAGGTTTCTCTCCGTCCTCACCTCTCAAAATTAGTGGTTCCCAGCCGAACTCGGACTCGAATATGAACCCGGAACCAAACCAGGATATGATGAATTCTGTCCTCATGGATCTGCCCATTACGGCCGGGACCTTTAGCCTTTGCTCCTTCATTTCAACCCCCCTCCTCTCCCCGTTCCAACCTCTAGTCCGAAGAAGCTACTTCCATTGATCGATTCCTGACTAAGGGCAGCAACTTAGACTTTCATTTGCGGTCATCGTTGACCTCCTCTCATTCTGGTTCTTTACCTCCTGTGGATGTTTTAGAAATGGGCCCGCTCACGCTATTCTAAGAAGATGATCCATCTACTATCCCAATGGCGAAACCCTTACAAATGATAGCAGAACCTCAGACTGATCTCTGTCCATCTGATTCAAACAGAGCTAACTTGCTATCCAAAATACAAAAGAAATGTTGGATCAAAGAAGCCATGGGGAAGGTGGGGAGATCCCTCGGTCTATCATTCGGGGATAGGCTGGAGGTTATGTTGCTCTTTTCCAATGCATAGAGGCTCGAGGTAGACCCATTGGGATGAGCCGTTCTTCTTCCAAGCAGTTAGTCAAGGTATCAGGTAGTCGAGAGCTACAACGGCTACAAGCAAGTCCGGGTTTTATTGCCGCTCCGTCGTCAACACCAAGACGTCAGGGAAATCGGGGAAGTGTGGTTGGCCAATGAAGATCATTTCGTGGAATGTTAGGGGGGTGGGCTCTAAGCATAAACGGAGCCTGATTAAAAAAACCATTAGTAGAAGTAATCCGGACGTCGTCTGCTTTCAGGAAACGAAGATATCCCAGTTCAAGGATAACCTTATGCCTTCACTATGGAAGGAAAGGGCGGTTAAGTTCTTAACGCTGGACGCGGTGGGAAGCTCGGGCGAAATCCTCATTGCTTGGAAATCTTCCAAGTGGGAGCTCATCTTTTCCAATGTTGCCTCCTTTTCGTTGTCAATCATTCTCAAAGATAAGTCTTCTTCTTCTCAGTGTTTTTTGACAGTCGTTTATGGTCTTAACAATGACTCTCTTAGGAATGCTTTTTTGGAAGAACTCTCGCAGGTTAGAAAGGCTTTTGCTAGACCTTCACGTGTAGTGCGCGACTTCAATATTACCCGCTTTGCAGAGGATCATTCAAGAAAAAGAAGGCCCTCCCTCGCTATGATGCGCTTTTCCAATTGGATGCAAAAGGAGCAACTCATTGATTTGCCCCTTCTGGGTGCCAGATTTACTTGGACCAACGGGCGGGCTAATCCTACCTTCTCCCGTCTTGACAGATTCTTGTTTTCTACAAAGTGGATCGATGCCTTCCCCTCTGCCAAATAATTCGCGTTGCCTTGCACTAAGTGTGGAAGATCTTAACTGGGGCCCGAAACCATTTAGATTCAACTCCGCCTAGCTCCAGACAGAGGGCCTCCGCTAGAAGATCATCGACTGGTGGCAGGCTTTCCAGGTACAAGGGTTCGCGAGTCATCGCTTACTATGCAAACTCCGTCTGCTCAAGTCTAATCTCAAGGATTGGAGGAAGGAAGTGTCTCAGAAGAGGGAGGCCGAAATCGATATTCTCCAAGCTGACCTTCAGCGGTTGGATGCTGAAGCAGAAACTGGCGGGCTGACAAAAGAAATGATGCTACGACGAATATCGATCATTCAACACATTTCTATTATTGCTCAGGAAGAGGAAGCCTCCTAGAAGATTAAATTCAGAGCTAAATGGATTGCGGAGGGGGACCAAAATACCAAATTCTTTCATACTGTGGCTAATTTGCACTCTAGATCGAAGGCTATTCTTATCATCTTCAATAAGGGTAGTAGAGTTGAGGATAAAAAGGCGATAGCTGCTCTCGCGACAACCCATTTCAAAAACCTCCTCTCCTCTAAAAACTGGGTTAGACTGAGGTTAGACAATCTTTCCTTCAGTTGTCTGCAGGCTACAGAAGTGGATCAATTGCAAGCTCCCTTTTCGGAAGACGAGGCTAAGGCGGCAGTGGACGCTCTGGGCGCTGATAAGTCTCCTGGTCCAGATGGCTTTCCAATTAGTTTCTACCAAACCTTCTGGGAAACGATTCGGGTAGATGTTCTCTCCTTCCTCCAGGAATTTTTCGATAGAAGCAGATTTTAGGCCCATCAGTCTGATTGGGAGCCCGTATAAAATTCTCACAAAAATTCTATCTTCCCGCCTCTCAAAAGTTATTGGGGTCCTCATTTCTAGCAACCAAAACGCTTTCATCAAAGGCAAGCAGATTATGGATGGAGCTCTAATTGCCAACAAAGTCTTACACTCTTGCCATAAATCCAAATATGAAATTGTTGTATGCAAACTGGATATTGCCAAGGCTTATGACCATGTTGAATGGGATTTTCTTCTCTACATGCTAACTCGGATGGGATTCGGCCCCAAATGGAGAAGGTGGATTGCTGAGTGCATCAGCTCTGCTCAATTCTCGGTCATCCTCAATGGTTCTCCTTCAGGTTTCTTTAAAAGCTCGAGGGGCCTCCAGCAAGGAGATCCGCTTTCCCCCTACCTCTTCCTAATCGTGGCTGAAGCGTTATCTCAATTGCTGAAGAACAGGCAAGATCATGGCATTCTCCGTGGCATTTCGCTGACAAGTTTGGCAGCTCCTCTCAGGCATATCCAATTCCTTGATGACGCCCTTATTTTTTCAGAGTCCTCGAAAGAAAAAATTTACCACCTCCTTATTACCATTCGCTGTTTTGAAGCAATCTCGGGCCTTACGATCAATCTTAGCAAGTCCAAATTACTCGAAGTCAACGTATCCCAGCAAGATTTAGAAAACTATGCGGACATTCTTGGCTGCAGTGTGGGGTCCCTTCCAACTTATTTTGTAGGTTTACCTCTTTGTATCGGTCCCTCGCCGAAACACGTGGGACAGGTTTATTGTTAAATTCCATAAGTATCTCGCTTCTTGGAAAAGTCGGTATTTGTCCCTTGGTGGGAGGCTCACCCTGATTAAGGCTGCTCTGTTCAGCCTTCCCTTATATTTCATGTCGCTATTCGTCTGTCCCGGATCGGTTCTCAAGAGTATGGACAAAATCAGAAGGGACTTCTTATGGTGCGGTAAGGAGAATCAGAGAAAGTTCCATTTGCTTGATTGGAAAGAGGTGTGTAAGATGTTTAGCAAGGGTGGTGCTAATGTCAAGAATCTTAAGTTGATGCATCAAGCGCTGTTGGGGAAATGGTCCTGGAGATTCGCTACTGAAAAGGATGCTTTGTGGCGTTCAATTGTTATTGGAAAATATGGGGCGACTCAAGGAGGTTGGTTGCCCCGATTTGCTTCCTATTACAAGGCGTCGTCCATTTGGAGGGGTATCCTAAAAGCTAAAGACCCAGTCTGCTCCAATACCCATTTCCGGTTGGGAGATGGAGCCTCAATTCAATTCTGGGAAACACTTGGCATGGGGAGAAAGCTCTCAAATTCCTATTCCCTCAAATCTATAGGCTGGCCTCGGATAGGTATATTTACATCAATAGATGTTGTTGCCTCACCACTGATATACCTGTCTAGGACATCCAATGCTTGAGAAATCTTACTCAAAGTGAAACTGACGAATATATGAAGCTCCAAAGTTGCATCTCTGTTTTAAGTCCTCTCGGATCGCAGCCTGATGAAATTGCATGGCCTCTAGAGAAATCAGCCTCCTTTTCTATTAAATCTCTTTATGCTGCTATCGACTCTCAAGCGCGGCTCTCCACAGACTTCTCCCCTTTCCTTTGGAAGTATTAGGCTCCTCCAAAGCACCTATGTTTCAGGTGGTTGGCTAGTCAGAACAAAATCTGAACCATAGGCAACCTGATGAAGAGGGGTACGCAACTCGTCAAGATTTGTTTATGTTGCATGCGCCAAGCCGAAACAGTAAATCATCTCCTGATTCACTGCCCTTTCATCACATCGATCTTCAATGACTTCTGTAAGCAATTTTCGGTCTCTTGGTGTGCTCCTAACTCGATGGTGAACCTGTTATTCGCGTGGCATGATCTCAAGCTTAGAAGACCTATTTCCATTATCTGGCGCATGTCTATCCTTGCCATTTGGTGGGCTGTCTGGGAGGAAAGGAACGATAGGTGTTTCAATGATCGTACGTCCTCAGCTAGGATAGTAGGGGATAGGGCCAAAAAATGGGTGTTCGAATGGGCGATCAATGTAAAAGCTCTTAAAGGGGTTGATCTTTTGTTTTTAGGTGGTTAGGCGCTGGCTGCTTTCTCAGCAGCCTGCTCTTTTTTACTTTCTTTCTTTGTTTTCTTCTCTTTTCTTCTTAATAAAATTGCAGTTACCTTTTTTTTTTTAAAAAAAAAAAAAAACCTCCTAGGGGCTAGGGCCCACTGTAATATGTATTTGACATCTAACCTGTAGATTAAGTCATACAGTCCTAGATGAACGGCGTGGATAAACCACATGCATTCACAGTGGGTCCAAAAGTGAAGAATATCTAAAGCTCAAATGCACCACACCACATGAAACACTGTGAATTGAACTTGTACTGTTGAAAAATTCTTGAGTGTCACGGAATTTTTGTACCGAGCTTATATTTATTTTTTCCCCTTCATTCATGTCTTTTTGATCTTATTAAAGCTTGGATGACAAATAGACATCACTATAGGGTTTGGATGGGATGTCGTAGATGCACATAAACCATTAGGTAGTGGCAATGTCATGAAGTACACCAAAATTATCATGTGGCCCACCTGATGATTAAGAATGATGTCTCTACTTGTTTTGCATGTCATTGATCTGATGGTTAGGATTATCGGGGCCGTCCATCTAGTGGAAGATCCATATCTCTACCCTACAAGTAGCAGGGAGATGTATTGATCGGGGCCGTCCATCTAGTGGGACATATCATGGATGGATATTTTTGAAAGATATCACGGCAATTAGAAAATCTTGTCGATCACATTTCATCAATTTAATTGGATGAATGTGTCTATTAACTATTTTCATCTCACACCATCACTTGAAGGCCATCTTTCAGATGGATATGATAACTGGATATTTATAAATTTGGATAAACCAACCATCCAAAGTAAGGAAAACTTGATGGACGGACTAGATTGATTCATTTTCCTGCCACTCGTACTAATGTTTCCATAGTGAGATAACCTTTATCTGTAGTTAGCATATAAAGTACATAAATCACCTTGGGCCCATGGAATTTACTCAATACGCAATCTGTGGACTCTTTCCTCAATTGTAAGTTACTTGAAATTTTGATTAGATTTAACATCCTAGCCCTTTAGCATTCTTGTAAGCTTGCAGTTGTATTATATAAACTCATTTTGATTACTATTTGAGTGATTTCTTATGACAATGCATGCCTTTTGGCTCCCGTTAATTAGAAACTTATTATTTAATGCATGTTTTTTGCAATTTTTTCATTCCCGAATATGTAAATATGTAAATTTAGGCATGTCCTGAAGTTTCACTGAAAAATTCCACCATTTTCTCCATGTTTCCCCCTTTTTCTCTGCATTTCGGGTTATTAACGATATTGTCGGTGATAACGATATTATATCTTTATCTCCGGCCAGCGAAACTTGTAGCGATACCAACAACTCGAACACTGATGGAAATATGCTCTTGATCTTCTCTCCAAGACCGGGATGCTTCGATGTAAGCCTGCTTCAACACTTATGGATGTTACTCATAAAATTGGCCCCGATTATGGTGAACTCCTCTCTGACCTTATGATGTATCGGCGACTAGTGGAACGACTTATATCACTATTACTCGGTCGGATCTCTCGTATGCAGTGGGTGTTGTAAGTCAATTCATGCATGCCCCGCGTACCGCGCATTTGGGAGCAGTATATCGTATTCTTCGATTTCTTAAATCTTCCCCAAGCAAAGGTTTACTGTTTCAGCAACATGGCTACCTTCATTTATCTGGTTATTCCGATGTGAAATGTGTTGGAAGTTCACATGATTGACGATCTATATTTGGGTATTATACAATTGTTGGTGGCAACCAACAAAGAGTAAGGAGCAATCCGTTGTGGCAAGATCTTTTGATGAGGCTGAGTATCGGGCAATGGCTCATGCGACATGTGAACTTATTTGGCTTCGAACCCTCTTACTAGAACTCGGTTATGATTCCCCATGTCTCATTCCTTTGCATTGCAATAATCAAGTTGTCATTCATATTGCCAAAAATCCAGTGTTCCATGAGCACACGAAGCACATTGAGATTGATTGTCACTTCATTCAGGAGAAAGTGGCTAACAAGGAAATTGTGACTCTATTTGTTCGCACTAGGGACCGGCTGGCCGATGTTCTTACCAAGTCTCTTAGCCGGAGGTTGCTCTTCTTCATATCACTAGCAAGTTGGGCAAGATCAATGTCTATGCTCCAACTTGAGGGGGGCTATAGGAAGAGTAGTGTGTATTTTTGCCCCTTTGTATGCTCCTACGAAGTATGTTTTATGTATTCGTAGCCTTATAATAAAAGGGGGGTGTAGTTACCCTAATACACCAAGAAGCCTCTCTCAATCTCACACCTCTCTCTTGTTCTTCTCCTTTTTTTTCCTTCATTTCCCTCCCTAGATCCTTAAAACCAACTCATATACCCAGTGTAGGCAAGAAAAATGTTGAACTACATTAGACTTGCACTTGGTTAGGAGAGGTAAGAAAGACCACTTAAGAAGCACCCTTAGTAGAGGAAGAAGGGCAAAGAAGGCAAACCCAACAATGGAGGCGAAAAACCGGAACGAGTTGGGAATTACGAATGAAGCTGCCTGCACTAGGAGGATGGCCTTGACCTGATAGTTGGAGCAAAGGATGCAACTAAAGGAGTTGTTGGATGTGAGCTGCATGCAACAATCCAAAGCACATTATGCATCCCATGTGTTGTTCCAAAAGAAGCATAGCAGCAGCCTATGGCCATGCATCAACTACAAAATCTTGAATGTGGCAACCATTAAGAATTACCCTTCTTCATTGGGAACGAATTTTACCATTGGTAAGGTTGCTACATCAAGTTATGTGAACTTGATGTGCACCATCAAGTGCAGATGATTGAAGGAGATGAGATGAATATCATGTTTCACATGTTGCCAAATCAAAGCATTTGAGTTTCTAGTCACGCCTTTTGTACCAACCAATGACCATGCCACATTCAGCACCCTCATAAGCAAGTTGTCCCATCCATATTTAATCCGTTTGTGGTAGTCTACCTATAAAACAAAATAAATTAAAAACCCCTAAAAGAACATGTTGATCAAAAGATAGTAAGAATCTAAATAGAATATATGCGAAAAGGAACGACTGTTGATTCGCTCAACAAGAAATACAATTCCAAGGGCATTGGGTAGAGGATAGCAAGCTAGGATGGATGAAGAAGGTGAGGATTATAACACTAGCTAAGTTAAAGTCCTTAGGCCTCAACAGGTATTAACAAAGAAAAATAAAATGGCTATTCATGGGGGAGAAGCTCTACTAACTTACCTTCTCAAAAAGGGATCAGCTATTACCGAAAGTTAATATAAAGGTCACTCATGGGGGGCAGGTCCATTAACATATCTTGTCAAGAGGGGATTTTGTTTAGTATTAAGAAGCATTCAAAGACTTGAGGGATCTTTTTGATAGTATGGCCAGCCTTCAGACTCTGCGATCATAGGAAGCTCATTGAGTTGCATACAAGAGAGACATCCTATGGCTTATTAAAGTCTTAGCTAAGCAAAAATGAATCATGATACACAGTCCAGACGTAGATGATGTCTATAGTGCATTGCCCAACGACTTGGAGGAGGCCTTACCTTATCTACTAGGCCCCAAGTTAGGGGTCAAGACAGACAATGTCACCACGAGTGTCTTCTAGATTCAGAGTTGAATTATGGAAAAAAAAAAAAAAAGGATTCAGAAGTTGAATCCAAAATAGGTACAAAAACCAGGACTTCTTGGCAGAGTTAGATACAGATTGGAGTTTCCACAGGGGACCAAGTTGCTAAAATGAGATGGATGGCAGAGTTGGCTGCATTGAAGGGCTTCTTGGGGGAATTGGATATGGTGTTGGAGTACTAGCATAGCGGAACTGATTGAACTGCCAACAACCAAGATAGAAGGCGCAGTTAGCCAAACTGAAGCCACGTCAAGGGGAGCATGAATGATCACTGAAGCGACTAAGAAAGACCTCATGGCTAAGAGCCTTAAGTAGGTACAAAGAAGCAAAGTCCATAATTTGTAAAGCCATTCATCACCAAAGGAGGCAGGCTCATGTGCCCAAGTGAGGGACTATAACGGAAAGCTCCTAAAGAATCCCTTGAACCTTGGTGGGAAAAACTAGGTGTCACACCCACTTTGAATTCCCACTTTGGACTCTTGCTCCCGCTCCCACTTCTTACCTATTTATACTTGTTCACATTTTGAAAGAGACGCTTCCCTGCTCCAACACCCAAATTTGTTGCAACTTCATTTCACACTTCATGCAGCTTTAGGCACTCCCTCTATGAGGCAAGCAACTATTAGCCTTGAAGGGGGAGCGTTCCCATAATTTACAAGAAGAGGGAATGTGTCCTGTGAACTTGAGCTCTTTGCAAAGCAAATATCTCCCATTTCCAACATTCCCTTCTTGAAGCCCATCAAGAAGAGAAAAATGACCCTATAAGAAGAATGCGAACATATGAACCGGCAACTTTAACAACAAACTTTGACAAGTATGTGGTCAACGTACCACCTTACAAGAGCTTAAGTACTTTTTGAGAGAAGAAGACTGGAAAAGAGGCATGCTGTAGCAATTCAAAGATCAAAGGTAGATCTCCAAGGGCACATAACAATGGCATTGACACAAAGGTAGGGGAGAATTGTCATAGAGAGGCATTCCAACAGAATTATTTAACTTTGGCACTACTTGTACATAGATAAAGAGTGCAAAAGGACGCAGAATAACCTAGCACATCGTATAGTCCTTGGAAGATTCAAGTACTCTTGTACATTCTTGTAGCTAGAGCCAATCGACAAATTTACCTACAATTCTCAAAGGCTCTTTGATATGGAGAAATCCCCATTCATGACTTTCTTCCAATATAATGGTAGAACATAAGCAATATCTTTGAAAGACCACTCACAAGACTAATTGGTCTAAAGTCCTTAGCCTCGCTTGCACCTCTTTTGGGAAGAAGGGGTATAGGTGTGCACGAATACAAACAAGGTGTTCATATTTATCCTCACGCCGATTTAAACTCTATGTTCATCTCTTGTAAAGGAACTATTATCTACCCAAAACAATTTCACAAAAGAAAAGGAGTAAGAAACTTGAATCTAAATGAGCTAAAGATACCTAAAGAGAGGCCAAAACAAAAGTGACATGTATTAGTGTGAGTGAGAGCCATCTTGTACGTCATTGAGAGATCAAAACACTGTGTCCTTATCAAGATGGTTGGTATAAAACAATATTTTAAATAATGAATAGCATGTAGAGCAGCGTTCACTCCTCTAAAGCATGAGGCATAAGCTACGTAACATGCAGCCAGTGTTAGAAGTATTGATATCGCTACAAGTTTTGCTAGCCAGGGAAATTGAAACAATATTGATATTGCTGATAACTAGAAGGGCCTGTTTGATTTCCAATTTACAAAGTAAACAGCATGTAAATGGGTATTTATTACTTGCCTTTGCATTTTCATTCTACAGCTGTATCTTGATTTGGCATAACGTTGACAGCAAACTTGTTTGGAATGCTACTGCTTGAAACCGAGAAAAGAAGAGTTTAAACTGTTAATTATCCGTGGGACCCACTGTTATGTGTATGTTTGATCCACACCATCCATCTATTTTTCCTCCTCATTTTGGGCATGCTTTAAAAAAAATGAGGCAAAGCTCAAGTGGACCACACCACAGGAAACAAGGGGAATTGAGCGCTTACAGTTCAATTCTTCTTATGGGCCACAGAAGTTTTGAATCAAGCTGATATTTGCGATTTCCCTTTATCCATGTCTGTGTGAAGTGATGAATAGGTTGGCTGATAGGGACGCATTGCTGTGGGCCCTAGGATCATTTTAACTAGCAATGGTAGGTGTTCAATTCCTCATTTTTTTCCCCATGGTGTGGTCCACTTCAGCTTTAGATCTACCTCATTTTTTGGATCATGCCCTAAAATGAGCATGTGGAATAGATAGACAGTGTGGATTAGATATACACATAACGGTGGGCCCCATAGATTTTACAACGTAAATCCCGCTCTTCCAATCACATGTAAAAAATAATAATTACTTATTTACACTCCATTCACTATGTAAATTGAAAATCAAACAGGCTAGAAATGTGGGGAAACATGAGGAAACGGTGGGATTTTTCAATGAAACTTTAGGAGATGCTAAAATACACATATTTGCATATTTAGGAATCAAAAATTGCAAAAAGAATGCATAATAAGTTTTCATTTGATGGGAGCCTACAAGCATTTATTGTAAATCCAACCATCCCATCCATCCTATCTAATCCATCCAACCATCCAAACATCCATCAATATTTCAAAATATCGACAACATAATATTTCGCCAAGAAATCGTCAACAACTGGAAAGGAAATGAAAGATGTGATCTTGATATCACCCATGATAATGATAATATCACGATATTATCGATATTATTGTTGACAAATTGAACACTGCATGCAACTATGCGCCCATAAAAAAATAAATAAATAAATAATCTGAAATGGAATTAAAAAAGAAAAAAAAAAAGATTTTTGGCTATATTATCGAAATATCGTCGATACAATGGTGATTCAAGCGATGACAAGAATTTACACAGTTTGAAAATATTACCGATACATTGCAATAAAAGAGACACCTAGACTTAGCCATACATCGCCGATATCTGGAATTTTTGATACTGCTAGTGTTATCGGTATCGCTAATAGTGCTATCGGTATCGCCGAGCTGGAGATATGGATAATATCATGAATATTTCAATAATATCGTGGATACTTCGAACAATGCATGTAGTGTAAGTTACACGTCACTTCTAAATTTTTAATTAAGGTTTTTTTCTTTGTTTCTTTTTTGGGAAAGGTTAAAATTTTCACTTTTCCAAGATTGTTAAAAAAGTGGACAGCAAGCATGAACCGAGTTCGAGACAGCAGACAGATGGGAAACAATGTCCGATCAAAGTGATTCCTAAGCCAATGGAAAGCTTATCGAGGGAGATCTGGCCCGATTACTGAAGACACGTGCTGTTGATCAGAGGAACATAGTTGAGGAGACCTCAACCATCTTGCGAGCCCTTTTTAGTGGGCCAAATGGTGTCCGATCGACCCGATTCCAAGCCTGGATCATAGATGGTCGAATTATCTTTCCAACGAGTACAAAATCACCCCGATCCAACCATTAATGCGAAAGTTATGGCCATTCTCCCAGGATAGCTGTGTAGAAAACATGGAACGCTGATTAAGCAAGGTGCATGATTTGGACCAATGGCATTGTGCCACATAGCACCCTTTTTTAGTGGACAACAAATGTCACCTAGCTGTTGTCCTGTGCTTAAGTGGACCTATGGATGGGCGCCACATGGCAGCCATTTCCTCCTCTTTAAATAGGATAGAGATCCTCTCATTTCAAAGGAATCCATTTTCCCTCCATCTCATTTCTCTTCTCCTCCACTTCTTCTTCCAGCTCAAACTCCAGATCTCAGATCTCGAAATTGATGGCCAGCAATCCAGCAAATCACGATCAACGATCAATGGATCATGATTAGATCTATGTCCAGCAAGTAGAGGAGATCAATATCCAGCAATACGAAGAGATTAGCATCGAGCAACCGAGAGAGATTTGATTGTCATTCAGTAGCTGATCTCCATCAAAGGGGATTCCAGATCTTCAACAGATTGCAGAGACTCCAAATGTTCATCTCGTCTTACAAAGATCGTCATCTCCAGATCATTATCTTCTTCGTTGTTTTCCTCTCCATTCTTCTCCTTTTCTCATGTTTCTTCTCTTTAAATCATCAGAAATCATATCCGATCTTTAGATCAGATCGCATCTGATTTCTACTTTGATTATAATTGGATTCCTGCCCCAAATTTAGCTTGATCCCTACATTAATTTCATTCTCTGTTTACATTTATTCCAGCTTACCTGGATCATCCAGAGGCCATCTACAATCAATGGCAAACAAGATCGTCCATCAGATGGGCAGTGTCTGAAGATACGTCGTCACTACAGTGCCTTCATGGTCCCCACCATTACAGCACTCTGCAATGGACGAAGAGCCTCTTTAATGGCTGCCACACCCATCTCCTTGATGCCAACAGCTTCGTCATCAGCATCCATCAAGTAGCAGACGATCAGCAACCAATCAGATGTCCATCTTCTTCCTGCTGATCATCAGTCCCGCTGCAAACAGGGACATCCATTAGATCATGCTTGCCACTGTTTTCAGCATTCTCATCTATTGAATAAAGGAGATGGAACATGCTTGCATCTGGATCCTTACATCAGCAACTGAGATTACTGATCCAGTGGGCCGTGATCAGCACTATACCCTCCACCATCCATCACATCTGGGACCCATCAACTGATAATGTAACAACCGTTCTTCTAAAACCTTGTATGAGGCATCTAACGTCCATTCACAGCAGCTGCTACTTATGAGCAGCAGATGGTAGTTTACACATGGCAGTTTTCTAGAGCACTCAGCACATGTGAGCCTCAACCAGGTACGCATCCTTCACCTTATAATCAGAACCGTCCATTTCATCTTGATCAGCGCACGGTCCACTGTTTTGCACCATCTCACGTTAGATCCAGGCCCATCTGATGGTCCAGATTTATGTCCATCCCATGGCCCATAGTATGGCCCAAATGCTGTCCACTTGTGAGGGCTACACGCTGTCCAGATCTGCGTCCACTTAATGTCCCGATCACAGGTTATTTCCATAGCCTAGATAAGGTCCAAGTACAGGTCCGGTTACTGTCCAGATTTAACACCATTACAAAGTCCTGGTTTAGGCCAGTATACGGTCCAGATTTGCGCCCATATGCTGCCTGGATTGTAGCCCATTTTCTGTTCAGATTATGGCCTGTTCAATATCCTTAATTGCTGGCCCGTTTATATAACTCATGGCTTATCTGATTGGCCCACGGCCCACTTGATCAATTCATGACTTATTTGATTAGTCTATAGCTTAATGATGTATTTAGCTTGATTACTATTCATATTGATCTCTCTAATCTCTAGATTTACATACATAACTGTTTACGCACATAGCTACTTTATTGATGCACATACCAGTCAATTAACATCCATGCTTGCCATATGCATCACAATGCATTTTACATGCATCTTCATACTTCAACATCTCACCATGTGAGGAGGCCATGGGGCCTAGATCGATGATTTTAAAGTAACCATTCCATGAGGAACATCACTTGTATCATTGATCCCTTTATTACAATAAAAGCTCATTGTTACTCTGTGGACATAGTAGATCACCAAATAGGCAATATGCCAAACCACGTAAATCTGTCTTGTGGTTTGGCTCTCTTCTTTATTTGTCTTGCATTCCGTATTGGGCGAGTCCTCTCGTTTCCATCTCAAGGACGCTACCTGATATAGTCTCGTTGACTCTTATACTTTTGGATTACTTCAGTTTCCTAGAAAATGGTAAGATCGTTCACTTATTCATTTATTCAAGCGTTATTTATATTTTACCTTAGAATCAAGGGTGATTCCATTGAAATGTAATCCACAGGCTTGTGGTATGTCACGGCTTGGAATGTAACTGAACTCGGATTATAATGAAAGCCTTTCAAGTGTGTGCGATTTTGTCTCATCTTGTGTGAATATGGCAATGAGATGAGAATGTCTTATGAATGTCTTGTAAATAAATGGCAATAAATGTGATCCTAAAGCAATATTTATACTTGATCCAAAATCACATCAATAAAAATATTATGTATTCTCTTTTGAAGGGTTTTCATCCTTTATTGCTCTAATCCTCTTCCATGGATGAATATCAATAGCCAACTCATCAGTCTTAGCTCCATAATCACTCACATGGACTACTGATTGAAGATGCAAAAGCTCAATTGGATCTGACACAGAATCTTCTCTTGTTAGGGGCATTTGCTTTGGCTTAGGGGAATAGAGCATCATCAGATTTTGGTAAGACCAGTGTAGCGAGTGGCGACATGCCTTGTCGTAGCAAGTTTGGCACTCTCCACAACTTGATCATCCAAAGCAATCAAGGCGGGTGAGTTTCGTGAAAGGAGAGGAAAGCAAGTGGTACCTATTGTTAGAAGAAGCTTAAGGGAGTTGGAAGAGGTAAAGCTTTATCGAACTTCTTGATGTTCTTAAGGAGATGAGACTTAATATTGAGGGGAGGAGCAGGAGGGTCTGGAAATGGGCCAAGGGCAAAAAATTCACTGCCAAGTCCTAGATCATATGTGAGTGTAAAGTGATATAGGGGCTCTGATGGCATGACTTTGGAAAGTGCAGGTGCCCCTGGGTTCATTGTGTTTGGGTGGCTTGTGGGAAGAAATAGAATCTTAAAATGTTAACAACCTGCACAAGGGAAAAGAAAATAATTATTAACGACTACTGATGACACTTATATCCATCCCCCCATTAACTTCCACTATTTAGGGTTGGCTCTTCAACATGTTTGGAACATCATGGGCTATGCGAGTGTCAATGAATATGTAATTGGAAAACTGGAAAGCTAGCCCATGACTGAGTAAAGCTAGAAAGTTGTGGAATCTCAACTTTATTGTAATAGTATGGTCAATATAAAAGGAGAGAAATGCTAGAACCTTCAATAGAAGTGCCCAATTGATGGCCACAATGACTGACGGGACAGTCTGGAATGACGTTCTAGGCTAAATATGCAAAATAAATTTTTAGATTGCAATCTTGAGGATGTATAGTCTATGGTAGATATGATTTCAACATAATTTAGATTGTGATGCTTTCCCTTGTTTGATTCTTTTTTCCTTTTGGGGCTTTTTAATAAAAACTTACCTGCCCAAAAAAGATCCAGGTAAAGAATTATCAAAATAGCTTGCCTCGCTTGACCCAAAAAATGTACAAGAGCAACTGTCGAGGATTTGGACCCACATTCTCAATAGATCTTCCCTAAAACCAGCTCTTGGTGGATCCCCACATAGATCACTAACGAACTCCTAATTCTCATCGTAAACTTATACGCTTAATTTGGCCATCACAACTTAAGTTTTTTCTAAATTGATCGACTTTATGACCAATGACAAGACGCGAAATAACCTTTTGAACCAGATCAACTCTGTGTCATTCAGTTATCATTGGGCCCTGAAAACAGGGCCATGAACTACAAGGAAAATTGGGTCATATCGCCTTTTCACAGCTCACTTTTGGGTCCCCCTCAGGAATGTTAGGCAATTCCACGGCTACGACACTCCAGTTTTGGAGGGGAGGGGGCTTGCTTGGAGTCAGGTGCGGTATTAATCTTCAGTCCTATAAGGGATAATATAAAAACAGAACAAGTTTAAGGTTCCTACTTACAGAAGGCAGGATGCATAAGCTTATAGCACAAGTTGGTGACTTTCAGAAGCCAATAATGAGGCTAGGGATTGTGATGTTTTGGCAAGAATTTTCTACTTCTTTTTACCAATTTTTTTGGATGATGGTTGCTTTGGCAAGACTTTCTATGTACGCATAAGCATGCATTGGCTGATATATGTGTATATGCATATCATCAGCATCATCTGCATCATAGCGTTCAAATCTTCTCACAAATCATTCTTATCCACAGCCCATCCTCAGTAAGTTAAGCAAGCCTTCATATCTTCTCATCACCATGACCCAAGTCCTTATAGGTCATCCTTTCATCATCTCTTCAAGCCCTTCAACCTTGATCAAGGTTTCCCTGTTGGAGTCATCTTTGGTTTCCACCACACAGGACTAAACCATCACAATCCCGGCAAGTAAACACGCCTTCAAATCTGCTCACCGCCCCAATCCAAGTCCTCTTTAGGTCATCCTCTCATCATCTTTTCAAGCCCTCAACCATGATCAAGGTTTTCCTCTTGGAGCAGTCTTTGGTTTCCAATAAACATGACTAAACCATCACAATCTGCTTTCCACCATCTTCTCTCTTCTTGAGGCTACTCCTATGCTACTTAGGACGACATCATTGCTAATTCTATCACTCCTAGCCTTCGCACCCATCAATCTCAACATTCTCATCTTCGCAACATGCATCTTCTACTCCTGTTGCTTTTTAACTACCCAGCACTCTGCCCCATAATGCAGGGCCAATACAAAAGTTTCCCTCGACTTTCATAGGCATGAGCCAATAACACAACAATCCTTAGGCACCTCTCCACTCTCATCCACCCAGCTCTAATTCTATAACATTACCATTTTAGCCTTTGTCACAGCAATTTGGGAAGCTTTTAGTTGGTGAATTGGCAAGAGTTCTACAATCAGCTCCCACAACCTTCCGATTTTACTTGAGCTTTGGGCACAACCATTGCAGCGGCTCGAACTAATAATACCAACCCCCAGCCCAACTGAAATATGCTCATCACAAGAGCATGCAAGCAAAAGAGGAGGGTCATGAAGGGCAGTTGCCATACACACAGCTTAGAATGAGGCAAACACATACACACGGAGTTGCCTCAAATAAGGTAATAAACACAGACAGCCGAGTTGGCACAAGGGGCATACACATACCATGATCAGAAGAAAAGTGGAAAGAAAATGCTCAAAGTAGTTCCTTGCAAAGAATAGTAGGGAGCCACCACACACATTTATTTAACGCTGCTCACATGCCAACTCAATCCCACCCAACACTGAACGTAATTGGAAAATGGCAATTTGCAAGGTCTAGAGCATGCAATGCCAAACAAGGTTGCTTAAGCTGACTAAATCTTCCCTGGTGAGAAGCATCCAGTTGCCTTCTAGGAACCTCCCTCCCTCCCTCGCGCACAGAAACTATATCAACAAAAAACATAGCAGATGAAAGATGACATGAGGGCTTAACAAATTGAATAACTGACAAATAATTGAAGAAAACAGTCATTGAGGCATTTTAAGCATATCATGCTCCATATTTAAAACATGCACAATATCTATCATGAATATTTATGCCTTCTAGTCACAAATCAATCAGCCTTCTCAAAAAGAAAAATGAAAAGAAAATACAAACAAATAGCTTGTTAAAGATGCCAAAATTTCTTAATCTTAGAAATAAAAAAGGAAGCCAAATTCCATAAATATCACCCAATTTTTAAAGAACGCAATGGGGATTTCATTAACCGCCAATAAGAAGGAGAAATCAGCTATCCAGTACGGAGGAAGATAGCCTAACATTTGAAAAGGTAAAGAAAAGGCATTCCCAAAATTAAACATTATTAGATTATTTCTATCCAACTATATGTTTCCAAATAAATGGGGTAACTAAATAATTATGTAAAATCCCATTATTATTACCATCTAGTACCATCGAAGAGTGCAAATATACATCAAAGGAGATTATCATGATATCATGATTATCATAACACCCAAAACATTTAAACATGTGCATATAGAATCAACAGAGTGAATTTTACCATGATCTCCCCTCGAACTCCAGCTTCTTCTAAAGCTTCACGAACTGCTGCTTCTTCAACAGTTTCATCATTTTCCCAACCACCCTGGAAGCACAATAATTTAGTGATGAAGTGCAATTTCACAAGCACCCATTACATTTTGTGAGTAATGATATGTAACTAATATCCATGTAAGGAAGGTGAATGCGTAGAACACTTTTACAATTTCCTAATCAATTATTCACAAAAGAAATAAGTAATAAGATTTACCATGTCTTACCACGTACCAACACCAATGTTATCTTAAATACCATTTTGAGTACATTTCTTTACCAATTTACTTGAAAACCATACCCTATTAAATAAATGACATAACGCCAAATCACAAAACAAAACTCCCTCTATACAATATAAAACACGTCTCTGAAAACAGGAACCACGGTTATTTGTCGATAAACAGTCTCATTTTATATAACATTGTTTCTTTTAAAGAATCACATATTGAACAAATTGGACAATTCAGATATCTGAATATTCATTTATCATTGATGCATACATGGATGATTACAATAACTCATCTCTAGCATCGTTCTGCGGCCAGGGCCGAAGTGGTGGCCCTAGTAGAAGAGGTGGTCATGGTGGCATGGGAGGTGGTGGTGGACCTAGGAAGTGCATACATCGTGGGCTGTCCAATTGTTCCGTTGAAAAATGCTATGACCTCCATGGGAAGCCTGCATAGGCTATTCAAGCAAAGAAGAGGATGCATCATAGGCATTTTATTCTCTTGCTTTGCACAAGGGATGAAGAAAGTCCAGGCAAAGGCAATGACCAAAGTGTGAACTGACCTCTTCTAAATTATGGCATAAACTCCAAGGTTCATCACTCATCAAGTACCACATTGATTTACCTATCACAGTTAAAATCTCACCATTCAATATTAGCTACATTAAGGTCACCCCACTCGGTGAGGATTTGAAGCTTTAGAAAAAAAAGAAAAAAAGAGGAAGATACGAGGCTAGCATTGTTTACATCTAAATAGTAAAAAGGATTGCACTGAAAATGACCGGGTTTCAATCCCAAGCATAACAGATTGGCCACTAGGTTGAGGCACAACGTCCTCCTAACAATGTCACTAGACAAGCAAACATCAATTGATCACCAGTTAGCTTATCGTTTAATACTAGCCGCATAAAAGTCACCCCTTTATGTGAAAGTTCCAAGTTTTAAATAAAGAGGATACAGAGTAAGGGTACTATTAATATGAACCATTAAAGGATTTTTCTATAGGCCAAGGCAAAATACATTGACCATTGTATTGCGGCACAAATGTCCTTTAAACCACGTAGATCAGAAAAGAAAGCATCTATGGACCTCCACTCAATGCAATTGTGTATGACAAGGAACGTACCATACTATTGAGGATCCAATGAAGTTTCACTAACCAAAATTCCAGCATTAACGTCCTCAAAAAAATTATACAACAAACGGTGGACACAGTAAATTTTCCCATATTCTATAAAAAATCTTAAACATCTTTCGAGTCAGTTTCCAATTATCCACAAGAAGAACTTGCCACTTTCCAGCCTCCAAGTCAGAGATCGTGGGCAAACTTTTCATGCTATGCCCTTAATATGTGAGCCTGCAGTTTAGCACAACCCTTGGAGATGATCCACCACAATTTAACGATGACAAAATGGATGATTTGATCGTTTCCTAAGACCTACTTCTCTATGAGCAGGAGTCTATCCAGACCTATGGATCTCCCCAGCATCCAAGCAGAATCCAAATCTGCCACTCGTTTGGCTATCCATAAAATATACAAGTCCTTCCTGTCCTGATAATGAATGTATTTATATGATAAAGGATCATTTATTATGGAGAACCCACATGGCCCAATGATATTTTATATATTTATCCCATAGTCATTCTAGGTATTATTACATGAATTGTAGGCCTAGCGGTTCTAAACCGTCAAAAGAGGGCCCTATGGAGAATGTGGTCAGAAATCCATAATAAAGTCCTACTGAAATGAATAGGAAATTATGAAAGGGTGCTATGACCCAGTAAATACCTTCCCACGCATCTATCCAACCAACATACGACCACAATGACCGAATTTATTATCTTCATGCATAAGGATAATTGATTACTTAGTAAAAGATTTCAAAAACTTCACAAACCCTCCCCTTTTCAATTGTAATTTCTCGATTCAGTGTTCTTTTAATGGTTTCAATATCAATGGGAATTGACAGTACCCTTTATGTTTGGAGAATGTTAATAAATTCTAAAATCCATTTTGTCATCCAGTAGCTACAACATTTTTTTATCAGTATTACAGTAGCTCTTTCGTTAGGTATTGGAGCAACATTACCCATTGGTTTTTCTTTCTATTGCAATTTATCGATTTAATGTATTTTTTTAATGGTTTCAGTACCGATGGGATTAGTACCCTTTCTGTTTCGGAAATGTTAATAAATTCCAAAATCCATTTCGTCACCCAGTAGTTGCAACAGTTTTTTAACAGTATTGCAGTAGCTCTTTCATTAGGTATTGGAGAAACATTACCTAGTGGTTTTTCTTTCTTCTTCCTTTTTCGGCGATCTATCTATTTATAGGTTCTCTAGCTTTGATGTTATTAGGCAGGGATTTTGTACATAAGCTTGAAATAAATAAATTCACCCAAGATTGATTTGATCAAGCAGATTAAACTAGCAGGATTTAAGTAGTGACCTTCTCATGTCAACATATACAAGCAAAGCATGTAACTATGTGGATCCAAGCCTTGTTCCCCAATGGAGCCTACCGTAAAGGGCAAATCGAGGTATCTGAGGAGCAAGCAAATACATTGACAACCAGTAATATGGGAAACTTTCCAATGATGAGGTCTAATGAGGCAATGCTCATTATTAATTCAACACACTGATATTTTATTTCACTTGAGACATCAACTAGAACTTCAGTGATACAAAAAAAGAGCTTACTTCTCTGTTTGCTCCAAAGAAGCTTCCACAAGAATAATCATGTAATCCATTTGACTGAATGCAAGGGGTCATTGCCTTCATTTCCCACTTCATCACCCTAAAGAGGCTGCTGAATGCAAGGTATCTTTGGTCCTCTATCTCCCACTTCATCACCCTAAAAGGTTTTTTTTTTTTTGAAAGATAACGAGACTTGTATTAAAAAAGGAAGGAAAAAACAGAGACAAAGGCAGCAGCCAGGACTGCTGAGATAGCAGAAAAAAGACTACATGCCAAGAAACAAAAAGTCGGAATCCTTCAAGGATTCAACATGAGTAGCCCATTC
Organism: Magnolia kwangsiensis; assembly: GCA_037074715.1. Taxonomy (NCBI): domain Eukaryota; kingdom Viridiplantae; phylum Streptophyta; class Magnoliopsida; order Magnoliales; family Magnoliaceae; genus Magnolia; species Magnolia kwangsiensis. The sequence goes on along the minus strand of CM073578.1, from coordinate 6,712,316 downwards.
TATAATTAACGATTTAGCTCTAGACGACACCCAAGCCGCAGAATTTGCAGAATCCCGAAAACATCTGCCGTTCCTTTCCTCCCAAACGGACCACCAAATGGCGAGAAGGGCCATTCTCCACAGCCTAGACCGACTCTTGCCAAGCTTCACTCCATGCCAATCAATGAATAGGGAGGAAACGGTATCAGGAGGGCACCAACTGAGGTGGAAACAGGCCCGAAAATCAGCCCAAATGAAAGAAATGAAGGGACAGTGGAGCAGAAGATGGTCAACCAATTCCTCCGCCTTCATGCAGCACAAAAAGATGTTCACTAAGCACATCCCTCTCTTCCTAAGATTATCCACCGTCAGGATTCTCTTCAAGTAAACCAGCCAGCCGAACACGATGAACTTGGGAGGGGCCGGGGATTTCCAGATTTGCTTACAATGATGATCAACGGAGAGGAGAGATCGGTCCAGCTGAAGCTAAAGAGAGGAAACCGAGAATCTGCTGGTCTTGGACATAGTCCAAATCAGCGAGTCGTCGAGGAGAGGGTTGGGTTGTGCCCTATAAATGCACTCTAGAAGATCCACAAATTCCTGGATCTCCCAGTCTTGTAGGTTTCACCTACATTCCACTGTCCATACAATCTTTTCAGCAGAAGCAGAATAGCAATCAGCAACCATGGCATCTGGGTTTGGAGCAAATGTTCTCCACCCAACTATCTTTCCAAAACTTAATTTTTGAGCCCTTACCAAGATGGAACACCACGCCTTGCAAGACTTGATCTTGAGTGGAAATGATACCTCTAACGCGGAAGCCTTGTACCAAGAGGACTCATTAGACCAACAACCACCAGCTGATTGACCGAATTTGCACTTAATAACTTTGTTCCACAAGCTACTGTCTTCAGTACCTAATCTCCATATCCACCTGTCCAGCAAAGTATGGTTCATAAGCTTCAAATTTTGTATGCCTGTCCCACCTTGATGATATTGCTTACGCACAGATTTCCACTCCACCAGATGGAATTTGTTCTTCTCTCCCTTGTTGTGCCAAAGGAAGTCTCTTCGTTTATTTTCAATAATCTCCAGGACTGAGGGAGGGCATTTGAATAGAGACATGAAGTAGATGGGAAGATTAGAAAGGAGAGCCTTTATAAGTGTGATGTGACAGCCGAACGATAGGAAGCGACACTTCTACTTAGCCAGAAAAGAATCGAATCTAGAAATAACCTTGTCCCAGGCTGATTTAGGAGGGGAACCAATACACAGCGGAAGGCCAACAAACGTGGAGGGGAGGGAGGTCACCAAACAGCCAAAGAAATCAGCCCATCTACTGGTTTCCTCGCCATCCATATTAATGCCAAGAATTTTGGATTTAACTAAATTAACAGACAGACCCAAATCAGCCTCAAAGCAAAGGATGCAGGTGCGGAGATTGCTGATTTTATCTAGAGAAGCCTCGCTGAAGATCAGAGTATCATCAACAAATTGAATGTGGGATATGGGGGCAGAAAGGCCCTGAATAGATATATCAGCTAAGATCCCAGCTTCCTGCCCTGAGTGAAGCATTCTAGAAAGGGCTTCGCCGGCGATGAGGAAGAGGAAAGGGGAGAGAAGGTCCCCTTGGCGTAGGCCACAAGAGCTCTTGAAGAAGCCAAAAGGAGAACCGTTGAGAATAACAGAAAATCGGGCAGAAGAGATACACTCCCCCGATCCACCTTCTCCATAGAGACCCGAAACCCATTCTGTTGAGCATGTGCTGCAGAAATTCCTAATCAACAAAATCGTAAGCTTTCTCGATATCTAGCTTGCAACAGATGATTTTGCGACAAGATCTGTGAACAGCATCGATGCATTCATTAGCTATATGCGCGCAGTCTGTAATCTGCCTCCCAGGGATGAAGGCACATTGATTGCCAAAGATGATTTTGCTGATATACTTAGATAGGCAAGTGGCTAAGACTTTGGTCAGAATCTTGTAAGGTCCACCCAGCAGGCTGATCGGCCTAAAATTCTTGAGTGACGCGACCCTTTAGAATTTAGGGATGAGAGCGATGAATGTGGCTCCGAGGTTAGCAGAGAGACTGCCCCTTTCATGGAATTCCTTAAAGAATTCCATGATGTTAGATTGGATGACCTCCCAAAAATTTTGAAAAAATAGAATAGGGAAACCATTGGGACCAGGGGCTTTATCGCCCCCAAGCGAATCAATGGCCAGCTTGACTTCTTCCGAGGAGAAAGGAGCTTCAAGGGAGGCAACTTCTTTAGAAGAAATGGAGTTGAGATGTAGGTTGTCTAACCCGGGTCATCTATGGTGGACCGCGCTGAAGAGAGATTTGAAAAGGTTGCACCACCAATGTTCGAAATATCGGTATCACGTTACGTATCACATCCTTGGGATACAAATTCATATCGGTGATCACACGGGATATATCATTTGTATCGGGTAATTTATAGCACTTTTTTGAAAACATGGGGAAACATTGGAAAAATGGTTGAATTTTTCAATGAAACTTCAGGAATTGTTAAAAAATATATATATACTTTAACACACACTTCTAAATCATAACATCTCAAAAAAGAAGTGCACATAATAGGTTTCCTTTGTATAGGGTCCTCAGCTATGCGTTGTCTTACTTAACTAATGCAACTATATTCAAATTGAATGCATAATATTTAGAGTATATGTAAAGAGTATATGTGATGATCATTTCATCAAACACTCCTGAATACTTCGAAATTAGTCATAATTGACAGCTGGTTGAAGGGAAATTTAAAAAAATAAAAAAAAAAATATTTTTTTTAAAAATATATATATTTTTTATTTTTCACAAATTGAAAAGGACTCAACAAATCAGTAGATTAGCCCTCATACATGCTTGATTTTGTGATTGGAGTGCAACATTGCAAGGGAGAAATTAGGAAAATTTTGAATTTTCCCCAAATTGGACCACCTACACTCAAAGTTTGAAATTAGAGTGTATGCGATGATCATTTTATCAAATACTTTGAAATTAGTCTCAATTGATAGCTGGTTGAAGGAAAATTTTGAAAAACCCATAGAGAACATGAAGAACCAATGGATATCGAAATCAAAACTCAAACTTCATGATTTCTCATGCAAAACATGAAGAACCAATGGATTTATAACCATTTGACACTGATTTAACATAATTTCAATGGAAAAAAAAAAAGGATCAGAAATTGAAAACGCTCACTGGATCGAGCATGTGGGATATATCGACACTACCTATGCGTTTCGTATCGTGCAGGTGGAATACAAGATATATCATGCGATATATCAACTGATATCATCAATATTTAAAACATTGAGCACCACAACCTAATACAAAGAATATAACATTGAACTCAGAAAAGAGGGTGAAGGTAGTGGGCATAGTTGCTTCAAACCTCTACAAAACCCAAAGAAGCTAACCTATCAAACATTGCTCATTTCTAAAGGGGAACTGAGGACAATCAGACATATTGCAAAACCCACTGCCTAACTTTCAAAGATCCATAATAGAAGGACCACTCTACCAAAAAAAATCTTCTACACTCTAAATGTCAGTTTGATGATCATGCCTCTTAATTCAAATCTGGAAACCAAATCAGTGACCTCATAAGCCATCAACTTACCATCTAGAATTTGAGGCACTACTGCAAAGACACTTTGCTTAGGGGCTACTGCCATATTTGGCACAATACAGATAAACAAGAGTCAGCCATTATCTCATAAGGTTTGGGCCAGAAGAAGATGCCTTATGGAGGGAGGCCATTGCTAACAAGTATTAGTGTGAGGATAGAGGATGGTGCACCAGGGACTCTATAGAGTATCTACGATATGGAAAGAGGTTTCTTGTGTGAAGTCCAAGTTCCTAGAGAGGATTGGATTTTCGTTGGTAATGGGGAGAAGATCTGCTTTTGGGAGGACACGTGGATTACTGAAACCACATTGCTAAGCGCACTTTTGAGAATAGCTCGCCTTTCCACGTAATGCAATATTATGGTTGCTCATTGCTTCTCCTACTATGGAAAGTCGATTGCTTGGTCTCCCCTTGCTATAGATTCCTCTTTGATGAAGAAGTGGAGGAGCATGTATGCTTTTAGATCGTCTCCAGTTATGTTGTCAATGAGAGGACTAGAATAGGATGGTCTGGCTGAAGGACTGGTCGAGAGACTTTTCGGTCTACTCTTTTTGTTGCAGGCTTCAAGTTCCAAGGAGAGATGGTGAGTACGAGCAGATGCGGCATGTGTGGATGACTAGTTGAAAGGGAATGAGTCTTGACCGTTGATAATCTTCAAAAGTGGTCAATGATGATCCCCTAATATCTGCCTCATGTGCATGGCAAATGCTGAATCAGTCAATCATCCTTTCATCCATTGCCCATTTATGTGTGGAATTGATTCCTTAGAAGCTTCAATATTGCTTGGACTCTGCCAAGTTCAGTGTACAGGCTCTTTATAGCTTGGCATGGGGGTGAATCTTTGGAAGCGAGGGTTCTTTAGAGATTATGTTTTTTGGCTGCCCTTTGGATGATTTAGGGAGAAAGAAATGGATGGTGCTTTTGGAATGAGAGCAACATGGTGGAGTGGCTTACCATGGCATTTTTACATGTAGTGGAATGGGCCTCTTATATAGATAGTTTGAAAGAGTGTAATGTTTCCTTCTCTAGGATGTAGCTTTTGTGCCACCTAAGCGCTTTTTTAATAAAATTGTCATTACCTTTCAAAAAATAATAATAAATAAAAAGAAAGAAAAGAAAAGAAAGACTAGTTAAATCGGCATTGTAATGCACAAATGACTTACACAAATCACGTTCGCCACAATTGTGCAAGTGTTGTGAAAGACTGAGAACATCAAAAGAAGAGCCTACAATCACCAGTAAATCCTCTAGGTGCGACATTTGCCACTTGTCCTAAAATACTACCATGAAAAGAAAAGAAAACAAGAAGAAGAAGAAAAGAGGACCACACTCCACAGTGCTATCATATGAGGGGACAATAGTTGCTTCATTTGCAATTTGCAAGTTCAAGACCACCTAATTACCGTTTACTATTAAGGGGTAAGAAAAACCTATAAAGTTACCATGCTTGTTTCTTGAAAAGAATTCTATTTTTAAAATTCTACTTACACTCGGTATTGATGTCTGACACAAGAACCCATATCACATGGAAATACAAAGGAGAAAATTTTTTTACAATACTATACCTTCGGAAACAGAAGTCCTGGCCCACTTTGTGAGTTTATCATAAGAACCTCAACAACCTTCTCCGGTTTAGAATCACAATTTTCATCAGAATTTCTGTACTTGAATGGAATACACCTGCCAAGTAACAAGCAACAAAGATGTTACAAATTTCCTATTATAATAAGATAGTAACATTTACAGACATTTTAAGAAATACGCCAACAGTAATCAAGTAAGAAATGCAGGAAAAAGGGAACAAATGTTATGCTCTTCTCCATATATCACTAATTTATCAATTAATTTAAGTAAGATGGTCTCATGAATTAAAAGAAGGAAAATAGAGTTTCAGTGAGAGAAGGAACTGGGGCCCGATCAACAAGTCAATAATGGTCTTTAAGAACACTCACTTGGAAGAGAACGTGCCTCATCACATCCCATCTAAGAGAAATGTTTTAAAAGGTGCACACATGCCCATGATCTCAACATATCAAAGTCTTAGGGAGCAGTGTCTCCCGCCATGCACCCATCTAATGATTCTTTAAAGAGTCCCTTATACTAGGGTTGTCAATGGAGTACCTAGATCTGCAGATATCAAGGGAGCCAACCCGATTTAAAATGGATCTAGGTCCAATTTTCACACCCGTTTAAGAAAGATGTACAGAATATCGTCCTTCCTATCTAATTTTGGGGGTTATAGGATTCTCCAACATAGATCCCTGAAGATTGAAGCATAGCATGTGGAAAATCTAATTGTTCTCATGACATGGGAAAGCAAAGCCAATTGCCAATATGCTCCAAAGCACCTACCATTTCGTTCAAAACTGACATGCAATGGCCTATATTCACCATACAAGTGTAGATTTTGACCAATTACTGCAGTATCATCAACACATGCAGAAAAAAAAAAAGTATTGCATCACTGGTTCAGAAGACGGATATGTATCAGGTAAGAGTCTGTTGGCATTGCTTCTGGCAATTGCAAAATTGATTTTCAAGAGACAAAAAGTGTTTCTCGAGAATTACTTGTGTAAAAAAGGCTTCAATGGTGAGTGTTGAATCCCCACTGTTTCCTATGGCATGACCCACTTACATCTTGGATCTACCTCGTTTTTGGAATCATACCTTAACATGATATGGCAAAACGGATGGATGGAGTGGATGTCACATGGTCATCACAATGGGCCCCATATTGATACAAAGCAGGGTTACAAGAAAGTCGCGTCTGTCTAGCTTCTCCAAAGATGAGATTTGCTAAGCCCATGCATAGCTTCTCCAAAGATGAGATTTGCTAAGCCCATGCATGTGTGCAATACAACTCATGTACATGCCACACGTTGGTCATCATGGCACATAGGTCCAAGATCCAATCCATCCATTAGAAAGGCACCACTATACTAAATCCCTAGCCCAAGAATTAGGTTGATCCACTGGTTAGGTGGGCCATAGTTTGCGAAGCAAAGTTAAGATTCTAAGACACTTGGCTAAAGTTTTCTAACACATCCACCTGTTTCCAATATTGGGGCCCACCTTCTGAGTGGGCCAAATTCATTTTAGGGAAAACATGGTTGGACCAACCGATGCATGGATTTGATCACGGAGCTACGTGCCATGATGGGACATGTGTGAAGGTGTACGGCTCTACACTCATGTGCAATTAACAAACCTTCCAATAAGAGAGAATCTTCGATTTCACGAGTGCTTTTCGCAAGTTTGTAGAAGTGGAAATGACTGTAGGAAATGGGGGGTAGGTACTATGGGGAAAAACCCAAATTTGAAATTTTGTTTTCTAAAATTGATTACTTGTCTCTAAACATACTTCAGTCTTAAAAAGTGATTTCAGAATCAAAATCACAATAAGGAATAATTTGTCCAATCTTCTTGGGCTTAATGATGATGTCATGCTGATGCAATTCAGAGGGCCCACAATGTCTGCGATTGTCAAATGCTATGCTTTGGAAAACATTAATTTGTTGAGTGTTTGACAAGAGTTTGGATTGGATTTGGAAACCCACTTTATGGTATAAATGTAGGATGTTTTAAGACTGTTTTGGGAACTGCTTCGGGACCGTTTAAACTGTTACAGAAATGTGTTACTTTCTAATCAAATTGTACTAGAAACTGGGTGATTTAGGGCTAGACAGAATGGGGAGGCACAAGCAGTCTAGTGCCGAGCCGATTGATCAGACGACGACTACTGAACTTATTAGATTAGTATTAGGCGCCTATCTCGGAATGGAATGGGATGGCATAGAAGGAACGCAAAGTGCTAGCACCATAGGGTCGGTTTATATATATATATATATATTGGGGAGGGGGGGAGCTTGCTTCTTCACAAGCTACTGTTTTGATAGGTTTGAGCACCAGGATTAGTTTAGATTGAAGCTGAAATGGAGAATGCAATTTGCCAATTTCTACTGTGTTGGTTGTACACAACAGGTAATATGACTATCTTTTTCTTTAGCAGTATTAATATTCCCTCTTGAAATCCTGTGCTAATCTTGATTTTTAAAATTGTCGAAGCTCTGTAACTATTCGTGATGAAACATTCATACGTTTGAGCCCATTGTTAGTGAAATAAACCTTTAACATGCTTAGGCCATTTCAAGTGATCCAAGTTGTTCATATGATTGCACCTATACTAATTGATCATGTTGGCGTGAGTTGTTAAATCAATCAATGAGTTGTCAATTAAGAGACATCAGAAAGATTATATTCGTGATTGTACAATATCTATGTATAGCCAAGAATAGGGTTGCTAATCTCCCTATATATTTGTACAATATCTCTATAAAAAGAAAATGAAAGAAATACTAATAGAAAATCTGACATGGTATCAAAGCTAGTCGATTTCTGGCTCTTGGTTCACGTCCAACCCTAGTTCATGGCCTCCTTCCACCGCCATCTTCACATATGGGAGACACCGAAACCCCGACGAAGTCCGGTGACTCTTCCATCAACCATAATACGCTCCTCTCTAAAATATTCACTACAAAAATGGCCGAAGCTCTGTCCAAAGCTCAGGCCCCGACCATGCTTTCTGAACCTGTGCTTGTCCCAATCGACATCAAGTTAGATGATTCCAACTATGCTTTATGGTCCCAAGTTGTCGAGATGTACATCTCTAATAAAGACAAGTTGGGCTACATCAATGGCGAGTTACCTCCGCCATCTTCGACCAATCTGTCCTTCCGCAAATGGCGTACTGACAACGCCATTGTCAAAAGATGGCTGATTAACTCCATGGATCCCGCGTTAATCGGCAATTTCATTCAATTTCCCATAGCTAAAATGGTTTGGGATTCAATTGCTACCACCTATTTTGATGGTGGAGATACCTCTCAAGTCTATGATCTCCGGCGCTACGTCTCACCTCACATCTCCGCCAAGCGGGTGGCTCTCTGGAAAAATACTACACAAATTTGCAAGGCCGCTGGCGTGAGATTGATTTTCGACATCCCAATCCGATGAAGTGCCCTGCCGATATTCAACGTTATAACAATCTTCTCTAAGAAGATCGGGTCTATTTATTCTTGGATGGTCTTGATGACAGGTTGGACAATATTCGCAGAGACGTGTTGCAGATGCACCTGTTTCCCACCATGGAGCAAGCATATACCCATGTCCGCAGGGAGGCTCTTCGCCGGGTGGTGATGAACGCCGGCGACCACGAACCACCTCCAGGGGCGGTGCTTGCTTCGAAAGGCCTAAAGCTTGGATTGTCTGGATCGGCTTCTCAGCATATTAGGAAATCTTCCTCTAAAGCCCGTACCTCATCCGATGATCTCAAATGCTCTCATTGTGGCAATACAAAGCATACATGTGAAAACTGCTTCTAGTTGTATGGGTACCCCGATTGGTAGCACGAGCTTCAAGCCAAAAAAAAATGAGATGGTACGGCTGAAGGCGCGGGAAAGGCTGTTGTGGCAGCAGTCGAACCTTATCTCTCTCTCATCCTGCCCACTGCCTTGCCTAAATTGGACTTCTCTCCTGCGGATCCAGGTAACCTCTGTTATGCCTTGCTTAGTCATCGCCATGACATAGACAGTAATGATTGGCTCCTCGACTCTGAGAACACGGATCATACGACGTTTGATCCCATGGATTTCTCCCATCGCTCACCTCCAAGGCGCACCAACATAGCGAATGCTAATGGAGTGACCTCACCTGTCACAGGGGCCAGATTTGTAACCCTATCACCCTCTCTTCATTTACCCAACACTTTACTTGTTCCCTCTTTGTCTTACAAACTATTATATATTAGCCAAGTTACTACAGATCTAAATTGTGTGGTGCTAATGTTTTCCGATTTTTGCCTTATTTAGGATATTCTCACAAAGGAGATAATTGGACGTGATACTAAGAGGGGGGATTATACTACATGGAAGATTTCAGTTTGGGTCGTGCACATCACGTGTCTTTTATACTTGGTTCCAAGGCTTGACGGATTTAGCTATGGCATCGTCGTTTAGGACATCCGTCATTTGGGTACTTACGACATTTATTTTCTGATTTACTCTCTAATGCGGAGACTTCTGAATTTCACTGTGATATTTGTATTTTAGCCAAAAGTCATCATGCTATTTATCCATTAAGTATGAATAAAAGTGATACACCTTTTGCTTTAATTCATTCTCATGTATGGGGACCCTCTCCTTTATCTACTATATCTGGTGTACGGTGGTTTGCAATATTTGTTGATAATTGCACCTGGATGACCTGACTATATTTGATGAAACATAAGGATGAAGTGTTTAGTATCTTTCAGTCATTTCATGTTATGATTCAGACCCAGTTTCCGCTCAGATTTGAATTCTCCACTCTGACAATGGTGGTGAATATGTTAATCACCACTTTCATTCCTATTTTCAACAACATGGTCTTATTCACGAGACCTCATGTCCCCAGACCCCTCAGCAAAATGGAGTCGCTAAACGGAAGAATTGATATATTCTTGAGATTGCCCGGGCTCTCCTTCTAGGCGCTCATGTCCCCACACGACATTGGCCCGATGCTATTACCACTGTCGTACATTTAATTAACCGCCTTCCTTCCAAAATATTAAAATTTAAGACCCCATTACAGTCTTTGTCAGCCTCGGTCTCTCTATCTACAGCCCTAATGCTCCTTACTCGCATATTTGGGTGTGTGGCGTATGTGCACCTCCCTAAGAACCAGCGCACCAAACTTAACCCATGTGCCCTCCAGTGCCTCTTCTTGGGATATGCTACGCATCAAAAAGGTTACCGCTGCTATGATCCTGCTACCAAGCGTACCTATGTGACTATGAATGTGACCTTTCTGGAGTCCGAACCATTCTATCCTTCTTCGGCATCCACTTCTTCTCTTCAAGGAAAGACACTAGATGAAGAGTTGAATTAGCTGAGTTTTGACTGGCTTGAAGATCGGAATGACACACCAATAATCCGCGAGGAATCAACAAATACAGCTTCAAGGTCTGACATATCCTCTGAATCTAGAGGGCCTTCGACAACTGAGCTCACATCATCAAGAGAAGAACTCAAATCCCCCCATCTCTCAGTGCCTGCAAACCCATCTCTTGAGAATATTCCTGAGGTAAGCAATTTCACTATACCCTCATTTATTAATAACATAGATACGTCTGCTAGGTATACCTTACCTTTCAGGCGTAATTGTGGCAAGCCACCAAACAGATACTCTCCAGACATTGAAGAAAGAAGGTCGAGGTATCCAATTGTCAACTAGGTTTCCACCGAAAAGCTACCTGAACCTCTCAAGACATTCTCACACGAGCTGTCCACATGTAATATTCCCACTACAGTTCAGGAAGCTTTAGCTGATCCCAAGTAGACACAGGCCATAGAGAAAGAAATGGGAGCACTACTAAAGAATCAAACATGAACCTTGGTTCCATTGCCCAAAGGAGAAAAAAAAACGGTCAGGTGCAAATGGGTCTTCTCTGTTAAACACAAGGCAGATGGATCTATAGAATGACACAAGGCAAGGCTCGTCACAAAGGGATACACTCAGACATATAGTGTAGATTATCAAGAAACTTTTTCGTCGGTAGCCGAGTTAAATACAGTTAGGGTCCTGTTATCTCTCGCAGCCAACTTGGACTGGCCATTGCACCAGTTTGATGTAAAGAACGCATTTCTCCATGGTGACCTTGAAGAGGATAGTCTACATGGATACTCCTCCAGGCTACACAGCATCTTCAAAAGTCGAAATTGTGTGCAAATTGTAGCAAGCATTGTATGGATTAAAACAATCACCTCGAGCATGGTTTGGGAGGTTCAGTCTGACAATGAAGAAGTATGGCTTCCACCAAAGTAATTTAGATCATACATTATTTCTGAAGCACCAACGGGGCAAGGTAACAACTTTAATTGTATATGTTGATGATATGATCATCACAGGGGATGATAAGGAGAAAATCACTAAGCTTCAGAAACAATTGGCGACCGAGTTCGAGATGAAAAATCTAGGAGGGCTTAAATATTTCATGGGAATAGAGGTTGTTAGATCAAGGCGAGGTATATTTCTTTCTCAGCGAAAATATATATTACACTTACTATGTGAGGTTGGAATGTTAGATTGTAAACCAGCAGACATTCCAATCATTCATAACCACAAGCTCGGAGAATATCCAAGCCAAATGTGAACGGACAAAGGAAGGTACCAGAGATTAGTTGGTAAACTTATTTGCCTCTCTCATACCCATCCAGATATTGCCTACGCAGTGAGTGTATTAAATCAATTCATGCATCAACCTAGTAAGGATCATATGGACGCGGTGATCTGGATTTTACGATACTTAAAATCCTCTCCGAGAAAAAGGCTTATGTTTTCGAAAAATAACCATCTCAGAGTTAATGGTTATACAGACGCAGATTGGGCGGGGAATACCACAAACAGAATATCTACCTCAAGCTACTTCATGTTTGTTGAAGCGAATCTTGTCACATGGAGAAGTAAGAAGCAGAAGGTGGTGGCATTATCAAGTGCTGAAGTAGAGTTCCGGAATGGTTAAAAGACTTTGTGAACTCCTGAGGGTCAAAAGACTTCTAACTGAAATTGGGTTTGCTCCTACATCCAAGATGGACCTCTTTTGTGATAACAAGGTAGCTATCGTCATTGCTCACAATCCGATCTAGTATGATTATACCAAACACGTGGAGGTTGGCAGATACTCTATCATAAAAAATCTCGAAGCTAAAATAATTCGGTTTCCATTCGTGAAGTCCGAAGACCAACTGGCGGATATTCTTATGAAGGCCTTATCAAGCAAGGATTTCTACAACTCACTAAACAAGTTGCGTATTGAAGATTTGGATGCTTCCACTTGAGAGGGGGTGTTGGCGTGAGTTGTCAAATCAATCAATGAGTTGTCAATTAAGAGACAAATCGGAAAAATTATATTCGTGATTGTACAATATCTATGTATAGCCAAGAATATGGTTGCTAATCTCCCTATATATTTGTATAATATCTCTGTAAAAAGAAAATGAAAGAAATACAATAATAGAAAATCTGACAGATCAAACTGTTGAAAACTTTACACTTTCATTGTTGGTCCCAGGCCCAGATAAAGGAGGGTTGAACCAAGTTGGTAGCTGGTGTTAAACTTTTGGCCACATCTTTTTCTCGTGAATACCTAACATTTCATGTAGGGTGGAATGGGGGGACAGAATTATTGTAGCTGACCCCAATTAGTTGGAGTAAGGCTTAGATGACAATGATGATCATCATCATTTCTTCAACATAAACAGCCCCTGTTTTTGTTGATTTCTTTCTTTATTCTTTCTTGTTCAAGGAGACTTGCGATTATGGTGGCATTATCTGGCAAAAATATGCAACCATTTATTTTTTTGTGCCAGATACAACACATGTATGATGATCATATGAATCAAAAGTGCCAATGACTTAAATAACATGGAAGTCAAACTGAATGTCTTCAAACTAGAAGAATTCTTTTTGGTGAATCAGTGTGGAAATATTTAGTCCAAACTCCATTTCTTTGTAAAGTTACAGCCTCATGAAACTGTCATGCTGCAGTTTCCTCATCTTGAAATTCTTTTCATCTATTCTGCAACAGGGGACCCACTATTTACGATGCAACAAGTTTGTGTTAGGCGATTCACAAGAGAACAACCTCAAAATTGGACGAAAAGTTTTCCAGAAAGAGGGAAGAAAAAAAAACACGAGATTTCTCACATTTTTGTTATTCAAGGCGAGTTTTCACTTGCTAAATCATTTTCAAGTTTGGTGATTGAACAATAAATTCAAGTGGCAACGAGACCATTTTATTCAATATTCAGACTGGTTTTGGTTGATAAACAAAATCACCATATCTTCTTCTTCTTCTTCATTTATAGGTATGTAGACTGGCTTTGCTTGATAAAAAAAATCACCATATCTTCTTCTTCTTCTTCATTTATAGGTATGTATGGGCTCAAACCCAAGACCTCAATGTTGAAATGCACTCTATGACCACTGAAACAGGAGCTCAAACTCATAATTCACCATGGCAGAAAAAAGAGAAAAATGAAAAGAAAAGAAAAAATTTCTAGACGTCCAGATCAGCATAAAATGATAAACTGTGGATGTATCATTTTTTGAGTTTGTCACCCGAGGAGTTATCTGATACTGTGGCAAAAAGGGATGCTACACATGCATGCACACAGAAATTGTACAATCAGGCATGCATGTACCTTGAATTTAACATCCGAAATTGCACAAACCCACTAAAAACACATCACAGACCCAAAATCAGATGGCCGATCCTGAATTTGGATGGCGGCCATTTTTCACTCTAACCAACCATTAGATCTCCACCAATCAGACAGTTATGACAGTACATAACCCACTACAGTCATATCATAGCCCCAAAATCAGATGGGCAATCCCGACCTCAGATCAATGGATATTTCTTTCCTGAATTTCGATCCAGGCAATTTTTCATTCTAACCAATCAGACAGTTATGATCCTCCGTTTAACCGATATTTAAGAAGCACCCCACCTACAGCATGGCCCACGATTTAGGCGGCTTAATTTGAGCCACAAAAACTATTTACATGCATACAAAGCATCAAATACTCCCAAAGAAATCGAACATTTTCTCTCTTTGCTTATCCAGAAAAGCATAAAAGAAAGCTTGAAACGACAGTTTAGCCAATTAAGCTCCATCCATGAGACACATTGATAGGGACAACCAAAAAGTACTCACCAAACCACCAAACACGCCAATTCCAGGTAGTGGAAAGAAGAATCCAGGCACAATGCTGATTGGTCCACATAAAAATAAATAAATAAATAATAAATAATAAAAATGGGCCCAACCAAAGGGTAGTGGGGCATTCCTTGGTCAAACAAAGGATGCATAGGAATTCTAATGTGGACCAATCAGCATGCGTGGCCTGATCAAGATTCTTCTTCCAAATACATAGATATTCCAAAGGTCATATTACAAATTGGAAAAGTAGATATAAGAAAATAATAATATAAAAAAAAATCCACACCCGTCTAAAAAAGAAGATCAAAAAATTGTAAAATTAATATATATATATATATATATATATATATATATATATATATATATATATATATATATCTGATATTACAGAGGGGAAAATGATCGGGCGGTAATGTAGTTATGGAATTATAATAAGAGAATATGAATAAAGAAAATGCAATGACAGAGAGAGAAGGAAAAGGACAGGGCAGTGACTAGTGAGAGCGATACCCCGCGACAAGGCGACAACCGGCCTCGTAACGTTGCTGAAGTCGACCCGTCCGGGCCACCAAATCAGTCATGCTCTTCTTCAATCTCCAGCGATGATCATCGTCTGGAAAACATATTAACGGCTGATGTTGCTTGCTGCTGCTGCTACGAGAAGGGTGTAAGGCCCAGAGACTCCCCCATCAAACGGCGACGACGACAATGACTAGGCCAAGGAGAGATGAAGAAGAAGAAGAGAGAAGAAGAGAGAAAAAACGACCGTCTTTACTCTTTAGGCTCGAGAGGGAGAGAGCCCTAAGCGAAGCGCGCGGCTCGGATCGTTGGAGAGAGAAGGTGGCATGCGTGTAAATGTGGCCATTTGGTACCGCTCGGTCAAGGTCCCACCAGAGAGCCTCGCGCGCGTGGAATTGGTCAGACCGTGGTGATCGCCACTTGTTCTTCACATCTCCCTCTCCGCCAAAGCCTTCAGCAGAATAGAGGGACGCGGATTTCTTGCGAAAGCCTTTCGCAGGAAGGTCCAGCGCAAGAATTCGGGATGGGCCTACTGCAATTTTTGTTAGAAATCAAATACGTGCATCCATTTTTCTACCTCAGACATTCTACCAAAAATGAGAAGGGTCCAAAACTCAAGTGAGTCATAGTAGATGAAACAGTGGAGCAAGGATTGCCCACCATTGAAACCTTCCTAAGCTCCACCTTGCTATTTATATGCCATCTAAACCGTTTATAAGGTCATTTTCACTCGGATAAAGTGAAAACAACATAAATGTAGACCGTTACAAAACTTTTATGGCCATATAAATGGTTCAACGGTGGTCATTAAATATTCACTTTTTTCTCTTTTGTAGCCCACTTGAGTTGTGTTTCCTCTTAATTTTTGGTCTTAGGATATAAAATGAGCTTCAAAAACGGATAGAAGGGTTGGATTTCTTACAAACATCTAAGTGTGAGAACACCATAAATGTGGCTCCTCCTAATTCATAAAGTGAAAAACACCATAAATGTGGCCCCACGCGTAAATCTTGCGCAGGAATTTCCTGCTAAAGGCTTTCGCAGGAAATCCGCATCCAGCAAAGATGGAAACGGATCGGCTATTCCCCGACACCAGCCCCGTGGCTGATTGTCGGTGCTTTGTGGGCCCCACCATGATGTATATATTTCATTCACTTTTAAAGATTATTTTAACATTTTATTTCAAAATTAAAAGGTATATAAATCTCAAGTGAACCACACCACATGAAAATAATAGTGATTGGATATCCATCGTTAAAATCCTCCTAAGGCCCATTGTACTGTTTATTTGACATTCAATCTGTTTATTAGGTCATATAGGCTCAGATGAAGGGAAAAAACAAAAATTACCTCAATCCAAAACTTTTATATCCTACAGAATGCTTTTAATGGTTGACACTCATTCAACACTGTTTCCTAATTCATTTTAAATTATAATATAACTTATTTTTGGTTTAATACTATAAAATGATCTTTAAAAATAGATCGAATAATATAGATAAAACATATACAACATGATGGCCCACAAAGCACCGACCACTAGCCATTGGCTGGTGTCGGGAAGTAGCCAATCCGATCCCAGCAAAGAGTTGCTGCGCTGGAATACTAGGTGGGGTCCACCGTGATGTCAGTGAGAAATCCACCCTGTCTATCCTTTTTTCCGATCACGTGAGGACATGAGACCCAAAATCAGGCGTCCAGATCAGATGTAAAACTAGAAAAGAGTTTATAACCGTTGAAACCTTCCTCGGCTCCACCTTTATATTTATATTCCATCCAAACCTTTTTAAGATCATTCCAACTGAGAAACGGACTGGCTACTTCCCCTGCTAGCAGCCCGGTGGCTGGTGGTCGGTGCTTTGTGGGGGCCCCATCGTGATGTATGTGTTTCATCCATTCCCTTCACCCATTCTTAAAGATCATTATAGGGCTTTATTTCAAAAATTAGAGGGATATAGATCTCAGATGGACCATACCATAGGAAAACAATAGTAATTCAATATCCACCCTTAAAATCATTCTAAAGCTTATTGATCTGCTTATTTTACTCCTAATCTGTTGATTAGGTCATATAAACCTAGACGAAGGAAAAAAGAAAAATCAGCTTGATCCTAAACTTTGATGTCCTCAAAAAAGTTTTTAATCATCAATGTTCATTCAACACCGTTTCATATAACATGGTTTACTTGAGATTTGGATATAACTCATTTTTGTTGCCTAATACCATAAAATAATTTATAAAAATATATGAACAGCACCAATGAAACACATATATCAGGTGAGGACTATAGAGCACCAACCGTCATTGGCTGGCATCAGAGAGTAGCCACTCCGTTTCCATTCCAGCTAGAGCGGATTGGGTGAGATCTAGGCCTCACCCAAAACGGTTCAGTCGTTACCGTAGGGCTCACCTTGATATATGTATTATATATCCATGCCGTTGGTCCGTTTTTCCAGTCATCTTAGGGTATTATTCCAAAAATGACTTATATCCAATTACCATGTGTACCTTACCATAAGAATAAGTGGTGATGAACTATTAATGGGCCACAAAAGTTTCAGATCAAGATGTTTTTTTCTTTCCCTTCATCCAGACTTATGTCATCTTGGATGGTAAATAAACACCACGTGAACATTAATATGTCCCCTAGGAAGTTTTTAATGGTAAAACAGTCAATCACCGCTATTTGTTATGATACAGTCCACATGGTAATTGGATCTGCTTCATTTTTCTAATATAATGCTCTAATAGACCGCGTGGATAAATAATACATACATTAAGGTGATGAGCCCTCAATAACCCAGCGGTAATGCCCACACTATCTTGGGTGAGGCCCCGGTCTCAGCCAATCCGCTCACCACCTCCCGAGAAAAAAGTGAAAACAACTTAGCCTGGTACAAAAAATTTGTAGAAACGGATTGGCTAGTTCCCTGCCACTAGCTAATGGCTTTTTGTCTACACTGTAATGTATGTTTTTAATTCATGTCATTCATCTATTTTCTAGGTTATTTTATGGTATCATACCGAAAATGAGATATATCCAAATCTAAATTGAACCACATTAAAGAAAACAGTGTTAAATGAGAGTCTACGTTAAAAATCTTTTAGAGGCCATAAAAGTTTTGGATCAAGCTGATCTTTGTGCTTTCATCTTGGCCTTTATAACCTAATCAACAGATTGGATGTCAAATAAACAGTACAATAGGCCTATAGAGTATTTTAATGGTGGATATACAATCACTATTGTTTTCTTGTAATGTGGTCCACCTAAGATTTATATCACTTTCATGTTTGGTGCTAAATGTAAAATGATATGTAAAAATGTATGAACGGAATGGATGAAACAAATACATCATGGTGGGGCCCACAAAGCACCAACCATCAACCAAGGGGCTAGTGGCAGGGGAGTAGCCAATCCGTTTCCAAAATTTGTAGCCATAAGAATATTTCAACTCTTGTGGCCCACATAGTTTTCGATCCACCTCATTTTTTTGGTCGCATGTTGTAAAATGAGCTCACAAAAATGGATGGATGGGGTGGATTTCTCATGAACATCACGGTGGGCCCCACCTAGCATCGCAGTGCATAAACTTTCTTTGAATATCTTTGGCAGGAAATCCGCGTCCGACGTTCTGCGCTGCATTCCTGTGATGGTTGACCACCACTTTATAATTGGGGCTTTACGATCCAGACCCCAAATCTCTGGGCAAAGATGGTAATTATTTGATTTTGCTTTTAATCTTTGATTTGGTAGCTATCACTTGGACGGTTATGGATTTTTGAAATGTGCTTCTTTAATGGTTTGGATGGCTGGAAGCGAGTCCCACATGGGGTGAGGGTGAGTCACCACCGTTTTCTGGACAAATACACGAGTCTAGTAGCATCTAAATGCATGTACGATTAGTTCGCTATAATACATGCCGAGGTATTGCGATAGAATACGTCCGGATTACAGTAGTTGAAGGTGGGGTTGTGTTGGTTGATCTAAACAGTTCATAAGATAAATGTCACTGGGTAATAATAATAATATTATTAATATTGAAACCTGATGACATCTTGGATACAAGATTTAGTCACATATGATGTGCGTGGGCATGTTAGAAATGAGTGCGCGGCTCAATTCCAACTGAGCAACTTTGACGAGAAGAACAATAGCATATTCAATCACTAATGAGATGTTGTTTAAAATGAATAGGCAATTATGAGAATTAAGGTTTATCCTCGGAGAAGGAGTTGTTAAGGTTCGTCATCTTACAATGAGTTGTACCTTGCCATCTTAGAATGAGTTATATCTTGTCATCCATATGAAAGGATTTTTAGAGACAAAAGTAAAACGAAAGGAAATACACTTATAGTTGACTATAAGGAGTAACAGCAAAGCACCTTTAAGAGATAACTACCTGTATTTGAGTATAAATTGTTCGACATGTGAGCATAGAATAGGATTACATCTAAGGATTACAGTTATTGGAATGCCGTTACTCCTAAGGTAAGATTAAGCTATTGGTTACGCTAAGAAATGTAAAAGATAAATTATGCTAAGTAACATAAAGGGTAGTTGATAAATTGATTTATTTGATTGTGTTGGTACGAGATCTTTTGCTTCATTGAACTCATCTACTATTTATAGGCCTCCTCGAGATAGCCATCTAGATGTTTATTTCTATGTTTGATCAATTACAACAATTGCTTCAACACCAGTCTAGCTTTCAGACTCTTTTTGGACACCTATTTCAGTAACCGCCTTAACGCTGCATTTTTCATAACCGCATTCAGTCTTTCACTGCTCGACCATGCTCCATCTCTAGATAACGTCTATTATCCAACCAGTGATAGTTGTTACCTCTTAAGTACGCGCTTGAAATATCTTTACATATCTTGTGTGTGTTATATGTTTCTCGTGTAATGACACGTGTCCCCTTTTTATTGGCTCTTCTATGAATGGTAAAAAACATGTGTACAATATTGTCCCCCACATTGCTTGGCCTTTGGGCAAAAAAGTGAAAGCAATGGTGATCTGTTGTTCAATACAATAAATGTGATCGGCCTTTCTTTTAATATGTCAACTCCCAATTGATTTTAGCACGATAACATTAAAGATAATTTATGATTGGATCTCTTCATTCATTTTTGCCTCTCTAAGCTTAACAGATTTTCAAAATTGGTTCTCTTTAAAACATTAATGGTAGAGATCTCTTCTACACGACAAGCAATCTCTTGCTAGATCCTTGGGTGATTTGGAGGTTAGTTGTCACTTATACCATCTCATTAGCATCAATATTATGTTCTCGAATTACATGCTTCAATTGGACTTCATCAAAATTATCCATCAATTGGACTGACAAGCCATAATATGACAATAATGCAACACTTGTACACTTAAACAAACTAACCACTTAATTTATTACTAATTGGGAATCAATAGTTATTGATATATTTATTGCACCTGATTCATCAACATTTCCAAGTTGATCACCAAAGCTTCATATTCAATATGGTTATTGGTGTACTTGAATTTTAATTGAATGCAAATTATTGTCTCTTCCCATCTAGTGAAATTAAAATAATCCCTGCTCCTGATGATATGTCGGTTCTTAAACCGTAAAAAATCAATTCCAATGTGTCAAATGTACATAATGCAAGTCTAATACTTATGGAGGAAGTTGACTTTCTATATCGGGTTGATAATTAACCATAAAATTTGCTATGGGTTGTCCTGTTACTACTCTTTGGAGCACATACTTATAATCAAATTCAAATAAGGTTAATACCCATTTGTCAATTCGACCATTTAAAATCAGTCGATTTAACATATATTTCACTAAATCAATAAGTTAAATGATTCGTCAAGTAAATAATATTTTTACTTAGTGGCCACAATACACAATGATAAGCACAAAAATTTTATTGTTAAATATCGTCTTTCAGTATCAAGCAGTGTCTGACTAAGGCAGTAGACTGCACACTCTTTCCAACCATCATCATCTTGCGTCAGTAGGGCTCTAATTGACTCTTTAGAAGTTATGTTATACAGCTTAAGCAATCGACCTTTGACTGGTTGTATTAATACTATGAACTTCATTAAGTCATTGATTTTGTCAAAAGCCAATTAATGTTTTGATTTCCATATGAATTCATCTCATTGCTTCAATTTCACCAACGGAGAAAATACGTCATGCATAATTGAAAATGAACATGTGCACAAAATTAACTTGACCAAGAAAACGTTGTAACTCTGTTTTGTTTCTTGATGGTTGAGCATCTACAATTGCCCGTGCCTTGTTTTGAGCTATCTCGATCCCTCACTGATGCACAATGAATCTCAAGAATTTGCTAGTCGAAACTTCAAAAGTACACTTAATGGGATTTTTTGGGGCATTTGAGGAATAAGTTAACCTTTAGGATTTCTCGTGGGGCTCCAATTAGTGTTGGGACTACCCAAGTTTGCGGTGCCAGTCATTCGCGATTAGTGAAAATGACATTCAACTTTAATTACCCTAAGTTTCCTAATTTTGGCATAATTAGGGCATTTAGTTAGACTTGTATGGCTTCCTAACGGTCTCGTTCATGGACGCCATAGTGTTTTAGTATGGAATTTTACAAGATGCTACATGCTGACTTCAATATTCTGCTAAGGTGCAGTAGGTGTCCTCTTGGTAAGGATGGTCATTACTCAATTCAAGTTCTCAGTCTAGCTGCTCATCCGCCTATTAAAGGTAATTGCCTAAATTCACGATTGCTACGCCTAAGCTCGCTCTTGCTACGTAATATGTTGAATTCTCATATGCATATTGTATAACCCAATTAATAATGTATCGAGAGGATCGCTCTGAGGTGAAGATGCTCGATCCTTATTTGAAGGATTGAACATTATATTTAATAGTGACCCCAAGCATTTAGGTGCTGTTTACACCTATATTTCCTCAGGTGAAGGTAGTATAAAAGGTGTCGCAGGCTCATTTGCTCCAGAAGATTTTCAAATAACCCTTCAGCTCATATATTCACGATTGGATAATTAGTTAAACTTATGTGGCACATGTATGTTTACCAAATCAAGTGTCTCATTGGGTGTGATAAAAACTATTGGTGCATCACTAGTGCATAATGAATATTTATGGCAACCAAGGAGGTTTGAGTTCCACCGGGCATGTCAAAAACTGTTAGCATCTTGGATACAAAAATCGGTCATGTGTGATGTGCGCGGGTGTGCCAAAATCGATTGTGCCACTCGATTCTAACCGAACAACTTTAACCCCAAGCAATAAGATAGGCAAATACCTCAGAATTGACCATATATGACTGAGATATGAGAATAATGATCACTTATTTAGCCACTCGTAGGATGTTTAGAATGATCAAACGGTAAGCTTTGTCCTTCGAAAATGAGTTGCACTTTGCATACCATACGAAAGGACTTTCAAGGATAAAAGGAAAACGAAAGGGAAACACTTACAGTTGATTGCAGGGAGTACACTGAAACGCATCTTTACAAGAGAACTGTTTATATTTCAATATAATTCATATAATTTATGAGCGTATATTTGGATTACAAATACGAATTACAACTATTAGATAACCGTCACTCTAAAGGTATACTTAGGCTATTTGTTACGTTAGTGAACGTAAAAGGTAGATTATGCTAAGAAATATAAAATATGATAAATGGATAAATTTGTTTGATTGGGTTGGTATGAGACTATTTGCTTCATTGAACTCTACTATTTATAAACCTCCTTAAAATAACCATCTAGATGTTTCTTCCCATGTTCAATCAATTTTAACAATTGCTTGAGCACCACACTAGCCTTCTAAATTCTTATTAGCCACTTGTCTTGGTAACCACCTCAACACTGCTTTTCTCTCGACCACATTTTTCTTTCATTGTTAGGTCATACTGTACTTAGATGACGTGTATTATCCAACCAATGCCAACTATTACTTCACACGTGCTCAAAATATCTTCATAAATCTTATACATATTTTATACTTTTCATACAATGTAAAATCTCGGATTTTCAGGAGTCGAGTAGGAACTCCACTCCCAAATTCCAGGCCACCACGCATGCCCTAATGGGCTCCAGATTTCAATGCATTTGGGTTTATTCATAGTAATGAGGAGTTAAGCAAACTATATGCATAAGAATATCATAAAAATGTAAATACAGGCCGTTAAACATGTAAAATATCCAAAATACAGTACCAAGAAAATCCAATCGGGAATTAGACCCACCCCGATAAATATTCCAAAATGACTAAGGCCCTGACTCATATCCCGCGACCATCCAACTATAAACTAGAAGAAACTAGTGAAGTCTGGGAGTATGTCCACTGCACCTTGTCGTCCGCACCGACATCATCCAAAGGGTCTGACTCCATGGTTCCTGCATCTGTACCGGAGTCTGGTTGGTGTTTTAAAACACTATCTCAGAATGAGAGTGAGTAGCTAACTCAGTGATCCCATTATCAATAGGCATACGAATTATCATGCATAGGATACATTTAATGAACAACAAACAGCATAAAATCTTAAATAATATTGTTAATACAAATGCATGGTTATGATATGATGCATGCTCTTCACCACCGATGCATCCTCAAGCGACGACATTTCATGTTTGCAATCATCAACACTCCCTCAATTTGTGACCTCGACTGCATAATCCCCACAATAATAATGCAATGTCATGAAATATATGTTAGCTTAGTTGGTTAATTAGGTTCATTCTGTTGGGGATTTTGACCTGCGGAATCATACAGATCTAGATCTAGGATAACAATTCAATGACACCAAGCACACAAGAGAACACAGAGAACACCCAAAGTTAACGTGAAAAACTCTTTCGAG
Organism: Magnolia kwangsiensis; assembly: GCA_037074715.1. Classification (NCBI taxonomy): domain Eukaryota; kingdom Viridiplantae; phylum Streptophyta; class Magnoliopsida; order Magnoliales; family Magnoliaceae; genus Magnolia; species Magnolia kwangsiensis. The sequence continues at coordinate 6,688,559 of CM073578.1, read as the reverse complement.
AAAAAACCACGGCACGAAGCGACAAATCTCTACTATGAAAATAGAAATTACAAAGAGAGAGGACTTACCCGATTCGAACAACCTCAAATCTCACCCTTACTACACCCTTTAATTTCCCTGGAACCCCTTTAGAAAGCTTTTTCATACCCTAAAAAACCCTAGGAACACCTATTTATAGTTTAGGCAACTTTCCTTCCGCACCTTGCGAAAGGCCGACTCAAAATCCACAGTCTGCATCGGATTCGAAAATGAATCTGCGTAACCTACGACTGGTCGAGCAGACTTCTCGATTGGTCGAAGGACCTCTATGACCGGTCGTGCATAGGCCACGACCAGTCGAGCACCTTGGACCCCAAAAGCACTGCTCGCTGGACTTGAGTTGTGCACTGCTCGACTGGTCGAACAAACTCCCACAACCGGTCGAGCCATGCTCACAACCGGTCATGCACACTAAAGAATTTTCAGATTTATGACATCTCTCAACAATCTCCATCATGTCTTCAATCTTCAACCGTGTAGCTTCCAGACCTCTTCCTTTATTTCTGCATTACATCATAGCATCTTGTGCATACTCCGTTTTCCTTTTATGCCATTGACAAGCCCAGAGAAGTTTTACAGAACTTGAACTTCTCTATAGGAACGATCTAGGAGAGCATGTCCGTCGGGTCAAAATCTACGTGCCCAACCATCCTTGCTCTTGTATTTTCAAAAGGAAAGACGTAGTCTTCTTAGCATCTCACCGCTACCCAATATTGCTTGTCGGGGTACTTGTTCACGACACTAATAGCCTGTGAAATAATCGGTCTAATCTAGACCCTGGCATACACTACCAACCGTATTCGAATAAGGCTCACGAGATATCCTGCTTTTCCTCAACTGTTTTGGGACATGTCCTGAGAAAAACTTGAGGAGAGATGCGTAGGGAACGCTCTCCGGCTTTACCTGACCCATCACATCCTTGATCAATACCTACACACAAGGTATTCCTCTTGTAATTACCAAAGCCTACTCCTCCTTCAGTCTCAATGCCAAGAACCATCTTTGCAGCCCCCCATCCTTCATCCTGAATGTCCCACTTAACTGAGTCTTCAGTACATTGATTTCAGACATGTCATAATTGGCGATCTACATGTCATCAAATTCCTGACTCAGCATGAAGAAATGAAATCACTGCCTAGGCGACAGGTCGAACTACGACCTCCTGCAAAGTCTTTTCTTAGTCCCTTTAACTTCGAACTGCTCTGGTTGCTTCATGTAGATTTGCTCTTCACTTTCCCTTATAGAAGTGCAGACTCCGCATCCATCTTTCCAGCTCAAGATCACATTGACCAACCAGCGCCAATCACGGATCTAATAGATACCTGCTATACCGTCAATGCGAATATCTCTGAGAAGTCGATCCATTCTCTCTGAGCATAACCCTTCACTACCAACCTCGCCCCGTATCTATGTTGTATTCTCCTAAAGATCCACCTGCATCCAACCACTCTCTGGTCCACTGGAAGCTTTACCCGCTCCCATATGTCGGTCTGATACAACGAATCCATCACATCGCCCATAGTCACCTTTCACTTCTCAGCACCAGGCTTACCTAGAGCCATTTGAATAGAAGATGAATCCTCTTACGATATTGGAGTCATCCATTTACCTCGCCGATGTCCTGCGATTATGCCATGTGATTCTTCTCATAGGTGGCTGCTCCACCTGCTCTGTATCCCTGTCCACGGGTGTCAGCCTTCCTGCCCTGCCCGCTCATATGGCCATGCCTAGCATACCACACACGTGCAGAGGTGGAATCTGCTACATCCATTGCAGCTCCACCTTTTGAAGTGCTCCTGATCAACTTGTACAAGTTACCTGGTCGTTGCGCTTTCATGATTATCCGTGCCCCCTTGGATACTTTAAGAGCACCATCAATACCTGTGTACTTGTATCCTTTTGCCTCAAGCACACCAAGAGAAATCAGATTCCGCTTCAAATCAGGAACATGCCTCACATCTGTCAAGGTACGCTCCACCCCATCAAACATCCTGATGCGCACAGAACCAACAACTACAACATTATAGGCAATGTCATTACCCATAAATACCTGTCCACCATCGCACTCCCTATAGTTAGTGAACCAACTCCAATAAGGAGTCATGTGAAAAGATGCCCGTGTCTAGCATCCACCCATCCTTACGATCATCGTATGACCGTCTGAGCGAAAACACAGATAAAACATCACCATTACATCCATCTGACATGACAACGTTGGCCTCCTTGCATGAAGCATCAGAATCTTCCTTCTTCAATTTAAAATTTTCACAATTCTTCTTCACATGTCCTTCCTTTCCACAATTCCAGCACTTTACATTTCCTTTGCCCTTGCCCTTGGATTTAGATCTAGAACCTGTACCTTGTCCAGAATTTCTACGCACTATAAATAGTGCATCAGAAGATGTCCCCATGTCGTCGTTAAGCTTTCTCATAGCCTTCCCTTGAAGGGCTGAGATAACGGTGCCGACACTCAGGATTTTATTCATGCTACATATAGTGTCCTTGAATGACTCATAAGACGCTGGAAGAGAATTCAGCAACATACATGCTCGTTCTTCATCTTTCATTACTTCCTCCATATCCAGCAATTTGTAAACTAATTTATTAAAGTTGTTGATGTGAGCCTCCAGATCTTCACCCTCTGCCATCTTAAAGTTATACCACTGCCGCTTTAAGTGCGGGCAATTTTTAGAGAATTTTTTCGTATAAACATCCTCTAACTTTGCCCATAACTTAGCTGCAGTTTTCTCCCTTATGACATTACAGAGAACCTCATCCGTGAGACATAAATGGATCGATGATAAAGCTTTCTTATCAAGAGTATTCCAATTAACATCAGTCATAGTAGACTTCCACTCCTCAAAAGCACCATCTTCGCCTTGCTTGGTTAACAGGCTAATCATCTTAACCTTCCATAACTCAAAATTATTTTTTCCTGAGTACTTCTCAATCTCATACTTAGCGCTCGCCATTATTACTAATCCCTCAGATTCAGATCTCTGCCCCAACGATAACTCTGATACCACTTGTTGGGGATTTTGACCTCTGATCTAGATCTAGGATAACAATTCAATGGCACCAAGCACACAAGAGAACACAGAGAACACCCAAATTTAACTTGAAATACCCTTTCGGAAAAAAATCACGGCACAAAGCGACAGATCTCCACTATGAAAATAGAACTTACAAAGAGAGAGGACTTATCTAATTCGAACAACCTCGAATCTCACCCTTGCTATACCCTTTAATTTTCCTAGAACCCCTTTAAAAAGCTTTCCCATACCCTAGAAAAATCCTAGGAACACTTGTTTATAGTTTAGGTAACTTCTCTTCCGTACCTTGCGAAAGGACGACTCAAAATCCGCAGTCCGCATCAGATTTGGAAATGAATCTGCGTAACTTACGATTGGTCGAGTAGACTTCTCGACTGGTCGAAGGTACACTATGACCGGTCATGCATAGCCCACGACCGGTCGAGCACCTTGGACCCCAAAAGCACTGCTCGCTGGACTTTGAGTCGTGCACTGCTCGACTGGTCGAACAGACTCTTACGACCAGTCGAGCCATGCTCACGACTGATCGTGCACACTAAAGAATTTTTAGATTTAAGACATCTCTCAACACATTCATCCAGTGGGTTGGGGAAACCGGAATGCACTTTGTGGAGTTATTGCCCTAACCCGATCGTGCGGCTCAAGGGTAGTGGCCATGTGACTCTTGCGACCCTTTGCCCTATCTTAGGGTCGTTAATCCTGAAAAGTAGCATAAATATAGATGAAACGGGTTGAGACTTAAATGTCCTACTCGAGGTCACTGTAGGGAGGTCGTCACCCCAACACAGGCCGATAGCACGGGGTACAGTGTCCCATACCACCGTTCTCGTCTCACGAGTCCAAGCACTCAATGGATACTACGGGGAGGCTCGTTACCCTAGCGTAGGCCAACAACACGGGCATAATATCTCATACCACCATCCCCTAGTCATGAGACTTTGTGGGCCGTAAATCATAGTTAACAATAGGCGCAACGGTTCGTGGGTACTTCGAGTTCATACATGTGTGATCAAACAAGGTTAATGCATAAGGATGGTCGATTATTAGTCAATGTGCCTTGATGGGTTGAACCATAACTAATCAGCCTGAGAACGTAGTCTCGCGCAGTCCAACTACAACCAACAACCTATGGTTCAACTATTCGGGCCAGATTACTCGCGGACAGATCCAATGAAAGGGATCGCCTAAGCAATTCTAGGTAATCGGCGCATCCATAAGGATTTTTATGCAATAATACACAACATGTATTATCAAATTCAGAGATAGTTCACTCATAACAGGCATAAATCAACAATTTAAGTACATAGCCAGCAATATATCAAGTTCGACTAACCCATACGGGTCATGTTCACCATGTTCCAACATATATAACCATAAGGGCAGCCATGCATCAATATACAACAACTAGTCTTCCATGAGTTAACATAAGTCACATAATTCAGCTATAAATCGAGGAAATCAAGCAAGCAGTTCAACAAATCAGCAATGTGGCAACATTCCATGCCTTTACTCCTAACACAATTGACATGTAGTAACAATTCAGCTGATAATCAACAATTTACAGCAATACATGTCATTATTAAAGCATAGTGAGCATCAAATTAGAAAATTAACAGCCAACTAGCATAGATTTGGGGAAAGTTAGATATTTGTACCTTACATGAGCATGCAAATGCACAAGTCATATATTTGGAGTATTAGAGTCTAATTCCCTTCCATAATTTCAGTAATTTCTAGTCCATTGTTCTAATTATGCAGCCCAAATAAAAATTCAGCAACATGCACTAACAATGCACGACACACATTCACTAAACCTATACTAGGCGCGATAATTGACTACCTAATGGTAATGGTCCTCAACTAAACTTAGCCAGAGATTGCTGAGATAATCCTAGCGACGTCGAGTCCGTAAGCTCGAGGTGTCAGGGCTGTAAGACCCGTATCTTAGTCTTTACTGTTCCGTAGACTTCTGCGGTCTTACCGATCGAATTTTGGCAACCTTCGACCTTTAAGCGATATTTGTGCACGACCCTGATTAGTATGCCGTCAACCCGTATCGACTCAACCCAAGACCTTTACCATAGCGCCGCGCCGTCGTTGCGGTTCCGATGTCGCGACTCGCTCATCGAGGTGATGCCCTGGTCAGGAGATGTGGGCCAACGTTTGGTGCGAGAAAAACACCGCGTGTTGCAAAATCTAAGAGAATCTCTACGACTTGTCAAATCAATCCCATCAATCAATCAAATCTCATCACATCTCATGTCAAGTACACATCAACTTTCACCCATTCTCAAGCAAGCCTCAAAAGTCAAAAGTTTCTTACAAAGCCCATGCCTTTCTTATACAAAAGGCCACAAAAGTTAAAAAGTTCTTACACACCCATCACCACCACATCCATCACTCCATCACCCATCATACTCTCTCTCTCCCTTTACAAGTCTCTCTCTCTCTATCATTTTCAAACTCATTCCAAGCAACCAAAACTTCAAACGTATAAGCCTCTCCCTCTCTTCCAAAACTCCAAGTGTGGCCCACCTTTCCATCTCAAGATCTCCCATCCTAGCCATCCATTTCTCATCTCCTCCGTTGGAATCGAAGCTAAGGAGCTAAGGAACTCATAGGAGCAAGAAGATCAAGCGGTGGGTGATTTTTGAAATTTTATTTTCATTCATTTGTTTGATTTAAGAGCCACATGTAGTGGGACCCACCTTGATGTACATTTTGTATCAAAGAGGGGCCCATAGTGGCGGGGCCCCTCCATCACCTCCATCCTTACCGATCTCTCTCTCTCTCTCTCTCTCTCTCTCTCTCTCTCTCTTTCTATGATCATGGCCCACTGATGATGAGTGTATTTCATCCATGCCATCTACCGGTGGACCCCATCTATGTGGGACACACCATGATATTTATATGTCATCCCAACCGTCCATAGAGGGGGGCCCACCTTGTTGTGGCTAACAATGGGATGTGGCCACTAGTGAAGTGTGATCTGACGTGGGCCCCACCTCCATAACTCAGCGGCAGACCGAGCGAAAGATACCTCGTCCAACACTGGAGGTCTTGGAATGGATCCCTGTGGGGTGGCTAACATAGAGTCTGTGTACTGACATGGGCGTACTCACGCAAGTAGAAGAAAAAGAAATGAAATGGTTTTAGATGGGCCGCTCATACGGGTCCCACCTTGATATATGTGTTCAATCCATGCCGTTCATCCCCTTTTCCAACTCATTTTAGGCGTTGAGCCGAAAAATGAGACTGATCTGTTAATCAGGTGCGCCATACCATAGAAAACTGTGTTTCTTACCATTTAAAGCTATTAGGACCCACCTTGTTGTATATACATGCTAAAAATACCGAACATTAGACTTGTTCAGTGTATTTTGAGCCGTAGAATCTATTGGACGGAGTAAATTTTCGAGGAGTGGGCCCCACATATGAAATTTCTCAGAAAAATAAAAAAAGAAAGAAGAAGAAGCAAGGAAGCAGCAGCACTGCTGCTGTCAGAAGGCAGCAGGCGCTACCAGCGCTCGGGCCCATGGCTCGGGCCATGGGCCCCACCATGATGTTCATTTGTCATCTAACCGGTTCATTAGGTGGGCCCCTGTGTGAAGTGGGCCCACTCCAAAAGCCAGCCTGATCTAAGACTCAGGTGGCTCGTAACATAGGAAACAGTGGGATTGAACATCTGCCCTTGAAATCCTTTTTCTGGGCCATGGAAGTTTTGGATCAAGATGAAATTTGTTTTTCCTACTCATCTCAGTCCAAGTGACCTTATCAACGGTTTGGATGTCATATAAACATGATGGTGGGCCCCACAGTAATGTATGTGTTTCACTTCCACCATCCAGCAGACGGTGGAGCCCAACTAGATGCATGTGTTTTACTCACGCCATCCGCGTGCGTGCGTACGTGTGTGTGCGGTCCAGGCCGTCCAGGGCCTGGACGATCTTGAAATTTAAATATATATATTATACTATATGATATACTATATTATATTATATATAGCATATATATTGTAGCATCGTCCAGGCCGTTCAGGGCCTGGACATGGTTATAGTATATTATATTATATATAATATACATTATATTATATATATATTATATACAATAAACACGAGGGTGGGCCTTCATGTGGACCCCTCCCACCATGATGCATGGGTTGTATCCAAGTCCAACCATTTTAAAAGCCCATTTTAGGGCTTGAGGCTAGGAATGAGCCAGATCCATAGTCCAAGTGGACCCTACCTTGGCATGTTTTGAGGCCCATCTTAATGTATTTGTGGTAGTCCATTGGGGCCTACTTTGATGTGGATGTAAGGCCCGTGTTATGAGGCCATTCGATGTATTTGTGGCCCATGGTTGAGGCTCACTTTGATATACGTATAAGGCTCATGGGTTGAGGCCCATTTGATGTATTAAGGGCCCATAGGTTAAGGCCCATTGTGATGTATTAGTGTCTATGAGTTTAGGCACATTTGATATACATATGCGGCCCAATTGGTGTGGCCCATTTGTTACATATAAAATCCATGAGATTAGGCCCATTTGATGCAATCTAAGGTCCACGGGTTATGACCCATTGCAATGCACATAAGGCCCATTGGTGTGGTCCGTTTATGTGGCCCATTTGATGAATAAAAAGCCCATATGATATGACTCGTTTGATGTATTTAAGGCCCAATGGGAAGTACCTAAGGTCCATTGCAATGTGTGATCCCAACACGGATTATGTAACGATGTTTGCGACGATCGTGCCTTGGGATCAATGTTGGTTTGACGTCCACATTGCGACTGTAATGTTGGTTGGATGTCCACATTACGACTCTCCTTAAGGTCCATTGTTAGGCTCGTACTTATCGTGTATAGGCCGTCTTGGCCCATCTACTTGATAAGGATAGTGCATTACTTTATAAGATGTTTACTATAATTCCATGACTCATGATCATACGCATCATATGTATGCTTAATATGAGAAGTGACTGATCATAGCATATGCCTTCGGGCAGATTGTTTATGGGACCCCGATTAGGCGGTGTTGCCCTACATGAGCGCACGATACACGTAGGATTTGCTGTATGATTAGATAGTGTGATTCATGCATTTCGCATTGTGTGATATGATTACTGTACGCCCTAGCGACATCGGGGTCGTAGCCTCCACAGACGCATCGTGGTTGGCAGGATTGGATATCATAAATTTTATTCTACATAAGGTGCTATAGATATCCCTAGGTGAAAGTCCCTAAATCCTTATGGTACCAAGAGGTTGCTCCAATATCTAGACCGAGTGGGTACAAGAGTGCCGAGTGCCGATCACCATATAATTGCGCTTTCCATTGAGTCGTGGTCGGTTGGAAAGGGGTGCGGCCTTACCAGCCCGAGAGTAGGGGGCAAAGCTAGGCTGAGTCTGACCAGCTCGAGGAATGGGTCTACTATCGACGAGTCGAGCCCGATATTGGCATACGGATAGTGAGGTCTCTTCCACTTACCTTATTGGGCGCATTGGGGTGGCGATCTGGTTTAGAGTGTACTAGACTCCGGTGATATCCTAGATTTGAGTTGTATTAATATGTGAACTTAGATGAGGATTTGTATGCTTGAGTTACATTTCGCATCGTATGGCCCTGGTATGGCCGACATCATTCGTGCTTTGCACCGCATGGCCTTGGTACGACCAATAGTATTCATGGATCCATTAGCATATTCCACATTACTCTGATATTGCATGATAATATTACTACCTTGCGCACATACTTTCACCACCCTCTAAGCTTTTTATAAGCTTATGCTCGACCGTTGCGTGCAGGTGACGCTGGATCGCAGCAGCGCTGAGGCTTGAGCTCGTGGTAGATTATTTTGGAGCTTTTGGCCTATCATCATTGTATTTCCCTTTATGCTCATTATACTTGTAAAGTTTTTGATCATAGTGGCAATGTAATGGAGTTTTTGGTTGTTGTTTGTGGGTTATGCCATTGGTTATGCTTATCACGAATCAAACTGATGCTGAAAATCTTCCTCGTAGCATCCCAGGATCGAAACCTGACGAATGGGAGCTAGGAGTTAAGAATGAGTTTTTACGGAGGCTGTCGGTGCCAGATTCGACGATCGAAAATTTTGTGAGCCCGGTTTCCGAGTTTGGGGTGTGACAGGGGCCTTGCATTGCATTGGATGGACAAAAATCACGTGTATGTTGCAGAAATTATGAAAATAGTGTGAGAATTTATATATTACCTTAGATGGGTTGGAATTCCTCTTCCAATGGTGGAGAACAATCAAGATTTTCAGCGGAGAAGGGGAGAGGATGCCGAAATTTAAGAATTTCGACCACCAGGTTCACATGCAAGTGAGGTGCCCCCAAATCTCCCTCCTCTTCTCTCTCTCTCTCACACACACACACACACTCTCTCTCTCTCTCACAGCCGCTGGAAATGGGGTTTTAGAGAGAGAGGGCAACCTTATATATGCCCAGAATTATGTCTATTGACCCCAAGTTTCAAGAAATGTTTCTAATGGCCCTGTTAGACCCAAATCTAGTTGTTGGGGTTGTCCTGATGTCCCCCTAGCCCATCTAATTTATGGGATAGGTGCCCCATTGACCGATGAAGGGCTGGGTAACGTTTGATGGCAAATGGATGTGGGATTTTGATGCAATGGTCTGATTTGTAATCAACAGTCACCATTTCTCGATCAATGATCAGATTTTACGGATAAGTGCAGAGAAATATCTTCAACCTATGATGCAAATTTGGGTGGAATTCGACAAGTGAAATGACCTAATTTATTGTCCTAAGTAGAGGAGCCATTTGTCTTAAAATTTAGATTTTAGGTTGTAATAGAGCGAGTTACACTTTACAAGTGCTGACTTGACAACATAAATTGTCTATTTCTAGGTGTCATTTGAGTCTGTTATCTACGATGGGCCACAAGCCCAGTGGGATGGACATTACTGTATAATTTTAAAACTAGTGGCCCACTAACGAGCGATTTAGAGCTTGTTCAAGTAATCGAGACATTTCTGAAATAAATTGGATAGAGAGATTTCTTAGGCGCAGTGGTTGAGGCATGCATTAACTAAGTTTATGGTATGTCTTATTCGAAATTAGCAAAAATGGTGATTCGATCATGATCACTTTAGATCATCGGTTTTATGCTAAAAGAGTAATTGGATTGATTTGGTTTATTAATCAAGGTTCGACCCATAGCTTGCTCTGGTATGGGTAGATTTCTAATTAAGTTATGGTAGTTTAATTAGTCGGTGGCAGGTCAGTTAGATTTGAGCCTTATGTGAATAGATCATGGGCCGAACTCGATATTTAAGTGATCGGTTGGATTCATAGGTCTTTTACAGTCGATCAATCCTATTTGTATGGTTTTTATCGGTACTAGCTGTGTATAAGCCCATATCGAGAGTCAAGGGTCAGTAAGTGATGACATGGTTAGTTATAAAAAATTTTTTTTTAAGGATCTTTGAAAATTCAAAATAGCAAAAATTCAGGGTGTTACGTATAATTACACATAACATTTTTTATTGACTCATCCACAGGAAGGAAAAAATAAGGTACCACAAAGCTCTCCAATTTAAATAGGTTGAACTTTTATCTCATAAAGTTTTCTTCCATACTGCCTACTTCATCGTTGCTTTGTGGGCCATGGATCTGAAACAATGATAGGAGGCAACCACATTCACTGCTTATATTAGGGGTGTACACGGTTCGGTTTGGTCCGGTTCTGGGGTGAAACCGAAACCGAACCGTTCCTAACGGTTCTATGATATTCGGAACCGGAACTGAACCGTTGACACCCTAGAACCGAACCAGAACCGAATCGTTAAGACCGGTTCGGTTTCGGATCGGTTCCATGGTTCTGGGGTTTTTATAATCCAGCCCAATTGCATGTTTAATTTTATTATCTAGCCCATGTCCATCCATGTTGTGGTCCATTTGATGAATGGTTTAGATATTGTATAGGTGTGCAAAAATATATTTATGAAAATAATTAAATAGTGTATTATAAACCATAAATCATGAGTCAAATATGGAAATAATCAAAGCATTCTTGGTTCGGTTCCAAGTTCAATTCCAGATTCGGTTCCATGGTTCAGTTCTACGGATCGGATCCACGGTTTGGTTCTATGGATCGGTTCACGGTTCGGTTCGGTTCTACATACCCCCAAACCGAGAACCGAACCGATGTGACCGGTTCTTTGATTTTTGGAACCGGAACCGGAATCGGTGCACTCTAGGACCAGACCAAACCGGACCATTTGGTCGGTTCCGGTCCGGTTCCATGGTTCTACTAGTTAAATGTGCACCCCTAACTTATATGGATGATCAACCGGTCGGATAATCGAGATGAAATGTCTATAGTCACGCAGTATTCTCTTATAAGAAAATCTCATGCCTCGGCAGTAGACTCGTAAGAATTTTAATGGAAGATGATAGGATCGGTTTTCGAAAATGAGTGGGTGACACATTAATGAAAACCAAGGAGTGTTGGGAAAACTGACCAACATCTTATTAACGGCTCAGATCTCACGATAACTAGAAGCATTTAACCGTTGGTAACAATGATACTCGCGCGAGTAGTCATAATACTACTCGATGCCTTCTGTTTAAGACTTTCCCATAACGGCCATCATGGCCCAGGTTCTTTCATAACGGCTAGCCTAACCCATTACGTAACTGGTAGAAGTGTGTAGAAGTTTTCATCTCCTTTCCGAAAGGAAACAACGGTCTCGTTACTTATAGAGGCTGTTACGAGTTCACCGCGGATTTCAAATGGTGGTGATTGCTATTCCTCTTATGTGGCAGGCATATACGGCTATCCAAATTATTACATGGTGTGCCGCACACCACCCACCTCGGTGGTGCAGTTCCGTTGCCAAGTTCTGTGGGCCCCACCATGATATGTTGATTATATCCACACCGTTCATGCATTTTTTGAGATTATTTCAATGGATGAGGCCAAAAATGAGTCATATATAAAGCTAAAGTGGACCATAACAAAAAAACAGTGGGGACAACGATTCCCACCATTGAAATATTCGTAAGGCCCACCATGATGTTTATTTTCCATACAACCTGTTCAGAAGGTCACCTAGACCTGGATGAAGGGAAAGAAACAAATAACAGATTGATTCAAAACTTCTGTCACCCTAAAGATGTTTTGAATGGTAGATGTTTAATCCTCGCTGTTTTCTGCAGCGTGGTCTACTTGAGATTTGGATCTATTTCATTTTCGTATTCAAGCCTTAGAACGATCTGGCCAAATGGACTGACAGTTTGGATATACCATATACATAATATTTGGGGCATAGAACTTGATGACGTCAACATAGCACCGAGGTTGGTGGTAGATAGCACACCACGCAGTCCGTTTCCCTGAATTATCCAAACGGCAGGTGGACCATAGCTCAAAAATCAAATTGATCAAGCACGCTTAACAATCTTAAGTATAGCCAGTCAAATGGATGGTTAAAAGTAAAACAGTGAGCGGTCTTCATTCGATGGGCAAATGATGTAGAGCGGGTCGCGGACAATTTCATGGCCAAGATGGATCAGAAAAGGCACCGTCGGCGACAGAAGTGATTTGGACCATCTGACCTTAGATCGGGCGTATCTCACAATCCGAAATGAGTTATCCGACGTAAAATATATGATTTTGGGGTAGAACGAGCTACTTTAGCCAACCAACCCTGCTACGCCGGGTTGCGCAGCCCGGATTTGCGAGAAACCCCCTGATCGACAGTCGTTTCCTCGTTTTAATTTTGTTTTTACTATAAATAGTAAGTTTTAGTTTGAGTATAACTTTTCATCCGTTGGGCTTTAGGAGTTGTGTCCAACATGAAAAGTGCTTAGGATAATTAGGAGAACGGTTTGGTGAAGCCAAATAGGACACTTACTATTTTTGGCCGAAAACCTTGTGCACTAGTAGACATATGACCGTCTATAAATAGTAAGTTTACTATTTATAGTAAGTTGCGAATTCTAGGAGTTTTAGTTGTAGTTTGAGTCTGATTTCTTTCTTATTGCTTGGTTCCCTTATTTAAAGGGTTGTGAACTCGATTTTGGAAATTCATCAATTAAGTTCGAATTTATTAGAATTTATTTCTATCTTCCTGCTTTCTTTCCTCGTGGATTCGAGAAGTCTCTGTGAGGAGTCTAGAGAAGCTCCGTGGATTCGGAGTAGTTATCCTTGAGGAAGACGGTGATCGACCTCATCACGTTCATCCCTGCGTCAATTTGGTATCAGAGCGAGGTTTTACCTCGGGCCGATGGCAAACAACGAAGGTATGAATTAAAATCCTGTGGACGGTGATCCAGGGATTCGTTATCTTTTGGAAAGAATGGAAGCTTTCCATCGGGAGAGTCAGTTGACCATGCAAGGGCTGCAGGCAACCCTCGACCGTCTTGCGGATGCGCTACTTTCGCCCCGAGCCCTAGGCGGTGCTCCACCACCTATGGTCGCCCCATCACCCATGGTTGCTGTACGACGTGACCCTGATTATCGTAGAGCACTACCAGCGGTAAATCGTAGGGCTACACCAGATGATTCTAGTTCTAGCGACGAGGACATTAATGAGGGTTTTGATCGACGGCCAATCCATGGAGGCGATCGTTTAGATCGTGCTGAAAGAGACTATCGAAGTAAGGCTGAACTTCCTAGTTTTAACGGTTTATTACGTATCGAAGATTTTCTCGATTGGCTAGCCGAAGTAGAGAGATATTTCGATTATATGGATGTGCCAGATCATAAAAGGGTGAAGTTGGTAGCGTTTAAATTAAAATCTGGTACTTTTGCATGGTGGGAACAATTGTAACTCTCATGAGCCCGCCAGAACAAGGAGCCCATCGCATCATGGCCTCGGATGAGACGTCTTCTTCGTTCACGATTTCTATCTAGTGATTATGAGCAGATATTATTCCAGCAATACCAGAATTGTCGATAAGGAAATCGAACTGTTATAGATTACACTGAAGAATTTCAGCGGTTGGCTACACGAAACGATTTGTCAGAATCTGAGTCACAGAAAGTGGCACGATTTATAGGTAGGTTGCTACCGGTAATTCAGGATCGAGTTCAGATGTACCCAGTCGGGACCGTAGATGAAGCAGTTCAATTGGCAGGAAGGGCAGAAATACAGCTTGCAAGAGCTCCTACTCGCCTCTATCCTTCAAATCGACCCCCTATGACAGGTCCCACACAGGATCCAGTGCTGACTCGAGGAAAAGATCCGGTAGGAGAACGTCCTCAACCTCCTCCACCCGTGAACCGTGATACGGGGAGCGGACCATCCAGACCTCAACGGGCAGCACCCACAACAGTGGGCCCGAGTAGGATTCCGAATCCTTATGCTCGGCCAAGGCCAAACAGTTGTTACCGCTGTGGCCAACCAGGCCACTTATCAAACACTTGTCCTCAACGTCCGGCAGCACACTTGACTATAAATGAAGGGGGCACTGAAGATGAGGCCGTAGAAGAAGATCATGGCTTTGATGAATATAAACAAACCACTGAAGAAATAGCAGGTGGCGATGAAGTGACAGGCGAGGATCGTGGCGAATCTCTTGTTGTGAGGCGACTACTGTATACCCCACGAAAGGAATTACATTCACAGCGGCACAATATATTTCGTACTCGGTGCACTGTCAACGGAAAGGTCTGTGATGTGATCATAGACAGTGGTAGCAGCGAGAACATCGTCTCAAGAGTAATGGTGGATAAGTTGCAGCTACCAACGATGAAACATCCTTCCCCGTACTCAATTGGTTAGATAAAAAAAGCGAACGAGACCAAGGTAACTGAACAATGCACTATCTCGTTTTCAATTGGTAAACATTATAAGGATCAGATACTTTGTGACGTAGTTGACATGGAAGCCTGCCATATGCTACTCGGTCGACCCTGGCAGTCGGACCGTGATGCGACCCATCGGGGGCGAGACAATGTCTACATATTCGTCAAGGATAGTCGAAAAATAATCCTCGCCCCTATGGCACCAGAGAACCACCCTGAAGCCTCTAAAGTGGAGGGGAGTTCTCTCTTGACCATTCGGGATTTTATGGAGGAATCTAAGAAAACCGGCGAGGTATACGCCGTAGTGGTGAAAGGCGAGGAAGAGGAACCTTCAAACATCCCTCCAAGCCTAAAACTGTTGCTAAACGAATTCAAGGAGGTCTGGCCTGAAGATTTACCTGATGGATTGCCCCCCATGAGGGACATCCAACATCACATAGACCTCGTTCCTGGGGCTAGCCTGCCCAATCGCCCTCATTATCGGATGAGTCCGAAAGAGTGTGAAATACTTCAGGGACAAGTGGAGGAATTGATCCGTAAGGGTCTATTGAGAGAGAGCATGAGCCCATATGCTGTACCAGCATTATTAACGCCAAAAAAAGATGGAAGCTGGAGCATGTGTGTCAACAGCCGAGCAATTAACAAAATTACTATTAAATATCGGTTTCCAATACCATGGTTGGACGACATGCTCGATATGTTAGGAGGGGCTAAAGTGTTCTCTAAACTCGATCTAAAGAGCGGGTACCATCAGATTCGTATTCGACTTGGTGATGAATGGAAAACGGCATTCAAGACAAAGGAAGGGTTGTATGAGTGGCTGGTCATGCCTTTCGGCCTATCGAACGCACCAAGTACTTTTATGCGTTTGATGAATCAAGTTCTAAAACCGTTCACTAGCCGATTTATGGTAGTATATTTTGATGACATATTGATATATAGCCAGGAAGAGGCGGAGCACAAGAAACATCTCAGGCAGGTGCTGAAGGTCCTACAAGATAACAAGTTGTACCTCAACTTGGAAAAGTGTAGCTTTTTAACTGACAGCCTGTTGTTTTTAGGATTTGTTGTAACGTCTACAGGCATTCGGGTGGACGATGAAAAGGTGCGAGCTATTAGGGAATGGCCGATCCTGACAAACATTCATGAGGTGAGGAGTTTTCATGGATTGACAACTTTCTATCGTCGATTTGTGCGAGATTTTAGCACCATAGTCGCGCCAATAACAGACTGCATGAAAAAAGGGCCATTCCAGTGGACCGATAAAGCTGACAAGAGCTTTCATGAGATCAAGCATCGTTTGTCTACAACACCGGTCTTAGTACTTTCTAATTTTGATAAATTGTTTGAGGTGGAGTGTGACGCTTCATATGTCGGAATAGGAGGAGTATTATCAAAGGAAGGCAGACCGGTAGCCTTCTATAGCGAGAAGCTCAGTGAAGCCCGAAAGAAGTGGTCGACTTACGAGCTTAAGTTATACGTAGTTGTTCAGGCGCTGCGACATTGGCGGCATTATCTGATTCAAAGGGAGTTTGTTCTGTACACCGACCATCAGGCATTAAAGTTTATTAATAGTCAGACTAATATGAATCGTGTGCATGCTAGATGGGTTGTGTTTTTACAGGAATTTACGTTTGTTCTGAAGCATAAGTCAGGTCAGCAGAATAAGGTAGCTGATGCACTTAGCCGTCATGCGTCACTACTTGTTACGGTGAGCAATGAGGTGGTCGGCTTTGACTGTCTCAAGGAGCTATATGCCGAGGATGATGACTTCAAAGATTCTTGGTTGAAGTGCCAAGAAGGTCACCCCAGTGACTTTCATATACAGAATGGTTTTCTCTTCAAAGGGAATCGATTGTGCATCCCCCAAAGTTCTCTAAGGGAGCAGATTATTCAGGAACTACATGGAGGTGGCCTCGGTGGACACCTTGGGCGAGACAAGACGTGAGCTCTTGTGGAAGAGCGGTATTACTGGCCGCAATTAGTACGTGATGTGGGAAGAGCCGTACAACGTTGTCATATTTGTCAGACCTCCAAGGGACAATCTCAGAATACGGGCCTCTACACCCCGTTACCTGTGCCTGACGGTCCTTGGGAGGATTTATCAATGGACTTCGTGCTTGGTCTTCCACGAACACAGCGCGGCATGGATTCGGTGTTCGTAGTGGTCCATCGTTTCTCCAAGATGGCGCACTTTATCCCATGCAAGAAGACCCTTGATGCAACACATGTGGAGAATTTATTCTTCAGAGAGGTCGTACGGCTACATGGGGTCCCTAAGACCATTACTTCTGATCGTGACACGAAGTTCATTAGCCACTTTTGGCATACTTTGTGGACTCGATTCGATACACGACTTCAATTCAGCAGTGCTTACCACCCACAGACTGATGGGCAGACCGACTTGTGAATCGCACTTTGGGAAACCTCCTTCGATGTATTTCAGGAGAGAAACCGAAGCAGTGGGATTTGGCCTTGTCTCAAGTGGAGTTTGCATTCAACAACATGGTGAACCGCTTGATAGGGAAATCCCCGTTCCAGGTTATTTACGGACGAGTACCTCGCCACACACTAGACTTGGTCCCTCTGTCCAAGCTCCCAGGCATGAGTATTGCAACAAAACATATGACAGATAGGATCATGGGTATTCATGCGGAGGTGCAGACTAAGCTACATGCCTCGAACAAAAAGTACAAGGAACAAGCGGACAAGCATCGTCGACAAAAGGTGTTCGAGGTGGGCGACCAGGTAATGGTCCATTTGCGAAAAGAAAGATTTCCGACCGGGACGTACAACAAGCTGAAGAATAAGAAGATTGGACCGATACCGATCATCCGAAAGATCAATGACAATGCTTATATTGTTGATCTTCCAGATGACATGGCGATCTCACGGACTTTCAACGTTGCGGACCTGACCGAGTATCATGAACCAGCGCAGGAGGAGAACTTGAGGACGAGTTCTTTTCAAGTGGAGGGGACTGATGTAGAGCGGGTCGCGGACAATTTCATGGCCAAGATGGATCAGAAAAGGCACGGTCGGCGACAGAAGTGATTCGGACCATCTGACCTTAGATCGGGCGTATCTCACAATCCGGAATGAGTTATCCGACGTAAAATATATGATTTTGGGGTAGAACGAGCTACTTTAGCCAACCAACCCCGTTATGCCGGGTTGCGCAGCCCGAATTTGCGAGAAACCCCCTGATCGACGGTCGTTTCCTCGTTTTAATTTTGTTTTTACTATAAATAGTAAGTTTTAGTTTGAGTATAACTTTTCATCCGTTGGGCTTTAGGAGTTGTGTCCAACATGAAAAGTGCTTAGGATAATTAGGAGAACGGTTTAGTGAAGCCAAAATAGGACACTTACTATTTTTGGCCGAAAACCTTATGCACTAGTAGACATCATGACCGTCTATAAATAGTAAGTTTACTATTTATAGTAAGTTGCGAATTCTAGGAGTTTTAGTTGTAGTTTGAGTCTGATTTCTTTCTTATTGCTTGGTTCCCTTATTTAAAGGGTTGTGAACTCAATTTTGAGAATTTATCAATTAAGTTCGAATTTATTAGAATTTATTTCTATCTTCCTGCTTTCTTTCCTCGTGGATTCGAGAAGTCTTTGTGAGGAGTCCAGAGAAGCTCCGTGGATTCGGAGTAGTTATCCTTGAGGAAGACGGTGATCGACCTCATCACGTTCATCCCTACGTCAGCAAATCAAATGGTTGTTTTTTGCATATGCTCCATCCATAGTCGAGTCAAAAGATTGAATGGTATAGATCCTTACAACTATAACACATGTATGGTGGACGAGTCATGCCATCAGAGGAGTGGACCCGGATTGGGTACTATCCTTAGAACGACCTCGCTATAGACATATGTATTTTATCCATGCCGTCCATCTATTTTAAAGATTATTTTAGAGCATGGTTACAAAAACTAAGGCAGATCAAAGGCTCAAGTGGACCACACCATGGAAATCAATGGTGAAAATGACACCTAATGTTGAAACCTTTCTGTAGTACTGCACTATGATGTTTATTTCCCATCCAACCTTTTCATAATGTTATATAAACCTGGATAAAGGGAAAATACATATATATATTAACTTGATCTCAATCCCCACTACCTGTGTAGTGTGGTCCAATTGAGCCTTCAATCTACCTCTTTTTTGGAATCATGCTTTAAAATTATCTTTAAAAATGAATTGACGACATGGATAACATATACATCAGGGTGGCCCCAAAAATGGTTAAAGATAAATTCAATGATTTGATTTATACAAACAACTGTCCACAAATTAACTGTTAGGATTGACCCACCACTTTTATTCTTGGTAAACAATTTAATTAGTTTAATTTTAGCACTACCAGCAAGTGACCCATTTCCAAATGCTTAAGTATCAACTACCATACAACCAGAGCATGGAATGAGTCACATTCACAAACATGGGGGCTAAGGGTTCAAGTACCTCCAACATTATGTTACCTTATGTGGCCGGTGGTGGCAATGTGTGGGGTCTATATCAAGGTTAGCCCTGGACCACCGAATGCAGATCGGTTAGGACACAGATCCGGACAAGTTAGTTTGACACTGACCATGGATATATACTATGAGGTGGATCTCATGGGAACTTCCTGTCAAGCTGTGTGGGCCCCACTGTGATGTGTGTCGAACAACAACACCATGCATTTGATGGGTTCCCTTGAGGCTATGGGATATTCCAAAATCAACCGTATAGGGAATTCAGTTGGGATATCCCAAAATAGATGAAACACAAAACCACTAGTATTTGTATTTGGGCTTGAGCAATAGTTCACTGTTTCTGTCAATCGTCCAATTGCAAGCACAAAATAACAATTTTAAATAGGCCAAACCCAAACAGTTAAATGGGACGAAGCCAATCCATCCCAGTGGCAGTCGGTCGATGATTCTTGTTCTCTTGAGACATTATCTTCCTTATCGTAAAAATTTCCTCTTCCTTTTTATTTGATTTTAGAGTCCAATAGTCTAGCAGGACATGAACACACCTTGCTTTGTGAATGATGAAGAGCGGGTTGCGGACAGTTTCATGGCCAAGATGGATCAGAAAAGGCTCGGTTGACGACATAAGTAATCCGGACCGTCAGACCTTAAATCGGGTGTATCTCACAATCCGAAATGAGTTATCGGACGTAAAATATATGATTTTGAGGTAGAACAAGCTACTTTAGCCACTCAACTCTCTATGTGCCAGGTTGCGCAAGCCGGATTTACGAAATACCCCCGGATCGACATTTACTTCCCTATTTTAATTCTGTTTTTACTGTAAATAGTAAGTTTTAGTTTGATTATAACACTTTTATTGAAGTGATAAAGTCCTTTGATATACGTTGATACACCATACTCTGACAGCTTAAGCTTTTGGAGTAAATGGTTGTTTGACATGGTATCAAAGTGGATGGTCCTATGTTCGAATCTCAAGAGTAACAAATATGCGTCGCTAATATATTATTCTCCCACGGGGGTAGCCTATTTATGTGTCCAACCATTATTATTCCAATCTCAAATAATCATTTTAAGAAAGTTCAAAGGTCACTATGAGGGGCTTATCACCTAGCATAGGCCAACAGCTCAGGCATATAGTGTCCCATTCCACCATCCCTGGCTCAGGCAAATGGTCAATTCCAAGATACAGTGAAATGGATTGACCCCAAAAGTCACAAAGGCATAACAATTCCTTAAATGGTAAGCCCATGACAAACTTCAATTTATTTTATTAGATAAAATGACCACTAGTTCGAGGACCTCCATTAACACTGTGAAGTCATCACAAGTAATAAAACAAGACCTATACAATGTCACTAGTGTCCAGACATGCAAAATGCACGTTTAAAACCAAAATAGGGATATTTGCAATCTATAACATGTTCAATAATTGAATTTAATCCAATCGTTAATTATTTATAAAGAATTACTCAATTAGAACTAATATTTATCATCATTTCCATATGATATTACATTAAGAAATCAATAAGATGAATGAATAAAAATAAATAAACAATGCTAACTATCACGATGTAGAAAAGCTTGAAGAGTGATCCTCACATTTCAATGGTCGACTTGGTTTCGAATGTTGTTAGATATTCATATGTAATCTTTAAAATCAACCTCACTAACAAATTAATACATATGGTGTGGTTAGATTGCCACGAAACTTCATTTATCGGGTTAGATAAAAATATAGTTTAATAGTATAGATCTCAAGTTTCTAACTTAAGGTGTAGATATAAAAATCTATAAACTAGTTGAGACTAATTCGAGATGCACAAATTTGAGATAACTCACCTCTGCTAGTTGTTCCGATTTAATAAAATCTTAAATCATTTTGGCTTTGAATAAGGTAACGTACACGAGAATTTGAATATTTTAATAATAATCACCCTGTTCAAGGGAATTGAGTTAAATTCCCACAATTCCCAAGATCACTAACGTTAAACTTAATTTGCATAAAAATACCTAAACATGAAAATTTTCAGATATCAATGTAGGTTTATAGACTAATAGACCCAATTTAAATGTAATTGTAGCGAACTCACCTTTGGTGGATCGACTCAATTAGCTGCAAATTGAGTTTTTCCCAAAGTTTGATGGAACTACTCCATTGACAGGGGAAAAGAACACGAGCAATACTTAGCTGGTTAGGTTACAATTATCCTCGAACTAGGCCGATTCGGCCCTGACTCGGTTCCGAGTCAACCTGACTCACTATCCTTTTTGGAAGGTTAGGATTACCTTCAAGCTTTTCTATATCATAATAATTATCCGAGCTTACTTTTTCCATTAATTGCTTAATTTATTATTTAGTAAAAATGATGATGAATGCTAGTTTATGTTTGAGTGAATTCTTCCTAAACGATTAATCATTGAATTTACATTCAAGTATCTGAACATGCTATATATCGTGATTATCTCTATCCTGGTTTAAATGAAACAATTTATATGGATACGTGTATTGAAATTGTTGCGGCTTGTTTTACCACTTGTGATTATTTGATAATATTTTAGGATATCCTCGAACTAGTGGCATATAGTGTAATGGATTAATTGAGATTATGTCATGGACTTACCGTATAGTGGATCACTTGTGCCTTTGTGCCTTTTTGGCGACAATCCCTTTCTATCACATACTTTAATGGACTAATTGCTTTATATGACTTTGATTGACTATTTGTCATTTTACGACTTTAATGGATTATTTTATACAACTTTACGATGATAAGTTCCACTTGTTAGACTATGATTGATCACTAATTGAAGAGGTTATCTTTAAAACATTATATTTATTAGTCTCATGAGCTAGGAATGATAGAATGAGACACTATGCCTGAGCTATCGCGGCCTATGCTGGGTGACAAACCTCCTATAATGACCTTTGAGCTTTCTTAGAATGATTGTTTGAAATTAAAATAATAATGGTTGAGCTAATCATGCATTTTCATGATTTACAACATTAAAATAACAATAGTTGACCCATGCATTAGAATAATTAGAAGAACAACTTTTAAATTACAAAAAGTGCACGAACAACTAGTAACATTTTTCCTAACTTAGGTGAGACATTCGAGCTAAGATTTAAGGACAAGCAGCTTGATGGTAAAGATGAATGGTTTAC
Organism: Magnolia kwangsiensis; assembly: GCA_037074715.1. Lineage (NCBI taxonomy): Eukaryota > Viridiplantae > Streptophyta > Magnoliopsida > Magnoliales > Magnoliaceae > Magnolia > Magnolia kwangsiensis. Next base: position 6,666,022 of record CM073578.1, on the reverse strand, counting down.
TCAAGATCAATGGTATGATCAAACTGATATTTAAAATCAAAGATCTAACTTAATCGATTTAAGGCCAAGAGGCCCGATGGTCAAGGTAAATTATGTGAGTAGACCCATACTCATGATAAATTATATGAATCAGGTCAAAGGTGGAGGACCGTCACCATCGGCTTTCCTCTAGACATCAATCTCCTCCCTCTCTTCTTTATATATATATATATATATATATATATATATATATATATATATATATATATATATATATATATATATATATGAAGTAACCCATTAGGTACTTAGGTGAGGTATGCAAGCATTTTCATAGGAATGGCAGTTACTCATTAAGAGAATACTTACATGTAATTTTAATAAATAAATAAAAATAAAATACAAATTAAAATTTACCTGTGACAATTTCTTTAGTTTCCTCCGATACCTTAGTTATTTAAGAACTAATGGGCAAATAAAGAATATAAGTAGAATTTAGAAAAAATAATTCAATAATTTTTATTTTGACATAAATGTAATAATATATTTCAAAATAAATATAAATGAAGAAAATTATTCTAAAATTTGAAAATTTTGTTGCCACCTTTTAAGCTTGGACATTCCCTTCAATTTCTAATTTAGAGTCACTAGTCCAAGTATAGAGATTTTATAACACACTAAATATTTTAATATCTCATGAAATTTTAGTTGTTATGATCATGCAACTCAAAAGTCATGAAAAGTAAGTCATGGTTTTGTAACCTTTCATCAATATTACATGCATGATAACAACTTGCAAGTTGTCGTGGGAGTAGGCCAAAGCTAGGCCAAGTTCGCTCCAAGCCTCACTTGCAAGTTTGAACCTAGGTCTAAGTCTAGCCGTGATGGCCTAAAACCAATAAGCCTCGGCCTAGCTTGAGATGTTTATTGTCATCAATCCAAAGTTCGGCTTTTTGCTTAGTAGGGTGGTTCACGTAAGGGACATGTCCATGCATAGTGGGATCCGCCACCAAGAGTAACACCTTAAATCACATATGTAGGGATCAGCTTGCATGATATAAAGAAGAAGAAAAAATCATTGTTGTGTTCTGTAATGGAGCAGAGGCGAGGGTAACAAATGCCATAATGGAGGGCTGTGATTCGGTCATTTGATGATACTTTTCATTTGTTGCAAATAACTTGTCTGGTGAATCCTAATCAAATTGCCCAGAAAGACACTGCCATCGAACCGTTCATATGATGGCTAGCACTTGGATGAATGCTAAAATTACAAATATCAGCTTGATCCGAAACTTTTGTGGGCCCAAAAGCTTTTAATGGAAGATGTTCATCCCCTAGATAACTCATTAGCTTAGGATCTAACTATGTTTGGGCTTATGCCTTAAAACCTCTATATTCTTTTTAACTATTGCTTTCTTGGTATCCCAACTCAAGATTTCAAGTATCCTTGGTGGGCAACTCGATGAATGGCCTAGATATCTCACACACTAGCCACATCCACACACGCAGTCTTGCCAGTAACATTTCGAGTCCCACACAGCTCTCATCTCCCTTAGCCTATATATGGTGGACGAGGCAAGGCCACTTTTCAAAACTAAAGGTGTGGATGGCAGTGTTCATTGGTGGGCCAGGGGTTCACATGTTTGCATATGTGATGATCACGTACTAGTTGATCATTGCTCCTCGTGTGGGGGCATTTTTTTTACTGCATCGAGGTGGGGCCTCTTTCTACATGCAAGCCTTATCTTGTGAAAGGTGGGCCCATACCAAAAAGGTGAAGGCGAGACATGTTGCAGTTTGTTTAAAAAAAGCATGGACAGCTGTTGATCAGAAGGAGCCATGCAAATGCCTGCGAAATATCAGTCAGATCATTTTGGGTCTCAATATAAGTTATCTTGATTCGCTCCCAAGGCCCACCTTGATTACAAGATTCATTGCACAAACTTAATTGCCAGAGCGTGGATTTGAAACCCCTGAATTCAGAAACCCCCTCAATATGAAAATTTCCTGTTGCCTTTGGCACCCTAGATTTGGAATTTTGAAATGCAAAAGTAGCTATGCATGGTATATTTATAGGGGTTTGAATTTAATTACTAAATCAACTTTAATATCTCTAATTATTCTAACCATGTAATGTTTAACACAATGGTTGTAATGAGCCCGTTGAAACATAGACGTTACCTGAAAATGGTGAAATTCCAAGTCTTGGATGAGCCACAAGCATAAAATCACATTTGAGTGACTAACCAATGATTTTTAACCATTGATTTACGTGAATAATATTTGGCCTGTGCAAATAATCATATTAAAGTAATTATCGTGATGCAATTGATAATCTAAGGGGCCATTTGGCACCATGGATTTTTGGCACCATAACGTCACCGGGGATGAGAGCTTGGATTACATCCTTCCGAGAGTTGCATGTGTAATATGTATGTCACTAGATTATTAAACTATTTGGCAGATGGTCCACTAATGATATCTCAAAACAATTAATTTATCAATTACATTACTATAATTACTATAATATAATGATTAGTGCCATCCAAATATTGTTTATGTAAATCAACAGTTAAAAAATATTTATTTGTCAATCGGATATAATCTTGTGCTTTTGGCTCATCCGAGACTTGAAATTTCATCATTTTTGGACAAAGTATACTTCATTGGGCTTATCACAGCCATTGTGTCTAACATTACATATCTTCACTGATTAGATATAAAGTTAATTTAGTAATTAAATTCAAACCTGGTAAATACATTATGCATAGCTACTTTTGAATTAAAGTTGATTCCCAATCCAGGTGCCAAACACAAAAGGAGGATTTCAAATTTATGGGTTTGAAATTCACGCTTCCAAAAAGGCCCTAATTGTTTTGGGATATCATCCATGGGCTATGTGCCCAATCAATTATTAACATAGTGATGCACGTGTTACATGTACAACTCTTAAAAGTATTTTAGATGTAATCGAAGTTTTCACCGTAGATTTGAAACCCCTCTTTGAGGGGATTTGAAACCCACAATTACTTAATGGTGCCAAACATACAAGAGATTTGAAACCCCCACATGTGTCATTTTTATTCTTATACCCTAAAATAAGGTTGTAAAATGGATGGACGGCCTGGATAAGACATACATCACGGTGGGCCTCACAGAGTTTACTCAATATTCTGCATATTGAGTTATATTCACTGTAGGTGCGTTGCACACATGTCAAACCCACTCCTATCTACACGCAGTGAAAATCCAAGAAATCCTACCTATCCATCTGTTTTTTGAGTTTATTTTAATGCATGATGCCAAAAATGAACAGTTTTCAAAGCTAAGGTAGGCCGAAAACGTGATATTTGAATGTAGACGGATGAAATATTCATGGATCACAAAAGTCTCGAATTATGCTAATATTTATGATTTCAGTTCATCCCAGTAGGAATGAAGTTATTAACAGTACGGATGGCATGTAAACATCACTGTTGAACCTAGGTGATGTTGAACCTAGGTAAGTTTCAACGGTAGGAATTTCCTTAACCACATTTTCCTTTAGCATGGCCCACTTGAGCTTTAGATACTGTTCATTTTTGGCATCATGACCTGAAATAAACTCACAAAACTAATGGAAGGGTAGGATTTCTCACAAGCATCAAGGTGGGCCCCATCTGAGTTTCCGTGCAGGAACTTCCTGTTCGCAGGAAATCCGCGCCCGTCCGTGGTCGTCTTGCAACGGGAAACGGATTGGCTACTCCCCTGACCCCAGCCAATGGCTGATGGCTGGTGCTCTGTGGGACCCACCATGATGCATGTGTTGCATCCATGCCGTTCATATCATTTTACAATATGAGACCAAAAATAAGGTATATATCAATCTCAAGTGGACCACATTACATAAAACAGTGTTGAATGAACATCGACCATTAAAAACATTTTGGGGGCCATAAAAGTTTTGGATCAAGCTTATTTTTGTTTTTTCCTTTAATCTGGGCCTGTATGACCTAATCAACAGACTGGATTTCAAATAAACAGTACAGTGGGCCATAGGAGGATTTTAATGGTGGATATCTAATCGCTATTTTTTCCATGTGGTGTTGTCCACATGAGATTAATATCCCTCTAATTTTTGGATCCAAGCCTTAAAAGGATCAGTAAAAATGGATGAAACACATACATCATGGTGGGGCCCACAGAGCACCGACCACCAGCCACGGGGCTGGTGGCAGGGGGAGTAGCCAATCCGTTTCCCTTGGCACGACACGTACCCACAGTAGCTATACAGCCGGTGTGTGGTACACCAGCCAATCCACTTCCCAACAGTGAAGGATCAGTTAACAAAGCAGGAGCATATGAATCGGGTTATAGGTGGAGTACCGTCAACATCGGCTTTCCTCTGGACATCAATCTCCTCCCTCTCTCTTCTTCTTCTTCTTCAGGTATATATATAAATAAATAAATAAATAAATATTATTATTAAACACAGATTTTACAAGTAAGTGCGGAGAAGCATTGTTGCATGGAGGCGGCAAAGGGCGTTCCTGCTGCTACCCTCTGGCTATAGACAAAGAGGCAAAACAATGTCACTTGAGAAGGTTATCTGTTATCCGGCTACTCAGGTAACATCCAACGGTATATGGGCCGGACAGAAACCATCATCGTATTCCCTTCCTCTCTTATTGATGCAGATTTCTTCGGTTCTCATCATCAGCCGTGGCATTCAGATCCTATTAAGGCCTCTCAAGCAGCCTGCCATCATATCTGAAATCATGGTTTGTAATCTCATTCTCTTTCACATTAGATGATGATGATGATGATTTTATTTTTAAAATTTTTTATTTATTTAGAATTGTGGATAACGTGATTGGATTTGATTGATTGCAGGGTGGAATAATAGTGGGACCAGCTGTTCTTGGGCGGTTGAAGGGGATTAGAAACATCCTGTTCCCTGACCAAGGCTATTTTGTTTTAAATACTGTGTCAATGTTGGGAGTAATCTTCTACCAATTCATGATTGGAGTGAAGATGAACCCATCATTGATAGGAAAAGGAAGAAAGTCTTTTGTAATTGCACTGACGGGAATGATTGTGACTTTTGTAACCGTTACAATCCTTATTTATCCATTGGGAAAGTATGTATCTAAAAGCATGGCACAAGGTCCCTTCCTCGCAGCTATTGCTTCCCAACTCACCATCTCACCATTCCCTAATGTATATCCCTTCCTAGCTGAATTCAATCTCCTCAATTCAGAGCTGGGTCGCCTTTCTCTAGCTGCAGCTATGGTGAATGACATCATTGGATGGTTATCGCTTGTTTTCCTTGAAACCACTAGACCAGGCCGTTCCAGCTACGCCGCTTTGACCAGCTTGGGTTCCCATATTTGTTTGCTCATATTTGCTTTCTTCATCATACATCCCCTTATGATATGGATAATCAGGCAGACTCCAGAAGGAAAGCCTGTGGAGCAAAAGTACGTAGTGACAATCTTGATGGGGGCAGTTGTCATGGCTCTCACAACAGACATGTTAGGAATGAGTTTACTGCAGGGACCACTCTTATTCGGGCTAGTCATACCGGATGGTCCGCCTTTGGGGTCCACACTAACAGACAAGTCTGAGATAATGATGAGAGTCATTCTTTTACCCCTCTTTTTTGCTTGCTGTGGACAGAGCGTAACAACATTTTCAATCACTGATTGGCAGAACTGGGGTGTGATAGTTTTGATCATCTTCATTAGCAGAATAGCCAAACTAGTTGGGACCATCTTCTCCGCCATCATCTGCAAGATTAATTTCCGGGATGCTCTTACTCTTGGTCTCATTCTCAACTCCAAAGGTTTCACTGAGATGCTGACCTATTGGCACTGGATAAGTTATTCGGTTTGTGTCTTTTTTATTTTTTATTTTTTTCTTTCTCCCATTACTACTACTACTATTACCACCGTCTGTATTGCAGAATTTGGAGGGACTCATTTTGTCATTTTTCTCTCTTCTTTTTGTTGAGAAAAATGGCAGAATCATATAGAGATGAATCTAGGATTGCAATCCAAAAGCACCAAGTAAACATAAAGAGAACGCAACAATTTAACATGAAAAATCCTTTCAAAAAAAAACCACGTATAAAGCAATAGAAATCCACTATGAAAGAAGATATTACAAAGAGAGAAGACTTACTCAACTTGAGCAATCCTCAAATCTTACCCTTGCTACACCATTTGAAACCCTATAAATATTTTAAAACCCTTTGGAATAGTTTAGGAAGCTTTAAAATATCTCACAATCCCGTTTATACCCATATATATAGTTTTAGGAAGAATCCCAAATAAAATCGGAAGAAAATTTCACAAAATTTGTGTTTTCGCAAAATTTTTGCGAAAAAACTTAGATAACATCGAGCACCCTTTGATGTCATTGAAGAATAACAAAATCTGTCTAGCGACTAGAGGTGAAAATCTGATAAATACTCGATAACATCGAGTGACTTTGTTGTCATTGAGCTAGCTTCGATGTCCCGCTCAATGTCATCAAGTCTAGACAAACAAATTTAAGACATCCGTCAACAACACTTTTTACGGCCATGGGTGGCCTCGTGTTATCATCAATCAGATGAGGATATTCATACATGTATGTGGGAAACCATATAAGTGTGGTCCACTTAAAGGACTTTTGTAGCTTGTTGGGAGCATTCACGTTTACATGTTTGAAGATGTAACTACAAAATATTTGCCTTTCCTTTTCCCATCTCAATAACAAGGAGAAGCAAAACCTTAAAAAAAATAAAATTCAAAAAGTGAAAAAAAATAAATCAAATCAAATGGGAAAAAGATTTAGCCTCTACTATAAATTTAGAGGGAAAAGAGATTAATTTCTAGAGGATAACCATTTAAACACTTTTAAATGAAAAAAATAAATAAATAAAAAAGCAAAGCATTTTTCATACTTCTCTTTAAGAAAATAGACAAGTGTGCATTGATGTCATTTATAATTTTACTTGCATTCACTTATCATTCTTCAGACAAGTCTTTTAAAGTAATGAAGGTTGTTTGATGAAATTGATCAGATTTGAAGGTTGTTTGTTAATAATATATTTGTTTTCGTTTGCAGTTAATTGATGATCAAACCTATACACAATTGTTAGCATCGACATTGGTAACAACCATCATCGTGTCGCCGTTGGTGAAAAGCCTGACTATGAACTCAAGGCCATACATGACTTATGTTCGTCGCACAATTCAACACCTCAACCCCCGTACTGAACTCCGCATTCTAGCCTGCATCCATGGCCAAGAAAATGTCCCACCCATCATCAACCTCTTGGAAGCCACCCATGCCACTCAAGAAAGCCCGATTTGCGTCTACGTGATGCACCTGGTAGAACTCGTAGGCCGTGCCACCCCAATGCTCATAGCTCACAAGCCCCACAAGAAATCTACCATCTCCTCTATCTCCAATGCCATCTTTAGTGCCTTCTACAACTACGAGAAGCAATATACTGGCAATGTCGTAATCCAACCATTCACCTCCGTTGCTCCTTACAAAACCACGCACAATGATGTCTGTTCTGTTGCTCTTGATAAGAAGGTCTGCCTCATAATTGTCCCTTTTCACAAGCAGATGTCTGTTGATGGAAGTTTGGATGTTTTAGACCATGCCCTCCAACTCATAAACCCCAACATTCTTGTTGAGTCCCCATGCTCAGTTGGGATCCTCGTTGATAGGAGTCGCTTTGGAGGACATTATGGCTGGTCCAAACAGGATTCTACACCATACAGAATTTGTGTCATATTCATAGGTGGGGCTGACGATCGTGAGGCTCTTTCATATGCATCTCGTATGGTCAATCACCCAAGAGTTAAGCTCACAGTAGTGAGATTCCTTTCCAAGGAAGACATGAGGGAGAAGACAAGGGAGAAATGGCTAGATGATGAATTAGTGGAAGATTTCAGGGTGAAAAGTGTAGGTAATGAACAGATAGTTTATAGAGAAGAATTGGTTATGGATGTTGAGGAGACTATTAGTGTAATTCAATCGATGGACGTCGTCTACGATCTAATGGTTGTAGGTAGACGACAAGGTATGACTATGTGGCTTGTTGGTGGTCCATCTGTTTGGAGTGAAAACCCAGAACTAGGGGTGATTGGAGATCTGTGCTGTTCATCTGATTTTTTTTCTGGAACAGTTTCGGTATTGGTCATGCAACAACAAGTCATCACCAGCGTTTCTACGATTGATGATATCCTAGAATTCAATATGAATCATGGACATGATGAGGCGTTTCCAGGTAGAAAAGTATAAGTTTTTAGTGCGTATGGGTTCTTGTATGGATCAGGATCATCATTTTCTTTTTCTTTTCTTTATTAGCTTGTAACCTTTTCATGGTAACCTCAATCGAGTAACTCATTCTTCTTCAGTTTTTTTTTTTTTTTTTTTCGTTTTCTTATTGCATTCTTCATACTATATATCAATTTTTGTAAATTCATTTATTAATAGCTTACATTCCATGAGGCCTTCTTGATCCTTCTGACCATTCGTGGTGGAGCGGTGATAATCGAATAGAACAAACTAACGTTGAAACTTATTTTCCAACTACCTGTTCATAAGATCACACATGCCTTGATGAAGTTAAAATACAAATATCAGCTTTCTCATAACTTGATGAAGTTAAAATATAGATATTATCTTTCTCATAGCGTTCTGTGGCCCCCAACGGTAGCATCAATTCTTACTGTCTTCAATGGCGTGGTTCACTTTAGCTTTGAATCTACAATTTTTTTTTTTTTTTTTGGATTTGTATCCTAGAATGATATGAAAAAAATGGATGGACGGTGTGGATCTAAGAAATACATCATCATATGGTCCACATAAATTTCACATCCCAAGAAATTCCCTTGCTGGTTGTGTGGTGCAGGGGGAGCCGATTAGATGGTGCATCCATTGCTGCAGGGCCCACCTTGATTTATGTATTCTGTATCTACTCTGTCCATCCAATATTTTGAGATCATTTTAGAGCATGATATATATCAATGATATCAAATTTTAAGAAGATCCAATTACAAACTGGATCATATTGCGGGAAACAATGGTGATTGAACACCCTACCATTGAAAACTTCCTAGGGCTCACCTCCAAATGTGTTGATAAGTTCACCTTAACTTGAATGAAGAGAAAAAACAAATATCAGCTTGATAAATAACTTTTGTGGCCTATCAGTGGTCCATTAATCGCCACTACTTCAATGGTATATGGTAAACTTGATAATTGGATTTTATGTTTTTTTCCCCATAATCTGGAAATGCTGATGAATAGGGTGGATACAAAATACACACGTCAAGGTGGGACTGTCTTGGGTGAGGCTGGGGTCTCACCTAATCCGCTCCTCACATGAAGTGTTGACATGAGTAACTTTCATGGGCCTCATTATGGCATTTGTATTAGATCCACACTGTTCATCCATTTTTCCATACTATTTTATGGAATGAGATAGAAAACAAGGTAGATCTAAGGCTTAAGTAGGCCACACTAGTTTGAATTGGACACCTACTGTTGAAAATTTTTTTTGGCCGCTGATATTTATGGGTTTTTGATCGGAGTGACCTTAAGAAGAGATTAGATGGCAAATAAACTTAGCTGTAAACTCTAAAAAGGTTTCAATGGTCTTTGACGTGGTCTACTTGATCTTTGCATGTCTCATTAATTTTTAACCTCATGCTTTAGAATGTTCTATCAAAATTGATGGCCGATGTGGATCTAAAACATAAACTCTTATGGAGCTAGAATAATTTTAAACCAAAGGAAAGAAAAACTAATGAAATGATAAATCTATATATATATATATATATATACATACAGAAAAGCTCACCTGTGAACCAGTTCATACGTGCTACGAACTTTTTTGAGAACCCATCATATGTGATGTGGATCCAAAATCTGAACTGTTCATGTGAAGCAGCACCTCGTGAAACTCCCTGGGTCAGGTTTTACTTTGACCTAAAACTTTGATAGGCCATAAAAAATGAAAACAGTTTCCTCCCTTGATTTGAATTTCTCTTTGCTATGGCCCAGCAAAATTTTAAATCGAGATAAAAATTTGTCACATGAGGTTTCATGGGATTCCGCATCATATGGACCGATCAGATTAGACACCCATGGCACGTGTGCAAAGGTGTGCACGTGCGTAAGTATGCAGGGAGCTTGATTCTCTCTCTCTCTCTCTATATATATATATAGAATAGTGGTCTCCTGCGCATGTATCACAAGAGACTTCCGTGCGCACCTAGGCGGCCTTAGTTAGAGGGTAGAGCTGGGGTGCACACCTAGGCGGCCTTGCTTAGAGGGTAGAGCTGGGGTGTGCTCCATCATATTGTATTCATGGAATCTACTCCGCCCATTATTGCCGGACATGCTAAAATTAGCCCTGAGGCTCATCAATCACTTATATTCATGATTTAGGTGTGCCAAACAAAGGAAACAATGGAGAAGGGAGCAACTGCCATTGAATTTGTACTGGGCCTACCGTGATGTTTATGTGAAATCCACTTCAACCAGTATCCACCCAGTGAAGATTCATAAATGTGAACCAAATTAATTTTTTATGGCCGTAAGTGATTTATGTAGTCCACACTGAGTGAAACAGTTTAGATGGTAGGCATCCCCTTCACTGTTTCCTCTATAAATGTGGATGATGTTTGAGCCCTGTTACCAAATTGTCATCACACGCCATATATTTGGAGTGGATTTCACTTAGACATCATATTAGGCCACCCCCACCCCTCCCTCATTTTTCCTACTCATCTCTTCATGTTGACCAAACTGCATGCCAGCATAAACTTCTCTGTGGGTAGGTGCTGGAAGCATAATGTGGGCCCCACTATAATATATGTATATTTTATCCACCGTTCATCCCTTTTTTCATATCAATTTAGGGCATGACCTCAAACATGAGAAAGATCCAATTCTCAAGTGGACCACACCACTGGAAAAGGTGGTGATTAAATGACCCCCATTAAAAATTTTCCTGGAGGCCTTACAAATTTTCTATTAAGCTGAAATTTGTGTCCACCTAAGAAGTTTTTAATGCTGGACGTTCAATCACCACTGTTTTCATGTGGTGTAGTCCAGCTAATATTTGGATCTGGCTCAGTTTTTAGCTAATGCTGTAAAATGAGTATGATAGGATAGATGGACAGCTTGGATAAAACAAATAGGTTATTTTGAGGCCATGACCACTAGCTAGCAATCCATGTCCATTAGTCGGCAATTCACGTCGAGGGGGTGTTGTGATGAGTATGTGGAGTCACCCAAATACCTGATCCAGGCGGGTAATATGAATAGAAACAGTGCATAGGGGCATCCTCCATCCAAATGTTTTCACTTGGTGTGGCCCACATTAATCACCCATGGGCCTAAATTTTTTTCCTCCTCTGCATGCATTTTCACGAATCAACTAATGGTTGGAGTGGATTTCATGTACATATCACGGTATACCCTGTAAAGATTCAACAATCGGCATTCACTCTCCCACTGTTTCTCATGGTGTGGTTCACCTGCACCACGAATATTTCTGTTTTATTATCCTTATTGCTAAATTTATATTACAAACCAAATGATTGGAATAGATTTCATGAACTTATCATGGTGAGGCTCACCTCATCCTACCCAGCCCTACCCATCTAAGTGAGTCAGCTTAGGTGCCCACAAAGGCATCTACGGTACAGTGCGCAGGATACCACCACTCATATATGAAGTATAAGAGAGCGAGGGGGAGGAGATTGATGTCCAGAGGAAAGCCGATGTTGACGGACCTCCACCGTTGACCCGATTCATATTCTCCTGCTTTGTTAACTCCTCCGTCGTTGGTGGTTAGTTAGTACGGTCCTTTGAAAGTGTGCATGCATGATGTTTTATGTTTTATGTGCTCCCACTTTTATTTTTCTTTCCAATCACCATCTCCTAGCTACCTTTCTACGAATGGTTGAACGGCACAGATACAACACATACGTGGCCAAGTTGGTTGATACACTCATTGGGTGGACCACTAGGTAGAAATCTATGTCTAAGTGATAGAAAGAGGTGGGGCTGCCAATTTTGTTAATATCAAAGCTGTATCTGGATAAAACCGGATTTAATGTTATGGAAGCATCCCTCAGACTTATAAAGTGTCTATTTAAGCTTGTATATACGTATAGATATTTTGTTAATGTTCATCAAACATCATCCAGTGGTATTGAATGCCTACCATTAAAAACTTCTTTGGGCTACAGAAGTTTTTGATTAAACCGATGTTTAATTTTTTCCTTATTTCATGTCCTTGTTAACTTATAAACAGGTTGGATTTCAAATAAACATCATGGTGGGCCTTAGAATAGTTTCAACGGTAGACGTCACTGTCCTACTATTTTAGATGGTGGGGTTCACTCTTTGGGTCATGGCCTAAAAAGATATTTCCAAATGGATGTACAGCTTGGATACAACACATACATCATAGTGGGCCCACAGAACGTAGTAACGTCAGCTAGACTCGCTACTGTTGTGGTCAGTAGCTGATTTGCGTCCGGGAGAAGAGATCGCATGAACAGTTTTGTAATTTGCAAATGCTACACGCTACGCACCCGCCCAAGTACCAACATGGCATGTGTGGTAAAAATCATAGATAAACTGTACCAAATGAGCTGAGGAAACTTACGTGAATGTACTATTTCATTCAGATGGCCCAAAGTGAACGAAATAGAGGAATGTTAGCTGTCCATTTGTTTGATCAGTATGTTAGGAATTGATGTTTGGATACACCGAAAATATAAAAAATAAATCGAAAAAATATTTCACTAGGTTGAATCACGTATAAAATATGCTGTCCTTAAAGCGTGATTCGCCCTTTTATCAACTGCTGATGGGTTACAGACGAATTGCTTCCAGGATAAGACAATCCTTATCAGGATCCAGCGTACAACAATCACGATAGGTCCACTGTGGAATAGTTTTAACGCAGCAGATCTCTTTTGGCAGACTTAGACAGTAGAGATGAACAAAGTATTCTATAATGGAGATTTGGGTGTATCTGATTTGATGGGAGAGATGGTGTGTTGAGATGATGAAATCGGACTTAAATGGTCCAGTTTATATAGGCATCAGGTAGTAGACCGTTGCTAGACTACTATCAATGATTCAGAACATTTGGATTACATTTCTGACCATTGATCATTAACTCCAGCCGTTTCTGGTCGTTGGATCAAAAGATCTGACCGTTGGATCATCATGGTTCATCCGTTTTCGGACCATTATGATCCGACCGTTCTCAGTCTTCGATAAAACTTAGACCATTTCAAACCCCACTGCACACAGGCACAGACCAGACTTATCGCACTGCGATTGCACCGGTTCGTGTAAGGTCGTGAGGGAGCGATTACTTTGCGACACGATGCGCACGTGCGAAGTGCGCCATCTAGCGCCATTACAGCCATACTGCCACACTGCCTCACTGCCCTCGCCCTCGCCCGTGCTCGTGCCTGTGCCTGAGCCCGAGCATGCGTGCATGCGTTCCAGTGCTACGCACTAGAACACGCAACCCGAGTCTCCTCCTCCAAAAACTCCAAGTAAGAATACTCTTATAACATCTCATATTCGATGTGGGATAAAGCACACACACTGTACTTTTTAATTCAAAATTTTCAAAAAACGTTTTGGTGGAAAATTCTTGAAATTTTGAAAATTTTGAATTTTCTTTTTATTTTTAAAAACCACTGATTTTCAACACAGTATGGCCTTACGAGTGGCCCACCTGATTCTTGCTCAAAGTAAATAGATGTTTGGATGCACCTCTTGCATGCTTGGATTTTCATTGTGTGTAGATAGGGGCGGGTCTGACATGTGCAACGAACCTACAGAGAATAGGAAGAGAGAGACACTGAGTAACCCAGTATGCAGAATATTGAGTAAACTCCGTGAGGCCCACCATAATGCATGTGTCTTATCCAGGTTGTCCATCCATTTTACAATCTTATTTTAAGGTATAAGAATAAAAATGATGCAAGTGAAATCTCTTGTATGTTTGGCACTATAAAGTAACTGAGGGTTTCAAATCCCCACAAAGAGGGGTTTCAAATCTGCGGTGAAAACTTAGATTACATCTAAAATTCTTCCAAGAGTTGTATGTGTAACATGTGCGTCACTATATTATTAATTTATTGGGCACATAGCCCACAAATGATATCCCAAAACAATTAGCTAGGGCCCGTTTGGGAGCATGGATTTGGAACCCTTGGATTTGAAATCCTCCCATTGTGTTTGACACTGGATTAGGAATCAACTTAATTCAAAAGTAGCTATGCATGGTATATTTACAGGGGTTTGATTTTAATCACTAAATCAACTTTAATATCTCTAATTAGTGAATGTATGTAATATTGTTTAACACAATAGTTGTAATAAGCCCGCTGAAATATATACTTTGTTCAAAAACGATGAAATTCCAAGTCTCGGATGGGCCACAAGCACAAGATTATGTCCGAGTTCCTAACAAACATTTTTTAACCATTGATTTATGTTGATGCAGTATTTTTCCAGACCCTCCATGATGCACCTCATTGAACCTGCACAGGCGAAGGTGAGAGACAAAGGAGGCCCTGGTTTATTCAGGGGACTCCGATTCCTAATTCATGTTTGTGGTCTTAGAAGTAGGATCTCCAGAAAAGAGATCAGTCAGGTATCTAGGGTTTTTTGTGAACGTACCTCTGATGGTGGGAGAAGCTTATCTATTTATAAGGAAGAGAGGTTCCCATTATGGAGGGTGATCTCCCCTAATATCTGTGAGATTTGACGCGATCCAGAATCTCCCTGAGATTGCGAAATCCCGTGATCATCGGGATTCCCTCTTATCTCTCGAAGATCTCGAGGGGGAGATCTTCAAGCCTCAGTGAATATTCTTTAAGCCCATAGTTTGGTTTTAGGTTGGGTCCTAAAGAGGTCGCAGAGTTGGAGCTGAATAATACTGCCCTGATCGACGGATCGACATTCACTTATGTTCATTGATTGCTTGCCTCCAAGTGCAAAGATTCATAAGTAATATCCTGTGAATACAGGGTCGATCCCACAGGGAGATGAATTGTGAGAAGGAGAAAATCAAACGCAAAACAAAATAAGTAATAAAAACTAAACTGATGATTTAATTTTGGAATTTTTGAATGGATGTAATTTAGTTGAATTAAAACAACACCTAAGCTTTAAAGTTCCATACATACGTTAATGTTCCAAAATCTTGATGACTTGGATAACACAACTAGAATTTGAGCACTATAGTCAGCCTAATCAGAAAATAAAACAGTTTTAATATTTTAATAAATGATATAAAAGATTAGAAAATCATGAATTTACACCATTGATATATATTCTCAAGCACTAGTGATTTTAAGCGTTAAACATCCATGAGATAATAAATCAAAGAAATGTAGCAGATTGAGAACCTCTCGTGTCTAGAAAATCTAATTGATCTAGGGTAAGCCTATCCATCAATGTAGATCTCATATGATGGAAACATATGGATCTCACATTAGGATTAAAAACCTAAACCTAAACAATAGATAACATGCACACACACCATTCTTCTCATCATTAAAATAATCAATCATCATAACTATGAAAACATTAAACCAATATGCTTCCCTTCTAGCTTGGGCTAGAGAAAACTTAGAAAAACATAATTAAATTACAGAAATAAAAAGCATCAAGAAATAAATAAATACAAATAGAAAAGATTTAAAAGGAAAAAAATAACTTATAAAATTAAAAACCCTTTAAAAACATTAAATTTTGCTCTTGAACGCTTTGAATGATGCTTAAGAATGCCCTGAGAAGCCCTATTTATAAGTGGAGAACTCTAACTTTCGTACAAAGTTGGAAAACTATAGAAACCATCTCAAATTTACGCAGTTTCTCAAAATAGACTTCTCGCTGCACAGTTTGTTTAAAATAAACTTCCCACTGTGCAATTTTTCAAAATAGATTTTAGAGTTTTAGAATACACTTTTTCAGGATGATTTCAAGATTCTTCACTTCAAATCTTTGATTCTCTTCATTCCTCACTTAGTTTTCTTGGATCTTTGGCATGTGAATTCTTCAATCTTGGTCTCCTAAGATCTATCCCTTCCCTTGGTGATTCTTGAGCATCAAATTCATGCTTTTAACACCCTTTTTTAATCCAAGCTCTTAAATTCACCTTGCAACACATACATGAGTAAAATAGAACATTAAGCTAATTCATATTTACAAAATCAAGATATAAATAGGGAAAATTATGTAATATTTGAGTCTCAACATTCGTCAGGTAAGCCGAAAGTTCAATGTTTCCTTCATTCGGGCGCTGAGACTTCTCGACCTCACCAGGGGCGTCGTTTAGTTTATGGCTGATCTATGACCAAGCTTATGGATGGTTTGTGATCTCCTTCTAACTGATCTATGATCGATCTATGACTGATCTGTAACCAAGCTATGGTCGGTTTGTGATCGTCCTGTGACTGATCTATAGTCGATCTATGACTGATATATGACTAAACTAAGGCCAGTTTGTGATCGAGATATGGTCGATCCATAATCAACATGTGGCTGATTTATAGGCGATCCGTAACCGTCCTTTAACTGACATATAAATTAAGTCGGTCTTTTAACCACTTGTGTGAGCTTAGAAGCTCTTCGAGTGCCATTGCATTTGCATTATCCTTCTTAAAGGTCAGCCTGCTTTTGGACGTAGAAGCCTTATTAGGCTCGGGTTTTCATGGGCTTAGGTTGGTTCAGTAGAGTTGGTCCATTCCATAAGCTGACTTATGGACTTGTAGATTTTTCCCCAACAGTGAGCCCCCCTTGCTTTCTGAACAAACCTCGAAAAGTAAGCTCGGCCATCGTTAGGTCGGGTTATGCGTAGACTAGGTCGAGCCGAGTTATCATTAATGCCAGGTATGGCGACCAACATGACAATCGAAGCGTCGTCCGCTTATAATCATGACGTGTCGTCGCGTGGCTCGAGGTCAAGTGGGAAGTCAAGCCATCGCTTCGGTGACAGCCTAATGAGATCGTGACGCGTGGCATCGTCCTTGATGTGAAAGGCGAGCAGCGCGTTGGGTTGTGACACGTGGTGAGTTGGGGTAGCTAAAGAGGCGTTCATACGACATAGAGTTAATGTGCGCATTAATCTACTGCCATGTGGCATGGCTATATAAGGAGAGACCTAACGCTTTAGGGCTCCTCTTCTGCACTCCATCTTTTTCCCCCTTTATGCTTTCCCTGTTTTTCTCGCTTGCGTTCCGGCGACCGTTTTCGCCGCACTCCATTCAGAATCTCGCCAATCTCAACTCCAATGAGCTCCTTTCTTCTTTCCTTTTCATTTTTCCATTCAATGTCTAGTTCTAGGAGCTCGCGGGAGGGGGTTTCTGGTGGTGAAAGTTGGGCGAGCAGTCGCCTCAGGGTAACGTTGAACCCACCTTTGCCACTGGTAGTAATGGTGGATGCCACTTTCCAGTATTCATCGTCAAGTAGGGTAGAGGAGAGGTCTCTAGCGTAGAGACCGGTGCCCATAGCTAGGGCATTAGACTTATCTCCCAGGCAAGATAGGGCGCTTGGGACACAAGGGATGAATGTGTCTTTGGCGACTGACCAAGTCGTTGAGGCACGCGATCTGCCTAACGATGATGGAGCGGGCGAGGAGGATCTAAGGGGGCTTGTGCCCTCGACTTTGACCACGGAGGAACTAGTCCAGATCAGGCTCGGGTACCACATCCCCGAGTCTGTGATTTTCAGGCTTCCTTCAGTGGACGAACTCACGGACCGACCTCCTAAAGGGGCGGTGACAATTTTTCAGGTAGCCCTCTAATGCAGCCTGCAATTCCTACTTAAGAGAATCGTCCGACGTCTCCTGACCTGTCTTGGCTTGGCCCCGGGACAGTTAACCCCGAACGGGTGGAGGGACTTATTCGACTGTGCAGTCTTATGGGCTGAGTTGGAGTAGCCCGAACTATTGGTGGATGAGTTCCTTTACTTGTACCAGGTGAAGCTGAACACCCTTCAGCCTGACTGGTATAACTTCTCTATGTGGCGAAACACCAGCAGAGCCTTGATAACCGACTCTCCTTCCTCCAATAAACATTAGAGGGATAAGTGGTTCTGGGTCTATGGATGCTGGGAGACGGCCGCCCCAGAATCGATGCAGTCCCTCATCCCCCGAGCTTTCTCCGAACCAAGTTCGTATTATAATGGTAGACCGTCCTTCGTTAATTAGCTTATACTGTTAATTGACCTTATTCACTTGTCTTGTTTCAGTCGTTCCCAAGAATCCAGCCATGCTTGACAGTGGGTCCTTAGCTTGGATCCGGGATTTGTGAGCTCTCGACGAAGGTCGGTGATCTTGGAGGGTCCTTCTTCAGCCCGAGCGACTTCTCCAAGCAGACTTAGACAAGGTTTTCACAGGTACAACCTTTGGTAAGATCTTCAGCCGAGCTTTGTAACTTTGAGTACTTCCTTGGCTTGATGACTTTTCTGACGTACCCTTTTTGTACAGAGATGCTTGAGGCTCGGTGTAAAACCCGTATCCTAATCCGTACTGTTCCGTGGACTCCCGCAATCCTTCCCGTCGTATATCGGCAATCCACGACCTATGATCGACGTTTGCGCGTGACCCTAAGTTGTATCTCTTAGATTTGAGTCGGCTTAATCTGAGACATGTACCATTGCAACCGCGCCATCACCGTGGTTCCGATGCCGCGTATTTTGTACCGATCCGATACCCAGACCAGGAAATGTGGGCCCACGTTCAGTTTGAGAAAAACGTCGCTCGTTGCAAAATCCAAGAGAATCTCTACATCATGTCACATCAATCCATCAATCAATCAAGTCAAATGAACCCATACCCTACCCATCCCTCTCTCACCCAAAGTCAACAACACCCATACTCATTCCAATCCTTTCTTACTAACAAGTCAACAAGCACTATACCCTCCATTTATTACATCACCTCTCTCTACCTTTTTCAAACCAATTCTCAAGCAACTCATGAAAGCCAAAAATGTCCAAGCTCCAAGCTCCAAGCTCCATGGATAGAGCTTGTGTGGCCCACTCCCTACCACCTTATCTCCCATCTCCATCCTTGGATCATCATCTCCACCGTTGACGGAGCACTTTTGGAGCATTGGAAGGCTAGGGAGGAAGAAGAAGGATAGGTGGGTGCTTCTTTCTCTCTCTCTCTCCCTCTCTCTATCATTTTGGGCAATAATATGGCCGTGTGGCCCACCCGGATGGACCCCACCATGAAGTATGTAGTTCATCCCAACCATCTATAAGCGAGGCCCACCTTATATGTGTTGTACCCACACCATACATCATGTGGTGGCCCACCTGAGCTGCCCCACCTTCGCATGGACAGACTGTCGCTGGACGTAAATGGAAAACACAAATATTATCTTGTTTCCAAGCTAATGGGGGTAGCCCACTCATATAGGCCCCACCTTGATGTACGTATTCAATCCACGCCATTCATTCCATTCTCCAGATCATTTTAGGCTCATTGTTAAAATCCACTTTGACGTTTCTGTACGCTGAAAACATACTGGATATTGGACTCTTTTGGACGGTATCGAGCCAAGGAATCCTATGGGTGGGTTGGATTTTCCGGATACGGGCCCCACCTGGGAAAAACAGTGGATAAACACATTTCTTTTTTTTAAAAAAGAATTTAAACAAGGCAGGGACGCTGCTGCTGACGTCCTCAGCAGCGTCCTGCTGCGCATGGACAAAACGGGCAGGGACGTGGTCCCACTTGTAGGCCCCACCATGATGTGTGTTGTTCATCAACACCATGCATTTTTTGGGACCCTTTGGGACAGTGGGTCCTCCAAAAACATCATCTGCATTTGGGGCTCAGGTGGCCCACACGGCAGGTAACAGTGTGTTTGAACGACTACCATTTAAACCACTTTGTAACAGAAGTTTTGAATCATATGAAATTAGTTTTTTCTTTTCATCCAGGCACGTGTTACCTTGTCAATAGATTGGATGGTAGATAAGCATTTTGGTGGGCCCCACATGGGACCCACTAAGGTATGTAATGTATCCTACGTGTGGGACCCACCACGTCATATGCATCAGGTATGCTCATCCAGAACATCAGACCCTCTGGACGGTGACTCTTTAATATATATATTATATTATTTTATATTATACTGTGATATAATATATTATGTATTATACAAATGACGTGGTGGGCCATTGCTACGTGGGACCCATCTTTATCATGATGAATATGGGCAGCCTCCTGCCACGTGCAGATACATTAATATATAATATTATATTATATAACATATAATATATTAATAAGAGTATATAGGTGGCCCACTCACGTGAACTGCACCTTGATTATGTGATGTATCAACACCGTTCATCAGATGGTGCTACTGGGCTGACGTCCAGTAGTTGTGGAACGTACCATGATATATGTGTGTTTCGTACCCACGTTGTCCAGCTGCATGTAGGGGCCACGTAATGTATGTGTGATATCCACACTGCCCAGTAGTTGGACGCTGGGACCCACCTGATGTGTTTGCACATTCAGATGGTCCAACTCTATGGACGGTAAAATCTCTCTGCACGTGTGTAGTGCACTAGACGTGGGACCACTTTGATGTATATGCCTTATTCACATCGTCTAACATTCTAGACGGTGAAGTCCACTTTGATTCCTCACCGTCCATTGCCTAGACATGGGGCCTCACCTTGACGAGTGTGTCGCAATCCACACTGTCCACATTAACGTGGACCCACCCTGGTATGTATGAGCTTTGTATCTATGCCGTTCACCCTGTTTTTCAGGTGGTTTTGTGATGTGGAACCACCTACATGTAAGTGTTTCATCCATACCATCCAGTCCTTGGGCGAGGACTGGAGCCCACCATAATTTGTATCCATGCCGTCCATCTTGTTGGGCGCCAGAGCGGGCCCCACCTGTCGTATATACAGGGCCCACCGTGATGTATTTAACCCACACCATCCAGTAACCTGGGCCGGTGGGATCCACCATAATGTATAAGTTATATTTTCACGATATCCATTTGCATGTGTAGGGCCACCTTGACGTAGATGCATGTTGCCCATCTGTTTTGTTGGACGGCTACCCCATTAGTCCCATGATGCGTGGCCCAATGTAATGTATATGGGGTCCATGTGATAAGGCCCAATGAGATGTATGTGAAACCCATGTAATAAGGCTAATGAGATGTAGGCATGACCCTTGGGATGTAGCCCACTTTAATATACCTGAGGCCCAGGTTTGAGGCTCACTTGATTGTATCAGGCCCATATGATGAGGCTCACTTGCTTAAATCTGAGGCCCATGGGCCAGGCCCCTTGTGATGTATTCGTGGCCTATGAGTAAGGCCCATTGTGATATGTATTATGACCATTGGTGTGGCCCGTTGATGCGGCCCACTTGACATATATGAGGCCCATACGATGAGGCCTGACTTGATGTACACAAGGCCCATTGTGACGTGTATTAGGCTCATGATGTGTGACCCATTTGATGTATTTAAGACCTCGATACGTGGCCCATTTGATGCATAAGAGACCCATGTATAGGGCTCACATGTCATGTATTTGAGGCCCATGAGCAAGGCTCACTATTGTGTATATGTGGCCCTTGAGTAAGGCCCATTGTGTTGTATATTAGGCCTTTGTGTGAGGCCGTGGGCCCATTATACGTATGACTCTATGTGGACCACTCCTTGGGAGCAATGTTGGTTAAATGTCCACATTGAAGGGTAATGATGGTTGAATGTCCACATTGTGACCTTCCATTAAGCCTTGTTAGGCCCATTCTCACCGATTCCGGTTGTCGAGGCTGATTTTGATTATCAAAGCTAATTATCGATCGATCTGATTGTCATGACCGCTTAGTCGATTCTGATTATCGATCGATCTGATTGTCGTGACCGATTTACCGATTCTGATTATCGATCAATCCCGATTATCATGATCGATTTCTGATTCCGATTATCGTGACTAATTGCTGATTTCGATTGACGTAACCGATTTGCTGATTCTTATTACCGATTGGTGATTCCGATTATCGTGATCGATTGTCGATTCTGATGGTCGATTGCCGATTATTGATCAAGGCTGATTATCAAGGCCGATTATCGTGATCGATTACCAATCGTGGCCGATTGTCGATTGACGTGGCCGATTGCTGATTCTGCTTGTCATGGCCGATTGATCGATTCTGATTATCTAGGGCGATTATCGATCGAGGTTAATTATTGTGGCTGATTGTCGATTCTGATTGTCGTGGCTGATCGCCGATTTCGATTGTCGAGGCCCAATGTGATGTATATGCAGCCCGTATTTGAGGCCCGTTGTGATGTGTATCCAGCCCGTGTTTAAGGCCCAATGTGATATATATGAGGCTTATGTGATGAGGCCCACTGTGATGCAGTTGAGGGCTAGGCGATGGAACCCATTGTAATGTATGTTAGGCCCATGGGAAAGCCCATCGTGATGTGTATTAAACTCTTGAGTGAGGCCCATGATGTTGTATATTTGGCCCTTGTGTGAGGCCATGAGTCCACTATATATTAGGCCTTATGTAGGTCGTTCCTTGAGGGATAATGTTGGTTAAATGTCCACGTTGTCGATGTCGATTGTCAATGCTTGTTATTGATACCGATTATGAGTATGTGACTGCATAGCATCATGATACATGCCCATACGCATCATCTGTATGTCTGTTATGAGATATGATTGACCGTTTCATATGTCATAGTGCTGGTTGTTATGAGACTCCCTGATAGGTGGAGATTGTCTCATATGAGCGCACGATATGGGCATAATTGATGTATAATTGGATTATATGACTCATGCATCTTGTATTGTGTGTTGTGATTACTATATTCCCTAGAGACATCAGGGCCGTAGCCTCCACAGGCATATTGTGGATGGCCAAATGGAACACCGAAAATTTGTTCTACATGGGGTTCTATAGATATCCCTGGGTGAAAGTCCCTAAACCCTCTTGGTTTCAGAGGTTGCTCCAACGTCTACATCG
Source organism: Magnolia kwangsiensis (assembly GCA_037074715.1). Classification (NCBI taxonomy): domain Eukaryota; kingdom Viridiplantae; phylum Streptophyta; class Magnoliopsida; order Magnoliales; family Magnoliaceae; genus Magnolia; species Magnolia kwangsiensis. The sequence goes on along the minus strand of CM073578.1, from coordinate 6,642,984 downwards.
AGTGGATGCATGAGCGCATGAGGGCCGTACACCATTAGGCCGCATCTTCCACTGTGTCGTGGTCGGTTGGAAGGGGGTGCGGCCTTAGCTGCCCGAGAGGAGGGGGCAAAGCTAGGCTGAGTTTGACCAGCTCGAGGAATGGGTCTGCTATCGACGAGCCGGGCCCGATGTTGACAAGCGGATAGTGAGGTCTCTTCCACTCAACTTGTTGCGCGTGATGCGGCGACAATCTGGTTTGGAGTGTAATAGACCCCGGTGATTTTTTAGAGAGGAACCGTACTAATATGTGGACTTATTGAGTAGGAGTTGCATGCTCATTCATTCATTCATTCACTATCCACTCGGGTTGGTGGTGCATAACTAATTGTTGTGTATCTTCGTTGGCAAGGATTTCGGTTGGGCGCGCAACTAACCTAAGATCAGGAGTTTACCACGTTGAGTCTGACTATCCAAATTTAGGTATGGGACTGGTTTGGATAGAAGTCCCTTGTGGTAGACCCCGTAGCCTGCGATACTACATACTATCATCCCAACTTCACACTCCCACATGGTCATTTCATTCGCATCGCACATTGCATTACATCCGCAGGCATATGACATTTTGGGTTGCTATGTTTCTGCACTATATGACCTAGACAGACTTAGCAGGATTTGTATATTGCATTGTATCCTCGGCATTTGATATTTGGCTCTTTATGATTCCTTATCGCATAGTTGTTCTATATTGCGTATTCTGATATTAATTGACTTATTGACTTGTCCATACTTCCGCTTACTGTGTTATCGTATGATTTATGATCTTATTAGTATTTCTACTTATTCAGACATTGTATGGTTTATGGATTACCAGTTTTTCGATATTGTATGATTATGACATTATATTGAATACTTGACACTTACCTTGTGCACACACTTACACCACCCTCTAAGCTTTCTATAAGCTTATGCACGATAGATGCGTGCAGGTGATGTTAGGTTGCAGCAGTGTTGAGCTTGGAGCGTGCAGTGGTCTTTTGGGGCTTGATTTTCTATTTATGTATTTTCCTTTTAGTGCTGTACTCAAATGATTATATTAGTGGATATATGATGATGATGTTGCCTTTGTGAATTAGGTAATCTTGTGGTTATGCTTATTACTAGTTAAATGTACATTGAAAAAAAAATCCTCCTTGTAGGATCCCAGGATCGGAATCTAGCATATGAATGCTAGGAGCCAAGAATGGGGTATTACGGAGGCTGTAGGCACCGGATTCGACGATCGGGATTCCTGTGAATTTAATTTTTGAGTTTGGGGCGTGACACTCTGCCTTACATTTTCCATCCTTCCAAGGTTCGCGCGCCTCCTCGGGACGAGGAGGTAGCCCCGAAGAAGAAGAAGAAGCAAAAGACTTCTTCGAAATCCAAGGGGAAGGTCGGCCCTTCTCGCTTGGTTATCATCGTGGATGAGGGAGAGGGCAGGGAGGTGGAATCCTCCTCTAGAGAGGAAGGGATGGCTGCTCCCGACCAAGACACTCTGCTGATGCTCAGGGAGGTGCCGAGCCCCTGGTTAAGGCACGTCCTTCTGAGGGGGCCGAAGCCGGGGAGAGGTGAGTGAGCCGACTTCGTCGGACTGTGGAGGAGATTCTTCCTTGGGTCAATTGCTATACGTCCGACGCAGAGTATGCCACTTTATTCGACGCTCTGATAGAGACGACCCTTGCGCACATAACAACCACCTTACTCAGGGTAAGCATCTCGTCCGAAGGGAGTTTCATTTTCCTTATTTTCTCGTGCTCATCTCTCTTTTTTCTTCTGTAGTTCGCTCCGTGCATACTGAAGTCGCATACAGAGTTTTCTCGGATGTGCGAGCAGGCAGAAGGAGCTGAGCAGAAGGCAGATCGGCTGGATGACGAGCTTGAGGTCATGAAAGCGGCTTTTAAAGCGTCGACTGCTGCAATGACGACTTTGCTGGAGGAGGCTAAGCGTGTGCACGATAAGTGTCACGCTGAGCTGCTCGAGGCCAAGGGGAAGCTTGACAAGCTGAAGGCAGAGACCAAGGGCATCATCGCCAAGGCTCAGGAGGAGGCCATCCGTCAGTTCGTATCTTCCCAAGATTTCATGGATGAGAGAGATACCCTCTTTCACCAAGGATACGCCGAGTGTACGAAGGACATGAGGGCTTCCTTCCCCGACCTCGATATCTTTACTTTCAACGAGGCGTAATCGAGTTCTGATGGGTCGAGAGATGACACGGCCCCTGACATGGCTCCTGTGCTAGCGCCCAAGTCTTGAAGTTAATTTTACAGAGTTTTTCAGCCTCTAGCACTTTAACCACACTAAGCGCCCGAGCTTCAAGTACTTCAAGCATACTAGGCACCCGAACTTCAAGCACTTCAGGCACATCCAGCGTCTTCTTCTTCTTTAAGATTTTGTTCATTACCCGATGTACAAAACTTGACATTATAGTAGATGTAAAGCCGATGTAATCAGGCCATTTTGAATTTTATCAATGAAAAATATTCCCTTTTTGTCGACCTTAGTGTGTTTGAGCTGACCAATTAGAATCGTCTTTTTAGCTTTGCTGTTATTGGTCGGATCGAAGCCGAGCTATTACAAAGATACCAAGTTGGCGCTAGCCATGGTCGTTATAGTCAAATGAATCTTGGTCAGATCTTCAATAGATCTTGGTCGGATATATGTCAGATATTGATTGGGCAAAGAATAAGTGAATTTATTAACATAACTCTTGACTAATAATAAAAACGAGTATCACTTCAGTCTACCTATGGGTAGTAGATCTTCAGATGCTCGGCATTCCAATGGTGTGGGAGCAACTGACCATTAAGGTCTTCTAGTTGGTAGGACCCGGGTCGGTTTGTACGCGATACCACATAGGGCCCTTCCCAGTTCGGACCTAGGGCCCCTGTTCCCTCTTCCTTGGTGTTTTGGAACACCTTTCGGAGAACCAAAACTCCAACTTGAAACCTTCTGATCTTGACCCGAGCGTTATAGAACTGCGATACCCGTTGCTGTTGAACAATGGTTCAAAGTCAGGCTTGCTCCTTTTGATCTTCCAGGAGGTCGAGAAAGACGAACGAGCTTGGTTGGTTCGAGCCATAGGTAATCCGATCTCTACGGGAACATAAGTTCGCCATTGGGTGATTCGTTGAACGAGCTTGTTCGAACCATAGGTAATCCGATCTCTAAGGGGGTAACCGCCTCTACTCCGTATGCCAGAGAGAACGGGGTTTCTCTAGTGGCAGTCTGAGCAGTAGTTCGGTAAGCCCATAGAACCTTGGGAAGTTCTTCAGCCCACGCTCCTTTAGCCTTCTCAAGCTTAGTCTGAAGATGGTGTTTGATGACCTTGTTGATTGCCTCTACTTACCCGTTCGCCTGAGGATGTCGTGGCAACAAGTAGATGTTACGAATCTCGAGGTTCTTACACATTCCTTGATATTGCTTGTTGTCAAACTGTTTTCCATTATCAGAGATAATGGTCTGAGGAATTCCAAACCTGTATATGATATTTTTCCAAACGAAATCTGTGATCTTTTACTTTGTTATCTTTGTTAATGGTTAGGCTTCTGCCCACTTTATGAAGTATTTGATTGCCACTATGGCGAACTTGGTCTGACATTTGCCTGTAGGGAGCGGGCCAATAATGTCGATCCCCCATTGAGCAAACGGTCAAGACCCGACCATTGGTGTGAGCTCTTCTGGTGGCTGCCGAGGAATGTTTATAAATCTCTGGCATTTGTCACATCTTTGGACGAGCTTTCGAGTGTCATGCTGGATGGTCGGCTAGTAATATCCCTGTCGGATAACTTTGTATGCCAGTGAGCATCCTCCCTAGTGATTGCCACAAATTCCTTCATGGATCTCCTTTAGGACGTACTCTGCTTCTTTTGGTCGGACACATCTTAAGTAAGGGAGGTAAAACCCTTTTTTGTAGAACATGCTGTTAAGCATGGTATATCGGGCGGCCTTGACTTTCATTCGTCGCGCTTTCGCTCGATCCTCAGGGAGTTCGCCGCTCTTGAGGTATCGGATAATCAAATCCATCCACGTTGGTTTCGAACTAACTGGAAGGACGAGAGTAGGGTCAGCTTCGTTGATACTCAATTTAGCTAAGTATTCAATTGGGATGGATCTAGGGATTTCATCCTCATCTGCTGTAGCGAGCTTCGCTAACATGTTAACTTTGGTATTCTTCGCCCGTAAAATCAAGATGATGTTGTACTTTTGAAAACTTGTGATCAATTTCCTAGCCTTTTAGAGATAGGCCTTCAGACGATCTTTCTTGGCTTGGTAGACGTTGACTATTCAGTTGACGATCAATTGTAAGTCACTGAAGACTTTGAGATACTGAGCCCCCATGTTCGTTGCCAGTTTAAGTTCGACGATCAGGGCTTCATATTCTGCTGTGTTGTTAGATGCTTGGAATCCAAATCTCAAGGCATATTGCATACACGTATGGTCAGGAGTTTCCAAAACAACCCCGGCCCCGCTTGCCTTAGAGTTGGATGAGCCATCAACATAAAGCGTCCAGAGTGGTGGGTCAGGAAGCAAATGGGCGTCGAACGGTTCTGCGACAGGTTGGTCAGGGAAAAGCCCTGATTTAGATAAGTCGGTGATGGATCGGTCGTCGGTCAACTCTTGCTCTGGCAATTGTGTCAGATCGACAATGAAGTCGGCCATTGCTTGGCCTTTTATCGTGGCTCATGGCTGGTATTTGATATCGAACTCACTTAGCTCGATCGCCCACTTAGTCAGTCGGTCCGTGACTTTGGGTTTCTGCAGGACTTGGGGCAGTGAGAGATCAATCAGAACGACGATCAAGTGAGCTTAGAAATATGGCTGCCGGCGTCGGGAAGATGTGACCAAAGTTAGAGCCAATTTTTTTAAGGTCAGATATCTCGTCTTTGTTGAAACTAATGCTTTGCTGATATAATAGACCGACAATTGCTTTCCCTCATACTCCCTTATCAATGCCGAGCCGACTGCTATGTCAGACACAGCTAGATATAGCAGCAGTGTTTCGCCTAGCTCAGGTTTAGAGAGTAATGGTGGTGATTCCAGGTATTCCTTAAGCTGTTGGAAAGCTACGTCACATTCTTCAATCCATTCGACAATCTGTCTCCCTTTCAATAGTTTGAATAAAGGGAGGCATTTATTAGTAACTTTGGATATGAAGCGGTTGAGAGCTGCTGCTCTTCCAGCCAGCCTCTGTATGCCTTTGATCATTTTCGGAGATTGTATGTCAAGAAGGGCCTTTATCTTTTCAGGATTAGCCTTGATCCCTCTCTGGCTAACCTAAAACCCAGAAAACTTTTCCGAACTTGCGCCGAAGGCGCATTTGCTCGAGTTTAACTTCATCTGGTATTTTCAGAGAATGCGGAACATCTCTCCTCTAAGTCAACCATATGATTTGTGGCCTTTATGCTCTTGACGAGCATGTCGTTGATATAGACCTCCATGATCCGTCCTATTTGATGGGCGAACATCTTGTTGACCAACCTCTGGTAGGTCGCTCTGCATTCTTTTAACTGAAGGGCATCACACGGTAACAATAAAGACCCTTTTCAGTGACAAAGGTGGTCTTAGATTTATCTATTGGGTGTATTACAATTTGATTGTATCTGAATATGCATCCATAAAACTAAGTAGCTCATGGCCTATGGTATTGTCGACCAACTGATCAATCCTGGGAAGAGAAAAGCTGTGTTTGGGGCAGGTTTTATTCAAGTTTGTGTAATCAACATAGATACGCCACTTCTTAGTAGCTTTCTTAACCAGTACGACGTTGGCCACCTAGTCCGGGTAATAGACTTTCTCAATGAAGTTGGATTTGAGGAGCTTGCCAACCTCTTCTCTAATCACCGCGTATCTTTCCGAGCCAAGGGCACATCACTTCTGTCAAACTGGCCGGTAGGACGAGTCGATGTTCGGTTGATGCGTGATGATGGCAAGATTAATGTCCGGCATGTCCTCGTGGGACGACGCGAAAACGTCTGCAAAACGTTAAAGGAGGGCTACCAATTTATCTTGCAACGGAGGGGTCATGGATGACCCAATCTGCATGATCTTAGAGGGATCAGAACACAGTCCTCCATAGGTCAGCCCCATTCCTGAGTTTCTTCTCGTGGGTCTAAAGATTCGATTGTCATCATTTCACACGGACCCTTCAATGTTGTAGCGTAACACTGTCGAGCGTCCTGTTGGTCGCTCTTGACGATTCCCACACCGTGTTCGGTTGGGAACTTCATGGCAAGGTGGTAGGTCGACACTACTGCTCGGAGGAGGTATAGCCACGATCGACCCTGGATAGCATTATAGATGGACGATTGGTCGACTACAATAAAGTCGACCATCATGGTGGTCTGATTTTGGTCATCTTCGGCCGTGAGGGGAGCTGAATAGTTCCTTCCGGCATAACCTGACCTCCAAAAAATCTGATCAAGGGAGTCTTCACGGGTCGGAGTGAAGCCGGACCAACACCCATCTTATCGAAGGCCTGGAGGAAAAGTACGTCCGCCGACGATCCTGTATTGATGAGAATCCAGAAAACCTTCCAATTTACTATGGTAATAGTGACTACCAATGCGTCATCGTGAGGGTGGTGAACACCTCGGGCGTCCTCATCAGTGAAAGTCACACCTTACCTCTCTTGTTTTCTCTCTTTCAAGGGTCAGGCAAGGACCATAATTTCTACCTTTAGGCGACTGATGCTTCTCGTATGAATCTTTCGGGCATTGTTTGAATCGCCTCCGCCTTTGTGGCCCCCGAAATTTTTTTGGATCTCTCTGGTTGGCTGGTTGTCGATAAACTATTCCTCGACAGCAGTGGTCCGGCTTCCTCTTTGATCTATGTGCTCACCGAGGTGGTAACAATCGCTCATATTATGCCTGTGATCCCGATGAACATAACAGTACTTATTCTTACTTCTTCGGTCGAGATTGCCTTACAGCTTGTTCGGCCATTGAATGAAGCGTTCATCTTTTATTTCCATGAGGACCTGCTCTTGAGGTTTATTTAGCAGGGTGTAAGTGGTGAACTTACCGTCAGGTCGTTTGCTCGACCTACGGTCGTTGCGAGAATGATCATCCTTTCACTTTTTGCTCATGTTGGTCGAGTCTGGTTCTTTCTTCACCAAATCTTTAGCCGTAGAACTTTTATTTTGGATGGTGTCTCGCAAGATCCAAGACTCTTCGGCATTAACATACTTTTATGATTGGTTCAGGAACTTCACCAATGTAGTAGGAGGATTCTTATCCAAAGAGAAGAGGAACAGTTTGTCTCTCAGTTCGGTCATGATGGTGTTCGGTATAATCTCGTTTGAGTGCTTCCGCACTTGCAGTGCTTCTAGATTGAAACACTTTATATAATCCTTTAAGAGTTCGCTGTCTCTTTGAACTATATTTATGAGATGGGCCAGTACTTTGAGTCTCTTCTTTCCTTTGATGAAATTAATGATGAAGGCCTCATTAAGTTCGAAAAACGATCTGAAGGACCTTGGTTTTAACTGTTTAAATTAACCAAAGTCGAGCAGCGTTGGCTAGATTTAAGGAGAAGGCTTGGCACATGACCGCATCAAACGCATTGTAGAGTTCCATGTAAGTTTGGAATGACTCCATGTGCTCTGTTGGGTCAATGTTCCCTATGTAGGGAGTGATTTGAGGCAGTCAAAACCTATTCGACAATCGCGCCCGCATAATGTCGACTGTAAATGGAGATTCTGTCTCTTCTGGAATAGCCATATTACCTCAATAGTTCTGCTTCATGTCGGCGATTTGTTGCTATAGGCTTTGCGGCTCGGTCCTCTAAGGTTCCTCGCTGTCGGCGGTGGCCTCGACTGGGGCCATGTTGCGCCTTCGCCGATCTATCTCATGTCGCAGGTCAGAGGCTAGCAATGGAGCAGTCCCTGACATATGAGATGGAACGGGTTCAACAGGGGTAGGTTGTGGGTTCGATTGCGAGGCAGACTGCACGACCGAGGGATGAGGAGGGTTAGCACAGGGTCGAACATTACTCGACTATCCCTCCCTTTGGAGATCGAATTCATGAACATGTTGAGGCTGTATAATTTTCATTATTTGTATCAAATAGCCTAGGTCGGCCCTAATATTGCCAACCTCTCTCGAGAGAGCATCTCGTCGACTGCCTCTTTCATGCCTTTGCTGGTCAAGTCGGCTCGAATCTGAAGTGGCTTAATGCTGCGGGGAGCCACGACAATGTCGGGCTGTGTGGCCTGGACAGGCGTAGGCACAGTAGTGATCGAAATGAAAATGGGGAGAGATTGGACTTTCTTTCCTTTTGCCATTACTGAATATTGAACGTTCAACGGTAGAACTGGAATGACTTAACTGCATCGGTTCCCACAGACGATGCCAAACTGTTAATGCAATATTCTGCCAAACGCCTCATGATGCACCTCCTTGAACCTGCATAGGAGAAGGTGAGAGACCTTTCCAGGGGCGTCGTTTAGTTTATGGTTGATCTATGACCGAGCTTATGGCTGGTATGTGATCTCCTTGGAACTGATCTGTGATCAATCTATGGCCGATTTGTAATCGAGCTTAGAGGTGCGCATTGAGTCGAGCTGAGTCGAGTCGAGGTGGGCCAAGCTCGGCTCGGCTCGGCTTGTCCATGATGTAATCGAGTTCGAGCTCGAGCTCAACATTGAAGCTTGGCTTGTTTGCCAAAGCTGTTGAGTTGAGTTCGAGTCGGGCTAGTGGTTCAAGTCAAGTCGAGTTTACCTTGAGTCGAGCTCGAGCTTGTTGGATGAGAGCATAATGGATTCTGTTCTTGATCCTCCTCCATTGATGAAAAATTTAAAAATCTTAAGAGAATCAAAGTAAAACCCGATGAAAAAACCAAACAAAGCTTCGAATTGGATAAGGAAACCTGTAAGAACCGATCTGTTCTTAATTTTCTTCCACCAGCAGAAATCCAAGTACTAGAAAAGAAATAGAGCAGAACACAGATCAGAAGTCCAAGTAAAGAGCTCTAGCCAATCAGATCATTGGATTTCCTTGAAGCTCTAACAAATCTGAGAAGAACCCATCTCGGATTTCTTGGGTTTCTCGCCCAAGAAGTAGATCTCAAGAGATTGAAATCAAACTATTGTGAAGCTGAAATCATGACGTGAAAAATGAAAAAAAATGACAGATTTAGAGACGGTTCTGGACCGTCTCTAAAATTGCTTAGTTTAAAGACGCTTTAGAGATGGCCGTGAACCGTCTCTAAAATTAGGGACGGCTCCTAACCGTCCTTAATATTGTCTTTAAATGTTCTGCGTCCGCAAATAATTTAAGACAGTCTTTAACCGTAGCCATCCCTAATATTTTCTTTTAATGTTCTGCGTCCGCAAATAATTTAAGATAGTCTTTAACCGTCTTATATACCTCATCAGAGACGGTCAAAGACCGTCCGCATTAGAGACGGTCTTCGACCGTCTTATATGTAGTCATTTGAGACAGTCCCTGGCCGTCCGTATTAGAGACGGTCATTGGCCGTCTTTTACTTGTAATCTGAGACTGTCAAAGACCGTCTCTATTAGAGACGGTCCTTAGCCATCTTACTGCCCTATCAAAAACTATCTCTATTAGAGACTATCAATGACCGTCTCTATTAGAGACTATCGATGACCGTCTCCATTAGAGACGGTCCTTAACCGTCTTATTGCCCTATAAAAAACCGTCTCTATTAGAGACTGTCGAAGACCGTCTCTATGAGAGACTGTCAATGACCATCTCTATTAGAGACTGTTATTGACCGTCTCTATTAAAGACGGTCCTTAGCCGTCTTCTAAGATCGTGGAAGACTGTCTGTATTAGAGACGGTCCTTAACCGTCTCTAATGTTCACGTACAACCTCCAATAGAAAATAAATAATTAACAATGTTTTTTAAAAAAAATTGTGATTTTATAAAAATTTACATTTTGAAAAAAAAATTAAGAACTTTGAATAATGTTGATACTTTGAAAAAAAAATATTTCAATAAAAAAATGATATTTTGAAAAAGAAAATATAAAAAATTAAACAAAATTGTGAAAAAATTGACAAACTGTAAAAAAAATATATTTTTTAAAAAAGAAAACTAAATACTGTATTTTGATAAGAAAAATTAAAAAGTTATATAACAAAAGTGAGTTTAAAAAAATGATATTTTGAAAATGAAAATTTTAAAAATTAAACAAAATTATAAAAAAATTGACAAATTGTAAAAACAAATATATTTTAAAAAAGAAAACTAAATTTTGTATTTTGACAACAAAGATTGAAAAGTTAGATAATAAAAGTGAGATTTTGATGATGTCTCTACGAGAAAGAGGGTTTTTAGTGACGAAACTTATTTTTGTCGCTAAAAGTCACTTTTAGCGACTAAAGAAATTTTTAGGCATGCCCCTCATCCAAGTTGGACACACATAATGAGTGGGTTGGATATGTGAATCACATTAAGGCAGGCTCAATATATGATTATGAATGTTTGAAGGAAACCCTTCTCCACTATGTTTAGGTGAGTTACTCGTTGCCCTTACTAGAGTAAACTCTGTGGGGTCTACCGTTATTTATTTATTTTATCCACTCCATTTATCCATGTTAACAGATAATTTGAGGTCTAAAGAAAAAAAAAGAAGGAAGCATATCCAAAGCCCAAGTGGACCACACCACAACAAAATAGTGTGATTGAACCTTTACCATTTAAAATTTCTTGGAGGCCATAGAAATTTTGGATCAAGCTAACGTTTGTGTTTTCTATTCATTCATATATTTTTGATATTATGAACAACCTTTAACCGTTTTTGGACAATCTGATCTGTCCAAATTGAAGAGTAAATAACTTCAGATGTTTAAATCAAAATTCACTCGAATTGTTGATCAATCTTATTTGCCCAATATCTTTCCATGTGTAGCATGATCGGGGCGAGTAATTAGTCAAATTGAGGGTAATGATCAGTAAAATAGAGTGAATAGATCAGACATGTAAAATGGGCCAAATATTCTAGTCAAAATTGTGACCCAATTTACTGACCTCGTGAGAACCTAAGAATTGATGTTAGTAAGTTTTGTGGGCCCCATCATGATGTGTGTTGAACATCAACACCGTAGATTTGATGTGTCCCATTTAGGTTATGAGATATCTCTTCATTTATATCTTTTTGATATTATGAACATGTTGGATGTCAAATAAACATTGTTGTGGGCCTAAGGAAGGTATCAACAGTAGAAATCATTATTCCACACCGTTTGGCGTGGCATGGTACACTTGAGTTTTAGATTTAATGAAAATTTGGGATCAACCCACACCATTCATCCATTTTTCGAGATAATTTTAGAGAATTATCCCAAAAATGAATCATATCCAAAGATTAAATGGACCACACCACAAATAAGGGGAATGGATTGACTACTCCCCCTGACACCATCTAATGGTTGGTGGTTGGTGCTTTGTGAGCTCTATCATGGTGTATGTGTTTAATCTATGTCGTCTATCTATTTTTAAAGATCATTTTACGGTATAAGACCAAAAATGAGATATATCCAAATCGTGTTGAATGAGCGTCAACCATTAAAAAATATTTTGGGGCCATAAAAGTTTTGGATCAAGTCGATTTTTATTTTTCCCCTTCAATTGGCCATGTATGACCTAATCAACGTATTGGATGTCAAATAAACAGTACAGTGGGCCTTAGGATGATTTTAATGATGGATATGCAATCATTATTGTTTTCATGTGGTGTGGTGCACCTGAGATATTGATTTATATACAGTGGGCACTATGGTGGGCCCATATATAGTTTTTAATGGTAGGTGTTTGTTTTTTATGTTGTAGTCTACTTAAGATTTGAATATGATTCATTTTTGGACTCATATCCTATAATGAGTTGGCAAAACAAATGGACCATATGGATATACAATATATAAATCAAAGTAGGCCCAAGGTTAAGTTTGACATCAAGTTGGTTGAGGTTAGGCCAAAGGAACTGGGCAACAAAGAGCTCTGTTGGGGCCTATATGACCTAATAAACAGATTGGATGTCAAACAAATAGTAAAGTGGGCCTTAGGAGGATTTTAATGATGGATATCCAATCACTATTGTTTTCATGTGGTGTGGTCCACCTAAGATTTATATACCTCTCATTCTTGGGCCCCACCATGATGTATGTTTTGTATCCACACCTTCCATCCATTTGGAGAGATCATTTTAGGGCAATGTCTAAAGAACGAGTTAAATCCAAAGTTCCAGTGGACCCCAGCACAGAGAACAAATTGATTTAAAACTTCTATGGCCCACAAAATGTGGGTTATTTTCACTAGCTTTGGATATTGTATGAAATCCACACCGTCCATAAGATCTATCACACCCTTCTTAGGTCCCTAAAGTTTTGGATGATCATGATTTCTATAGTAAATGATTAACATAAGGCATCGTATCTGATGGCTGGGGTGGATCTAGTGAAAGTTCCTCCCACGTGGCTCTGAGTTTGCGAAAGTAACCCTAACGTGCCTGGCGCGAGTTACCCAGCGCGACTCCTCTAATAGAGAAATTTACAACTGTACGACCCATTTATGGCCAATTTACGAGACTACGCCCACCTCATTTTCCCGTGCGAGAATACGCCCCAGCTGTACGGACGCCTTGCCAAAGGTCGAAAATGCCCCTACTTTTTCCTTCAAGCGGATCGGCCGCTGCTCGAAGACGAACGCTGACACTCCTCGAACTTCGAGTTGTACGAACGGCTCAAAAGATGTCAAAGATACATGGGCCCCACAGTTACGTATTTATTATATCCATAACGTTCATCCATATTTCGAGATCATTTCGGACCGTTATCCAAAAAAAAAAATCATATCCAAAGATCAACTGGACCACACCACAGAGCAGCAGAAAATTGATTTTCACCGTTGAAATTTTTGTAGGGCCCACCGTAACATTTATTTTCCATCCAATCTATTCATAAGGTCACAAAGACCTGGATGAAGAGGAAAAACAAATTTCGTAATGATCCAAAACTTCCACGACCCCTAAAAGGGTTTCAACGGTAGACGTTCAATCCTCCACTGCCTTTTACAGTGTGGTCCACTTGATAGCTAAATCTATCTTATTTTTAATGATGGATATCCAATCACTATTGTTTTCATGTGGTGTGGTCCACCTGAGATTTATATACCTCTCATTCTTGGGCTCCACCATGATGTATGTTTTGTATCCACACCTTCCATCCATTTGGAGAGATCATTTTAGGGCAATGTCTAAAGAACGAGTTAAATCCAAAGTTCCAGTGGACCCTAGCACAGAGAACGAATTGATTTAAAACTTCTATGGCCCCCAAAATGTTTTTAATGGTCGACGCTCTGTGGTACTGTTTATTTGACATCCAACAGCCACCATCCCCGTGGCTGATGGTCAATGCTTTGTGGGCCCCACCATGATGTATGTGTTTCATCCATTCTGTTCATCCATTTTTAAAGATCATTTTATCGCTTGATCCTAAAAATAAGAGGGATATAAATCTCAGGTGGACCGCACCATAAGAAAACAATAGTGATTGGATATCCACCTTTAAAATCCTCCTAAGGAAACCTTTCTCCACTACATTTAAGTGAGTTACTCGTTACCTTTACCAGAGTAAACTCTGTGGGGTTCACCGTTATTTATTTATTTTATCCACTCCATTCATCCATTTTAACAGATAATTTGAGGTCTAAAGAACAAAAAGGAAGCATATCCAAAGCTCAAGTGGACCACACCACAGGAAATAGTGTGATTGAACCTCTACTATTTAAAATTTCTTGGAGGCCCCAAAAGTTTTGGATCAAGCTGATGTTTGTATTTTCTATTCATTTATATATTTTTGATATTATGAACAACCTTTAACTATTTTTGGATAATCTGATCAATCTGGACATGAAGAGTAAATAACTTCAGATGTCTGGGAAGAATGGAAATGGTGGGATGGAATTACATCTTGTCCTGTGCCAATTTCACTCCATGTCTGGGAAGAATGGAAAGGTTGTGGATGCAATTGCATTGGGTCTCGTGCCAATTTCACTCAATGTTAGCAAGTTGATAGGTCCCACCATGATGTGTGGACCACCTGAGATTTATATCCCTCTAATTTTTTGCAAAAAGCTCTAATCCTAATCTTTAAAAATGGATGAACGGAATGGATGAAACACGTACATCATGGTAGGGCCCACAGAGCATCGTCGACGGTTTCATCCATGCCATCCATCTGTTTTTACAGATCATTTTATGGTATAAGTCAAAGAATGAGGTATATCCAAATCTCAAGTAGACCACATTACAGGAAACAGTGTTGAATGAGCATCGACCATTAAAAACATTTTGGTAGCCTAAATCTATTGGATCAAGCTGATTTTTATTTTTTTCCCTTCATCTGGTCTTGTATGACCAAATCAACAGATTTGATGTCAAATAAATAGTACAGTGGGCCTTAGGAGGATTTTAACAGTGGATATCCAATCACTATTGTTCTCATGTGGTGTGGACCACCTGAGATTTATATCCCTCTAATTTTTTGCAAAAAGCTCTAAAATGATCTTTAAAAATGGATGAATGGAATGGATGAAACACATACATTATGGTAGGGCCCACAGAGCATCGTCGACGGTTTCATCCATGCCATTCATCTGTTTTTACAAATCATTTTATGGTATAAGTCCAAGAATGAGGTATATCCAAATCTCAAGTAGACCACATTATAGGAAACAGTGTTGAATGAGGGTCGACCATTAAAAACATTTTGAGGGCCATAAAAGTTTTGGATGATGCTGATATTTGTTTTTTCTCTTCATCTGGGTTCGTATAACCTAATCAACAGATTGGATGTCAAATAAACAGTATAGCGGGCCATAGGAGGATTTTAATGATTGATATCCAATCACTATTGTTTTCATGTGGTGCGATCCACATGAGATTTGTATCCCTCTCACTTTTGGGATCAAGCAATAAAATGATCTGTAAAAATGGATGAACGGAATGGATGAAAAACATACATCATGGTGGGGCCCACAGTGCTCTACAATTCTCCTAGTTGTATTAGGAAATTTGTGAGTACAATCCATTGATCTAGACTATTTATTAGGTCCAACTCATATTTCATAGGCTACCATGAATAAATCATACTGATCTAACTAAAAAAAAAAAGATTTGATCAATGGTCTTAAAATGAACAGTTAAGATCATTTACAAAAAAGTAGGTCCAATCAACAATTTGATTCATCAAATTTTTAGGGACCATCATGGATTGCTTATGAGTCTAAAGAATCACTTTTGTTAGCTAATTGAAAGCATCTTATCCATGTCTTGGAAAAAAGGATGGTTAGAGAAAAAGGCCAAATTAATCATAGATTATATCACTCGATCAGTTTAAATATTTTTCAAGGTAGCCCAGAAAATGTGTTCTGAACTTAATAGACGGTTGAGATCAACTGATTGGACCACATTATATAAAAATAGATGGATGGCATGAATAAATCATGGGAACGGATTGGCTAATCCCCTTGACACCTGCCATTGGCAGGTGGTCGGTGCTCTGTGGGGCCCACCATGATGTATGTGTATCATCCATGCCATCCATCTATTTTTATATATCATTTTATGATATGATAAAAAAAATGAATTATATCTCAATCTCAAGTGGACCACATTATAGGAAATAGTGTTAAATGAATTTTGACCATTAAAAACGTTTTGGGGGTCATAAAAGTTTTGGATCGAGCTGATATTTATTTTTTTTCATTTATTTGGGTCTTTATGACCAAATCAACATATTGGATGTCAAATAAACACTACAGTGGGCCTTAGGAGGATTTTAATTCTGAATATTCATTCATTATTTTTGTCCTGTGGTGTGGCCCACTTAGGATTTATATCACTATCAATTTTTGTATCAAGTCCTAAAATAATCTTTAAAAATGTATGAACGGAATAGATGAAACATGTACATCATGGTGGGGCCCACAGAGCACCGACCTAAAATGAATCCTAAAATTGGGCGTGCGCTCAAAAGAAGCCGCGCCCAATCTCCTCTCCCAAAATCCCCCCTACCTCTGCCCTCTCTCTATCTCTCCCTCTGCCCTCGCCACGCGCCCTCCCTCTGCCTTCGCCGCCATCCCTCTGCCTTCGCCGCCATCCCTCTGCCCTCTCTCTCTCTCTCTCGTCGTCCTTGTCCCAGACACCCACGCGACTTTAAGCTTCTTCCTACCCCGACTCTCTCTCTCTCTCTCTCTCTCTCTCTCTCTCTCTCTTCCTAATTGGTGCGGCCTATAACTTACCTATAACCTTAACCTAAATCCTAAACCTTAACCTATTCTCAATTCCCTATAGCTATAGCCTATAACCTACCTATAACCTTAACCTAAAACCTAAACCTAAAACCTAAATGTGTTCTCAAATCCTTAAACCTAAACCTACAGCTAATCCTATTCTCAACTACCTAACCTAAACCTAAACCTAAACTTGAAAACCCAAAGCAAAACTCGATCCCGAACCCAAACCCGATTTCCTAAACCTAAACCTTAACCTATTCTCCATTCCCTAAACCTATAACCTATAACCTACCTATAACCTTAACCTAAAACCTAAACCTTAACCTATTCTCAATTCCCTACAGCTATAAGCTATAACCTACCTATAACCTAAACCTACAACCTAAATGTGTTCTTAAATCCCTAAACCTAAACCTACACTTAATCCTATTCTCAACTACCTAATATAAACCTAAACCTAAACTTGAAAATCCAAAGCAAAACCCGATCCTGAACCCAAACCCGATTTCCTAAACCTAAACCTTAACCTTAACCTATTCTCAATTCCCTACAGCTATAACCTATAACCTACCTATAACCTTAACCTAAAACCTAAAACCTAAATGTGTTCTCAAATCCCTAAACCTAAACCTACACCTATTCCTATGCTCAACTACCTAACCTAAACCTAAACCTAAACTTGAAAACCCAAACCAAAACCCAATCCCGAACCCGAACTCGATTTCCTAAACCTTAACCTTAACCTATTCTCAATTCCCTAAACCTATAACCTATAACCTACCTATAACCTTAACCTATAACCTAAACCTTAACCTATTCTCAATTCCCTATAGCTATAACCTATAACCTACCTATAACCTTAACCTAAAACCTAAACCTAAACCTATTCTCATCTACCTAACCTAAACCTAAACCTAAACTTGAAAACCCAAACCAAAACCCAATCCCGAACCCGAACCCGATTTCCTAAACCTAAACCTTAACCTATTCTCAATTTCCTAAACCTATAACCTATAACCCAAAACCTAAAACCTAAATGTGTTCTCAAATCCCTAAACCTAAACCTACACCTAATCCTATTCTCAACTACCTAACCTAAACCTAAACCTAAGCTTGAAAACCCAAAGCAAAACACGATCCCGAACCCAAACCCGATTTTCTAAACCTAAACCTTAACCTATTCTCAATTCCCTAAACCTATAACCTATAACCTTAACCTAAAACCTAAACCATAACCTATTCTCAATTCCCTACAGCTATAACCTATAACTTACCTATAACCTAAACCTAAAACCTAAACCTAAAACCTAAATGTGTTCTCAAATCCCTAAACCTAAACCTACAGCTAATCCTATTCTTAAACTACCTATCCTAAACCTAAACCTAAACCTAAACTTGAAAACCCAAAGAAAAACTCGATCCCGAACCCAAACCCGATTTCCTAAACCTAAACCTTAACCTATTCTCCATTCCCTAAACATATAACCTATAACCTTAACCTAAAACCTAAACCTTAACCTATTCTCAATTCCCTACAGCTATAAGCTATAACCTACCTACAACCTAAACCTACAACCTAAATGTGTTCTCAAATCCCTAAACCTAAACCTACACTTAATCCTATTCTTAACTACCTAACATAAACCTAAACTAAACTTGAAAACCCAAAGCAAAACCCGATCCTGAATCCAAACCCGATTTTCTAAACCTAAACCTTAACCTATTCTCAATTCTCTACAACTATAACCTATAACCTACGTATAACCTTAACTTAAGACCTAAAACCTAAATGTGTTCTCAAATCCCTAAACCTAAACTTACATGTAAGACCCGTATCCTAATCCATACTGTTCCGTTGCTTCCCGTGATCATTCTCGTCAAATTCCGGTGACCTGCGACCTGTAATCGACTTTGCGCATGATCGTAAGTCATATCTTATACATTTGAGCCGGCTTAATCCGAGACTTGTATTATTGCGACCGCACCGTCGCCACGGTTCCAACGCCGTAACTCACACACCGATCTGATACCCAGACGATGAGATGCAGACCCGCGTTCAGTTAGAGGAAAAACACCGCGCGTTACAAATCGTAAGAGAATCTCTACGAAGTGTCAAATCAATCATATGAATCAATCCCATCAATCACCTCTCATGTCAAGTACAAGCACCCACGCTTCTTTTCTCCATAAGTCAAGCAACCATCAAAGTCAACTAACCTCTCACTTCACCCATCACTCACCTCACCCATCACTCACTTCACATCACTCCATCTCTCATTACATCACACCTCTCTCTCTCACTTCTCATCACAATTCCAAGCAAGAAAGAGCCTCCCACGTCCAAGGCTTCCCATGAGAGAAATGTGCATTTTAGTAGCCCACTTCTCATCTCCAAATCCCATCATCCTAGCCATCCATTTTTCATCTCCACCATCAAAGTGAAGCTCTAGGAGACCGGCATCCCGACGGACCAAGAAGATCAAGTGGTGGGTGCTTCTATAGGGTAGTTTACTTATTTTTTTTTATGGGCTAAGTGAGGCCCACCGATCAATGGTGTGAATCTCACTTGGGACCCTAAGATGTAGCCGATGGCCCATCTTGATCATCGAAATCATTCCGTGATGGGGGCCAATCTCCATGGATCCCATCATGATGTTTACTTTCTTAGTTGAATGAGGTCATCTAGACCTTTCATTTTTGGTGGAGAGGGGATCTCCATCGTTGATTCTTGATTTGGTGGGCCCACAGGCAATGGGACTCGTTTGATGTATGATTGGATGTATGGAAGGGAGGGCTCATAGTGGTGGAGCCCTCCATGCACGTGTGTCATTCAATCTCTCCATTCTCCTTTTGTTATGTTTTTATGTGATGATATGGCCCTATGGCCCACTTGGATGGACCCCACAATGGAGTATGTATTGGAATCCAAACCATCTAAGGGTGGGGCCACTTTACATATGTATTGTGACCACACCACCTCACCATGTGGTGGCCCACCTATGAAGGGCCCACCTTAAAGGCTTTGTACGCCCAAGAAAAAAAAAGAAAAAGAGAGAGCGTCCAGGGACTCTCTGGACGTTTAAAGAAAAACAACCATTTTAGCCTTTTCAAGGCATTGGAGGTGGGCCACTTGTATAGGACCCACCTTGATGTTTGTATTCAATCCAAGCCGTCCATCCTCTTTCCCGACTCATTTTAGGCGTTGAGTCGAAAAATGAGGAGGATCCGAGTATCTAGTGGGCCATGGTTTTAAAAACATTACCATCACCATTGAAACCTTTCCAGATTCTCTTTACACACCAAAAAAGGGCCGATATTGGTCTTGATATGTTTGTTACGGGCCGTGGAATCCAATGGCTGGGACGGATTCTTCTGCTGCGGGCCCCATACATGAAAAACCGTGAGATTTCGCGATTTAAAAATAAAAATAAAAATAAAGAATGGGAGAGCTGTAAGACCCGTATCTTAGTCCGTACCTTTCCGTAGACTTCCGCGGTCTTACCGGTCGAATTCCAGCAACCTTCGACCCTTAACCGATATCGACGCGTGACCCTGATTCATATGCCGACAACCCGAGTCGACTCAACCCAAGACCACTACCATAGCGACCGCGCCGTCATTGCGGTTCTGATGCCGTGACTCGCTCGCCGAGGCGATACCCTGGTCAAGAGTTGTAGATCGACGTTCGGTGAGAGAAAATGCCGCGCGTTGTGAAACCCAAGGGAATCTCTACGATGTGTCACATCAATCACATCAATCCATCAATCCATCACATGTCAAGTACACATCACTTTCATCCCTTTCCCAAGCAACCACAAAAGTCTCCCAAACCCATACCTCTCTTACACAAAAAGTCACAAAAGTCTTCACCACCCATCCCTCTCTTACATAAAAGCCTCAAAAGTCAATACTTTCTTACACAACCATCATTCATCCATCCATCCATCTCTCTACAACACTCTCTCTCTTTCTCTCTTTCTCATTTCAAACCCCAAGCAAGCTCCATACGTATGAGGATTTCTCTAAAATTTCCAAGCTCCAAGTGTGGTCCACTTTCCTACCCCATCATCTCCCATCTCAACCCTTCATTCCTCATCTTAATCGTTGAAATCCAAGCTAAGGTGCCAAGGAACTCCTAGGAGCAAGAAGATTGGACGGTGGGTGCCTCTATAGGGTAGTTTCTTTCTTATTTTTATGATGGGCCAAGTGAGACCCACCGATCAATGGTGTGGATCTCACTTGGGACCCTAAGTTGTGGCCGATGGACCACTTGGATCATCATGATCATTCCATGATGGAGCCATTCTCCATGGACCCCATCATAATATTTATTTCATTTAGAAAGGTCATCTAGACCATCCATATTGGTGGGGAAAGGATCCCCACCGTTGAATTTAAGTTTTGATGGTCCCTTATGCTAAATGACCCACTTGATGTATGATTCGTTGCAAGGGAGGGCCCATAGGGTCGGGGTCCCTCCATCACAAGCGTGTCCCACTCTCCATGTCTCTTTCTCTCTTTTATTTCTTTTTATTTTATTTTATCTTATTTTTTATGCAATAGGGTTGTGTGGCCCACTTGAAGGGCCCCCCACCTTGAGGTATTTATTTTTATTCAAGTGGGGCCCACCTTAGACGTTGTACCCATGTCACCCATCAGTGGTGGCCCACTTCATCAGGGCCCACCACTATCTATAAAAAAAAAATAAAATAAAACTGTCCAGCGTCTGGGACGCTGGACGTTTCAAAAGAAAGAAGAAAAGGGAAAGAAGAAAGGTGGCATTTGGGTGGCCCACTTGCTTAGGCCCCACCGTGATGCATTTAAACAATCCAAGCCGTCCATCCTCTTACCTACAGTATTTTAGCCGTTGGATAGAAGTTTGGGGCTGATTGGAAGACCTGGTGGGCCATGGCATCGAAGAACGCATCATTACCATTCAAGGATCCTTTTCTGATTTTATTTCATTTTCTGATCATAAAAAAATTCGAACTCTGGACTCGTTTCACCTGTTGCGAACCACAGAACGCAATGGCCGGGGCGGATTTCATTTTAGCGGGCCCCACGTGCGAAAAATTCCGGGAAAATGGGTTTTTTCCCTTTTTTGTAAAACATGAGGGCAGAGGCTTGCCTCTGCCTCTGTCAGCGGGCAGCAGCGTGCAACCATTTGAACGGGGTGGGCGTCCAGCAAGGGACCCATAGCTCCAGCTGTGGGCCCCACCATAATGTTTGTTTGTCATCCAACCTGTTCACGAGGTGGGTCCCCTCCTCAGGTGGGCCCCCTCCAAATTTCGGCCAGATCCAAAACTCAGGTGGCCCACACCACATGAAACAATGAAATGTGTGTGTATGTGTGTGTATGCATGTGTGTGTATGTGTAGATATATATATATATATATATATATATATATATATATATATATATATATATATATATATATATATATATATATATATATGTGTATATATAATATTATATTACATATAATATTGTATATATGTATACTGTATATAAATTATATATTATATTAAACATAATATGTTTATGATGGTGGGCCTTCATGTGACCCCCCCACCATGATGCATGTGTTGCGTCTCACCATCTATCCATTTTGAAAACTCATCTCTTGAGCTAAAAATGAGCCAGATCTATGGTTCAAATGGGCCCACTTTGGTATGTATATAGGGCCCATGTTGATCCATTTATGGCCATTCATTTAGGCCCACCTTTGTGCACATCTAAGACCATGGGTTTAAGCCCATTTGG
Source organism: Magnolia kwangsiensis (assembly GCA_037074715.1). Taxonomy (NCBI): domain Eukaryota; kingdom Viridiplantae; phylum Streptophyta; class Magnoliopsida; order Magnoliales; family Magnoliaceae; genus Magnolia; species Magnolia kwangsiensis. The sequence continues at coordinate 6,620,941 of CM073578.1, read as the reverse complement.
CATATGTAATGCCCATGGGTTTGGGCCCATTTGACAGATACAATGCCCTTGGTGTAAGACCCGTATCTTGGTCCGTACCTTTCCGTAGACTTCCGCAGTCTTACCGGTCGAATTCCAGCAACCTTCGACCCTTAACCGATATCGACGCGCGACCCTGATTCATGTGCCGACAACCCGAGTCGACTCAGCCCGAGACCAATACCATAGCGACCGCACCGTCGTTGCGGTTCCGATACCGCGACTCGCGCGCCGAGGCGATACCCTGGTCAAGAGATATGGGCCAACGTTCGGTGCGAGAAAACGCCGCGCGTTACGAAACCCAAGGGAATCTCAACGATGTGTCACATCAATCACGTCAATCCCATCAATCAATCACCCATCAAGCCATCACAAGTCAAGTACACATCACTTTATTCCCTTTTCCCAAGCAACCACAAAAGTCTTCCAAACCCATACCTCTCTTACACAAAAAGCCACAAAAGTCTTCACCACCTATACCTCTCTTACACAAAAGCCTCAAAAGTCAAGTTTTTCTTACACAACCATCACTCACCACATCCATCCATCACTCTCTCTCTCTCCCTTTACAACTCTCTCTCTCTTTCTCTCTTTCTCATTTCAAAAATTCCAAAGCCAAGAGATCCCACGTATGGAATTTTGCAAGAACTCCTAAGCTCCAAGTGGCCCACCTCTTCATCCCAAGATCTCCCATCTTAACCCTCCATTCCTCATCTTAACCATTGAAAACCAAGCTAAGGTGCCAAGGAACTCCTAGGAGCAAGAAGATCGGACGGTGGATGCTAGATCATTCTAGTTTTTCTTATTTTTATGATGTACCAAGTGAGGCCCACCGATCAATGGTGTGGATCTCACTTGGGACCCTAAAATGTGGCCGATGGCCCATTTGGATCATCACGATCGTTCCATGATGGGTCCATTCTCCATGGACCCCATCAAGATGTTTATTTCATTTAAAAAGGTCATCTAAACCGTCCATATCGGTGGAGAATAGATCTCCACCGTTGATTTACATTTTTGATGGTCCCATGTTCAAAGGGATCCGTATTGTATGATTTCATCCAAGGGAGGGCTCATAGTGGCAGAGCCCTCCATCACAAGGCGTGTCCAACTCTCCATGTCTCTCTCTCTCTCTTTTATTTCTTTTATTTTATTTTATTTTATTTTATTTCATTTTTATGCAAGGGGTTGTGTGGCCCACTTGAATGGACCTCACCTTGAGGTATTTATTCTGAGCAAGGGTTCTTCAAGTGGGGCCCACCTTGCATGTCGTACCCCCATCATCCATCAGTGGTAGCCCACTTCAAAAGGCCCACCACAATGCATTTTTAAAATAAAACAAAAAGGGGCCCATCGTCCAGCGTCTGGGACGCTGGACGTTCCTATACAAAAAAAAAAGAAAAAGAAAGAAGTAAAGTAAGGCTTTTGGGTGGTCCCCTTGCATAGGCCCCACCATGATGTATTTAAGCAATTCAAGCCGTCCATCCTCTTACCTACGGTGTTTTAGCCGTTGGGTAGAAGTTTGGGGCTGATTGGAAGACCTGGTGGGCCATAACATCAAAGAATGCATCACTACCATTCAAGATCATTATTTTGTTTTATTTCACTTTCCAAGCATAAAAAGAAAATTCAAACTCCGGACTCATTTGGACGGCCTCGAGCCGCTGAACGCAATGGTCGGGGTGAATTTTTCAGATGTGGTCCCCACCTATCAAAAACCATGATGTGATTGGTTTTCAAAAAAATAAAAAAAAACTTGAGGCAGCCGTCCTTGCTGCTGCTGTGTCAGAGCACACGCAGGCGCTGCTTGCCTGCTGGCGAACGGACGTGGGGAAGGGGGGCCCACGGCCCTGCGTGTGGGCCCCACCATAACGTTTATTTGTCATCCGACCTGCTCATGAGGTGGGCCACCCCAGTGGTGGGTCCCCCTCCAAAAACGAGACAGATCCAAAACTCAGGTGGCTCACACCACGTGAAACAGTGTGAATTGAATTCTACCGTTGAAAAGTTTTTGGGGCCCACAGAAGTTTTGAATCAAGCTGAAATTTATGTTGTCCCTTCATCCAGGTCCGAGTGACCTTATGAATGGGTTGGATTCCAAGTAAATATTACTGGGTGGGCCCCACGTGGAGCCCACAATGATGTATGCATTTTATCTCCACCGTCCGCCGGACGGTGGAGCCCAGAGAGTGGTGGTGACGGTGGAGCCCTCTGGGGCGTGCGTGCGTGCGTGTGAGCGTGCAGAGTGTGTGCGTGCTGTGTGGGTGTGCATGCGTGTGTGGGCGTGTGCATGTATATATATACATATATACTTATATATACTATATGTAATATATATATACATATTATACTGTTGTAATAAATATGATGGTAGGCCCTCATGTGGGCCCCACCCTTGATGCATATGATGCATCCATACTGTCCATTCATTGATTTGTAACAGGTCTATGGGCTAGGCCCATTTGATTTATGAAATGCTTATGGGCTAGGCCCATTTGATCCATTTAGGCCTAAGAACTTAGGCCCACTTGATATGTTGCAAGTCCATGGGACTAGGCCCATTTGATGTACTTCACGGCCCATGAAATTGGACCCTTTTGTTGAAATTTTGAAGCCATGGAAGTAGGCCATTTGATATATGTAAGACCTAGGAGTTTAAGCCCACTTTGATATGCATGCAAGCTCATGGGTTAGGCCCATTTGAATTGTTTAAGGCCTAGGGATTTAGGCCCATTTGACTCATATAAGGCCTATGGGTTGAGGCCCATTTGATCTACATGTGGGACCCAATTGGTGTGACCCATTGGTCACATATTAGACTCATGAGACTAAGCCATTTGATGCAAATCCTAGGCCCACGGGTTTTGACCCATTGCAATGCACATAAGACCCATTGGTGTGGCCCATCTATGTGGCCCATCTGATGAATAAAAGGCCCATAAGATATGGCCCATTTGATATATATGTAAGGTCCAATGGGAACAACCTACGGTCCATTGCAATGTGTAAATCCATTACAGGCTAAGTACCAATGTTTACAAAGATCGTGCCTTGGGAGCAATGTTGGTTTGACGTCCACATTGCGAGTGTGATGCTGGTTGGATGTCCACATTACTACTCTCCTTAGGGCCCATTACTGGGCCGTACTTATTGTGTATAGGCCGTCTAGGCCCATCTGCGTTGTAAGAATGGTTCATCACTCATTTACATGTTTAGTATAGTTTCATGACCCATGATCATATGCATCATATGCATGCTTGATATGAGGATTGACTGATCATAGCATATGCCTTCGGGCAGGTTGTTTATGGGCTCCCGGTTAGGCGGTGTTGCCCTACATGAGCGCACGTTATGCACAGGATTTGTTGCATGACTGGATAGCGTGAATCATGCATTTCATATTTGTGTGACATGGTTATTGTACGCCCTAGCAACATCAGGGCCGTAGCCTCCACAGACGCATCGTGGTTGGCAGGATTGGATACCGAAAATCTTGTTCTACATGGGGTACTATAGATTTTCCTGAGTGAAAGTCCCTAAACCCTTATGGTACCAAGAGGTTGCTCCAACGTCTAGACCGAGTGGGTAGATGAGCGTTGAGTGCCGATTACCAGACGGTTACGCTCTCCACTGTGTTGTGGTCGGTTGGAAGGGGGTGCGGCCTTACCCGCCCGAGAGTAGGGGACAATCCTAGGCTGAGTTTGACCAGCTCGAGGAATGGGTCCGCTATCGACGAGTCGCGCCCGATATTGGCAGACGGATAGTGTGATCTCTTCCACTTACCTTATTGCGTGCGATGTGGTGACAATCTGGTTTAGAGTGTACTAGACCCCGGTGATATTCCATATCTGAGCTGTATTGATGTGTGGACATAGATGAGGACCTGTATGCTTGAGTTGCATTGCAAATAGCATGACCTTTGGATGACCGATACCATTCATGTCTTGCATCGCATAAGCGTTGGTACGGCTCATGATATTATGGATCCATCTGCATATTCCGCATTACTCCGACATTGCATGTTCATATTATTACCTTACGCACACACTTTCACCACCCTCTAAGCTTTCTGTAAGCTTATGCACGACTGTTGTGTGCAGGTGACGTTGGATCGCAGCAGCACTGAGGCAGGAGCACGTTGCAGAGCATTTGGAGTTTTTGATTCTTTACCATTGTATTTCCCTGTATGCTCATTGTACTTGTAAAGTTTTTGATCATAGTGAAAATGTAATGAAGTTCTTGGTTATTGTTTATGGGTTATGCCTTTAGTTATGCTTATTACGAATCAAACTGACATTGAAAATCCTCCTCAAGCTGGAGAAGTGTGAGTTTTGACAGGAGGAGGTGAAGTTCCTCGGTCACGTGGTGACAAGGGAGGGTGTCATAGTGGACCCCTCGAAGGTCAAGGCAGTGCGTCAGTGGGGCCAGCCCACAATTGCGACAGAGATCCGTAGTTTCCTTGGCTTGGCGGGCTATTATCGACGTTTCATTGAGGGCTTTTCTCGTATTGTAGCCCCGCTGACCAGGTTGACTCGGAAGGGTGCAGAGTTTATTTGGAGTGACGCCTGCAAGCGAGCATTTATGGAGTTGAAGGACCGTCTGACATCCGCTCCTGTCCTCACTCTTCCCTCTGGGAGTGACGGCTTTATTGTATTCACTGATGCCTCGCATATCGGTTTGGGTGCTGTCCTAATACAGCACGGGAGACCAGTGGCCTTTGCGTCTCGTCAGCTCAAGGTCCATGAGCTGAACTATCCTACACATGATCTGGAGCTGACTGCAGTTATCTTCGCACTGAAGGTGTGGAGGCACTATCTTTATGGGGTTAGGTTCGAGCTCTTCTCCGATCACAAGTGCTTGAAGTACCTCTTCTCGTAGTCTGAGTTGAATATGAGACAGAGGCACTGGATGGAGCTCATGAAGGACTATGATTTCGACCTCTAGTACCACCCGGGCAAGGCGAACGTGGTGGCAGATGCCCTCAGCCGTCAGCCACGAGGCCTGGTGGCGCATATGATGATTCAGGAGTGGCGGATGCTTGAGGATATTGCAGCGTATGACTTTGAGTTCGGCCTGCAGTCTTCCATTATGCAGTTATTGAGCTTGTCGATTCAACCCTCTCTTGTCACTAGGGTGATCGAGGCTCAGCAGGCTGATGAGTCGTTGCAGAGTTATATGGCTGAGGCGGCATCTGAGGGTCAGGCTGATTGGCAGATCGGTACAGACGGTGGACTTCACTTCAGAGGCCGATTATGTGTCCCGGATATTCCAGAGTTACGTAGAGATCTTATGACTGAGGCACATCGATCACGGTTTTCTATCCACCCGGGCTCGACGAAGATGTACCGTGACATGAGGCGACAGTATTTTTAGGCGGGAATGAAGCGCCTCGCCAGTTTTGTGGCCGAGTGTGACACGTGCCAGCGTGTCAAGGCCGATCATTAGAGACCTGGTCTATTGCAGCCGTTGGGCGTCCCGATGTGGAAGTGGGAGCACGTGTCGACTGATTTCATTATGGGTTTGCCGAGGACTCAGCATGGTCATGACACCATTTGGGTTATTGTGGATCGTCTGACGAAGTCGGCACACTTCCTTGCGATGCGTGCGACTTGGTCTATGGATCGACTTGTAAGATTATTCATTGAGGAGATTGTGAGACTGCATGGCGTTTCAGTCTCGATCGTTTCTGACAGAGACTCAAGGTTCACGTCTCAGTTTTGGGGGAGCTTCCAGCGTGCGATGGGGACTGATTTGCAGCTCAGCACCGCGTACCATCTGCAGACCGATGGCCAGACCGAGAGGGTCAATCAGATACTTGAGGATATGCTTCGGGCCTGCGCGATTAATTTCGGGGGTAGCTGGGATGAGCATCTGTGATTGACTGAGTTCGCGTATAATAACAGCTATCAGGCGACCATCGGTATGGCTCCTTTTGAGGCAATATATGGCAGACCATGCAGATCACCGAGTTGTTGGACCGAGGTTGGAGAGCGTCGTCTCCTAGGTCCCGAGCTTGTGCAGGAGACTTCAGATGCTATTGACATCATCAGGCAGAGGATGCGCACGGCTCAGAGCCGACAGAAGAGTTTTGCTGATCGTCGGCGTCGTCCCTTGGAGTTTGATGTAGGGGACCATGTATATCTCAAGGTCTCGCCCATGAAGGGCGTAATTCGATTTTGGAGCGAAGGGCAAGCTTGCCCCGAGATTCATAGGACCTTTTGAGATCACTGGGCGCTTTGGCGCCGTGGCCTATCGGCTTGCCTTGCCATCCAGTTGTCTGGCGTCCACGACATTTTTCACGTCTCTATGTTGAGAAAGTGTGGGTCAGACATAGTTTCCATCATTGATTGGCAGCCGCTGGAGGTTCGTGAGGACGCTTCTTACATTGAGCAGCCAGTCCGTATCCTTGATCGGAAAGAGCAGGTCCTCAGAACCAAGGTCATTCCGTTGGTGAAGGTGCAGTGGGTCACCATTCTGTAGAGGAGGCTTCTTGGGAGCGTGAGGCTGAGATTCGAGAGCGTTATACTCATCTCTTTGATGGTTGACCATATGTTGTATTTTGTATGTTACCTTTGATATTATATGATGATGTTATGCCTCTTCTTCCTCCTGAGTTATGCCTAGTTGTGATGCTTGTATAAATTTTAATGAAGAAATTTTTATAAGGAGGGGAGAGCTGTAAGACCCGTATCTTGGTCCGTACCTTTCCGTAGACTTCCGCGGTCTTACCGGTCGAATTTCGGCAACCTTCAACCCTTAACCGATATCGACGCGCGACCCTGATTCATGTGCCGACAACCCGAGTCGACTCAGCCCGAGACCAATACCATAGCGACCGCGCCGTCGTTGCGGTTTCGATACCGCGACTCGCGCGCCGAGGCGATACCCTGGTCAAGAGATATGGGCCAACGTTCGGTGTGAGAAAACGCCGCGCGTTGCGAAACCCAAGGGAATCTCAACGATGTGTCACATCAATCACATCAATCCCATCAATCAATCACCCATCAAGCCATCACAAGTCAAGTACACATCACTTTATTTCCTTTTCCCAAGCAATTACAAAAGTCTCCCAAACCCATACCTCTCTTACACAAAAAGCCACAAAAGTCTTCACCACCCATACCTCTCTTACACAAAAGCCTCAAAAGTCAAGTTTTTCTTACACAACCATCACTCACCACATCCATCCATCACTCTCTCTCTATCTCTCCCTTTACAACTCTCTCTCTCTTTCTCTCTTTCTCATTTCAAAAATTCCAAAGCCAAGAGATCCCACGTATGGAATTTTACAAGAACTCCTAAGCTCCAAGTGGCCTACCTCTTCATCCCAAGATCTCCCATCTCAACCCTCCATTCCTCATCTTAATCGTTGAAAACCAAGCTAAGGTGCCAAGGAACTCCTAGGAGCAAGAAGATCGGACGGTGGGTGCTAGATCATTCTAATTTTTCTTATTTTTATGATGTGCCAAGTGATGCCCACCGATCAATGGTGTGGATCTCACTTGGGACCCTAAAATGTGGCCGATGGCCCATTTGGATCATCACGATCGTTCCATGATGGGGCCATTCTCCATGGACCCCATCATGATGTTTATTTCATTTAGAAAGGTCATATAGACCGTCCATATCGGTGGGAAATAGATCTCCACCGTTGATTTACATTTTTGATGGTCCCATGTTCAAAGGGATCCGTATTGTATGATTTCATCCAAGGGAGGGCTCATAGTGGCGGAGCCCTCCATCACAAGGCGTGTCCCACTCTCCATGTCTCTCTCTGTCTTTTATTTATTTTATTTTATTTCATTTTTATGCAAGGGGTTGTGTGGCCCACTTGAATGGACCTCACCTTGAGGTATTTATTCTGTGCAAGGGTTCTTCAAGTGGGGCCCACCTTGCATGTCGTACCCCCATCATCTATCAGTGGTGGCCCACTTCAAAAGGCCCACCACAATGCATTTTTTTTTTTTAAAAAAAAGGGGCCCATCGTCCAGCGTCTGGGACGCTGGACGTTCCTATACAAAAAAAAAAAGAAAAAGAAAAAGAAAGAAGTAAAGTAAGGCTTTTGGGTGGTCCCCTTGCATAGGCCCCACCATGATGTATTTAAGCAATCCAAGCCGTCCATCCTCTTACCTACGGTGTTTTAGCCGTTGGGTAGAAGTTTGGGGCTGATTGGAAGACCTGGTGGGCCATAACATCAAAGAATGCATCACTACCATTCAAGATCATTATTTTGTTTTATTTCACTTTCTAAGCATCAAAAAAAAATTCAAACTCTGGACTCATTTGGACGGCCTGGAGCCGCTAAAAGCAATGGTCGGGGCGAATTTTTCAGATGTGGTCCCCACCTATCAAAAACCATGATGTGATTGGTTTTCAAAAACATAAAAAAAAACTTGAGGCAGCCGTCCTTGCTGCTGCTGTGTCAGAGCGCACGCAGGCGCTGCCTGCCTGCTGGCGGACGGACGTGAGGAAGGGGGGCCCACGGCCCTGCGTGTGGGCCCCACCATAACGTTTATTTGTCATCCGACCTGCTCATGAGGTGGGCCACCCCAGTGGTGGGTCCCCCTCCAAAAACGAGACAGATCCAAAACTCAGGTGGCCCACACCACGTGAAACAGTGTGAATTGAATTCTACCGTTGAAAAGTTTTTGGGGCCCACAGAAGTTTTGAATCAAGCTGAAATTTATGTTGTCCCTTCATCCAGGTCCGAGTGACCTTATGAATGGGTTGGATGCCAAGTAAATATTACTGGGTGGGCCCCACGTGGAGCCCACAGTGATGTATGCATTTTATCTCCACCGTTCGCAGGACGGTGGAGCCCAGAGAGTGGTGGTGACGGTGGAGCCCTCTGGGGCGTGCGTACGTGCGTGTGAGCGTGCAGAGTGTGTGCGTGCTGTGTGGGTGTGCATGCGTGTGTGGGTGTGTGCATGTATATATATACATATATACTTATATATACTATATGTAATATATATGTACATATTATACTGTTGTAATAAATATGATGGTAGGCCCTCATGTGGGCCCCACCCTTGATGCATATGATGCATCCATACCGTCCATTCATTGATTTGTAACTGGTCTATGGGCTAGGCCCATTTGATCCATTTAGGCCTAAGAACTTACGCCCACTCGATATGTTGCAAGTCCATGGGACTAGGCCCATTTGATGTACTTCAAGGCCCATGAAATTGGACCCTTTTGTTGAAATTTTAAAGCCATGGAAGTAGGCCATTTGATATATGTAAGACCTAGGGGTTTAGGCCCACTTTGATATGCATGCAAGCTCATGGGTTAGGCCCATTTGAATTGTTTAAGGCCTAGGGATTTAGGCCCATTTGACTCATATAAGGCCTATGGGTTGAGGCCCATTTGATCTACATGTGAGACCCAATTGGTGTGACCCATTGGTCACATATTAGACTCATGAGCCTAAGCCATTTGATGCAAATCCTAGGCCCACGGGTTTTGACCCATTGCAATGCACATAAGACCCATTGGTGTGGCCCATCTATGTGGCCCATCTGATGAATAAAAGGCCCATAAGATATGGCCCATTTGATATATATGTAAGGTCCAATGGGAACAACCTACGGTCCATTGCAATGTGTAAATCCATTACAGGCTAAGTACCAATGTTTACAAAGATCGTGCCTTGGGAGCAATGTTGGTTTGACGTCCACATTGCGAGTGTGATGCTGGTTGGATGTCCACATTACTACTCTCCTTAGGGCCCATTACTGGGCCGTACTTATTGTGTATAGGCCGTCTAGGCCCATCTGCGTTGTAAGAATGGTTCATCACTCATTTACATGTTTAGTATAGTTTCATGACCCATGATCATATGCATCATATGTATGCTTGATATGAGGATTGACTGATCATAGCATATGCCTTCGGGCAGGTTGTTTATGGGCTCCCGGTTAGGCGGTGTTGCCCTACATGAGCGCACGTTATGCACAGGATTTGTTGCATGACTGGATAGCGTGAATCATGCATTTCATATTTGTGTGACATGGTTATTGTACGCCCTAGCAACATCAGGGCCGTAGCCTCCACAGACGCATCGTGGTTGGCAGGATTGGATACCGAAAATCTTGTTCTACATGGGGTACTATAGATTTTCCTGGGTGAAAGTTCCTAAACCCTTATGATACCAAGAGGTTGCTCCAACGTCTAGACCGAGTGGGTAGATGAGCGTTGAGTGCCGATTACCAGACGGTTACGCTCTCCACTGTGTTGTGGTCGGTTGGAAGGGGGTGCGGCCTTACCCGCCCGAGAGTAGGGGACAATCCTAGGCTGAGTTTGACCAGCTCGAGGAATGGGTCCGCTATCGACGAGTCACGCCCGATATTGGCAGACGGATAGTGTGGTCTCTTCCACTTACCTTATTGCGTGCGATGTGGTGACAATCTGGTTTAGAGTGTACTAGACCCCGGTGATATTCCATATCTGAGCTGTATTGATGTGTGGAGATAGATGAGGACCTGTTTGCTTGAGTTGCATTGCAAATAGCATGGCCTTTGGATGACCGATACCATTCATGTCTTGCATCGCATAAGCCTTGGTACGGCTCATGATATTATGGATCCATCTGCATATTCCGCATTACTCCGACATTGCATGTTCATATTACTACCTTGCGCACATACTTTCACCACCCTCTAAGCTTTCTATAAGCTTATGCACGACCGTTGCGTGCAGGTGACGTTGGATCGTGGCAGCGCTGAGGCAGGAGCACGTTGCAGAGCGTTTGGAGTTTTTGATTCTTTACCATTGTATTTTCCTGTATGCTCATTGTACTTGTAAAGTTTTTGATCATAGTGGAAATGTAATGGAGTTCTTGGTTATCGTTTGTGGGTTATGCCTTTAGTTATGCTTATTATGAATCAAATTGACATTGAAAATCCTCCTCGTAACATCCCAGGATCGGAACTTGGCGAATGGGAGCTAGGAGCCGAGAATGGGGTTCTATGGAGGCTGTCGGCGCCGGATTCGGCGATCGGAAATTTTGTGAGCTCATTTTCTGAGTTTGGGGCGTGACAGAAGTTGGTATCAGAGCATAACTTGGGAATAACCGAGAACAACATTACATGTCTGCTATGAGTGAAGAATGACTAAGTCCCGAAGTTCGAATAGCTTCGCAACCTTCCAGTACAGACCGTTAACGTGCGTACCTTCGAGAGTTTTGAAGTTGACATTTATTCTATATAAGGCCCACGGGATTCAGCCCATTTGATACATATTAAAGCCCACGGGATTCAAGCCCATTTGATGTGCATGGGGCACAAATGGAGTGACCCATTTAATATATTTAAGCTTATGTGTGTAGGCCCATCTGATATATTTAAGGCCTAAGCTGTGAGGCCCACTTTAATGTATTCCAAGGCCCATGGATTATGGACCATTGCAACGTACATAAGGCTCATTGGTGAGACCCATTAACGCAGCCCATTTGATGTATCTAAGGCCCATGGGTCAAGGCCCAACGGAATGACCTTAGGGTCCATTGCAATGTGTGACTTCCCATATTCATGTAATGATATATATGGCGGGCCGTACCTAGGGAACAATGTTGGTTTGACGTCCATATTGTATGTACAATGTTGGTTAAATGTCCGCATTGTAACTCCCCTTAGGGCCCATTGATAGGCCTATGCTCGTTGTTATCCATCACCTTATAACATGCTTAGTATAATCTCATGACTCATGCTCATACACATCATATGTATGCTTGGTTTGAGTAGCGACTGATCATAGCATATGCACGACAGTTGCGTGCAGGTAGCGTTGGACAGCAGCAGCGCTGAGGCAGGAGCTCGTACCAGGACCTTTTGGAGTTTCTTTTGATTACCTTGTATTTTCCTTTCCTCATTATACTTAAAAGATTTTGATATAGTGAATATGTGGTGATGTTGTTTTGTGACTTGGTTATGCTTGTGGTTATGCTCCATTACAAAAAAAATTCATTCTAAAAATCCTCCTTATAAGATCCTAGGATCGGAATCTGGCATTTGATTACCAGGAGCCAAGAATGGGGCACTACAGAGGTTTTCGGCACCAGATTCGGCAATCGGGATTCATGTGGATCCGATTTTCAGGTTTGGGACGTGACAGGAGTTGGTATCAGAGCATAACTTGGGAATACCTGAGGATCACATCACATATCTACTATAAATAGGTTCCGAATCTGAATGATTTAGCGATTTTCCGACATAGACCCTTAATGTATGTGCCTTCGAGAATTCTCAAGACTGATAGGCCATTATTCCTTCTTGTAGGAGACGTTATGGCTAGAAGAACGACCCGAGTGAATCCCGCTCCACCACCTGCGACTCCTGCTTTACCACCTGCTACTCATGCTCCACCACCAGATATTCCTGCCTTTGAGCCTGACGATGCCACTCATTTTCTTGAGACTGGTGCGGATCCGACCGTACCTGTGAGTGCTACTCAGCTGCAGCAGATGTTGCAGGCAATGACCGCCATTCTTCAGGGGCAGAGCAGGCGTCCCACAGTGTCACCGGCCGAGGCTGAGCAGGAGCGTGCGAGCGCTCTTCTCAAGAATTTCCAACAGCACGATCCCCCACGTTTCCGGGGTGAGCCAGACCCTACTGCTGTAGAGATATGGTGCTCCGAGGTGGAGAAGATATTTGACACCATGAGATGTACGACCCAGCAGCGAGTTCCATTAGCTGTATTCCTTCTGCAGCACGAGGCTCAGTATTGGTGGGCATCTGTGGCCCGATCGGTAGCCGTCGATTTTGAGTGGACCTGGGAGGACTTTATAGACCGGTTTCACCGGAAGTTCTTTCCCGAGCATGTGCGACAGCAGCGCACACTAGAGTTTGAGACGTTGGTCCAGGGGGACATGTCTGTGTCCCAGTACGAGACACGTTTCGTCGCACTATCCAGATTTACGACATATCTTGTTGATGATGAGGGGCGGAAGGCCCACCGTTTTGAGAACGGCTTACGTCCTGCCTTCTAGAGTCGTGTGATCGGACACATGCTTCCGACATTTGAGCAGATAGTAGAGAGAGCCCTGATATATGAGACAGATTGGGCTGGTGTGCAGAGAGCCCATGATCAGAGGAGAGATCAGAAGAGGAAGGCACCCTCTAGTAGTTCCCATCAGCAGCATCTTTCACAGCAGCGGCGCACGACCCGTCCAGCATTCTGAGCACAAGCAGTACCCCCAGCACCATCTTCGGGATCGTTTACAGGTACTTTCTTTGGGTGCGGTCGTACAGGGCATCGTAGGCACGAGTGTCCCCATCCGCAGCAGCAGCAGCAATCGAGGGCACCACATCCACCTCCACGACAGCCACCACAGCAGCAGCGACCACAGCACCAGCCTCCTGTACCTCCCCCACAGCAGCAGATGCAGCAGGTTAGGCTCCCACAGCGACCACAAAAGCAGCAGAGACCTCAGAGGGGACCTGCACCTCCCCAGCAGGCTTAGGGCAGATTCTATGCCGCCCAGCAAGACCCTCAGTCATCAGGAGGGGTTGTCGAGGGTATTCTTCCTATTTCTGCATGCATTGCACGTGTACTATTTGATTCTGATGCATCGTATTCATTTGTCGCCGATGATTTCTGCCGATCGACCGGTTTGCCATTGGAGTCTGTCCATGAGGATTTGGTAGTATCGACGCCATTAGGGAAGACCGTAGTGTTAGGCCAATTTTGCGCGTCTTGCCTTATTTTGATTGAGGATATCTTCTTGCCTGCCGACCTATTTGTATTGTCGATGTCCGATTTTAATGTTATCCTGGGCATGGACTGGCTTGCCGAGTACTACATCATATTAGACTGCTCTGCGAGGACAGTCACGTTCTGCATACCCGACGTGCCAGAGTTTCAGTTTGTTGCCGAGCTCAGAGGAGGGCAGCTTTCTTGCCTGTTATCGTGTGCGGTTGAGGAGTCAGCTGCTTTGAGTATCGACCAGCTGCCGGTTGTTTGTGATTTTCCTGATGTGTTCCAGGAGATTTCGGGATTACCACCTCGTCGGCATACTGAGTTCTAGATTGATCTTATGCCCGGTACCGCGCCTATTTCAAAGGCCCCGTATCGTATGACACCGTTAGAGTTACGGAAACTGCAAAAGCAGTTGGACGAGTTGCGCGAGCTAGGCTTTATTCGTCCGAGCAGTTCGCCGTGGGGAGCGCCGGTACTCTTCGTAAAGAAGAAGGATGGCTCGTTGAGGCTTTGGGTAGACTACCGCGAGCTCAACAAGGTCACGATCAAGAACAAGTACCCGCTTCCAAGGATCGATGACTTGTTTGATCAGCTGCAGGAGGCGTAGTTCTTTTCAAAGATAGACTTACGGTCCAGTTATCATCAGGTTCGGGTTCGAGATGAGGATATCCTGAAGACAGCCTTCAGGACGCGATACAGTCATTTTGAGTTCCAGGTCATGTCCTTCGGACTGGCCATTGCGCCCGCAGTATTCATGCAGTTGATGAACGAGGTCTTCCGTCCGTATCTTGATCAGTTTATCGTGGTGTTTATTGACGACATTTTGATATATTCGAGGACTCATGAGGAGCATGAGTGGCATCTTGAGATTACATTGCAGACTCTCCGTGCGCACACCAGCTTTACGCGAAGCTGGAGAAGTGCGAGTTTTGACAGGAGGAGGTGAAGTTTCTCGGCCATGTTGTGACGAGGCAGGGTGTTGCTGTAGACCCCTCGAAGATTGATGTCGTGCATCAGTGGGACCAGCCCACGAACGCATCCGAGATCTGCAGTTTTCTTCATTTGGCAGGCTACTACTGACGTTTTATTGAGGGATTCTCTCGCATTGCAGCCCCGTTGACCAGGTTGACCCGGAAGGGTGCCGAGTTCATTTGGAGCGACGCTTGTGAGCAGGCGTTTATGGAGTTGAAGGACTGCCTCACGTCCACTCCTGTCCTCACTCTTCCCACTGGGAGTGATGAATTTGTTGTATTTACTGATGCCTCACGAGTTGGCTTAGGTGATGTCCTGATGCAGCACGAGAAGCCGGTGGCTTATGCGTCCCGATAGCTCAAGGTCCATGAGCTGAACTACCCTACGCGCGATCTGGAGCTGGCAGCGGTTGTCTTTGCGCTGAAAGTGTGGAGACACTATCTTTATGGGGTGAGATTCGAGCACTTCTCTGACCATAAGAGCTTGAAGTATTTGTTCTCTCAGTCTGAGCTGAACATGAGGCAGAGACGTTGGATGGAACTCCTGAAGGACTACGATTTTGATCTTCAGTACCACCCGGGCAAGGCGAACGTGGTGGCGGATGCCCTCAGTCATCAGCCATGAGGCCTGGTGGCGCATATGATGATTCAGGAGTGGAGGATGCTCGAGGATATAGTAGAGTACGACTTTGAGTTTGGTTTACAGTCATCTATCTTTCAGCTATCGAGCTTGTCGATTCAACCCTCTCTTGTCGCAAGGGTGATCGAGGCTCAGCAGACAGACGAGTCGTTACAGGATTACCGAACAGAGGCAGCATCTGAGAGTCAGACGGATTGGCAAATTGGTTCTGACGGTGGACTTCGCTTCAGAGGCCGATTATATGTCCCGGATATTCCTGATTTACGTCGAGATCTTATGACCGAGGCACATCGATCGCGTTTCTCTATCCACCCTGGCTCGACGAAGATGTATCGCAATATGAGACGCCAGTATTTTTGGTCAGGGATGAAGCGCCAGATAGCCAGTTTTGTGGCCGAATGTGACACCTGCCAGCGTGTCAAGGCCGATCATCAGAGACCCCCTGGTCTATTGCAGCCGCTGAGCGTCCCTATGTGGAAGTGGGAGCATATATCTACTGATTTTATCTTGGGTTTGCCAAGGACTCAGAACGGTCATGAAGCCATCTGGGTTGTTGTGGACCGTCTGACGAAGTCGGCACATTTTCTTGCGATTCGTGAGACTTGGTATACAGATCGGCTCGCCAGGATGTTTATTGATGAGATCGTGAGATTGCATGGTGTTCCTGTCTCGATTGTTTCAGACCGAGATCCAAGGTTCACGTCTCAGTTTTGGAGGAGCTTCCAGAGAGCGATGGGCACTGATTTGCAGCTCAGCACCACGTATCATCCGCAGACTGATGGTCAGACCGAGAGGGTCAACCAGATCCTTGAGGATATGCTTCGAGCCTGCACGATTGACTTCTCGGATAGTTAGGACGAGCACCTACGATTGGCTGAGTTCGCGTACAACAACAGCTATCAGGCGACCATTGGCATGGCTCCTTTTGAGGCATTATATGGTAGACCTTACAGATCTCTGAGTTGTTGGACCGAGATTGGAGAGCGACGTCTCCTAGGTCCCGAGCTTGTGCTGCAGACGTCAGAGGCTATCGACATCATCAGACAGAGGATGCGCACAGCCCAGAGCCAGCAGAAGAGTTTTGCTGATCGTCGGCGTCGTCCCTTGGAGTTTGCCGTTGGGGACTATGTGTATCTCAAGGTCTCACCCATGAAGGGTGTAGTTCATTTTGGGACGAAGGGCAAGCTTGCCCAGAGATTCATAGGACCTTTCGAGATCACTGGGCACATTGGCGCTGTGGCCTATCGGCTTGCCTTGCCATCGCAGTTGTCTAGTGCTCACAACGTCTTCCATGTCTCTATGTTGAGGAAGTGTGGGTCAGACGTCGTTCCTGTTATTGATTGGCAGCCGTTGGAGGTTCATGAGGATGCTTCTTATATTGAGCAGACAGTTCGTATCCTCGATCGAAAGGAGCAGGTCCTCAGAACTAAGGTCATTCCCTTAGTGAAGGTGCAGTGGGGCCACCACAGTGTGGATGAGGCGTCTTGGGAGCGCGAGGCAGAGATCCATGAGCGTTATCCCCATCTTTTCGATGATTGATTGTATGATGTATTATGGTGCTTGATTATATATGACGTTATGTTCCCTATTTCCTTTTTGAGTTATGGTTAGTTGCGATGGTAGTGTAAATTTTGAGAACAAAATTTTTATTAGGTAGGGAGAGCTGTAAGACCCATATCCTAATCCGCACTGTTCCATTGCTTCCCGCGATCCTTCTCGTCAAATTTCGGTAACCTGCGACCTGTAATCGACTTTGCGCACGACCGTAAGTCATATCCTATACATTTGAGCCGGCTTAATCCGAGACTTGTATCATTGCGACCGCACCGTTGCCGTGGTTCCAACGCCGTAACTCACGCACCGATCCAATACCCAGACGATGAGATGCAGACCCGCGTTCAATTCGAGGAAAAACACCGCGTGTTGCAAATCGCAAGAGAATCTCTACGAAGTGTCAAATCAATCACATCAATCAATCCCATCAATCACCTCTCATGTCAAGTACAAGCACCCATGCTTCTTTTCTCCACAAGTCAAGCAACCACCAAAGTCAACTAACCTCTCACTTCACCCATCACTCACCTCACCCATCACTCACTTCACATCACTCCATCTCTCATTACATCACACCTCTCTCTCTCACTTCTCATCACAATTCCAAGCAAGCAAGAGCCTCCCACGTCCAAGGCTTCCCATGAGAGAAATGTGCATTTTGGTGGCCCACTTTCCATCTCCAAATCCCATCATCCTAGCCATCCATTTCCCATCTCCACCATCAAAGTGAAGCTCTAGGAGACCGGCATCTCGACGGACCAAAAAGATCAAGTGGTTGGGTGCTTCTATAAGGTAGTTTACTTATTTTTTTTTTGATGGGCTAAGTGAGGCCCACCGATCAATGGTGTGAATCTCACTTGGGACCCTAAGATGTGGCCGATGGCCCATCTTGATCATCGAAATCATTCCATGATGGAGGCCAATCTCCATGGATCCCATCATGATGTTTACTTTCTTAGTTGAATGAGGTCATCTAGACCTTTCATTTTTGGTGGAGAGGGGATCTCCATCGTTAATTCTTGATTTGGTGGGCCCATAGGCAATGGGACCCGTTTGATGTATGATGGGATGTATGGAAGGGAGGGCTCATAGTGGCGGAGCCCTCCATGCACATGTGTCATTCAATCTCTCTCCCTTCTCCTTTTGTTATGTTTTTGTGTGATGATATGGCCCTATGGCCCACTTGGATGGACCCCACAATGGAGTATGTATTGGAATCCAAACCATCTAAGGGTGGGGCCACTTTACATATGTATTGTGACCACACCACCTCACCATGTGGTGGCCCACCTATGAAGGGCCCACCTTAAAGGCTTTGCACGCCCAAGCAAAAAAAAAAAAAAAAGAGAGAGCGTCCAGGGACTCTCTGGACGTTTAAAGAAAAACAACCATTTAGCCTTTTCAAGGCATTGGAGGTGGGCTACTTGTATAGGACCCACCTTGATGTTTGTATTCAATCCAAGCCGTCCATCCTCTTTCCCGAATCATTTTAGGCGTTGAGCTAAAAAATGAGGAGGATCCGAGTATCTAGTGGGCCATGGTTTTAAAAACATTACCATCACCATTGAAACCTTTCCAGATTCTCTTTACACACCGAAAAAGGGCCGATATTGGTCTTGATATGTTTGTTACGGGCCGTGGAATCCAATGGCTGGGATGGATTCTTCTGCTGCGGGCCCCATACATGAAAAACCGTGGGATTTCACGATTTTAAAAAAAATAAATAAATAAAGAATCAAAGAGGCAGCAGCTGCAGGTACCGTGTCAGCGGGCGGAAGGCCGGACGGTGGGCAGGGACCCACTGCCCTGCACGTGGGCCCCACCTTGATGGTTATTTGCCATCTGAGCCGTTCACAGGGTGGGCCACTCTCTGAAGTGGCCCCACCCCAAAAATGAGCTTGATCTGATACTCAGGTGGCCCACACTGTGAGAAACAGTGAGATTGGACGTCTACCACTGAAATCCTTTTTGGGCCCTACAGAAGTTCTGGATCACGCTGAAATTTGTTTTCACCCTTCATTCAGGTCTGCGTGACCTAATGAATGGGTTGGATGGCATGTAAACAATATGGTGGGCCCCACATGGGACCCACAGTGATGTATGTGCGTGTGTGAGTGCGTATGTGTGTATGTGTAGATATATATATATATATATATATATATATATATATATATATATAATATTATATTACATATAATATTGTATATATGTATACTGTATATAAATTATATATTATATTAAACATAATATGTTTATGATGGTGGGCCTTCCCCCCCACCATGATGCATGTGTTGCGTCTCACCGTCTATCTATTTTGAAAACTCATCTCTTGAGCTAAAAATGAGCCAGATCTATGGTTCAAATGGGCCCACTTTGGTATGTATATAGGGCCCATGTTGATCCATTTATGACCATTCATTTAGGCCCACCTTTGTGCACATCTAAGACCATGGGTTTAAGCCCATTTGGCATATGTAATGCCCATGGGTTTGGGCCCATTTGACAGATGCAATGCCCTTGGGATCCAGCCCATTTATTCTATATAAGGCCCACGGGATTCAGCCCATTTGATACATATTAAAGCCCATGGGATTCAAGCCCATTTGATGTGCATGGGGCGCAAATGGAGTGGCCCATTTAATATATCTAAGCTCATGTGTGTAGGCCCATCTGATATATTTAAGGCCTAAGCTGTGAGGCCCACTTTGATGTATTCCAAGGCCCATGGATTATGGACCATTGCAATGTACATAAGGCTCATTGGTGAGGCCCATTAACGCAGCCCATTTGATGTATCTAAGGCCCATGGGTCGAGGCCCAACGGAATGACCTTAGGGTCCATTGCAATATGTGACTTCCCATGTTCATGTAATGATATATATGGCGGGCCGTACCTGGGAAACAATGTTGGTTTGACGTCCATATTATATGTATAATGTTGGTTAAATGTCCGCATTGTAACTCCCCTTAGGGCCCATTGATAGGCCTATGTTCGTTGTTATCCATCACCTTATAACATGCTTAGTATAATCTCATGACTCATGCTTGTACGCATCATATGTATGCTTGGTTTGAGTAGCGACTGATCATAGCATATGCCATTTAGTAGACCATTTATGGGACCCGTTATGAGACGGAGTGCCCCACATGATCGCGCAGTATGCGCTGGATTTCTATATGATTTGACGGCGTGATTCATGCATCTCGCATATGTGTGATTTGATCACTGTACGCCCTAGTGACATCAGGGTCGTGGCTCCACAGGTACATCATGGATGGCTGTATTGGATACTGAAAATACTTATTCTAGCACCGTGGGCACTTAGGATGTCCTTGGGTGAAAGTCCCAGAACCTTTTTAGTACCAAGAGATGCTCCAACGTCTAGACCGAGTGGATACACAAGCGCCCGAGTGCCGAATACCAGTAGGTCGCATCTCCCACTGTGTCGAGGTCGGTTGGAAGGGGGTGTGGCCTTATCCGCCTGAGTGAGGGGGCTATAAGCTAGGCTGAGTTTGACCAGCTAGCAAATGAGTCCGTTATCGACGAGCCGGGTAGGTATTGGCATACTACTGGTCAGGCGGATAGCGAGATCCTTTCCTCTTGCTTGACTGTGCAGCTAGGGAGGTGGCAGTCACTGTGAAGTGTATTAGACCCCGGTGATATCCAAAGAAAAACTGTACTGATATATGTACTTGATGAGTACCGACTTGCTTGGATTGCATTTCGCATATGACATTCGGCTATGAAGGCCTTGCATTGCATTGGTGTGGCCGATGACATTCATATCTCGCATCATGCCTTGCATTACATAGCCTTGGTATAGTTAATTTTATTCATGGGCTTACCGCATACTTCTGTATTATTCTTATACTGTACACTTGGCGTTGCCTTACGCACACACTTACACCACCCTCTAAGCTTTTGTAAGCTTATGCACGACAGTTGCGTGCAGGTAGCGTTGGACAGCAGCAGCGCTGAGGCAGGAGCGCGTACCAGGACCTTTTGGAGTTTCTTTTGATCACCTTGTATTTCCATTTCCTCATTGTACTTAAAAGATTTTAATATAGTGAATATGTAGTGATGTTGTTTTGTGACTTGGTTATGCTTGTGGTTATGCTCCATTACAAAAAAAATTCATTCTGAAAATCCTCCTTGTAGGATCCCAGGATCGAAATCTGGCATTTGATTACCAGGAGCCGAGAATGGGGCACTACGGAGGCTGTCGACACCGGATTCGGCAATCGGGATTCATGTGAATTCAATTTTTGAGTTTGGGGCGTGACACTACACCTATTCCTATTCTCAACTACCTAACCTGAACCTAAACCTAAACTTGAAAACCCAAACCAAAACCCAATCTTGAACCCGAACCCGATTTCCTAAACATAAACCTTAACCTATTCTCAATTCCCTAAACCTATAACCTATAACCTACCTATAACCTTAACCTAAAACCTAAACCTTAACCTATTCTCAATTCCCTACAACTATAACCTATAACCTACCTATAACCTTAACCTAAAACCTAAACCTATTCTCATCTACCTAACCTAAACTTGAAAACCCAAACCAAAACCCAATCTCGAACCCGAACCCGATTTCCTAAACCTAAACCTTAGCCTATTCTCAATTTCCTAAACCTATAACCTATAACTTAAAACCTAAAACCTAAATGTGTTCTCAAATTCCTAAACCTAAACCTACACCTATTCATATTCTCAACTACCTAACCTAAACCTAAATCTAAACTTGAAAACCCAAAGCAAAACCCGATCCCGAACCCAAATCTGATTTCCAAAACCTAAACCTTAACCTATTCTCAATTCCCTGCAGCTATAACCTATAACTTACCTATAACCTTAACCTAAATCCTAAACCTTAACCTATTCTCAATTCCCTATAGCTATAACCTATAACCTACCTATAACCTTAACCTAAAACCTAAATGTGTTCTCAAATCCCTAAACCTAAACCTACACCTAATCCTATTCTTAACTACCTAACCTAAACCTAAACCTAAACTTGAAAACCCAAACCTAAACCCGATTTCCTAAATCTAAACCTTAACCTATTCTCAATTCCCTAAACCTAAACCTAAAACTTAAATGTATTCTCAAATTCCTAAACCGAAACCTATACATAATCTTAATCTCAACTCCCTAACCTAAACCTAAACCTAAACTTGAAAACCCAAACCTAAACTCGATCCCGAACCCAAACCCAATTTCTTAAACCTAAACCTTAACCTAAATTCTCAATTCCCTAAACCTTAACCTATAACCTAACCTAAACCTAAACCTATAACCTGCACTTATAACCTAAACCTAAACCTATATAACCTAAACCTAAGCTTAAAACCTAAACCTAAACCTAAAACCTAAATGTATTCTCAAATCCCTAAACCTAAACCTACACCTAATTATAATCTCAACTCCCTAACCTAAACCTAAATCTAAACTTGAAAACCCAAACCTAAACCCGATTCCGAACTCGAACCCGATTTCCTAAACCTAAACCTTAACCTATTCTTAATTCCCTAAACCTATAACCTATAACCTACCTATAACCTTAACCTAAAACCTAAACCTTAACCTATTCTCAATTCCCTACAGCTATAACCTTAACCTAAAACCTAAACCTTAACCTATTCTCAATTCCCTACAGCTATAACCTATAACCTACCTATAACTTTAACCTAAAACTTAAATGTGTTCTCAAATCCCTAAACCTAAAACTCAACCTAATCATATTCTCAACTACCTAACCTAAACCTAAACCTAAACTTGAAAACCCAAACTAAAACCCAATCCCGAACCCGAACCCGATTTCCTAAACCTAAACCTTAACCTATTCTCAATTCTCTAAACCTATAACCTATAACCTACCTATAACCTTAACCTAAAACCTAAACCTTAACCTATTCTCAATTCCCTACAGCTATAACCTATAACCTACCTATAACCTTAACCTAAAACCTAAACCTTAACCTATTCTCAATTCCCTAAACCTATAACCTAAAACCTAAACCTTAACCTATTCTCAATTCCCTACAGCTATAACCTATAACCTACCTATAACCTTAACCTAAAACCTAAACTTAAAACCTAAATATGTTCTCAAATCCCTAAACCTAAACCTACACCTAATCCTATTCTCAACTCCCAAACCTAAACCTAAACCTAAACTTGAAAACCCAAACCTAAACCCGATCCCGAACCCGAACCCGATTTCCTAAACCTAAACCTTAACCTATTCTCAATTTCCTAAACCTAAACCTAAGACCTAAATGTATTATCAAATCCCTAAACCTACACCTACACCTACACCTAATCCTAATCTCAACTCCCTAACCCAAACCTAAACCTAAACTTGAAAACACAAACCTAAACCCGATCCCGAACCCAAACCCGATTTCCTAAACCTAAACCTTAAACCTATTCTCAATTCCCTAAACCTAAACCTAAGACCTAAATGTATTCTCAAATTCCTAAACCTAGACCTACACCTACACCTAATCCTAATCTCAACTCCCTAACCCAAATCTAAACTTAAACTTGAAAACCCAAACCTAAACCCGATCTCGAACCCGAATGTATTCTCAAATCCCTAAACCGAAACCTACAACTAATCCTAATCTCAACTCCCTAACCTAAACCTAAACCTAAAC
Organism: Magnolia kwangsiensis; assembly: GCA_037074715.1. Classification (NCBI taxonomy): domain Eukaryota; kingdom Viridiplantae; phylum Streptophyta; class Magnoliopsida; order Magnoliales; family Magnoliaceae; genus Magnolia; species Magnolia kwangsiensis. The sequence goes on along the minus strand of CM073578.1, from coordinate 6,597,389 downwards.
TTGAAAACCCAAACCTAAACCCGATCCCGAACCCGAACCCGATTTCCTAAACCTAAACCTTAACCTATTCTCAATTCCCTAAACCTAAACCTAAGACCTAAATGTATTTTCAAATCCCTAATCCTAGACCTACACCTAATCCTAATCTCAACTCCCTAACCTAAACCTAAACCTAAACTTAAAAACCCAAACCTAAACCTGATCCCAAACCCGTATCCGATTTCCTAAACCTAAACCTTAACTTATTCTCAATTCCCTAAACCTAAACCTAATACCTAAATGTATTCTCAAATCCCTAAACTTAGACCTACACTTAATCCTAATCTCAACTCCCTAACCCAAACCTAAACCTAAATTTGAAAACTCAAACCTAAACCCGATCCCAAACTCGAATGTATTAATTCTCAAATCCCTAAACTGAAACCTACAACTAATCCTAATCTCAACTCTCTAACCTAAACCTAAACCTAAACTTGAAAACCCAAACCTAAACCCGATCCCGAACCCAAATCCAATTTCCTAAACCTAAACCTTAACCTATTCTCAATTCCCTAAACCTAAACCTAAAACTTAAATGTATTTTCAAATCCCTAAATCGAAACCTATACCTAATCCTAATCTCAACTCTCTAACCTAAACCTAAACCTAAACTTGAAAATCTAAACCTAAACTCGATCCCGAAGCTGAACCCGATTTCCTAAACCTAAACCTTAACCTATTCTCAATTCCCTAAACCGTAGCTTATAACCTAAACCTAAACCTTAACCTAAACTAAACCTACAACTTTAACCTAAACCAAAACCTATGACCTATAACCTATAACCTAAACACCTAAACCTAAACCTTAACCTATAACCTAAACCTAATTCTAAATGTATTCTCAAATTCCTAAACCTAAACCTACACCCAATCTTAATCTCAACTCCTTAAACCTAAACCTAAACTTGAAAACCCAACCTAAATCCAATCCCGAACCCGAACCTGATTTCCTAAACCTAAACGTTAACCAATTTTCAATTCCCTAAACCTATAGCTTATAACCTAAATCTAAACCTTAACCTAAAGCTATAACCTTAACCTAAACCTAAACCAAAACCTATGACCTAAAACCTTAACCTATAACCTATAACCTAAACTTGTAACCTATAACCTAACCTTAACCTATAACCTAAAACTTAAACCTAAGCCTAAGCCTAAGCCTAAAACTTAAATGTATTCTCAAATTCCTAAACTTAAACCTACACTTAATTCTAATCTCAACTCCCTAACCTAAACCTAAACCTAAACTTGAAACTCAAACCTAAACTCGATCCCAAACCTGAATTTGATTTTCTAAATCTAAACCTTAACCTATTCTCAATTCCCTAAACCTATAGCTTATAACCTAAACCTAAACCTTAACCTAAACGTAAACCTAAACCTATAACCTATAACCTAAACCTAAACTTAAAACCTAAATGTATTCTCAAATCCCTAAACCTAAACCTACACGTAATCCTAATCTCAACTCCCTAACCTAAACCTAAACCTAAACCTAAACTTGAAAATCCAAACCTAAACCCGATCCTGAACCCGAACCCGATTTCCTAAACTTAAACCTTAACCTATTCTTAATTCCCTGAACCTATAGCTTATAACCGAACCTATAGCTTATAACCTAAACCTAAACCTATAACCTATAATCTAAACCTATAATCTAAACCTAAACCTAAACCTAAAACCTAAATGTATTCTCAAATCCTTAAACCTAAACCTACACCTAATTCTAATCTCAATTCCCTAACCTAAACCTAAACCTAAACCTAAACTTGAAAATCCAAACCTAAACCCGATCCCGAACCCGAACCTGATTTCCTAAACCTAAATATTTATCTATTCTCAATCCCACATCGTCTGCTAAATCCAATGTTTATTGTATTGGAATGGAATAAAAGATTGGCCTAAACGACCCAAAGACCTTCAAATTCATATGTAGCGCACCTGATTATTGGACTTAATTTTTTGGCCTCACATGATCATCATGGTGGAATAAACCTGTTGTATGGGTTGAATGTGATGAACACAGCCTAAAAATGCTTTACCTTGACACTTTCTAGGGAAAAATCAAAAGGGAAAAAAAGGTATTTTGGTCAATTGATTCCCCTAAAAGCATATTTCAACCTTATAATTAATGACATATTTTTTAATTCATTTATTTTATCTTTGTTGAATGCTACATTTTGACTTTTTTTTTCTTGTGTGCAGGATTTTAATTAATCGTGCCTAAATTTAGGCCTACATGTACTTCAGCCTTTTGACGCCACTCATGCTAGGAGTAGACCACAGAGGATTTTTTTTTTTTTTTAATTTATTTTTATTCAAGACCATTTTCAATTTATTGTTGTAAATAATAATTTTTTTATTATTGTGAAGTAATATAAATTTTGTTTAATATTTAGTTTTAATTGTATTGTAACATTTTTTTATGTTTAAAATATTAAAAAATACAGGTTTCAATTGAATTATATTGGTTTTTCATTAGCAGGTCTTTCAACATCTGGGACGGTCTAAGACCGTCCTTTTTAGTCTAAAACAGTTTAAATAGGACGACTGAAAACAGTCCTTTTTAGGGACGGTCTAAGACCATCCTTTTTAGGACTATTAGAGACAGCTTTTAACCGTCCTTTTTAAGGATGGTCTATGACCGTCCTTTGCAGGGATGGTCCATATCCGTCCTTTGCAGGGACGGTCCATATGGTTCATCAGAGACTGCCTATAACAGTCCTTTTTAGGGACGGTCTAAGACCGTCCTTTTTAGGACCATTAGAGATAGCTTTTAACCGTCCTTTTTAAGGACGGTCTATGACCGTCCTTTGCAGGGACGTTCCATATCCATCCTTTTACGGTTCATCAGACACTGCCTATAACAGTCTTTTTTGTTGACGGTCATGGACCGTCCTTTTTAGCTTCAAAACAGACATTTACTATAGACGGTCTATGACTGTCTTTCTTTAGAGACGGTCTGTGACCGTCCTCTTTTAGAGACGGTTTATGGCCGTCCTTTAAGTAATACGACGCCCCAAAATATGACGGCCCTTGCGACGGTCCAAGACTGTCCTTTATGGCCCTTTGAGACGGTTTTCGGCCATCCTTTTTTTGCTGTTTTGGCGTAGTGAATGAAAACTGGTGGTGGTGGTTCAGGTGGGCATGCAGCTGGTAGTGGGTAGAGAAAGAAAGAGAAGAAAGAGAAAGGGAAAGGGAAAGAGAAATCTAGGGTGCTAAACACGACGAAAAAAATTCAAATTGAGGGGGTTTTGAATTCAGGGGTTTCAAATCCACGCTCTGGCCATTACGTTTGTGCAATCAATCTTGTAATCAAGGTGGGCCAGCCATTTAGTTGAGAGCGAGTCAAGATAACTTAGATTGAGCCCCAAAATGATCTGACCGATATTTCACAGGCATTTGGATGGCTCCTGATCAACGGCTGTCCCTGCATTTTTTTTTTACAAACTGCACCATGGCTCGCCTTCACCTTTCAAGTATGGGCCCACCTTTCACAAGATAAGGCTGGCATGCAGAAAATGGTGAATATCGAACAGGACGGTATCATTCATTTCCAACTCAACGCCCACATTGGGATCCAACCTAAGACCAAATTATAGATTCAAAGAATCCCGTAAGACTTGAAGATCTCGGGATCTTCAGGAGATAAGATCAAATCCCGATAGTCGCACGAACCTATAATCTCGGGAAGATCCTGGATCATATCAAGATATCAGGAAAGAATTCCCATGGCGAGGGATCCTATCTCTCCTATAAATATATGAGCATCTCCTATCGTTTGAGGTACGTTCACACAAACCCTAAGACTCAACTGGTCTCTTTTCTGTAGATCCTACCCCACTTTCAAAGACCTCAAGCCTGACTTAGGCATTGAAGAGTCCCCTGTATAAGTCAGGGTCTCCTTTGTCTCTCACCTTCTGTGCAAGTACAGGAAGGTGTGCTGTGGAGGGTCTGTCGGAAAACTGCATCAATAGTTTGGGTTTGTGTTGATGATACTGTGAAACAATCCAATTATCTGATATGTTACTAAAATTACATCAATAAAATAATCTAAACAATTCAAAGTTTGCCCATCTAAATGGACATTGAAAACATTGGTAAGTTGCTTGTTTGTGACACCCTGATCCATAGCTCAAGTGGTAGACTGAGTGAAAGATACCTCGTTTCAGCACTGAGGCCTTGGTATCGATTCCCTAATGGGGGTGGCTAACAGTGAAGTGTGAACTGACATTGGGTTTATAAATTTTTTTTAAAAAAGTTGTTTGTTTGTGATCCTTATGTTTGTAGCCAACCCAAGGCTCGAAATTACCTCATTTAGGTAAAGTATATATTTCAATGGGCTTATTACAATCATTCTGTCAAATATTACATACGCACGCAAACCAATAATATATGTTCTTGTGAATATATTGAAAAAATTCTATTGCATTTCAATTCCACCCATTTACTCACATCCAAACAAAGTAATTGGATTTCAAATTCATTCCATTTACTCCCATATAGACACATTTGAGTAAGTTGTTTACATCCAATTCCATTTTCATGTGCCTCAATATACAAGTTCCAAACAAACTTTTATTGCATTCCACAATAAGTGATAAGTGAAGAGAGGAGTTGGCAAAAAATTTTAAAAAAAAGCAAGAAAAAAAAACCCTTGAATTTTCTATACCACTTAAAAGAAAAAATCATTAAGTGATAAGTGCTAAAACTAAGTTTTACCAAACAAGCTCGTAGTTGGCCAATATGTCATTCCTTGTTCCTTTTCTTTATAAAAAAAAAAAAAAAAACTTTCGTATTTGCAGTAACATTTACTACTAGGAACAACAACAACATTTGCTACTAGGAACAACAGAAGTGGGTGGTACCCTAACCATGGGTCATTGATGTATTCATTGTATATCCATGCTGTCGTCCAACCATTTTGCCAGTTTATTTTAGCGCATGGTCCTAAAAATGAAGTAGATACAAATCTCAGGTGAACCATGCCAAAGGAAACAATAGTTATTAACTGTTAAAAACTTTTTATGGGCCATCAAGTTATATATTTAGGTTTTTCCCTTCATCAACGTCTACGTGACCTTACCAACAAGTTAGATGGTAAATAAACATTACGCAGACCATTGGAAGTTTTTTATGGTGGGCGTTGACCACTGTTTCTTGTGGTGTGGTCCACCCAAGATTTATATCTGCTTCATTTTTGGGACCATGCACTAAAATAAGATGGACAAATGAATGAATGGTGTGGGTATATACAATGCGTACATCAAGGTGGGCCCACAGTTAGGTCCAACTCACATGGCTGGTTCCCAGGTGGTGGCCGCTAATCTGGAGGGAGATTGGATACTGCACCGTCTGTCCCGAGCTCCACACAGGCAGGGTCTCTAAGGGGCCCACCATGATATATGGGTACCTACACTGTCTGTCCATCCATTTTGCCATATCATTTTGGGTATAAGCTCAGAAATAAGGCAGATCAAAGGCTCTAGTAGACCACACCACAGGAATCAACGGTGATAGTCGCGTTCCTAGGGCTCATCGTCATGTTTATTTCCCATCTAACTTGTTCATAAGGTCATATACACCTCCTGGATAAAGGAAAACACGCATCAACTTAATTCAAAACTTCTGTGGCCTAATTATTTTTTCAACGGTAAGCTTTTAATCCACATTGTGTGGTCCACTTAAGCCTTGCAACTGCCTCATTTTTTTATATTTAATCTTAAAATGATATGATAAAATGGACGACCAGTGTGGATAAAACACATACTTCATAGTGGCCCCCTAGAGCCCCCGGTTGTGTGAGCTCAAGACAGGCAGGGGTAGTATCCTATCCCCCTCCCGTTAATCCAAACATCATTACTGATGTGGTGGTACGTGATTGAGCACATTTTGTTAATACAAATAGCATTCGGTGTGGCCCTGTACTACTGGGCTCACCTTGGTCATGTATTATTTCTGGTATATTCATGCTGTCCATCCGTTTTTCTCCTAAATCCTTGTAAATCATGCAATAAATTAAAAATGAATCAGATTCAAATCTCAGGTGGACCACACTATAGATAACAGTGGTATTAATCATTTAAAATTTTCCATGGGCCACGAAAGTTTTGGATCTAAGTTAATTTTTGTGTTCTCCTTTCGTACAGGTATTTATAACCTTATCAACAGGTGAGATGGCTAATAAACATTACAGTGGCCTCTAGGAAGTTTTTAATGGTAGGTGTTTGATCACCAGCTTTTCCTATAATTGGGATCGAATACAGCTGATCATGCTCTAAAATGAGCTAGCAAAATGGATCATGTGCAGATATACAAGAAATACATCAAGGTGGACGGTGTTTACACAGTATTTTTGGCACTATGACATGGACTAACGGGAATATGTTATGTAGAGGCACCACATGCTTAGCATAATCAGAAATGCATGTACTCACATCCAAAGGAAATATTCAGCATTACGCTTAGCATAATCAGAAATGCATGTACTCGCATCTGAAGGAAATATTCAGTGTTACGTATTCTATCATTATTATAACGGTATAGACTCCTATCAAGTCCTTTTTATGAAGATGAACTGTATTATAACGGTATAAGCTCCTATCAAGTCCTTTTTATGAAGACGAACTGTCGTACGCCACGTGGCTACAATAAACATGCCTATTAAATGAGGGATGTGCATAATACAGCTATCAAATACCTGCCGGGTGAGCGTATCTCATCTCACAACTAGACATGATATCATCAAGAGGGCTGTCTCTTACAATCCTTCTCCAAAATGAGAGATTTTTCCAGAGACATTTGGAGAGTCAGCAATGATTCAGAATATTTCGAATGCCGGAAGGTCGAATGGGTATGCAAGCCAACGTGGACCCAACCTCAAACCATGATCATAGATGGACGACTAAACTTAAATCAAATCTCATTCTGCATGATGATCGGAATTAAGAGAATGTGAGATCTAATATATCTAAATGATAGATCAATTTCAAGGTCAAATCCCTCCAACACTCTACACCATCACCTTTTGGTGATCGGATAAAGGAGGGGATTTGATCCGGATCATCCAACACCTGGAAGTGGACAAGGTGGGCCATCAAAAGGTGTTGGATGATTACATTCGATAGGGATCAACCCTTAAGGTTCTCGGATTCTGATTTGATTGTTTCTGTCAAAGGAACCCAGGGGTGTTATGCCCAATCTTTAATGGGCCAAGAAGATCGCCACGAAGAATTAGCTACAAAAAGAAGATCTGAGAAGCTAGTGAACTCATGGCTCTTCCTTTCCTAAGCCAATCCAAATCTTTTAAAGCAGCTTGCATATCCGAAAAGCCAACACGAGGAATCTTGAAACCTAGCAAAGTACTTCCGTCACTTTGAGAAAGCTATAAAAGGAATATCCAAAGAAGAGCTCGAGACCCCATGCCAAACATATTTATCTATATGTCTACATTACTTTCATGTTTATTTTACTTTTCTTAGCTTAGTTCGCTACTGCCTAGTAGCTCCCCTAGTAGTACTACTCGCGGCACTGAGTAGTTAACTTCATGACCACTCAACACTTCTTCTGAAATTTTGCAGTTAATCAATGAAAACAAAGACTGATTCAGCGTAGTAAGCCATGTTAAAGGCCTTAGTCTATAGCTCCTTACCTAACTCAACATTACTTAACATATTTCGGGCTCTCTACAAGAGACTCTGATTCATACATTCCGCCACACCATTTTGCTCTGGTGTGTGCTTAACTATGTCATGATGTACGATCCCCTCATCTTTACAAAATACATTGAATTTCTTCAATTGTATGTCCTTAATACTTTCAATTTTTGTCATGATTGTTCTTCTACCATCACCTTCCTCACCTTAAGGTGGTGAAAACATTGGATTTATACTTCATAAAGTAAACTACTCATTTTTAACATAGTCATTTATAAATGAGACAAAAAAATGAATCCATAAACCACGGACGATGACCCCTATGCATCTGAATGCATGTAATATAGAACACTCTTACTTACATATTTTTTAGATTTAAAAGACAACCGTGATTGTTTACCATATATATAATGCTCACATATATTATAATCAATACTTTTAGAAATATGAATAAAGCAATGATAAGAAAGTACATTTATATTGCGCTTGCTCATGTGGCCTAGTTGCGCATGCCACAAACGTGCCGACGTGGACTCTAATACAGACGTTGTTGCTCCACCTGATACGGTATTTTCGATCAGCTTCTAAAGGTTACCGCTCCATAATACTTTCATTACTATGAGTGCTCATTTTGAAACTTTTAAGACATGATCAAATGTGGTGAACTTTCACCCAAGTGCATCGAGAGCCTCCAGAGAAATTAGATTCCTCCTCAACTTAAGAACGTGTCTCACATCCATCAAGATACACTTCATTCCATCATACATCTTGATGCACATCATTCCAATTCCAACAACCTTATAGGCAATGTTATTGCCCATAAACACATGTCTACAATCGCACTCGCTGTAACTGATGAACCAATCTCATTGAAAGGTCATGTGGTATGAAGCCCCTGAATTCAAAATCCGCTGATTGTTGAGATACCCAGATTTTAATGCGGTCAGTAGGGGTACACATAGAACCGGTAAACTGGACCAGAACCGACCAAACCGTACGATTTGATCCGGTTCTGAAGTACACCAGTTTCGGTTCCGATTCTGGTTCTAGTTCCGGTTCCGAAAATGAGAGAACCGATTAGTTTGGTTCGGTTCTCGGTTTGGGGTTATGTAGAACCAAACCGTGGAATCAACTGTGGAACCGAACCTAGAACCAAACTTAGAACTGGTCCATCCCAAGCAATAATTTTATTTTTTAAAAAAAAAAACCCTAATCTAATCATTCTCTCTTCACGTTGCCCCTGGATCCTTACCACCCCATTCCATTCTCTCCTTCTCCCTCTCCCAGAAGACAACCACCCACCGGTCGCCCACCACTGACCGCCCAACACTTCACCTCACCTAGTCGAATGCCGGTAGCCACGGTCTCTCTCTCTCTCTCTCTCTCTCTCTCTCTCTCTCTCTCTCTCTCTCTCTCTCTCTCTCTCTGGACATGGTTGCATTAAAAAAAAAAACATGTAATTGGGTGGATTATAAAAAGCCCAAAATCCTAGAACCGATTCGGAATTGATCTGATTTTTACAGTCCAGTTCCAGTTTGGTTATAGGTTGTAAACAGTTCGGTTTCGGTTATGATTTTCCTGGAACCGTTAAAAATAGTTCGGTTCTGGTTTTGCCCTAGAACCAGACCGAACCGACCCGTGTGCACCCCTAGCGGTCAGAACATCACAATCACACATCTCCTCAGTAGATTCTATTGTATTGACCTCTTTCAGTGTTTCATCTGATCTTTCTCCCTTCTGGGCTTTAGGATTATGACAATCATTCTTCATATGCCCCTGTATCTCACAATTATAGCACTTCATCTTTTCCTTGCCTTAGATTTAAATCGAGATCATGAGTTCCCATTTTCACGCTCAAAATTTCTTTCCCTAGCTACCAATGCATTCTAGAGGAACCACCACCACTGGCCTTCTTTCTCAACCTCTTCACTTGAATGGCTGAAATGACATTTTCGAGATTTATGGTCTCCCTACCGTGGCACATAGTTCTATGAAGCTTTCGTAAGACTATAGAAGAGACTTCAATTGAATTAGGTCTTGTTCTTCTGACGTAGGGATGAACGTGATGAGGTCGAGCACCGTCTTCCTCAAGAGGATAATTGTTCCGAATCCATGAAACTTCTCTGGACTCCTCATAGAGGCTTCTCGAATCCACAAGAAAGAAAGCAAGAAAAATAGAAAATAAATTCTATAAAATTCAAAATTGATTAGTGAATGAAATAAACAAGTTCACAACCCTTTAAATAGGGATACCAAGAAATGAGAGAGAAATCAGAAGCAAACTATAACTAAAACTCTTAGAATTCGCAACTTACTATAAATAGTAAACTTACTATTTATAGACGGTCGTGATGTCTACTAATGCGCAAGGTTTTCGGCCAAAAATAGTAAGTGTCCTATTTGGCTTCACCAAATTGTTTTCCTAATTATTTTAAGCTCTTTTCGTGTTGGGCGCAACTCCTAAAGCCCAACGGATGAAGAGTTATAATCAAATTAAAACTTACTATTTATAGTAAAAACTGAATTAGAATAGGGAAATGACAGTCGATCCGGGGGTATTTCGCAAATCCGTCCTGCGAAACCTGGCGTAGTGGGTTAGTCAGCCAAAGTAGCTCCCTCTACCACAAAATCATATATTTTATGCCTGATAACTCATTCCGGATTGTGAGATACACCTGATCTAATGTCCTACGGTCCGGATCATTTATGTCGTCAACCAAGCCTTTTCTGATCCATCTTGACCATGAAATTGTCCGCTACCCACTCTACATCATCTTTCACTTCAATCTTCACTTCCATACTCATTAATTTACAAAGTAAGTGATTAAACGCACAGATGTGATCATTAAGATCAGATTCTTCCACCATCTTCATATTATAAAATTGCTTTTTAAGATACAAACAATTAGAAAGAGAATTCGTCATGTACAAGCTTTCTAACTTAGCCCAAAGTACCACGGTGGTCTTTTAATGAAGGACATTATAAAGAATCTCATCGGATATGCATAATTGAACCGAGGTTTTCGCTCTCTTATTAAGTTTTTCATACTCTTCATCATACATAGTTGTGGGATGCTTCGCTACACTAAAGAGTGCTTGTTGTAATCATTGTTGAACTAGAAAGTATCTTATCCTTTCATAATTTAAAGTTATTTCTCTTAGTGAACTTTTTAGTTTCATACTTACTGTTCGACCCCTTCATCGACATGTTTCAAATTCAAACTTGAATCCCAACGTATTTCTATGATACCACTTTGTTGGGAGCCATGGAAGAAAACCCTGAATTCGAATGAAACACATGAAAGATAAATGCAACAAAGTATGCACATAAACACACGATTTTACGTGAAAAAATCATTGTGGAAAAAAAAAACCACTACATAAAGCGACAACAAATCCACTACAATAAATGAATTACAAGAGATAGATCTTACTTGCAAACATAAAACCCTTCAAAAAATCCTAGTCTTCCTCTAAAACAAGCCCTTCAAACTCTTAAATTGCTTAAAATAACCCTAATCCCACATTACACCCATATATATAGCATGACAATTGGAATAGGAAACTAATCACGCAATTTCACAAAATCACGTGCTTCGTCGATCTAAGCATTGATCGATCGGTTTCAATTGATCACACCCTCATGTGTCAATTAATCAAACGTGCTCAAAACCGTTAAGAGAGTTTACATGAATTTTTTGAATTATGTCGATCGATCGAACTTATACAAAACTGTCCAGAGATCAATTTGTATGATTTGTGGTTCACTTGATCGATTGAGCAGGTTATTCGATCGCTTGAGACCCATGTTTCATGTACAGATTGAAGACATCACGACAACATAATTCTGCATATGCTCAATGTTATGACTGAATCATAGTTTTCCTTCATGGCATTTATTCTCTCCTTATGCTCTGGTACAAAATATTTTTTTTTCTTCTTTTGCATATCTTACAAGCGGGGTCCCCATATTTGTTATCTAAGCCATTACTCTAGTGAGTCCCACTGTGCATGGACATGTCCCTTACGTGACCTACCCTACTACATAAAAGGTCGAGCTTGGATTCATTCTTGAAATAAACATCATAGGATAGGCTCAAGCTTATTGGTTTTAGCTTATCATGGTTGAGCTGAGCTTTGGTTCTACATTCTAGGTCAGGCTTGGATAGACCTTGGCTTGGCTTTAGCCCAATTTTTTCACAACTCTACTAGTAAGTAATTATCATGCATGTAACATTTATTTAAATGAATATAAAAAACATGACCCACTTTTCGTTACTTTTGAATCGCATGATTGTAACAAATTCATCTAAAACTTTATGATTTATTAAAACTTACAATGTGTTTGTAAAATCTCCATACTTGCAATGGTGATTGTGAATTAGAAATTAAATTAAATGTCCAAGCTTAAAAAGTGCTTACGAAATCTTCAAACTTTAGTTTAATTTTTTTCATATATATATTTGTTTTAAAATATTTTTAAAATTTTGATTAAAATAAAAATTATTTAATTCTTATTTTTTTAACTTCTATTCTTTATGTATCTATTAGGATCTGAACTAATTAAGATGTTGGAGGAAACTAAGTCATCTGAGGTACAATTTAATTTGTATTTCATTTTTTTCCTTTTAAGACTGCATGCAAGCATCTTCCTAGTAAATAGTTCTTATTCTCATGAAAACACTCACATATTTTGTCATTTCTTTAATGTGATAAGGCCCACTGGGATGATTATGAAGGTCATCCAACCAATTGATAAGGCAGTATGAAGTAAAAAACACAAATATAAGCTTGATCCAAACTTCTTTCCTAAACCTATAGTAAATGATCATTAAAAACTTCTTGTGAGCCACAATAAGTTTTGGATCAAGTTATATTTATGTGTTCTCTTCATCCAGATTTTTACAATCTTATCAATAGGTTGGATAGCAAATAAACATTCCAGTGGACCCCATAAAGTTTTTAATGGTCAAGATTCAATATGATTGTTTCCTGTACCATGATCTAAATGAGATTTGTATCTACTTCATTTTTTGAATCATTTCCTAAAATGAGTTTTTAATATAGATATTCAGCATGGATTTAATCCACATACATCAAAGATGGCTCATAGTAAGGGATTCGACCCATCTCTGTGGATCTAGGGATATATGGAAGAAAAGTGAAAAATATTTTCATTTTATATCTTAATTATTTAGAAAAAAATATAAATAATAATAATAATAAATCAATTCAACAGAAAAATGGAATATGACCTCTAGTTGCATCTTTGACTGAGAGCGTTGAAGGTAAAGTTGATACAGCAAAGCTTCCAACATCTAAGATAGATCAGCTTCTATTTCTAAGTGATCCAGGGTCTTTTTTATTTAACCAGCTGAACCATATATTGGGGACTGTGATCTTCTTGGCCTAACCGGCTGAACCGCATTGTTACGGGTCTTTCTTGGCCGAGCAGGAAAGGTTAACCACTCCCATCCCTAAATCACTAAGCCCTGATATATATTTGGTCCATTCGATGTTAGGGATTTTGACCTGCGGAATCACACAGATCTAGATCTAGGATAGCAATTCAATGGCACCAAGCACACAAGAGAACACAGAGAACACCCAGATTTAACGTGAAAAATCCTTGCGGGAAAAAACCACGGCACAAAGCGACAAATCTCCACTATGAAAGCATCAATTACAAAGAGAAAAGACTTACCCGATTCGAACAACCTCGAATCTCCCCCTTGGTACACCCTTTGATAACCCTAGAACTCTTTAGAAAGCCCTTAGCATCACTTAAAATAACCTTAGAGATCCCTATTTATAGTTTAGGAAACTTCTCTTCCGCATTCCAGTTGCGAAAGGACTCTAATCCGCAGTTTCGCGCAAAATCGTGGAGCAAACTGCATAACCTACAACTAGTCGTAGCTCTCCTATGACTGGTCGTAGACCCCTATGACTGGTCCAGGACCCCGAAAAAAAATAGCACAACTTGCTGAACTTTAAGTCGTGACAGGGCTCGAACCTATGACCGGTCGAGCGCCTCCCATGACCAGTCGTGGTTCCCCCACGACCGGTCGAGAAACATGAAAAACTTGAAGATTGAAGGCTTCTCCTCAACAATCTCCACCAAGTCTTCATTCTTCAACCATGTAGCTCCTTGACCTCTTCTCTTATTTTTACATATCATCATAGCTTCTTGTGCATACTCCGTCTTTCTTTTACGCCATCGCCAATCCCAGAGAAGTTATGTAAGACCCGTATCCTAATTCGCACTGTTCCGTTGATTCCCGCGACCCTTCTCGTCAAATTCCGGCAATCCGCGACTTATGGTTGAAGTTGCGCACGACCGTAAGTCGTATCCTATTCATTTGAGCCGGCTTAATCCGAGACTTGTATCATTGCGACCGCACCGTCGCCGCGGTTCCAACGCCGCAACTCACGCACTGATCCGATACCCAGACGATGAGATACGGACCCACGTACAGTTCGAACAAAAATACCGCGCGTTGCAAATCCTAAGGAATCTCTATAAAGTGTCCCATCAATCACATCAATCAATCCTATCAATCACCTCTCATGTCAAGTACAAGCACCCATGCTTCCTTCCTCCACAAGTCAAGCAACCACCCAAGTCAACTAACACATCACCTCACCCATCACTCACATCCATCAACCATCATCCCTTCACATCACTCCATCTCTCATTAATCACACCTCTCTCTCTCTCATTTCTCAACACTCCAAACCCAAGTAAGGGAGCCCTCTCACGTCCAAGCTCTTCTCATGAGAATGTGTATTCTGGTGGCCCACTTCCCATCTCCAAATCCCATCATCCTAGCCATCCATTTCCCATCTCCACCATCAAAGTGAAGCTCTAGGAGACCGGCTATCCAACGGACCAAGAAGATCAAGAGGTGGGTGCTTTGATAGAGTAGTTTTCATGTTTTTAAGGTGGGCCAAGTGAGGCCAACCGATCAATGGTTTGGATCTCACTTGGGACCCTAAGATGTGGCCAATGGCTCATCTTGATCATCAAGATCATTCCATGATGGGGCCATTCTCCATGGACCCCATCATGATGTTTACTTTCCTTGTATTGAGGAGGTCATCTAGACCGTCCATTTCTAGTGGAGTGGGATCTCCACCGTCGATCTTTTGTTGATGGTCCATATGCAAGGGGACCTTTGATGTATGATTGGATGATTGAAACGGAGGGCCCACAGTGCCGGGGTCCCTCCATCACGCGTGTCTCACTCTATTTCTCTCCCCCTCTCTTCTTTATTTATTTTTTTTCTTGTATGCTAATGTAGCTATGTGGCCCACTTGGATTAGCCCCATCATGAAATATGTATTTTATCCAAACCATCCATGGGTGGGGCCCATCTTAAATGTACATCCATTTGGGGTGGCCCACCTAATCAGGCCCCACCTTGAATGTATTTCATGCAACCCAAACAAAAAAAAAAAAAAAGAAGAAGAAAGAAGAGACGTCCAGGCGCTGGACGTCACTGGAGTAAACCAAAAAAAGAAAAAAAGAAAATATAAAGGCCAATGGGGTGGGCCACTTGTACGGGGCCCACCTTGATGTATGTATACAATCCGTGCCATTCATCCTCTTCCCCAACTTATTTTAGGCGTTGAACCGAAAGATGAGGAAGATCCGGATATCTAGTGGGCCATGGTGTTGAAAATACCATCAATACCATTGAAATCCTTCCAGATTTCTGTTTACACGATGAAAGAGGCTCGATATTGGACTCGTTGGATTCGTTGTGGGTTGTAGAATCCAATGGAAGGAGTGGATTCTTCAGATGTGGGTCCCACGCAATAAAAACCCTGAAGAAACAGGTTTTCAAAGAAAAAAAAAAATTTCATTTTTGAGGCAGCAGAGCTTGCTGCCTCTGCTCATGTCAGACGCCCCTAGCGGGCGGGCGGACAGAGGACGCCAAAAGGGGGTCCCACGGCTGTTGGTGTGGGCCCCACCTTAATGTTTACTTACCATCCGATCTGTCCATAAGGTGGCCCACCCTCTGAGGTGGGCCCTCTCCAAAAATGAGGCACATCCAAAGCTCAGGCGGCCCACACCACAAGAAACAGTGGTGATTAAATTCCACCATTGAAACCTTTTTGGGGTCCACACAAGTTTTGGATCAAGCTGAAATCTGTTTTTCCTATTCATTCAGGTCTGCATGCCCTTATCAATGTGTTGGATGGAAAATAAATATTATGGTGGGCCTCGCATGGGACCCACAGCAATGCATGTGTCTGAAATCCACCGTTCGTACGGACGGTGGAGCCCACTGTAATGTGCTTGTGAGCGTGCGTGGGTGTGTACGTGTGTGTGTGTGTGCGTGTGTGTGTGTGCACGTGTGAGTGCACATGTGCATGTGCATGTGGGTATGTGTGTGTATATATACATAAATATATAATATTATATATATTACCTATAATATTATATA
This sequence comes from Magnolia kwangsiensis, assembly GCA_037074715.1. Lineage (NCBI taxonomy): Eukaryota > Viridiplantae > Streptophyta > Magnoliopsida > Magnoliales > Magnoliaceae > Magnolia > Magnolia kwangsiensis. The sequence goes on along the minus strand of CM073578.1, from coordinate 6,581,245 downwards.
TATATATATATATATACATACATATATATATATATACTGTATATAGATTATATAACATATTAAAATGATGGTGGGCCTTCATGTGACCCCCGCCATGATGCATGTGTTGCATCTAAACTGCCCATTTATTTGTTGTTGTAAAATTATTTCATGGCTTGTGCCAAAATGAACCAGATCTATGGTTCAAATGGGCCACCATGGTATGTGTATAGGGCCATGTTGATCCATTTATGGCCATTCATTTAGGCCCACCTTGGTGCACATCTAAGACCATGGGATTAATCCCATTTGGCATGTGTAATGTCCATGGGATTAAGCCCATTTGGCATATCTCAAGCCCATGGGTTTCGGCCCATTTGATATATACAATGCCCATGAGATCCGGCCCACTTATTCTATATAAGGCCCACGGGATCTAAGCCCATTTGGTACATATAAAGCCCATGGGATCAGGCCCATTTGATGTGCATGGGGCGCAAATGGAATGGCCCATTGGACATATTTAAAACTCATGTGTGTAGTTCCACTTTGATGTATTTCATGGCCCATGAGTCATGGACCATTGCAATGTACATAAGGCTCCTTGGCGAGGCCCATTAATGTAGTCATTTGAAGAATGTAAGGCCCACGCAATTCGGCTCATTTGATATATCCAAGGCCCAGGGATCGAGGCCCAATGGATGTCCTTAGGGTCCATTGCAATGTACGTCTATCATGGTTCGTGAAATGATATTTATGGCAAGCCGTGCCTAGAAAATAATGTTGGTTTGACGTCTACATTGTATGTACAGGTAGCGTTGGACGACAGCAGCGCTGAGACAGGAGTGCACATCAGGACCTTTTGGAGCTTGTTGATCACTTTGTATTTCCCTTTCTGCTTTGTACCTAAAATTTTGTTATAGTGGATATGTGGTGATGTCGTTTTGTGACTTGGTTATGCTTGTGGTTATGCTCCATTACAAAAAAAAAATTCATTCTGAAAATCCTCCTCGCAGAACCCCAGGATCGGAATCTGGCATTTGATTGTCAGGGGCCGAGAATGGGGCACTACGGAGGCTGTCGACACCGGATTCGGCAATCAGGATTCATGTGAATCCGATTTTCAGATTTGGGGCGTGACAGAAGTTGGTATCAGAGCATAACTTGGGAATACCTGGGGAACACATCACATATCTACTATAAATAGGTTCCGAGTCTGAATGGTTTAATGATTTTTCGACATAGACTCTTAATGTATGTGCCTTCGAGGATTCTCAAGACTGATAGGCCATTGTTCCTTCCTGTAGGAGACATTATGGCTAGAAGAACGACCCGAGCGAATCCCGCTCCACCACCTGCGACTCCCGCACCACCACCCGCAGCTCCTGCTTTACCACCTGCTACTCCTACTCCACCACCAGATAGTCCTGCCTTTGAGCCTAAGGATGCCACTCATTTTCCTGAGACAGGTGTGGATCCGGCCGTACCTGTGAGTGCTACTCAGCTGAAGCAGATGTTGCAGGCGATGACCGTCATTCTTCAGGGGCAGAGCAGGCGTTCCACAGTGTCACCGGCTAAGGCTGAGCAGGAGCGAGCGAGCGCTCTTCTCAAGGATTTTTGACGGCACGATCCCCCACGTTTTCGGGGTGAGCCAGACCCTACTGCTGCAGAGTTATGGTGCTCCGAGGTGGAGAAGATATTCGACACCATGAGATGTACTACTCAGCAGCGAGTCCCATTAGTTGTATTCCTTCTGCAGGGCGAGGCTCAGTATTGGTGGGCATCTGTGGCCCGATCGGTAGCTATCGATTTTGAGTGGACCTGAGAGGACTTTATAGACTGGTTTGACCGGAAGTTCTTCCCCGAGCATGTGCGACAGCAGCGCGCACTTGAGTTTGAGACGTTGGTCCAGGGGGACATGTCTGTGTCCCAGTATGAGGCTCGGTTCGTCGCACTATCCAGATTCGCGACGTATCTTATTGATGATGAGGGGCGGAAGGCCCGCCTTTTTGAGAACGGCTTACGTCTTGCCCTCCGGAGCCGTGTGATCGGACACATGCTTCCGACATTTGAGGAGATAGTAGAGAGAGCCCTGATATATGAGACAGATTGGGCCAGTGTGCAGAGAGCTCGCGATCAGAGGGGAGATCAGAAGAGGAAGGCACCCTCTAGTAGCTCCCATCAACAGCATCGTTCACAGCAGAGGCGCACGAGCCACCCAGCATTCCGAGCACCAACAGTACCCCCAGCACCATCTTCGGGATCGTTTTCAGGTACTTGCTTTGGGTGCGGTCGTACAGGGCATCGTAGGCATGAGTGTCCCCATCCGCAGCAGCAGCAGCAGCCGAGAGCCTGCATCCACCTCCACGACAGCCACCACAGCAGCAGCGACCGCAGCACCAGCCTCCTGTACCTCCTCCAAGCAGCTGAGGCAGCAGACTAGGCCCCCACAGCGACCACAGCAGCAGCAGAGACCTCAGAGGGGACCTGCACCTCCCCAGCAGGCTCAGGGCAGATTCTATGCCCCCAGCAGGACCCTCAGTCATCAGGAGGGGTCGTCGAGGGTACTCTTCCTGTCTCTGCATGCATTGCACGTGTACTATTTGATTCTGGTGCATCGCATTCATTTGTCGCGGATGATTTCTGCCGATCGACCGGTTTGCCGTTGGAGTCTGCCCGTGAGGATTTGGTAGTATCGACGCCATTAGGGAAGACCGCAGTGTTGGGCCGATTTTACGCGTCTTGCCCTATTTTGATTGGGGATATCTTCTTGCCCGCCGACCTATTTGTATTGCCGATGTCCGGTTTTGATGTTATCCTGGGCATGGACTGGCTTGCCGAGTACTACGCCATATTAGACTGCTCTGCGAGGACAGTCACGTTCTGCATACCCGGCGTGCCAGAGTTTCAGTTTGTTGCCGAGCCCAGATGAGGGCAGCTTTCTTGCCTGTTATCGTGTGCCGTTGAGGAGCCAGATGCTTTGAGTATCGACCAGCTGTCGGTTGTTTGTGATTTTCCTGATGTGTTTCAGGAGATTCCGGGATTACCACCTCGTCGGCATACCGAGTTTCAGATTGATCTTGTGCCTGGTACTGCGCCTATTTCAAAGGCCCCGTATCGTATGACACCATTGGAGTTACGGGAACTGCAGAAGCAATTGGACGAGTTGCGCGAGCTAGGCTTTATTCGTCCGAGCAGTTCGCCGTGGGGAGCGCCGGTACTCTTCGTAAAGAAGAAGGATGGCTCGTTGAGGCTTTGCGTAGACTACCGCGAGCTCAACAAGGTCACGATCAAGAACAAGTACTCGCTTCCGAGGATCGATGACTTGTTTGATCAGCTGCAGGAGGCGCAGTTCTTTTCAAAGATAGACTTACGGTCCAGTTATCATCAGGTTCGGGTTCGAGATGAGGATATCCCGAAGACAGCCTTTAGGACGCGATACGGTCATTTCGAGTTCCAGGTCATGTCCTTCGGACTGACCAATGCGCCCGCAGTATTCATGCAGTTGATGAACGAGGTCTTCCGTCCGTATCTTGATCAGTTTGTCGTGGTGTTTATTGACGACATCCTGATATATCTGAGGACTCGTGAGGAGCATGAGCGACATCTTGAGATTACATTGCAGACCCTCCGTACACACCAGCTTTACGCGAAGCTGGAGAAGTGCGAGTTCTGGCAGGAGGAGGTAAAGTTCCTCGGCCATGTAGTGACGAGGCAGGGTGTCGCTGTAGACCCCTCGAAGATAGATGCCGTGCGTCAGTGGGATCAGCCCACGAATGTATCCGAGATCCGTAGTTTTCTTGGTTTGGCGGGCTACTACCGACGTTTTATTGAGGGATTCTCTCGCATTGCAGCCCCGTTGACCAGATTGACCCGGAAGGGTGCCGAGTTCATTTGGAGCGACGCTTGTGAGCAGGCGTTTATGGAGTTGAAGGACCGCCTCACGTCCGCTCCTGTCCTCACTCTTCCCTCTGGGAGTGATGGATTTGTTGTATTTACTGATGCCTCACGAGTTGGCTTAGGTGTTGTCCTGATGCAGCACGGGAAGCCGGTAGCTTATGCGTCACGACAGCTCAAGGTCCATGAGCTGAACTACCCTACGCACGATCTAGAGCTGGCAGTGGTTGTCTTTGCACTGAAAGTGTGGAGACACTATCTTTATGGGGTGAGATTCGAGCTCTTTTCCGATCACAAGAGCTTGAAGTATTTGTTCTCTCAGTCCGAGCTGAACATGAGGCAGAGACGTTGGATGGAACTCCTGAAGGACTACGATTTTGATCTTCAGTACCACCCGGGCAAAGCAAACGTGGTGGCGGATGCCCTCAGTCGTCAGCCACGAGGCCTGGTGGCGCGTATGATGATTCAGGAGTGGAGGATGCTCGAGGATATAGCAGAATACGACTTTGATTTTGGTCTGCAGTCATCTATCGTTCAGCTATCGAGCTTATCGATTCAACCCTCTCTTGTCGCAAGGGTGATCGAGGCTCAGCAGACAGACGAGTCGTTACAGGATTACCGAGCGGAGGAAGCATCTGAGAGTCAGACGGATTGACAGATTGGTTCTGACGGTGGACTTCGCTTCAGAGGCCGATTATGTGTCCCGGATATTCCTGAGTTACGCCGAGATCTTATGACTGAGGCACATCGATCGCGTTTCTCTATCTACCCTGGCTCGACGAAGATGTATCGCGATATGAGACGTCAGTATTTTTGGTCAGGGATGAAACGCCAGATAGCCAGTTTTGTAGCCGAATGTGACACCTGCCAGCATGTCAAAGCCGATTACCAGAGACCCCCTGGCCTATTGCAGCCACTGAGCGTCCCGATGTGGAAGTGGGAGCATATATCTACCGATTTTGTCTTGGGTTTACCGAGGACTCAGCGCGGTCATGACGCCATCTGGGTTGTTGTGGACCGTCTGACGAAGTCGGCACATTTTCTTACAATTCGTGAGACTTGGCATACAGATCGGCTCGCCAGAATGTTTATTGATGAGATCGTGAGATTGCATGGTGTTCCCGTCTCGATTGTTTCAGACCGAGATCCGAGGTTCACGTCTCAGTTTTGGAGGAGCTTCCAGAGAACAATGGGCACTGATTTGCAGCTCAGCACCGCGTATCATCCGCAGACCGATGGTCAGACCGAGAGGGTCAACCAGATCCTTGAGGATATGCTTCGGGCTTGCGCGATTGATTTCGCGGGTAGTTGGGACGAGCACCTGCGATTGGCTGAGTTCGCGTACAACAACAGCTATCAGGCGACCATTGGCATGGCTCCTTTTGAGGCATTATATGGCAGACCGTGCAGATCTCCGAGTTGTTGGACTGAGGTTGGAGAGCGACGTCTCCTAGGTCCCGAGCTTGTGCTGCAGACGTCAGAGGCTATCGACATCATCAGACAGAGGATGCGCACAGCTCAGAGCCGGCAGAAGAGCTTTGCTGATCGTCGGCGTCGTCCCTTGGAGTTTGTCGTCGGGGACTATGTGTATCTCAAGGTCTCACCCATGAAGGGTGTAGTTCGTTTTGGGACGAAGGGCAAGCTTGTCCCGAGATTCATAGGACCTTTCGAGATCACTGGACGCATTGGCGCTGTGGCCTACCGGCTTGCCTTGCCATCGCAGTTGTCTGGCGTCCACAACGTCTTCCATGTCTCTATGTTGAGGAAGTGTGGGTCAGACGTCGTTCCTGTTATCGATTGGCAGCCGTTGGAGGTTCGTGAGGACGCTTCTTATATTGAGCAGCCAGTTCGTATCCTCGATCGAAAGGAGCAGGTCCTCAGAACCAAGGTCATTCCCTTGGTGAAAGTGCAGTGGGGCCACCATAGTGTGGATGAGGCGTCTTGGGAGCGCGAGGCAGAGATCCACGAGCGTTATCCCCATCTTTTCGATGATTGATTGTATGATGTATTATGATGCTTGATTATATATGATGTATGTTCCCTATTTCCTTTTTGAGTTATGGTTAGTTGCAATGGTAACGTAAATTTTGAGGACGAAATTTTTATTAGGTGGGGAGAGCCGTAAGACTCGTATCCTAATTCGCACTGTTCCGTTGATTCCCGCGACCCTTCTCGTCAAATTCCGGCAATCCGCGACTTATGGTTGACGTTGCGCACGACCGTAAGTCGTATCCTATTCATTTGAGCCGGCTTAATCCGAGACTTGTATCATTGCGACCGCACCGTCGCCGCGGTTCCAACGCCGCAACTCACGCACTGATTCGATACCCAGACGATGAGATACGGACCCACGTACAGTTCGAGCAAAAACACCGCGCGTTGCAAATCCCAAGGAATCTCTACAAAGTGTCCCATCAATCACATCAATCAATCCCATCAATCACCTCTCATGTCAAGTACAAGCACCCATGCTTCCTTCCTCCACAAGTCAAGCAACCACCCAAGTCAACTAACACATCACCTCACCCATCACTCACATCCATCAACCATCATCCCTTCACATCACTCCATCTCTCATTAATCACACCTCTCTCTCTCTCATTTCTCAACACTCCAAACCCAAGCAAGGGAGCCCTCTCACGTCCAAGCTCTTCTCATGAGAATGTGCATTCTGGTGGCCCACTTCCCATCTCCAAATCCCATCATCCTAGCCATCCATTTTCCATCTCCACCATCAAAGTGAAGCTCTAGGAGACCGGCTATCCAACGGACTAAGAAGATCAAGAGGTGGGTGCTTTGATAGAGTAGTTTTCATGTTTTTAAGGTGGGCCAAGTGAGGCCAACCGATCAATGGTTTGGATCTCACTTGGGACCCTAAGATGTGGCCAATGGCTCATCTTGATCATCAAGATCATTCCATGATGGGGCCATTCTCCATGGACCCCATCATGATGTTTACTTTCCTTGTATTGAGGAGGTCATCTAGACCGTCCATTTCTAGTGGAGTGGGATCTCCACCGTCGATCTTTTGTTGATGGTCCATATGCAAGGGGACCTTTGATGTATGATTGGATGATTGAAACGGAGGGCCCACAGTGCCGGGGTCCCTCCATCACGCGTGTCTCACTCTATTTCTCTCTCCCTCTCTTCTTTATTTATTTTTTTTCTTGTATGCTAATGTAGCTATGTGGCCCACTTGGATTAGCCCCATCATGAAATATGTATTTTATCCAAACCATCCATGGGTGGGGCCCATCTTAAATGTACATCCATTTGGGGTGGCCCACCTAATCAGGGCCCACCTTGAATGTATTTCATGCAACCCAAACAAAAAAAAAAAAAAAGAAGAAGAAAGAAGAGACGTCCAAGCGCTGGACGTCACTGGAGTAAACCAAAAAAAAAAAAAAAAAAAAAGAAAATATAAAGGCCAATGGGGTGGGCCACTTGTACGGGGCCCACCTTGATGTATGTATACAATCCGTGCCGTTCATCCTCTTCCCCAACTTATTTTAGGCGTTGAACCGAAAGATGAGGAAGATCCGGATATCTAGTGGGCCATGGTGTTGAAAATACCATCAATACCATTGAAATCCTTCCAAATTTCTGTTTACACGATGAAAGAGGCTCGATATTGGACTCGTTGGATTCGTTGTGGGTTGTAGAATCCAATGGAAGGAGTGGATTCTTCAGACGTGGGTCCCACGCAATAAAAATCCTGAAGAAACAGGTTTTCAAAGAAAAAAAAAATTTCATTTTTGAGGCAGCAGAGCTTGCTGCCTCTGCTCATGTCAGACGCCCCTAGCGGGCGGGCGGACAGAGGACGCCAAAAGGGGGTCCCACGGCTGTTGGTGTGGGCCCCACCTTAATGTTTACTTACCATCCGATCTGTCCATAAGGTGGCCCACCCTCTGAGGTGGGCCCTCTCCAAAAATGAGGCACATCCAAAGCTCAGGCGGCCCACACCACAAGAAACAGTGGTGATTAAATTCCACCATTGAAACCTTTTTGGGGTCCACACAAGTTTTGGATCAAGCTGAAATCTGTTTTTCCTATTCATTCAGGTCTGCATGCCCTTATCAATGTGTTGGATGGAAAATAAATATTATGGTGGGCCTCGCATGGGACCCACAGCAATGCATGTGTCTGAAATCCACCGTCCGTACGGACGGTGGAGCCCACTGTAATGTGCTTGTGAGCGTGCGTGGGTGTGTACGTGTGTGTGTGTGTGCGTGTGTGTGTGCACGTGTGAGTGCACATGTGTGTGTGCATGTGGGTATGTGTGTGTATATATACATAAATATATAATATTATATATATTACCTATAATATTATATATATATATATATATATATATATATATATATATATATATATATATATATATATATATATATATATATATATACATACATATATATATATATATATATATATATATATATATATATATATATACTGTATATAGATTATATAGCATATTAAAATGATGGTGGGCCTTCATGTGACCCCCGCCATGATGCATGTGTTGCATCTAAACCGCCCATTTATTTGTTGTTGTAAAATTATTTCATGGCTTGTGCCAAAATGAACCAGATCTATGGTTCAAATGGGCCACCATGGTATGTGTATAGGGCCATGTTGATCCATTTATGGCCATTCATTTAGGCCCACCTTGGTGCACATCTAAGACCATGGGATTAATCCCATTTGGCATGTGTAATGTCCATGGGATTAAGCCCATTTGGCATATCTCAAGCCCATGGGTTTCGGCCCATTTGATATATACAATGCCCATGAGATCCGGCCCACTTATTCTATATAAGGCCCACGAGATCTAAGCCCATTTGGTACATATAAAGCCCATGGGATCAGGCCCATTTGATGTGCATGGGGCGCAAATGGAATGGCCCATTGGACATATTTAAAACTCATGTGTGTAGTCCCACTTTGATGTATTTCATGGCCCATGAGTCATGGACCATTGCAATGTACATAAGGCTCCTTGGCGAGGCCCATTAATGTAGTCATTTGAAGAATGTAAGGCCCACGCAATTCGGCTCATTTGATATATCCAAGGCCCAGGGATCGAGGCCCAATGGATGTCCTTAGGGTCCATTGCAATGTACGTCTATCATGGTTCGTGAAATGATATTTATGGCAAGCCGTGCCTAGAAAACAATGTTGGTTTGACGTCCACATTGTATGTACAATGTCGGTTAAATGTCCGCATTGTAGCTCTCTTTAGGGCCCATTGATAGGTCCATACCCGTTGCTATTCATTGCCTTATAACATGCTTAGTATAACCTCATGACTCATGCCCATACGCATCATATGTATGCTTGATATGAGTAATGACTGATCATAACATACGCCATTGGGCAGACCATTTACGGGACTCGTTATGTGACTAAGTGCCCTACATGATCGCGCAGTACGCGCTAGACTTCTGCATGATTTGATTTGACGTGTGATTCATGCATCTTGCATACGTGTGACTTGATCACTGCACGCCCTAGCGACATCAGGGTCGTGGCTCCACAGGTACATCGTGGATGGCCGTATTGGATACCGGAAATGCATATTCTAGCACTGTGGGCACTTAGGATGTCCTTGGGTGAAAGTCCCAGAACCTTTTTGGTACCAGGAGGTGCTCCAGCGTCTAGACCGAGTGGATACATGAGCGCCCGAGTGCCGAATACCAGTAGGCCGCGTCTCCCACTGTGTCGTGGTCGGTTGGAAGGGGGTGTGGCCTTATCCGCCTGAGTGAGAGGGCTATAAGCTAGGCTGAGTTTGACTAGCTTGCAAATGAGTCCGCTATCGACGAGCCGGGTAGGTATTGGCATACTACTGGTCAGGCGGGTAGTGAGGTCTTATCCGCTTGCTTGACTGTGCAGCTAGGGAGGTGACAGTCTCTGCGAAGTGTATTAGACCCCGGTGATATCCAGAGAGGAACTGTACTGATATACGTATTTGAGGAGTACCGACTTGCTTGGATTGCATTTCGCATATGACATTTGGCTATGTAGGCCTTGCATTGCATCGGTGTGGCCGATGGCATTCATATCTCGCATCATGCCTTGCATTATATAGCCTTGGTATATTCATGGACTTACCACATACTTCCGCATTGTTCTGATACTGTACACTTGGCGTTTGCCTTACGCACACACTTACACCACCCTCTAAGCTTTTGTAAGCTTATGCACGATAGTTGCGTGCAGGTAGCGTTGGACGACAGCAGCGCTGAGACAGGAGTGCACATCAGGACCTTTTGGAGCTTTTTGATCACTTTGTATTTCCCTTTCTGCTTTGTACCTAAAATTTTGTTATAGTGGATATGTGGTGATGTCGTTTTGTGACTTGGTTATGCTTGTGGTTATGCTCCATTACAAAAAAAAAAAAAATCATTCTGAAAATCCTCCTCGCAGAACCCCAGGATCGGAATCTGGCATTTGATTGTCAGGGGCCGAGAATGGGGCACTACGGAGGCTGTCGGCACCGGATTCGGCAATCGGGATTCATGTGAATCCGATTTTCGGATTTGGGACGTGACAAGTTACATAGAACTTAAACTTCTCTATAGGAACGATCTAGGAGAGCATGTCCGTCGAATCAGAATCCACGTGCCCAACCATCCTTGCTTCTGTCTTCTCAAAAAAAAAGACGTAGTCTTCTTACCATCTCACCGCTACCCAATATTGCTTGCCGGGGTACTTGCTCACAACACTGATAGCCTGTGAAATAACCAGTCTAAACCAGACCATGACATACACTACCCAGCGCATTCGAATAAGGCTCATGAGATATCCTGCTTTTCCTCATCTATTTTGGGACAAATCCTAAGGAAAACTTGAGGAGAGATACATAGGGAACGCTCTTCAGCTTTACCTGGCCCATCACATCCTGGATCAATACCTACACACAAGGTATTTCTCCTGTGATTACCAAAGCCTACTCCTCATTCAGTCTCAACGCCGAGAATCATCTTTGCAACCCCCCGATCCTTCATCCTGAATGTTCCAATTGACCGAGTCTTCAGTACATTGATTTCAGACATGTCACAATTGGCGATCCACACGTTATCAACATACAATACCTGACCCACCATGAAGGAATCAAACCACTGCCTAGGCGACAGGCCGAACAACAACCTCCTGCAAAGTCTTTTCTTAACCCCTTTCACTTCGAACTGCCCTGGTTGCTTCATGTAGATCTGCTCTTCACTTTCCCTTGCAGAAGTGCAGACTCCACATCCTTCTTTCCAGCTCAAGATCACATTTACCAACCAGCGTCAATCACTGATCTAATAGACACCTGCTATACCGTCGGCGTGAATATCTCTGAGAAGACGATCCCTTCTCCCTGAGCATAACCCATCACTACCAACCTCACTCTGTATTTATGTTGTATCCTCTTGAAGATTCACCTGCATCCAACCGCTTTTCAGCCCACTGAAAGCTCCACTCACTCCCATATGTCGGTCTGGTACAACGAATCCATCACATCGCCTATAGTCACCTTCCACTTCTCAGCACCAGGCTCACCTAAAGCCATCTGAATAGAAGATGAATACTCCTGCGATATTGGAGTCAACCATGTACCTCGCCGATATCCTGCGATCATGCCGTATGATTCTTCTCATAGGTGGTTGCTCCACCTGCTCTGTATCCATGTTCGCGTGTCTCAGCCTTCCTACCCTGCTCGCTCATGTGGACATGCCTAACATGCCACACACGTGCAGAGGTGAAATCCGCTACATCCACCGTAGCTCCACCTTTTGAAGTGCTCCCGATCAACTTGTAAAAGTTATCGAGTCGTTGCGCTTTCATGATTACCCGTGCCCCCTTGGATACTTTAAGAGCACCATCAATACCTGTGTACTTGTATCTTTTTGCCTCAAGCACAACAAGAGAAATCAGATTCTTCTTCAAATCAGGAACGTGCCTCACATCTGTCAAGGTACGCTCCACCCAATCAAACATCCTGATGCGCACAGAATCAACAGCCACAATATTACAGGCAATGTCATTACCCATAAATACCTGTCCACCATCGCACTCCCTGTAGCTGGTGAACCAACTCCGATGAGGAGTCATGTGAAAAGATACCCCTGTGTCTAGCATCCACTCATCTTTACGATCATCGTATGACCGTCTGAGCGAAAACACAGATAAAACATCACCATCACATCCACTCGATCCATCTGACGTGGCAACATTAGCCTCCCTGCATGAAGCCTTAGAATCTTCCCTCTTCGATTTAGGATTTTCACAATCCCTCTTCACATGTCCTTCCTTCTCACAATTCCAGCACTTTACTTTTCCTCTGCCTTTGCCTCTGGATTTGGATCTAGAACTAGAAGAACCTGTACCTTGTCCAGAATTCCTACCCACTGTAAACAGTGCATCAGAAGACGTCCCCATGTCGCTGTTTAGTTGTCTTATAGCCTTCCCTTGAAGGGTTGAGATAACTGTGTCGACACTCAGGGTTTTATTCATGCTACACATAGTGTCCTTGAATGCCTCATAGGATGTCGGGAGAGAATTCAACAACATACGTGCTTGTTCTTCATCTTTCATCACTTCCTCCATATCCAGCAATTTGCAAACCAATTTATTAAAGTTGCTGATGTGAGCCTCCAGATCTCCACCCTTTGCCATCTTGAAGTTATACCACTGCCGCTTCAAGTGTAGGCGATTTTTCGAGGATTTCTTCGCATAAACATCCTCTAACTTCACCTACAAACCAACCACAGTTTTCTCCCTCATGACGTTGTAGAGAACCTCATCCGTGAGACAAACGGATCGATGATAATGCCTTCTTATCAAAAGTATTCCATTCATCATCTTTCATGGTAGACTTCCGCTCCTCAAGAGCACCATCTTCGCCTTGCTTGGTTAACAAGCTAATCATATTAACCTTCCATAACTCAAAATTATTTTTCCCTGAGTACTTCTCAAACTCATACCTAGCACTCGCCATTATTACTAATCCCTCAGATTCAGATCTGTGCCCCAACGATCGCTCTGATACACTTGTTGGGGATTTTGACTTACGGAATCCTACAGATTTAGATCTAAGATAGCAATTCAATGGCACCAAGCACACAAGAGAACACAGAGAACACCCAGATTTAACATGGAAAACCCTTGCGGGAAAAAACCACGGCACAAAGCAACAGATTTTCACTATTAAAGCATCAATTATAAAGAGAAAGGACTTACCTGATTCGAACAACCTCGAATCTCACCCTTGCTACACCCTTTGATAACCCTAAAACTCTTTAAAAAGCCCTTATCATCACTTAGAATAACCCTAGGGACCCCTATTTATAGTTTAGGAAACTTTCCTTCCACATCTCAGTTGCAAAAGGACTCTAATCCGCAGTTTCGCGCAAAATCGCGGAACAAACTGTGTAACCTACGACTAGTCGTAGCTCTCCTACCACTGGTCGTAGACCCCTATGATTGGTCATAGCTTTCCTACGACTGGTCCTGGACCCCAGAAAAAAATAGCACAACTCGCTGGACTTTGAGTCATGTCAGGCCTCGAACCTACGACCGGTCGAGCGCCTCCCACGACCAGTTGTGGCTCCCCCACGACCGGTCGAGCAGCATGAAAAACTTGAAGATTGAAGGCTTCTCCTCAACATTCGACACTTAATGGGGTAAATATGCCTCAGCACTTGTTCTTGTTATAAAGAGTTGAACTGGACCGAAAGGGATAGATGTGACTAACAGTATTACTTAAAAATAAATTACATATATGTTACTAGTGTATATTTGATAATTACATGTTCATAAACCATGGTATCCCTCGCTGCACCTGTATCAAATAAGATAATTTATTATATAAGAATAATTCCCACCTAAATAAGTATCCTGCGTCCATTAACTTATAAGTGTTGTCCTATCATACATAATTGGAATACTTTATTGTTATTGAATAATTATAATCAACCATACTATACCAAAGTATTGAATTTTTCATATTATTATTTAAAAAATGTATGGATTGTGACCCATGCATAAAGATATTTAATCCAGCGCACCTGCTGTCTGAAAGCTATGGGGTCTACAGAGATGTGCACGACAAATCTACTCTGTTGGAAACTCTGTGAAGGCTACGGAAGTTTTGTATAAGGATGATATTTGTGTGGCCCCCACACAACTTCCGACAACAGGGACTAAAAAATAAAAAATTGTGTCCAAAGACACATGCAACCCGTGTCAACTATTTAAACTAATTACTGTTATACGGTGGCACATGTTTACAGGTGTCCTTCATTTCAAAATTACATGAAATGGAGAATACATTTATATGCATGCATACTCGCTCACAAATGAACATGCATCATTTGTACTTCTTTTATATATATATATATATATATATATATATATATGTGTGTGTGTGTGTGTGTGTGTGTGTGTGTGTGGACGGGGGGGGGGGGGGGAGGGAGAAGGTTCTATGTGGCCGAGCTCATGGGAACTTCCCATGAGGTCGAGCTGTGGGGGGGGAGGGAGAAGGTTCTATGTGGCCGAGCTCATGGGAACTTCCCATGAGGTCGAGCTGTGTGGGCCCCACCGTGATGTCTGTTGAACATCAACACCGGTCATTTGATGGATCCCCTTTAAATTATGAGATATCCCAAAAATCAGTCGTATACGGAACTTAAGTGGGTCATACCATCTAAAATCATGTGAAGACAGGGCCAACCTGAAATTTGGATGCGTCTGAAACTTGTCTAACCCCTCATCCAAGTGGGACACACATAATGATGAGCTGGATTTGTGAACCACATCTCGGTGGGCCCAACAAATGATTATGAATGTTTTAATGAATGGAGGGTAACTCCTCTCAATTTTTGTATATGGTGTGGCCCACAAAAGTCACGGATTGACTTAATCTTTAAGTCCTAAGCCCACCATGAAATTATGCATCTGACTGATGGTGTTGATGTTCGACACGCATCACAGTAAACCCCACATAGCTCGACCTCATGGGAAGTTCCCATGAGCTCGACAGCATAGAACCTTTTCCATATATATAGGTAGAACCGCATTTGTGTAATTTACAAACAAATTGATATATTGTGAGAGAATCCTACTCGTGGAATGGTTAAAATTCATCTTTATACCTGCTAGCATGAAATGCCGAGCAATGACTGACGAACAACTGTTTTTGATACATAATAACTTGACATATTTAATGTCTGGCTATCAGGCATAAAACAGGTGAAGAGTATGACCGCAATACACGACAATACAAAATCTTGCACTCACCGTCGTATATGTAACTTATATCCAAGTCATCAATCAGTATTTGGCAATTTTGGAAAAAATCCCAGTCTCATGTTTCACTAGTAATGTTGCAGGTAAATGTTATAAAATTGAACCTATACTTTTAATAACCAGCTTAAAGTGTGAATAAATATTTCCATTTTTTTATTTTTAATATTTGTTTTCAACCAGATGGTGGGATGATTGAAGCCGGGGAGAATTTATTTTACACTTGAATAAGATCTTGTCCTAATTGTTAAGTGTTATGGATGAATTAGAAAAATTAAGTGAGTTGCATTTTTTTTAAAAAAAAAATAATTTTTATATAATAATAACTTTGTAGAGGAATTGTACAAGACTGTGTTTCTGTTTTTAATAAGGGTTTTATATTGTTAGTATTCAATATAATTTAATATTTTAATTTTGGAATACAATGTAAACGAAAGTATAAGAAATATTGGGATATCAGCTATATCTTTTAATTATATAATATAAATGAAGAAATATGAATGAAGTATTGAATGAAAACGGTTTAAAATTTAACGCCACTTTAACAAAGAATTTTACGAATCCAGATTTTGGTATCACGCATCGACCTAAAATTGATGATAATACAATGCACAAATCTTGGTGGGTCCCACCTTTGTGATGCAGCCTTAAATCTTAGTGGGTCCCACCTTCATGAGGCTTATGATTAATCCAACCCGTTCACCATTTTCCCCATCTCATCTTAGGATGTGGGCTCAAACTTGAGGCTGATTTAATGTATATGAGGGTTCCACGGCAGGAAAAAGTTGGATAGTGGCCTTTAATGGTCCAATGTTTCTTACATTGTGGCCTGCTTAAGATATATCTCAAACATCACGATGGGTGCAACATCATTCTTCATAGGTTTGGCAGAGTCTCATGGTTATGCAGCCCTAATCAACGTGAGGCCCACTTTCATGAGGCTGGTGATTCGACCCATCCACCATTTTCACATCTCATTTTACAGAGCGGACCCAAAACTGAGGGTGATCTAATGCACATGTGGGTCCCACAAAAAGAAAAAAAATCGGACGGTGACCTTTACCAGTCCACTTTTTCTTGGTTTGTGGCCCACTTGTGCTATGGATCTTCCTTATCTTCATATTTCCAACATAAAATGACCTGGTAAAACTTTTGGACGGTTTTGATTTCTTTCAAAAACCATGATCTTGATAAAAAATCCCTGCTAATCTTCATTCTCTCTCATCGTGTGTTAAAAAAAAATAATAAAATAAATAAATAAAAATAAAAATAAAAAATAAAAAAATCCTTAGAAACGGTAATCATGGGCATATTGATCCCAACCGTAAAACTTTTATAGCCCATCATGGTTCTGATCAAACTTGTACATTGAATAAATCAGATCATCTTAGGCCATTAGCAAAGAAATAGGATAGATCCAAGGTGCAGGTGGACCACATTAGACAAAACAATGAGTATATTAACACCAGCCATTGAAAATTTTACAGGGCACACCATGATGTATGGGTCTAATCGAACCAATCCATTAATTAGGTCAGATCACTTTAGGTCATGAGTCAAAAAATGAGGCAGATCCAAGGCACGTGTGGACCTCACCACATGAAATAGTGAAACATTGGGATATTAACTCCCACAGGAAAACTTCTTAGGCCCACCGTGATGTTATTTAAGGCCATCTAACCGTTTGATAAGGTCACACAGACTTGGATGAAAGAAACATATATATATATATATATATATATATATATATATATATATATATATATATATCTTCTTGATTCAAAACTTCTGTAGCCCCAACATGTTTTCACCTGTAGACATTCAATCGCCATGTTTTCCTCTGGTGTGGTCTACCTGTTATTCAAGTCTGACTCATTTTTGAATTCATGGTTTCATTCCTCTGGTGTGGTCCACCTGTTATTCAAATCTGACTCAATTTTGGAATCATGGCCTAAAATGAGACGGAAAAATGGATGAACGGCGTTGATCATATTCATATACAAAGGTTCGCCCACCCGTTCAATGGGGATATAACTGTGAAAACGAGGGCAGATGGCAAATCCAACATTTTCGGAGTGTTTTATTTTAAATATTTTAAAAGAGGGCGTAAATCGATCAATAGCCCGTGCGGTATTTATAGACTTAAGAGTTGGGTACTACCCCACCTGCACCTATCTAAAGACTGACGGTCGTGCCAGGGACTTTGTAAGGGCCACACTATCCATGTTCTTAATAGATGTCTTAAATCTAAGGAAATTCAACTAGCCGGAAAAAGCTTAGGTGAAAATTCAGCAATAATTTATTTTAGAACTTCAGACAAATTCGACTAGTCGAAAAACAAGTTTAACTAGTTGAAGTGTTCTTTGACTAGCCCAAGCTCTAATTTAATTAGTTGGAAGTTCTGCGGATTGTACACGAACTGTGTAAATTTGATGCGGTTTCTAAATTATTTCAAATCGGTGCGAGAGCTGGAGTTCTCCAACTATAAATAGGAGTTTGTAGGGTGCTCCTAAAGTCATTCTAAGATATTCTAAGGTTTCATAAACTATTACAAAGCGTTTTTAAATAGTTCTAAAATTTTAAAGGGTGTATAGCAAAGGGTGAGATTAAAGGTTGTTTGAATCTGGTAAGTCTTTTCTCTTTCTAATTTATGCTTTCATAGTGGATTTTTATCGTTTTGTGCCGTGATTTTTTTTCTGAAAGAATTTTTTATGTTAAATCTTTGGGTTCTCTTGTGTTTGCTTAGTGTTCTTGGATTACTATCCTAGATTCATGTCTATGTGATCCCGCAACACAATCCCCAATAGTCTATACATTTGGAAAAATCATTTTAGGTGATGAAACTAAAACTGTGTTAGATTGAATATTCAAGTGTACCACACAATGGAAACATGGAGGATTGAATGCCTACAGCTGAAAACCTCTTAGGGGCTACAGAATCTTTGAATCAAGCTGATATTTTATGTTTTCCATCCATCCAAGTGTACGTGACCTTATTATCAGGGTCCCACGAAGGTTTCAACCATATGAGTCGTTGCCACCACTGCTTCCTGTAGTTTGGTCCACCGGAGCCCTCATCTGCATTCTTCTAAGGATCATAGCCTAGATGGATGGCTTGGATAAACATGCATATCATTGTGGGTCACACAGAACCCATGTTGTACATCCATTTTGGTGGCTTATTTTAACTCACCGTATTTTAAAAAAATAAAATGAAGAAGATACAAATCTAATGTTAACCACACCACAAGAAGCAGTGATCATTTACCATTATAAATTTTGTAGGCCACAAATTTTCGATCAAGCTGATATTCTCTATCATATGGCCCACAATATTATTAGTCGGTTGATCTAACCATCATGTGGGTCATCCATAATGTGGGGCTCACTATCAATGTTAATTTCCAATCATGTAGGGCCCATCATGTGGAGCCCACCTTTGATATGGACCGCCCATAATGAAAGCCCCACCTTCGAAGTGGGTCATCCATCCTACGAGGCCCACCTTTGATGTAGCCCATTCATCATTAGGAGCCGACCTTTGATGTGAACCATCCATTATGTGGGGCCAAACTTCAATGTCCACCGGCCATAAGTGGATCCCACCTTTGATGTGGATCATCCATCATGTAGGCCCCAACTTCAAAGTGGGCTGACCATTATTGGTTTTGGGGGGCTTATGGCTATAAGTTTAGCAAATAAGCTACTTTATAATGAAAGTTAGTGTGATTATGGCTATAAGTTAGTTTAGATATACCTATAAGAGAATATCTAAACAAGACCTATAAGAGAATAACTAAACATGACCTTAATTATTTTAAATGGATCATAAAAACAGCAATGATTACAGTGAATTAATACTCAGCGGAAAAAGTCGAAAACAAATGAATGACTCTTTTTGACGAACTGTCATAATTCATTAAACAAATACAACTTAAAGTGGGAGCTCTACATCACCATTTTATAGAAAGTTGTGACTCTCTAAGCACACACATGGGGCATTTGAATGGAATTTCATGCCATCTATATTGACTATCCAATTGTGAACATCGCATATATAATGCAAAAGTTACACTAATAAGATAATTATAACGTATGTTTTTTTTCTCTATAAGTGGTTTGATAGCTTGGATTTGAAACCCTTATATATTTTATTTGTGAATGGTTACTTCCACTAGTCAATTAATTCTAACAATCCCATTTATGACTTAGGAAAAATATTTATAAAACAAATAAGGCCGCATCATGAATAGATTAGATCACTTTATCAATGTGATTTTCACATGGTATCTCATTAAATGTCTTATGGACATAATTGTCGTTCACACAATCAAGATAAATGAATGACTAAAATATCTTCTTTGTAACCGTCCTTAGTTTTGAACATTATGGCCCACCTTAGTAGTAAAGCAATAATATTATTATTTTTGAACATCTAAAAAATGTGGCCCATTAGATAGAAAGCTTGGATCATGCATAATCACATGTACTTTGAAATGCTCAATATTATTATAACTGAATTATAGTCCTTCATGGCATTTGCTCTCCTCTCCCTACTCCACTACAAAATAATAATTTTTTCTTCTTTTGTATATCTTATAAGTCCTTACATCTGTTACCTAAAGCATGGACACATCCCTTACATAACTTACCCTATTGCACAAAAGGCCACGCTTGGATTCAATCTTGCAATAAACATCTCTAGGCTAGCTAGGCTGAAGGTTATTGGTTTTAACTGTTATGGTCGGGCTTTAGTTCTGCCTTGCAAGTCAGGCTTGGACAAACCTTGGCTTGGCTTTAACCCAATTTGTCCTCGGCTCTAATTGCATGCTATTATCATGCATGTAACATTGATTTAAATGAATATAAAAAGCATGACTTTCGCATGCTATTATCATGCATGTAACATTGATTTAAATGAATATAAAAAGCATGACTTAATTTTTGTAACTTTTGAATGGTATGAATGTAACAAATTTTAACTAGAACTTAATGAGTTGTTAAATCTTGAACTGTGGCTATAAAATCTCTAAAATTACAGTAGTGATTGTAAATTAGAAATTGAATTGAATGTCAAAGTTTAAAAGGTGCATAAAAAATCTCCAAACTTTATTTTAAAAATTTTTTATGTACGGTTGTTTTAAAATATTATTAATTTTTCATGAAAATAAAAATAATTTAACTATTATTTTTAACTTTTATTCTTTATTTGTCTAATAGGATCTCAAAATAATTAAGGTGTTGGAGGAAACTAAGTTATAGCAGGTGCAATTGAATCTGTATTTAACTTTTATTTGTTTTTAAAAATTACATGCAAGTATTGTCATAGTAAATAGCTGCTATTCACATGAAAACACCAACACACCTCAAGTTACTGGTAATTTACTCTAATGTGATTCAACACATAAAATTATAATTAGAATTTAATGTTATGTTCAAATTAAGAATGAATTGATCATAAGATCAATTTGAATTTTGCTTCGCAGCCAATGAAATGCATTTCGGACCCAATAAACAGTTTAAATCGTCTGATTACATGATATAAATAACATTTTGCAAGTAAGATAAATACAACTTGTGATGATATAAAGCACTGGGTCATTTTTTCAAATCATTATTCATTTTATTTGTATGTTGGCTTGGGTAGTCCTGCCAATGGCCTGTATCAAGCAAAGAGAACCAAATAATCAGAACCATCCATCTGCCAGGAACTACTGATGTAAGAGACAATCTAAATTCATAATCCCTTAACAGATGATCTTCACCATTGATTGACCAAATTGAATATGTATGGTGATAAAAATAAGCATTAAATGCACTAATGATCAATGTTTAGTACAGTATGCCGGCCCATCGCAACAAGAAGCTGGTGGATGATTTAGATGTTCTCACATATTTTTCGTGTGCGCCTGTGTGGGGCAGGAATATTTATGAGTGGTAACTTCTCATTGTGTGGTCCACCTGTAACTTGTATTTGACTAATTTTTTGGATCATATCCTGAAATGATACTGTGAATGGCGTGGATATAAACCATCTATCACGGTCACTACTTAAAGCTCTCATGGGCAGGGTAGGACGCAATCTGCTTTCATACTGGGATGATATTTGGGGTCCACCGTGATGTTTGTGAGAAATCCACTTTGTACATTTGTTTTGCCATATCATTTTAAGGTATATAACAAAAAATGAGACAGATTCGAAACTCAAGTGGGCCATACAAGATGGAAAACTAGAAAAAGACTTTCTTACTATTGAAACCTTCTTGAGCTCCACCTTGATGTTTATATGTTATCCAATCTGTTTATAAGGTTATTCATGGTGGGGTTAAGTTAAAAAATAATTTTTTTAAAAAAAAAAGTTACCTTGATAAGAAGCTTTTATAACCATATAAATGTTTCAAAGGTAGTCACTGAATCTTAATTGTTTCCTCCATCGTAGCACACTCGAGTTTTGGATCCACTTCGGTTTTGGTACGATGTATTAAAATGATATCACAAATAGGATGGGGTGGATATAATTAATGACTACTCTATCACCATTCGCATCACCATAGTCAATTTCATTTTTATAGTAGAGGCAAGGAGAGAGTCAATTTCATTTTTTTGGTAGACGTTAATCTTTATTAATATGATTTTGGGTTCTTCTGGTGTATTCCCTCGTGGGATGTTACATCGATTTCTGATTGCGGTGGTTGTATCTATTAGACCCCACGGTTCCACCCAAAGTGCCACGTGCCCAGATTCCACCCCAGGGGTTTTGCGACACCTTCTTCTTCGTTCCAGAAGCCTATGCGAATGTCGGTGAGATGTTTTCTCTTCGGAGTCTTCGGAAAATAAAAGAATAAGATTCTCTGAAACAGTTGAGGACGTTGATGGAAACGAGGATGAAACAGTTGAACATCAACAAATTCTTCGAAGTCTTCCAATCACCGTCTTCCAATCACCATTACAGTGGATAAAGGAGAGGGAGATCAAAAGAGAAAGATATCCATCCAGTAATATTTTTTCTGTCTGCATGAAGATCACATGCATTTTTTCGATTTTTTTTTTTTTTTTGTAAAAGCGCTGTTAATAATAAAACATGTGATTTCCTCCATTCTTTTGTGTTTTCTCATGTGGCTTTTGTTTCTTTTTTTTTTTTTTTTTAAAGTATTTCATTTCATTTGGCCGGGAACATTACATCATCTACAAAGATTCGGGCTACCGCCTAGAGGAAAAGGATGTAGCGGAAGCCTATCGTATGAAGCTAAAGAAAATGATGGATACGAAGGGACAGGGGAGCGATGTTGCAACCCCTGACCTGGTTGAGCAGGCGACGCCAAGTGAAATCAGGGGTCTTTCCTAATAGAGCATAGTCCAGCCTTATCCAGAAGAAAAGCACCCTTGACAATACGTGGGAGAGCCGAGACTGCAATTTAGTGTGTGTCAGATTGTTGTTGACATCCTTCTTTGGCAAGACCATTTGCTGCTGCATTGGCTTCCCTGAAGATGTGGGAGATGCGAGAAGAGCCATGGGAGCAGAGCCTCTTAATTCTAATTATCCAGAACTTCCAATACCATGCACAGCTGGATTTACCCAGCAGGCATTCAACCACCCACCTGGAGTCCGATTCGATGAGGACGTGACGCAGTCCGTGTTCTAAGCAGAGGCGTATACCATCATGCACTGCTCGAATTTCAACCCCAGTGTTAGACATTATGCCATACCCTCTTGCAAAAGCAAAGATCAAGTTTCCGCTATGGTTTCTACATATGCCTCCCCCTCCAGCTGCGCCTGGATTAGATAGGGCAGAATCGTCGATATTTAGCTTGTACCACCCTGCTATCGGCCTGACCCATCTGACAGTAAAGCTTCCACGGGACAGGGAGCTGCTGCGATGCTGACTGTGCGGGAAAAGAAAGGATGGGTGGTTTGGTTGAGGGAGGAGAGAATGGACCTGGGGTAGGCACAAGATCAGCCACCATTTGACCTTTGGGAAAGTACCTTGAGCAGATATTTTCCGGCCATCGAGTCTCGCTCCAAGCCTGGCCTTCCAAATTTCCCATAGCATAAAAGCGGGGGCAAGACGAAGAGCAACCGGGGTCTTGCAGAAGGGAAGATCCCACTGCCACCACCGGAGAAGACGTCCTCTAGCCAATAAATGAGCTGACAGCGAAACTTCAAAATACATTGCCAAGGATTTCCATAACTTATCAGCCAAATTGCCTGCCAGAAAGAGGTGGGATAGTGTCTCCGAGTCTGGGGGGTACTGCCGATCGTCCCCGCAACATTCACATTTAGAAGCTATATTGATTCCCTTCTTCTGAATTGCCATGTCGATGGACAAAGCATCTTGTAGGAGTCGCCATAAAAATGTTGAAATTTTTGGGGGGACATTCGGGTGCCACATGAATTTACACCAGTCAATTTTTGGAGCTGCTTCTCTCCCTGTGTCCCACGCGGATTTAATGGTGAATTTGCCTGAAGGGTCTCGGGGCCAAAAAGGAGTGTCATCGGCATCCGAAGTGCAAATACCTCTACGGGAGATCTGATCCTCTAGCCACCTTGGGAGGGGGAGATGAGTATCCTGTTTTAGGCCATCCTCACCTAGGAAGTCGGAAACTTTTAGCCCCAATAGCTCTTGTGGGATGCTCAAGGACTCGACGGATGACAGCGGCCCCAGACCAGACCAATTGCTATGCCACATATTACAATCTCCGCAACCCACTTCCCATTGGGCGATGTCATCCAGGGAGGGGAATAATCCAACCATTATCCTCCATAGGGGCGAGGCATGTGGAGGAAGAGGAAGGGAAGAGACGGTGGCCCCATTACGTTCATACTTGGAATGCATGAACTTCGCCCATAAGTTGTTCTCTTTGTCGAATCGGACACACCAGGCCATTTTCATTTGGAGCGCCTTTGTAAGGTCCTTCAATCTTCTAATTCCCAGACCACCCTCTTCCTTGGGTAGAGCTATGTCCTTCCATTGCTTCTACTGGAGTTTTCTCACCCCGTCTTTCCACCCCCAAAAGAAGTTGGAGAAGATGCGTTCTAGGTCCTTCAATACCTTATTGGGGACAATCGTTGCTGCCAACGTGTGGACTGGTATACCACTGAGAACCGATGATATTAAAGCTAATCGCCCTGCCTGGGAGAGAATCCTTGCATTCCAGCCGCGAATTTTATTCGTCATCTTTCCGGCCAAGGAGGAGAAATGACTACTGATCCTCCCAAGGACGAGCGGTACCCCCAAGTAAGTGAATGGTGTTGCTGCTTGATTGAAGCCGAGCGTGTTTTTTATGCTTCTGACTCTAGCCGCAGATAGCGAAGGGGAGCAGAAGAAGGAGCTCTTTCTCTTGTTAACTTTTTGGCCTGAAGCGGACTGGTAATTATCCAAGAAAGATGACAGAGATTAAATGGACCTTTTAGAACCGTTTAGGAAGCAAATCGTGTCATCGGCATATAGTAGATGAGAGATTTGCAGGCATCCCTGTTTCATTTTGAAATTCTGGCATTGACCTGTGGACGTCAACCTGGATAAACCCCTACTCAAGGTTTCTGCTGTTAGAATAAATAGGGAGGGGGAGAGTGCGTCTCCCTGCCTTAGGCCTCTGTTAGATCTGAAGAAACCACAGCTCACTCCGTTGACGATTACGGAGAACCAGTTATTGTTCCAGCATCTTTCCACCATGTCCACCCAGGAAGAGCAAAAGCCAAATTGCTTGAGGACCTTTTTCAAAAATCCCCAATCCACTCTGTCATAGGCTTTTTCCATATCCAATTTCACAATCATGTTTTCACCTCGAACCTTTCGGCCAATGTCTTGGAATAATTCTTGCCTCAGCGCTATGTTTTCTGCAATGGATCTGCCTCTCACAAAGGCTCCTTGCTCAGGCGATATTAGTTTAGGGAGCAGTGCCGCCAACCTGCTTGCGACAACGTTAGCAAAGATCTTGTAGACCACATTGCATAGGCTAATTGGCCTATATTCGGCCAAGGATTTGGCTCCCTGAGCTTTGGGGATTAGACAGATTAGGGTGGAAGTGAAGGCTCTAGGTAAGGCGCTGCCTCGAAAAAATTCTGCAACCGCTTTGAGAACATCCTCCCCAATAACTTCCCAGCAGGCAATATAAAATGCGGCGGACATTCCATCTGGACAGGGGGCGCTATCCTTGGACATAGAGTAGACTGATTTTTTTACCTCCTCCATTGAGGAAGATGACATGAGGAAGGCGTTGTCAGTCTCCAATACTAGAGGTGGGATGAACGCTAAGAGAGAGGTGGCGGAGGAGGGAGGGGACGGAGAAGGGGAGGGGTCCAACAGATCGGTAAAGAAGGAGACTGCTTCTTGTTGTACTCGTGCATTGTCTGAGGTGGACTCGCCCAATCCTAATTTGATTTCCTGGATCCCCATTTTTCTGATTTTTCCATGGCTGACAGGTGGAAAAATTTTGTGTTCCTATCTCCTTCCATGAACCAGTTGTTGCGGGCTTTTTGTTTCCAGAATATCTCCTCTGCCAGTTCCATTTTTGCTACTTTCAACTTGGCAATAGCAATCTCCTTCGAGCTGACATTCGAGGGTGGAGATTGAGCAGTAGATTCCAGCAGCTCGAGTTCCATCACTGCTTCCCTGAGATTGTTGCAGATGTTGCCAAAGGTTCCCTTGTTCCAGGTTTTCAGGCGTTGTTTGACCTTTTTAATTTTGAGCATCAGGTTTATGATGGGTTGGTCTGATAGGTCCGGGGACCAAGCATCTGAGATGAGAGAGCAGAAAGACTTATCCAGTAGCCACATTCTTTGGAACCTGAATGGTTTTGGAGCCGAAAGGGTGGGCCTGGGGAAGACCACAAGGAGTGGGGCGTGATCAGAATTTATCCTAGGGAGGTGTTTCACCTGAAAACCTGAGAATATATTGAGCCAATCTGCGTTACAAAGTACCCTGTCAAGTCTTGCCCATGCTCTGGATCTGCCATCTCAGTTATTACACCATGTGAATCGATTTCCCCAAAAACCAACGTCCAACAAGCCTGCTTTGTCTGTGGCCTCCCTGAATTCAACTGAGCTGTCCTCATCTTGACCTCTGTAACCTAGTCTTTCTGATGAATCCATCACTGCATTGAAATCACCTCCCACAGCCCATGGGCCGTTTGTGGATGAAGCCAGAGAATCTAGGTTATCCCATAAGGATCTCCTAGCAGTTCTTGTACATTTAGCACAGACAACTGTGAGTCTGAATTTAGCTGATAGAGCCTGCGAAGACACATCTATGGATACAGATTGGTTAGAGAATTCTACAGCTGAAACAGTTAAGGCATCTTTATAATAGATCCAGATTTTCCCCCCTTCTCCTTCATTAGAAATGGAGGAATGGAAACCCAGTTTGAGTCCTATCCCTACCCTCCTGCTATCTCTAGCCATTGGTTCTAGGATGGCAAGAACCAAGGGGTTGTGGGACCTGATAAGCCTGAGAGAGGAGCGGATCGTGGCCGCGTTGGCCATGCCCCGGGCATTCCAGATGAGAAAACTATCCATCAGAAACGTTACCACTGGACGTTGACCTCCTATGTAGTCTCTGCTCCCAGTCTTCAGTTACCTGTGGAGTCGACGTTTTCCCTGCCCATCTCGCTCCTAAATCTCCTTTGTCGAGAGAAATAGGGTGTGCCTCATTCAGAAAATTGCTGGGTTTAGGTGCTTCCTTATTACCCTCTATGTTTCCCATCCTTTTGGTTGAGTCGGCCGGCCTCATGTCTGTCTGATTTTCTGAGGGTGCTGGGATAAAACCAATGTCTGCAGGATGTTTGCCAAATTTTTGTCCCCCTTCACTGTGGGACATGTTATACGGGGAAAGGTTGACAACTAGATTTAACTGTCGGTAGACGGAGATACATCCGTCAGTGAGACCTTTGAGAGGCAGGGGGTCGACTTCAGCACCCAACAGAGGGCGAGGGGTGAGGGGGTGCGTTGCAGTTGACATCCTCACGGAGCCCCGGTCTCGCATAGGACTCAGCGGGGAGGTCATTGTGATATTTGGATTGTGCCACATTTCGCTTACTACCATATGATCAGGGATTTTGGAAGCAGTCACAATAGCCTGAGGGGAGGGAGTGGTACGCACCTGGCCTTGAGTCTGGTTCCCCGCATTTTCAGGTGCCGCCTGATGGGAGGCCTGGCAGACGTATAGGAGAGCCTGGTTCCCAGCATTTTCAAGTGCAGCCTGGTCATCGGTGGGCATGGGGAGTCTTCGCGCTAAAGCTTGCTGCGTGTCACCTTGGCCGCACGGGGGTACTGTTGCTAGAGATGTGTCTGACCCCAGGAGTGGAGATGCTATCTCCGGGTGGTGCGCACCAGTGGGTGCCGGCGAACTTCGTCTTACTTCATTGCAACAGGGGACTGTGGGTGGATAGGAACCAATTGTGACATTTCCACAAACAGCTGCCTGCTGATCAGATTGGCCATCTTCACAAACAGCTGCTTGCTGATCAGATTGGGCATTTCCACAACCAGCTACCTGCTGATCCGATTGGGCATTTTCACAGATAGCTGCCTACTGATCAGATTGGGCATTTCCACAAACAACTGCCTGCTGATCAGATTGGGCATTTTCACAAGCATCAGCTAGACTGTCTAGTGAGTTGTCTCCGATGTTGTTGCTGATCCAGTCTCTGGATGATCCTTCTTGACTCTCAGATCTATCTCCGTTCCAGGTGGGAGGTGGGTGAGAACCATCTTCCCTGGATTCCATTTGTGCCCAGATCCGATAGATTTTCCCTTGAACATCCAACATTTGGGATATGGGAGAAAAGGGGCGAGCCAGTCTCCTCACCTTGATTCGGGCAAACATTTGGAAGATCCCGAATCAAGTTAGCGTGAAATAATTATTACTCACTTGCATTGTTTTTACCCAATGTTTGAAAAATCCAACAGGCCCTTAGTTCATGCATGCTACTTGTTAGGTTAAATCTTCATTTTTACAAAGTTCGGAGTCGGACTGCCGATCGGGTGTTACCTGACTTTTCTGGAGCTCCATGTATGTAGGGTGGCTATCATGATGTACGGGTTTTATATACTCTATTCACTTTTTATTTTTATTTTTCATATCAGCTTAGGCTGTAAGCTCAAAAATAAGTCCGATCCAAGGCTCAAGTGAACCACATCGCATAAAGTAACAGTGATAATGACATCCACCGTTGAAACCTTTCTAAGTCATATCGGCACGCTTATTTGCTTGATTCAAAGTTATGTATGCATCTTAAATTCACACCACCCAACCATTTTCAAAGCTCATTTTAGGGCCTGATTCTAAAATTTAAGCATTCCTAAATCTTAGGTGGATCACATTACAGGAAACAGTCCTGATTGAATCCACACCATTAAAAACTTTGTAGAGTCCACCAGAATATTTGTTTGTCATCCAACATGTTAATAAGATCACAAAAACTTATATGAAGAGACTACACTAATATCATCTTGATCCATAACTTTTGTGGCCCACAAAAAGTTTTTAATGGTCTATTACTATTATTTCCTATACTATGGTCCATCTTAGACTTGGATCTGCTTCATTTTTTTTGGATCACGCCTAAAATGAGTTTTAAATATAATTGAACGGTGTGGATGTAGTCACATACATCAAGATGGCCCCACAGGGTTCCCACACACCTAGGTGGATCCAGGCAACCACCTAAGCCGCGCCTGTGATATTGATTCACTGATTTTATTGGTCCCTGTCCTAATTATTAGAACCGTTAAGAAATTGGGTCAGCTTTGGGTCTCACCTGTTATGACCGTTAAAAAGCTCAGGTCAGGCCCACGTGGATACAAATCTCAAAAAGTTTTCAATGGTAGGCGTTCTTTCACCACATTTTTCAATGGTGGGATCCACATGTGATTAGATATGGTTTTTTTTTTTTTTCATGGGCTCATGGACGCGGTTTGGCTAGTGACGCCGCCACCAGCCAGGTGGCTAGTGGTCGGTGCTATGTGGACCCCACCATGATGTATGTATTTTATCCACACCGTCCATCCATTTTGAAAGATAATTTTAGGGCTTGATTCAAAAAACGAGGTAGATCTAAATCTCAGGTGGACCACACCATGGGAAAACAGTACTGATTGAATTTCCACAGTTAAAAACCTCCAAGGGCCCACTGTAATGGTAATTTGACATCTAACCTGTTGATTAGATCATAAAGACGTGGATGAAGGGAAAAAATATATATCAGCTTGATCCAAAACTTTTGTGGCCCTCAAGAAGTTTTTAATGGTGGGTGTTCAATCAACACTGTGCGGTCCACTTGAGATTTGGATCAATATCGTTTTTAGGCTCATACTATAAAATGTTATGGAAGAATGGGTGGACAGCAAGGATGAAACACATATATCATGGTGGGGCCCACAGAGCACCCACCACTAGCCATTGGCCAGTGGCAAGGGGAGTGGCCAATCCCTTTCCTGGGCTCATGCGACAAGATGATGTAGGCGCGTGGATATAAAAGAAAAGCATCAAGGTGGACCACGGTCGGTCGACATCCGCCGTTGGACCTATCTTCTATGAATGGTCATATCCATCCATTTTGCATGCCATGTACTGCACCGTGATCACCTGATTTTTTCAAGACAGACCATGAAGAGTGGGTGTAACACTTACCGTGGGGCCCACCTTAATGATGTGTTATATGTCCACGCTGTCCATCCGTTTCTACAGGCTGGTTTGGGATGTTTTCCCAAAAATTAAGGATATCCAAATCTCATGTGTACCTAGGGGTGTACACAAACCGGGCTAGCCCGGTTAGCTCGCTTGACCCGGCCTGAAAAAGGTCGACTCGGCCTGACCCGGAACAGAGTTTAGGTCAGGACGGGCCCATTTTCTCAGCCCAGAACTGATGGAGGGCCGAGTTCGGATAGCTTCCCATTTGGCCCGACTCGGTCCGAAACCCGACTCGACTCGGCCCGTCCCAGTCGAGTATATATATATATATTCCCTAACCCTACCCGTCCCTTTCCACTTTCCCCTTTCCCCTTTCCCCTTTTGAAATCACCCGACCCCAGCAACGGCGCCCGACCCCACCAAACCCTGCTCCCTCTCTTCCTGCCCGACCCCACCATTGTTGAAATCTCTCTCTCTCTCTCTCTCTCTCTCTCTCTCTCTCTCTCTCTCTCTCTCTCTCTCTCTCTCTCGTCTCTAATCTCTCTCTCTCGTCTGACCATAGTTCGGCGCCCTCCTCACGCTCTCACCTCTCTCTCTCTCTCTCTCTCTCTCTTGTTGTCCGACCAGTGAGCGGACGTTATCCGACCACAGTCCGACACCCCACTCGACAGTCGACGCCCTCACTTCTCTAATCTCACTCTCTCTCTCGTCCGACCACAGTCCGGCGCCCCACTCGACGCTCTCACCTCTCTAATCTCACTCTCTCTCTCTCTCGTCCAATGACGGTATGATTTCTCTCTCTCACTCTCTCTAATATTTATTGAAAGCGGAGTTTTGGTCTGCACAAAATGAGATACTTCCCAATGCTTGTGCAAGTAGCAGTTTTGGAAGGATCAACAACTTCAACTTCTTCTAAGTGTCTTTCTCTGTTTTCTTACATTAAGCGGGCCATGTTGGTGAGCACCTGCACCTTTACACGTGGCACACGTGTCAACCCAGCATGTGGATAGGACATCTAAGCCGTGTTTTGAGGTGGGCCCTACCATGCAAATGACCCAACGTGAAGATTTGGTGGGCCGGGTCATCTTCACTGTGCGGTCGCCGTATGGACGAATCAGGTGTTCCCACAAATGTACTTTGGTAAGGCAAAATGTAAAGAAAGAGAATGGAGGTCTTTTGGAAATGGTGTTTTAATTGTTGTTTAGATAGAAGGATTGTGTAGCTAGATGGGGTATATGTCTAAAAAAATATCCAGATAGGAAGATGGTAACCCTCTGATCAGCAGGTCGGCCACCCCTAAATTGAATAATAGTAGAATCCTACTGATGTATTGCTTCAATAAATGGAGATCTGATCGCCTTCGTACCGTGAGGAACCCTACAATCCTCCATTCCAAGGATATGTGCATTATCTGGAGTTTTCAATTTGTACAAATGGGTCTCTGCATTCCTGTGATCTAGACCATTGGTTATTTAGGTCCCAAAGTGGATGGACCATAACCCGCAAATCTCCTAAAAAAAAGGACTAATATTGATGGAAAATGAAGGCAATCTGGACTAATATCTAGGTCCACCCACCAAAAACTTCCAACCTTTTGTGAGTGCGAGTAACATCCAACCCGTCCGATAGGTTGTCCACATCATGAGCATCACCTTGTGCAAAAATCAGCTTGCATACAACAGTGAGCATGCAGTTAGAGTTATATGTGCTCTTCAAATGCAACATGGTCATAAATGGCTAATCTTAATTAAAAACTTGGATAAATTAATGAATTATAACTTATAAGGATTTCTTTTAAAATTCTTTTTTTGCCTTTGAGGAAATCATGCAATAGACAGTGTACTAAAAGAAATCCTTATAGTCCACTAATTTTAATGTTCCTTGTACACGTGTGTGGGCTTACTATTTGACTCCATGCATGTGCATCCACACATGTATTTGTATTTGTCCAATGGGCTAGATCATTAGTTATTGTCTACCTAAACTTTTGAGCTTTTATGTGTGGGTGACATCCAACCATCCAATAGGTTGTCCGTATTGTGCGGATTATGCAAAAACGTTGAATATATATGCCCTTCCAGTGCAATTTGACTCATTTGATTATTTTGATGATTTAAACTTAGTCATTAATGACCTTCTTTGGTGAAGGGAATAGAGTCATTAGTGCGCCACTTTATTATCTATCTTATCATTAATCGTGATTGAAAACTTCGACAAATTAATGTATTATAAAGATTTTTTTTGAAATTCTTTGATGTTCTGTATTCTTGAGTACTCGAAAATTTTCATGATGATTTCAATTAGGCTAGACAACTCGTGATTAGTTTATGGTCATCTTATGTTATTGTAACTTATGACGACTCGAGATGAATTTATCTCCACTATTGAGCATCTAATCATCATCACCCTTCACATATGGGCACATGCACAGATGCTCATTTATTTGCTGAGATCTAGTTTTAAATTTGATTGGGTATTTGTATCAGATGGATTATGTGAAGTCTCCCAAGTAATTTAAGAACACCCCTCATGCTTAGATTTTATTGACTTGATCATGCACTAGCTTATATATATGCTTATACTAATTGCTTATTGGATATATATATATATATATATATATATATTTTTTTTTTGTAAACTTATAGTATAGGATAATCAGTTGCCCATTTGAGAATTTCTATGTTTCCAGACATAGATTGAGTGTGTTCATGGATGCATAGAAATTCTCAAATTATCCCTTTTTAGACAGTTCAATGTTGGATAGACGGTAATGTTTTCATTTATTCTAATTTAAATATACATGGCTGTTTCGGTTCGTCTCTTCTAATTCTCTCTGATATATTTCTTGCATTACTTCCTCATCAAATATCCACACTTTGTCTGGATAGTTGACCTGTGAATCAAATTTAAGATTAATATATTCTGAAGAGATAAGGGAAGATGTTGTCGAAATTTTAGCGTGGCATTTAAATTGAATAATGAAAGCATTACTATCTATTCAACATTGAATGGGTAACTAATTTAATTATTTTTTATATTGTTGTTGTAGTATACGATAATCAGTTATCCATTTGAGGATTTTTAGGTTGTCAGACATAGATTGAGTGTGTTCATGGATGCATAGAAATTCTCAAATTGTCCCTTTTTGGACAATTCAATGTTGGATAGATATTAGTTTTTTCATTTATTCTAATTTAAATGCACATGCTTGTTTCGATTTCTCTCTCCTAATTCTCTCTGGATATATTTCTTGCATTTACTTTCTTATCAAATATCTACACTTTGTGTGGATAGTTAACGTGTAAATCAAATTCAAGATTAATATATTCTGGAGAGACAAGGGGAGATGCTGCCGAAATTTTGGCGTGGCGTTTAAATTGAATAATGAAAGCATTACTATCTATCCAACATTGAATAGGTAACTGATTTATCCGCTTAGAAAATTCTTTAGTAAGGTCGAAGGATAAATGAAATTGTTTCATATTTTTAGATATGGCTAGTGAGGATGAAGTCCCACGTAATTCTAGTGCCAGTGCCGGTGCATTAGCCACCTCACCACTTGTTGTTGAGAGAGGGGTCTTCAGCTGCAAACAAAGAAAAGAAACGGTCAGCTCTCTGGGATGATTTTGAAGAATTAGTAGTTAACAATGTCCCCAAGATCAGCTGTATGCACTGCAAAAGTATATACATCAAAAGTATCGGGGGGTCGACGTTTTATTTAAACAGACATAGAAAAAGTTGTGCAAGGAGACCTAGACTTCCACGTTTAGGCCAACAATTGCTATCGTTTACAAAGTCTGAAAGATCTGCTTCTGAAAGTACACTTTTCACTCATAAGTTTGAAAAAGGAAAGCTAAAGGAGTGGTTTGCAAAGCTTATTATCATTGATGAGCAATCATTTAAGATGGTAGAGAGTGAAATATGTATGGGATACAGTAAATACCTTAATCCTTAGTTTGAAAATGTCTCCCGTGTTACTGTGAAGAGGGAGTGCATGAATATGTATGCCAGTGAGAAAATGAAGCTGAAAGCAATTTTAAATTCAGTTTCAAGGGTAAGTTTGACGTCTGATATGTGGACGACGCAAAATCAAAGAAAGGGTTACATTTCATTGACTGCACACTATGTTGATGAAAATTAAAAACATTACAAGAGAATATTAAACTTTCGCCACCTTCCACCCGTCCATTCTGGTTTGGTTATTTCAGATTGCATTTACAACTGTCTACGAGATTGGGGCATAGAGAAAAAAGTCAGTTCATTAACTTTAGATAATGTTTCGACAAATGACAGTGTTATACAATTCTTACGTAACCAGTTCAAGGCAACTGACGATTTATTTTTGAAAAAAAAATATTTCATGTTCGGTGTTATACACACATTCTCAACTTAATTGTATAAGAAGGGTTGAAATTAATTAACCAAACTATAGAGAATGTGAGGGAGAGTGTGAAGTACATAAGAGGCTCGCTGTCAAGATTGAGTATATGGAATGATATCGTTCAACGTTTGAATTTGACGTCTCCAAAAACGTTGAAGCTAGATGTTTGCACACGTTGGAATTTCACTTTTAAGATGTTGGATTCAGCCCTGGAATTGGATCATGCCTTTCCAGAATATGCAGTGTGTGATAGAACATATGTTTGGTTACCTACTGATGATTATTGGAGCAAAGCGAAAGAAGTTCACAAATTTTTAAAGATTTTTTATGACTGTACGAAAATATTTTCTGACAATAAGTTTTCTACAGTAAATATGTTTCTTCCATCTGTGTGGAAGATCAAGGATGCCTTGAAGAAAGCTGCTGATGACGGTCCATTTTTTCTCTAAATCATGACAAGTGGTATGCAAATGAAGTTTGATAAGTACTTAGATGATTGTCATCTGATAATGTCCTTAGCTGTTATTTTTAATCCTCGGCGCAAGATGAGTTATGTTAAGTACATCTTCACGAGGATTTATCTTACTGAAAAGGCAATATTTGAAACCTTGAAGGTCGTGACGTAATCGAAGCATTGTACAACATATACACAACCACAGTGTCTACACCAAGTGCTTCTGAAGTTAAATCACAAGTTGCTTTAGGCTTCAATGATGCTGATTTCATGTCTTTCTTAGCAAAAAAATACAGACACAGACACGAAAGTATCAGAGTTAAACATATATCTCAAAGAGTCGGTCGTACTACGGCAGGATTCAGAGTTCGATGTTTTGGAGTGGTGGAAATTGCGAGTTAGTGAAGGAAAATATCTTACACTATCGACGATGGCATGAGATATTCTATCAATTTCTATTTCAATAGTGGTATCGAAATCTGCGTTTAGCACAGGAAGCAGGGTCGTGACCAAGACTAGAAGTTTTCTTACACCAGATACAGTTGAAGCATTAATTTGTACACAAGATTGGTTGCATCTGAGTCTAGGAGGTGATCTTGATGAGGAAGAGGAGGAGAATGTGAATGAAGCCGCAACACATGAAACAACAGCAATATGATGGAGTTTGGGGTGGATGTTATGATCTTGTTAGTTTATTTGAATTTACAAATGTTGTAATGGGTACTCTTTTGACTTTTATTTTTATTTATCTGTTATGTTGATTGATGTTAAGCAAGCTGCGCAATGCATTTCTACATCTGTTTGCTGACTTTTATTTTTATTTATCTGTTATGTTGATGGATGTTATGCAAGCTGCGCAATGCATTTATACATTTGTTTGCTGACTTTTATTTTTATTTTTCAGTTATGTTGACTTTTATTATTTTTTAATCCATAAATTACTTTTATATTATGTCGGTATTTCACTATTGTTAAAAAACTTAAAATACTTTTTCAACACAATATGTAGATATGTATTTAAGCAAACTATCGGTTAACGTTTGAGACTATGATTCCTTAGTCCATTCTCCAAAGTTTGAAAAGTTTAAGATTTTGTGTAATTTGTATGGAGCCAAGTTTGTTAACAAAACTAATCAGCTCAGATTACACTTATCCTGTTGCGGTGGAGATGTAAGACCGTATCCTAAAGCCTTAAAAGAAATTCAAGTTCTTTTCCAAGTAGTTCTTGATTCAAACAAAAAAGCTTCCACTCCTCAATCCAAACTTTCTGAGGTAGAGAAGGAAGCTAAATTATTAGCATTGGAAGAAGAACAATTTTAACTCGCCTTAAAGCGCAGTATGGAAGAAGCTTTTACACATCAGCAATGTCCTCCAAGACCACATGATGTCGAAGCAGGTTTAAGCTGGACGGATAAAAAGAAAAATAGTAAGAATTCAGCTAAGTTTCTCTCCAGTCTGGGTGTGTTTTACAGGACGTTGGGAACTACGTATAAATCTTCTCACAAAAATATTTTGAAAAATCTAATTCAAACTATATAAGAGGAAGACGATAAAAAGCTATCTCCACCTTTTGAAGACGGAGAGGTGAATGAGTACGTATATGAAGATTTAGATAGCAGCTCGGGCTTAGATGAATCTCTTTGACAGTAGTTAGTAGTGTATGACTGTATTCAGTTTGTATAAAATATTTTATTTTATGCTTTGTCAAATGTATGTAAATGTAGTAAAATTATAATATATCCTCGCTCTCTCATGAACTTGTAAATTGCAATGGGACGCGGATTACCTGCCAAAGCCCTTCCCATAAACTTGTCATAAGGTTCGAAACCGGCCCGAACTCGAAAGTTCGAAACTAGCCCAAACTTAGGTTCAAAACTGGCCTGAACTCGAAGGTTCAAAACTAGCCCGAACTCGAAGGTTCGAAACTGGCCCGAACTCGCCCAAGTTCGACTTGGCCGGGTTCGTGCTAGAGATGTTGGCCCGGTGACCAGGCCCGGTCAGGTTCAAGCCTGGTGCGGCTGCTGAACGGGCCTGGACGGGCTGAGGCAAGTTCAACTTGGCCCCCACCCGTGTACACCCCTATGTGTACCACGCCAAAGGAAACAGTGACAATTAAATGTCCACCGTTGAAAACTTCCTATGGCCCACAATAATGTTCGTAATGTTTCATATCCATCCAATCCGTTGATAAGGTCAACCACACCCGGATGAAGAGAGACTATAAAGATCAGTTTGATCCAAAACTCATATGGGCTAAAAAAGCTTTCAATGGTCATTCACTGCTGTTTTCAGTTGTGTGGTCTACCTGAGATTCGGATCTTGTTAATTTTTTGAGATGACATACTAAAATGATATAGAAAAACGGATGGGCGGTGTGGATATAAAAAATCTCATCAAGTTGGGCTCCACACGGTAAGGTGTTACCCAAGTAACACATAATCCACTCCCTCTTTCACTTGCCTTCCGTATCGGGGCTTGGGTGGGCCCACCATTATGTTTATATACAATTTACCTCAATTGTTAGGTGCATCACCTCATTTTAAGTCAAGAGGCTAAAAAAATACTCTATTTGTAATTCGTGTGGACCATATGATAGGAGAATAATGTTGGGGGACCGCAGAAGCACACAAAGATAAATCTATGATAGCAATCCAAAAGCACCAAGTAAAAGAAAGAAGAATACAGAAATTTTAACATAGAAAAACTCATGTGGGAAAAAATTACGGCACAAAGTGATATATATCACTATGAAAGCAGAAATTATGTAACATACTGGATTTTCACTGTTTTGGATTCCTAAAAATCCTTGAATTTTTTTTTTATAAATTAACTTATAATATCACTTAAATGACCATTAGCACTCAATGTTAGTCTATACAGGGGTGGTACTAGTAAAGAACCCCACAAGTCCGATTAATTAACCATAGGAAACCACCGAATCCGCCCGATCACTTGAACATCAGGTGTACCGCATGATTCACTACCCGTCGCTAACTAATCAAGACAAGCATAACTAAATTAAAGATCTAACCGAAACCGAGTCAGATAAGGCTCGGATCTTAACAATAGACCAAATCAACCCTTGTAACGTCCCGTCCAACCAACACAGTGTCCTGGGGTATCCACGTAGGATTTGCCGCAGGACCATTCATTTAAGCCACTCGTAGTGGGGTACTACAAGTTAATTAACCTAGAATCAGCCCATTAGAGTAGACCAGACAGGTCATGATAGGGCCTAGTGCGGGCCGCCAAGCCAAATGACTGTTAACACTTAGCATCAGCCTGTATGGGCTATACCGCAGCTCAGAAAGGTCGAAAAATTATAAAAATTTAGAAAAACATATATCTCACTAGGCTTGTGGTCCATCATGGACCACAGATTCATTAGACACCCAAAGTTTAATTATTCGAGTCGTTACTACAGCATACGTAACCCACTCAAGGCCAAAGTTGAAATCTAGCACGGGATAATAAAATTAAGACTCCAGCCTTTCCAACCGTCGGATTCCTTCTAAATTTACAGTGAAGGTCTAATGTAGTGTCCTACACCCGTCCATAAAATCTGAGACCCGATCATGGCACGACGACCGTTGATCGCAAATCGGACCAGTACGACCCAACCTCATATCCGATCGTTCTCAAATTTTACATGGCCCTTCATTGGGCCATGGAACACCTACCCTATAAGTTTCATAGCTAGGGAGCCACCAAAAATATCCTAAATTTCTAAACAAGCTCTAAACCGCTCATTGGCGGGTCACTAGTTCCAAAACTATAGAGAAATGTCCGTCTATTAGGCTTGACATTCGTCGCGGGAGTCGGAACTGAGTACTGCCCAGAACCACTCAACTTGAGCCAAAGGATGAGTGCATGAGAAGCGCAAATACCCTAAAACAAGGAGTTGAAACTTAAGTGAATTGAGTCGTCCACTCTTATACAAAGTTGAGGATTTCAGACCGTCGATTTAGGACTAAATTTCTCACATGGAGTAAGGATATTTCCCTTCTCATATGCGTATAGCCGCGGCCCTGATCGACTATCGGTGACCGTTAAACAAACTTCTAATCATATCCGTCGATCGACACATCTAAATGGCGGGTCGATCATATCCATACGTAGATCATCATTAGGGTTAATTATCCTACAGTGTATATCGACTTGTACACCTCATATTGGGCCCTAAAGCTTAGAAAGACCCTCTCATAGGTCTAGTATAGTGAAAACTTAGCCCTTGGGGCCATTTACACCAAATTTGGTATTATAAAAGGGCCTCATTTGGGCACCCTCTCTCCTCATACGATTTTGCCCTAGAGAAAAGAAAGAGGAAAAGAGAGAAAGAGAGAAGAGAGAAAAGAGAGAAAGAAGAAGGAAGAAGAGAGGATGGGAGAGTGAAGACGGGATAGGAGTGGGTCATAGCTAAAGTGGGGCCCAAGGGAGTTCAATCTCGCAAGTCCCTACCTCTTCTTCAAGAAAACCTTCACCAAACTCACCCATGCCAAGAAGTAAAGGTAAGAATGGTATATTTTTCCTTCAATAGAGCAACATAGTGTAGATTTCTAGGCATTAATGTTGTCTTTCTTATTTTTGATTTAGGAAATGATGGTTTTATCCAAATCTCCAAACCCTAAGATCTCAAAGAATGGAAATCTCCTCTTAAGGTGCGAACTATTGCTCTTAGGTGGCCTAGCACCAATTTTCAATATGAATCTAATGATTTTGTTTGTTGGATGATGTATTTGAGTAATCTAGTAAAAATCTAGGCAAGACCTTACACTTTAGATCCCCCAAATTAATGTGGAATGATGATGGAATGCTTGTTGTTTCTCAAACATGATTGGGTATGTTAATGATGATTGCTTGTATGTTTCTTGCTCAGTTCATGTATGATGTTTTTTCCATAGCATGTTTGATGTACTAACCCTTGTGTATATCTTGGTATTAGGAGTATATGAAATGCTTGCCTTTCACACTAACCCACTCAACACTTGTACCTTTATTTCATGATATTGTTAAAATTTGCCTTATAAAAATATGGATTCTATGATGGAAAGTATGAATGTATGTTAATACCTAAGCTAGTTGATAACCCATGTTAGTTGGCATGCTATACATTACCTCATAAACCCTTGGGTTGGTCAGTAATTCGAGGAAAGCGAAGCCGGCCCCGTTGGTAGGACCACCTTGGAGCTAAACCCATGGATGTGGGCGAGTGCGTGTGGGCGACAGTAGTTAAACTACATGGGACGTTTGCACCCAATGCCGTTCCGCCACGTACTTACCTGGACTCGTGCGGTCTAGTCTACTGTCTGACCAACCTTATTTGTTAACCCTATTTGCTCACACCCGTATAGAACCTGAAACACCCTACAATCGTTGTAGCCTACCAACAACCAATTGAATTTGGTCCACAGCCTCGTGAGCAGGGCATGGTGGAATGGGACATTGTGTCCAAGCTGTCGGCCTACGCTGGGGTGTCGTGCTTCCCCGTAGTGACCACGAGCGATCCCTTTCTCTCGACACTCCCCATGTGCTTGAAGTCTAGGATGGGGAACTCGACGGGATCAAGGACCGCGGGGTTTAGGCTTCACACATTAGGGGGTCTTGGCCTCACAACCAGCTTAAGGCATTGATACGTGGGGTATATCAGATTTTCCAACCTGCCGGATAAATGAACTTAACTAATAACTCAGCTAACACGATCGCATTACATCGCATTAGTTAGGGTGATGACTCGGAAGTCGAGGTCGCTCTGAGAGAGTGTTGACATACGCGATCGTTAGACGGGCTTGCTCGAGGGAGCATTGTGGTGAGGGCATACATCATATCATCCAGCATGCATGCGCATTAATAAGATTACTTAGATGTTTATAATTGACTGCTTTTCATTAAGATCATATTATAATTAATGCCTGTGATAACTTAAGATTAATAGCACCCACTGAGTTGATCACTCACTCCCACTCTGGGACGGTGTTTTAAAACACCACCCAGCCCCTTCGTAGCTGCAGGTAGTGCTGAGTTCGAGGAGCCAAGCGGCGTGAGTCTCAATGAGCAGGACGAGCTGTCCTACTTCCAATTGATGGGGGGTTCTTCATCGGCTTAGGAGACTGGATTCTGGAGCGTTGAGTCGTGGGCTCAGCGCACCATTCTTTTGGGCATATGATTCTCTTTGCGATTTTGTTGGGCATCCTCTTGTGCGGCCCATTTATATTCTTTTGAACTCGTATATATTGATTTTTTTCAGTTCAGTAGACTAGTTGTGGATGTGCCTCATGTTTCAATTAATTTCATACTGTGCATTTAAACTTGATAAATCATAGAACTATAAAATTAATGATAAGTGACACTCAGGGACTCGGGAGTCGAGCATTTGCACGACCCCCAATTTTCTGGGGTGTTACAAATTACAAAGAAAAAGAGATGACCCGATTCGAACAACCTCGAATCTCACCCTTACTACACCCTTTAAAACCTTATGACGATTTAGAAACTCTTAGAATACCTCACAATCTCGTTTACACACACACACATACACACACACACACACACACACACACACACACACATATATATATAGCCTTTGAAAGAATCACAAACGAAATCGGGAACAAATTTCGCAGATCCGATGGATATGCAAAATTCTATGTAAATTGTTGGATGTCATAAAAAATCCTTAGATGTCATCGACACTTAAACTTTGATGAGATCAAAGCCACTTCGATGGCATCGAAAAAAATGCCAAAACAGTCCAAAGATAAAACATGGATTATCCATAAAGCTTCAAGTATTCGACTCAACTTCGATGGCATCGAACATATCTTCAAGTATTCGACTCAACTTCGATGGCATCAAACATATCTTCAATGTCATCAAACATTCCTCGATGTCATAAAAAAATGACACTAATATGTCCAACAACCAACAAAGGAAATCCAAAAAAAATGATACTATAAATGTACTTTTTAGCTCTATGGTCTAGCATATCTCTCTTAACTGACGGTACATGAGAGTAAGCCTCACAACTAAATATGTGCAAATCTAAGTTATTCATCTTATAACCACTCTATACTTCCTCTGGGATCTTATAATCAATTGTCGTAGAAGAGGATCGGTTCATTAAATAGTAAGCCATTTTAACGGCCTCAGTCTATAAGTCATTTTCCAACGCAACATTACTTAACATGCATTGGGTCCTCTCTAAGAGTGTCTTATTCATCTGTTCAGCCACACAGTTTTGATCAGACATGTAGTGCACTGTGTTATGTCTAATGATCCCTTCACCTTTACAATATTCATTGAATTCAGTGGAAGTAAACTCATCACCATTGTCAGTCATTAAAACATTAATTTTTTGCCCTGACTAATTTTCCACCATTGCCTTTCATTGTCTGAAAGTGGTGAAAACTTCGAATTTACGTTTCATGAAGTAAACTCAAACTTTCCGGTAGTAGTCGTCAATGAATGGAACAAACCATGATAACCCTTCAATGGAAACCTCTGGCGATGACTCCCATACATCAAAGTGCATATAATCAAGACTCCCTTACATACATATTTTTCATATTTAAAAGATAATTTAGATCGTTTACCATATATACAATACTTGCATATATTTAAATCAGAATTTTTAAAAACTGAAATCAAACAACGATCAGAAAGTACATTTATGTCCCACTCGCTCATGTCGCCCAGATGAGCATGCAACATACGTGCAGATGTGGAATCCACAACAGCCATTGTCACTCCACTGACTGAAGTGCTTCCGATCAACCTATAAAGGTTTTCGTGCCTCTGCGCTCTCATAATCATCAGTACCCCCTTTAATACTTTAAAGACACCATTGACACCGGTGAACTTGCACCCTATTGCCTCGAATGTAACGAAAGAAACTAAGTTCTTCTTCATGTCAGGAACGTGCCTGACCTCAGTCAAGTACGCTCCATCCCAACAAATATCTTGATGCGTACCATACCAACAACCACAATGTTACAGGCATTATCATTACCCATAAACAATGTCCATACAAGAAATATGGTGTTTACCTACGAAACTTTTACGTACGAAAATTATTTTCGTAGGTAAAAGCTGACTTTTCCCAACGAAATTTGATTTCGTAGGTAAAACAAATCTTTACCTATGAAAATTTTCATAGGTAAAGGGTCTTTTGCCTTTTTCAAATAATAAAAAATTGAAAACATTACTTTTAC
Organism: Magnolia kwangsiensis; assembly: GCA_037074715.1. Lineage (NCBI taxonomy): Eukaryota > Viridiplantae > Streptophyta > Magnoliopsida > Magnoliales > Magnoliaceae > Magnolia > Magnolia kwangsiensis. The sequence continues at coordinate 6,538,408 of CM073578.1, read as the reverse complement.
CTATGAAATTTAATTTCGTAGGTAAACCAAACCTTTACCAACGACAATATTCATAACCAAAGGTTGTTTTGAATTTTTTACCTACGAACTGCAATGTCGTAGGTAAAAATCAATCTTTAGCTATGAAAATATTCCTAGCTAATGGGTAATAAAAAAATCCCATCTTTACCTACGCAAATATTCGTAGCTAAATGATGTTTTGAATTATAAAAAAATTATAAAAAATCGAAAACTTTACTTTTACCTACGAAATTATTTCGTAGGTAAAACCCATCTTTACCTACGAAAATATTTGTAGCTAAAGGTCTTTTGAATTTCCAAAAAATCGAAACCATACTTTTACCTACGAATTCTAATTTTGTAGGTAAAACCCATCTTTACCTACGGAAATGGTTGTAGCTAAAGGGTCTTTTAAATGTTTAAAAGAACCCAAAATCGAAAACCTTACTTTTACCTACGAAATGTAATTTCATACGTAAAACCCATCTTTACCTACAAATATGTTCGTAGCTAAAGGGTCTTTTGAATATTTAAAAAAATCAAAAATCGAAAACCTTACATTTACCTACAAAAAAAAATATTTGTAGCTAAAGGGTCTTGAAACGTCACTTTTACCTCATCTTTACCTACAAAAATATTCGTAGCTGAAGGGTCTTTTGAATTTTTCAAACAATAAGAAATCCAAAAGCTTACTTTTACCTACGAATTCTAATGTCGTAGGTAAGACCAATATTTACCTACGAAAATATTCATAGCTGAAGGGGTTTTTGAATTTTCCAACCAACAAAAAAATAGAAAAACTCACTTTTACCTACGAAATGTAATTTCGTAGGTAAAACCAATATTTACTTACGAAAATATTCGTAGCTAAAGGGTCTTTTGAATTTTTCAAATTAACCAATAAATCAAAAACCTTACTTTTACCTACGAAATATAATTTTGAAGGTAAAACCCATCTTTACCTACAAAAAGATTCGTAGCTAAAGGGTGTTTTCAATTTTTATAAAAAACCAAACATCAAAAACTTTATGTTTACCTACGAAATTTGTTTTCGTAGGTAAAACTCTTCTTTACCTACGAAATGATTCGTAGCTAAAGGGTCCAAAAAGGCGAAAAGGTTACTTCTACCTACGAACTATAATTTCGTAGGTAAAAACGTATTTTTACCTACGAAAATATTCGTAGTTGAAGGGTCTGTTGAATTTTTCATACTTTTACCTACGAATTGTAATTTCTTAGGTAAAATCCATCTTTACCTACGAAAGTATTCGTACCTAAAGGATCTTTTCCATTTTTTACCAAAAAATTGAAAAGCATATTTTCGTGGGGGTGATGGGAGTGGTGGGGGAAGACTTTTACCGACGAAAAGTTTCGTCGGTAAAAGTGTTTTTTGTTAAATTTTTTCCGACGGCTAAAAACCGTCGGTAATAATGTAAAATTGTGTTTTTTTATTTTTTGTTTTGCCTAAAACCTAATTATATATATATATATATTTATTTAAAATGTAATATTTAAATAATTTGTAATATCACATGAAAAAGAATATTGAAAAGTTCAGAGATTTTAAATATGTTTAAGAAAGATTTTGAGAACAAAATAATGCTTTTGAAGAGAAAAATTGGCATTTTGAAATTTTTGAGAAAAAATTAAAATATGAGAAAATTTTTGAGATTTTGCAAATAAAAATTTAAAATTTGTATTTTAAATATTTTTAAAATATTTTATAATAAAAATGATATTTATTTAAAAGAGTAAAAAAAATATACCTTTTGAAAAAAAAATTGTTAAATTTATTTGTGAAAAATAAATTTACCAAATTATTAGGCACATCCACTAATTGAACCTTTAATCGTTTTTGGACAATCTAATCAGTTTAAATTAAAGAGTAAATAACTTCATATGTTTAAATCAAATTTCACTGAAATTGTTGATCAATCTTGTATGCCCAATATCTTTCTCATACGTAGCTTGATTAAGGCGAGTAACTAGTCAAATTGCGAGTATTGATTAGTAAAATAGAATGAATGCACCAGACATGTAAAATGGGTCAAATATTCTGGTTAAAATTGTGACCCAACTTACTGACCTCGTGAGAACCTAAGAATTAATGTTAGTAAGTTTTGTGTGCCACATCATGAACCTAAGAAATTGTATCATGACCTGTACTCCAGCTACAGCCTTAAATGGACACAATTGAAAGTTTACTTCTATATTTTTTCTTTTCATTTAACTTTTGATATGGACAATCTACACAGCTCAAGATCCAATTTTCTACTTGGATCATCATTTTTTCTCCCTTTTTCTTCATTGCATTTTGTTAAGTCTGCATTTGAGCCTTATCAGGAGCAGAGAAATAATAATAATAATGCGATTTAGGAATGACTACTCCTAATTTAATCACAAAATTGGGCATTTTTTTATTTGGTAGTAGATGTTAAAGAGCTCTTTCAATCCATTCAGTTATACTCAATAAATTTTTGGTAATTTTACTGCAGAGTAGAAATCTCAAAATCATGAATTATTTTTCTGGTTGCCCAAGCCAATGCAGCCTAAGTTCTATTTTTACAACCACTGTATCTTCTCCATTGTTGAAAGTTCGCATGATTCTAGCAATACTAAAAGAATGGAATGCCTTGTAATTTGAGCAGCACCTTCAAGAAGATGGCTCCCAAAGCCATAAAAGAGATGGAAATTTGCACAAAAGGCAATGGGGACAACCGATGTTAGGGTCGACGTGAAGCTAAACAAGCACATATGGAGCAGGCGTATCCGGGGTGTGCCTAGACGTGTCCGCGTGCACGTTGCTCGCAAGAGGAATGAAGAGGAAGATGCTAAGGAGGAGCGATTAGACTCAGTGAACCAAGGTCATCGAAGAAGGAGATTAAACTCAGTAAACTTCAGTTTTAGGAGGTACTTTTTTGAGATTTATGTTTTGATTTATTTTTTTTAATCAGTGCATTTTTTATGTATTCTGGATTTTGAGATTGCCCTTTGAAAGTTATGTTCGGTCAGGATTTTTAGCTTTACACATTGCATCTAAATATTTAAATGGCACGTAAGCTTTTAATCTTTAATGAAGACTTCTGGAGAGATGTGATGCTAGCTATGATGCGCATAACATAATATATTATGTTATGTGATGTGCCATCCCTATTATACTCTTAGCAAATATGTACAGTAATATGGACCATGGCACCACGTATTTGCTTCATGGGGCCAGTTTTGACAATTGGCTAAGTCGATGATCATTTATAGTCTGTGTTAGAGCCATGACCTACCAGTCAGGATCCCATGAAATTTGTTATGGTGGTATGCGCACTAGCTGAAACTCGTTATTGTGGTATTCAAGAAAGAGATGATTCTGATTTGTTGCATGGCACAATATCTAACACTTGGCAGGTGCGAGGGTATCCAGACCTCCATCTAGTTGAATCCCATCTTTACTTGTTGAACCTATGGTGAGAGGATACTCTTGACAATATGATTCTGGACCATGGGGCCATCCATATCCGATTCATGCTCCACCTGTGTAGTTGTAGATAACAATCCTCTAATCGATTCACTGTCAAAATCAAAGCCTCAAATATTTTGAGAGGTTGTTTTGTACGATTACGTTTGAGTAGGGGTGTACACGAACCGAGCTAGCTTGACTCGATTCGGTTCGAAGCTGAGTTTGAGCCGAGTCGAGCTGTTTTTAGCTCGAAAATGAGTTCTAGCTGGCCCAACTTGACTCGACTCGGATCGATCCCAGCTAAAATTGAACCAGTTCAGTGACTCGGTTACTTTGATATCGATGTTGCTCACCAAGTGTTTGATGAAATGACTCAGTGAAGTGTGGTTGATGGCAGGGAAGGTATGTATATGAAATAGATCCTTCTTTTTTTTTTTTGAATTTTTATGTTGCTTGGAAGGTATTTGATAAATTACCTGAACAACCTTTGCTGTTGTTTTATAATTAGGCTGATTTGCAGCTAACCAAACTTCAAGGTGAAAAATTATGCTGATTTCATAGAGCACAAACTGCTACAGTTTTGTTCTAGTCTAGTAGATGGTCAATACTCAACTGCTATTATATCCTTAGTTTTGTGATTTTACCTATGCTCTTGAGTACCATAAGACACCAATGCCCTTGAATTTCAAAGATGACCACCATTCCCTTTCTTCTTAGCTCCTGGTTTGAGCCAATGGGCTGCACATTTTGTAAAAGTTTGCATGCAACTCTAACATTTGTTCTTTATGCTACATGATGTTCTGCTAGTTGAGATCCACAACTTACTGATTGTAAATGGATCTAACTTTCAAAATGGGAAAAGGAGATGTTGCAAGATTGAGTGGCCTTAATTTCAGGTTAGAAAGCATCCACTGCATATGCTTGATGAACATCCCAGATCTTGTATGCATGTGCCATGACGCATGTGTGGGGCTTGTATTTGGAGCATTCATTTGTGTGTTTCAAATAGCATTTCCCTGTATTCATTGAGAAGCACTTAGTAACTTTATGGCACCAAAATCCTAACAATGGTGGTGCAATATAATCTCTAATTTGTGTATTTTGGAAATGGTCCATGAAACATGATTGCATCTATGGTGCTTATAAAAGAAGCTTGTGCTTTTACATCGTTATCTCACATCCAACCGAGGAAATTCTCTCAATAGCTATAATGCAATTCCAAGAATATGTGGAAATACTAGGCATTGTCCTCCAGCCCTGGGGGAATAGATTTTGCATCTAATTGCATCAATCACTTCTATATTCACAATTGAATTGCATCGGTGTGTTATGAAATTGGCTTCCAACCTTTGACACTGTTAGTGTACAGGCCATAATGGCCATTACGACCTTTTCTTTTCTTTTCTTCTTCTTCTTCTTTTTTTATTTTTTATTTTTTATTTTTAAAATACCGTAATGGCTCTGTAACAGGTTGTTATGGGCCATTTTCTATAATGGTTAGCCCTAGAACTCCTAACAGTGCACATCGTTACCATTACACAACTGTTTTGGGATACCTTGGGGTATATGATTGTTTTTGTTTTATCACTAATTACGCTACATGATTTTTAAGCTACTTAAAATACATTACATTTTCTAGTTTGTTTGTTGGTCCAATTTAAGATCTTAACTTCTGATTCACTTCGGAATGAAATGTTGCATGAACTAGTCTTATTTCTCTAATGTCTCCCAGATAGGTTGGGCTCCCTAGATGACAATTTCCTTGGTGAGAGAAAATATGGTGTAGCTGAGAAGAATCAACCATTTCAAATGGACTATGATTCTTCTAATGCCTTAAGAGCTGCAAATCATGAAATGTATGACTATGGTTTTGAAGATCCCTGTATAACAAACCGAAGGTCGTCTTTTGAAATGTGACTTTCTACCTTTTGAAAGCTGTAGTTTTATAGCTTCATGATGAAATTGTTGCAACTCCGACTTATTTTTTTGAAGCTGGTACAAGTAGGGTTGATGTTTTAGAGCTCCTAAATTATTGGACTTATTACATTTCCCTTTCTTATAGGATTATGTTGCAACAAGATGGTATAAAGCTCCTGAATTGTGTGGATCCTTTTTTCTCTAAGGTGCTTGAATTTTAGTTGGCCAGATATGTGGAATCAGCTTGATAATGTACTGACCTTTGCTCCATCCTTTGGTTGTTCTTATTTCCTTTGCTTCTATTATAAATTCTGTTTATTCTTTCTGTCATTACACTGATTGTTTCAAAGATTTTATTTAGAATGAAGCTTGGATAGTAGCAACAACATGTGATCTAGGTTGTATGAATGAAACTATAATAGTTATCAGCTGCATCTGGTTTATCTACTTCAGTGCTTCAATATAACAAAGAGTTCCCATAATGTTTGACTTGAACAACTATTTAGAGGGTAGGCTCGAGTGTCCGCAATGCTTGCATGGATGCATGATCAAAGCTGTTCATCAAAGTGCAACCACAATATGGCTTTCGTTGTGTGGAATTCAGGTCTGTCCACTCATCTAATGGCCACACATTTACTTTAAATGCTGACCACACTTGTATGGAGCTTTAACAATCACATGCACCAAAATAGCATTAGCGTGTGTGGTAAGAGCTTTTTCATCAGATGGACCAGTGTGTACAAAACAAATGGATGTCTAGAAGAAAACTATATCAGCGAATCCATTTCTTTTGTATAGTCTCCGACCTGAGAAGAAAATCTGCCTGATTTTAGTGCAAGAACATCTAATCAATCTGGTTCATGTAATGGAATTATGGAAAGCTAAGATCTCATATACATCTTCCATATTTGTATATGTGGATGTGCACAGCTCCACACACCTGTGGGCTTAGCAAACAACTGTTTCAGATTTACTTAATTTGGTATTGATTTGGTTGGTCCTTGTATATGATATTTGTCTTTACTGCATGCGTAACTCTTTACCTGCAGTAGTGTAATTTTTGTTGTCGGCAGGGAACTCAACAAGAAGCAAGTACATTTGGATTTGGAGGAGCAACATAGGATGGAGGAGCTGACGAGGCAGAGGGAGGAGCAGGAGAGGAGGATGGAGGAGCAGGCGAGGCTAAGGGAGGAGCAGGAGAGGAGGATGGAGGAAATGCGGGTGGAGCATGAGCGACGGATAGCGGATATCTTTCAGGCTCTCGCCACACGCTTACCCATCGATGCCCCATCACCTCCGCTTCCATCTTTGTGATTTTTTATATTTTATTTGTAATGTTAAACTTATATGTATTTATGCATGATGTAGTTTATGTTTGGATGAATTTATTTATGTACTTTGGAGTTAACTAGATGTGAATGTGAATATGATGAAATATATTACAAAACAGGTGTATATCAGGAAATATATTGTAATAGGTGTATATCAGGTGTATATCAAGAATTTTTTACTGGAGGGTGGGGGAAAAAAAACTTTTACCTACGAAAACTTTCGTAGGTAAAATTCTCATCAAAGTTTTTACCTACGAAAATTTTTGTAGATAAAAGTCACATCCAAGTTTTTACCTGTAAGACTCGTATCTTGGTCCGTACCTTTCCGTAAACTTTCGCGGTCTTACCGGTCGAATTTCGGTAACCTTCGACTCTTAAACGATATCGACGCGCGACCCTGATTCATACGCCGACAACCCGAGTCGACTCAACCCGAGACCAATACCATAGCGACTGCACCGTCGCCGCGGTTCCGATGCCGCGACTCGCGTGCCGAGGCGATACCCTGGTCAAGAGATGTGGGCCAACGTTCGGTGCGAGAAAATGTCGCGCGTTGTGAAAACCAAAGGAATCTCTACGATGTGTCACATTAATCACATCAATCCCATCAATCAATCACCCATCAATCCATCACATGTCAAGTACACATCACTTTATTCCATTTTTCCAAGCAACCACAAAAGTCTTCATCACCCATACCTCTCTTACACAAAAAGCCACAAAAGTCTTCATCTCCCATACCTCTCTTACACAAAAGCCTCAAAAGTCAAGCTTTTCTTACACAACCATCACTCACCCATCCATCCATCACACTCTCTCTCTCCCTTTACATCACTCTCTCTCTTTCTCTCTTTCTCATTTCAAAAATCCCAAGCAACAAGAGCCCCCACGTATGGAATTTCTCCAAATTCCTAAGCTCCAAGTGGCCCACCTTCCTACCCCAAAATCTCCCATCTCGACCCTCCATTCCTCATCTTAACCGTTGAAGTTGAAGCTAAGGTGCCAAGGAACCCCTAAGAGCGAGGAGATCGGACGGTGGGTGCCTCTATAGGGTAATTTTCCTTGTTTTTATGGTGGACCAAGTGAGACCCACCGATCAATGGTGTGGATCTCACTTGGGACCCTTATTTGTGGCCAATGGACCACTTGGATCATCATGATGTTTATTTCATTTAGAAAGGTCATCTAGACCGTCCATATTGGTGGGGAATGGATCTCCACCGTTGATTTACATTTTTAATGGTCCCTTGTTCAAAGAGGTCCGTTGATATATGATTTCATGTAAGGGAGAGCCCATAATGACGGGGTCCCTCCATCACAAGCCGTGTCCCACTCTCCATGTCTCTCTCTCTCTCTCTCTCTCTCTCTCTCTCTCTCTCTCTCTCTTTTATTTTATTTTATTTTATTTTATTACAATAGGATGGTGTGGCCCACTTGAATGGATCCCACCTTGATGTAATTTTTATTCAAGTGGGGCCCACCTTGGACATTGAGCCCATGGCACCCATCAGTGGTGGCCCACTCCATCAGGGCCTACACTCAAAAAAAAAATAACAAAGGACCGTCCAGTGTCTGGGACGCTGGACGTTTCAACAGAAAGGGGATAAAGGAAGAAAGAAAAAGGAAAGGGAAATGGTGGGCTGCTCTAACATGGCCCCACCTTGATGTATATTTTTAATCCAAGCCATCCATTTTATTCTCGGGATCGTTTTAGGCGTTGAGCCAAAAAATGAGATCGATCCAATTATCTGGCGGGCCGTGGCATTAAGAATACTAGTATCTTCCTTTAAAACTTGGAAAAATGATTTCTGGGGTCCACCAGAAACTTGGACCTACCTGAAACTTGTTTTGGACCCCTATTTTTATGGAAAACATGTAATGGATGTGGTAGATCTGGTTAATGTGGGTCCCACCTAGAATAAAAAATATATATATATAATTTTTTTTGGCATGACTTTGTGCCATGACGTCCAGAGACATCCACGTTAAAAAGGGTGGCCGCATTGGCCCACTTGTAGACTCCACCATGATGTATGTTTTACATCTATACCGTTCATTTAATAGGTCCCCTTGAATGGTGCGTTGACTCCAAAAAAAATCATCCACAAACTGAACTCAGGTGGGCCATACCATCCAAATCATGTGAAGACATGCCTAAATCATATAAAAACACTTGGTGGGGCCTACCTGAATTTTTAATGTGGCTGAAATTTGGTGTGAACCCTCAAACAGGTGGGACACACGTAATGGACGGGTTGGATTGCAAATAAACACTTTGGTGGGTCCTGCATGGGACCCACTGTGGTATGTGTGGCTTACCACACCGTCAAAACAGTGGGTGGTGACACCCACTGTGATGCAAGTGTTTCACTCACGCCGTTCGTCCACGGTAGTAGACGGTGGCCCCCACTCAGATGTATGTATTGTGTCCACGCCGTCCATCACGTGAGCCCCTGGCCATAAACATTGTAGTGGGTCCTAGACCATGAGTCCCTATGAATAGTTTGGATGGAAATAAATATTTTGTAAGGCCCATGAGTCGGGACCCATTAAATTTTCAAAAGGGCTATGGGTTAGGCCTGTTGATTTATAAAATACTTATGGGTTAGGCCCATTTGATTCGTACGAGTCCTATGGACTTGGGCCCACTTGCTATGTAAAGCCTATGGGTTAGGCCCATTTGATTCATATAAGGCCTATGGACTTAGGCCCATTTGATGTGTTGCAAGTCCATGGGACTAGGCTCATTTGATGTACTTCAAGGCCCATGTAATTGGACCCTTTTGTTGAAATTTAAAGCCCATGGGAATAGGTCATTTGATATATGTAAGGCCTAGGGCTTTAGGCCCATTGAACTCATGATTAGGTCTATGGGTTGAGGCCCACTTGATCTACATGTGGGGCCCAACTGGTGTAGTCCATTTGTTGCGTATGAAACCTATGAGTTTAAGCCCATTTGATAAAATCTAAGGCCCACGGGTTTTGACCCATTGCAATGCACATAAGACCCATTGGTGTGTCCCATTTACGTGGCCCATCTGATGAATAAAAGGCCCATAAGATATGGCCCATTTGATATATATGTAAGGCCCAATGGGATGAGCCTACGGTCCATTGCAATGTGTAATTCCCATACAGTCTATCTAGCGCTGTTTACAAAGATCGTGCCTGGGAAGCAATGTTGGTTTGACATCCATATTGCGAGTGTAATGTTGGTTGGATGTCCACATTACGACTCTCCTTAGGGCCCATTACTGGGCCGTACTTATCTTGTATAGGCCATCCAGGTCCATCTGCATTGTAAGATAGTTCATTTTATTATAACATGTTAGTACAGTTACATGACTCATGATCATACGCATCATATATATGCTTGACGTGAGAGTTGCCTGATCATAGCATTTGCCTTCGGACAGGTTGTTTATGGGCTCCCGGTTAGGCGGTGTTGCCCTACATGAGCACACGATATGCCCAGGATTGGTTGCATGACTGGATAGCGTGATTCATGCATTCCGCATTTGTGTGACATGGTTATTGTACGCCCTAGCGACATCGGGGCCGTAGCCTCTACAGCCAGATCGTGGTTGGCAGGATTGGATACCAGAAATCTTGTTTTACATGAGGCACTATAGATATCCCTGGGTGAAAGTCCCTAAACCCTTATGGTACCAAGAGGTTGCTCCAACGTCTAGACCGAGTGGGTAGATGAGCGTTGAGTGTCGAATACTAGACGGTTACGCTCTCCACTGTGTCGTGGTCAGTTGGAAGGGGGTGCGGCCTTACCTGCCCCAGTGTAGGGGGCAATGCTAGGCTGAGTCTGACCAGCTCGAGGAATGGGTCCGCTATCGATGAGTCGCGCCCGATATTGGCAGACGGATAGTGTGGTCTCTTCCACTTACCTTATTGCACGCAATGTGGCGGCAATCTGGTTTAGAGTGTACTAGACCCCGGTGATATTCCATATTTTGAGCTGTATTGATATGTGGACATAGATGAGGATCTGTATGCTTAAGCTGAATTGCACATCGCAGGCCTTAGGATGGCCGATACCATTCATGTCTTGCATCGCATAAGCCTTGGTACGGCTCATGATATTATAGATCCATCTGCATATTCCGCTTTACTCTGACATTGCATGTTCATATTACTACTTTGCGCACACACTTTCACCACCCTCTAAGCTTTCTGTAAGCTTATGCACGACCGTTGCGTGCAGGTGACGTTGGATCGCAGCAGCGCTGAGGCAGGAGCACGTTGCAGAGTGTTTTGGAGTTTTTATTCTACACCACTGTATTTCCCTTTATGCTCATTGTACTTGTAAAGTTTTTAATCATAGTGGAAATGTAATGGAGTTCTTGGTTGTTGTTTGTGGGTTACGCCTTTGGTTATGCTTATTACGAATCAAACTGATGTTGAAAATCCTCCTCGTAGCATCCCAGGATCGGAACCTGGCGAATGGGAACTAGGAGCCGAGAATGGGGTTCTACGGAGGCTGTCGGCGCCGGATTCGGCGATCGAAAATTTTGTGAGCCCGGTTTCCGAGTTTGGGGCGTGACATTACCTACGAAACTTTTCGTAGTTAAAATTCTCATCCATGTTTTTACCTATGAAAATATTCGTAGCTAAACGTTTGTAAGTATTTTTACATACGATATTATACGTAGATAAAAGTTTTTGTAAATATTTTAGCTACAAAATTATTCGCAGGAAAATGTTTGGTAAATATTTTTACCTGCGAAAATATGCGTAGGTAAAAGAATTTTTAGCTACGAAATTGGTGGTAGGTAAAAGTTTTCTAAGTATTTTTACCTGCGAATATATTTGTGGGTAAAAGTCTTGTAAATACCTTTTAGCTACAAAACTATTAGTAGGTAAAAAGTGTTTTCAATATTTATAGTTACGAAAATATTCGTAGGTAAAAAGCCTTGTAAATATTTTTAGCTACGAAATTGTTGGTCGGTAAAAAGTGTTTTAAATATTTTTAACTACGAATTTGTTGGTAGGTAAAAAGTCTTGTAAATATTTTTAGCTACGAAATTGTTGGTAGGTAAAAATTGTTTTAAATATTTTTAACTATGAAAATATTCGTAGGTAAAAAGTCTTGTAAATATTTTTAGCTACGAAATTATTGGTAGGTAAAAAGTCTTGTAAATATTTTACCTACAAAAGTATTCGTAGGTGAAAAGTTTTGTTATTATTTTTACCAACGAAAAATAGCGTTGTTAAAATGTTTTGCCTACGAAACATTTCGTCGGCAAAAAGTCTACCTTTGGCAACGAATTTTTTTTTTTGTGGGTAAAAGGTTTTCCCCTCGGACTTTTAGTAAGGAATTTGCCAACGAAAATTTTCGCGGGTAAAATGTTTTGCCTACGAAAATTTTCGTTGGTAAAAGTAGCTTTTCTTATAGTGACCATCTCACTCTTTGTAACTGGCGAACCAACTCCGATGAGAAGTTATGTGATATGGCACTCCTATGTCAAGGATCCACTCGTCTCTACAATTATCGGTCAAGTGTCCGATCATAGACACAAATAAAACATCACATGTGTTTTTCTCTTTATCAGATTTGATAATATTGGCTTCCCTGGAAGATGCCTCTGAGTTTTCTTTCTTCGACTTAGGATTTGTACAATCATTCTTCATATGTCATATCATCCCATAGTTCCAGTACTTTAACTTGCCCTTGCCCTTGCCTACACTCAGGAGCTTATTACCAGTGTACAATGAGTCCGTGAATGACTCATATGAGGCCGGAAGAGAATTTAGCAAAATATATGCATGATCTTCATATTTGACTACTTCATCCATGTCTAGTAACTTACAAATCAATTTATTAAAACTACTATTATATGCTTCCACATCTCCACCATCTACCATCCTGAAGTTGAATAATTGCAACTTTAAGTATAGGCAATTTTTAATGAACTTTTTAGCATAAATGTCTTCTAACTTTGCCCACATATCCGTTACGGTTTTCTCCTTCATAACAATATTGTAGAGAACCTCATCTGTTAGACACAATTGGATAAAGGATTTGGCCTTCTTACCAAGAGTCTTCCAATCATCGTCACTTATAGACGATCATTTCTCCTCAAGAGAACCTCATCTTCGCCTTGCTTAGTTAAAAGGCTAATCATATTAACCTTCCATAACTCAAAATTATTTTTGTCTAAGTACTTCTTAATATCATACTTAGTGTTTTCCATTGATATTAATCATTTAGATTCAAGCCCGTGCCCCAACGTTATCTCTGATACCACTTGTTGAGGGACCGTGGAAGCACACAAAGATGAATCTAGGATAGCAATCCAAAAGCACCAAGTAAAAGGAAAAAGAGCATAGAGATTTTAATGTGAAAAAGTTCTTATGGGGAAAAACCACGGCACAAAGCGACAAATATCACTATGAAAGCGAAAATAACAAAGAGAAAGAGATTACCCAATTCAAACAACCTCGAATCTCACCCTTGCTGCACCCTTTGAAACTCTAAGACGATTTAGAAACTCTTAGAATACCTCTCAATCCTGTTTACGATATATATATATATATATATATATATATATATATATATATATATATATATATATATATATATATATATATATATATATATATATAGAGAGAGAGAGAGAGAGAGAGAGAGAGTAACGATTTCCTGCGAACCATCCTGCAGGATACCTTGTTGCAGTCCAATTCCCACAGTAAGAGACCCTTCTAAGGGCGCACATTGGCTATCTGACATTAAATTTATGGCCCCACTATAATATATATTTTGTATCCATGCCATCCATCCATATGGAGATATCATTTTAGGTTGAAATCTAAAGAATGAGTGACATCCAAAGCTCCAGTGGACCTCACTACGGAAAAGAGTGGGGAGAGTGACGCCACCGTTAAAAACTTCTAAAAAACTTCTAAAAGCCATAAAAAGTTTTCGGTCAAGATTATATTTATATTTCCCCTTCTTTAAAAATGGATGAATGGAGTGGATGAAACACATACATCATGGTGGGACCCATAGAGCACCGACTACCAGCCAGGCCAATCTGTAAGTGGAAATCAGATTGCATACTGAATTACTCAGGTCGCTCTTATCGTACTGAGTAAACAAAGTTGAGTCATGTTGAATGCATGTGGTCTATCTAGATCGTCCATCCATATTTCCATCTGATTTAAGGGGTTAAGCCCAAAATTGATGGATATCCAAAGATCAAGTGGATCATACCACTGGAAAACAGTGGGGATAATGATTTCCACCGTTGAAACCTTTCTAGGCCCCATAGTGATGTTTATTTTTCATCCAACCTGTTCATAAGATCATACAGACATGGATGAAGGGAAAAACCAAATATAAGCTTGATCTAAAACTCCTGTGGCTCTCCAAGTATTTTTCAATGGTAGACATTCAATTCAATTATTTCCTATGATGTGGTCCACCTGAACATTGGATATACCTCATTTTTTGGTTTAAGTATTAAAATTATTTGTTAAAATGTATGAATGGAGTGAATAAAATAAATAAACCATGGTGGACCTCACAGAGTTTACTCAGTACGCTAAGCGTATTGAGTTACTCACCACGAAATCCGTTTCCTAAGACGGGACCTCACTCTACGAAAGTGACGTCACCAAGCTCTGTGGACCCCACTATGATTTATGGGTTGTATCCACAACGTCCATCCATTTGGAGATATTATTTTAAGCCATGAGCCAGAGAATGAGGCAGATCCAAAGCTTTAATGGACCCCACCACAAAAAAACAGCAGGAAGATTGATGCCCACCATTGAAGCCTTTCTAAGGCCCACCATGATGTTTTTTTTTTCAAAATCCAACCTGTTCAAAAATTAACAAAGACATCAAAGAAAGGAAAATATAAATATAGGCTTGATCGAAAAAAATTTGTCACCTTTAGAAGTTTTTAACAATGACATCACTCTCCCCACTGTTTTCTGTAGTGGGGTCCACTGGTTCTTTGGATGTCACTCATTCTTTGGATTTCACCCTAAAATGATCTCTTCAAATGGATGGATGGTGTGGATATAAAACATATATCATGGTGGGGCCACAAATTCAATAGCAGCATCCCCACACAAGAGTCTCTTGCAGTGTGATTGGACCGCACCAAGGTATCCTACATTATGGATCTCAGGAAACCATTACTCTCTCTCTCTCTCTCTCTCTCTCTCTCTCTCTCTCTCTATATATATATATATATATATATATATATATATATATATATATATATATCATTGGAAAGAATCGTTTACAGATCCGGTGGATCCACAAAATTTCGATTGCATTGAAAAAATGCCAAAACTGTCCAAAAAAAAAAAAACAAGAATTATCCAGAAATCTTTAATTACTTGACCAAACTTCGATGGCATCGAACATATCTTCAATGTCATGAAACACTCTTTGATGTCATTGAAAAATGACACTAATATGTCCAACAACCAACAAAGAAAATCTGAGAAATACTCGATGGCATCAAACCAACTTCGATGACATCGAAGCCTACTCGATGTTATCGACAGACTGTTGATTTTACAGATTTAAGACATCTATTAGCAACAATATACAAGGCAACACTCACCCTCTAAACTCTTTTTACTATTTCAACTATATAGATATGATTTTTGAGACATGGGTCTAATTTTTTTTGTTGAATCTAGTGATTTGAGTGGATTTCATATAATTATCACTAATATTATACTAAACATATAAGGGTCAAAGTGAATCTTGCTTATGGTGGGCTCATCAAAATTAAGAGAGGCTTAACATAAAATTTGGTTTTTCTCAGCTTACTCTCAGTGTAGTTTCTTTTGTGCAATCCAGAGGACCCTGGCTTGATTTGTGGTGGAGCTCAATGTGATGTTTACATAAGATTTACTCTTACCATTAGAAAAATAGGTTACCTGTGATTCAAGAGGGACACCAAAGAAAGCAATTGGGAAAATGACATTGCCCTTGATTTTTGCCGAGCCCAATGTGATGATTATATGAAATACACTCTTAACCATTATATGTCATTTGATGTTTCAATTATCTAATGGCATGAATACACTTCTATGTCACCACATTAAATATATCTTCGAATGTGAGTATGATTCTCTCAGCATTAAACCCATAGTGTAGATCTGTTATTGGTACATGTCAGGGAGCCGAAAATGGCTATAAAAAACATCCACCATTGAAACTTCTCTAGGGCCCCATTAAAGCTGTACACGAGTTTGCATAGACCTGGATGAAGGGAAAATATAAATTTCACCTTGATCCAAAACTCCCCAAGACCCAAGAAGTGGTCCACTTGAACTTTGGATACGCTTCAATTTTGGGTTCATAGCCTAAAATGAGCTGAAAAAATGGATCAAAGGTGTGGATAAAACACATAAATCACAATAGGTCCCAAGGAGTCTAACCATAAGTATACTGGAGTTGGGGCCATCACATAATCCACTTCCAACATATTAGTGGCTGAACGTTAGTTCATCACAGTCCAAGAAAGGACGGTGACTCTCCTCACCTATGGCACTTTGGTGCGACTATTCACACCAGCTAAATTATGGTCCAAATCTCTAAAACCACACTGATCAAGCAACCCAAACTATCAAGTAATATCTCTTAAATGGATGGTTAATCGTAAAATAGTGAGTGGTCCAAAATCAACGTCAGACAATTAAATTTTCAATCAAACTAGGCTACTCGTATAATTGAGAGCTTACATCTGGTTTTGACGTGTGGGTAAGATGCAGGTATGCCAGAGTCTACTCGACTCAACGGTTGCTTAAACGGTTAACGTCCCCTGTGTTGAGCTAAATAGATTGGAGTCTGGGATCCAAGGACCCGTGTCCTCTCAACTACTAGTATTTGCACTTTCATTCACTCAATTTATAAAAAAAGATAGGGTAATCTTCTTTGTAACAATAAAACATGAGTTTACGAAATAAAGGTTTTTTTTTTTTTTTTGTATTAACCAGCACTTTCGGTACGATATTCCTTAAAATAATAAGATTGCGCTTATCTTTCATCTTTCATACCGGGATGAAGGAAGAAAAACAAATACCATCTTGACCTGAAACTTTTGTGGCCCACAAGGAGTTTTTAATGGTTAATTATCTTGTTTCATGTGGTGTGCTCATGAGATTTATAACTGCTTCATTTTTTGGTTAATATCTTAAAGTGAGGTTGCAAAATGGATGGACGGCATGGATATATAATACATATATTAAGGTAAAGCCACGGCTAGGGCCGGACCATGATGGCTGAGACGGGAGTGTGAGATGTCTTGTGCCCGGGGGCTGTGTGAGGTCCACAGAAATTTCTCTGACAAATCTACTCTGTCCATCTGTTTTGAAAGACCACAATAGGATAATATTCTGAAACCCCCACCAACAAAACAATGGGAGCAACAACTTCCATTGGAATCTCACAGGAGCTGACCTTGATGTTTGTATGCCATCCACACCGTTCATAGAATTATTAACACTCACTTGGAAGAAATATCATCCTCATACAAAACTTCTATCACCATCAGGCATATAACCCTCATTTTTAAAATCTCGTACTGTTATTGTCTTTAAAAACAGATGTTCTGAGTGGATTTGTCACTGATATCTCTGTGGGCCCCATACAGACAGAGTCAATCGCCTGAGACGTCTGTGAGCTTGCTGCACACGACGTTATACGGAAAGTTGATTGTGTGGTGTGTGTTGATGTCACCAAGTTCTGTGGGCCCTACCATGATGTGTGTTATATCCACACCATCCATCCATTTTGCGAGATCATTTTAGGGCATGAGGTCAGAAATGATGAAGATCTAAAACTCAAGTGGATCACACCACAAAAGTAGTAGGGGCAATGATGCCAGCCGTTGGAACCTTACTAAGTTCAATGGGGATGTTTATTTGTTATCCAATCCGTTCATAAGTTAACATCGAACTGGATGAGGGGAAAACAAAAATATCATCTTGATCTAAACTTAATACCCTTAAATAAGTTTTCAATGGTAGGTGTTTAATCTCCACTACTTTCGTAGTGTGGTCCATTTAAGATTTAGATCTTATATCATTTTCCTGCTCATGCATCGAATCAACCTTGCATGAATGTACGGTATGGGTATAACACATACATCATGGTGGGGCCCACAGAATGACATTAGATTGGTTGAACAATCTTGACCTATGATTCAGTGAACAGTTGTTTGTGGAACTCAACCTGTGAGATACATTTAGAGGTGTACAAGAACGGAGCTAGCTCGATTAATTTGCTCGACTCTACTAAAAAAAGTTTGATTCGACTTGGTTTAAAGCTGAGTTCAAGTCGAGTCGAGCTGATTTTTTGAGCTCGAAAATGAGTTCGAGCCAAATTCGAGCTAGCCCTAGTTCAACTCGGCTCGGATCGAACCCAGCTCGAATTGAACCAATTCGGTTACTTGGTTACTTTGATATTAATGTTGCTCACAAAGTGTTTGATGAAATGACCCAACAAAGTGTGGCCGGTGGCAAAGAAGGCATGTATATGAAACCAACATCCTTTTTTTCTTGATTTTTATGTTGCTTAAAAGCTGTTTGATAAAATACATGTAAAATTATTATTGTTGTCTTAAATACAGTGGGATCTTGAAGGTGCAGTCCGAGTGTGTGAAAATGTTGCATAGGTGAACTCGGCTGGATCTTGGCTTGACCTCGACTAAAACTGGCCCGAGCTACTGATTGAACCGAGCCCAGCTAGCCAGTTAGGATCGAGGATCGAGCCGAGCTGAGTTCGAGTTGAGGTCAACTAGTGGCCCAGCCGAGTCAAGCTTAAGCCAACTCGACTTGGTTCCACTCAATGTACACTCTTGGATATATTTCATTTTTAACCATCCAATAAATGTCAGCAAATCCAATATTCGTTAATAAGAGGAAGTGGATTGCCTATTAGGTAACTCGCTACGCTGAGTAAAGGTTTACTATGATTTATGTATTTTATCAATTCCGTCCATCCATTTTATCAGATAATTTAAGGACTTGATTGCAAACATAAGGCATATCTACCATTCAAATGGATCACACCACAAGAAATAATCGAATTGAATGTCTACCGTTAGAAAATTCTCGGGACTAAAAGAACTTTTAGATCAAGCTTATATTTGTGTTTTCCCTTCATCCATGCCTGAGTGATATTATGAACAGGTTGTATGACAAATAAACATCACTGTAAGGCCTAGCAAGGTTTCAACTAATGAAATCATTATCCCCACCGTTTCCAGTGGTATGATCCACTTGATCTTTGGACATGCTTCAATTTTGGATTCAACACCTTAAATTAGATGGAAAAACGGAATTAGATGGAAAAACGGATGGACGGCGTGCATAGACAACATAAATTCAAGGTGGGCCAGTACAAATCCGATTTCATAATCAAATGATCTATCCAATATCCAGCATGTTGTAAACATCCAGGCCGTTCACAATCAGGAGAACTGGAGAGGCCCACTGGTGCGGCTGATCTATGGTCAAGATTTAACCTGTGAACAAGATCAACCCACACCCACACTTTCCATTTAGATCATCAGGATAGACGGACGAAAACCGATGCTGGGGAAAAGATGCCTGATGGATGGTACAGGATGCCTGATGGATGATGTAGACTTTTTCCTCACCAGGTGCTATGAAACAGGGAAACGGGCGCGGATTAGGTACCACCCCATCCCTGTTCGAGCTCGTGATAGGCGGAGGCTCCAATGGCCGATGTATAAATCTTATCCACACCGTCCATTCGGTTTTTCGTATCAATATAAAATAGTGGACCAAAATTAAAACAGATAAAAGGTTCAAGTGGGCCACACCATAAGAAGCAGCGGTGCTAGGGATGCCTACCGTTGAAATATTCCTACGGCCCACTGTCGTTTATTTTCCATCAAACCCTTTGATATGGTGATATACACATGGATGAAGCGAAAAAACAAATATCATCTTGATTTAAAACTTCTATGGTCCCTAATAAGTTTCCAACGGTAGTACTTTAATCACCACCGTGTGACCCACTTAAGACTAATGTATTCTCTATTTTTGGAATAATATTCTAAAATAATATGAAAAAATGAATGGACGGTGTAGATAAATTTCATACATCACTTTAGCCCCTCAATGGCCCTCAGAGCCTCCAAGGCGGGGGTAGTACCTAATCCGCGTGCGATTCATGATACATTCATCTAAGTGGGCCCCATTGTAAAGCCGAATCGTCTTGGTCACGTCGAGGAGGCTTGTCCTGGCGTCCGTTCCATGAAATTTCTTCTAACCAAACCCGCGTCGACTTGGACGACTTCGAAGATAAGATCACGTCGCTTTATTATTTATCTATTACTTTCTAAGTTTGTTATTTTATTTTATTTTAAGGATTAAAGAGTTTTTTTATTGGACTTGAATTTGCTGTAAAACGGATTGCATACTGAGTTGCTCAGTACGCTCCTTTATGTACCGAGTAAATGTTGTTAAAATATTGATTTGAATAAAATATATTTTAATAATAAAAAATAATATATATAATATATAAAAGTTGTTTGAAAAAATATTTTTTGTGGGGTTTTGGGAATAGTTTCACGTGGGAAAGAGAAAAGAGAAAAAAATGTGTTTAAATGAAAAGTATGGAGTACCATAATATTTGCTTATCTAGTCCTCGCACTGGAACACTGCGCACACGCTCGCACGCGGGCTCGATGCGAGGGCGTGGGCATGTGAGGCAGTGTAGCTGTAAAGGCGCTAGTGGCGCACTTTGCTAAAGCAAATGGGTGGCTGGACGAAAATTAGATGACTAAATGAGAGTATCTCTGATTATATAGTGGTTGTTACACATTTGTGTAACAGCTATAAACTTAATGCAAGAGACTGTTGCTAACAATCATAAAACGACTAGCTCAACAGCTATAAAATGGCTGGCCAGCTCTCTCACAACAACCATAAAACGGCTAGTGGGATTTATATCCCTGGACCATAACTTCCAGCGATATGAGCCTATAAAATGAGTGCCTGGATGGGTTTCCAATCCATCTCACAACCAATTCAGCAATACCATACAAATTAAGACAGCCCACTACTTCTCACTCCTATAATCTAATGTTTATAGCAACACAACAAGGCTTGATCCTTAGCTTCAAGGAACAGACCAACGGTGTGGTCTAGGATGGTTCAACTGAACTAGTGGCTGAAGATCTGGACTGACCAGTGTAGTGGTCTAAAACATTTTCTCTTCCTTTTTCTTCTTTTGGGATTTTTCTCATCATAATTCTGTCAGAAATTGTGTAATAGAGTTTCATTTAGTGGGCCTTCGTGTTTGTTGAATGCAGACCCACACTAGGCTCGTCGTATCCTAAAAGCGGTTTGCCTGTAACCTATCAGCATACTCAATTTACTTGAGTAGGGGCAAATAACGCTTTAAGGACAACGTTTTAAACGTGTTTCAGCTTGTCCACATTTCAGATTCTTTTACAATTTTCGGTTTCCATATTATACAGAAATTAAATTAATCTGTATAAAATCCAACAGTCTTAAAGCATTAATTGATGGAAGTTGACAATGTTTCATCCATCAGGTTGATGAATCAGGACTTGATATGTAACGACTTAGAAAAATCCGTACTTAGACCCGAGTATCATCTTTAGCAGAAATCATTTAGAACCAAATCCCTTAGAACTTTAATATGTTTTAGCTAGCGCTAAACTAGATTGCATGTGAAATTAACACCAATAACTTTCAATACGATCTGTAAGACCCAAAACCTATAGAATCATTGACGCTATATTACCCTGAAATCTAGGATCCAACTCTAAACTCAGTTGCTCTCGGAAATACTTTGTAATTTTGTATTGGATTTAGACCGCACGTCGAAAGTCTGGTAGCTATGAACTTAGACTATTATGACCGCTTAGTTGGACTTGACAATCACCTCGAAAATTAAGTCCAAACGATGTCCTAAGACCATTGTATTGAGTCTGGAGTGAAAAGAGTGAGAAAACGAAGATTTTTAGAAATTTAATAATGATTTTAAGTAATCTGGACTGTTTCGCTTGCGCGTTATTTCTAAGCGTTCTGACCGTTAGATTTCGATATAAATTCACCATCGGATCAGGAAAGGTAGCCCTTACATGTTAAAGTACTTGTAGCCCTGATCGAATTACGGTAACCATTGAATTAAAGCTGGTCCACCACGGACGATCTAGAAATTCGATCGAACTGAAAACTTAGCTTACTAAAGATCCAATACTAGTGAGCTTAAGTCCAACCACATTTGATAAGAGGACCTCCAGAAGTGCTCCGTTGGATCAGAAAGAGCCCGATTTGGTTATAACATAAGTATACCTTAGCCCTAAGGCTGTTTCCGTCGAGTTTAGGCTTATAAAAAGGCCTTAAACCCTCATTCCCAAATTCCGTACGAATTTTCTAAACCCTAGCTTTTCAAGAGAGAGAAAAGAGAGAGAAAGTATGGGAGAACCTGTTGATTCTCCGTAAGATTCTTCCCAGTTCATCTACACATCGAACCTGCGTATTTGAATCGTTCTTCCGGCGATTCTGATTCCATTCTTGAGTAAGTTAAGTCAACCCTAACCTGTTTTGAAGCCTATAATAGTTTAAATGAAGTTATAGCTAACCTGTTTCATGTCATAGGTAGCATATCCGCCGTTGACGAAGACATATCGTCTGAATCATATCTTTTATGCATTTTCTAGTTTAAGGTGCGGACTATATACGTTTAGGTTATGGATTTCAAGGCTTTCAATGATAGATAATAATTTATTCATGACGTAAATGCTACTACACATGGCAAATGCGCTATCTGTTTCGATGTACGTATATGTATAAGTTATGTTAGAAATAGAGTATTTTCGAGATATGTTAAAATACCCGTATATGTATGAAATATGTCATTATGATTGCCATGATTATTTGTCGTCAGCATATGCATGATATGTATTGCGGCAACTCCTTGGCGAAAGGATTTGTCCAAATATGTAATGGAATCAACATATGTGATGTATGTTGAATAATGTAATCTAAGTGTTTGTATAAATGCCTAAACGAGTTAGTAGTTTGTAAAGTGTGATTGCTAAGGTTGTTGAGACATGAATCTCAATCACAATATTTGAGTGTATGATTTCCTCCATGAATTATGTAACTTAGATTATTTATGTTAAATGTGTGTATGATTTCCTCCATGTACTGTATTTAAATTCCAGTTATATGACATGAATGTTCATATGAAGGTAGGATATGAATCATATGTCTGTTATTGAGTTTGTACGTGCGTGGGGCTGTACTACAGTCCAGGTAATCGGTAACCGTTCTGTAAATAGTGGTTGAGATCGTTTTCGCCACGCAGAATGAGTTCAACAAATCTGAGTCGTGCTTGAGATGTTCGATAGTGATTAGGCCACACGGAATGCTTAAGCATTCCATGTTGTTCAACTCAACGTGCGCTTAGCCTAGTTAGGCTTATCAACTAACCCGATTGACAAATGTTTATTCACCATGTTTGGTCGCTATTGTTTGAATCTAAGGCACTGAACTTACCAGCGAAACTCCCGTTAACCTTGGTACGGTGATCCCCTAAGACTCATGAGCCGGATATGGTAGTATGGGACATCGTGGTCGAGCTGTCGGCCTAAGCTGGGGCGACGAGCATTCCCATAGTAACCAGTGAGCACCCTACTCTCGTGAGCAGATTATGGTGGTATGAAACACTATATTCTTACCGTTGGCCTACATTGATTGGTGACGAGCCCTCTTTAGTGACCTACGAGTCATGTTGCAGTATTGAGGATATAACTAGGCCTGTATTGATTTGGTGATGGAGGAGTGGTGTAACGATTCCGTGCAATAGCCCTTGTAGCCCTTGCAGCGACCTAGAACCGTAACATCGTATGAGACTTCCTAGGACTGATGACCCTAGAATGGATCAATGTTTGGGGATTGATATAAGGGAGGTGTCTTAGCTTCCCAATCTCGCTGTATGAAAAGGACTAATAAGAACTTGGTAATCATACTCATGACATCGCACTGCATGTGCCATTGGCATTGGTGTGAGAGCACAATGGTAGTGATTCATGCCGCGATTATTAGATGATGTCGCATGAGGGAGTTTGTGGTGCGGGCATGCATCATTCTCTCATATCATTTTTGCATTACACAAGAGTATCTAGGACATGTTTGATTGTACTGCTTTATCATTACTACTTGATTGACTTGATAACATGTTAACCTTTATTGTATAGTACCACTGAGTTGATCACTCACTCCCACGTTTTGGGATGGTGCTTAAACACCAATCAGACTTTGATTTAGTTACAGGTGACATCAATGCTAGCGAGGCGGAGCCAGACTTTGATGAGGATAAGGAGGCGTTCTCATTTATGCAGTTCTCAAGCAGGTTCATATGAGCCTTGTCCTAACCAGCAGGGATTTTGGGATATGTATATGACGATTTTGTATAGTTTGATACATCTATTTTGCGACACAGTTGTATATATTGCCCTAGGCAGAGCACGCATCCTTTGGGGATTATTTTTGAATTATATATGTATTTAAGTCTTCCGCTTGCATTTCCTCAATATCCCTGAATTATGTCTGCTGATCTGGCTTGATCTACTTCATGTTCTTGCACTAACACAGACAACGTACATCCATTATTGTTTATGTTGCATAAGTAATATTTTGGAACTCGGGAGCTGAGTTATGTTCGACCCCCGAATTTCAGAGCGTTACATGATATATCTTGATCGGTTCGATGGAACCACTTTTACAAGATGGCAAGAAAAGCTAAAAATTTTTCCTAACGGCGCTGAAGATCTACTACATACTAGATCCAAACCTGCAAGCGCTACCTAAAGCAACCGATGACACACCTAAATAGGTGGCTGCCCGCATCAAACGAGCCAAGGACGAACTCTTGTGTCGAGGACACAGGAGAGAGAACCGACAAATTTCTCATCGCCAGGTATTTTGATTTCAGTATGGTAGATAATAAACCACTGTTGCCCCAAATCCAATAACTGTAGTTAATAGTAAACAAAATCAAAGCGATTAAGATTGATTTTCCTGAATCATTCCAAGTCAGGGCTATAATCGCTAAATTGTTACCGATGTGGAAAGACTATAGAAAGAAGTTGCTGCATAAAATCAAAGACTATACACTAGAACAAATCCATAAACACCTCAGGATTGAGGAAGAATTTCATAACTGTGACAAAAAGAACGATAACGGGAATGCCTCGTCCAAGGTACATGCAGTAGAGAACACCAATAATAAGAATCCCAAGAAGGACGATTCCCTTAAACCCAATAAAGGAAAATTTAAGAAAAATGCCTAAAAGAAGAATGAAAAGTTCAAAGGCCCATGCTATATCTGTGGAAAAATCAGGCACTATGCTCGAGTATGCCGATATCGTAAATCTAAAAAAGAGGTAAGTACAGTAGAAGAAGGCGATATCGTGGCTATGATCACTGAGGTGAATACCATATAAGGCAAAGTTCCAGGGTGGTGGTATGATACTGCCACTAAAGTACATGTGTGCTACGACAAATCAGCCTTCAAAACCTATGAGGAATTAACCGATGGTCAAGAAGTCCAAATGGGTAATGAAGTCCGATCGAAGGTCATCGGCAAAGGAACCGTCGAACTGATATTCACCTCTGGGAAGAAAGCGATTCTGACAAATGTATTGCACGTCCCAGATATGAGGCGAAACTTAGTTTTTGGGGATCTTTTGGAAAAACCAGGTATAAGGGTGGTGTATGAATCAGGTAAACTGATTCTATATAAGAATAAGAATTTTTTCAGAAAGGGATATGCTTGTAATGGGATGGTTAAGTTTTCTCTTAATAAAAGTGGCACTTCTGCTTATATGGTGAATCCGTTGGATTGTGGCATGATGGACTAGCCCATATAGGGTATAGTACCTTGAAGTTCATGGCTAAGAATGGTTTAATCTCATACACAGACAATGAAACAGATAAATGTGAAGTGTGCATACGATCCAAAATGATGAAAAAACCTTTTTCAAGTGTTGATAGATCGTCTCAAATATTGAATCTTGTGCACAGTGATATCTGTGAGTTAAATGACATTCTTACTCGTGGAGGTAAACGGTACTTTATAACCTTTATAAACGATTTTTCAAGATATATATATGTATATCTGTTAAAGAGCAAAGATGAAGTATTGAATATGTTTAAAATATATAAAGCAGAAGTAGAGAATTGATTAAATAAAAAGATAAAAATTCTCTATAGCGATAAAGGAGAAGAATACTTCTCAAATGAATTCGATAATTTCTGTGAAGAACATGGACTAATACATCAATGTACAGCACCATACACACCTCAACAAAATGGAATAGTTAAAAGAAAGAATAGAACATTAGTATAAATGGTCAACTCAATGCTGATAAGAGCAAAGTTGCCACTAAATCTATGGGGTGAGGCATTGCTTGCAGCATGCCATATAATAAACAGAATTTCGTCTAAAAAATATAAAATATCTCCATATGAAACATGAAGAGGTAGAAAACCTAACCTAGGATATCTTAAAGTGTGGGGGTGTCTTGCATACTGCAGAACCCCTGATCCAAAAAGAACCAAGTTAGGACCAAGAGTTATTATGTCACACCCCAAACCCAGAAATTGGATTTACAGGAATTCCGATTGCCGAATCCAGTGCCGACAGCCTCCGTAGTGCCCCATTCTCGGCTCCCAGCGCAGCATACGCTAGATTCTGATCCTGGGATCCTATAAGGAGGATTTTTCAATGTACATTTGTCTTATAATAAGCATAACCACAAGTTTGCCCAAATCATAAAGACAACATTATCATCACATATCCACTAATATAAATAGTTTAATACAATGCTGGAAGAAAAATACATATGTATCAAAATCAAAGCTCCTGAAAATCGCTACATGCTCCAAGCTCAACGCTGCAGCAACCTAATGTCACTTGCTCGCATCTATCGTGCATAAGCTTACAAAAGCTTAGAGGGTGATGTAAGTGTGTGTAAGGTAAGTGTCAGGTATACAATAAAGTTCATAAATCATACATCATCGGGATAAGCAGAAATACTAACAAGATCATGAATCATACGATATCAGAATAATGCGAAAATATATGGTAAGTCCATGAATACAATCAGCTGTACCAAAGCTATATGATGCAAGGCATGAATGTTATTGGCCATACTAAGGCCATGCAATACAAAACTTAATAAGACAATAACAGATGCTGAGGATGCAATGCAATATGCAAATTCAGACGAGCCATAAATACCATCAATCTCATCTAGGCCATATAAGTGCAAAACATTGTAACCCAAAATACTAAGTACAACGGATGCAATGTAATGTGAGGTGCCAATGAAATGACTATGCTGGAATGTGAAGTCGGGATGATAATACGAAGTATCGCAGACTATGGGGTCCATCACAAGGGACTTCTATCCAAACCAGTCTCATACATAAATTTGGATAGCCAGACACAATGTGGTAAACTCCTGATATCAGGTTAATCGCGCTCCCAACCGAAATCCTAGTCATGTGATGGTATATGTAACAAATAGTTACGCACCACCAGCCCGAGTGGATAGTGAATGAATGAATGAATGAATATGTAATTCCTGCTCAATAAGTTCACATATCAGTACGGTTGCTCTCTGGAGAAGTCACCGGGGTTTATTACACTCCACGCCGACTGCCTCCTCCCTAACTGCACAGTCTCGCGAGCATAATAGACCTCACTATCCGCCTGACTAGTAGTCTGTCAATACCTACCCGACTCATCGATACGGACCCATTTACGAGCTGGTCATACTCAGCCTAACTTATAGCCCCCTCACTCGGGCGGATAAGGCCACACCCCCTTCCGACCGATCACGACACTGTGGGAGATACGACCTCATAGTATAGGCACCGACGCTCATATTCCACTCGGTCTAGACGTTGGAGTAACTTTTGGTACCAAGGAGGTTCTGAAATTTTCATCCAAGGATATCCTAAGTACCCACAGTGTTAGAATCAATTATTTTCGGTGTCCCATCTAGCCATCCATGATGTGCCTATGGAGACCACGGCCTTGATGTCACTAGGGCGTACAATGATCAAGTCACATATATGCGGGATGCATGAGTCACACTATCCAGTCATGCAGCAATCATGCACGTACGACGCGATAATGTGGGCACTTTGTCTCATAAGGAGTCCCGTAAATAGTCTGCCCAATGGTATATGCTATGATCAAACAATCCTCATATCAGGCATACATATGATACGTATGGACATGAATCATGGAGTTACACTAAGCATGTTATAAGGTGATGAACTACTCTCATAACGAAGATGGGCCTAGACGGCCTACACACAACAAGTATGGGCCTCTCAATAGGCCCTAGGGAGAGTCATAATGTAGACATTTAACCAACATTATTCTTACAATGTGGACGTCAAACCAACATTGCTCCCAAGGCATGGCCCGCCATAAATGTCATTACATAACCCATGGTGGAATCACACTACAATGAGCCTCAACCCATGGGTTCCAAATACATCACATTGGGCCTCAACCCATGGACCCTATACACATCACAGTGGGTCTCAACCCACGGGCCTTTATACATCACAATGGGTCTCAACCCATAGGCCCTAATACATCACAATGGGCCTTAACCCATAGGCCCTAACACATCACAATGGGCCTTAACCCATGGCCCCAAATTCATTACAATGGGCCTTAACCCATGGGCCATCAACACACTAAATGTGGGCCTCAACAATGGGCCTTAAACATGGTAAGTGGGCCACATCACATGGGCCATATGGGTATCAAATGGGCCACACCAATAGATAAGTAGTGGTAATGATTTCCACCATTAAAATTCCTAAGGCGTCCTGTTAAACGGGCCTAAAAACTCACCCAGAGTGTAAGATTACGGGGTTCCCACCATCCAATCAGCTCAAAACTTTATATGCAACCTTGGGACCACAAATTAGTCTTACACGTCAAATTTCAGCTCCTAGATCCTTCTGAAAATGGCTAAACTGATAGATCAGCACTTGAAATCATGATTTGGGGCCCGCCTGCTTCAAATTCGGTCTCAACGCTTTAAATGAGCTGACAATGCGGATGGACAGAGCAGATTTCTCATGATCATCACCATGGACCTATATGTACATTGCATGCACATCACGTACATGCATGACATCTTCTCATTTACGTAAACAGTGTTTACATTGTGCATTTAAAATTTTCTTAGTACGGCCTACTCTACATTTAAATCATTGATCCGTACCATCCATTGTGTTTAGAAGGAAGATTTAACCCTTGCTAATGTGGCATTTTGAAACCATACAGGCTGTTGCAACATCCTAGCCGTTAAATATAAGATAGACGGTTAAGTAGACAAACCCGTGGACTGCATGGATTTCACTCCAAAAATAGTCCTTTTCGGATGGTTTTTCGTCCTGAAATCAATGGATGGAGTGGATAAAACACATATATATCATGGTGGGTTCCACCTCATGATGGACGACATGAATGAAACACATACCATGGTGGGTTCCAGCTGAACCTTAGATCTGACTCATTTTTACTCTCAAGCCGTAAATGGGCTTTCAAAATGGTTGGACGGTGGGGATGCAACACATGCATCATGGTGGGTCCCACTGTCCAAGCAGTGGACAGTGTGAATAAACACATACATCACTTGGGGGTCCTATCGTCCAGTGGTATGGACGGTGGACAGAATACATACTTCATGGAGGGTTTCACCGTCCACTGCCGTGGAGGGTTTCACCGTCGTGTATAAAACGCATACATCATTGTGGGTCCTATGTGGGGCCCATCATAACGTTTGTTTGCATCCAATTTGTTGATAAGGTCGTACAGACCTGGATGAAAAGGAAAGACAAACTTCATCTTGATCCAAAACTTCTATGGCCCAAAAAGAGTGTCAATAGTAGATGGTCAATTCTCACTATTTCTTATGATGTGGGGCACCTGAGCCCTGGATGTGGCGGA
Source organism: Magnolia kwangsiensis (assembly GCA_037074715.1). Taxonomy (NCBI): domain Eukaryota; kingdom Viridiplantae; phylum Streptophyta; class Magnoliopsida; order Magnoliales; family Magnoliaceae; genus Magnolia; species Magnolia kwangsiensis. The sequence continues at coordinate 6,508,671 of CM073578.1, read as the reverse complement.
AATTTGGAGGGGGCCCACTGCAGGAAGGGGCCCACCTAATGAACCGATTGGATGACAAGTGAACATTATGGTGGGGCCCACGGCTGGAGCCGTGGGACCCTTGCTGGCCACCCGTCCAAAACGCAGCAGCGTCCTGCTGCTGTGTCAGCGGCAGCAGGCGCTGCCCTTATTTTATTTTTTTTTTGTCTTTTCTTTAAAAATAGAATTTCTGGGATTTTTGATACGTAGGGCCCACATTAGGAAAATCCAACCCTGCCATTGCATTTCATGGCCCGAGACAGACCCATCAAACCCAATATTTGATATGTTTTGGGGTACAAATACATCCGGGTAGATTTCAACGGCAGAAAACACTGTTTGTTATGCTATGGCCTGCCAGAACATCGGATTCGGTCCATTTTTCAGCTCAACGTCTAAAATGAGCTAAGGAATGGAATGGACGAAGTGGATTGAATACATGCACCAAGGTGGGGCCTGTATGAGTGGTCCACCCAAATAGTTACAAAAAAATCTATTTTAAATTTGTTAGAACTCCCACTTCCTTCACAGCGTCCAGTGTTCAGGGACGCTCGACGTGGACATAAATGTCAAGGTGGTTCCCACGTGGACGTGGCCCACCTATATCAATTAGATATTTGTGTTTTTCCCTCACCATTAAGGTAGGGCTCACATAGCTTGGATGATATAGATAAGACATACATTAAGGTGGTGTCCAATACATGTGGACCACACAAGCCACATCATCACACACCAAAAATAAATAAAAGCAAAGGAGAGGGAGAGAAGGAGACACACGTGTGATGGAGCGACCCCGACACTATGGGCCCTCCTTTGCAATCAATCATAAATCAAGTGGGCTCCATTACACATGGACCCACTAAATCAAGAATCAACGGTGGAGATTACTTCCCCACCAAAATGGAAGGTCTAGATGACCCTTATCAAATTGAAAAGTAAACATCATGATGGGGTTCATGAAGAATGGCCCCATCATGGAATAATATTGATAATCAAGATGGGTCATCGGCCACATCTTAGGGTCCAAAGTGAGATCCATACCATTGATCGGTAGGCCTCACTTGACCCATCTTAAAACATGAAAAACTACTCTATTAAAGCACCCACCTATCGATCTTCTTGGTCCGTTAGAAATCTTATCTCCTTGTGCTTCTCTTTGATGGTGGAAGATAAAAAATGGATGGCTAGGATAGAGGTTTTTGGGAAGGGAAAGGTGGACCACACAACTCACATTTCTCCCTTAGAATGCTTGGACATCCACCTCTCTTTCTCTCCTTTGTTGCTTAGAAAATGGTGTAGAGAAAGAGAGAGAGAGACAGAGAGAGAGAGAGAGAGAGATGGGATGTAAGGAGAGAGAATGATGGATGTGAGGTGAGTGATGGGTGAGGTGAGAGATGGATTGACTTGGTGGTTGTTTAACTTGTGAAGAAAGGAAGCATGGGTGCTTTGTACTTGATATGAGAGGTGATTGATGGGATTGATTGATTGGATTGATTTGACATATTGTAGAGATTCTCTTGGGATTGCAAATGCGCGGCATTTTCTTCGAAATAAACATCGACCCACATCTCTTAGTCAGGGTATCGGATCGGTATGTGAGTCTCGGCGTTGGAACCGCGGAGACGATGCGGTCGCAATGGTACAAGTCTTGGATTAAGCCGACTCAAATTTACGGGGTACGACTTAGGGTCATGCGCAAACATTGATTACCAGTCGCGGTTTGCCGGAATTCAATGGGAAGGATCGCGGAAGTCGACGGAACAGTACGGACTAGGATACAGGTCTTACATATTAAGTGCGCCTTCGTAGAGTATGCACAAAGTAATAAAACTTATAAACTTCTAGACATGGAGTCTAATACAATAATAGAATCCAGAGATGTTGAATTCTTTGAAAATTCACTATCCTTGGAGTTAAAAGATAATAAAATTCAAACTCCTAATAGAGAACCAGATAACACAACTCTACAGATAGTGGAAGCTCCTATTGAACCCCGTAGGAGTCAAAGAACAAGATTAGAGAAGAGTCTAGGAGATGACTACATAGACTCACAACGCATCATCTTTCATCTAGTAGAAGCAAATAGAGAAAATGTTATTAGACAAATACATATAGTAATGACTATAGAAGATGATTCTAAAACATATAAAAAGGCTATATCCATTAGAGACTCAATCTTCTGGAAAAAAGTCATAAATGATGAAATAGAATTCATAATGTCAAATCAAACATGGGAACTAGTAAACTTACCTCCAGGTTCTAAATCCATAAGTTGTAAGTGGGTATTTAGGAAGAAATATCACACTGATGGGACTATCCAAACCTTTAAAGCTTGACTAGTAGCTAAAGATTTTAGACAAAAAGAATGAATAGATTACTTTAACACGTATTCACCTATAACTAGGATAACATCCATTAAGATATTATTTGTACTAGCTTCCATATATCATCTTCACATCCACCAAATGGATGTAAAGACTACATTCCTGAATGGTAACCCCAATGAGGAGGTATACATGGAACAACCTGAAGGTTCTGTTCTACCAGAAAATGAAAATAAAGTATGTAGATTAGTCAAATCTTTGTATGGATTAAAACAAGCACCAAAACAGTGGCATTGGAAGTTTGATTCCAAAATGCTATCTCATGGTTTCATACATAATGTAGCTGACAAATGCATATATTCTAAAGTAAATGGTAGTTATATCGTTATTATCTATCTGTATGTTGATGACATGTTAATAATAAGTAATAAAATGGAAAGTGTGACTGAAATAAAGAGGTTTCTTTCTTCCGTATTTAAAATGAAGAATCTTGGACAAGTTGATACCATCCTAGGTATTAAAGTTAAAAAATATTGTGAGGGTTATGCTTTATGTCAATCTCATTATATTGAGAAGATACTAAACAAGTTCAACCATTTAAATATAAAAGAAGCAAAAACTCCATTTGATCTAAGTATCAAGTTAAAAGAAAATACTAGAAGAATAGTTACACAATTAGAATATGCGAGTGCTATAGGAAGTCTTTTATATGCTATGCAATGCACTAGACCTGATATCGCATATGTTGTGAGTAAATTTAGTAGGTTTACTAGTAACCCCAGTACTGAACACTGGAATGCAATCATTAGAGTCCTTGGTTACTTAAAAGCAACCAAAGACTTAAAACTATTTTATTTAGAGTTTCCTGTCGTATTGGAAGGATATACCAATGCGAGCTGGATATCGAGTGTTGGGGACAACAAGTCTAATACAGGATGGGTATTCACTCTAGGAGGTGTAGTTGTATCTTGGGGATCCAAGAAATAGACTTGCATAACGCACTCGACTATGGAGTCTGAATTCATAGCCTTGGTTGCAACAGGCAAAGAGGCTGAGTGGCTAAGGGATCTTCTATTAGAAATTTATTTTTGTGTAAAGCCTATATCAGCTGTGTTACTACATTGTGATAGTGAAACAAGATTAGTTAGAGCTTATAGCGGCACTTATAATGGTAAGTCTAAACATATCAGTCTTCGACATGATTATATCAGACAATTGATTAAAGATGAAATCATTGTTATTTTCTATGTGAAATCAAGCAATAACCTGACAGATCCTTTTACTAAACCTCTACTGAGAGAGATAGTAAAGGCTACATCTAGAGGAATGAGGTTGAAACTCTTCAACCAAAGTTCGACCAGTGATGGTAACCCAACTTAAAGTCAGAAAATCTCTAATTTTGAGTTTAATGGGTAAGAATAAGTCACTAATATGCGAAAAGTTTTTAGCATTAACTTATAAAACCTCATCCATAATAAATAAGTGCTGAGCGTTACAAAAGAAGGTTGAGTCTTAGAACTCTTAATGAAATTCAATTTTTAGGACAAGTGTCTTATAGTAACAGAGACACTGGAAGAATTTCACCTATATGAACGTAGAGATGGTGCTGTCTCTCATGAGAGTTAGGAGTTTTCTCTCAAGATCGTTCACGAATTAGGATAAGCACATGGCCATTAATTGTGCTGAGCAAAATTGTGGGAACTCTAACAACACATAAAAAATATGTATGTGGTTTCTCCAATTCTTTTATTTAGGAATAACCGGTTCAAAGCTGCAGCTATTAGTCATTTCTACAGAGTTTTGAGATACTTACACTAAGGAAAGATTAAAATCAAAAGATATCTTTCTTTATGCATATAAGCTGATTATTCTGACAGAAATGTTTAATTGAGAAAATATATTTTTATAAAAAAATCAAGTGGGGGATTGTTGTTAAAATATTAATTTTAATAAAATATATTTTAATAATAAAAAATAATATGGGTCCTTACTCTTACCCGGGTGGTAGACTCCTTGGAGTTTCAACACTGGGTCAAGGGTTCGAGTACCCATGGTGGTGAAATCCCACTATCTGTGTGTGTGGGGTGTGTGTGCGGGTGGCGTGAGTATGTGGGGGTGTGTGTGCATGTGTGTAAAAAAAAAAATAATAATAAATAATATATATAATATATAAAAGTTGTTTGAAAAAACACTTTTTGTGGGTTTTTGGGAATAGTCCCATATGAGAAAGGAAAGAGAGAAAAAAAGTGTTTAAATGAAAAGTATAGATTACCATAATATTTGCTTACCTAGTCCGTGGACCATGGGATTGCGCACTGGAACACCGCGCACACGCACGCGCTCGTGCTTGGGCTCGGTCTCGGTCTCGGTCATGGTCATGGTCATGGTCACAGGCTCGGTAAGAGGGCATGGGCATGTGAGGCAGTGTGGCTATAGAAGAGCTAGTGGCGCACTTTGAGCGAGACGGGTGCGAGTCGCGGTGCGACAAAGTGGCTAAGACTGATGGGTGGCTAGACAAAAATTAGAGGACTGAATGAGAGTTTCTTTGATTATATAGTGGCTGAAAATATAGCTGTTACACAAATGTGTAACAGCTATGGACTTAATGCAAGAAACTGTTGCCAACAGTCATAAAACGGCTAGCCCAACAGCTAGTCAGCTCTCTCACAATAGCCATAAAACGGCTAGTTTCCAACAACCATAAAACGACTAATGAGATTTATATCCCTGGACCATAACTCTCAGCCATCTGAGCCTATAAAATGAGTGCTTGAATGAGTTTCCAATCCATCTCACAACCAATCCAGTAATACCATACGAATTAAGACAGCCACTACTTCTCACTCATATAATCCAGTGCTTACAACAACACATCAAGGCTTGATCCTTAGCTTCAAAGAACAGACCAACGGTGTGGTCTAGGACGGTTCAACTGAACCAGTGGTTGAAGATCTGGACTAACCAGTGTAGTGGTTTAAAACATTTTCTCTTCCTTTTTCTTCTTTTTGGATTTTTCTCATTGTAATTCTGTCAGAAATTGTGTAATAGAGTTTCATTTAGTGGGCTTTCATGTTTGCTGAACGCAGACCCACACCAGGCTCGTCGTATTCTAGAAGCGGTTTACCTGTAACCTATCAGCATACTCAATTTACTTGAGTAGGGGCAAATAATGCTTTAAGGACAACATTTCAAACGTGCTTCAGCCTGTCCACATTTCAGATTCTTTTACAATTTTCAGTTTTCATATTATACAAAAATTAAATTAATCTGTATAAAATCCAACAGTAAACACTACTAGGCTCTCCGTGAGTGTATCTGGTCTGTCCACACAGTCCATCCGTTTTTCATCTTATTCTAGGACTTGAGACCAAAATTCAAGTATATCCAAAGATCAAGTTGACCATACCATAGGAAACAGTTGGAATAATGATTTTCACCATTGAAACATTTCTAGGGGCCATAGTGATGTTTATTTCTCATCCAATATGTTCATAAGATCACACTGACATCGATAAAGGGAAAAAAACAAATACAAGCTTGATTCAAAACTTCTATGGCCCTTAAGAAAATTTTAACAATAGCTGTTCAATTTACACTGTTTCCTGTGGTGTGGTCCAACTGAGGTTTGTATATACTTCATTTTTAGGCTAAGCCCCTAAAATTGCCTAGTAAAATGGATGAAAGGAGTGGATAAAATACATAAATCACAGTAAACCTTATAAAATTTACTCAGCACGCTTAGTGTATTGAATTACTCAGTAGGCAGTCCGCTTCCACTTAGCTGACGCCTTCCTTGGCTATCTCACTATCTTAGTTACCTCACCAAGTTCTACAGTCCCGTTATGATGTATGTATTTGTATCTATGGTCAGCTATGAATGTTTTAATGGAAGGGTAACTCCTCTCAACTGTTGTATATGATGTGGCTCACCTAAGTCATAGATTGACTTAATTTTTAAGCTTGTGGCCCACCATGGAATGGTGCATTTGACTAATGGGTAAATGTTTGACACACATCATGGTGGGGTCTGCACAACTCGACCTCATAAGAAGTTCCCATGAGATCAACCTCTTAGTACCACTTCTCTACTTACAATTGTCAAATACACATGTCATTTTTCATATGCACTGTCATCAAAACGCATCTTGAGTTCAAGCCCAAATAATCTATATACCAAAAACATCAGCCTGTCAAAACTGATGATGGATTATATGAAATAACATTTTTACCTTTGATTTTGCAGAGATGAGAAAAATTTTCATTCTAAACAAAATTCAATCCACTGGTGGGCCTAACACTGCCACATGATGGTGGACCATCCATGACATTTGATCTAAATGATCTGCTCATTATGTGGGGCCTAAGATGGACACATGATGGTGGACCATCTATCACATTTGATCTAAATTTTCTGCTCACATGGCCACATGGTGGACCATCTGTAGCATTTGATCTAAATCGTCCAAACAGTGTATCAAAATCATCCAAAAGTCATGAATAATCTTTTGGTGCTTGGATGGTTGGACAGGGGCAAATGATTAATTTTTTTTTTTATGGGCAACTGTTAGATTATATTGGAGGACATGGTTTCTATTTATTTTTTATTATTTTTATAACCGTATATGTAAAGAAAAGGGGCTACTTGTAATATTGAAAAGAGAGGCAGTTATTTGGGATATGGCAAAAATAAAAGGAAAACGGATTGGCTACTCCCCTGCCACTAGCTCTGCGGTTGGTGGTCGGTGCTATGTGGGTCCCATCATGATGTATATGTTTCTTCCATTTCATTCATCCATTTTTAAAGATCATGTTATTGATTGACTCCAAAAATTAGAGAAATATAATCTTTAATGCACCACACCACATGAAAACAATAGCTATTGGATATCCATCATTAAAATTCCTATTGGATATTCATCATTAAAATCCTCCTAATGTCCAAAACTTTTATGCCCTTAAAATGTTTTTAATGGTTGATCCTCATTCAACACTCTTTCCTATAATGTGGTCCACTTGAGATTTAGATATAACTCAATTTTGGGATCATATTGTAAAATTAAAATTATTTGTAAAAATAAATGAACGGCATAGATGAAACACATATATCATGGTGGGCCTCACATAGAACTGACGAGCAGCCCTTGCTGGTGACGGGGTTACTTGCAATATTGAAAAAAGAGGGAGTTATTTGAGATATGGCCTAAAAGAGGGTAAATATAACAGCTCAAGTTAAAAGGGCGCTTTCGCAGGATGTTCCTGCGCGGGGAAACGGATTGTCTGCTGTCCGTGACACTGGCCGCTGGCTAATGTTCGGTGCTCTGTGGACCCTAACGTGATGTATGTGTCTCATCCATGCCATTCATCCATTTTTTCAGAAAATTTTATACTATGAACCCACAACTGAGGTATATCAAAATCTCAAGTGGGCCACACAGTATTGATTGGAATATTACCATTAAATCTAAGATTAAGGATACAAAAGATTTGGATCAATATGATATTTGTTTTTTGCCTTCATACAGTTCAGTTCTGTATGACCCAATTTACAGGTTGGATGTCAAATAAACATTACTGTAAACTTAGAAGGTTTTTAATGGTAGACATCCAATCACTAATATTTTCCCATGGTGTGGTCTACCTGAGATTTTGATCTGCCTCATTTATGGCATAAATTAATAAAATTATATGTAAAATTGGTTGGACGGTGTGAATAAAACAAATAGATTATAATAGGGCCCACATAGCACCGACCATAGCCACCTTGCTAGCGTCAGCATCACCGGCCAAACCGCATCCCTGAGCCGGGTGCTACGTGGGTTTGGACATTATGTTTATGAAAAATCCACCCCGTCCATACGTTTTTTCAGATCATTTTAGTAAACAATATCAAAATTCAGGTGGATCCAAAACTCAAGTGAGCCGCATGAGAGCTAAAAGTGAAGATTCAACGACCACCGTCTAAACATTTGTACGGAAGTATGAGGCTAATTGTTTTGTGTTTTCACTTCATCCCACTAGGAATGAACTTATAAACAGTTTAAATGGCATGTAAACATCAAGATGAAGCTTAGGAAAGTTTCAACGGTGGAAAACCCTTTCTCCAATTTTACTTCTCATGTCACCTTGAGTTTTGGATCCATTTGATTTTTGGTATCATAACCTAAAACAATCTGGAAAAACATCTGAACGGGGGATTTTTCAGAAACATCATGGTGGCCCCACGTAGCATTCCAGTGCAGGAACATCCCGCAGAGCCTTTGGCAGGAAATCCGCGTCAAGTCGGACGCTTTAAACGGGAAACGGATTGGCTACTCCCCCTGCCACCACCCAACGGCCAGTGTTCGGTGCTCCGTAGGCTCCACAATGATGCATGTGCTTCATCCTTGATGTCCATTTATTTTTATAAGTCATTTTATTTGATATCCCAGTCTCGAGTGGACCATGTTATAGTAGACAGTGTTGAATGAACGTAGACCATTAAAAAGATTTTGAGGCCATGAAAGTATTGGATCAATTGATCTTTGTTTTATCCCTTCATCTGGGCGTGCATGACCTAATCAATAGATTGGATGTCAAATAAACAGTACATTGGGCTTTAGAAGGATTTTAATGGTGGATATCTAATCACTATCATTATCCTGTGGTGTGATCCACCTCAGATTTATTTCCCTCTATTTTTTGAAATATATTCCTAAAATGATGTTTAAAAATGAATGAATGAATGGATGAAACAAATACATCATGTTGGGTCAGCATGGACCATCAGCCATGGGCTCCCCCACCACTAGTCCCGAGGCTAGTGTTTGGTCCTCCTTGAGCCCCTTTATGATATATATGTTTCATCTATGCCGTCCATCTATCTTTATATATTATTTTATTTATGAGATTAGTAATTATATATGTCCAATCTTGAGTGGACCATAGTGTAGGAAACAGTGTTGAATGAACGTCAACCGTTAAAAATTTTTGTGGGTTGTAAAAGTTTTAGATCAAGTTAATCTTTGTTTTTTCCCTTCATCTTGGGTCTGTATGACTTAATCAAAAGATTGGATGTCAAATAAACAGTACAGTAGGCCTTAGGAGGATTTTAGTGGTGGATATCTAATCATTATTGTTTTCCTGTTGTGTGGTCCACCTGAGATTTATATCCTGCTATTTTTTGGGATTAATCCTTAAAATGATCTTTAAAAATGCATGAACGGAATGGATGAAACACATACATCATGGTGGATCCCACAGAGCACCGACCACCAGGGGGAGTAGCCAATGCATTTCCTTAACTACTTGAATTCTAATCAGATCTCATTTGCACGGTCCGAACGCGACTTCAAATCCAATCGCGCGATTCCAAAAACCTCACTCTCCTTCTCTGAAAATCTTATTCTGCTGCAATCGCTTCTCCTTCTCTTCGTTCTATTTTATTCTTTTTTACATTTTATGGTCAAATCCAATCGATTTCTCACACTCGAATGAAGTTTTCTGGAGTCCTTTCTCTCTATTTCCGTTTCAGAATCGGAACGGATTGCGATCTTCTCAGATCGAGAGGTTGGGATTTTTTGTGATTTGAAGTTGTTCAAGATCTGCTGGAGATGTACAGGAACGCAATCCTCGCCGTTGTTTTTGTGATTTGAAGTTGTTCAAGATCTGCTGGAGATGATGGACAGGAATTCAATCCTTACCGTTGTTTTTGTTATTTCGGTCTTCGTTGCTGGCGGGAGTCTTCGGGTTTTAGCAGCGGCGGGAGTGGAGAAGGTGAATTCTGATGGCAAAATCATAAAGATCTTATCTTGTCAGCTCTTTTTGTGAATTTAGGGTTTTGATTTACGAGTATGTTATTTCCCTTAGGTTCCGTACAGATGGGCCCACCTTTCGGTGATCCGGACGGTCTTTGTGGTGGGCCCTGCTGCAGGTACGGTGATGGAGTGAAATCTCCTCTATAGAGGATCCCGGCCATTCAAACAGCGGAGTTTTCCTTCCCCATTTCATATGGACCCTTGACTCTGTTTTGTTGCTAACAGTACATTTTCAGGGCAACAACCTAATGGCTGGAATTGTGCAAGGGAGTTTTTCTTTTTTGCATAACAGCACATTCATGGTGGGGCCCGCATTTAATTGATTTGGCCCATTCCGATGGTGGGCCCCACTGCAGATCCACGATGGAATCGAGATTTCGTCCCTGTATGTGTTCGCCTTTTCTCATTGCATATGGACTCTTTGCCATTGTTTTATGACATTGAATTTCCCTGTCCAACTATTGAATGGCTAAGATTGTCAAGTGGAGGTTGCTTTGGTAGCATTATCCCATCCACAGTGGAGCCCACCATATGGGCATTCTGCATTACCGGAAGGTGTCCCCAACGCATAACGAATGCTGGCTCGAAATTTGATGCACAGATACATAGTTCAAGTTTCAGACTGATGTTGAAATTTCGGTTTGTGTTCAGGATTCTCCATCGCCGAGCCCTTTGCCCACAGTGAAAGGAGATGGACCTAAAACAAAACTGTCAGATTCGAAACCTAGTCCTAATCTTCCGAAATCAGATACAACTCTGACCGATTCTCATAAATTGAATGGCAGTAACCCTGGGGACCCGCCGGTATTTAGTAATCCTTCGAACCCAACTCCGCAAGGTTCAGATGGCAATAGCCATAAAGAGAAGGATAAGAATGGAGCTAACATTCCTGATGTCTCACATACTTCTGAGGGAAAAGGTCAAGAAGATGAAGTTTGCAAGGTCTCAACTATTAAGTGTGAACAGGGGAATCTGACTGCATGTTTTCAAGATTCCGGACAAGGTAATTAAGATTTTGTTTAAACTTCTGATTGGTCTTGTTGTGATATATTCAATTATTGTTATCCTTTGCATGTAAGCAAGTGAATTTATCTCTTTGGGTCGATTGGTTTTGTCTCTGCAGCTAGCGGTAGGTTGACCAAGCTTTATTTTATCAATCTTATTTTGGAAATAAGAAAAAAAAACATAAGCAATATGATCAGATAACAAACTAACAAACATTCGTTTGATCGACAATCTCATGCTCATCACCTGTGTTGGACTATTTACTCACCTGTTTGGAATGCCATCAGCCCTTGGACTGCATCGATACTGCTATGATGTGCTGATATCAAACACAACTTTTCATTGTCCTGACAGGAAATCCTTTTAATCCATGTGGATGTATATTCCATTTTCCATAGTTATGCATGTCATATATTTTACACTGTATTTATATGCATGTACATAATTATTGGGTATTGCTTTCATGTTGTCACTCTATGGACATGGATATTGCATATCATCGAAGTTATTTGTATCATATATTTTACATGGTATTTGAATGCATGTCTGATAATTTTTTTTTGGGGCATTTTATAACTGGATTTTTGTGCCTTTTACTTTTTGCATGATATTTGTTGTATTCGATGTTTTGCTGGCAGTAACTACAATAATTCGTACTAAAATATGCGGGTGCAAATAATTGAAATCTGTGAGTAATCCCGACAATTTTCAGAACCTTGCTTCATCAATAATCATCTTGGACAAACTCAATGCTATGGCATCATCACCATCATCGTTTAAGCCTTACTCTAACTAATTAGGGCCAGCTACATGAATCCTATCCTACCATTCCACTCTATCAAGAATCATGTCCTTATTAAAGCCATATGCAAACTGGTTAATTGTAATCAAACTATGTAATAGACTATTAGATAACGCTTGATTGTAATCAACCCATCAATAGTCTTTCACATTCCGCTTGTGGGAGTTTCATGCTTGCATTGTCGCTCCCAAGCGTGAATAATGGAAGAGGGTTTCGTCAAGTTGGTAGTTGGCGTCAAACTTATGCCATAAGTTCCATCATGAATCCGAACAATTTGACATTTAGCCGGCCCCAATTAATTGGAATAAGGCTTAGATGATGATGATGATTTAAGCTATATGCCATCAAAATCTTCTATTTACCACATCCACTCATGTCCTTCTGGGCCTTCCCCTACCCTTTTAGACCCTTCAATTTCAACCAACTCACACCTTTTAACCTGTGTTGTGGTTTCCGTTTCATGTGGCCGTATCAAAGTTTACTTTCCTTCATCTTATTACTTATTGGTGCCACTCCTAAGTTACCTCGAATACATCCATTTCTAATTCTAATCCTTGTCTAGCCACTTATCTATCTCAGTATACTCATTTAAGCTGCCTCATCCTATGAACATGTTATTCCTTGACTGTGATGGTATCAATAAAAAAAAAAAAAAAAACTGGACATGATTATTGCCCAACGAGTTTGCTCTAGTTTGTTTGATTGTCACCTTTATGATAATTATCATTGTTGTCATCATTACAATCTTCTTCTTCTATGCACACATTGTTGTCCTCTGAATTAGCTTCATCTTGCTGTCCGGTTTATGTGCCTCATATCAGGATAGATATTTTGTTGTGGCCTCGTAAATCCCTTGACTTTTCAAAATCTCAAATCAACATTCATATCTTGCCAGGTAATGTCATATTCAAACTTGCTTCAATTGCATCCAAATGTACTATGAGTAGCGCTTATAATCCACTAAGCTAGTTATAGAGGTTCGGTAGATGATCTGGTGTGATAGCATCAATGAATTGAAAGCGCATGCTCCAATCTGTGGAAGGTTATCTGCCTATTTATGTACCAATAATGTTACGAAATTATCCAGAACCCCATCGATTTTTTGACATATTTTCCGCTCTCACCCATAGGGATTGTGTAGCACTTAATCGGGAGACTTGGGCCAGTCAAATGTTAGCCAAGTCATGTTAGGGCAATATGAATTGTGTTTGTATAAGCTGTAGTTGCAAAAACAATGAAGCAAGGCGGCAACAGATTCGGGTGTAGAAGCAGGGAAACCTTTATTTCAAAATGCTTTCAAGTGTTAAGTGCAAGCTTGAGTCCAAAGTGCAATTCGAAGCGGGAGTGACACCTAGTTAGAATGATTGTGCAAATAAAAAGCAATTTGTATCATCTATAGACACTACCATCATCATCATTGTGTTGGCTTCTAAATGTTAGAAGCCAGAATTTTTATAACAAGCTTCCCATTGTACATCAAACTTTGTCTTTTATCCAGGTTCTGGAACTGGTCATGGCAGTGCCTATCAACTTCATGTTTCAGAACATTAGCTGATACGTGTCAGTATTCCAAAAAAAAAAAAAAAAGAAGAAAAAGAAAAAGAAAAACAAAACATGCTCTTGCTTGTATTTATCAGTGATATGTCACTTTAACTGGCTAATATGACTGATACGTCAAATTGCACACCGATATGACTCATAAGTAATGCATATCAGCTAACACATACCAATGTTTACTGGCTTTCGGGCCTCAATGTATTTTGGTACTGATATTTTGAACCCTAATAGACATTGAATCAATGAATAACGTCTTTGAACCATGCTTCCCCTAGAGTCTTGTATTCTTAGAATTGTTGCTTTTCTCGTTTGTAGTGATTCTTTTTCTCCATGTAATTTCTAACATAGCTTTGAGCATTAGGACACGTAAAAGCTTGATCATTTCCTTTCGTACAGAGGAATGTGTTTATCTGCATCCCTCCACTACACATTCTATATCTGTTTTGAAGTTTTGATTTGGAAATAAACAATGTCTAACTTTCAGTCTAATGAGTTTCTTGAGGCAAGCTCAAAAAGCAACATAACAGAAAAAAGGAGAGAGAAAGCACAGCTGATGCTTGCTTCTCCTGTTTTGGATGGATATCCCTTCCTTCAGATTGTTATTTTTATTTGTGGTTTTATACCCGAAAAAAAAAAAGAGGGAAAAGGGGTATGTAGGTCAGAAATAGATAAATAAGTTCGTGATGGTCAATTGTTGGAAAATCTTTTGTGGAATTTCTTTTCAAATTCCATTGTAACAATACTAGTTTTTTCCTAGTTGGGGAACGAGTGAATTGAACTGACAAAATCACAATTCCTAGATGATGCATGCCCACAGCCCACCTAGGCCCATCTATGCCCAATACAGTGCCCAACAATGACGTAGGTCCACAGCCCATTGTAGAGTCTAACAAGTGCTGATTTTGGATTGTTTAGTTATAGATTTGGGGCATAAATTAAGGATTGCTATTTACTATTTTTGGATGACATGAGGGCTGATTTAAAGACGTGATTGAAGATATGGGGTTGATTTAGAGATGTAATTAAAATTTTCTATTTGTTTTTACTATTGTTAAACTTTACCATCTTAGATAGGTTAGAATGATTTGAAGTCAACTATGATTGATTTGGAATCAATAACATAGTTGGGGGAATTCTCATTAAAGATTCACTTGAGAGTCTATTTGGGGGGGTGGGGGTGGTTTCGACTCTACATCATCATCTAATGGCTTCAAAGGGGTGACACAAGAAGAGTTTGTGCAAGTAACCCAATTGATTCATGCATTCATAGAATGAATAGATTAACTCACCCATACAATAAGCGGCCTCACTAATAACATGCAACCTCGGTTTGTGAGCACTTTAATGATTGAATCCTTCAATTGTTGGAACGTGACAAAGAGCCCAAAATTAAAGTAAAAATTCTAGAATTCCATGGTCAGTTGCATGTTGATGACTTCATCGATTGGCTAAGCAAATTGGAAAAGGTGTTCGAGTATAAAGAAATCGCAGATAATTGGAAGGTGAAGTTAGTAGCTATGAAGTTTTCCGGTTAGGCATTAGTATGGTGATGCAACCAAATGGCTACACAAGCCTATTGGTCAAGAAGTTGAGCGCAAAGCACGCTAACTGCAATACTTATATTCAAGAGTTCACATTCAACCCGAAACAACACGCCGACATCGGAAATAAGGCACATGAATCACAAGTGATGAATTGAAAAGATTGGATCCGAACTTTGCTATTTATATGAAGCCTTAACTTGTCGGAGTCGAGTTCTTTTCAACCTATGAGGAATTATGCAATCCCATACCCACCTAAGTTCCTTGTAAGGCCCAACAATGACGTAGGCCCATAATCCACCGTAGGGCTCGCCCAACATGTGCTGACGTTTGGACGGTTTATTTGATTTAGGGGCCTAAATCAAGGATCGTAATTTATTGTTTTTGGACTATATGGGGGCTGATTTAAAGATATGATTGAAGATAAGAGGGGGATGTGATTGAAGAAGTGGGATTGCTTTTAGAGATACGATTATGATTTTATATATTTGCTTTTGCTATTGTTAGGCTTTTACCATCTTAGGTAGATTAGATTGATTTGAAGTTAACTATGATTCATTTGAAATTAAGATCTTAGTTGGGGGGATTCTCATTAGAGAGGCACTTAAAGTCTATAAATAGGGTGGAGGAAGTAGTCATTCCAATATTTTTTGACTGTGAGTTTTTCCTTCTAAATATTGTAAGAGAAGTTTGGTGTCAATCAAGTTATTTCTCCATCTCTACTCCATCATTCTTGTGGGTGTGCTCTTGTCCATTTCTTTGCAATTCAGAGGTCAAGGTCTCATTGACTCGATAAGCGAGTTGCACCACTAGATCTTATAAGGGCACAAAATGGCAAAAGATTTTTTGTTTTGTTTTGGTGCTCAGTAATTTCTCAGAAGGGGGAAGCAAAGGGGAATGTACTTTTTGAGCATTTAGGAGGTGATCATGTGAATCATGCCTCAACTCAAGCCCTTATGTTTTTTCCTCAGAGAAGTGAAAACTGATTGTTCTCACTTATACCTACTTGAGGGCATTCAGTTTGAGAATTCACCTTGAGGCAGACGCCTATGCTCAAAGGGGACTTTATGTAGCTAGGCAGGCACCTAGCAACAGCCTAGGGTGCCTAACTTTTGGGTTGGTCCATGCGAGTGCAATATATCGGCCTTCTTAAACTAGCTGCTTGAGTTGGCATATTATTATTATTATATCTTTTACAACCATGCTCACTTATAGCTGACCCAAATTAGTTTGTATAAGGCATTAGATGATGATGATGAGGATGAGTCTCATGCATGGTATCATATGGTGCATCTCTGTCTTCTATCATTATTAAACCACCATCATCTCCCAAGCAAACTAGCACAGATTGACACGATAATGAGGCGTAATTTTATTGTGCTCTTTGCCCTGTTGGTTTTAGTTGTGTAATCTGTATTTTATTTGGTATTTAGTTAATAGGTGGACTCAAGTTTGTTGGTTGTTGCCACATGTTTAAATGCTTTTAATGAATATACCCTTTTAGAGGTCTATAGTCATTAGGGCAATCACTTTTAGATTCTCCTTCGATAGCAAGGCTGCTTCTCAGGCAGGTGGAATATGTTTGCAATTAGAAGTTAGAGACTGGAAGCAACTTAAAATAACACATCATCAATCATTTCATAGCCTGTCACCCCTAGTCTCCTTGGGTCCGTTTGGATTGGTGGAATAAAAAAAGTGGATATGGAGAGGAGAACCTCACGTCTGAGGAAATCTGTGAAAAAGAATCCCACTAAACCAATCTGTTGTAGCTGAAGTCATTTCCATGGAAACATTGAATTTCCCAGCAACTCCGTTGTTTGGTTTGCAGCAGATTGACACAGGAAATCATACATGAAAACATTCTGAAGTAGTTTAAAGAGCCCGTCCGGCAAACTCCTGTCCGTAGAAGTTTAAAACAGACCCTATCCAGTGGACTCCTTTTAGTAGTTTAAGAGCCCCCATCCAAGTAATCATCAACAGACACATACTAGTGTCAAACAAACATAAAAGAAACTAGATATGTGGCCCAACAAGCATCTGCACTCATGTTCTCTTCAGGTGCCATCGCATCAGCACGAATAATGCTGCATACAGCTTGTCTTTGACATGAGGTTTAGCTGGGTCAGATTTTGGGAGGGAGGGAGGGAGGGATTCCAATTTGCAGTGCTTAAATGATCAACAAGCCTTTAGTCTACAACAACAGATGACCACCTGTCTCCTCTCCAATATGTCTACCATAAGAGAAATCAGTTTGTATTAAAAAAGTAATTTCATGTCCTCTATGTTTGACTATGAAGCCATATTTATGAGTTGTTTACAAAAGTTGGAACTCTACCAAAATATAAAGCAAGTGATAAAGATCCTAATACAACTGAACTTTGCAACTAAAACCTATAAAATAGAATCATGCAGAAAAGGGAAACTACTCAAAAAGACATTGCCATGTGTGATTAAGTGGGGCATTGTCTAGGCCTCATCTTGTGCACTGTGGAATGCACACGTGTGGAAAGGGGTGTGATTGTTTTTGGTGGTGAGTTACATGAGTAGGACAGGGGTCACCCATTGGAAGATATATTGATACCATTCAAGGCATGTGTGACTTTATTGTTAGAAGTGAAAGGGTGGTTTTTTGTGAGACAAATATGTTCCCATGAATGCTTGGTCTCCATTTGCAGCCCTCATTAACTTGGTATAGATGAACTAACATCCAATATCAAGAATGAGTCCCTTAGCGTTTGTCATTTATCAAGGACATGATGTTGATTGATGAGCCCAGAGAGGGGGTTATTGCTTAATTAGAGGTTTGGAGAAAGGCTAGAGAATCTAGATGTTTAAAAATTGGAAGAACCATGACAGTATCTAGAATGAGACTTTCGTAGGAATAATTATAGATGTGAGGCTTCCATTAATTTATTATTATTATTATTTTTTTAATGTCTTTATTTAAAATTGATGATCAAGAGATTTCTCAAAGTGATTTGTTCCATTATCTTTCGCTCTTATCATTAAAATGATAGAGAGATTTAGGAGGATGTTTCCATTAGAATTTGGTTTGGTGGTTGAAGTGGAGATGTGCCCCTGGAATGTTGTTTGATTGTTTCATGGCAACAAAACTTAGTGAAAATTTTAAGAGACAACTATCTTGCTATGCAATATGGTGCAGCATGTCGTGCAATTAAAAGACAACATGATTAGAAGACTAATCTATAGATGAGGTTATTGAGATGGGCACATGGGAAGACCATGAAGGGCAAAAAAGTGATTAATTTTTTTTTCTCGAATGGCAATGAAAGATTTTATTTGCATCATAAAAAAGGAAGAAGATGCAGAATGAGGCATAGAAGGAGATGACACATCTTGCTTCTCCCTCACTGACATAAGTACTAGGAGCACTGCAAAGCAATGTCATAATGATATTATTTAAAGCAACTTGGGAATAGTCACGATTGGAGATGGATAGCCAATTTGAGATGGCTCAATCTTGTGCTGTGATAACCAAAGGCGGCACTAACAAGGAAGGGAATTTTAATTAGGGTTGAAGGGCTAGGAGGGCAAGAAAAAGACCTAAAAGGACTTAGATATAGGTTATGAGAAGGTATATGAATACCATGTAGCTTATCGGAGATACTACCTTGGAAATTCTTGGTGGAACATGATTTGTAAAGCTAACCCCAAATAATTGGGACATGGCTAAGATGATGGTGATGATCATGGTTTTATGTATCAAGATTGCAGCCCCTATCATGCCCTTGGGATATAGAAACATATCGGTATTGCGTGGGAAATATTGAATGTATTGGGGAATGTATCCCATCTTTAGGAAACATTGGAGAATTGATGGAATTTTCAATGGAACTTCAGGCTAAAAGTGACATGATTACACTCTTAGAACTTGAACATTAAAAAAAAGAAGTATGCATAATTAGTTTCTATTCCAGAAGGGCTTAAACTTTAAGTTGTCAAGTAATAGAACTAAAAACTCAAATGGAGTCCCCTAAACTCTCCCACAAACAGTTTCAACAAAAAGATCCGTCTTTTGAGAATGCTACTAGCATTTGCTCAGATCTACTTCTGTTTCTCCTCCATGCAGCTGAGAATGCTACTGACATTTGCTCAGATCCATCTTCGGCATTAGTTTATTGCGGCTTACCTTGATCAAATTCGCACGCTTCAGTTCTGCCTTATCAATTTGTTGTGGGCCATATACCATTAGCTTTTGTTGTTCCTGGTAGTCATTGACGCATCATCAGACCATTGTGGCCTATCTCGGATCTGATCCTATTTACTGGTTGGCACATCTAATCGTTGTCATCCATGTTGTGATCCATCTTTCCATCTCGTCCTCCCTCTTCTTTTCATCTTCACATTTTACGTTTGTTGATCAGATCCAACATCTATTCTCTTGATTTATTTATTTATTTTTAATTTTTAATTTTTTGGAAAGATCACAAAATATATTAAAAAGGAAGAAGGAAAACAAAAGAGGGGGGAAGAGAGATCGCCAAGGAAGCAATCTCAGCTAGACCCCAAGAAAAAGAAAATCACATTCCTTTAGACCCATAACATGAACAGCCCATTATATGATTAATCGCTTAGCCTTACTAGCGATCGCCATTTCCGAATTAGAGAAATCCCTGAAACATCTACCATTTCTCTCTTCCCAGACCGACCACCAGATTGCAACTATTGCCATTCTCCCCAAGCGCGTCTTTT
Source organism: Magnolia kwangsiensis (assembly GCA_037074715.1). Classification (NCBI taxonomy): domain Eukaryota; kingdom Viridiplantae; phylum Streptophyta; class Magnoliopsida; order Magnoliales; family Magnoliaceae; genus Magnolia; species Magnolia kwangsiensis. The sequence goes on along the minus strand of CM073578.1, from coordinate 6,488,918 downwards.
GCTTACCCAAACTAACCCCATGCCAAGCTTGAAGAAGATGGGTCACGGAGTTAGGAAAGCACCACAAAATGTTGAATCTCTTGAGGAATTTTGACCAGATTCGAATGATAAAAGGACAAGAGAGAAGCAGATGATCGATAGATTCTTCATTCTTCATACAGCAAAAGACAAACATTAACTATGGGCATCCCCCTTTTTCTCAAATTATCCCCCGTTAGAATTTTCTTGATACCCACCAACCAGCCAAAAGAGAAGTATTTAGGAGGAATCGGGTATTTCCAGATATGGAAGGATGGATGAGCATCATATAGGGTCTGATCATGATCTAACAAAGCATAAAAAGACTTGACAGTGAACTTACTGGACTTGTCCGCCTTCCAGCATATACTATTAGCAGAAAGAATATCTGGAATGCCCCTGGAAATACGCTCTAGGAGCCCCGCATACTCTTCTACCTCCCAATTGTGGAGGTTCCTCCTACAGACCACATTCCACTCGATTTTGTTGTCCGAATTAGAGAAACAACTTGCAACAAAATTTTCTGGATTTGGGGCGAGGCGGAAAATATTCGGAAAGTCTTCTTTCAAAGGAACTTCTCCCACCCAAACATCTTCCCAAAGCCGAATGTTGTCTCATTTCCCAAGAACGAAACCCATACCTTTGGCTACTTCCCTCTTCAGAGATAGAATTCCTTTCCAAATAGCTGAAGCCCTATAAAGAGAAGAATCTTTGGTCCACCAACCGCCAATAGATCTGTCATATTTCCCTTTGATAATCTTATTCCAAAGACTATCATCTTCCGACCCAAGTCTCCAAATCCACTTCCCTAAAATAGCCCTGTTCATTTTCTTGAGATCTTTAATCCCCGCTCCTCCTTTGAACTGCTTACAAACCTGGAGCCATTGCACAAGATGAAACTTTTTCTTCTCTTCCTTGCCATGCCAAACGAAGTCACGTCTTAGTCTTTCTAAGCTACCCAAAACTGAAGCTGGGCATCTGAACAGGGACATATAATATAGGGGTAAATCGGAGAGGGCTACCTCGATGAGGGTGGGATGACCTCCCAGAGAAAGATATTCACATTTCCATCTTGCTAGATAACTTTCGAATCTATTTATGATCTTATCCCATAGGGATTTAAGAGGCGAGCCCAATTATAACGGGAGACCAACAAAAGAAGTCGGGAGCGAGCCCAAGCATAACGGGAGAGACCAACAGGGATTTTTGTTCGTTGATTATTGCTGGCCCAGGTTCAGATCTACTGTGTTGATATTGCGGTCTGTTCTGAGTTGATCTTGCTGACATCACTATTAGAAGATGTGGTCCTGACGTCACGGACGAATAGCTGGAGTTGTTTGTGGACCTCATTTATTGTGAATCTGGACCGTTGGAAGATGTGTTGTATTGCATTGATCTTTTTGACATCACAGTTGGAACATGTGGTCCTGACATCATGGGCCTGATAGTTGGACCTCGTTTCCTATGAATCTGGACTGTTGGAGCTAGTCTGGACATATCTTTGTGCAGTTGCTGGTTACGCACTATTTTGTGAGCCTAATTGCTACAGTATGCGTAACTCGCTTGTGGCTCAATTCACTATGGCCCCATTAAGGGCCCGGTAGACCATTGTTCTAGATCAATGAAGACTTGTATTGTTTTTGCGGACTGCCTCTGTGGGCCTGAATTTCGAGAATGGGATCAGGTTATAGTGAGCTTGTTAGTAATTTTGATATCAGGCTTGTTGTTGGGCCATTATAATTGTTGCTAGACAGTTTGGATTGGGCCATTGTTGTTGTGGCCCACCTCGCCGCCTTGTTGAATATATCATCTTTTGTTGAGTGACATGGGCTAGCTTCTTCACTACCACCTCTGTCAAGATTGGAGTAGCTTCTTCATATTAGCCACCCTTTTGTTAGCATGTGTGATGTGAGAAGTGTTTATGCAGGCAGTTGACCTAACTCATTTATGCGTCGGGTTTTGGCTCAAACTCGTATTGGATTGGGTGGTTGTCCTAGCCTCATTTACTCTAAGCTCTTGGCTAGGACTTATTCTTATCCTGGACAGTCCAATCTCAGTTGTGCTGAATAGTTGGATGGACTCGTTTGTGTCAGATAGTTGGTCTAGTTGCTCATATCGTTCAAGTCGTAGAAGTGTTTGTTTGCCTGAAGTTGTTCGTCTTTTCATCATTTTCACTGCTCATGCTACTTAGTTACATTACCCTTTATTTTCTATTTCTTAATAAATATTGCATGTGCCTCTCCAAACTCAAGTTCCTCTTTTCCATAACACTTTGAGTTTGAGAGAGGATGTCAGAGTATTTATTTTTGTTAGAATTCTTTTTCAGATTTGATTATGTAAGTCCTTCTTCCAAGCTGGACATCATTTGAATGCTCCAGCTAGAGGGGGAGTGTTGAAAGGTTAAGATTTGAATAAAGGCCCATTAGTCCCTAGCCCATGTAATAAGGCCCATAGGGCCCACGTGCTTTCTAAGTTCACGCACCCACCCATGCATGCACGCACGCACACATGATACGTATGTATGTATTTGATCGACATGCTCTGCATGTTGATGGCCCACCACTGAGCTTGAGCGCCATCCATTGATAGATGGTGCCAAGGGGTGGGGTGAGATGGGAGTGGCCTTCGGAGGTTCTAGAAGCTTCTAAATGGGATTGGAGAGCTTCATCTAGGGTTTAAAATTGGTGGAGAGATGTTTGGAGTAGGTGTTAGGGGAATGGCGGAATCTAACATGAGGCAGCCAGGATTTGACGGGCTGGGAGCTTAGGTTATGGTGTTGCCTCCATGCTTTAGAAAACGGCATGGGAAGGCTCTGAGAGAGTTTTATGATTTTCAGCCAAGAGGAATTAAATGATACAATACAAGGTTAACTTATCGTGTATGGGTTATCCTAATCTTGTTAAGACGTTCTAAATACTTGTTATCCTGGCTAACATTTAAATTTTTTGGTTAAAACTGTCATTTCTTAATCGTTATTTGGTTAATTACTGCTTAGCATGCACATCGCTTTTTTCGCCGGAGAAGAATGGTGGTGTTGGGGTTTCACAAACTAGTTCCATCAGAGAAATATCGGAGAAGAGAACATAATCGTCTACAATACTTGTGTTACGCGCTCTTGTAAAACACGTGGGCTCTATGGGGCCCACCATGTTGCATTTGTAAAATCCAATATGTCCATTCGGTGATATTTACACTGTACACAAGAGTTCCGCCTAATAAAAAAACTCGGACGGGCCACACCAATAGGAATGCCATAACATCGTGCCTAAAGGCTCTAACTTCATGATCCGGCACTCGCGTGAGTTTTGGATCCGGCTGATTTTGGCATGTACGTGGTGAGATATGCTTACTAATGGTTTTGAGGAAAGATACATGCCATGGTGACCCATGCACAAGCCCGAGTTGTCATCCCACCACCTTTGTTTCCTCTAGGGTGGCCCACCCCACCTGAGTTTTCGATCTGGCTGATTTCTGTTGCAAAGGCCTAACGTCGAAGAGAGAACCTAGCCCGCAGAGTTGGCGCCATCCATTGATTCGATGGCATGCTTAGGCTGAATGGGTCAATTAGAATAAACAAATGTAAATGGAGAAGCAAGAGGGGAAGAAGGAGAGAGAGTTGGAAACATGGGGTGCATAGGTTGCTTGGGTTGTTAATCTTAACCTTTCAACTATTAAAGTCCCTTGATATACATTGATACACCATCCTTTAATGGCTTGAGCCTTTAGAGCGAGTGGTTATTCGATATGGTATCGAAAATCAAGTCCGGCACAATTACCGGGAAATCAAGCCCGGCCTGTTTATGGTGTGAGTGTCCCTTCACCCTTGCCTAGTATGTCCCTGTGTTCCACCCCCACGCATGCGGGCGAGTGTTACAGTCCCTTGATATACATTGATACACCATCCTCTAATGGCTGGAGCTTTTAGAGCAAGTGGTTATTTCACATCAACACTCCCCCTCAAGCAATGGAGAAGCAAGAAGAGAAGGAAGGAGAGAGAGTCGGAAATGTGGGGTGCTTAGGTTGCTTGGGTTGTTAATCTTAACCTTTCTACGCATCCCCTCAAGCTGGAACATCTTAATGATGCCTAGCTTGGAACAAGGGCTTGTAGAATCAAATCTAAGAAAGAACTCTAACAAAAGAAATACTCTTAACACAATAATTTGAAATTCTTCCATTGCACTCTAACTAGATACTCCATAATATGCTTTTAGGTGATGACTTTCATATAATGCACCCCAGTTTGCCCATTGCCCTAACCTTCCACTTGGCCACCAAACCAGATACAGCCATATATTTGCCAATACTATTGATGCTTTGAACACTGATAATGATGATGATTTTTATTTTTGTTGACTTTTTCCTAGGATCAAGTTGGAGCATGGAACTGAAATCCCATCCTCGAGGTTCAATTATGTAGTTCCTATTAATGACATTTTGATGTTGGTATACGCATCAGTCTCATATGCCAATTTTCTGAGTTGTTCTTTTATGTTCCTTGCTCACATGGTGTCAGTGCTAAAATCTCAAAGAGTTAATGAGCATCACGTGCGGACCTTTTTGAGAATCATTACACCCAACATGTTTTGCAAGTAGTGGAAAATACTGAAAAGATGAACTCAATAGATATAAACAGAAAGAAGATGAGCAAGTAGGCACAAGAAGATGAGATAGTTGGAAATTGTGCTATTTTAAGTAATAGTTTGAATTTGTGTTGTTTTAAATAAATTTTGTCTAACCTGTGTGCCTCTGAAATGAGAAGGAAGTTGTTTGAGAATCTCAACCACAATTCAGAATTTCTGCAGACTGAAACTTCGCAATCATAGGGTTCAATCTCTCCAACTAATTGCCTTTCCTTAATCGCTGGCTCTTAGCCTATTAAAATCCTGACTCTAATGGCTTCATGAGCTTGATGAAGCATCAAATAGTGCGGATTGCAACAAAATGTTAAAAAGCATGGTGTATGCTCAATTAAATCATCTGGTTGCAAAACAAGTTGCATGCTTAAGTTTCTAGTTCCAGTCAAGGGCTGAATATCTCTGACTTCCGCTGCATATGAGATAATCATTTTGGTAGTGCTAGTAGTGAAATTATTATACATTCAAGGTTTATATTTGTTTGGCAATGAAACACTATTTTCAATACACCCAATCCACATACTTCAGCTCATTATTTATGTGAATGCATTATCTTCATGTTCGTCTTGCACCTCACGTCAGTATCTAATCTACACAGTTGTCCCTTTTCTTTCTTTCTTCTTCTTCTTTTTTTTTTTTTCTTTTCTTTTCTTTTTTTTTTCTTTTTTTTTTTTGTTTTTTTTTTGCTTCATTTTGTGAAATAATCACTCATGAAGTTGTATGTATAGGTGCATCAGTAAGTGGGCTGCACTATTCTCATTTTGTGTATTTCTGAAGAATGCGTTGTTGAGCATACATCTTTTCCTTTAACCACACCATATTGTATTCGCTTATACATGTTTAATTCTTGTAATGCATGGTTTCTTAGAAGCAACTATTTGTTCATTGCAAAAAGCTCAACATTGTGTTCACAGGCATTTGGTTTCTTTAGAAGAAAATTCATGCCTGCTGTTTTTTCCACTCTTACCATGAGCACTGTACTAGCTTTTACTTGATATCTTCTGCTTGTGTGCACTTCAGTATCTCTCTTTTGTCCAACTTAGATACATATATTGCTTTTCTTTCATCACTTATCAAAAAAAAAAAAAAAAAAAATTATTGCTTTTCTTTCATTAGGAATAGTATGATATGTTGCCCACATCTTTACACAAGTTATGTGGGTTGTCCCATGTTTCAGTAATCCAGACCACAGGTTTCTCATGTTCCTCGATCAATGGATCGTGCATTAAGAAATCCCTCGAGGCAATCTTAACCTTTTGATTTGTGGTTTTGGATAAATGGATAAGAAGAGAACCACAACTGTGGTCCTTGTTCAACTGAAGAGATACTGATATTGATCCCAAGGATCTTCCAACATTAGATATTTTTGGGGCCGGCTCCATCCATGGTGAAACTGAACTGACCAATTTCTGGATGGATCATAGGCTTCACTTACCAGATTTGAAAACCCATTTATACTGTGGTGTGCCACGTGCCATACCGTTCCCTCTTCATTTTCATAAGAATTTCATCAGTCTCCATTTCTACCCCCCTGCATTAGGTCCATGTTACTAGATCTCCACTTCATTTTGTGCATTAATCATTATGTATTTTGAGTTATGCTATCCCCGTATACACTTTTAAATGCAGTAGATGCGTCATATAGCATGTGGGGGAAATCTGTGGGGCGCATAATATGGAGATCGAGCATGCTAAATATCTGGAGAAAATAGGCCAGTTCATTGATCAGACAGTACATTTGATGACTTGTGTGGATCGGCCGATTAGTGGACCAGCCTGATTCTTTGACCAGATCATTTTCATGATAGGATCCATCTCAAGTACGGTGTAAATGTCAAATTGGCATGTGGCTTCCTTTAAATGTGTGTATTTCCTTATAAACCTAGTTCTTTGAACAGCTATTTATGTCTGTTTCTGTTTCTCTACATTGAAGCTCTGTTGCTTTCATTTTTTTAATAGGAATCCAATCTACTTCTCTTCCTTCACTTGCGTGCAAGAGCTTTTGGTGGCATTTCACTTTCTGAACATTAATTTCTAGATATAAAACTGCAAATCCTCTGTTCAGATTTGCTTGTGGTTGATGCTAAGCCCATTCATATATCTGCAATGACAACACTTGTCATGAGATCTGGGCAGTTCATCAGATGGACCCAACTGTGAATGTTCCATAGCCCATAAAGCAGGTGTACGCTTCAGGTGGGCTTGGCCCATATGTATGACTAAAACAAGGATAACCAACAGTGCACATTAAACATCCATGTGTAGCACCCCCTGATGAGCAGACAAGCCTGCTTTTTGGGTCATGTTGCATTGATTATGGGGCACACCCTGGAACTTCCCACGCCAAATTGGCACAGGTAGGTGTGGCCGGATTCAGTAACGTCCGATTTACAACTTGGCTTAAGCATTATTCCTCTCTTATTCACCATGATTTTGAGAAAGAAATTCATCATTCCTTCTCCTTCCATGTCCTCTGCAGCATCAAAGCAATTACTCCTGGTAAAAAATAAGGGAGAGAACACCCTGGAAGTGAATATCAGTGTCCCAGCATCTGCAAAAATTGACACCAAAAAGCTGAACCTATCGAAACACACACACGAACAGGTATGGTTCTAGCAATCCTTTCCATTTCTCTTCAGCATTTTATATGATCTTACAGCAGCCATTACACATTTGAAATTTACGAGGAAAGAATAGATCAAGAAACAAATTGGGTTTCATCAATTACAATGTTTATTGGGTGGCATAGGTAGTGAGGTGTCTTTTGTTTGATTGGCTTCATCTTGTGTTGTTGGTAGGTTGAAAGTGGGCTGGGCTACCTGTCCTGCCCACTTATGTCTGAATCTAAAGGTCCATGGCTTAACTTGGGCTTGAGTTTTGTGGCTGAATAATTAACTAGACTGGCCGAGCCTGGATCTGGATGTGTAAAAGTCCAATGTCACAGCCAATGGATCCTTTTAAAAAGAAGAAAAAGAAAAGTTGACCTTGTTGTAATGGAATGGGTACTTGGTTAGGGGGCTAGGCTGGGCTTGGACCTGGTACTTCTGAAGCAGGCAAGTCCGGGCCTGGTCATGGGTATGAAGCTCATATACTGGGCTTGGACAAGCATTGGCCAGACCAGCCTAGCCATTTACAAGCTTAGCTGTAAGTCATCTTAGTTAGGCTGGATGGTAGGCTATCAATGGGCCGGGTTTGGCTTGGGTCCTAGAGTTCCTGGACCTGGTCTAATCGGGGTCGGGTCGGGTCCTTTTAGGTCCCTCTCTTCTTTTGTAGGACCCAAACACAAGATCCAATTGGATTTCTGGTAACTGTTGGGGTTCTGAACCTTGATTTTGTGGGTTCGTGTGGGGTTTGGGTCATGCCCATGTCAAATACAGGCATTCACATGGATCACACTTGAATGGATTAACTAGAGCACACACTTGTGCTAGTTTACACATAAGGGGTGCTGTTGCTTGGCAAACCTCATTTCATTGCTCAAATAATTAATATAATCCGTTTTTTTACGAGGGGACCAAATGGCAGACCAACCTGATAACTAAATGGTCTGAGAAAATGGAGCCAGATGCCTTAAAATTGGGTCAGGTCAACTGGGTATGCGGGACCGTTGACAGCCCTACTCACGGGTGGGTTGCAATTTTACCAACAACTAGATTTTTAGTTCAGATAATATTTTGGCTGCCTAAATGAAAGCTGAACCTGAAAAACCCAATTGAAGGAGCGTTCTTTTGTTTGACCTGCCAATGGTACAGGTAAGCCTACCCTTTGGCATCCTAAGCATTTGATATGGTGGTTGCCATCCTGGTATGGTCTTATGCCCTAATGGCCGTTCAATGACAACAGGCCAGGTTTAAAGTGAGGCTTGATTGAGCAGTTAGGATAATCTGATGGGGAACAGTTTTGGGATTCTCCCATCCACCATTGGACCTGCCAAAAAATTGATCACCAAAAGGTGGGCCGCACATGTACATTTTGTTGGGCCTTATTTTCTTAATTATCCTTTTGGGGGCCATCCTTGGCACCATCTTTTTCATGTATGAACCTCCCATGCCGACTGCTGTGGCGTATCTCATGCTCATGTATTTGAGACAGAGCCACATGACTAGAATTTTTAATCAGACAATGGGTGAAGTTCTGGGTACCATTTGCTTTACCATTTCTGAATCCATGGGCTGTGATTTGCCACGTTGTGCTCTCTGCGCCATAGTCTAAAAATCCGAAAACTTGACTTGACTCAATGTCCAGCAGGTTGGGTTGACTGGAAGACTTGATGGGGTCTTTACTTGATTTTTAGTACAAGAGTATATAGGTATTTAATATATTTATTATTGGATAAGTAATATAAAATGACAAAAAATCTAACAAGCATGTAACCTACTAGCAGAACCCATTGGTTTCAAGATAGAGGTCACAGTTTCAAACCAACCTTCCATCCTTTTTACTTGTTAAGATTAACAGCCTGACCAGATTTTGTCCGAGTAACTTGGCTCAAGTCGCATCAAGTCAGCCATCTGATTCAATGAGCCTTGCTGAGTTTGGACTGAGTCAATCTGAGGAGTAAGTTCCACAACCACTTAGCTTGAAATCTTAACTAGTCAAGTTGACTCAGCCGAGTTGTGAATCAAGTCAGGAAGTTTTAGAACTTGCCTTTTATTTTATTTTATTTATTTTAATGAAAGTTATTGAGTTTTAGAACCATCCAACCCACCACCCCAAACCACAATTTGCTGGTAATGCAACCCAACACTTGTTTTCGACTTTGAGTCATGCTTCCCAAACGCTCAGGTGTCCATGGGAAGCATCCCCAACCATTGTACCCCTCAAACATGACCTAACAGTTACTTTTTGAATCCTACTTCTCAACCACCAACGACCAATTTTGGCCACCTACTCCATCCATTTTCATTCAACTAGGTGCTAGATGAGTGGTCTGGATCTTGCTAAGCCAATGGGCTCCACGCTTAAGGTCCTGCTCCTGCAGCCCTGCTTCGTGCCTGCTCACAACTATGGTCCAGCACATGGTTGATGAGACTGAATGTCATCTGCGTTCTTGAATTTCAGCCATGTTGCATAGTGTCTTGTATCGATGTTAGGATGGTTCTAAGGGGCATCAAAATTCTTTATTTAATGCATATACGTACACATTAATCTTCTTCTTCCTTTGATAAGGTTGTAGTAGTTATTTCAGTATATGTGCTCTGGCTAAAGAGGAATAATAGAGAACTGGGCATCAGCAAACATGCAGTTGAGTGATGCTTTGATTCTGCAAATTTGGGGCGATGTTCAGATGATCCAGATTGTTGATATGATAGATCCCTATCCGGACATGGGATGTTTAATGTTTACTGGGTTAGGACATCCCAACCTATATTTTTGGCCCTCTTTCTTTGCTTTTTCTTTTTCTTTTTCTTGACACTTTGTTATTTTTCTTCTGTCTACTAATAAGCCAGTAGTCAAAGAGGTAGGATCTCCCAATCTAGGATTTTTCTGGGTGCCCCTTTTTCAGCCCATCCAATGGGTTCCATCATATCAACAGTCTGGATCAGCAAACAATGGCCCCCACACATATGGAACTGAAATCACAAAAGCTTCCGATTCCTCAATGTGAAAATCAATGATCAAAAGCATTGAGCATGGCTACAGAACTGGTTTTCTGGTTTCTGAATTTAGTTGAAAAGGTTGTCCAATTTATAAAAGGGGCCAGCTCCAGTGGTGCCAGTATCACTGTAAGCTATGGTGATACCAGACAGATGTGGGACCCACATGATGTAAGTATGCAAACCATACTGTCCATCTGATGCACCAGCTCATGTTACCTTCTCTAAGGGCCAAAAATCATGCTGTTCAGTGAATCAGGTGGGCCACACTATAGGGAAAAAGATGGGAGGGAACGCCCACCCTTGATCTGTGTGGGATTTTCACTGTGTTGTGTATATGCATTCAGTGTTTTGCTAATTAGGACTGAAGAGCCCCGATGCAAATTAAGTGTGGGCATCATCTCCCACCTTGTTCCCTTTTCTGTGGCTCACTAGAGTTTTGGATTAGGATGATTTTTGGGCCCTACAGGAAACCCGAGGTGATGCATTTTATGGACTGGTTGGATGGTGGTCACACGTCACGCGTGGCCCACATTTTCCCGGTATCACTGGAACTCACCTCTTAATAGAAACAGGCAGGGTTTCAATGCTAATGAGATTGAATAGATCTTTTCACTGATTGTTTTGCTTCCCTTGTTTTAGGTCAATGTCTGGGTAAATGATGGAGAAAATTCAGAAGTAGTACTACGTACTGGAAATGAGAAATGCATTCTTCAACTGAAACAGGCACATGAGTCTGCCAGTGCGCCTGCATCTGCTGCTGCGGACTTCTTCAAATGGCTGCCTTCTTACGCCACCCACATGACCCCCATCTATGGTGCATATCTTTTCTTTCTGACGGCGCTGATTATTGGAGGTATGTGGGCCTGTTGCAAGTTTGGTAAGAGGGGGCGACGAGATGGTGGTGGGGTGCCGTATCAGGAGCTCGAAATGGGGCTTCCACACTCGAGTTCAGCTGTAGGGGTGGACTCAGCTGATGGTTGGGATCAAGGGTGGGACGATGATTGGGAAGAGAAGGCGACTTCGAGGATGCCAGAGATACGGCGGGCTGGCAATGTGTCAGTGAATGGCCTCACCTCGAGGTTACCTAATAGAGAAGGGTGGGACGATGATTGGGATGATTAGATATTCAAATAAATAAAAATAAACAAAAATGGAATTTTTTGGAGGAAAAAAAGATATCAACACGGAAAAAAAGAAGAAGAGAATTCACCTTTCTAATTTACATGCCAAAAAAGTGGATCAATTGAAAAGGTTATATAGCTCATTTTCATCTATTTTCTTTGAGGCAAAAAACAGACATTGGGGGTGATTTGGTAAATGTTGTAAAATAGGAGTACATGTTGGGTGGTTTTGACAGTTTTGTAGCATTGAATCAGGTACACTGCAGTTTATTTCATGAAAACACACCCAACCGGAACTTATGAGCAAAAAAGAATGTCTATGTTTTCCTCAATTTATAAGATTGGGTCTATATTGCTTTTGGTAATACTCTAACCTTCGTTGTTGTTGTTGCGGTGGTAGTGGTGAAACTGAGATGAGATTATAACAGTGATGGGGTTCTACAATGTTGATGATGATGATCTTACGATCATATTTCCCATTTCCACCACAGCAAGGTATATATTACGATAAGTGGCCAGGCTTGGGATAATTTTTGTTCTTGAGGTTGTGCATCCAAACAGGGCCTAATTGCAGAATAAGAAATGATCTTGGTTTGGCTCTCTGATCGGTACTTGTATTGCCACTTTTCTACTTGGATCGGTTGCCTCTGTGATCGATTAAATGTCCATGAGGAATCCCTCTTCCAATTGATTGCTGGATTATGACTTGATCTCAGATCAGCATTCGGCTGCGTGTTATGGGAGCATATGGATGGCTAGACGCTTTGACAAGATTCAGATGAGTGCTTAAGCACAGGTACCATCTTCGCTGAAGAAAATGCTACGCCCTTTGAAATCATGGCCTTTGGAATGTGGCCTGCCGTCCTTTGATAGTATGGCTGGCTTCTTGATGGATGAATTGCTATGATTTTCGCAGCTGATTTCTACCACCTGTTGCACAGCAGATTGGCAGGGACATGGTAAGCTCGATCTTTCTTAAATCTTAGGCTGGGTTTGGCCTGGGTCTTATCTAAATGCTCTGTTGGTCTGCCATTGCCTTAGCTTGTGCCCTGGCCTGAGCCCGATCTTTTGGTTAATGGTCTTGGCTGGGGTTGGACTTTGTTATTTTTAGCACATTAGTGGGCCCATATACTGTTGGCCTAGTTAGTTTTAGCTCATGAGCAGGCGCATATGGCGTTACGCCTGGCCTGCAGAGTAGCTTTTCATAGTGCTCAGATGTGGATTAGGTATTACCCTTACTGTGTGGCCCACCTTAATGATGTGTTGCATCATCCGTTTTTACAGACCATTTTAGGACGTAAGCAGATTCATCTCTGGTGGACCACACCATGGGAAATGGTGGTGTTTGACAGCCCACCATTAAATACTTCCTAAGGCCCACAGTAATGGTCACCGAACTGGTTATTTTCCATCCAACCCTTTGTTAAGGTAAAAAAGATCTGGATGATTTATTGCCCATAAAAAGCTTTAATTGTCATTCACCACTGTTTCTAATAGTGTGGTCCACCTGAGATTTGGATCTGCTTAAGTTTTGGGATCGCATCCTTAAAAAAGCTGGAAAATGGATGGATGTCGATATACAAAATATTCACCAAGTTGGGCGCCATATTTGCTCTGGCTTTGGGTCGAGCCATGGTCGAGCTCGGGTTGAGCTTATTTCGTTTTTGGGTTGGGTTCGAAGATGTGGCCCATTTAAGTAAAATGGGTTAGGTTCAGGTTGAACTTGGTCCAGCCCACATGCCGCTTCTATGGTTGTGGTCCAGTCCTCTTGGAGCACTTATGAGCACTGTAAATTATAGTTCTCCTAGTCGCATTTGGACAGTTAAATCCACCGATCCAGACTGTTCAGTGGGTCCAACACACATTCATTGGCTACCATGCAAACACACCACTAACTTGAGAAATATTAACCATATGATCTATGAGCTTTAATATGGACGGTTAAGATTGTTTATTAAAATAGGTCCAGTCAACAATCTAATCCATCTATTTGTTAGGCCACGTCATGGATTGCTTATTATTCTAAAGAATAGCTTTCATTTGGTAATCTTAGTCATCCATCCATGGACTGAAAAAGAGATGGCTACAGAAAATAAGACCCAATCAAGGATGAATTGGATAATCCAATCTGTGCAATTTTTGCATGGTAGTCCATGAAATGTGTTCAATCGAGTGAACTGTCCAAGTTCAATTAAAAACACTATAACTCATCGTGCTTGAAGATTGCAGGAGCATTTCTCTTCCATGTAATTAAGAAGTGTCTAGGGGTGTTTGTTTTTAAATTCATCTGATAATTACACATAAATGGGCAATAATTTATTATCAATATAATTTTTTATTTTTTTCTATGCTGACAAAAACGGTTTATTTTTTGGACACTAAAATTAAAGATTGTATGAATTTCACGTGGGGGCTCATTATGATATATGTGGCTTATCCACAGTGTCTATCCATATCCATTTTGCAGGCTGAGGCGGATCACAAACTCAAGTGGACTACACCTTACAAAACAGTGGGTTGAGTGCCTGCCGTTAAAAATCTTTTATGACCATGATTTCCTATGGTGTGGGCTATTCGAGCCTCAGATCTGGCTCGATTTTGGGCTTATGCCCGAAAATGTCGCGGGAGAATGGATGGACAGCATGGATATGTCATAGACATTGTAGTGGGGCTCACAAATTTAAGTCCATTCTTTTTCAAACGACATTTTGAGAAGGAAATACTTATTTCTACCAAACATGTGTAAATGATTATTATTATCCATTTATCTGTATTTACAGGGTGGAATTGAAAAACAGACACTAACAATGCACTTTTTTTTCCTAGTAGAAATGTGTGGAGCAGTGCCAGCCGTCCATGTTAGACTGGCCCGGTGCATCATATAAATACTTCAAGAATGTTTGGCTTCCACAATCACTTCTAATTCCTTTTAACCAGGAGTTCAAAATTATCAAAAAACAACAATAAAAAACAAAGCGAAATTTTGTATTCTATTGAAAAGGTGTTATTTCAATTGCAAGATCTTCGAATTATCTCTTCCTCACCGATGTTTGACTCGGCCCAAATCACTCCCTACTCTCAAGAGTAACCAGCGCTCCATACTTGATTGAACTCAATTACCAAGTCCGAATCAGTTGGACAAGTCACATCTGACTCAGACAGGATGTCAATCCATGCTTTCCCTTTTGTGATGTATATTTTGATAAAACCCAATGAAGCTGTTGTTGTTCTTTTCAAAGGCGTGGCCACGTATATAACGAATGGCCTAATTTTAGTTAAATGTGTGCGATTAAATTAGGTGCCAGATATGTTAAGAGTTGTAACCGACTCATTTCAAATTGAACGATTGCTGGCACCAAATAATTTAAATTAAGACCAAATGTGTGAAGATTGGCTTAACTATTCAACTGCTATTTGAGAAAGCGAGACATCTATGAAGGAAAAGCTTGGTTCTTTTTAATGGATTCTTTTTGCCTTGGAAGATAACTATTTTTCTTTTAACTATAATAACTTAGATTGTCTCTCAATAAAAATAATAAAATATATAAATTAAAAACAAAAGACTTGATCATCAACTTTATTGATCACAGTATTAATATAATACAATCAGTAAAAAGAAAATAAATAAATAAGCAGAGAAAATTATCCGTGGGGGTTTGTGTTGATAAAAATAACTGTAAAAAGTACCGAATGGCCATGAAAGGATTATGGTATGGGGTCAGCATGATGTGACTAGTAAAGTAAGAACTCAATAATATGTGAATCCGATGATGAGCTCGTGGATATTTATGATAATCTACTGGCATATATACTGTGGTGATGCACTGGACGATAACCAAACCAAGCTAAAATTTTAAACCACGGACTTCTTGCTAGTATAGCATGGTACTAAATAGAGGTGGAGGAAACTAAGTTAAGAAACGACTTAGATGTCCATAAAGGACATAAGAAATAAGTAATATAGATTTGAAAAGTTGTGTGTGTCTATTAGCATGTGGCCCTAAACTTATCATCAAGTGTTGTTTTTATAGTTTTGGAAAGGTGGTAGTCATGCCTAGCGTTTGGCACTATAAGACATCTCATACAATTTTCCTTGATCTTTCACGTATGTGTAAGCTATTGCATTTGGACACCTATACATGAAATGTCATATACTTTTGATATTCCGCTGAAACAATGTTTATTGGAAAGCTTATCAAAGTCTTAGGGCATGTTTAAGAGCGTGGACTTGGAACCCATTGGATTTGAAATCCTCCTATTGTGTTTGGCACCCTGGATTGGGAATCAACTTTAATTCAAAAGTAGATATGCATGGTATATTTACTTTGGTTTGAATTTAATTACTAAATCAACTTTAATATCTTTAATTAGCAATGTATGTAATGTTTGACACAATGGTTGTAATAAGCCCGCTAAAATATATGTTTTGCCCGGAAATGATGAAATTCCAAGTCTCAGATGGGCAACAAGCACAAGATCATGTTCAAGTGACTAACCAATTATTTTTAACTGTTGATTTACATAGACAATGTTTGGATGGTACTGATCATCATATTAAAGTAATTATAATGATGCAATTGACAATCTAAATTGTTTTGGGACATCGTTAGTGGGACATTTGCCCAATAGATTAATAGTCTGGTGACACATGTTACTGTAACACCCTGAATTTTGATGGTCGAGTAATGCTCGACTCACGAATTTTCGGATGTCACTTATGCTTTCCAGATTTAACTAATTTGAATTTCATTTGATTGGTGTATGAGCATTTGAAAATTTAAATGGATCATGTGGCGTAAACTGAAATCAACTAACTAAATTAAAGCATGACAATCAAAATGATGTGTATACGCGTAGTGTATGGGACCGTGTCCCAGCAAAATATATATAGTCCAAAAGATGTATAAAATGTCCCTGCCCTATGGCCCCATCGATGGCCCTAGGGCAACTACAGTGGACCACCCAGGAGCTGAAAATACAAGAGCTCCTCTTTCGAGTATATGGATGCCTAATCTAGTGCGTCAGACTCTGTGATAACTGTAAATAAGATAGAGTCTGATTGGTGTTTTAAAATACCATTCCAGGCTGGGAGTAAATGATTAACTCAGTGGTTCCATTAACATCAAGTTACACAAGCTATCAAATTCACATGCACTATTAATGAAAAATAATTTAAGCATACAGTCCATAAATACTTTCGTTAATGCATATGTATGCTATTATGATATTATGCATGCCTTCGTCATCCAACACTCCCTTAAGTGACACCATCTACACATTCACATATGACCAACACTCCCTCAAGCGACTCCATATACACGTTCGCATATGACCAACACCCCCTCATTGTGACCTCGACTGCCGAGTCACTAACCTAATTAATATAATGCGACAATGATGATGTTAGCTGAATGTTTAGTTATGTCCGTTCGTCTAGTAAGATTGGAGAAACTGAGACACTCCCACGAAATCAAGGCCATAATCTGATCGTAAGGCCCAGGACGGCGGTAGCGGCCTCGTGCTTTCGATCCTTAATCCGTCTGGTTTCGTCACTCCCAGCTACACTTATACAAAAGACAGGTTTGTAAACTGGATTATTCGTGGTCACTACGGGGAAGCTCGTCACCCCAGTGTAAGCCGACAATTTGAGCATAGTGTCTCATACCACCATGTCCAGATATCGAGGCTTGTGGATCGTGTCGCTAACGATTATAAGTGGGCATTCCAAAGGCATGGGGTATCCTAGGTTCAAACAGGCGTGATCATATATGGTGAACATACATGGTTAGCCAACTAGTGGACTAGTCTGGCTGACTCAGGCGAACTACAGCACAACCGGCAATGGGTGCAAGTATCCTGTGTAGTCCAACTACTATCGGTTGTCCCTCTTTAGCCTGAATCAGTCGAATTGGCTTAGGGCAGTCAATCCAATAGGGCTGCCCTTGTGAATTTTTTCGATTTACTACCCAACCTAATTACCAATAGACTAAAATTCTACAACATGCCACAAACAATTTTATTCAAGAATACGTAACGAACTCAACAGTATTTCAGGATATTCTAGCTAATATGAGCAAACAAATAGGCATGCAAGTGCATTATTCAATCATCGCATAATTTACAACAATTAACTTATTATGTGCATGTATTGGAGGAAAATATGGAGGATGTGAGCATGGAATTTCAGTGAATCCAATCTATTCTATCATGCAATCAATGATCAATTATTCTACGCAAGATTCACAAGTCATGGAGGATATTACACCAAAGAATTACTCATTATTTAACATGCAATTCCTAATTTCACTACACAATCATTATTTGTGACATAGGTTCAATAATTAGTAACCTAAAGGTAATGGTCCGCACCTAGGGGTAGCTCGTCAATTTTTCTAGCGCCGCTCCTAAGAATCGGACCAAGTATTTGATGGATTGACGCCCTATGTCGAATAGGTTAGCTCCTAAGGGCGTATGCAATAGCCCAAAAGGCTCAAATTTTTAAAAGGGGCTAAAGGATTACCTTTCTCTTACTGCCAGTTAATCATTTATGGCGAGGCGAGATTGCAAGGTCCGACGTGGGCAACAACGGTAGGAAAATCGTCCAATCCATCTCCTTAGAGAGCCCTCACATTCTCTTCTCTCCTCTCCCTCACTCCCTTTTAATTAGAAATTCGGATGGGAGTAAGAGAATGAAATTTTAGGCCTTAAATAGTTTGAATTTTATTTCTAAATGGCCCCGGGGGCCCTTTTCCTAACATGCATGCCCTGAATGGGCTGGATTTTGGCCCACAGGGCTCCTTTAGGGGCCTATTGGTTCATCTGCGTCATGGGACAGTGTAACATCCCGAAAATCAGGGGTCGAGTATAAACTCCACTCCCGAGTTCCAGAACATCACTTATGCAACATTTTCAATGATGGATGAATGTCGGCTATATGAGTGCATAAAACATGAGGTGGATTAAGCCAAAACAGCATATCATATTCCAGAGACAGTTAAATTACTTAAGCGGAAGACTGTGATAAATATATAAAATGTATAAATGATTGTAAGTCTCCAGAGTGTGAACATGTTACCAGGTTAACTAAATACATATACTCAAAAATGGAAAGAAAAGAATATACATGGGTGTTTAAATAAAAGGCAAAATACCAAGTGTATTGACATCTAATCAGTAACCTTATAAACCCCGTCGATCAGAACCTGCATATAGGAGAAATCCTCATCATCATCATAAAGTCTTACTCTGCTTCACAAGCAATGCCATCATCTGAAACTAAAACAGGGACTGGTTGGTGTGGCCAACACCGTCCTGTAATGTGGGAGTGAGCGATCAACTCAGTGGAAGCTATATACAACAAAGGTTAACATGTTATCAATTCAATCAAGCAATAATGATAAGGCAGTACAATCAAAAAGGTCCTAAATACTCTTATTAATGCAAGAATGAATGAGATAATGATGCATGCCCTTACCACAAACTTCTTCATGCGACATCATCTAACGATCGTGGCATGAATCACTACCACTGTGCTCTCACACCAACGCCAATGACCATGCAGTGCGATGTCATGAATATGATTACCTAGTTCTTATTAGTCCTTTTCATACAACAGTATTGGAAAGCTAAGGTACCTCCCTTGTATCATTACCCAAATGGTGATCCATTCTCGGGTCGTCAGTCCGAGATAATCTCATACGATGTTACGGTTCTAGGTCGCTGCAAGGGCTGTCAGGGCTGTTGTGTGCAATCGTTGCTCCTCTCCCCCATCACCTTATCAATACAGGCCTATTTATATCCTCAATACTGCATCAAGACTCGTCGCCCTGATGTAGTGTTAGGATATACTCGAGGTCACTATAGAGAGCTGTCAGGGCTGTTGCGCGCAATCGTTGCTCCACTCCCCCATCACCAAACAGTGTAGGCCGACAACAAGAATATAGTGTCTCATACAACCATAATCTGCTCACGAGTATAGGTGCTCACTGGTCACTATAGGGAGGTTTGTGGCCCCAGCGTAGGCAGACAGCTCGACCACGGTATCCCATACCACCATGTCCGGCTCATGAGTCTTAGGGGATCTTGGTACCATGGTTAGAAGGGCTTTTCGTTGGTAAGTTTGGTACCTTAGGTTCAAGCAGTAGCGACCAAACATGGTGAACAAACATCGGTCAATCAGGTTGGTTGATAAGCTCAACTAGGCCAAGCGCACGTTGAGTTGAATGACATGGAATGCATAAGCACTCCGTGTGGCCTAACCACTGTCGAACACCCCAAGCATGACTCAGATTTGCTAAACTTATCTCGTGTGGCAAAAGCAACCTCAACCACTATTTACGAAACGTTTTCTGATTACCTGGACTGTAGTATAGCCCCAATCACATACAAATTTCATAACAGGCATATGAGGCATATCCTACAATCATGTGGACATTCATGAAGTATAACTTAATTGTAAATACAGTACATGGAGGAAATCATATACACCTTTAACATGATTCATCTAAGTTAATCAATTCATGGAGGAAATCATATACATAGTTAATACAAATAATCTAAGTTGCACAATGCATGGAGGAAATCATATACTCAAGTATTGTGATTGAGATTCATATCTCAATAACCCTAGCTATCACATTTTTATTAACTACTAACTCACTTAGGCATTTATACAAACACTTAGATTACACATTATATTATACATATTTTGCATTTATTAGCATACGTATTAGGGCGAATCCTTTTGTCAAAGGGTTATCACCGATACAACAACCATATATCCATGACAGTTAGTCATGGCGAGTACGAAAGTGAATTTCATACTCATTCAGTCATTCTTACAAACACTTAGAATACATACATTATCATACATGTGTATGTTGGTTATACATGTATTAGGCCAAATCCTTTTACTAAGGAGTTGCACCATATACCACTTGCATATACTCACGACGGATAATCATGGCATGCATGAATCTGGGTTCCGTATTCATTTAGATATTTTCACAAACACGTGAGCTACACACTTTAATATACATCGTATATTGGCCGTGGTGTGATTTAGGGCAAGTCCTTTCGCTAAGGAGTTGTCACACATGCAACAAGCATATATACACGGTAAATAATCATGTTGAACACATTCAAATTTTATACGTATACGGTATTTTATATAAATACGAGGAATATAGTATATTCAACATAATCAACGTATAACTAAAAAATGAAACGGACAACACTTTATACACGTGAAATAGCATTCTAAGCAAGAATAAATTATTACTTAACATTGAAAGTCTTGGAAACCATAACCTAAACACATATAGTCTGCACCTTATACCAGAAAATGTGAAATGGATATGATTTAGACGATAAGTCGTCGTCAACGGAGGATACCCTACCTATGGCATGAAACAGGTTAGTTAGAACATCATTGGAACTATCGTAAGCTTCAAAACAGATTAGGATTAGCTTCACTTACCCAAGAATGGAGTCAGAAACACCGTAATAGCAATACGGTAGAGGTGTTGAAGCACGTGGAGTGACAGGGTAGAATCCCTGGGAGAAACTCCAACTCTCTCTCACTTTCTCTCTCTTTTCTCTCTTCTCTCTCCTAGGATTTTTTCCAAATTCGTATGGGAGGAGAGAGTGAGGGCTAAAGGCCTTTTTATAAGCCTAAAAACGACGGAAATAGACTTGGGGCCAAGGTATACTTGAGTTATAACCAAATCGGGTCTGTTCTAATCCAACGGAGCACTTCTGGAGGTCCTGTTATCAATTATGGTCGGACTTAAGCTCACTAACATCGGATCTTCAGTCAGTTAAGTTTTCAGTCCGATCGGATTTCCAGATCGTCCGTGGTGAACCTGCTTCAATTCAACGGTCACCGAACTTCGATCAAGGCTACAACTACTTGGACATGTAAGGACAAATTTTTCCTGATCCGAGGGTGAAATTTGGTCGAATTCTAACGATCAGAACGCTTAAAAATGTCGCGCAAGTGAAACGTTCCAGATTTCTTAAATTTATATTTAATTTCTAAATAAATTCACTTTTCTCACACTCTTCACTCCGGACTCAAGGAAACAATCTCACGACATCATCTGGACTTGATTTTCGAGGTGATTGTCAAGTCCAACTAGGTGGTCATATTCGTCTAAGTTTGTCACTATCGGACCTTTGATGTGTGGTCCAGGTCCGATACGGAGTTTCCAAATGATCTTGAGGACAACTGGGCTTAGAGTTGGATCCTAGATTTTTGGATAACGTAGCGGTAACAATTATATAGGTTTTGGGTCTTACAGATCGTATTTAAAGTGGTTGGTGCTAATTTTATAAGAAATCTAGTGTAGCGCTGGCTAATTCACGTTAAATTTCTAAAGAATTAGATTCTAAATGATTTCTCTGGCTTTGAAATCGAGGTTTGAGAAGTTACCAAGGTGTTATAGTTGACCAATTGCCTAAGGATGTCTAATTCCAGGTTAGCAAAAATCTGGGGTGTTACAGGCAGGTACCCTATCGTAGGATGAGTGATGGGTCCAAATTAAGTGGAGATCGGATGCATCAATCCACCGCAGGGGCCCTACTTGCAATGGGCGGTCGTCGGTGATCAATCGGGGACGTGGGTATACGGATACGGGCGGAGAAATATCTTTGACCTATACCTCGTGTTTGGTTGTAATCTAACGGTCAGAAAGTCATAATTTCGTGAAACAACCAAGAGTCTATTTCACTTAAGTTTTTAGATTTCAGCTTAAGGGATTCACGTGTTTCAAGCACTTGGTTTCTAGACCAAGTTAAGCATTTTGGGTACTTTTTTTGTTTGCCACCCGAGATGGGCGTCAAGTCCAATGAGACGGATATTATTCTATAGTTTCAGAACTAGTGGCACACTAACAAGTGGTCTTGAGCTCGTTTGGATAATCAAGACATGTTTAGAATAAATTAGGTATTAAGATTTCTTATGCACAATGATTAAAGTTTGGATTAACTATGTTCATAGTATGGTCTATTCGCAATTAGCAAAAATGGCATTCGGTCATAATTACTCTAAACCGTTAGTTCTTAGGCTAAAAGAAAAATTGGATCACTTTGGTTCGTTAATTAAGATCCAACCCCTAGTTGTCTTGATTTTGGGTAGATCTTTATTTAATTGTGGTTGCCTTAATTACTCAGTAACAAGTCGGCTAGACTTGGGCCTTATGTGAATAAATCACAGGGCTAAACTAGATGTTTAAGTGATTGGTCGTATTCGTTGGCTTCCTACAGTTGATTAATCTTATTTGTGCAATTCTTTATCGGTACTACCCACGTATAGGCTCACTTTAACCATCAAAGGTTAATACGTGACGGCGTGTGCTAGTTATTTTTTAAAAAAAAATTAAGAATTTTTTTGGTAATCCAAAATAGCGAAAATTCGAGACATTACAAAGACTAACATTATTTTATAGTTTCATAACTAGTGGCTCACTAACGAGTGGTTTATAGCTTGTTCGGATAATCGGGGCATTTCTAAAATGAATTGTGTATCAAGATTTGTTGTACACAATTATTAAAGTTTAGATTAACTGTGTTCATTGGGTGACATTGTAACGTCCGGTCCAACCAGCACAGTGTTCCGGGGCGTCTACGTAGGATTTGCCGTAAGACCGTTCTTTTAAACTACTTGTGGTGAGGTACCGCCAGTAAATTAATTTAGGATTATCCCAACTTGGTAGACCAGATGGGTCATTATAAGACCTAGTGCGGGCTGTCAAGCCAGATGACCGTCTACACTTAGCACCAGCCTGTACAGGCTATACCACGACGCAAGAAGGTCGGTAAATTATAAAATTTTAGGGAACCATAAACGTCATTGAGTTTGTGGTCCGTCGTGGACCACAGACTCGTTAGACACCCAGAAGTTAATTATCTGAGCCGTTTCAACAGCACCTGTTAACCCACCCAAGACCAGAGTTGAAATCTGGTACGGAAAAATGAAACTAAGACTTTTGGCTTTTTAACCATCGAATTTCTTTAAAATTTATGGTGAATGTCTAATGTAGTGTCATTCACCCGTCCACAAAATCTGAGACCCGATCGTGGCACGGTAACCGTCGATCGCAAATTGGACCCTTCGACCAAACCCCATATCCGATCGTTTTCAAATTTTGCATGGCCCTTCATCGGGCCATGGACCACCTATCCTATAAGTTTCATGGTCAGGGGACCACCAGAACTGTCTCAACAACTGGAATGGACCCCACATGGCGATTTAAAGATCGGGATCATATGGTTAAACCCCATATTCGTTTATCCGTTTGATCTCAAACTTTGCATGAACTCTTGTTGGGCCATGAGACACCTTCACACGAATTTTGGAGGCCTAGGGGGTGTTAGGGCCGCCCCTACACTAATAGTGAGTCCTAGAAGGCTATTTTGGGCATTTGAGGAAACTTAAGGCCAAATGGCCCAAGTCTAGGGAATAAAGCCCTAGCTCTCTCATAACTCCCCCTTTTCTACACCCACCAAAGAGAGAGAAGGGAGAACAAGAGAGTAAAGAGAGAAAAAAGAGAGAGTGAAGAGGGGCAGGGTGGACCCTAAATCAAGGTGGGGCCCAAGGGGATCAACCCTTTCAACTCTCTATCTTTTCTCCAAAGGAAACTCTCCACCACAACCTTAACAATCGTCCGTGGGACGTCTTGGTAAGATCTTTCACCTCTTTTTCTTGAAACTCATGTATTGAGAAAGGATGGCATGAATTTCTCACATGCAAGAACTTGCTTTAGGGATTTCGGCCGTCCGACCCGAAGCCATCATTTCCAGATCGATTTCCGAGTCTCCAACGACCTATAGGTGTGGACTATTGTTCTTAGGCGGCCTAGCACCAATTTTATTATGAGTTTAATGATTTTGCTTGCTTGAATGCTATATTTGAAAAATCTAGAGAAATCCTAGGAGTGGTATGTTTGTTAGAATTATATGGATTGCATGCTTAGTTCTCAAATTGGTGTTTATCTTGCCTCTTACATGATATTATGTATGGATGATAGTTTTTCCATGGTTGCTTGATTCTCTTCCCTCATATGTGGTACTTCATTGTGTGTATAATTTATTACCTTTGTGCTTATGATTTCTTAAGATGGAGGAAGTGTTTAGCTTCCTCACACACTCACACGCACCTTGTTTCTTGATAATGCTCGTTTGCTTAGTAGGAGTATCCGTTTTGTATGGTTGAGATGCATGAGAATATGATATTGTTATATTAAGTTGATAACATGAAAAGTTGGCATATTATGGATCACCCTTACCCTCTTGGGTTGGTCAGGAACATGAGGAGAGACGGTAGTTCCTTCGGTAGGACTATGCTAAGGCTAGACCTGTGGGTTTGGGCGGGCGTGTTCGGGTGGCTGTAGTTCGACTACATAGGTCCCTTGTGCCCAATGTCACTCGTCTCACGCTCGCCTGATTCGTGCAATCTAGCCCACTATCTGACCAACCTTGATTGTTAACCCTGTTTACTCACACATGTATGGAACCTAGAACACCCTACAACTGTAGTGGTCCACCAATAACTAATTGTAACTGGTCCACAGCCTCGTAAGCCGGACATGGTGGAATGGGACACTGTATCCAAGCTGTCGGCCTACGCTGGGATGTCGCGCCTCCCCTTAGTGACCGCGAGCAATCCCTTTCTCTCGTCACTCCTCATATGCTTGAAGTCGGGGATGAGAAATCCGACGGGATCACGGATCTTGGGGTATCGGCCTCACGCATTGGGGGACCTTGGCCTTGCAACTAGTTTAGGGCATTGATACGTAGGGTGTATCAGACTTCTCAACCTGCTGGATGAACAGACTTAACTAATAACTCAGCTAACACGATCGCATTGCATCGCACTAGTTAGGATAGCGACTTGGAAGTCGAGGTCGCTTTGAGGGATTGCTAACATACGCGATCGTTAGATGGAGTCGCTCGGGGGAGCGTTATGGCGAGGGCATGCATCATATAATTCTGCATACATGCATTTTAATAAGAGTTGTTAGGTGTTGATGATTGGCTGCTAGTTATAACGCCCTGAAAATCAGGAGTTACGCATACGCTCGACTCCTGAGTTCCCAAGTGTCACTTATAACCGATCTTGTTAATATGAACTTAATGAAACGCAGGGCGTTAAAGTTATGATGCATGCATAGAGAATGATATAATGCATGCCCTCGCCAGAACGCTACCTCGAGCGACTTCATCTAATGATTACGTATGTCAGCACTCTCTTAGAGCGACCTCGACTTCCGAGTTGCCACCCTAATTAGTGGAATGCAATGCGATCGTGTTAGCAAAGTTATTAGTTAAGTCCATTCATCCAACAGGTTAGGAAATTCGATACACCCCACGTATCAATGCCCTAAACTGGTTGTGAGGCCAAGGCCCCTGAATGCATGAGGTCGAGACCCCGCGTTCTGTGATCCCATCGGGTTTCTCATCCCTGACTTCAAGCACATGAGGAATGCCGAGAGAAAGGGATCGCTCGTGGTCACTATGGGTAGGCGCGGCACCCCAGCGTAGGCCGACAGCTAGGATACAATGTCCCATTCCACCATGCCCGGCTCACGAGGCTATGGACCAGTTACAATCAATTATGGGTGGGCCACTACGGTTGTACGGTGTTCCAGGTTTCATACATGTGTGAGCAAACAGGGTTAACAATTAAGGTTGGTCAAATAGTGGGCTAGACCATACGAATCAGGCGAGCGTGAGACGAGTGACATCGGGCACAAGGGACCCATGTAATTGAACTACAGTCACCCGAACACACCCGCCCAAACCCACGGGTCTAGCCCTAGCATAGTCCTACCAATGGATTACCGTCTCTCCTCATGTTCCTGAACAACCCAAGAGGGTAAGGGTGATCCATAACATGCAAACTTTTCATGTTATCAACTTAACATAACAATATCATGTCCGTATGCATCTCAACCATACAAAACGGATACTTCTACCAAGTAAACGAGCATTATCAAGAAACAAGGTGCGTGTGAGTGTGTGGGTGTGTGAGGAAGCTAAACACTTCCTCCATCTTAAGAAATCATAAGCACAAAGGTAATAAATCATACACACAATGAAGTACCACATATGAGAGAAGAAAATTAAGCAACCATGAGCAAACTATCATCTATACATAATATCATATAAGAGGTAAGATCAACACCAATTTGAGAACTAAGCATGCAATCCATACAATTCCAACAAATATACCACTCCTAGGGTTTCTCTAGATTTTTCAAATATAACATTCAAGCAAGTAAAATCATTAAACTCATAATAAAATTGGTGCTAGGCCACCTAAGAATAATAGTCCGCACCTATGGGTCGTTGGAGACTCGAAAATTGACCTATGAATGAGGGCTTCGGGTCGGACGGCCGGAATCCCTAAAACAAGTTCTTACATGTGAGAAATCCATGTCAATCCTTTCTTAATACATGAGTTTCAAGAAAAAGAGGTGAAGGATCTTACTAAGACGTCCCATGAACGATTTTTGAGGTTGTGGTGGAGAGTTTCCTTTGAAGAAAGGATAGAGAGTTGAAAGGGTTGATCCCCTTGGGCCCCACCTTGATCTAGGGTCCACCTTATCCCTCTTCACTCTCTCTCTCCTCTCTTTACTCTCTTACTATCCCTTCTCTCTCTTTGGTGGGTGTAGAAAATGGGGAGTTATGAGAGTGCTAGGACTTTATTCCCTAGACTTAGGCCATTTGGCCTTAAGTTTCCTCAAATGCTCAAAATAACCTTCTAAGACTCACTATTGGTGTAAGGGCGGCCCTAACACCCCCTAGGCCTCCAAAATTGGTGTGAAGGTGTCTCATGGCCCAACAAAGGTTCATGCAAAGTTTGGGATTAAACGGATAAACGAATATAGGGTTTGACCATATGGTTCCGATCTTTAAATGGCCCTGTAGGGTCCATTCCGGTTGTTGGGGCAGTTTCGGTAGCCCCCTGGCCATGAAACTTATAAGATAGGTGGTTCATGGCCCGATGAAGTGACATGCAAAATTTGGGAACGATTAGATATAGGGTTTCGTCACACGGGTCCAATTTAAGATCGACGGTTACCATACCACGATCGGGTCCCAGATTTTGTGGACGGGCGAAGGACACTACATTATACCTTCACCATAAATTTTGAAGAAATTCGACGGCTGAAAAGTTAAGAGTCTCAGTTTCATTTTTCCGTGCCAGATTTCAAATCTGGCCTTGGGTGAGTTGACATTTGCTGTTGGAACGGATTAGATAATTAACTTCTGGGTGTCCAACGAGTCCATGGTTCGCGATGAACCACAAACCCAGTGAGGTCTATGATTCCCTAAAATTTTATAATTTACCGACCTTCCTGCGTCGCGGTATAGCCCGTACAGGCTGGTGCTAAGTGTAGACGATCATCTGGCTTGGCGGCCCGTACTAGGTCCTATAATGACCCGTCTGGTCTACCAAGTTGGGCTAATCCTAGATTAATTTATTAGCGGTACCTCACCACGAGTAGTCTAAAAGAACGGTCCTACGGTAAATCCTACGTGGACGCCCTAAGACACTGTGCTAGTTGGACGGGACGTTATAGACATATTCGGAATTAGCGAAAATAATGATTTCACTCTAAACCGTTGGTTCGTAGGCTAAATGAATAACTAGGATAATTTGATTTATTAATTAAGATTCGACCCATAGTTATCTTAGCTTTAGGTGGGTCTTTATTTGATCATGGTTATCTTGATTGGTCAGTGATAGGTTGGCTAAATTTGAGCCATATGTGAACAAATCATGGGGCTAAATTCAATGTTTAAGAGATCGGTCGGATTCATTGACTTTCTACGGTTGATTAATCTTATTTGTACAGTTCTTTGTCGGTGCCACTCGCATATATACTAACCTCAAGTGTTAATGTTCAGTAAATGACAACATAAGTTAATTATATTAAAATTTTTCAAGGATTTTAGAAAAATCCAAAATAATAAGAATCTTGGATGTTATATTACACATGTAACTCTTTGAAGGATTTTAGATATAATCCAAGCTCTTACTGTGGATTTCAAATCCCCTCTTTAAGGAGATTTAAAACCTCTTGGATTTGAAATCCCTAGTTAATTTATGCTGCCAAAAAATTAGGAGATTTGAAATCCCCTCAAATTCATGGTGCCAAATAATCCTTTAATGTCATTTGATTCTCACCTTTTATATAATAGGACTCTACCCTTTAATGCTTATTAAAAAATTGCTTTAATAGAACTATATCATTTAATATTTTTTATGTATTAACATATCTAGCTCAATTTCTTTAAAATTATCATGTATATTATTAGCACATGACATTCTCTAACTTGTTCGACTGTGATAAATTGGGTGTAAACCGTTCAATTCCCCCATTTCTCCATAGTTATTCTAACCAACAGCATACAATAATAGTAATAAAACCCAATGGATGAGTGGTCATTTCATGCTTTCACTTAATGGTTATTCACCTGCAACATAACATAATGATATCCATATAAATCATGAGGCCGAATCATAAAAAGGTCTATAGATGAAATCACAACAATCAAATTTTATTAAGTGGCCCAAGGTAGAATTTATGTTATATACAATCAAGATTTATTATCTTACCATTATGATATACTTATAGCATGTTGGATCATTCATTTTCATAGTCATTGATTGAATAGCTAGTATTATTATTAAAAGGTAGGGCCCATATGTTTGATCATGTGGACCAGTGGTTCAATTATTTATAGTATAATCAATATGGAGCTGAGACATTAATGGCATGATTAAATTCATCCAACTAAATAGATTTTATGAGAAGGATACCAAAGGCAGGGCCCACCTAATATTGGATGGTCAGAACCATTCAATTAAAGTATTTTCTGAGAGAGATTTGAAATCAAAGATGGGAATGAGATAATGGATGGTCTAGATAAACGATAAGATCTTTTCTAGGATTAACAAATACATGCTGTCATTTCCCTAGCCTTTGTTCTCCTGATCAAAGTGAATTTCTGTGGTAGATTGGAAATTAAGGTTGGGAACCAAATGATGGACAGTTTAGATCAATGATTGTACTATTTTATAACTAATATGAACCATCCATTTCCTTGCAATGAATGGATGGTTATGATCAAGAGAAAGATAGGAAATCAAAGGTGGGGCCTACATGACAAATGGTCCAGACGAGTGAGGGGAGCTTTTTGTAATATAACCTATGAGACAATGTGGCCCACTTGATGGAAACATCCTGTTTTTAACACTTTCGAACACAAGGATAGATTTTTCCCGTTGAATTTTAACCATTCTTTTTATCTACATTTAACCATCAATTTGATAACCACTAAATGGACGGCTAGGATTGCTTCATCAAAATGATGCAAAAGCATACGACCAATCTATAATGGGACCCACAAATTGAATGGTCTGGATGACCCTACATAAGCCACCACCATTGTCAAAATGGAGTCCTCTATCCCTTTATTTCCATGCTATCATAAGTAATAATTCCCGTGTGCGCAGTACCACCTCGATTCATGGTCCACCAATGCATGTACGGCTAGAAACACGCGTGCAATCTACCCACGCGTGTGTACAATCGATGACATGTCGCATGATGACCCACGAACATCTCGAGCTCGTTTAATCCAACGGTCGACATTGCTCTACGTACTGCAGGCTCACCGAACCCCATGTTAGACACCATCACTACCATGTGGGCCCACAAACATCCATGTTAGAAAAGGTGGGCCATGAAACTTTATGGACAGATATAATCAATTCAAGTAGGGTGTGTGGGGTCCACAACGTCCTCTTCATGAGCACTCAACATCATATGCTCCCGCACCCATGGTGCGTGGGTTAGTGGAAGTTGTGGGGCGCATCATTCTGTCTAGTGATAAAGTGAGCTGGTGTGAAATTATTCTTATTCTACGCATCCCCACATCTCAAAGCAATCCACCTCCTTTCTACTGTTTTCTCCACTTTTGAGAATGTCATGAATTTGCTTTTCTATTTTACTCCTTTGTTTCTTTCATGATATAAGGTTAGGGTTAGGGTTTCTTTATGGCTCATGTGACACGTGTGCCTGCAAGATCTTGGCTGTTCATGAAGTGGGCCCCACTAATTATGTGTGATGGAAGGAAAATTGGGCTAATTTGGCCATTGGATGGGCCGCGCATGCCTGCATTGGATGTAAATGGTTGGCCAGGTTTTATGACCGTCCATTTTTTTCTCGGTGCACATGCGGCCAATGGGATGTATGTATTTGCTTGATTTTCGGAAAGTTAGCTATGCATGGTGGATCTGGCCAGTGAACGGCTGAGATATCTTGTACATGTGGCATATTGGTACGTGTGGGGAGTTGAAGCATGAGTGGCCATTACATGTTGATTGATGCATGAAAGCCAGGATTAGGATATGTGGAAATGACTCCACTTATAAGTAGTTATTAGACAAGTGGACGGTCTGGATAGGCCGATCCACTCATCCACATCCGATTGGAGGTGGGGCCCATAATCCCATTAAAGAAATTAACGAATTAAGGAAAATTGTGGAAAATCTCTCTCTCTCTCTCAAAAAAAAAAAAAAAAAAAAAAAAGGAAAATGAGGAAAGAATACTAAGTAGTAACCAATTAAAATGTCAAAAATTACAAATGTTTTTAAATTAGAAAACTGATTATCTATATCCGGCTGTATGGTGACTTAGTATGCCGCGATGTATTGCCTACCAATTGTCATGTACGTAGCACATCTGACCCGTGAAAAATGTGGGCCCCACCATGAAGTCACTATATTAAACTGATCTAATCTCAAGTGGGCCACATCTTGTACGTTGAGTCGGATCGTCGGCTGTCCATTTATTTCAAAGATGTGGCCCACCTGATGAGTGGACCGACCAGCTTTTGTGGCATGGGATCGTAACGGTTGGGCCCACCATTTTGAATAGCTTGTTGCCGTACATAAGCTGCGATTGGCAAAGAAAGGGGGGGAGGCAGGCTAAGTAGGCATGCAGCTGGCAATAGGTAATGTACGTGGCTTGCGAACCATGGTTAGGTGATCCGAACCATTGGTCTATTGATTCCCAAGGTGGACCCATACATCTCATGAGATTGGAAAATCCTAGCCGCTAATTTTAATAAATTCTTCAGTTGAATGTCGACCGTTGTTTGTATCTCTTTTTCATAGGTCTGAAATACAAAGGTTTTGATTGTCCTATCGGGGAATTTTATTTTTTATTTTAGCATAATCTATTCATACTGGAGGCAGCGGATTAACGGTCTGGATTGAACCATAAGGTCCACTTTTCAGATCTTAAAACTGGTAAATACTGTACAACGCTAAGGGCCACGGATCAGATAGTTTCCTCTTATAAGATCTCCGTCATGCATTCAGTGACATGTGTGGCCCACCCAATGAGTGGTTCGGCCTGATTTCCAACATGCCGTTCGTCATGGTGTGGCCCACCTTTTCCATGGATCAGATCTTCTAAGCACGTGATAAGTTGGCGGTAAAGAAATGGCCGTATGTTAAAGTTCAGGTACAGCGGCTGTATGGTATCATTTCTCGATTAAAATAAAAAATTAAAATTAAAACCCGTCCTTCAGGCCAGGCCTGCACAGTTCACGTGGAACAATAAAGACCGCACCTACAATGGTGGGCCCCATCCATCCGATTCGCTCATCCATTCATATTTATTAAGAAAGAGAGTTCCGTGTCAGGCAATCCATGCTTCGTACGCATGCACTCGGATTTTCTACACATGGAATATCGCAACTCAAATCAAACCGTCCAAATGGTGGGACTCACATTGCATGGGCCCACTAACCAAATATAATGCTGAGTTGATGTCCTCAATGGTTGATATTTAATGGACGGCTGGCATTCAGAGTTTAGGATGGTTTAGTCCATCTGATCTTTCGAATAT
Source organism: Magnolia kwangsiensis (assembly GCA_037074715.1). Taxonomy (NCBI): domain Eukaryota; kingdom Viridiplantae; phylum Streptophyta; class Magnoliopsida; order Magnoliales; family Magnoliaceae; genus Magnolia; species Magnolia kwangsiensis. The sequence continues at coordinate 6,456,615 of CM073578.1, read as the reverse complement.
GAAAAATCTAAGGTGGGCCCACGATATACATTACACGTGTACAACTTTGAGTGAACGAGTATGCCAGCGTGTGATGGTTAGCAGTTTGCTAATATCACAGAGGGTACATAAGCCGGCCTATCTACACATCATCATATGTCCCAACGTGGCTCACGAGTACAAGATCCAAGCCGTCCATCAGGTGGATCTCATAGTGGGATGCCGTGTCCAAACAGTGCAGAACCACCTGATCGATGGCTTGGATCTCGAAGCACCGTGCCAAATAAACACGTGTGAGATTAGATATCGATATCTGTACTTGTTCTAACAACTCAAAATAAAATAAAGGAAGCTTTTGTCATTTCCCACGATGAGGAGCACTTCCATTCCATTTCTAAAAAGTTGTTATTGAGGACCCATGTGCTTGTTGGTGCCATGGCCCTTAGATTATGTCATTTTAGGTGGGCCCCACACCCATCTTATCGAATAATCCCGTATGATGGTCCTTTTGGGTGGGCCCCACATCCATTTTGTTTTATTAACCTTGTATGATAGTAGAGGTATGCTGATTCCACACGCGTGGGAGCCACGTCAGACCATAGGTAGGCACACGTGCTAATATGGGACATGTTTGCAAGATCGGATCCTTCTATTGGATGGAACACAGTGTTTAGATATTCTATTATAAAAATCAGGCCCAAAGGGGAGATGGCTAGAAGAAATTGTTTTAACCGTTGGTTAACTTTCTACACTGTGGCCCACCTTATAACTGTAGCTGGATGATTTTTCTTCTGAGGCAGAAGATCTAAACAATAATTTCAAACTGATGGAAAGGTCAGATCTCATACACGCGTTTCATAGTGTCACCATTCTCTGTGGACGGGCAAGGCTCCACGCGCGTGTGGTTTCAGTAAATCTGTATAATAGTAGTGGCTGTAAAAAGCTTAGTTCATCGCACTCACATTGCACACGTGCCATAAGAGTGTATCGTGTTAAACTCACCCAGACAGTGGGACTGATAGGGTATAATCACAGGTTTAGATTGATTAAGCAATCCTGACCTCCGATTAATCAAGACAAGATGGTCTTACACTACATTTTAGAGGCTTTTATTTCAAAGGTCTAGATCATCCAATCAAGGCCACATTTAGGAAAAGTATAATCATTAGTGGGACCCTTATATCCAACGGTCCAAAATACTTATAGGTGGACCCACTCGAACCCATTTAGAAATATTCACGGTAATAAGGTACGGAAATTTGTACTGGATCATGGTCCGACGACGATTTACAAGCTGTATTTCCACCTATCGTACGCTAATTAAAGAAAAAGGATTTCGTATTGCCATCATTACCATAACCTTAATGTACAACTGCACGTTATCTTGAATTTATAAAATTATTGAAAAATCAGAACCGTCCATCTGATCTATGTATCTTTTATTATCATCTTAGTTAATAATAAAAACCATCCTTATATTATATATTCCATAACTACATGATGGTTCAGATTGTTTGTCCTTCCATGTATTTCTACTTTTTCAATAAAATAATAAGTAAATCGACCTGGTTTTCGTGTTTAGTGATCTGATTAAAGGTCCAACCTTTTGGACGGATTTGATTTTCCACACGTACTGAAGGTTGGTAGAAAATATGTGTAGCACCGTAAGCTACATGCTACTTATCATCTGTCAAAAATAAATCACCCAGCTCTTTTGAATGTTTTTGTCGCGTATACACACACGATTCTCTATCTTCACAAAATAACAATCAGAACCATTTGATACTCTGGCCGAAGGTTCGTTACACGTGTCAGATATTGAACTCAATTGACTCGTCTAGATCATGAGGATTTCCTTAGGTAGGTCAGAACTCGGAGGTCAAATTCATTGGATGATCCTAAGCTCTGATTAGAATGCCTTTCTTTCCCACCAACATGTCACTTTGTAGAACATCTGGGCCGTTGAAAAGGTGTCCCACACCTGAAGGATCACTTCACTCGTTAGATGGGCCACACCCGTACACTGAGTTAGGCCATTGGCTGTTGGTTGATTTCTAACGATGTAGATTGCCTGATCATCATGGCTTTCACTCCATGTGACCATTATGGTGTGGCCCACCATTCACTTGGCTGGGATGTCCTCTTTCCTATCTGAGCCATTTTTATCTCGGTCGCATGCATTTGTAGACATGTGGATCTTGAGTTTGATTCGCTTGAACTACTTACTAGTGGGTAGCATTTGAATATTCTTAAATCGTAGTTTGTAAAAGCAAAATAAATAGTGATAGAAAAATCATCCACTCATAGTGACCGTTCATTCTCAATCACGGCCACCAAATGAACGGTTAAAAGTAGTCCAGATGGTTTGGAAGGCTAGGATCATCTGATCCATCTAAATTTAGAGCTATGCATCATCCATGGTGTGTAGCCTACAATTTAGATTGTCCTGATCGTGGTTGTATACCATATACAATGTAGGTACTATACTTGCTTGAATTATTACCTGTCCACATCTTTGCACGGTACACATGGTTTCATAATCCAGACCGTTGGTCCGTTCAGTCCCATCACAGATGGACCATGACTCAAAAATCTCACGATAGGATAAAATCTTAACCTTTCAACTTGTGGTTTACAAATAAACGGTATGAAAAGAACTACAAGAATCATCCACACTCAAACTCTAAATAACCATTACACCAGTTCCTTGCATCTAGGCATTGTACATCACCAGATTAACGGTCTGGATTAACGAAGGTCCCATTCATTCAAGGTTGAAAATCGTGCATAATGTGCAACCATGTGCGGCACATGTATATCTTATAAATCCTAAGTGGTCCAATCGCGAATCTTTGTGGGGCCCACCATGGTACGTGCATGACATTCATTGCACCCATCATGTGCCCGTCGTATTCTCCTCGGTGCCCAAAATTCAGACAGATTGGGAACTCAGGTGGGCCCCACCACATGGGAAAGCAAGGAACAGACGCCTGGCACTGAAAGGATTTGAAATTGATTGTGGACTGAATCCGTTCTTTATATACCATCCAATCCATTCAGAATAATAAATCCACCATGAAGAACGGAAATCCTGAAGTTCAGGCCATTCTGAAACTCAGGTGGGCCACACCACATGATTCTATAATCTTTATGTATGATTTTGCATGGTGTGTCTCACCTGAGTTTTGGGTCGGGCTTATTTTTTATCTCCCAAGATAAAAATAGTGACAGCAAGCGATGAACGGGTCGGATGTCACACACACATCACGGTGGACCCCACACACTGCATTGTAAGTTAACCTTAACCTACACAAGCTTTGTAGTGCATCCTGCCTCGACTGAGAAAGGGCAAATTTGGCATTAGGAAAAAAAAGGCGAGGGCAAATTCGGAAATGAAATCTCAGCCCTTGGATAGAAACAAGGTGGTCGCTTTTTGATACAGGTAATAGATTCCATCACTCTCTTTGAGGCCTAAGCTTTTCCTTTTTCTTATCTCTCTTTATTATTATTTTTTTTTAAATTACCTTTTCTTTATTCTCAGCCCTTTATTTTATAGTTACTTTGGTGAGTGTGGAGAATCTTAGCTAGGGTCCCTCACCCCATTCTCCTTTTGACTTGGAAAAAATACCCTTTTGGAGAAATTCTATTCACACCCACCATTTTGATAGATACACCCCTCTTCTTAAATTTTGATGACCAAAAGTACCAATTTTATATAAAAAGTGGGTGCAAATATCAATTTTCATCACTATTCACATCCACAGCTTTGATAGATACACCCAGTTTTGAAGTCTTTCCTACGTAAATAGAATTTGTTGTACCACTGTACTGCAAAAAGTTAGAAAAGTGGGGGTGTTTATGAAATTAGGAGGGTGTAAATATCATTCTCTCTGTCTATCTCTTTAATTTTGCAATGAAGTAGGATAAACACGATAAATGATTACATCCAACCGGTTGTAGAAGAAGCTGTTCTCCGCCCAACGATAACTTCTAATCTTCATGTTCTTGCAAAATCCACACCATCCAATAGGCTGCACCCACGGCATGTATTACCCTATCTAAAATTCAATCCTAATAATACGTTCCACACCATAGAAAAATTTATATCCGTTGATAAATAACAAAATACAATTATTATTCAGATATTTTTTTTGGAGATTCCTTTTTTTACAATATGGTATTTATAGTGTTTTTAACCTAGTGAACGGGTTGGATTTCTAAAGTACATGAAATTTTTGATGATATACTCTGGTGGACTGAAATTATATTCCAACAGGTTGGATGGAATTTTCTCATTATTTTAATATTATATTATGCGTTTGTAACATGAAAAGGATAGTTGTTTGAATGATGTGAGAGAGAAGCACAAGCAGTACTTTCTCTTCTTCTTTTCTTTCATGGAATTGATGGCTGAAAGAACCCCAGCCAGTGCAACGAACTGGACAAGTGAAATGACCAAAATGCCCACCTATAACCCATCCAAAGTGGGACCCACAGTCTGGATGGTTTGGATTGGTCAAATCCACGCCATGTCTGTACGGTTGTTGAGTCGGCTGTCTACGTGCGTGGACCCACATTGGGATTGGACAGGGCTAGTAATTGGAGCTTTGATATGCTCACACGCGTACAAGTCAGCTAATGCACACGCAATCACATGTGCCAGCGTGGCAGATAGGTGAGATATCCGAACCATCCATCATGTGTACGGCTGAAATGCGATCATCGGGATATGGGTTTTTTCTGACGGTCCACAACACAGGTGAACCATGTTAACTTTCACCGGACAAATTGGAGTGCATGATTACGCATCTAGACCGTTCAATACACAGGACAGCTTTTGGGTTGTCTGCGGCCCAAAAATATCAGTAAATGGACGGTCATAACCATCAGATCTGTTGCCAAATATAATTTTTATATAGGTTTAGAAATTCCGATAGCTATATCATGGCATTTTTGGATGGTGGCCCATCCAAGATGAAAGGAATCTGTGGAATGGTCCGGATTGAAGAGTCCATCCACAGCTTGCGAATGTACATGAATGTCAAACTTGGACCGTCCAGTTGATAGGCCACCTTGTAATTCGATCATCTTAACCGTCCATCAACTGCCTAACTTTTTGAAATGGCCATTGGTTATAGTTTTCAGTGCATAGCTTTTTATCCAAAAGCCAAACATTGCATTGGACGGTTCAGATGGATGAAAAACCGACTAGGTGAACGCGAACGGTGTTCACCCATGCCGTGGAAGTTAGAGGCACCTGTCAAAAAACAACACGTGACTTCATTTATGAGTCTCGATAGCATGGAATGCCATCCACGTTATTTAATAGCGCGGAATTGTAGGAGTCGAGTATAAATGCACGCACTCGGATTTCCCAGCTGGATGATCCAAACCGTTGGTTTTTGTTTTTCGGTGTACCGTCTATAGATCATGCTCGGACAATGGAATCATCACTAGCGTTGATTGCTTGCTATAGAAGGTCTACTTGACCAATCCAGTATGGACACGTGACTGCACGTGCGGTTGATGTGGACCGTCCATGCAATCGTAAATGTCAGTGGATGGTCGAGATCATTTGAGCAGCGTGCCTGCAGCCACTGCGGCCCGCATGCTTTGTCCGATGATTTAACGTCACTACCGTGAATAAGCTATTATCCCATACTCACGCTTCAGAAACGATCCTAGCCTTTGATTTTTCGAGTTGAATGTGAGCCATTGAAAATTTTGTTTTCATTGTTTTATATTCATTTACAGATAGTGGTGGCTGCAACCGTCCTTTCAGCGGAAGTTCTATAAGGTGGCCTGTATACCATCGAATCCAGAACATGGATGGCTCAGATCATCGATCATCATAGGACCACTCAGCAGGTGGGCCCCATTAAACATCAATGGATGCTCAAACCGAGGGAGAGAAAACGAACTGGGGCCGCTTTAATGACAACTCAGGAACATCATTATCATTTGAGTTGTATCTAGTGAGTTACGTGCATGGAAAACTTACCATGCTCATGGCTACATCACCTATCTGAGCCGTCCATTAGGTCCGGCACCTGCTTTTCAAATAACGTGCAACACACATCAATCGGTGGGCATTATACGTACATTCATGACTGGGCCTACCTTGTATGAGCGATCTCGTACATTCATTTTTGCGTGCCAAGGATTGGATGGGGTGGTATAGACCATCTGATCAGTATCATATGATCCTGCATGATTTTTCGAGCGAACTGATCCTAATGGACGGTCCAGACGTGCAAGCGAAGTAGTCCTTCGCCCACTAGATAATATTTACTATCTTTTGTCACAATGTATCCAACAGCATTTTCACTCCAGCCGACAATTGAATTGTGGATAACACCCAAGCCGTGAAAAAAAGTGGGCCACCCCATGAAGATTTCATTAGATGGGTCACAATTGGATGAGTGGGCCCCACCTGATGATTGGACCACCAAAAATCAATAAAACTACCACAAACAAGAAATTCATGAACGGAGAGTAAAGAAAACGTGGTAGCAATTCTCTTAAAAAGGGGTAGGTATGAAACCCGAATTCGGTGAAAAGGAATCCGGTCTGTCATTACAACATCAATGAAGAGAGAAGAAATCAAAAGAACCAAAACTACAAACAAACACAATCCAAAAAAAAAAAAAAGAAAAAAGAAAAATCGAGCCAAACAGGAACGAAAGAAAACAGCATTACAATAAACCCCCTTTTTTCTTCTTCTCTCTTCAACAAGCTAAAAAACCGGATTCTTCTTCCCCTGAAAACCCCCCTTCTCTCTGTTGGAAAAAAAAAAAAAAAAAAGAAATTAAGTAAAATTCAAATTCAACTCAGTTCATCCTGGCCTTCTGATGGACATCTGATCAGCTCAAGTATATTGACCACCTCTCCCATATCAGGCCGGTTTGACGGCACCTGTGACGTGCAGATCAATCCCAACTTCATCACTGGGACCGCCTCCTCTGTGGGGAACTCCCCCTGCAGCCGCCCGTCGACACATTCCTCCACCCGTCCTTCCTCCAATGCTCCCCTCACCATATCGCAAAGGACCACCACATCATCTTCCATGTACTCGACAGGCCGCCTCCCCGTGACCACCTCCAGGAGCAAGACCCCAAACCCGTAGACATCGCACTTCTCCGTGATCTTCACTGTCCGGCATGCAAATTCTGGGGCCATGTATCCCAATGCGCTCTGTATCTTGCTGCTCAAGACGTAGCGGTCCAGCATTGGCAGCAGCTTCGCCAGCCCAAAATCACCTACCTTGGCCTCCCCAGAGCTATCGATCAGTACATTGCTTGATTTAAGATTGTAATGGATCACATTCAGCTGGTGCAGGTGGGCCAGACTCTTTGCGGTGCCAAGGATTATGTTGAACCGTTCATGCCATGAGAGGGAGCTTGCAGTAGACCCCTCATGGAGATGCTTGTAGAGGCTCCCACCAGAGACAAATTCATATATGAGAAGCTGCAGTGACTGGGTCCAGTAATAGCCCTCAAGGGTGACAAGATTGTGGTGCCGGATCTTCCCGAGCCTCTTGACTTCCCGCTCAAAATCATCTTGGGACTTGACGAGGCTTGAGACTGTGAGCTTCTTGATGGCAACGGGGCGACCATCACGGAGGACAGTTCGATAGACAGCTCCAAAGCCACCACGCCCTAGCTCGCAATCCTTGTTGAGCAGTGCATGGGTGCTGGCACTGAACTCAGGGTCACCGGAGAACATGACAAGCTTGCCCGAATTGGCATCAGTGGCAGGGGAATGGCTGAAGTCCTCATCACCGGCGGATAGGGTAAGGGCAGCGGCAGAGCGGGAGGTGGATGAGCGGATGCGGAGATTGAGGACAGTAACAGCAATGACGCCAAGGGCAATGAGAGCGGCAGCGCCAATCGCAATAAGGGCAGAGATGCTGAGGATGATCTTTTTGTGGCGGACATTAGACGAGAGGGGCCCAGCTCCGGAGGCATCTGAGGAGTTTGGATTGAGGACAATGGGCTTGGGGAGGACGGCGGGGCAGGAGCGGTTGACAGCAGATCCACAGAGGGATGGGTTGCCAGAGACAGAGGAGGGGGTGATAGTGTTGAAGAAGCCGCCAGCAGGGAGCTCGCCCTGGAGGTGGTTGTGGGAGATGTTGAAGGAGAGGAGGTGAACGAGGTTGGAGAGCTGCTTGGGAAGAGTCCCTGTAAGGTTGTTGAGGGAGAAATCCACGGTTTGGAGGTTGGAGAGGTTTGCCATGGTTTGGGGGATGGGGCCTTGAAGGTTGTTATGTGATAGAATCCTACAAAAACAAAACCAGAAGAGATATAGAATTGTGTCATTTTGCTGAGAGCTTTCTTAGATGCATCCCGCATTTAAATGAAATGTTTTGAGCTTAGGAAATGATCAGCCTTTTTTAATTGTCTCATTGTTGAGAATTTGAATGTGGGCTGGAACAGAGTCCAACAACAAGTAGGAAACTAAAACTGTTGGTGTAAGAGTGTTTTAACATTTATAGGGAATTCTTTTATTAGTTTTTTGAAAGCTGAAAGAGTAAACCCTACTAGAAAATATGGCAATTCTGTAGATTGTCTCGTCTCTTTAAATGAGGAACTATCCCTACATAAACTACATGTCAAAATTCAGCATGAGAGATATCAACGGTCCCAATCCCAGCACAAAAGGACAATTGATGTTCCAATGCATATGCGGTCATAACACAAAATCGCCGGTCAAAATGGTCCCAACCTGAAAACACAATCTGTGGAGATGTCTGTGTGGACCAGTTGTCAATTTGTCATAGCTTTGCTGGCCATGCGAAAGCAGGCACAATCTTTTAGGCTGTGGCCCATCAACTGGACGTAGAGATCATTCATACAGTGAATTTCAATACATGATGCATACAGGGGAATATGGGGTTTTTGTGTATCTGAAGACAATACTGATTACATTACTTACAAATGCCCTTGCTTCTGATCAAATACACTGAAAAATGAAGCGCCCATTTGGAATCAAACACTCCAAAGGGGCGTTTGAGGCATAAACCCCCTTTGAATACATTAGAATGAGAATTTTGTGCCTTCAAATTTTCTGTTGCAGGTGGAAGTCATGAAATTCCAAATGACAGTCTGAAATCATGTAATTAATGAACAAGTTTTGATAGTAAAAGCAAATAGCAAAACTGTATTGTTTTTGGTTGGAACATGGAAGAAAAATTAGCTACAAAAGGAAGTTCATGTCTCAAAAGCTTAAGCAGTGCCAATTCAGATGAACTAAAATCAAAAGGCATGAAGTGAAAGATGACTTACAGTGTGGTTAGGGAAGAGCATTTTCCAATCTGGGTTGGGATTTTTCCACTGAGAAAGTTATTCTGCAATCTCAGATCCCTGAGAGCCGCTGCCCCTCCAATTTCTGATGGAATGCTTCCATTCAATCTGTTCTTGCTTAAATCAATAGCATCCACAGCCTTCAATTCCCCAATGCTCACTGGAACCGCACCCACAAGAGAATTCCCAGACATATTCAACAGCTGCAAGTTACTAAAAACCCCAATGTCGGACGGAATTTTTCCAGAAAACAGGTTTCCTGATAAGTCCAAGATCTTAAGGTTCTCATGCAATGCCTCCAACGACCCAGTAGGAGGATTTTCAATCACCCCACTTAAATTGTTGTGTGAAAGTGAAATCCTTTGCAAACCCAATTCGAATAACCATGCAGGAAGATTCCCCATCAATGAATTCCGGCTAAAATCAACTTCCAAGAGGCTTCTGCAACTGACAAATGACTCTGGCAAGCTCCCAGTAAATCTGTTTCCAGACAAGTTCAACATCTTCAGTGTCATTAGGTTTCCCAATGAATCTGGAATGCTGCCTGAAAATCCATTGCACGACAGATCCAAGGACTCCAAGTTTCTCATGTCTCCCATCCATGATGGAACTTCTCCTGAGAATGAATTCGCATGTAAGCTCAAAGAACTGCACATTGTGAGCTTCTGCATTGAATCTGGAAGGGTCCCTGATAGTGAATTCTCACTGAAATCCAGTGACTTTAGAAGTAAACAGCCTCCAATGTCATCTGGTAACTGCCCAGTAAGCTGGTTCTTCCTTAAGCTTATCAGTCTTAGATTGAACAACCGTTGGATCCCTTTTGGAATCTCCCCGGTCAGAGAATTACCCGAAAGATCAAGCAATCTAAGACCATTCAGAGACCATAGCCCGTCTGGCAACTGACCTGAAAGCCGATTTGATGAGAAGTTAAGAGCTGCAAGCGTTGAGCATGAGCCCAAACTGGGGGGGATCATGCCTGAGAAACTGTTCTTCGCAAGTGAGATAGCCCGGAGAGACTGACATTGTTGAAAGAACTCATCCGGGATGGTTCCAGAGAGACTGTTCTCACTGAGGTCAATTGATCGCAGGCTCCTAAGGTGGGCAAGCTCAGGGTTTAAACTTCCAGTGAAATTGTTCTTTGCAAGGGATAATCGGTGGAGGAATTGGAGCTGAACAAGGCCTCGGCCAATCCGTCCAGAGAGAGAGAATCCATCAAGGACGAGTTCAGAGACCCGGTTCGTCCTAGGGTTGCATTTCACACCAACCCAGTTGCAAGGACTGTTGTCATCCTCATTCCAAGAGTCCAGCTTAACATCCGGATCTTTGAGATCGGCCTTGAAGACAATCAGTCCAAGGACATCATCATTGAGAGTTGGATCTTCTGATCGGACAAGAGCTGGAAGAAAGAAAAGAAGGGTGAAGAGCTTCATTAGCTTTCTCATTCTAGTCACCGGTTGGCAAATGCTAGGCTGCCATTAATGGATTGTTTCCAGGATTTTCAGATTGGCGGAAGATTCTCAACACTAACCATTCAAGGAAGCAGAAATGTTGATTTCTTGATTTCCAGAGATTTCGAGAAGGAGAGAAGCTCAAAAACACGAAAAAGATTCTAAAAAATACTCCAATCTTTAGAGTGTTTGCTGTGCCAGAGGAATGGTGAGATTGCTTCATAAACAGAGATTTCAAGGAAGCTGTTGCTTAGGAAACAAGCAAAAAGGCTGATTTTAGAAACTTCCACATATACAAGGAGAGAGAAAAGCTATCCGCAGATGATTTTTGATGGATTTTGCAGGAAAAGAACAGCTAAAGATGCCAGCGCTAACCGTTTAAGAAGCCAAAAACCTCTATTTCGGCTGTCTGAGCTCAATCAAATCAAAGATAGCTGCATAAATGACGATCTTGTCGATCATTAACAGTACTTGAAGAATAACAGCAGAAAATCACCCGCATTTGGCATTCGAAACCGGATTTCTCACGGAAACCGAAACTCGCAAATGACGGAGGACACAAATGCAAGAGATTGCTGGCATTCAGCATCCAAAACGAGATCTACCAAACAAATCGAAGATATAGGAGAATGGCAGACAGAAACTAACCCTCGAAATCTCTCCAAACCGCAGATTCCAAGCTTCGAGCCACAGGAGAATCCGATAACCGATTTTTACACAGGATTTCAATTACAACACCAGGAAATCGCTGGCATTAGCGTCTAGATACGAGATTTCTCACAAAAAGCAAAGAAATCAACGAATCGCGAACAGGTTCCAAAACAAAACCCTAGAAATCGGTTAAGACCGTCGATTCTGACCCTAGAAACACCCAAAAAAAAAAAATATTCAGAAAATCAGACGTTCCAAGTAAAAACAGGACGAAACCTCTCGCATTCGCCTTCCGAACGAGGTTTCTCACGGAAACAGGAGAAAACCAGAGCGATGCAGCTACAAAACCCTAGAAATCGCTCCACGAGGTAACGTCAAAGCAAGAAAAACCACCAGATTCCAAGCTCCAAAAGCAGAATACGTCGAGAAAATCCTCAGGAAGAAGCTTCTAGACTTCCCATCTCAGATCAGAAGATCAAATGCACGGCATTACCAGCCGGTTTTCTGCTCCCTTCCGCTGGAGAATGCCGCCGAAATCTGACACACAGACGGCAGAAAGATAAAAAAGAAGAGGAGTATGCTTCGAGAACCCTATGAGTTGGCCGGAATCATCGACCGGAAACGTCGCCGGGAATCGCCGAGCTCTGCTCTCGCCGCCATGGAAAAGCAATTTCTCTGTCGGAAGAGAAGGAGAGGAGCTTTTTGTTAGCAGCGGAGAGGAAAAAGAGCCAGTAGCTCTGTCTCCTTTTCCCTTTCGTTCCTGAGCCGTACACGTGGCAGGATTTTCTCGGTGCAATTGGATCCAAGGTGGATGACACGTGTCTTTCGGTCAGAGCCGTGTACTGACGTGGCAAACGAAAAGGGCCGCGCCTTCTGAAAATGCCCCTGCATCTGACATTTTAGCTATCGTATGCATGTGACATTTCAACATGTATATAACATCAGAGCCCTTCAAAATATGGGCCATGGCATGAAAGATTTCAGGGCTGATCCACCCAACAGGTGGGCCACACCCGTATCCATCATGGAAATGGATTGGCTACTTCCCCTGCCACCTGCCAATGGCTGGTGGTCGGTGCTCTGTAGGCCTCACCATGATGTATGTATTTCATCCGTGCCGTCCATCTATTTTTCTAGATCATTTTAAGGTATGCGGCTAAAAATGAGATATATCCCAGTCTCAATTGGACCACATTACAGGAAAAAGTTTAGAATAAACGTCAACCATTAAAAACTTTTTGGGCCATAAAAGTTTTGGATCAATCTCATCTTTATCTTTTCCCTTCATCTAGGTATGGATGACCTAATCAACAAATTGAATGTCAAATAAAAAGTACAGTGGGACTTAAGAGGATTTTAATGGTGGATATCCAATCACTATTGTTTTCCCGTGGTGTGGTCCACCTAGATTTCATATCCCTCTCATTTTTGGCATCAAGCTATAAAATGATCTGTAAAAATGGATGAACGGCATGGATGAAACATATACATCATGGTGGGGCCCACAGAGCACTGGGCTTGTGGCAGGGGGAGTAGCTAATCCGAGTCCATCCATCATCTTTTAATCTATTTTGAGGGTGTTTTGCTGAGTGAATCACTCCCAATATTTCCATCATACAATCTTTACGGTGGTGCCCACTCAACCAACAGCGTAGATCAGACCATTGTGCCACTTGTCCAATTGGGCACTGTTTAAATACGTGGAAACCGACGGAGAAGAGTGTTCCAACATGGTGGGGCCCACTGGATGATGGCTAAACTACAACGTCGAACGATGGTGTATAAACCATGCCTATGGATGCGGATTGCATACTAATGCGTCGCAGGTAGGTGCTGGTCTTGTCATCTCTATGTAGACCCACCATGATGTATTTATTTTATCCACACCGTCCATCCATGTTTTTAGATCATTTTAGTATATAATTTCAAAAATGATCTAGATCCAAATCTCCGTTGGACCACACAACAGTAAACAATTTTGACTGAAGGGCCACCGTTAAAAACTTATTAGTGCTACAAAAGTTTTGGATCAATCTGATATTTGTCTCTGACGTTCATCCAGGTGAGTGTAACCTAATCAATAGGTTAGATGGAAAATAAGCATTACAGTGGGTCCCAGGAAGTTTTAACGGTGGAAGTTCAATCACTACTATTTTCCTGTAGTGTGGTCCACCTGAGCTTTGAATCTGCCTAATTTTTGGTCTCAAAGGCTAAAATAAGCTGAAAAAATGCATGGACGGCGTGGATAAAAACATGTACATTATGGTGGGGCCCACAGAGCACCGACCTGTAGCGACCTGGGTACTAGCAGGGTCCGTCCGCAATCCGCGTCACCTGCCCTATCATTGGGTTGGTCCAGCCAAGATGCTTTCAATTCAATCCATGCACATGCGTCTGTCAGTCACATCCACACCGTCCGATCAACAACCTGCGGTTGGATGGTCCCTACCATGGACAAACACAAGATAAGAACAAGCAATAATCCACAGCCCATATTCAATCTGTAAAATTCCATTGTTTGGCGCCATTTTAAGCTACCCAACGGACATTGCAGGGCTCACTTAATAGACGGTCAGGATCTCATCTACGCCTCACGCATGCGATTGTTGGTTACAGGTATTATCCAATATAGCTGACCGCTGTACCATACCACCGGTTCACAGTTTGTACCAGCGGAGTCCATTAAATACCAATCAGAGCCGTTGCTAGGATCTTCAAATCAAGGGTATCTTTGTAAGTCGTTCATCTATGGCGAGTCCCATCATATCAACGCTTTGGATTACAGAAACCGTGGGCCCCAACTCATAAAAAACCGTGCAAAAAACAAACTGTACCATACATGGGCAGAGCATCGTATTAATGGTGTTCTGGTAAATAAATGCAAGTGAATGGGTGATTTCTTGAAATTTACGAAGAGATGAAGTTGGGTGAAAAGTAGATATGCAGAGATGGGCAATAAAGTAAGAGCCATGTCTCGTAGTCCGCGGACTACTGAAATAAATTCCTAGTACATGTATTTGGCCACCTTCAAAGATGATCAGAACCGTTCAAATGATAGATCTTTTCATAAATATGCTAACAAGGTATAATTTACCACAAATTATCGGTTATTGAACGTTTTAAGATCTAAATTACCCTATATGGCCTATCCAAGTTAGCCTTGTCTCTGATTTGGGTTCTCTAATAATCACATGGTCCAGCTAGCGGGGAGCCGTTCTACTTCAGTAGTCGAGGACTACCTGACATTTGCCCATAAAAAGAGTGAGAGTATGGAATTTGCAGGGGAGGAGACAGAGAACGATCAATCCTACCCGCAAGAGATCCTAATCTCACTCACGTGCCAACTTGGCAAGTACATGTAAGATCAGCCGTTCATCTGGAATACCTACTGGTATTACGTACTCCAGCACCAAAAAAAAAAACCGCCCGCAAGCTCACAAAATGGGCCACGCGTGTATGAGAAATAGACGGTTAGAAATGAATCAGCATTCTGCACAGCCGGTGTAAGTGCAGAGGCCCTCATTTCGGGTGAGCTTCAATCCAAGTTAAACAGCCTTGATCATCCACCCGTGTGCCTTGCTGGCACGTGTGCTGCTAGAAAGTTAGTATAATACTCGCGCGAGTAGCATTTAAATTCCATGCGGAGCAGGGCCTTTTGCTTTTATCTCTCCTTTCATAAATGGCCATTGAATGGAGGCCGTTCTTTGCCTTTACTCCTTTACCAGCATCGCATAAATGCGCCTGCTGACTAACCACAGGTAAAATTCCTACAAATCCATTGTCGACTCGCAGGAGCAGCCTTCCCGAAACCTACTCTCCCCCTTATGCGCCAACCAAGCACGCATGTCTGAGATCAGAGCCGTTCATATTGAACTTCCCACAATATTTATTCCCTACAATTAACTATAAACTGTTTTTTTATATGTACGGGTGGAAAAGATTGTCCTTAATCCTCTTTCAACTTACACGTGTGGCCCACCTAGTGACTCTATAGTAATAAATTTTATTGGGGTGACATGAAATTGTGTTTCCCAATTGATGAACGGGTTGGATTTTTCACATACATGGTGAGCTAGCACGTGTTAAGATACTTGGAGAATGATGGATGGCTACTCTCTATTTTCTTTTTAGTTGTTCCTGGGGACCACGTAGTTATGGTGACATGGCAGGAGGGTTCTTTAAAGCAGGCCACAAGGGCAGGTGTAGGGTACCGTGTTCTTCGGAATTATCACATGGCTTTTGCTTTTTTAATTTTGAGTGATTATAGACCACTTACTGTATTAATTGGGAATGATACTCGCATGCTATTCAGGGGTAATTTCGTCATAGAATATTTCACTATTTTTGTCCTGTGACCGGGTTGTCATTGTCGGGATGGAACCAGGAGAAGGTCAGTCTAAGCTGTCGGACCACAGTTATGGTCCACCTCGTAGTTAACTTCCAAAATATTCATTTCATATGAGATCTAATCCTTACAATACGTTCATCCGAGTACCAGGATCTTCCTTTTTAAAAATAAATTCTATTATACTATCAAATGGGCCACATCAAAGAAAGAATTTCAAACCATTGATAAATATAAATTACAATTTCGGTCCACTTGATGATTGGATATGGATGATTTTCGTAGAATGTGATCCTATTATCGGGGTAACCTATTCGGAATGTGGATGTGGCATAAACATAACATATTAGAATTTATAAGCTAGATGGACCGTAACGTTTAGTCCAACAGGCTAGACTTGAGCCCTTACAATACACTGCGAATATGGAACACGTGTGCATAATCTAACCTTAAGTAATGCTTGGGTCTTCTGCCTAAGTAAGCCCCTTCACTCCTCATGCGGGCCACATTGCACCAATTATAACCGTCCATTTCCTTAGTTTTGCTATGGCCCACCTGGGGTGTGAAATGCACTATCTGTAGGATGAATGAACGGTTTGGATCATCTATATGCTGCACGTATGGTATGAACATGGTAGCCCCTGGTGAACCAGATCCCATACTCCTTTTCCTAACTAAAGAGCACGTGGGCTGCACGTGCTGTACGGGCAATGCCCAAAAAGACCATGACCCATTTCACCGGTTGTTCGCTTCGTTCAACCGATAAGATTCAGTGGACCACCTACCCATGAGCTACCGGGTGTTCCACCCTTACCAAACACAATTAATACGAAGTTTTCAAATTCATCTGAGCCGTCCATCATGTGAGCTGCACTAATTTGATCTTCCAGTGGGCCTCAATTTACCAAACACAAGCACCATTAGAAAAATTTCATAGCCGTCCATTTCTTTCACGCACTACGGCCTACGCAGGAATTAAACAGACGCCTGTGCTTTATGCTAGAAGATCTAGACACTGTAGCCCACCTGATGGAAAGCTCCGATCTCAAAATCCTCTGCCACATTGGCACGTGCGCTTGCTTGTAGATGGAAATGGAATGGGCTCTACACGAGTGTGGGCTGAGCAACCTTGATCGGTGGGCCTCTACACGAGTGAGGCCCACCTTGATTTATCTATTCTATATCCACACCGTCCATCCGTTTTGGAATATCATTTTACGATTCTAGTCCTAAAATGAAACAGATCCAAATCTCAGGTGGACCATACTGTAGGATAGAGTGGTGATTTACCATTAAATTCTTCTTGTGGCCCACAAAAGTTCTGTCTCAAGTTGATATTTGGTTTTTCCCTATATTCAGATCTGTGTGACATAATCAACAGGTTGGATGGAAAATAAACATTAGGTGGGCCCTAGAAAGTTTTAATAGTGGAGCATTCAATCACCACTCTCTCCTGTGATAGGGTTCATCTGAGATTTGGATCAATTTCATTTGTGAGATCATATCCTAAAATGATTTGTAAAAACGGATGGACGGTGTGGATATAGAATATATACATCTAGGTGGGCCCCATGGTAAGGGCGGAACCTAATGGCCCCATTGAAATCTTGACCGTACGATTCGTATACCATACCGTTGATCCAACGGCTAGGATCGTTTGCTCCCTTCTTATCTACGTTGGCGTTTTATTCAGGGTTTTTAACGTCTGAGGATTTTTGAGGCTCACGTGATTTATAACATTTTTAGTATCTGAAAAAGAAAAAAGATCGGGTCTCGTGCGTGTACGTCATTGCGTGTAAATAGCATCCTGGCGCATCGTATCATGCGGGGTGTATTAATGAGCAGCGCAGCGAAACTCGCGGTAGGTACCTCTCGCACCGCGAGCCACGGGAGTAAAAGTTTCGTGAGATCCACGCCGTCCATCAGGAACGATGCCTCATGTCCATCTTCGAATCCGAAAATCATGATTTTCCGGAACTTATGGTGGGCCACATCATAGGAAGTTTTTGAGATGGGAAGCCCACCGTTAGTTTTGTTCAGCGGCCACCGTGGTTTTTTTATGCCATCCGATCCATTCATCATGTGCCACATTGGGAAGGAAGGATTACACGAATTTTACAGCATTTCAAAACTCAGGTGGGCCATAGCACATGAAATTAAAGGTTTTTATGTATAGTTGTATGGGATGGCTCACTTGACTGTTTAATCATGCTGGGTTTTGGCATCAAGGCTAGAAAAGGCAGGATGCATATGATGGACGGTGTGGATTTCATGAAAGTTAAGTTGTTTCCACACGTTGGAGAAAGTGACTCCCCGGAGGTGGAACTGGATTGACTGGTGTACCTCACACCACCGAACTGGCTAGTTTGTTGACGTCACCAAGTAATGTGGGTCTCATCACGAGGTGTGTGTTATATCAAAACCGTTCATTCACTTGGAGAGCTCGTTGTAAATTACATATTTGGAAGGAGTTTGAAATGAGATTAAAATTAACTTTTTAAGCTTTGAAAAATTAACCTTGTGTTGGAAAGTATAAGATGGGATTACCAATCTCATGGATGATAGATTTTTGCTTCATTTAGTTCAATTCAACTGCTATTTGAAAGTAAATATTTGTCACTTTTAGCTGCTAAATTATTTTTTTTAAATTTTTTTATAATGATTCATTACTGAATTAAATTTTAGTCTTCAAATTTTAATTTTATTTCAAGCTTTATAAAAATTATGAAAATTTCAGAAGTACTAGTCATCCAATACCAATGATTTTCTATTTGTTTTTAAAACACCTCTATTTCTTGTAACATCTTTCATACTTACAGTAATTAAATTAGTTTCTAAATTTTTTATAGTAAGTTATCCATAAGTTTACTTATATATCACAAAATTTCATCTCATTTTAAGTTATAGAAAAATTAATAAAACTCTAAAAGTGACATTTGTCTGAAACTAATGATTTTTTTTGTATGATTGCAAAATATCTCTATTTCTTGTACTTTAGACAATTAAATTATTTTTAAATTTTTTATAATATTTCATCACTAAGTTTAAAGTCATCTCACAAAATTTCATATCATTTGGAGTTGTAAATAAATCATTAAAATTATAGGAGCAACAGCTGTCCAAAATTAATAATTTTTGAATAGTTGGTAAAATCTATTAAGTTTAACTATAGTATAATTTTTATTTTATTTTTTTTCTTATTTTTATATAAAACTAGATTCATCAATCTTCAATCTGACTTTTGAATCACCTAAATTGGAGTTGTAACAAAGAAGATATGAATTTTTTAAGTTGGCCTAAAATATTAAAAAATTTCGGCGGGGCAGCTCCCGCTAGGCACGGTGGCGCCGGCGTGCTGGAGGTCAGGCGGGGGCAGCGCCTGCTGGGCGCAGTGGCGCCGGTGTGCTGGAGGTCGGGTGTAATGGCGCTGAGGCACTGGACAGTTAATCTTTCAACGCATGTATCTCGCAAACTACAATGAGTTATTCGACGTGCCATATATGAATTTGGGGTATGAGAAGATGATTTATCCAAATAATATGGTTATTTTATAAGATTTCATCATGTTAATGGTCAAAAGTTTATTTTACTTATATTTTTACTATTTATAGTAAAATTTTGTTTAATTATAATTCTTTATCCTTGAACTTTAGGATTAGTGTTTAAAATGAAGGTGCATAGATAATTTAGAAGAATAAAGGGGTAGAAGGTGAGGATTTAAAGGAGATAGGTTGAAATGAGGAGTTTACACTTAAGGATTGGGTAGACTGGACTACCTAAATTTTCTAGTTGGTCGAATTGGATCTTGCTGTTAAGTTCCCGAGCTCTTGCCCAAGGACAGGCTGAAACATGTCGTAAGGCTCCTAGATCGAATTCTAATATTGTCATACTCTCTCTCCTCAGTTTAAGCGCTTCGTAAGGTAAATTCTCCATCTAAGACTTGTCAATTTGGTACCTGAGTCTTATCGTTTCAGTATCACTATTGCGTCCCCTCCTAAGTCAGCGGATGCATTAGTGAGTTCATGACTGACCCAATTGATTCCAAACTATTGCTCTAATACCATCTTGTAACGCCCTGAAATTTGGGAGTCGTGCATACGCTCGACTTCCAAGTTCCCTGGTATCACTTATAACCGTTTTTTTACGAATTTACGTTTAATCAGGTTTAGATGCGCAGTATGAAATTACTTGAAATATGAAGCACAAACACAACTAATCTACTGAAATGAAAGAGACTAAATATATACAAGTCCAAAATAATATAAAGCAGGAGTCGCAGGTGGTGGAACGGGATTCGCTCGGGTCGTTCTTCTAGCTATAACGTCTCCTATAGGAAGGAACAATGGCCTATCAGTCTTGAGAATTCTCGAAGGCACATACATTAAGGGTCTATGTCGAAAAATCACTAAATCATTCAGACTCGGAACCTATTTATAATAGATATGTGATGTGATCCTTAGGTATTCCCAAGTTATGCTCTGATACCAACTTTTGTCACGCCCCAAACCCGAAAATCGGATTCACATGAATCCCGATTGCCGAATCTGGTGCCGACAGCTTCCGTAGTACCCCATTCTCGGCTCCTGACAATCAATTTGCCAGATTCCGTTCATGGGATCCTACAAGGAGAATTTTCAGAATGAATTTTTTTTTTATAATGGAGCATAACCACAAGCATAACCAAGTCACAAAACAACATCACCACATATCCACTATATCAAAATCTTTAAGTACAATACGGAAAGGGAAATACAAGGTGACAAAAAGCTCCAAAAGGTCCTGATATGCACTCCTGCCTCAGCGCTGCTGCTGTCCAACGCTACCTGCACGCAACTGTCGTGCATAAGCTTACAAAAGCTTAGAGGGTGGTGTAAGTGTGTGCGTAAGGCAAACGCCAAGTGTACAGTATCAGAACAATGCGGAAGTATGTGGTAAGTCCATAGAATCAACCATGCCAAAGCTATGCGATGAGATATGAATGTCATCAGCCACACCGATACAATGCAAGGCCTATATAGCCGAATGTCATATGCGAAATACAATCCAAGCAAGTCGGTACTCCTCAAGTACATATATTAGTACAGTTCCTCTCTAGATATCACCGGGGTCTAATATACTTCGCAGAGACTGCCACCTCCCTAGCTGCACAGTCAAGCAAGCGGAATAGACCTTAGTATCCGCCTGACCAGTAGTCTACCAATACCTACCAGGCTCATCGATAGCGGACTCATTTGCGAGCTGATCAAACTCAGCCTAGCTTATAGCTCCCTCACTCAGGCGGATAAGGCCACACCCCCTTCCAACCGACCACGACACAGTGGGAGACGCGGCCTACTGGTATTCGGCGCTCGGGCGCTCGCGTATCCATTTGGTCTAGACGTTGGAGCATCTCCTGGTACCAAAAAGGTTCTGGTACTTTCACCCAAGGACATCCTAAGTGCCCACAGTGCTAGAATAAGTATTTTCGGTATCCAATACGGCCATCCACGATATACCTGTGGAGCCACGGCCCTGATGTCGCTAGAGCGTTGTCACGCCCCAAATCTGAAAATCGGATTCACATGAACCCCGATTGCCAAATCCGGTGCCGACAGCCTTCGTAGTGCCCCATTCTCGGCTCCTGACAATCAAATGCCATATTCCGATCCTGAGATCCTGCAAGGAGGATTTTCAGAATGAATTTTTTTTTTGTAATGGAGCATAACCACAAGCATAACCAAGTCACAAAACAACATCACCACATATCCACTATATCAAAAACTTAAAGTACAATGCGGAAAGGAAAATACAAGGTGATCAAAACCTCCAAAAGGTCCTGATGCACTCCTGTCTCAGCGCTACTGCCGTCCAACGCTACCTGCACGCAACTATCGTGCATAAGCTTACAAAAGCTTAGAGGGTGGTGTAAGTGTGTGCGTAAGGCAAACGCCAAGTGTACAGTATCAGAACAATGCGGAAGTATGTGGTAAGTCCATACAATCAACCATGCTAAAGCTATGAGATATGAATGTCATCGGCCACACCGATACAATGCAAGGCCTATATAGCCGAATGTCATATGCGAAATGCAATCCAAGTAAGTCGGTACTCCTCAAGTACGTATATCAGTACAGTTCCTCTCTGGATATCACCGGGGTCTAATACACTTCGCAGAGACTGCCACCTCCCTAGCTGCACAGTCAAGCAAGCGGATAAGACCTCACTATACCCTGACCAGTAGTATGCCAATACCTACCCGGCTCGTCGATAGCGGACTCATTTGCGAGCTAGTCAAACTCAGCCTAGCTTATAGCCCCCTTACTCAGGCGGATAAGGCCACACCCCCTTCCAACCGACCACGACACAGTGGGAGACGCGGCCTACTAGTATTCGGCACTCGGGCGCTCATGTATCCACTCGGTCTAGACGTTGGAGCATCTCCTGGTACCAAAAAGGTTCTGGGACTTTCACCCAAGGATATCCTAAGTGCCACAGTGCTAGAATAAGTATTTTCGATATCCAATACGGCCATCCACGATGTACCTGTGGAGCCACGGCCCTGATGTCGCTAGGGCGTGCAGTGATCAAGTCATACGTATGCGAGATGCATGAATCACGCTGTCAAATCATGTAGAAATCCAGCGCGTACTGCGCGATCATGTGGGGCACTCTATCTCAAAACGAGTCCCGTAAATGGTCTGCCCAATGGCGTATGCTATGATCAGTCAATACTCATATCAAGCATACAGATGATGCGTATGGGCATGAATCATGAGATTATACTAAGCATGTTATAAGGCGATGGATAGCAACGAGTATGGGCCTATCAATGGGCCCTAAGGGGAGTTACAATGCGGACATTTAACCAACATTGTACATACAATGTGGACGTCAAACCAACATTGTTCCCTAGCCACGACCTGCCATAATTATCATTTTACGAACCATGAGAAACGTACATTGCAATGGACCCTAAAGACATCCGTTGGGCCTCGATCCCTGGGCCCTAGATATATCAAATGGGTCGTATTACATGGGCCTCACATTCACCAAATGGGTTGCATTAATGGGCCTCACCAATGAGCCTTATGTACATTGCAATGGTCCATGATCCATGGGCCTTGAAATACATCAAAGTGGCCTCATAATATAGGCCTTACAACTATCAAAGTGGGCCTCAATCACGGGCCACAAATATATCAAATGGACGTATAACATGGACTCACATTCACATCAAAGTGGGCCTTAACAATGGGCCATAATTGTGACAAGATGGGCTCGATCACTCGGGCCTTATATATATACCAAGGTAGGCCTCAACAACGGCTACCATTACATCAATATGGGTCTCCTCATATGGGCCTTACGAATGCCAAGGTGGGCCTAAAAAAAATGGCCACAAATATATACGTACATGCATACATACATATATACATACATATATGTGTATGAATCATGTCAAAGGATCAACCGATCCTCACTTCAAATAATAGTGGTGGGACCCACTTGAACTACGAATCTAACTCATTCTTTAGCTCATGCCACAAATGAGCTTTCCTAATGGTTGGAAGGCTTGGATGCAACACATGCATCATGGTGAGCCCCACTACCACTAAATAGTGTGAATAAAACACATTTTAATGGAGTTCCACCGTCCACTGGACGTGTAAATAGAACACATATATCATAGTAGGCTCCACCATCCACCTGGACGGTGGAGGCACCACACATATATCACTATGGGTCCCATGTGGGGGCCCACCATAATGTTTACTTTCCATCCAGCCTGTTGGTAAGGTCACAAAGGCCTGGATGAACGGAAAAACAAATATCATCGTGATCCAAAACTTCTGTGGCCACCAAAAAGTTTCAATGGTAGGCACTTAATCAATACTGTTTCCTATGATGTGGGCCACTTGAGCCTTGAATGGGCCTGATTCTTGGGTGGAGCCTTCTTCAGGTAGAGGCCCACCATCTAAATGGATTGGATGACATATAAACATCAAGGTGGGGCCCACGGCAGGGGCCGTGGGTCAGCCTCGTCCGCCCGCCCGCCCGCTGAAGGACGCAGGACGCGCTGGCGTCCTGACGTCCAGAGGCAGCATGGCTTGCCCCCCCTTTTTTTTAAAAAAAAAAAAAACTGTTTTTGTGAGGTTTTTGGTACGAGGGGCCCGCTTCAAATGCATCCACTCCATCCATTGTGTTCCCAAGCCCGAAACAAATCTATCAAGACCAATAACGGACATTTTCCAGTGTGTAATAAAAATCTGGGTAGGTTTTAACGGTACTGATATTATTTTCAACACTATGGCCCACCAGGTACTTTGATCAACCTCATTCTTCGGCTCTATGCCTAAAATGAGTCAGGGGAGAGAATGGACAGATTGGATTATAAACATACATCAAGGTGGGTCCCGTACAAGTGGCCCACCCCATTGGCCTTCATTTTATTTTTTTTTGTTTTCTCCAGTGACGTCCAGCGCCTGGACGTCTTTTCTTTCTTTTTTTTATTATTTTGGGTTGTATGAGATACATTCAAGGTGGGCCCTGATTAAGTGGGCCACCCCAAATGGATGTATATTTAAGATGGGCCCCACCCATGGACAGTTTGGAAAAATATGTATTTCATGGTGGGGCTCATTCAAGTGGGCCACATGGCCTTATCAACATAACTATATAAAGAGAGAGAGAGAGAGAGAGAGAGAGAGAGAGAGAGAGAGAGAGAGTAAAGAAGTGGGACACGCGTGATGGAGGGACCCCGACACTATGGGTCCTCCGTTTCAACCATCCAATCATACATCAATGGGTCCCATTGCATATGGGACCATCCAAATAAAAGATCAACGGTGGAGATCTCACTCCACTAGAAATGGACGGTCTAGATGACCTCCTCAATACAAGGAAAGTAAACATCATGATGGGGTCCATGGAGAATGGCCCCATCATGGAATGATCTTGATGATCAAGATGAGCCATTGGCCACATCTTAGGATCCCAAGTGAGATCCAAACCATTGATCGGTTGGCCTCACTTGGCCCATCTTAAAAACATAAAAAGTAGTCTAAAGAAACACCCACCACTTGATCTTCTTGGTCCGTTGAGATGCCGGTCTCCTAAAGCTTCACTTTGATGGTGGAGATGGGAAATGGATGGCTAAGATGATGGGATTTAGAGATGGGAAGTGGGCCACCAAAATACACATTTTCTCTCCATGGAAGGCTTGGACGTGGGAGATTTTTCTTTCTTGAGATTTGGAGTGTTGAGAAATGAGAGGGAGAGAGAGAGTTGTAAGAGTGATGGAGTGATGTGAGGTGAGTGATGGGTGAGGTGAGTGATGGGTGAAGTGAGAGGTTAGTTGACTTAGGTGGTTGCTTGACTTGTGGAGAAAGGAAGCATGGGTGTTTGTACTTGACATGAGAGGTGATTGATGGGATTGATTGATGGGATTGATTGATGGGATTGATGGGACATATTGTGGAGATTCTTTGAGATTTGTAACGCGCGGTGTTTTTGCTCGAACTGAACGTGGGTCCGTATCTCATCGTCTGGGTATCGGATCGGTGCATGAGTTGCGGCATTGGAACCGCGGCGACGATGCGGTCGCAACGATACAAGTCTCGGATTAAGCGCTCAAATGAATAGGATACGACTTACGGTCGTGCGCAACGTCAACTATAAGTCACGGATTGCCAGAATTTGACGAGAAGGATCGCGGGAAACAACGGAACAGTGCGGATTAGGATACGGGTCTTACAAGCGTGCAGTGATCAAGTCACACATATGCGAGGTGCATGAATCACGCGGTCAAATCATGCAGAAATCCAGCACGTACTGCGCGATCAAGTGGGGCACTCTGTCTCAGAACGGGTCCCATAGGTGGTCTGCCCAATGACATATGCTATGATCAGTCACTACTCAAATCAAGCATACATATGATGCGTATGGGCATGAGTCATGGGATTATACTAAGCATGTTATAAAGCAATGAATAGTAACGAGTGTGGGCCTATCAATGGGCCCTAAGGAGAGTTATAATGAGGACATTTAACCAACATTGTACATACAATGTGGACGTCAAACCAACATTATTCCCTAGGCACGACCTGCCATAAATATCATTTCATGAACCATGAGAAACGTACATTGCAATGGACCCTAAGGACATCCGTTGGGCCTAGATCCATGGGCCTTAGATATATCCAATGGGTCATATTACATGGGCCTCACATTCATCAAATGGGTTGCATTAATGAGCCTCACCAATGAGCCTTATGTACATTGCAATGGTCCATGATCCATGGGCCTTGAAATACATCAAAGTGGCCTCACAACTTGGGCCTTAAATATGTCAGATGGGCCTACATACACGAGCTTTAAATATATCAAATGGGCCACTCCATTTGCGCCCCATGCACATCAAATGGGCTTGAACCCATGGGCTCTTTATGTATCAAATGGGCTTAGTCCCCTGGACTTTGCATATGTCAAATGGGCTTAGTCCCATAGGCTTTAGATATGTATCAAAGTAGGCCTCAATGAATGGCCATAATTAAGTAAATTGTGGGCCCTAGACACACACCAAGGTGGGCCCATTTAAAACATAGATCTGCCTCATTTTTATTTTATTATTATTTTTTTTGTCCATGTCATGAAATGATTTTTACCAAATAAATGAACGGTTTGGATGCATCATATGCACCATGGTGGATAGAGTGGATAGGACCCATAAATCATGGTGGGTCCCACTGTCCAAATGGTAGACAGTGTGGATAGTCACATACATCACAGTGGAGTCCACCGTCCAGACGGACGGTGGCAATGTAACACATTTATCACTGTGGGCTTCCCATGTGGGGCCCACTATAATGTTTATAATCCATCCAACCCGTTTATAAGGTCACAGGGACCTGGGTGAGGATGAAAAATAAATTTCATCTTGATCCAAAATTTCTGTAGACCCCAAAAAAAGGTTTCAATGGTAGAATTCAATTCACACTATTTCTCATGGTGTGGGCCACCTGAGCTTTAGATGTGCCTCGTTTTTGGAGAGGGCCACCTCAGAGGGTGGGCCACCTTATGGACGGCGTGGATACAAAATATACATCATGTGGGGCCCACGACAGGGGCCGTGGGTTGCTGTCCGGCCGCCCGCTGCAAGGCCGCAGGCAGCGCCTGCGGCTTTGACGGCAGCAGCTCTGCTGCTGCTTGCTTATGTTTTTTTTTTTTTTTTGAAAAAACCTTTTCCTGCGGTTTTTCATATACGGGGCCCGCTCGAAGTGCATCCACTCCGTCCATTGTATTCCGAAGCACAAAACAAACCCATCAAGACCAATATCGGCCCATTTTCAACGTGTAAAAAGGATCTAGGTAGATTTCAATGGTGATGGTACAGTTTTTGACGCTATGGCCCACCAGATACTCTGATCAAGCTCATTCTTCGGCTCAACGCCTAAAATGAGTTGGTAAACATGATAGACGGCGTGGATGGAATACGTTCATCAAGATGGGACCTACACGAGAGGGCCATCCCATTAGCTTTGGAACCAAGATAGTATTTGTGTATTCCAAATCACGTCCAGCATCCCTGGACGCTGGACAGTGTGGCCTAGCACACGTACAAGGTGGGCCCTATTTTAGGTGGGCCACCAAATGGTAGGTGGTGTGTGTATAACACATATAAGATGGGCCCCACTTTTAGATGGCTTGGGTCAATACATACCTAGTGGTGGGGTCCATCCAAGTGGGCCATATGGCCATTACATCACACACAAAAAGGGTAAATAATGAAAAGAGGGGGAGAGAGAGATATGGAGTGGGACACGCGTGATGGAGGGACCCCGGCACTATGGGCCCTCCGTTTCAATCATCTAATCATACATCAAAGGGTCCCGTTGCACATGGACCATCAATCAAAAGATCAACGGTGGAGATCCCACTCCACTAGAAATGGACGGTCTAGATGACCTCTTTAATACAAGGAAAGTAAACATCATGATGCGGTCCATGGAGAATGGCCCCATCATGGAATGATCTTGATGATCAAGATGAGCCATTGGCCACATCTTAGGATCCCAAGTGAGATCCACACCATTGATCGGTGGGCCTCACTTAGCCCATCGTAAAAATAAGTAAACTACTCTATCAAAGCACCCACCACTTGATCTTCTTGGTCCGTCGGGATGCCGGTCTCCTAGAGCTTCACTTTGATGGTGGAGATGAGAAATGGATGGCTAGGATGATGGGATTTGGAGATGGGAAGTGGGCCACCAAAATGCACATTTCTCTCATGGGAAGCCTTGGACGTGGGAGGCTCTTGCATGTTTGGAATTGTGATGAGAAGTGAGAGAGAGAGGTGTGATGTAATGAGAGATGGAGTGATGTGAAGTGAGTGATGGGTGAGGTGAGTGATGGGTGAAGTGAGAGGTTAGTTGACTTTGGTGGTTGCTTGACTTATGGAGAAAGGAAGCATGGGTGCTTGTACTTGACATGAGAGGTAATTGATAGGATTGATTGATGTGATTGATTTGACACTTTGTAGAGATTCTCTTGAGATTTGCAACACGTGGTGTTTTTCCTCGAACTGAACACGGGTCCGCATCTCATCGTCTGGGTATCGGATCGGTGCGTGAGTTGCGGCGTTAGAACCGCGGCGACGGTACGGTCGCAATGATATAAGTCTTAGATTAAGCCAACTCAAATGAATACGATACGACTTACGGTCGTGCGCAACGTCAACTATAGGTCGCAGATTGCAGAAATTTGACGAGAAGGATCGCGGGAAGCGACGGAACAGTACGGATTATGATACGGGTCTTACAGCTATTGCGTCCCCTCCTAAGTCAGCGGATGCATTAGTGAGTTCATGACTGACCCAATTAATTCCAAACTATTTCTCTGATACCATCTTGTAACGTCCTGAAATTTGGGGGTCGTGCATACGCTTGACTTCCAAGTTCCCTGGTATCACTTATAACCGTTTTTTTACGAA
Source organism: Magnolia kwangsiensis (assembly GCA_037074715.1). Classification (NCBI taxonomy): domain Eukaryota; kingdom Viridiplantae; phylum Streptophyta; class Magnoliopsida; order Magnoliales; family Magnoliaceae; genus Magnolia; species Magnolia kwangsiensis. The sequence continues at coordinate 6,427,923 of CM073578.1, read as the reverse complement.
TTTGCTTTTAATCAGGTTTAGATGCGCAGTATGAAATTATTTGAAATAGAAGCACAACCACAACTAATCTACTGAAATGAAAGAGACTAAATATATACAAGTCCAAAATAATATAAATGGGTCGCACAAGGCATTGCCCAACAAAAATTCAAAAAATTATGTGTAAAAAGAATGATGAGCGGAGTCCAACACTCAGTGATCCAAAATCCATCTACTAGGCCGATGGAGAACCGCCCATCAGCTGAAAGTAGAACAACTCGTTCTCCTTATCAAGACTCGCTCCGCTAGGCTGTCGAACTTAGCACCACCTGCAATTACTGAAGAGTCTAGTTGGTATTTTAAAACACCGTCGTATAGTGAGAGTGAGTGATCAACTCAGTGGGTGCTATTACTCTTAAGTTGTAACAAACATCAATTATATTATGAATTTAATGAAAGGCAATGCATTCATAAAATCCTAACTAGTCTTGTTAATGCATGTGCATGTATTATGACATGATGCATGCCCTCGCAACAACACTCCGTTAAGCGACTCCATCTAACGATCGGACATGATCAACACTCCCTCAAATCGACCTCAACTGTCGAGTCGCCAAATCATAGCTAATGCAATGCATGAACGATGCTAACCGAGTATTTAGTTAGTTCCGTTCATCCAACAGATTTGGAAAACTGGTACACTCCACGATACAATGCCCTTAACTAGTTGTGAGGCCAAGTCCCCATGATCCTTGATCTCATCGGGTTCCTCATCCTCGATTTCAAGCACATGAAGTGTAACGCCCTGAAAATTGGGAGTTGAGCATAACTCAGCTCCCGAGTTCCAAAACATCACTTATGCAACATATTTAATGATGGTTGTATGTTGTCTGTATTAGTGCATGAAACATGAAGTAGATTAGGCCAAATCAACAAACATAATTTAGGGACGATTAGAATACACAAGCGGAAGACTGAAATGAGTATATAAGCCACTACAAGTCCCCAAAGTATGTATGCTCTGCCAGGTCATAAGTTACAAGTCTTGTTTCAAAATACAAATAACAAAATGTGAAAGTCCTCTAATAAGCATAAACCCTGAAGTCCCGATGATCCAAACTCGGCTCACTTAAATCCGTTCGAAAACTGCATGCACGAGAATGCTTCACTGTCATCATTAAACTCCGACTTTACCTCACAGGCATCACCATCACTTGCAGCTAAGTCAGAGTCTGGTTGGTGTTTAAGCACCGTCCCAGAACGTGGGAGTGAGTGATCAACTCAATGGAACTATACAGCAAAGGTTAACATGTTATCAATTTAGTCAAGCAGTAATGATAAAGCAATACAATCAAACATCCCTAATTACTCTGATTAATGTAAGAATGTATGAAGTAATGATGCATGCCCTCGCCTACACTCCCTCTGTGATCTTCATCTTACGGTCGCTCATGTCAGTCACTTCCTCAGTGCTCTGTCCAATGTTAAACGGTAAATGCAGTGCGGTGCATGTACATGATTACCCAGTTCTTATTAGTCTTTTTCATACAGCAGGATTGGGAAGCTAAGGTACCTCCCTTTTATCAATACTTAAACAATGATCCATTCTAGGGTCGTCAGTCCTAGTAAATCTCATACGATGTTATGGTTCTAGATCGCTGAAAAGGGCTCGTCGCCATTCAATACAGGTCTAGTTATATCCTAGATACTACAATAAGGCTTGTCACCCTAATGCAGTTTCAGGATATACTCAAGGTCACTACAAAGGGCTCATCACCAATCAGAGTAGGCCGACGGCTCGAATATAATGTCCCATACCACCATAATCGGCTCACGAGTCTACGTTGCTCACTGGTCACTACGGGAAGGCTCGTCGCCCGAGTGTAGGCTGACAGCTCGACTGCAGTGTCCCATACCACCATATCCGACTCATGAATCTTAGCGAATCAAGATACCAAGGTTAACAGGGTTTCATTAGTGAGTTTGATACCTTAGATTTAAACAGTAGCGTCCAAACATGGTGAACATACATCGGGTCAATCGAGTTAATTAACGAGCTCGACTAGGACAAGCGCACGTTGAGTTGAACGACATAAAATGCATAAGCACTCCGTGTGGCCTAACCACTGTCGAACATCTCAAGTACGGCTCGGATTCGTCGAACACATCCTGCGTGGCGAAAACATCCTCAACCACCCGTTCGAAAACTGTTATCGATTACCTGGACTGTGATATAGTCCCAATCACATGCAGTCACAATAATGAATACTTAAATCAAATCCTACAATCATGTGAGCATGTTATGGAGTATAACGTAAACATGAATACACAGTACATGGAGCAAATCATACACACAATTAACATGAATAAGTAGGCTAAACAATTCATGGAGAAAATCATACACACAAACAAGGTAATTGGGATTTCATATCTCAACTCCCTCATAAATCACACTTTACTAACTACTAACTCATTCAGACATTTTTACAAACACTTAGACTACACTTAGACTACACTTTTCAACATACATCGCGTATGTTGGCCGTATTATGTATTAGGGCAAATCCTTTTGCCAAGGAGTTGTCGCATACATAACAATCATATACTTACGACAATTAATCATTGCAATCATAACATCAAATTTCAAATGCATACAAATATTTCAATAAACACATGAAATACTCTATTTACAACATAGATTATACATATACGTAAAACAAAACAGATAGCACATTTAACATGTGTAATGGCACCTATGTCAGTAATAAATCAGACATTGAAAGTCTTGAAAACTATAACCTATACGTATATAGTCCGCACCTTAAAACTGAAAATGCATAACGGATATGATTTAGACGATAAGTCTTCGTCAACGACGGATTGACAACCTAAGGCATGAATTTGGTTAGCTACATCAACACTTAGACTATTTTAAGCTCTAAAACAATTAAGGGTTTGATTTTCTTATCCAAATATGGAATTAAAATTGCTGGAAGAACGATTTAAATAGGTGGATTAGGCATGAAGAGAAACTAAGAAGAATCGCAGGTCGAATCACCAACTTCTCTCTCACTTTCTCTCTCTTTCTTAGCTAGGGTTTGGGAATTCGTATGGGATGTGTGAGAGAGGGTTTAAAGCCCTTATATAGGCCCAGAAATAATGAAAATAGCCAGAGGGCTAAGGTATACTAAGGTTATATCCAAATCAGGCTTGTTTCGATCCAACGGAGCAGTTCTGGAGGTCTATTTACTGAATGCGGTCGGACTTAAGCTCACTAATACTGGATCTTGATCAAGTTAAGTTTTCAATCCGATCGAATTTTCAGATTGACCGTGGCGGACCAGTTTCAGTTCAACGGTCACCGAAACTCGATCAGGGCAACAAGTATATTGGCATATGTGGGACATCTTCCCTGATCCGAGGGTGAATTTGGGTCAAATTCCACCGGTCTGAATGCTTATAATCGGTTCGCAAGCGACACGACTCAGATTAGTTAAATTTATATTTAATTTCATAAAAATCTTCACTTTCTAACACTCTTCGTTCCGGACTTTAAAAAATAGTCCCAGGACAACATCTGGACTTGATTTTCGAGGTGATTGTCAAGTCCAACTAGGCGATCATAATTGTTTATGTTCATTACTATCGGATTTTTGACGTGCAGTTCAGGTCCGATACAGAGTTTCTAAATGCTCCTGAGAGCAACTGGGTTTAGAGTTTGATCCTAGATTTCAGGGTGATATAATGTTAATAATTCTACAAGTTTTGGGTCTTACAGAACGTATTTAAAGTGGTTGATGCTAATTTCACAAGTAATCTAGTTTAACGCTAGTTAATTCTTGTTAAATTTCTAAAGGATTTGGTTCTATGTGATTTCTGCTTGAGGTGGTACTCGGGTCTTCGTATGTATTTTTTCAAGACATTACATGGGGAGTGTTAGGAAAGGGATCGCTCGCGGTCACTACGGGGAGACTCGTCACCCCAGTGTAGACCGACAGCTCGGACACAGTGTCCCATTCCACAATACCCGGCTCTCAAAATGGTGGATCAGTTTCAAATGTTTATCAATGGGCTTCAGTGGGCGAAGGGTGTTCCAGGTTCCATTCAGGCGTGAGCAGACATGGTTAACAATCATAGTTGGTCAGTAATTGGGCTAGACCGTGTGAGTTTGGACGAGTACGTGACGGACGACATCGGGTATAAGTGACTCACATAATTCAACTACTGTTGCCCATTTGCATCCTCCCAAACCCGCGAGTTTAGCTGCAGGATGGTCCTACCAATGGAACCACCTTCACTCCCTCAATTTCCTGACCAACCTAGGGATTTAATAGTGTTCGGTAACACTTCAACAATTCATGGTTTATCATCTAACTCAAATAATATCATGCACTCATATATCAACATAAGAATCCAAATTTTTTTATAAATGCAAGTCCTAACGATATTACTAAATGAATGTGCATGTGTATTGTGGGGGTTAGTGGAGGGATCAAGAGCTATAAATCATTTCAAGCACCAACAAGCAACAAGGAGTAATGCTAGCATAATATACATCGAGGACTTATGCGAGCACACATACTATACAACAAGGATGAATGGGACATACAAGCTATAGGGAATCATCACACAAGAATCAAGCAATAAATGAACATGCATTCACCAAATTCATGCCCAATCATATTAATATATGACAAGAAATACATAATCATTTCATATCATTTGAAAAATCTATCACATAGGGTTTGGCTAGGGTTTCTCTAGATTATCCAAATGCTTTACTAAATAATCATAATCATTAGATTCATATTAAAATTAATGCTAGGCCACCTAAGAATAATAGTCCGTACCTTAAGAGGAGATTTTCATTCTTTACAATCTTAGGGTTTGAGGACAACATTAATGCCTAAAAATCTACACTATGTTACTTTATTGAAGGAAAAATATACCATTCTTACCTCCATTTCTTGGTATGAGTGGGTTTGGTGAAGGTTTTGTAGTAGTCACCAATTTGGTTGAGAAAATACCAACCCTACAAGCATCAAGATTTTCCTAACCCACATAAACACTCACCCTTATCTTTCTCTTCATCTTCTCTTCATCTCTCTCCCTCTCTTCTCCTCTACCCAAAGTAGAGCATAAAATTCGAATGGGAGAAGGGGGTGCCCAAATGAGGCTCTTTTATAATGTCAAATTTGGTGTAAATGGCCCTAAGGGCAAGGTTTTTACTATACTAGACCTATGGGAGGGTCTTTCTAAGCTCTAAGGCCTACTATGGGGTGCATATTAATATACACCGTAGGATAGTTAGCCCTAATGATGATCTACATATGTATATGATGGGCCCACCATTTGGATACGCCGATCGACAGATATGATTAGAAGTCTGTTCAACGGTCACCGATAGTCGATGAGGGTCCCAGCTATACGGATATGAGTAGAAAAATATCTTTACTCTACGGGTAAAGTTTAGTCATAAACCGACAGTCCAAAATCCTTAACTTTCTATAAGAGTAGACCCAATTCACTTAAGTTTCAGGTCATTCCTTTAGGGTATTTACACTTCTCATGCACTCGTCCTTAAACCCGAGTTAAGCAATTCTGGACAGTACTCAGGTCCGACTCCCACGATGGACGTCAAGCCCAGTAAGACGGACATTATCCTATAGTTTTAGAACTAGCGGCCCACCAACGAGCGGTCTAGAACTTATTTGGAAAATCGGGGTATTTCTGGAATGAATCAGGTATTGAGATTTCTCATGCGTAATGATTAAGGTTTGGATTAACTATGTTCATAGTGTGACTTATTTATAACTAGTGAAAGTGGAGATTTAATTATAATTACTCTAAACCGTTGGTTTTAGGCTAAAAGAGTAACGGGATTGATTTGGTCTATTATTCAAGATCGGGGCCTTATCTAACTCAGCCCCGGTTAGATTTTTAATTTAATTGGGATTGTCTCGATTAGTTAGCGATGGGTTAGTTAGATTTGGGTCCTATGTGAGTAAATCATGGGTCTACACCTGATGTTCAAGTGATCGGCGGATTCGTTGGCTTCCTACGGTTGATTAATCAGACTGGTGCGGTTCTTTACTAGTACCACCCCTGTATATACTAACATTAAGTGCTAATGGTCCTTAAGTGATATTATAAGTTAATTACATGAAAAAAATTTTTAAGAATTTTTGAAAATTCAAAACAGTGAAAATTCAGGATGTTACATTTGTTAATTACGATCTGACCCGTAATTGTCTCGGCTTTGGGTAGATCTTTAATTTAGTTGTGGTCATCTTAATTAGTCAGTGATAGGTCGGGTAAATTTGAGCCCTTTATGAATAAATCATGCGGTTAGACTTGAGATTTAAGTGATTGAGCGGAGTTGTTGGCTTTCTATGGTTGATTTATCGAATTTGTGTTGTTCTTTATAGGTACCACCCATGTATAGACTCACTTCGAGGGTTAAAGGCCAATAGGAGACAATATAGGCTAGTCATATTGAATGCTTTTAAGGGTTTTTTTTAAAATTCAAAACAGTGAAAATTCGGGACGTTATAATTATCTGCTTAATGGAACATTCATTCAAATATATAGGAAAATATTATGTTGTCGATGCTGGATACTCTCATTCACCCAGTTTTATGGCTCCATACCGGGACGTTCGATACCACTTACAAGAGTATCGAACCGGGAGTGTCTGCGAACACGAAAGAATTATTTAATCACCGACATGCACAACTGCGCAATGCAATCGAGCATTGTTTTGGGGGTATGAAAGGCAGATTTTTCATATTAAAAATAGTCATGCAATATGAATTCCACACACAAGTAAAAATTGTGATAACCTGTTGTGTGTTACACAATTTCATACGAACTGGAGATGAGTCTCATCAAGATCTACATGACGCTGGTATATTTATGGCTAATGTGGAGAGTTACCCAACACCGCATGAGGTATCAACGAATTATAAGAGGCAATAGTTGCTACGAGTTACTCAGCGAGAGAAGGAAGCTTGGATTCGAGTGCGCGATGATATTGCAACTTGAATGTAGGTAGATACACATCAGAATAGTAGGAGTAGATAGTCGAATTATTTTTAGTTCTTTTATGCATACGAACTGGACACGTTTTAGTTGCTCATAATAATAAGTCTTTATCAATGGAATTATGGTCTTTCAAAATTTTGAAATATAATTTCAAATAAGTATGTCTAATTTATGATCCTTCTTGTTATCATCATGTAAATTCTAACCTCGTGGGTTGACATTAGCTAAACTTCATCAATACTTGACACGTGATGCATACTTAGGTAGAATGGCAGACTTCCAGTCCAATGATACATCGACACAAATACAATCACCAGTTAAAACACAAGTGGTGCCAACTCAATGTTCTCCAAGGGGAAAGATAGTAAAATCCCTCACCGAGCCTCTGTCCCGAGCAGTAAAAATCAAATGGACTAGAGCTATGGATCAAGTGTTATTCGACATGTTGCTTGAACAGGTTATATTGGGATGTAAAGCTGACAATGGTTTTAAGTGGGAAGCCTACCAAGCAGCTGTTGAAGAAGTGACGAAGCATACAGACATAGTTGTGAATTGGCAGAACGTGCAGAACTGGTTAAGGTATTACAAGAGAGAATATGATGCCGTGAAGGACATGCTGACAGCCAGTGAGTTTGGATGGGATAATGAGCGAATGGTAGTTACAACTCCTGATAAAGTATAGGAAGAATACCTTAGGGTAAGATTTACAAAAGTAGAGTTTACAAAATAATTTCACCGATTCTACATGGTTTAATGACCTTTAAATAATATCTAATTTTTTCTTACTTACAACTGTCTTTTACGGCTGCAGTCTTGCCCGCGCGCTAAAAGACTCCACGGTAAAATAATCGATAGAATAGATAACCTTGCGGTTATCGTCGGATTTGATCAGGCTACGGGACGTTATGTGAAAGGAACTAAGAGTATGGCTGCATTATCCTCTCGGATTCAACGAGATCTCAATGAGGCCTGGAGGGACCTTGAAGATAATCTTGACGATACCATTGACATCTCAAAGGATAACATAGCAAACTTGACAGGGACCCATCAATTTTCATCAGACACTCCTTTGATGAAAAATCATATGTCCCGCGGTACTCCTACTTGTACTTCCGATTCTGATGGTAGCAAGGGTGGGGCCGCATCAAAGAAAAGTATCGACCTCTTTGTCTCCGTGATGTACTCGACATTTCTTAAGTCTGTTACAGAGGCTATGCGTGATTTTAACCTAGACAAAGAGGTAAATCGTACTAGTAAAGTACTTGATGTCCTCAAAGAGGTGGAAGGGTTGACCAACTCAAAGTTTATCGAAGTTGGTCAGCTGTTAAGTAGGGACGAGAATATGACATTATTCTTTGTCAATCTTCAACCTAAGCGCCGCATCGAGTGGTTGAAGAAAACACTTCGCGAAAAGTTTGGGGATGTAGGTGTTGGGTCCGTTTAACAAGGACTGGTCCCTATTTCTTTTGATTTGTTTCTTTATGGACATGTAATAACTTTTTTACATTGATACTATTTTTTTTATTAGTATATTTAGTATACAGTGTGTATCAAAGTAAATGATGTGGCAATGAATACTTTTGGTTATGTAATATCTTTAATAAATGTAATCACATGCTTGTTGTATGCACATTAAGACAGATAGGACCACACACTTCGACCGGAGAAAGGTTACATACTCATGACTTTTTCAATACATTTGATGACGGACACTACTTTTTTGTCGATTGGATATGCCTCATAATTTTAAAATGCGTTTCTATTCAAATACTTTAGTATACATTCTGATAATGGACATGTCAATGCAGATGGCTAAAGAAAAGTACTATGTTGTACTGGTGGGGCGTCGACCGGGCATATATCTGTCATGAGATAATGCTAGATTGGAAGTCAAGGGATACAACGGAAGCAGACACGAGCTTTCATGAATTAGAAGGAAGCTGCTTCATGTTAGGACAGTCACTTCGGTAATACCAGTGCACAATCGAGACTTGGACGAGGATCTCATGCAAGATATGTTGCCGCATATTGTGACGAGGTTGACATCCATGATTCATCAACTTCGTCTATTTGATAGACGACCCGGGTCATGGTTTCTAGGGCCACTTCGAATGGTGATCCCACCATGTCTTTTGGAGAGAGATTTTGTGCACTTGTAATTGTCATCCTGATTCTTTTCTTTGCGTTGTATTTTATTTTTAAATTCAAGATATTAGTGGTTGTGTACCTGATTGAAGAATACTTATTTTGAACTGTTTCTTTATGGTGGTTGATTTGATCATATGGGTATCATTTGATGTGGTCACCTGTATATCTATGTCTGCTTCACCTTGATTATGATTTTATCACCGTTGAGGGTCAAATATTGCATATTAGACCCCAGTTATTACCTAATTTTATGAACATGATACTGTTTAACACCATATTTTAATCATGTTTGTGTTGTAAGGTGAATTTAGGAGCTTGGACTGAAATATGATACTAAAAGCATAGATTTAAGGCTCAGAAATTACCAAGGTAAGGGATGGATCCCAAGAGACCAAGATCGAAGAATTTACACACCAAAGATCTGAGAAAATCAAGTGATCAACGTTAAAGAAGCCTGAAAATCATCCTGAATGCAAGATCACAGGGTTTCCACAATCCGTTTAGCTCGAAACTTTATATCTGGCCTGAGGACCCTAAATTAATCGTACATGTAGAATTTCAGCCATTGGATCCTTGTGGAAGTATCCCAACGGACAGATCATCCCATAATACACAGATCTGAGGCCCACTTGATATCTGAATATGCTTCAATTTTGGTCTCAACCCCTTAAATGAGGTGGCAAAATGGATGGACGGAGCGTATTTCTCACGAACATCACGTGGACCCCATGTGGGGATCCACGCGTACAAAATGAAGGTGCACCGGACATGCATCGGTCAGGCTGACCTGACCCTTTTCGCGAAGGAAACCAGCGGACGCACCGCGTCCGGCCAATTGCACGTTGTGGGCCCCCATCATGGTTTTGTTGCACGATCGGAACCGTCCATTGCATCCATGGGGTGGTCACGACCCTAACCATGGTGGCCTTTTGGCCCCATGCACACGTACATTAGAAAATGTAGGATGAACGGTGAATTGATTTGATATAGTGGATCGCACCAAAACTTGACCAAAACCACTCCTTTTCAACTGGTTTTTCACTAGGAATCTAACGAGCGAGGTGGATTTCGCTAAAAACATCACTGTGGGGCCCACCGAGCATCTCAGCGCAGGTCTGTTCTCACCATACGCACGTCTAGTTTTTCAGACGTTGTGACGAGTTGTGGGCCACCGTTTGTGGTCAGATGGTTGATCCAAACCGTTCAGAATCTTGAGAGGGGGAGGTCTTTACCCGAACCATGGAGCCAAAACAGATTTCTTAGACGTCCACCAGCTAAAAACTCCTTCCAAATGCAAGTTGAGTGCATTTTCGCTGCGCAGTCCTTCCTTGTTGCGTAAGCACGACTTCCACTGACTTCCAGCCCTTTAAACCTTCCCTGGTGCCTATATAAAGGAGAAGAGAAGAGAGAGAGAGATCATCTTAGGACGTGGGAGCAAAGGAGAGAGAGCGACGACCGGTCTTCCAACGAGTTTTCTCCTTCCTTCTTTATTTTTCTTCTTTTCCTTCCATGTTTTCTTGATTTTAGCATGATTATGTCAGGATAAACTCCTTAGCTAGGGCTAAGAGGTAAAGCTTGTAGCATGATGGGTAGTTTTTTACGGCTTTGATTCTTATTTATGAACTCTCTTTGATTATAGTTTGATTATATGAAATATTTATAGTCTTTAATGGTTTATTGTGACTTAAATTACAATGGATGTGTATAGCTTTAAGTATTTTCTATGCATGTGTAGGGGTTATAGTCGTAAGAGCCCTATTGTTCACCATTGTCTCACGAGCATGGTTAGATGATGGAACCCTTCCTAACGTTCATAACTCTTTCAGATTGGATGTGTATTGGTTAAATTCTGTTGTTTACTTTGTCCCATGGGCATGATTTTGTGATGAAATCAATTCTAATTCTCATACCTCTCATCTCTTGAAAGTTGGATTAAAGGAAGTTAAGATTTGGATTTTAATGATATATCTTCCAATTGGATGAAGATGAGACTCTGATTCCAATTGTATTCTTGAATCAAACATAGATCTCCCTGATCTCTACAAGTGGATCCTTGGAAACCTTAGTTTCCCACCTTTGAATTTTATAAATTTTAGTTTAATATTTCACCATTACTTTCTTAATTCTCCTAATATAGATTACATCTTCTTATAATTCTAGTTCTAGTTACTTTCAGATTGCGTATAAGGTTCAGTCCATGTGGATTCGACCTCGGTCTTATCGAGATTATTACTACATCATAACCCTATACTTGAGGTGTGAACAATCACCAAGCACTATCATTTGGTGTGGTCAACTGGATATGTGGACCTGCTTCACGTGAAAGTGACTTTAATGCACCAGAATCATTTTGGTGTGGTCCGCCGGATATCTAGACCACACTCATTTTTAGGATAACGTCATTTACACCATCTATCCTTTATATTAGACGACGTGGATACCGCAGGCTTCATTTGGTGGGTGTAACGCCCTTAAAATCAGGAGTCGAGCATAAACTCCACTCCCGAGTTCCCGAACATCACTTATGCAACATTTTCAATGATGGATGAATGTCGGCTGTATGAGTGCATTAAACATGAGTGGGATTATACCAAAATAACATATCATACTCCAGAGATAGTTAAACTATGCAAGCGGAAGACTGTGTTAGATATATAACATATATAAACTGTTGTAAGTCTCCAGAGTGTGAACATGTTACCAGGTTAAATATCTACATGTATACTCCAAAAAAATGAATAAAAGAATATACATGAGTGCTCCAAAAATACAAAATGGCAAGTGTCATGGCGTCTAATCAACCTCCCTGTAATCTCGTCGATTAGAACACGGTCTACATAGACCCGCCTGATAACCGCCTATAGGAGAAATCCTCCTCCTCATCATACAAGTCCGGCTCCGCTTCACAAGCAGCGCCATCGTCTGAAACTAAAACAGGGACTGGTTGATGTGTACAACACCGTCCTGTAACGTGGGAGTGAGTGGCCAACTCAGTGGAATCATAGAGCAGAGGTTAACATGTTATCAAATCAATCAAGCGATAATGATAAAGCAAGCAAATCAAACACTCCTAAATACTGTAATTAATGCAAGAATAAAATGACATGATGTATGCCCTCGCCAACATACTCTCTCATGCGACACCATCTTACGTCTGCGGCATGCTTTCTTCCCTCAGTGCTCAACATCTTCCAGGCACATGCGGTGCGATATGAATATGATTACCGAGTTGTTATTAGTCCTTTCATACAGGAGGATTGGGAAGCTAAGGTACCTCCCTTATATCAATTCCCAACAATGATCTAGTCTAGGGTCTCACTCCTAGTATTCTCATATGATGATATGGTTCTAGGTCGCTGCAAGGGCTGTTAGGGCTGTTGCAAGCACTCGTTGCACCGTTCTCCAATCACCTTATTAATACAGGCCTAGTTTGTACTCTTGTTGCTACGGAAGGGTCGTCGCCTCCACATAGATTCAGAGTACGCTCGAGGTCACTACAAAGGGTTGTCAGGGCTGTTGCATGCACTCGTTGCACCGCTCCCCCATCACCTTATTAGTGTAGGCCGAGAGTTCGAATATAGTGTCCCATACCACCATAATCGGCTCACGAGTCTAGGTTGCTCACTGGTCACTACGGGGAGGCTCGTGGCCCTAGCGTAGGCTGACAGCTCGACCATGGTATCCCATACCACCATGCCCGACTCATGAGTCTTAGCAAATCGAGGTACCATGGTTAGCGGAATTTTCACTGGTAAGTTTGGTACTTTAGATTCAAGCAGTAGCGTCCATACATGGTTAACATACATCGGGCTAATCGGGTTACTGGACGAGTTCGAATAGTACGAGCGCCCGTTGAGTTGATCGACATGAAGTGCATAAGCACCTCGTGTGGCCTAACCACTGTCGACAAGCAACGCACGACTCGGGTTCGTTAAACATGTCCTACGTGGCGAATAGAATTCAGCCACGAGTTCAAGTCTGTTACCGATTGCCTGGACTATAGCATAGCCCCAAACACTTACAATTTGAATCAGTAAGCATATGAGAGAGACGGAATTGAAATATCAAGTAATCCAAGCATGTTATCAATATATTATAGGGTACAACATACGCAGTTAAGCATACACAAGCATTTCATATATAAAGAATTCAATTAAACAACGTACATGGAGGAAATCATACACATCATCAACGTAGTTGAGAATCCTATCTCAACACTAGTCTACAACACCATTTACTAAGACTTACTCACGCAAGCATTTATACAAACACTTAGACTACACAACTCCAACATACTTGACGTATGTTGATTTCAACATATAATATGATAGATCCTTATATCAAGGAGATGTCTAATATACAACAATCATGTTCTTACATTCAATACATATAATCATATTGATTTAGGCATTTCAACAAACACTTAGACTACACTTAATAACATATATAGCGTACGTTGGCCGAAACATGTATTACAGCGAATCCTTTCGCCAAATAGATCACACATCCATAACTAGCATATATGCACGACAAATACTCATGACAATCATATCAGCAAAATTTAAACGTATACGATATTTCCTATAAATACCTAAAATACCAAAAATCTCATATTCTTCGTATGTATTCGAAATAGAAATCGGTCGGCATGTTCTACATGTGAAACAACATTCTTGTCAACAATCTACAATTAAACGATATTGAAAGCTTTGAAAAATGATAACCTAAGCGTCTAAAATCCGCACCTTATGCCATAAAAGTGTAACGAATTCAATAGAGACTCTAAGTCTTCGTCAACGTCGATACGACGACCTATAACACAAGGTAAGTCAGCTACTTAGCTACTTGTACCTATAGGAACCTTAAAACAGGTTAGGGTTAGGATTTTCTTACCTAGAACGAAATCAGAATCGTCGGAATAACGATACAGAAGGGTGGATGAGGCACGTAGAGAGACTGAGAAGAATCCCATGAAGCAGCATCAATTTCTCCTTCACTTTCTTTCTCTTTTCTCCCTCTTGGAAAGCTAGGGTTTGGAAATTCGTATGAGATTTGGAATGAGGGTTTTAAGCCCTATTTATAAGCCTAAACTTGACAAAAATAGACTTAAGGCCAAGGTATACTTAGGTTATAACCAAATCGGGTCTGTTCCGATCCAACGGAGCACTTCTAGAGGTCATGTTACTAAATACGGTCGGACTTAAGCTCTCCAATACTGGATCTAGGTCAAGCTAAGTTTTCAGTCCGGTCGGGTTTTCAGATTGACCGTGGCGGACCAGTTTCAGTTCAACGGTTACGGGAACTCGATTAGAGCTACAAGTACTATGACATGTAAGGGCCACCTATCCTGATCCGAGGGTAAATTTGGATCGAATTCTAACGGTCAGAATGCTTAAAAATAACACGCAAGTGAAACGTTCCAGATTTCATAAAAATATAATTAATTTTCTAAAAATCTTCATTTTTCTACCCTCTTTACTCTGGGCTCAATAAAATGGTCTCAGGACATCGTTTAAGCTTGATCTTTTAGGTGATTGACAAGTTCAACTAGGCGGTCGTAATGGTCTAAGTTCATGGCTATCAGACTCTCGATGCGCGGTCTACAACCAATATAAAGTTACAAAGCATTCCCGGGAGCAACTGGGTTTAGAGTTAGATCATAGATTTCAGGGTAACGTAGCGTTAACAATTCTAGAGGTTTTGGGTCTTACAGATCGTATTTAAAGTGGTTGGTGCTAATTTAGCAGAAAATCTAGTGTAGCGCTAGTTAATTCACGTTAAATTTCTAAAGAATTTGGTTCTAAATGATTTCTCGGGCTTTGGAATTGAGTTCTAAGAGGTTACCAAGGTGTTATGGTTGACCCATTGCCTAAGGACGCCTAATTTCAGGTTGGTAAAAATCCGGGGTGTCACAGTGCGCCACTTGATTTCTGGACCTACTACACGTGCATGTGATTGTAATGCCTCATAATGATAATGGTGTGGTCCACTAGATATTTGGACCACATTTTTTTTTTGTAAGACACCAATTAGTCCCTGCATCAGTTATATTGGATGGCGTGGATACTACGGTTTGCTCTTGGTGCGGTCCGCTCGAGACCCTTTTTCCAGGAAAGGATACGTTTGGCCAGCATACCACAAGCAGGATGGTCTTTGATTTGGAATATCAATCCTAGGATTTTGATCCAAATATCCAAACGGGTAGAACAATTTTCCCCCCAATGAATTACTTCAATCCCATGCCACATCCAAACACCTTCACGATCCCAATTCCAGAATATTTCAACCTAACTTATAGCGGGATATAGCAGTACCATGGAACTTAAACCCATTCACCGACATCATCATCGTCGTTACCTTAAAAATGATCCCATCCCTCCTAATCCTGCTTAATTCGGCCGGCCAAACACGCTCCAAGTGTTCCTCATTTCCACTTGTATGGATGAGATCTTGCACTCGAGCTAGTGCACTCAGCATCTCTCGAATTCGCATTCAACACCACATGCCGGCCGAAACGCCTACGTATAGCCCGATATGTTTGACTGTGGTAATGACTCATGTCAGCACATCACGAGTCCCATTGACGTATGACCGTATGACCATGACCAATCGTTTACTAGCCGTTAGTTTGGTTTTTAACGGGCGAATAAAGACAGTGATTAAACCCATTGCATCGGTGCCGTGTATCAGGTGGAGAATACCGTTCAGATGACTTAGCCAATAAAATAGGTTGGTCAGCTCATCAGGTGGGCCACAGCTGAATGATGAAACCGTTGCTTGATTTAATACACGGCTCTTCTGATGATTGGACCGTCCTGATTTATTCCAGCTCGTCTTTGTGGTGGGTCCCACCAATCATGTCTCAGATGGCCCCCTCATGGACACGAATTGCGTCCGGTGACCCGCTGGACAGAGCCCGTCCATCATAAACTCTGTGGGCCCACTGGAATTTCCGTGTACATCAATTTCTCAAGCAAAATATGTAGGCCCACTGTGATGTCTATATGCCATCCAGGCCGTTGATTAGGTGATTCCCACAGGATGAAGGGACAACATACACCCATCATCCTTATCCAAGATTTCTGGACCTCATGCCTTCAGTCCCTCTGTTTCTCATCATGTGGGCCCACCCCCCCAGCATTGGACCTGCCTCATTTTTAAGGTCACATCATTAGAAAAAAATGAAAAAATTAGCACTGTAGGCTCTTCCCTCTTATGCTTTTTCCTTTTTCGGTATTTGAAAATTTTAATTACTGACGTAAATTTTTAGAGTATGAAAAAAGAGTTTTGAACAAAAATATCTCTTATTTATAGGGTAATACGAGTGGAAGTCTAGCTTGATATAGTGAATTTTATTCAGGTAAAATAACAAAAAGTGAGTACATCGAGTCTATAATAAGAAATTACCCAAAAAAATTTGTATGAGGTGGATGTCAAACGGACATCATGGTGGGCCCACCCACTTGAAAACAACATGATCCGGTCCCTTCATCATGTGGGACCCACTATGAAGATGCCACAGCCTGAAAGTCATACTCCGCGAGCAGTTCCAGCATTTGGATCGGTGTAGTTGAATCAGGGCCGCTGCTGCTGGGTTAATATTTACCGTCCGTTTTCAAGCTCCATATCTGATAGCTAGGATCATCGGATGTCTGTGATAGGCTATTGCGCTCCATGGTGGGGCCCACCTCTTTTCACGTTAAACGGGTATTAGGAAAGAGGCCAAAAGAGATTCACATTCTATCATCAGCCGCTGTGTTGATTAGAAAATGTTAATCGCCTATCGTTAATAAGCATACCTCAACGGCTGTTTTAGAGTAATATGGACACGAATTAGGTGGTGTCGGGATGTGTTGGGCGCTGTGGGGCCCACCTTGTTGTATATGTTTTACATCCATGCCGTCCATCCGTTCTAGCATCTCATTTTAGGGCATGAATTTAAAAATGAAGCAGATTACGAAGGTCAAGCCGACCACATCGGGGGAAAAGTAATGATTGAATGCCCACCAGTAAAAACTTACTGAGGCCATGAAAGTTTTGGATGAAGCTGATAAATTCGTCCAAGTATGCACCTAGGTCTGTTTGACCTGATCAACAGATTGGATGGAAAATAAACATCACAGCCAGTTTGATTTTTCAAATTTATTGTGAATGCCCTGTAAATACTCCTTACGATTTCACCCACTTTGAAAATAGCAGCTACTTCGGATTGTGAAAACAGTCTAAAAAGATTAAATACGTGTGCCCCACCATGATGGATATGACATGTATATGTTGTCCATCTGTTTTACCATGATATTTCAAGGCATGAACTGAAAAATGAGATAAACCTAACATTAAAGTGGCCCACACCAAAATAAACAATAGCCTTTGAGAAGTTTTTAACAGTGGGTGTTTGATATCCTTTTTCTTGTGGTGTGATCCACTTGCACTTTCAATCTGGCTAATTTTGCGCACATGCCCTAAATTCAATTGGCATAATAGATGGACGGTGTGGATAATCTACATACATCATGGTGGGCCCCACAAATACATGGCAGTATCCTGAATTTTAACGTTGAAAAAAGTAAGAGTTAAATAGTACTAGAAGACGATTACAGTTTAATAATTATTTACCTATTTACAATGCAATTCTGTTTACTTCGGAAAATCAAACATGCCGGTAGGGAAAGCATCAATGGTGGATGGAGCATTGCCCGAGATCATGGGATGATCTTGCCCATTTGATCATGCCCAGTGGACATATCTACTAATTGGATTGCTAGGTTTGTTCAATCGATTGGATTTTTCGCAGGGCTCAGATTGTCATTTGTGCATGCCACATGTACGGCGGATGACGCACCACTCTCTTGAAAGTCTAGCACTCTATGTTTTCATGCAATATGCTCTTCTTCTTATTTATCCTTTATCTTTTTTGGTTTTTAAGTACAATAGACTCTATAGTGAAGTGCAGTCACGAGGATGGAAGCTCGGTGAGGCCCACCATTATGTATGTATCTTATTCACGCCGTTCATCTGTTTTTTAACCTGATTTTATGGCAATAGACCAAAACTGAAGAATATCCAAGGCTCAAGTGGACCACACTTGAAGAAACAGTGGGAATTGAACGCTGACCGTCGAAAACTTCTTAAGGGCCACAGAAGTTTTGGATCAAGCTGATATTTGTGTTTTCCCTTCATCTATGTTGGGTGTGACCTTATGAACAGCTTGTATGATAGAGAAACATTACTGTGGACCCTTTGAAGGTTTCAACGGTGGATGTCATTATCTCTTCTGTTTCCTGTGATGTGGTCCACTTTAGATTTGGATATGCTTCGATTTTTGTAATATGCCTTAAAATGATACATTAAAATGGATGGACGGCATGGATAAGACAAATACATCACAGTGGGGGCCCACAGAGTTCACTCAGTACGTAGTTTCTAATACATTGTCCATGTATGTATTCTCACATTCGCTGTTGCTTTCTGCGCCACTGCTCCATCCCTGGTGGGGCCCACAATTTGGGTGGGCTGGAGAGCTGCGTGTATGTGGCAAGTGTGAGAAGGATGTAACTTTCATTTTTTAAATGGTGCAAAACTAATATATGAGTCTAGGGCTAACCAAAGTATTTTTAAGCAGCTAGACTCGTCCATGAAACCGGTTTTCATGTAATGTGACCCGAGTTTTGTGGGGCCCACCATGCTGTATAAGTAATTCCATTCCTTCCATCAGGCGACGAACCACCAACGCGAATTGTGTGTCAAGTAACTTGGTCAGCGTATTGAGTTAACTATGTGATGGCCCACCCTGATGTATGTGTCTTATCCACACCGTTCATCTGTTTTTATAGCTCATTTTACAGCACAAACCCATAATTGAAGCATATCCAAAGCTCAAGTGGAGCACACCACAAGACTGTAGGATTTACACACCTACCATTGAAAAGTTCTTGAAGGGCTACTGGTATTTGTTTTTTTCCTTCATTGATATATCTATATGGCCTTATAAACAGGTTGAATGAGAAATAAATATCAATGTAAGCCCTAGAAATGTTTCAATAGTGTATGTTATTATCCTTAGGGGTTGTTTGGCACCATGGATTTAAGGGAATTTGAGGGGGCTTGAAATCCACCATGAGAGCTTGGGTTACACCCAAAATCATTTCAATAGTTGCAGGCGTAACATGTGTTTCACTACATTATCATTCTATTGAGCACATGGCCTACTAATGATGATCAACAATATCCAAACATTATCCATGTAACGCCCTGGCAATTGGAGGTCGCATATATACTCGACTCCCAAGTTCTCGGGTATTACTTATAATCAATTTAATGGTTTTATGATTAATCAAGTTTAAGTGCGCAACTTGAAATTACTGAGAGCATGAAACACAACCACAACTAGTCTGTTGAAATGAAAGAGATCAATATATGCAAGTCCAAAAGAATATAAATGGGTCACACAAGGCGTTGCCCAACAAAATCACAAAAAGAGTATCATGTTCAAAAGAATAGAACTGAGTCCACTATTCAACGATCCAAATCCCGTCTATTGGGCCGACAAGAAACCGTCAATCAGCTGGAAGTAAGACAGCTCATCCTCCTCCTCAAGGCTCGCGCTGTCAGGCTCCTCGTACTCTGCATCACCTGCATCTACGGGAGAGTCTGGTTGGTGTCTTAAAACACTGTCCCAGAGTGGGAGTAAGTGTTAACTCAGTGGATGCTATTAGTCTTAAGTTGTAACAAACATCAATTATATTATGAACTTAATGAAATGCAATCATTCATATCACCTAGTTAATTTTATTACTACATATACATGATAGATGATATGATGCATGCCCTCGCCACAACACTCCCTCAAGCGATTCCGTCTAACGATCGCGTATAAACAATACTCCCTCATTGCGACCTCGAATGCTGAGTCACCAACCTATCTAGTGTGATGCGATGGTAGTGTTAGCCAAGTTCTTAATTAATTTCATTCATCCAACAGGTTGGGAAAACCGATACACCCCACGCATCAATGCCCTCAACTAGTTATGATGCCAAGGCCCCTCAACGTGCGAGGCTAGGGCACCGCGATCCTTGGTTCCGTCGCGTTCCCCATCCTCGACTTCAAGCACATGGGGAGTGCTAAGGAAAGGAATCGCTCGCGGTGTAAGACCCGTATCTTGGTCCGTACCTTTCCGTACACTTCCGCGGTCTTACCGGTCGAATTCCGGCAACTTTCGACCCTTAACTAGTATCGACGCGCGACCTGGATTCATGTACCGATAACCCGAGTCGACTCAACCCGAAACCAATACCATAGCGACCGCGCCGTCGTTGCGGTTCCGATACCGCGACTCACGCGCCAAGGCGATACCCTGATCAAGAGATATGAGCCAACGTTCGGTGCGAGAAAACGCCGCGCGTTGCGAAAACCAAGGGAATCTCAACGATGTGTCACATCAATCACATCAATCCCATCAATCAATCACCCATCAAGCCATCACATGTCAAGTACACATCACTTCCATCCCTTTTTCCCAAGCAACCACAAAAGTCTCCCAAACCCATACCTCTCTTACACAAAAGCCAACAAAGTCTTCTCAACCCATACCTTTCTTACACAAAAAGCCACAAAAGTCAAATTTCTCTTACACCACCATCACTCACCCATCCATCCATCACTCTCTCTCTCTCCCTTTACATCACTCTCTCTCTCTCTCTCTTTCTCATTTCAAAATTTCCAAGCAACAACAATTCCAAAGGGCTCCCACGTATGGAATTTCCCATGTCCCTCTAAGCTTCAAGTGGCCCACCTTCCTACCCCCAAAATCCCCCATCTCAACCCTCCATTCTTCATCCTAACCGTTGAAGTTGAAGCCAAGGTGCCAAGGAACCCCTAGGAGCGAGAAGATCGGACGGTGGGTGCTTCTATAGGGTAGATTTTTTTATTTTTATGGTGGACCAAGTGAGGCACACCGATCAATGGTGTGGATCTCACTTGGGACCCTTATTTGTGGCCGATGGACCACTTGGATCATCATGATCGTTCCATGATGGGGCCATTCTCCATGGACCCCATCATGATGTTTATTTCATTGCAAAAAGGGTCATCTAGACCGTCCATAACGGTGGAGAATGGATCTCCACCGTTGATTTACATTTTTGATGGTCCTTTGTTCAAAGGGGTCCGTTGATGTATGATTTCATGTATGGGAGGGCCCATAAGGACGGGGTCCCTCCATCACAAGCCGTGTCCCACTCTCCATGTCTCTCTCTCTCTTTCAGTCCTTTTATTTCATTTTATTTTATTTTATTTGATCTTATTTTTTTTGGGTTGTGTGGCCCACTTGAATGGACCTCACCTTGAGGTATTTATTTTGGCCCAAGAGTCCTTCAAGTGGGGCCCACCTTGCATGTGTTTCCCTCTCATCTCTAAGTGGTGGCCCACTTCAAAGAGGCCAATCACGATTTTTTTTTTTTTTGAGACACCGTCCAGCGTCTGGGACGCTGGACTTCCCTGGACACAAAAAAAAAAAAAAGAAAACAAAAGAAAAAGGAAGGGGTTTGGGTGGTTCCGTTGCATGGGCCCCACCCTGATGTTTATGTCCAATCCAAGCTGTCCATCCTCTTACCCACGGCATTTTAGCCGTTGGGTAAAAGTTTGGAGCTGATCCAATCACCTGGTGGGCCATAGCATCAATTAATGCACCTCGACCATTAAAGGATCCATTTTCTCATTTTATCCTTTTTCTAACGTCAAAAAAATTCAAACTCTAGACTCATTTGGACGGCAATGAGCCATTGAATGCAATGGTCGGGACGGATTTTGGTGTAGCGGGCCCCACGCACAAAAACCCGGGGAAAAAGCGATTTAAAAAAAAAAAAAAAAAAAACGTTAAAGAGGCATGGCCTCTGCCTCCTGTCAGCGGCCAGCACGCTGCTGGCGTGCAGGCGGGCGGGCGGCTACCGTGCTGCAACCCACGGCTGCCGCCGTGGGCCCCACATGATGTACATGTTTCATCTACCCCGTCCATTAGGTGGGTCCCCTTCTCAGGTGGGCCCCCTCCAAATTTCAGGTCAATCCAAACTCTAGGTGGGCCATATCACAAGAAACAGTGTGAATGAGCACCCACCATTGAAACTCTTCCTGGGGTCCACAGAAGTGTTGGATCAAGCTGAAATTTTATATTTTCCCTTCGTCCAGGTTGAGTGACCTTATGAACGGGTTGGATTTCAAATAAACATCACGGTGGGCCACGTACATGGGACCCATAGTGATTTATGTATTTTATTCACACCGTCCACGGTTCGTGGACGGTGATGCCCACGGTGATTTTGCTGAATCCACACCGTCCCCACTGAACGGTGGGGCCCACGCCCACGTGTGGGTGCTGGGTGCCGCATGTGTGTGTACATATAAATTATATTATATATATATATATATATATATATATTACATATAATACTGTATATATCATATTATATGTAGTTTACATATTATATAATATATACGATAGTTCACCTCCTTGTGGGCCCCACCATTGTCACAGACGACGCATCCAGACTATCCATCCACTTTAAATGATCATTTTTAGCCTATGGGTTAGGCCCAATTGAATTTAGAAAGGGCTATGGGCTAGGCTTATTTGGTTTATGGAATGTTTATGGGCTAGGCCCATTGGATTCATTTAAGGCCTAGATCTAGGCCCATTTGATGTGTTGCAAGTCCTTGGGACTAGGCCCATTTGATGTACTTCAAGGCCCATGTAATTGGACCCTTTTTGCTGAAATTAAAGCCCATGGAGGTAGGCCAATTGATATATGTAAGGCCTAGGGGTTTAGGCCCACTTCGACATACGTGCAAGCTCATGGATTAGGCTCATTTGAATTGCTTAAGGCCTAGGGATTTGGGCCCATTCGACTCATATAAGGCCTCTGGATTGAGGCCCATTGGATATACATTTGGGGGTCCAATTGGTGTGGCCCATTTGATACATATTAGACTCATGTGACTAGGTCCAATTGGTGCAATCCAAGGCCCACGGGTTTAACCCATTGCAATGCACTTAAGGCCCATTGGTTTGGCCCATTTCTGTGGCCCATCTGATGAATAAGAGCCCATAAGCTATGGCCCATTTGATATATATGTAAGGCCCAGTGGGAGGAACATAAGGTCCATTGCAATGTGTAAACCCAATACCGATTATGTAGCGGTGTTTTAAGAAGATCGTACCTGAGAAACAATGTTGGTTTGACGTCCACGTTGCGAGTCTAATGTTGGTTGGATGTCCACATTACGACTCTCCTTGGGTCCATTGTTGGGCCGTACTTATCATATTTAGACCGTCCAGGACCATCTGCATATTAAGATAGTTCATTTCATTATACCATGACTAATACAGTTTCATGATTCATGATCATACGCATCATACGTATGCTTGTTATGAGGATTGACTGATCATAGCATTTGCCTTCGGGCAGGTTGTTTATGGGCTCCCGATTAGGCGGTGCTGCCCTACACGAGCGCACGGTATGCGCAGGATTGGTTGCATGACTGGATGGCGTGATTCATGCATTCCGCATTAGTGTGATATGGTCGTTGTACGCCCTAGCGACATCAGGGCCGTAGCCTCCACAGACGCATCGTGGTTGGCAGGATTGGATACCGGAAATCTTGACTTACATGGGGTACTATAGATATCCCTGGGTGAAACTCCCTAAACCCTTATGGTACCAAGAGGTTGCTCCAACGTCTAGACCGAGTGGGTAGATGAGCGTTGAGTGCCGAATACCAGACGGTTACGCTCTCCACTGTGTCGTGGTCGGTTGGAAGGGGGTGCGGCCTTACCCGCCCGAGAGTAGGGGGCAATGCTAGGCTGAGTTTGACCAGCTCGAGGAATGGGTCCGCTATCGACGAGTCGCGCCCGATATTGGCAGACGGATAGTGTGGTCTCTTCCACTTACCTTATTGCGCGTGATGTGGCGGCAATCTGGTTTAGAGTGTACTAGACCCCGGTGATATTCCATACTTTGAGCTGTACTGATATGTGGACATTGATGAGGATCTGTATGCTTGAGTTGCATTGCATATTGCATGGCCTTGGGATGGCCGATACCATTCATGTCTTGCATTGCATAGCCTTGGTACGGCTCATGACGTTTTGGTTCCATCTGCATATTCCGCATTACTCTGACATTGCATTCATATTACTACCTTGCGCACACACTTTCACCACCCTCTAAGCTTTCTGTAAGCTTATGCACGACCGTTGCGTGCAGGTGACGTTGGACTGCAGCAGCGTTGAGGCAGGAGCGCGTTGCTGATCATTTTGGAGTTTTCTGTTATTTGCCATTGTATTTCCCTTTATGCTCATTGTACTTGTAAAAAAATTTTTGATCATAGTGGAAATGTAATGGAGTGCTTGGTTGTTGTTTGTGGGTTATGCCTTTGGTTATGCTTATTACGAAACAAACTGGTATTTGAAATCCTCCTCGTAGCATCCCAGGATCGGAACCTGGCGAATGGGAGCTAGGTGCCGAGAATGGGGTTCTACGGAGGCTGTCGGCGCCGGATTCGGCGATCGGGAATTTTGTGAGCCCGGTTTCCGAGTTTGGGGCGTGACACGCGGTCACTACGGGGAGGCTTGTCACCCCAGCATAGGCCGACAGCTCGAACACAATGTTCCATTCCACTATGTCTGGCTCACGAGTCAGTGGATCGGCTTCAAATGGTTAGTAATGTGCTATAATGGTTGAGGGTATTCCAGGTTCCATACATATGTAAGCAAATAGGGTTAACAGACAAGGTTGGTCAGTAAGTAGACTAAACTGCACAAGTTTAGGCACGTATGTGATAGACGACATCAGGTGCGAGCAACCCATATAGTTTAACTACTGTCGCCCACACGTACTCGCCCAAATCCATGGGTTAGCCTCAGGATAGTCCTACCAACGGAACCACTTTCGCTCTCCTCATATTCTTGACCAACCCAAGAGTTTGGATGGTGATGCATAACATGTCAACTAACAGGGTTATCAACTAGCATAAACATCATCATGTTCTCATATTTCTCAACATACAATTCATATTTTCCTAGCAAGCGAAGCTAGCAATATCAAGAACAAGATGCCTATGTGTTGTGTGAGTTAGTTAGGAAGTTAAACACTTCCTACATCTCATAGAACTAAAATACACAAGAATCAATAAATCATATATGCTATAAGGCAACATCATATGAGAAATCAAGCAAGCCATAAACATGTAATCATCCGTTTGTACTAAACCATGTGAGAGGCAAGAACAACATCATATGAGAAAATCAAACAAGACATACAATTCCATGCAATTCCAAACAAACCAAACAATTTCTAGGTTTTCTCTAGATTCTCCAAATGCATCATCCATGCAATCAAAATCATTACACTCATACTACAATTGGTGCTAGGCCATCTAAGGATAATAGTCCGCACCTATAGTCGTTGAAGACTTAAAAAATGACCTACGAGTGTGGATTTTGGGGTTGATCGGCCGAAATCACTAAAGTACACATTTGCATGCTAGAATTTCATGTAAATCTCTTCTCAACACAAGGGTTTTAAGAAAATGGATGAGGGATCTTACCTAGATGATCAACGGAAGCGATTCTTATGGTGGTAGCGTAAGGTTTTCTTAGAGAAGAGGTAGGGAGTGACAAGATTGGATTCCATTGGGCCCCACCTCGATCTAAGGTCCATCCTTGCTCTTCTTCACTCTCTCTTTCTTCTCTCCTTGCTCTCTTGCTCTCTCTTTACTCCCTTAGTGGTAGTAGATGTGGTGGGAATTATGAGATAATAAGTTAGGGTTTTATTTCTTAGACTTGGTCCCCTTAGCCTTTAGTTTACATAAATTCTCAAAATGGCCCTCTAGGACTCCCTATTAATTTTTGTGCGGCCCAAACATCCCCTAGGCTACCAAATTTTGTGTGTAGGTGTCTCATGGCCCGATGAGGGGCCATGTAAAATTTGAGAATAAACGGATGAACGGATATGGGGTTTGATCATACGGTTCTGACCTTTAAATGGCCCTGTGGAGTCCCTTTTGGTTGTTGGAGAGTTTTGGTGGCCTTCTGGCCATGAAAATTATAGGATAGGTGCTCCATGGCCTGATGAAGGGCCATGCAAATTTTGGGAATGATCGGATATGGGATTTGGTCGTACGGGTTCGATTTGCTATCAACAGTCACCATTCCACGATCGGATCCCAGATTCTGTGGACGGGTATAGAAAAATACATTAGACATTTACCGTAAATGTAGATGAGATCCGACAGCTAGAAAGTCAAAAATCTCAGTTTTATTTATAAGTGCCAAATTTCAATTCTGTCCTTCAGTGGGTTGCATTTGATAAGTGTTGCTGGAACAGCATGGATAATTAATTCCTGGGTATCCACTGAGTCCGTGGTCCGCGATGGACCACAAGCCCAGTGAGATCTTCGGTTCCTTAAAATTTTAAATTTTTCTGACCTCCCTTAGTCGGTATATGGCCCGCACGGGCTGTTGTTAAGTGTAAACGGGTCATCTGGCTTGACGGCCCGCACTTGGTCCGATCATGACCAGACTGGTCTACTCTAATGGGCTAGCATAGGTTAATTAACTTGTTGTACCCTACCACGAGTAATTTGAACGAACGATCCTGCGGCAAATCCTACGTGGAAGACTCAGGACACAGTTCTGGTTGGACAAGACATTACAATCCATGTAAATCAACGCCGTCCAAACATTTTCTATGTAAATCAACGATTAAAAATCATTGGTTAGTCACTCAGATATAATCTTGTGCTTATGGCCCATCTGAGACTTGGAATTTCATGATTTTTGGGCAAAGCATATATTTTAGTGGGCTTATCACAACCATTGTGTCAAAAATTATATATCTCACTAATTAGAGATATTAAAGTTGATTTAGTAATTAAATTCAAACCCCTATAAATATACCATGCATAGGTACTTTTGGATTAAAGTTGACTCACACTCCTGGGTGCCAAACACACTGGGAGGATTTCAAATCTAGGGGGATCCGAATTAATGCTCCTAAATAAGCCCTTATTGTTGTCACGGTGTGGTTCACTTGAGCTTCGGATGTACTTTGATTTTAGGCTCATGCTCTAAACTAAGTTGGTAAAATTGATGAGTAACGTAGATATGTTGGGATTTTGTCCTGCGAAATCACACAGATTTGGATCTAAGATAACAATTCAAGTGTAACATCCTGGATTTTCACTGTTTTGGATTTTCAAAAATCTTTGAAAATTTTTTAATTAACTTATATTATCATTTACTGACCATTAACACTCAACGTTAGCTTATACATAAGTGGTCCAATCTGGTCATGATCAAACCGTGTGCAGGCCATCAAGTCAGATGATCGGTTAGTACTCGGCGATAGCTTGTGCAGGTCGTGCAGTAGCCGAGGAAGGTTAGAAAAATTTAAAAATTTGAAAAAGCATAGATCTCTCTGGACTTGTGGTCCATTGAGGACCACAGACTTAGTGGACACCTAGAAGTAAACTATTCAGGCCGTCCCAATGGCACTTGCCAAATGCAACCCACAAATGGCAGAATTGGAATCTGGCACGGGTAAATAAAACTGAAATTTTAGGCATTTCAGCCGTCAAATTTTTTCTAAATTTACGGTAAAGTTCTAATGTATTTGTCTATGCTCACCCACAAAATCTGGGTCCCGATCGTGGCACAGTGATCGTTGATCACAAATAGGACCCGTATGACTAAATTTTATATCCGATCGTTTTCAAATTTTGCATGGCCCTTCATTGGGCCATGAAGCACATATTCTATAAGTTTCATGGCCAATGGGCCACCAGAACTACCCCAACAACCGGAATGGACCCCACAGTGTCATTTAAAGATTGGAACCCTATGATCAAACCTCATATCCGTTCATCCGTTTGATCTCAAACTTTGCATAACCCCTCATTGGACCATGAGACACCTACATACCAAATTTGGTGGCCAACGAAGTGTTAGGGCCACCCCTAAGCCAATATAGAGTCCTAAAGGGCCATTATGGACATTTAGGAAAACTTAAGGCCAAAGGGTCCAACTCTAGGAAATAAAGCTCTAGCTCTTTCATAACTCCCCCTTTATTACTCCCACCAAAGAGAGAGAAGGGAGAGAAAGAGAGTAAAGTGAAAAGAAGGAGAGTGTGAAGGAGAACAAAGGTAGACCCTAGATCAAGGTGGGGCCAAGGAAACTCAATCTTACAACTCCCTACCTCTTCTCCAAGAAGAAACCCACTATTATGACTGCCCATTCATCCGTTAATCCTCTAGGTAAATCCCTTATCCCATTTTTCTTAAAACTCATGTGTTGAGAAGGGATTGACATGAATTTCTAACATGCATGTGCTTGTTTTAGGGATTCCAGCTGATCGACCTGAAAGCCCTCATTCCTAGGTCATTTTCTTAGCCTCCAGCAATCCATAGGTGCGGACTATTATCCTTAGGTGATCTAACACCAATTTTATTATGAATCTAATGATTTTGATTGCATGGATGATGTATTTTGGAGAAGCTAGAGACACCTAGGAATTGCATGTTTGATTTGAATTGTATAGAATTGTATGTCTTTTTGATTTTCTCACATGATGTTGCTCTTGCCTCTCACATGGTTTGTTACAATGCATGACGACATGATTATGTCTTACTTTATTTCTCATATGATGTTGCCCTATAGCATGTACGACTTATTGATTCTTGTATATTTTGATTCTATAAAATGTAGAAAGTACTTAACTTCCTCACAAACCCACACAACTCACATACACTTTGTTTCATGATAATGATAGCTTGCTTGTTAGGAGTATCTGATTCGTATGATTGAGATGTATGAAAACATGATATTGTTATGCTAGTTAATAACCTGGATTGTTGGCATATCATGGATCACCATCACACCCTTGGGTTAGTCAGGAACATGAGGAGAGACGGTAGTCTCATCAGTAGGACTACACTAGGGCTTAACTCGTGGGTTGAGCGGGTGTACGGGTGACAGTAGTTCGACTACATGGGTTCCTTGTACCCGGTGTTGCTCGTCACGTGCTCGCCTGACTCATGTGGTCTAGCTTACTTACTAACCAACCTCATTTTATAACCCTGTTTGCTAACATATGTATGAAACCTGGAACACCCTACAACCGTTGTAGTCTATCGATAACCAAATTGAAACTGGTCCACCACCTCGTGAGCTGGGCATGGTGGAATGGGACATTGTGTTCTAGTCGTCGGCCTACGCCGGGGTGTCACGCCTCCCTATAGTGACCGCGAGCGATTCCTTTCTCTCGGCACTCCCCATGTGCTTAAAGTTGGGGATGGAGAACCCAACGGGATCAAAGACTGCGGGGTCTCGGCCTCACACGTTGGGAGGCCTTGACCTTGCAACTAGTTTGGGGCATTTGATATGTGGGGTATATCAGATTCTCTAATGTGTTAGATGAACAAACTTAACTAAGAACTCAGCTAACACTATCGCATTGCATCGCATTAGCTAGGGTGATGACTCGGTAGTCGAGGTCGCTCTGAGAGAGTGTTGGTCATAAGCGATCGTTAGATGGAGTCGCTCGAGGGAGTGTTGTGGCGAGGGCATGCATCATATCATTTGTCATGCATGCGTTTTAATAAGATTAGTTATGTACTTATGAATGATTGCTTTTCATTAAATTCATAATATAATTGATGATTGTTACAACTTAAGAATAATAACACCACTGAGTTGATCACTCACTCCACTCTAGAACGGTGTTTTAAAACACCAATCAGACTCGCCCGTAGATGCAGGTGATGCAGGGTACGAGGACCCTGACGGTGCTAGCCTCGAAGAGGAAGACGAGTTCTCCTACTTTCAGTTGATGAGCGGGTCTTCACCGACTCGGTAGATGGGGCGTTGGATCTCTGAGCAGTGGACTCAGCGTTATTCTTTTGGACGTACCATTTTTTTACAATTTTGTTGGGCAGCACCATGTACGACCCATCTATATTTTTAGACCTATATATATATATGTCTGACTTCTTTTCATTTCAATTAACGTATCGTGAATGTGATTTATGTTCTAAGTAATTCTAGACTGCACATTTAAATCTGATTAAACACAAATTAATAAAAATCGGATATAAGTGATGTCCTGGAACTCGAGAGTCGAGCGTATGCACGACCCTCGATTTCAGAGCGTTACATCAAGAGCACCAAGCAATCACAAGAAACACATATATTTAATGTAGAAAACCCTTACCAGAAAAAACCACAGCACAAAACGACAGGAAATTCCATTATAAAAACACAGATGATAAAGATAAATGACTTATCCGGCTTTAGCAATCTTCAAACCTCACATTTTCTTCACTCCTTGAAACCCTAGAGCCCCTTTAGAAACCCTAGAACCATTTTGGAAATACTTAGACATCTTAGAATAGCTCCTAGTCCCATATACATGCCTATTTATAGGTTTAGAAAGAAACTTAAGCAAAATTGAAAATAAAATTTGTAGAATCTATATTTCTATAAACAAATCTGTGTAAACCTTCGATGACATCGAACTAGCTTCGATGTCATCGAAGAAGGACAAAACTTGTCCAATGACTGGATCCTAAAAATACCATTAAATTCAATTTCATGGAATTTGCTTTGATGTCATCGAATTATCTCGATGACATCGAGGCTGGTTCGATGTCATCGAACAGATGAACTGCATGTTCAAGACATCTGCCAATAACAAGATAAGACACGTGCATCATGAGTTTGCCCTTTACACAATCATTGTTCATAAACCTCTTGGATTGTGTTGGCATCTTGTATGTTTTTTTTTTTTTTTCCTGAAATCAAAATTTTCAATTCAAATCATGTTTACAAACCTCAAAATGAGAGTGGATTGTGTACCAAGTAACTAGCATTGAGTAAACTTAAAATTCAAATCATGTTTAGCAACTTCAAAATGAGTTTTCCCATCCCATGTTTCCTGTGGTATTGCCTACAGCGTTTTGGATTCTGGGTTGAGTTGGCGCAGCTGATGCCGTAGAGACATCACAGCGGCCCCACAGAGCTTAGGAAATCAGCATCTAAGTTCACCTTTCTCTCTCACATGTAATAGTCTCCCACCTCTATTGAGATATGAACCCTTCCTTAAGTGGGCCGTGAAAGACAACCTAGAGCTGACTCACCACATATCTGGCCTGGTTTATGGTCAATGTACTTGCACGGTGGGCCCAACTGATACACCGTCCGAGAACTCGCACGTGCCACACTAACACATGTGAGGAGAGTAGGATTTGAGTGGCCATCACACCGTACCATTTCCTACAGGTGGGCCCCACAATTCAGTTACCAAACCTCTGTTACCCATGCACGCAATCTGCGTCCCTTTTCGAGGTCCAGCGTCCAGCAACTGTCTGCTTCTATTTCTTTTTTCTATTTTACTGTTAAAAAATGAGGACCGTTCATTTGCAGTCTCGAATGTTCTATGAAGTTCAAAACTATCCATAGATCAAAACCGTTTCTCTGGTGGGCCACCATTTTTATATACAATTTACCCAAAATAAGAATTTTTGGACGGTGCTATGGCTCTAAGCATGGTCAGATCAGTTCTCTAAATCAAATTAGAAAACATGCACACAAAGAATGAACGGTCATTGTCATCTTATCCTGGAATATTCATCTAATACATTCGATCCACATAATAAAATACCGATTCAATTCTCTCGATCGCCAGAAATATTTTTCCACGTGTACGGTGAGGATGAAGCTGTACATAACTTCCATGGAACGACATGCATAGTATCATTTTCTCCTTACAAAAAAGACGACGCTGAGATTGGTAGAGAGGCTGGCGGTGTTTTAAAGTCAATGTCGTTTAGCTGTTGGGGAGATGATGCCGTCAAGGTAACGGAGTTACTAAAAAGTCAGAGGAAAAAACAAACGGCGTTTACCGTCCGTTTTCTCGGGAAGCACGGCAAAACGTTGCCTCCGTGCCGTTACCGTTACTTCCCCGAACAGTAGCTTTCCCACTCAGATTGTGACTCGCCGATATTTTGAAAATATCGCGATAAATATTAGACATGTTATCGAGATATTTTAAAAATCTCGGATAATTTGCAATATCGCTTTAGCATCGAGATATTAACACGAAAAAGTAAAAAATAAATTAAGAGTATGTTATGTGTGTGTGTATATATATTATTTAAAATTTATTTAATAAATTAAATAAATGATTTTTGTATTTTTATTTTAACGAGATTTCCCCTCGATAATACCCGAGAAAAAACTCAAATTTCAACATATCGCGAGCGGAGAACGGAATTTTTTACCATGCCACGCGGCCAGACAGACAAGCGGCTGCGTCTGTCCGTCGGCACTGTTTCGTTGCATTCTAGCTTCCCTCTCCAGATCTTCAAGCGCCAAACATAAACGCATGATACTTGATAATGTTCTTGTATTTGGAGCTGAAACATTCATCAAATTAATAAATTCAAATTCAGTTATATTATTTAATATTTAATTTGGATCACCAATCGATATATTTTTTATATTCACCGTCCATTTGATGAACATATACGGTACATATAATAAGCTCTAAAAAATTAATATTTTCAAATATTAGCTTGCGAAAACTATATGAACGTTCCAGATCACGTACAAGTGTGACCAACCGGTATGTGAAGTGCGTGGATCTTTAGCACTTGAAGATTAGGCGTTTGGAATTATTGTTCCTACTATTGATTATTTATTACGACGACAGTAAAAAAAAACAGTAAGACGGCAGACACGATTCCCGCGATTTTGACGATTTCCGAGAATGTCGTTTCCGTACGGTTTCGTTTCCTCGGCAAAAGATCGGATTCCGGGATTTGCCGTCGTGAGTCGACTCGGGAGATTCACTTCTGACTCGACGAGCCATCGCTAACTCCCTATGTGGGTCTCATTCAAATGTCCTTATTACATCCGCTTTGTCTATCCATTTCCTCAGTTCGTCTCAGGACCTCAGATAAAAACATCAGATAGATTCAAAATTCAAGTGGGCCACACCCTATAAAGAAAATAGATTGAACGGCCGCCATTGAAAATGTCAGAAGTTTTGGATTAGACTGGTATTTGTGTTTTCACTTCATCCTGAGGGCCTGTTTGGCCGGGCAGATCTCATGGTATTAAGAGGGACTGGATCAATTTTAAGGTAATGATGGTGGTGTCAGTGAATTGTCTTAAGATCCATGGGATTGCTTATATCCGGGGACAAGTTCACTGGGTCAGTTTGGTATGCCCCACATATCCTGGGATTTTACCTTCCAATCCATTCAACCGAGGGATAGGATCAATTTTAAGGTAATGATGGTGATGTCAGTGGATTGTCTTGAGATGCATAGGATGCTTATATCCTAGGACAAGTTCACCGGATCTGTTTGGCTCGTCATGCCTATCCAAGGATATTGCCGATCCCATCCCTCGTAATACATGGGATCTGCCTGGCCAAACAGGCCCTGAAGAAAATAGTGTTATGAATGGATTACAAGGTATATAAATGCCATGGTGGGCCTCAAGAAGGTTCCAATGGTGGAAGTTTCATCCCCATTATTTCTTGCTGTGTTCTTATGATACATTGAAATTGATGTATATATGGATGTCACAAGATCATACCAGTGGACCCCACAAGGCTGCTCTTTTTTTTTTTGCTTTTTTTTTCAACACACGCACACACACCCCACACACTCACGCTGGTGGAATTTCACCACCTATAGGCACTCGAACCCTTGATCAGGAGTTGAAACTCTAAGAGTCTACCACCCGAGCAGACCTTGATAGAGTTTTAGTATGTTTTTGTTATTTTAATGAACATTTTTGGCTTTTCTCAAGAATCTATCGCATTGCACTTGTTCTTGAATAGAGTTGGGCGGATTTAGTGGTACCATCGAACATTGATGTAGACAAGTTGAGGTTGAGTAGCTTTGATAGTGTAGAACTATAGTTTTTTTATCAGATCGGTCTGATGCAGCCCTAACTACACTGGGTTCATCCGATCTTAAAACCATTCCTATAAGGGACTTAAATGCTAGCCATTTAACAATACTAGCCATAAAAAAAATGGTATTTTTTTTTTCACTTAGTTATGGAATGTTGATCCCTTTTTAAATTTTTATTTCTATTGACACATGGAAAGATGTGAGGAGTAGGATTGTAAAGTATACAAAATGTTGAATTCAAAAGGAATTCAAAAGGTTACTTTTGAATTCACCAAATAAAAGAGAGAATTTGTAATTTTATTAATCAATAATGCCCAGGCTTATAATTACATCACTTATAAAGGAAAGCAAAAACTCTACTAAGAAGTCATAATTCAATTAAATTAGAATATACCCGAACTACTAAAATTTACTAAAAATAAAAAGTCATAATTTAATCATGTCAAATGATTTCTAGCAAGATTAGAAGTAATTCATAAAAAATTACATATACTAAAACTCCAAAACAAATAAGATACGCCTACACTAAAACTTAATAAAAATAGTAAGTTTTTTCAAAAACTATGATTTTGAATTGAAATGAAATGTTTTCCTAAGATACGAAATGAATTTTTCGATCTAAATGTGCTTAGGGAATAACTCCCTCGTTCTAGGTCAGATTAGGGTGATCTAATTATTTGTTGAAAAGATAATTTAATACACTGTCAGATGGAATTTGAATCATCTTATTTGAATACTATTTTTTTTAACACACACACACACTTGTTCACTCCCCAAGTGCAGGGTTGTGATGTAGTAATAACTCGGTAAGACCGAGGTCGAATCCCAAGGGACTGAAACTTGTACGTTATCTAAAACTAACCAGAACTAGAACTAGATTAAGATGAAATCTAAACTAAATGTAATTTGAGAAATAATGGTGAAATAATTATATAAACTTGAGAGAAATCAGGAGAAAAGGAAACTAGGGATTCAGAGGATCCACTTGTAGAGATCAGGGAGAATTTATGCTTGCATCAAAAATCATGGAAATTACTGAACTGCCGTTGATCTAGTTTTCAAATAGATGAAAGGTGTATGAATTAGAATGGATTCCATCACCAAACCATGCCCACAGACTATGGCAAACAACAGAATTAAACTAATTACCAACCAATCATATGTATGAAGGTTAAGAAGGGTACCGTCATCCAACCATGCCCAGGAGACTATGGTGAACAACAGGGCTTCCTAACGTCATAAACATTAAAGAGAATGGGAATATTAAAAGTCATTGCAGACCCATTGTAATTTCAGTCACAATAGACCATTAAAAACCTAAAATATTTCCATTAAAATCAAACTAAAACCAACTTCAATTCAAAAATTAAAATTAAATTAAAAGCATATAATCTCTCATCTCACTACAAGCTTCACCTCCTAGCCCTAGCTAGGAGGATTTAGCCTGCCATGGATGGGCTCAATCCAAATAAATAAAGAGAAAAAGAAAAGGAAAAGAAAAGGGAAAGAAAAAAACCAAGCTCCTCTCTCTCTCCTCTGACCACGTTCAAACCCAAGCTCGAGCCCTCTGTTCTTCCTCCCCAGACCTGAATGAATGCTCCCCACGTCCAAAACCTCTTTTTATAGCTGCTGGAAGGCTGGAGTCAGTGACAGAGTTGTAGCAGGACACGGAGTGCACTTTTCGCAGCCAAGTTCGGTGCCTCGAAACACGCCACTTTCCTTGCTCAAATTCCAAAAAAACACCGTCCCTTAGTACTTTCTTGGGTCCTCTACATGATAGACGGTTCAGATCTACCATATGATCAAAGATGGTGGGCCAAAACCGTCCGGAAAAGTCAGTTTTCGCGGATGTGCGAAACCTTTCGCACCATTTCGCTGTTGTGGTCGGTGGGCCCCACAGAAGCATTTTCTGGAAAATCCACCCCGTCCATTGGATTCAGAACGAAATTTCAGTCAAGAATGGGTGGTTTTGAACGTCCATTGACGTGGCCCAGAGAAGAAATCACAAAAGAATCAGTTTTGAACGTTACCGAGCAGCCCTTTTGTGGCCTCTGTATCTCACACGTGTGCATGCATGGGTGAAAAGTGACAACATGGTTTTGTAGTGCTCGCGGCTGTCTACACGGTGGACGGTTCGGATTAAGCTTATGGGGCACGTGTGGGGCCCACATCTGATCGCAAAAACGGCCAGCGGCCGTGCGTTACGCGGTGCGTAAGTGGAATTTTCTTACGCTGTGATGATCAGTGGGGTCCACTTAGCTTTCTTTTCGAAAATCCACATCGTCCATTAGCTTCAGGACGAAAAACCGTTCGGGAAGGGGTGTTTTTGGAGCATTTTCGGTGTGGCCCATAGAATTTTCTATTCCGCCGTCCATTCTGCGATTGACGGTGCTTTCGACGCTTACTTTTGCATGAGACCGAAAAGAAAGCTTGAAGATGATTACGACCCACACATGGACGTGTTGAACGGTTCGGATCAGTCATCTAGGCCATGAGTGGGGCCCACTAAAAAAAAACGGACGGACAGCGTAAACGCTGTCCGTTTTTTTCGCAGCTGGGAGAGGAAGACGGGTCAGCGTATGCTGACCCGTTTTTGGTTTTTTGGTGCACGGCGGCTACGTGTGCATTATGTATGCACACGTGTATATACAGGGCCCACTGTGATGTTTCTCAGAAATCCAAACCATCCATTCATTTTGACATATCATTTTAGCTGTTGGGAATAAAATTGAGGCAGTTCCAGATATCAGGTGGGCCGCAGATCGCAGATTCATGGGCTGATTTGTCTGTTTGGTCACTTCCCGAAATCTTCAATGGCTGAAATTTTATATGTACGGTTAATTTATGGTTCTCAGGCGACGTATGAAATTTCGAGCCGAACGGATGGTGGGAACCTTGTGATCTTGCATTCTGGACGTCCTTCAGGCCACTTGAACTTCAATTTCTAACTTTTCTCGAATTTCTAACCGTGTATATTTGTCAATCTTGGTCCCTTGGAGTGTGTCCCTTGCCTTTGGCGTCATCAGATCGTTAAATCTCAACTTTTAACATCTTTTTTCCATCCATGCTCATAAAATCACTTTGCCACATAAGAATGAGAAAACGAGCCATTAGACAGCATTATATTCGTAAATCTAGACAATATCTGGGGTCTAATATACAATATTTGACCCTCAACAACACACACACCCCCACACACTCACGCCTTAGTGGGATTTCACCACCTATGGGTACTTGAACCCTTGACCAATTGTTGAAACTCCTGAGAGTCTACCACTGGAGTAAGAGTAAAGACCCTCATTTGAATACTATTTGCTTATTCAAAAGTATGCTCAAATTTTATAATATTGTTAGATCGTGTTCACACTTGTTTCCAGCATCAAGCGACCCATAAAAAACTATCATAACTCTTTCTTTTTTGTTTTCTCTTTTCTTTTGTTCTATCTATTTATTGGTAAAAGATTTATCTATGCAAAAGAATTAAAGAAAGGGAAACTCATTTTCTGATGTGAGTGGATTAGATGTTGCCCCAACTTCACCTAATGCAATGTGCCTTTTATCATGAGGCCCACTTTAATGTAGTTATTTTATATCCACGTCATGCATTCATTTTGCCATATCATTTTAGGCTACATGCTTAATAGTGAAGCAGATCCAAATCTTATGTGGACCATACTATAAGAAACAACGGTGATTGAACATCCCACACTTAAAACTTCTTATGGCCCACCATAATTTTTCTCTAATGTTTATTTTTCATCCAACTTGTTTATAAGTTCACATGAACCTTGATGAAGTGATCAAAACAAAAATATCAACTTCATCTAAAACTTTTGTAGCTCATTATAAGTTGTTAATGGTTTATCTCAACTATTTGCTATGGCATGGTTCACCTAAGACTTGGATTTGCTTCTTTTTTAGGCTCATGACCTAAAATAATATTAAAAAAAATAAATTAATGGACAATGTGTATATAGAATCCATGAACAAAGGAGGCCCCACAATAAGGGCGTGACCGTCTTGGGTGAGGCGGGGTCACACTTAATACTTACCTTTTCTGAGATGCATAAAAAATTGAAAAATAAAAATAAAAAACTAAATAAATGTGTATAAATAGAAGAGTTTATTAGAAATTGATGACAAAAAAACATACCATTA
Source organism: Magnolia kwangsiensis (assembly GCA_037074715.1). Classification (NCBI taxonomy): domain Eukaryota; kingdom Viridiplantae; phylum Streptophyta; class Magnoliopsida; order Magnoliales; family Magnoliaceae; genus Magnolia; species Magnolia kwangsiensis. The sequence goes on along the minus strand of CM073578.1, from coordinate 6,389,618 downwards.
ATGTACAAATTTTCGAAAAATGGAATCCTTGCATAGCCATATAAAAAGATAATGTTTTGAAAAGCAATGCTATTTAAGCACTCTTAAGATTCAGTGGGTATACATTAGCTAAATATCCTATAAACAATGCCATTATTACAGTAAAATGTAACTGATATTATTGAACAAGTAAAACAATTATAATCATTATCCATTTCCTTTATTAATTAGTGAAGCAAACAAATCCTGATATAATCGTACCAATCCCATCGGACCCAGTGGCAGTCACCAAATGGCTAAGATCATCTAACATGAATCCAACAATATGAAATAGCATTTCTTTGGACTCAAATTGTTTGTTACTCTTGTTTAAAGTGATCCTTGATACATGAGCTAAGAAATTGTACACGTGGCATACAAGCAAATCAAATTAAAACAGTCCCAACTTGCAACACCCAACCTATATGGATCATGAACCCAAACACAGACTAATTTGATTGGCAAATTAGCTGATTGGTGGACATCTCTTGGCCGTTTGTAATGAAAAGGGTCCAAGAATCAGAGGTTAGGCTGTTTCAACCTTGTGCAATTTCTAAGTACTTGAATATCAACCATCCTAGTCTGCCAGAGTATAAAATAATGTAAGGAGAGAAGAAAAACAAAGAAATTGTGTGTCAGTAGATAAAAAAGGGAGGGTGAAAATATCAACTCCCTCATGGTAACTAGTAAAAAGGGAAGGGTGATATAGTAATTTTGTGCCGATTTTTTAAGTTGGCCACGATCCAAGTCGTTCTCTTTTGGCGATTTTTTAACTGTTGTGGTTGACCTTTACGATTTCCAAAACCATACACGTGCGAAGTGCGTTGCAAGCGCGCGAAATTCAAAAGGTTCTCTGTTGGGAAATTGGCGGGAATAATTTCTTTATTCAGGAGGATAGTTGTTCTATACAGTTACCTTCCCTGCTTACACGTGTAAATCGTTTCTGTGATCCAGACGGTTGTTCTGGTGGACCATAGAGCGGATGGACCATACCAAAAATGAAGATGATCGTAGTCTGTGTGGTACTAGCCTTTTAGTGGTCTGTAAAAGAAACGGCAGAGATGCAATCCATCTTTAACCGTCAAGACTCACCACTACTAGATACTCACTGGTTATTTTCTCAATCGATGATATTTTTCTCCTATATCCCATCCACATGGTGGCCTACTAGATCAACGGTTAGGATCACCATAGATGTTTGCCAGTTGTACAGTGTAGAGCAAATGCATACAAATATGTGCACCAAACCTGCATTTTCCACAATTTTCTATTTTGGATATCTGCATCACAACTAATAGCCTTGATGTATCTCTTCATCCACGCCGTCCGTGCGTTTTATCATATCATTTTAAAGTATGAACCTAATAATGAGGTAGATCCAACGCTAAAGACGGTCACGCCATAGTTTGGAAGGGAAACGGATTGGCTACTTCCCCTGACACCAGCCAATGGCTGATGGTCGGTGCTCTGTGGGCCCCACCATGATGTATTTGTTTCATCCATGCCGTCCATTTATTTTTAAAGATCATTTTAAGATATGTGACCAAAGATGAGGTATATATCAATCTCAAGTGGACTACATTACAGGAAACAGTTTTGAATGAGTATCGACCATTAAAAACATTTTAGGGGTCATAAAAGTTTTGGATCAAGCCTATTTTTGTTTTTTCCCTTCATCTGGGCCTGTATGACCCAATCAACAGATTGGATGTCAGATAAACAGTACAGTAGGCGTTAGGAGGATTTTAATGGTGGATATCCAATAACTATTGTTTTCATCTGGTGTGATCCACATGAGATTTATATCTCTCTAATTTTTTGCATAATGTACTAAAATGATCTTTAAAAATGTATGAACGGAATGGATGAATGGACAGCCCAGATCTTCAACTAAATTGGGTGGCTGGGTCGGGCTCCATCTAGACCAGGCTCACGCTCTGTGTAAGAGCTCGTTGGCCAGGCCAGCTACAAGGGCATTTTTGTCATATATCATGAATGGTGGGGCACACTTAATGAACAGCCCAGATCTTGCATAGGCTCGTGCTCGGCCGTGTATAAAGACTATGGTCCGGGCTCAGGTCAGCCCGAGTCGAGCTCAAGCCCAGGTTTCACTTTGTGGGCCGGATTTAAATCTCGGTTCCCGGCCCAGCCCAGTACTTAACCAAAGGAAATTTAGGATTCTGAACTAAGGTTGCACCGTTCATTTCTTAAAATTGGATCCATGATCTAGTAATCCAGACCGTTGATTTTATTGTGTCTATCTTGGATGGACCATAGAGGAAAATTTTTTTATTTAATAGAGTAATCCAGACCTTTCTATTTGCGGCAAACAAATCAACGGTCATGATGAAGATCCAACAACTGTCCATTTTCTACTAAAGAAGGCTGAAGCTTGGTGGGTTCATTCATGACGAGATGGAACAGACCAATGGTCTGGATTTCCGTACCATGGCCCACATCTTTTCATAATCTGCACAGGTTTTTAATTTATGATAAGTGGGACACATGGTTCAATAATCCAGACCATTGGTCTGGTTATTCCCAAACTAAGAAGAAGAATATCCCAAAAATATACCAGATTAGAAGATTAAAGTGACCAATATTTTGTACTGTTTTCAATTGAATGTGGACCGTTATGTTATTGATCACTACCTGCATCCCATCAATTGAAGGGTTAAGATTGTTCCATTAAACAGAATTTTGAAACATAGTATAGCCATTTGGACTGGGCGTGTTTGACCCTGGCCTGGCCCATTTAGGTCATGGTTTCAAGACTCCAGTAACTCTCATGCAACTCGCTCGAGTCGACTCGGGCCTGGTCGGACCAGATCTGGTTCAATGCCCGAGTCATCAACAAGTCACCTTCAACTCGGCGATTCGGGGCAATTAACCCCTGACTTGGGTGCGTTGCGACTCGACCGAGTCGATCACGAGTGGCTGAGTCAACTAACCATGATCGACGGTCCTAGTCGAATCCAATGCTACGACAGAAGTGGGCCCGATTAGCCCTTGCCGATCAATGTCCAAGAATCTAGATTTTTACCGATGCTAAAGTCCTGTGGGCTAGGCATGGGCACGAGTCTTGAGACCCAATAGTTTGGGCCTATGTTTCTGTATGCACAAAGACCTAACATGATGGCCCACCCAAGCTGGACTCGCTTTAATGATACTTGAAACGAATACTTGGATGGTCCCATTCCCATACACCCCCAGTTATAGCTGTCAAGGGACCAGACTAACCCTTAGGGCTTGGGCCTGACCCGCTTCATGTGGGTCCAATTAATGGGCCTAGGCCTACGGTGGTGTCTGTATGACATCTAGAGCTGTGCATGAGCTGAATCAAGTCGAGCTTGGCCTAGCTCAGCTCGGCTTGACCAACAGGCTACCCCAGTTCAAACTCGACTTGGCTTGGTCTTTGAGCTTGACTAGGTAGCTTGGCTGGGCCAGCTTGAGCCAAGTTCGAGCTTAATTTTTCGAGCCAAGTTAGATTTTGAGACAACGAGCTAAGTTCAAGTCTAGGTTTTAGAATTTTATATATATATACAAAACATTTATATTATGCGAAATTGATCAAAGTTGAATCGATTCAAACCAGGTCAAGTTTGAGTCAAGTTATGAGCCAAGTCGAGTCAAGCTTGGTCTAGCTCAGACTCAAATTGAATTTTTTTAAAGCTAAAAAAATCAGCTCAACTTACCTCAAACAGAATTTCAAGCCGAGTCGAATCAAGCTTTTTTGAGTCAAGTCAAGCAAGTTGACCGAGCTAACATGGTTCATGTACAGCTCGACTTGCTTTTTAGGACACTCTAGAAATCAGGTGGATCCTATTGGGTGGGGCACACCAAAGAAAATCATGGACAACCACCCAAAAATCTTCATATTTACATGAAGTGCATCTAATGGTTGGGTCCACTTTCTTTTTGGAGTCCCTTATTTTCTATGGTGGGACAATCTCTGGACGGGCCAGTTGTCATACAAAAACCATGGTGGGCCCACACACGAACTTCCAGGTACAACTAGTTATATATGAGCAGGTACAACTAGTTATATATGAGCATTTCCCAAAATTAGATATGGAAAATGTCCCTCATGCCATTAGTTGTAGGTACCAAGAAATGCAACTAGCCATGTAGCTGACATCAAGCTATAATTTTGGAAACGTTTAAATAAAAACTTTCCAAGCCCAATTAACAACAACGGTCTTTATATCAACCTCTTCATCCGTGTTATCGACAACGGTCCATATATCAACCTTTTCATCCATTTCAATGTCACTCAACACCTTGGAATTTCATATATTACATCGCAATATTTAATATGATAATTATAACCATCCCACCCATGGCCTTGAAAAAGAATGGTTATAGGAAAAATATATATTTAATATATTTAATGAAATGTGTCATAGATTTAATAGACAATTCAAGTTGATTGATTGGACTGTCCAAGTAAATTAATGAAACTAAGAGCCGGATAGCTTATTATTCATATAGGGTTGGTTAGGTTAGATGTAAATGCTTTTAAATAATGGTAATTAAGTAATGATGACTTTGGTATTAAAAAAATATAAAATTATTGAGAAGTGTAAATTTTGAAAAGAGACTTACATAAATTCTATAGACTCCACTATGATGTATGTATTTTATCTATTGCGTTGATTTGCTTTGTCAAATCATTTTAGGGCAACTAAAAAATGAGGCAAGTCCCGGCTTTTATAGCCCCCAAAAAGTTTTACATAGTCCATGTTCAATCCCCACCCTTTTATATGATGGTCCACTTTGACTTTGGATTTGCCTCATATTCTAGCTCATGCCCTAAATTGATCTGGAAAGATAAATATGCGGCATGGATATATAACATACATTATGAAGGGACCCACTTGTTATGAAGTTGAGTTTCATCGAATTTTCAAAATTCTACTTTAAACCAAGCATCAAGCATTTGTCATAATTATTTATTTATCACTATTTATGTCCATTTATAACTAACCAAACAAGCATATTTTATTTTGAAAATGACCTTAGGTAATTGGGTGAGTGGATATACCACTGCTTAGAAATTGGGCAGTTAAATAATTGGGCAAAACATTTTCTAGTAGGGATATGTTGAAATTCGGTGAATGGATATCCATGAACGTCTCGAAGGGAGTTTGAGACCAAGAGATTTCGGGGACTTTCAGGGTATTTTTGATCACTTGACAAGTAGATTAGAAGGTATTACCAATCTAAGGAATTTCAAATCTTCACTTTGGCTGAGTTTTGCAACCTCTTCCATTTTTTTGGATTAGCAATCCTCCCTTTTGTTTGACTCATTTTCAAAGGCTAGAGAGCCGCATGTGTAACATATGTATCATTAAACTACTAATCTATTGTACTCGTGACCTATTAATGATATCCTAAAATAATTATATTATCAACTGAATCAATAAAATTACATCAATAAAATGATTTGAACAATCTAAACATTGGCCATTCAAATCAATGGGCTTATCCTAAAAGTTTGAAATTTCATCATTTTCTTATCCAAGTATATATTTCAATAGGCTTATTATAATCATTATCAAACATTATATATTTATACAAATTAAGGATATTAAAGTTGACGTGGTAATTAATTTCAGACTTTTATAAATATACTATATAATTTAAGTGTATAATTGTTTTTAGATTACATGGATTAATATAGGTACTCAACACAACCAGAGATTTCTAAATCCAAGGTATTTCAAATCCATGGAAATTCCACTATTTGCATTTGCAGGGCAAGTCCAAAGCCTAGTTGCATCTTATGTTATAGATATAGATCACTATTAAAATAATCTTAATGGACCCGGTTAAACGTTATTTTTAACCGGGTCCAAAATGCTGGACCCGAACCCATTAGACCGGGTCCGGTCCAGAGGAATACCCGCCGGCCCGTACATGATTTTCTCGCTGCTAGCTGAGGCCCGGCCCATTAAGCCCATTTACGCCTCTAGGCATTGAAGGCCGCCTCTTATAAGCCAGTGGGGGAGCATCAGAGAAGCGTAGACAGAGAAGAAGAAAGCAATGGCTTCCAACGACTCTGCAACTGAAACCATTCTCTCAAAGAGAAACAAAGCTATCATATCTGCTCTCTCCAAGCGCCTCTCTTTCGATCCTGTAAGCACCCAAAACCCCTCCCAAAACCTCTCTATCCTCGCAATCCACTGATTCCTCTCACATTCAAGCAGTTGGGTAATCTCTTTTTCATCTGTTATTGCCAAACATCATCGATTTCGGGAATTTCCGATTGCTGGGTCTTCACTCCCATGGTCTGAAATCTGTGTATTTGATATTTATATTGAATTTCTTGAATTGGGTATTTTGATTTTTTGATTTTTTTGAGAGAATTATTTGTTGGACTGGTTGTAGATAGAGATATTTGTGAAATGTCATGATGGTTATATCTACGCCCATCCCGATTCACCAATTTTTCATTTTTGGGTATTGAATGGTACAAGAGTGTACTGTTTATATACCCAAAATGGAAAATGGGTGTTGGTAGCAGCTCCCTTATGCTATTGGTTGTAGGCCGAGATAGAGATTACAAATATGTAAGGGGTCCTGTATGTTTTTTAGTTGTAAGTGACTTTCACCTGAAAGTCACTTTCAGTTGTAAGTCACTTATAGGGAAGTGACTTCTCACGCCAGCCCCATGAAGTTACTTGGCAGTTTTGTCTGTGACTTACAGGTGAAATTCTTCCCCCAAACACCACTTTTAAGTCACTTACCTGTTAGTCATTTCCCAGTTACATAACTTATAGGCATCCAAACGGCCAAGTGACTTTCACTTAAAAGTTTATATGCTACCTGTTTGGATTTAAGCTGTAAGTCACTTATGTTTATTGCGTTTGGATAAGTTGTTAGTCAGTTATAGGTAAGTAGCTGTCTATTCACAACACTTTCGGGTGAAAGTCAGTTGCATGCTGCATATTTAGATGCAAGCTATACAAAGGTTATAAGCTATTGGTTAGTTATAGGTAACTAGCTGTGAATTCACAACAAGTAGAGGTTGGAGTAGGGAATTGTTCCAAAATGTTATAATCACATAAAAAAGTTTGGTAGAAAATATGCCATTTTATTAAGCCAATCTAGATGAATATTTGAGCTGATTCGTAGGCTAAGGCAATTATCAAGTGGGCTATGAAAGTGGGCCCATGGATTAAAAAATACCTGTAATGTGTAGTAATGATTTAATAAATTGTCTTAGTTGCCTTTTATTTTTAATGAATCTTCGTTGCCTTTCAAAAAAAAAAAATTTTTAAATTAATAAATTGTGAAAACCGTTATCGCCAAGTCACATCCCAAATCATACTGGCTGAACCATCTCAACTCTAATTTGTGAACACTTTTTTGTTGAAATAGGACTAATAGATATTTTTCACTTTATCCATCCAATAAATGCCCATCAATATGATAGTCAGATAACATAATAGGCGTAATTTTCTGTTCATGGTACATCTAAACTGGGACCCATAATTGGAAATTTGAATTACTTGTTTGTCAGTTGCCACATGCAATTTCTAAGTAACTTCTAAATGCTCATAAATATCGCTCTCCTCAGCCACTATATGGTTGATACATATTGATTTCAGGGGTGACTGGTACAGTAGACCGAAACTGATTTTTAACACTTGCTATATTGAGGCATTGTTTCATTTTCTGTGATCACCATTCTTTGGGCTCTATCGTGAAAGTGCCATGGTCGAACAAGTTCAACAATTAAATAGTCCTAACAGGCCGATCAGCAGTCGAGAAACCAAATAGCTAAAGACAATTTAGAAAAAAGAAAAAGAAAAAGAGCAATGTTCCACATTCAAGCAGTCAAAGTCTATTGATTAAAATGGAACCATAGTCCAAAATTTTGCACCCATCTCTTGTACCCCACAATGAATGATCCACAATCAACTTTTGCTAATCAAATGGCAGTAACCACCCAAAAACATAAACAACTAAAACAAATTACACTAATCATATTACACAATGCATTTCACTGGGAAAGAGAGAGATCATGAATGGTTCAAATCATCATTTAGGATTTGGCGAGGCTGTGACCATGGGGCCCACCTTGATGTATGTTTCGTATATCCACGTCGTCCCCCAGTTTTGCCAGCTGGTTTTAAGGAATGGATCAAAAAATGAAGAAGATCTAAATCTCATGTGGGCACACCATAGGAAACAATGGTGATTGAATGCCCATCATTGAAAACTTCTTGTGGGCCACAAAAGTTTTGGATCAAATTGATATTTGTGTTTTCCCTTCATCCAGGTCTTTGTGACCTTATCAACAGGTTGGATGGCAAATAAACATTACGGTAGGCCTGGGGAAGTTTTTAATGGGCAAAATTCAATCATCACCGTTTCCCGTGGTGTGGTCCAATTGAGATTTAGATATTCTTCATTTCTGGGCCCATGCTCTAAAATGAGCTAGCAAAACTGATGGATGGCACGGATATACAAAACATACATCAATGTGGGCTCCAACATATGGCCTCATTGAAGATTTAGGCATCGCAATTTTGGCTTGATCAAATGCACAAGAGAAAAAAAAAAACACACATTATCCTTCCACTCAATGCCGATTGCAGAAGGGGGGGGGGGGAGACCACAATGCCGATTGGGGGGAGACGCATGAACTTTTCTAGCAGTTTTGCTTGCATGTTGATCAGTGAAGGCTTTTGAAATTTGGGCCGCGTTTGGATGCGCTATTGAACTGAATTACGATTATTGGTTCGATTAAAGTGGAGTTGACTGTAATTGTGATAACCTTTTATGGTATTCATATGGAGGGAGTAGGCTGTAGATTGCAAGTAGATTGGATTGCAATTTGAGGGCTACTTCCTCGTTATGAATACTCAGTAACCACAATTTTGGTAATTCATTGAAGTTATCATCATAGGTTTGTGGCATGAGCCTCTAAATAGTAACTAGTAAGAGGTCTCGTGTTTTCAGCTGGAATCATTTGTAGTGGTTCAGGGGCTTGTCAGATTCTACATATCTATATCACCATAATGATTTTATCTTCTTCTTCTTTTTTAAAAAGAAAATTATCCAATAAAATTTTCAATAGAAAGAAAATATTTTTTTTTGTGAATAATTCATGAATTAATTCAATAATTATAAAGAATAAAAATCAGAGAAATTTATGAGAAAAGGATCCTTTTTTGTGGTCATCTATCTTTCTCATACTATAAAAATCAAGTTGTGTTTTTTTTAGGGCTTTATGCCTAATACTCGCATTGAACACCACTCATCCACATCACGATAGGAGGAAATAAAAAGGAAGAAGATATGAAAAAGTGAGAATCTTTTAATTTTCCTGATTTTAACCAAAATTATCCCCCTCTTCATTTCCAGAATCAGGAGTACATTCCTTTCCTGCTCCCAAATCTGGGCATGGCAAGCAATTTCTGGACAGTATTTGTCCAATTACCATCTACTGTCTGAAACTTGGAGACTATTTCTACTTCCATTTAAGGCCGCCTCTACTAGTAATCTAGTTTTTATGGCAGTGCAGTGATCAGTTATGTCTAGGGTAGCAACTCGGCCTGGTTGGGTTGGGTTGAGGTCCAACCCGAGCTCAACGCGACCCCAAGAGGACTTTACTTGCAAGTTGCAACTTGACCCAAATCGAATTCCAACCCGATGGATCCAACCCAAACCCAAATAACCAACTGAAGTCCTTTACTCTCGACAAAGCCCGACCCAAACACATGTGATTATTCCCAACCCGACATAAAGCAACCTGAATTTGCTCAACCCAAACCAATCCGAATTCGAATTGGGTTAGCATTTTCCAACCTAAGGACCTTGAAAACCGACCCAACCAAATCAGAACTTGGGTTGGTTTAGCCGGGTTTTGGTTGATTTGAACTAAGTTGCAGCCCTAGTTATGCCAGTCTGGTTATTAAATTGTGCAAATGAACTTTGTGCAGAAAAGCTTGTCAAGTGAAACTGTCAACGGGCACAACATCAAGATCTTGATCTCGAACATTCTGCAGCTGTTGGGAGATGGTGCCCCTCTAAAAAACAAGGATGAGGTAATCTTTAGTTGTATCAATATGAGAAACATGAAGGATATTTGTGCGAGATGGTTAGGGTTTTTGTGGCACATGTGCAAGCATGATACACACGCGTGAGATGGGCTGTTCATTAGGTGGGCTTCGCCATGAACATGCCCTGAGCTAAATAAGTATGATGGTATGCTCACCAGGGGGATCATGCATGCATTTTGATCGGAGACCATTTTCCATTTTATTTATACTGTTGTTCTTTGGATGAGTGGACTGACCTGGTTTTTGAGCCATGATAGCTACACCCTGTGGTCCGCATGGGGAAAAGCCTAGACCTTGCACACATGGCCATTTTATTTTGAAGTTTCTGATGTCTCAAGCTTTAATGATATTTTACCACCTGAACAATTTTGATTTTGGCTATAGGTGATGAAATGGGTAGAATTTGCAAATGGTTTTCCTGCTGAAGCCAAAGATTGCCACACAATACTTAAAGGATTTAATGAAGGTTTGACCCCAAAATCAGTTCTTTTGGGCGATGGGCTCAAGCCCTCTGAAGCAGATATTATTGTGTTCGCAGCACTTCATTCTTTTGTGGTATGTGATGCAATCCTTTTATATCAATTCATTGTCATAACCTGTACAAAAAAATTTCATTTTATTATTGTTCTTTGTAAGTTCCTTGCAATATGTGGCTTTCCTCACTTCATCTTCTTAGTCTGAAAGCTTGTGCTCTATAATAAACTAGAGAGTACAATTGTACAAGTTTCATGTGAATCTTAGCTTCAAAGAGTTTTTTTTTTTTTTTTTTTTTGAACGGTTTTAATATAAAAGGACAAGGGGAAGGCCCAAAGGACATGGGTGGAGCTAGTAAGAAAAGACTTGATGACCTATGCTCTAATTGAAGTTATGGCCCTAGATAAAAGGGGAATGGTAGAACATGATTCAAGTAGCATACCCTAGTTAATTGGGATAATGATGATGATGATTATGATTTATGACTAAAAAAATATGTTTTCAATCTATACCTCATGTAGGATTTAGCATCAATCCAACTCGACATCATGCATCACACTTTGTATGAGCCATCAAGCCATGCTTGTATTGAGCAGCATGTCCAATAGGTTTTGAGAAATCACACAAAGAAGCATAGAGAGTCTCTCGCTCTATGCAGAAAAAAGTTTTTCAATTATTCATTAAGCCATTCATAAGAGTCCTTTACATGTATATATACTTCCTCCAAAGCAAAAGAAAACCTAATCTAAGCATGGTCACTTAAAATTTTGATCCTAGCCATGTATTTTAATAAAATATTAATAACTAAAAGCTGACGCCAAGTACCAATAGCAAAGAGTTAAGGTTATTTCTATGGTAGTTAATAGAGCTACAAAAAGGATTATCTCTTGCTTCTTGATCTCTAAGGGCATGTTTGGATACATGTAATCCGAGATAGAAGAAAGGAAAAAACAATAATTATTTAATGATGAGTTCCATAATCACTACTGAGACATAAATTCCCATTTTAGAGTCTTATTTGGATAACTAATGGAAATCTCATATTACTTTCACAATTGCCACGTAGTTTCTTGTGCCACCAAGAATTCAAATTATGAAAATTTGTAATGATTGCTTTGCAAATTCATCCCTTTCTTTGCTATCCAAACAAGATAAATTGTCACATCAAAGAAAAACCCTTTTTCCTTTTCCATTGTTTGGCATGACATCCATGGCATACAAACATGGAGGAATTCAGAGAGGTTCCCTTGGACAATCTTTGAAGTAGGGGTGGATGGGGATCTTTGGAGCCTGATCATAAGAGATGTACTATTCATCTAGCCAACATTGTCAAGTCGTAGGAGAGCAATGCCCCCTTGCTTGGGGGTCCGAGGGCGTAGTACCCGACTTGGAGGGCAATTCCATAATTTCACATGGAGTTTTATGTAAGCCTTTGTTCGTTTGGGGTAATATATATTCTGTCGTGAGAGAGAGAAAGAGAGAGTCGTTATCATATTGAGAGTTGCTTCTTTGTTTTTTTGCCTTTAAGCATAGTGGATCTGTGTGATTTCGTGTACGTACCAAAAGGGAAACAGGTAAACTTTGCGTTGTGGTTTGCATTTTTTTTTTTTTTCATTTTTTTTTTCCTTTTAATCGATTTTGTTGTGTGTGTGGTCAAGAAGGGATCTCTTCTCCCAATATTGTGGATTGGTGTTGTAGGCATGTTATCCATAGAGAGTGGTCTCTTCCTCTTTTTGGGAATGTGGATGCTCAATTTTGATGGCAGCTCCATGGGTTACCCATGCTTGTCTGGAACTAGGGGTGGCATTAGAGATGACCTGGGTAGATGTCTGTTCGCTTTGGCAAGGGAATCTAGCTAATGTCGTTAGATGGGTGGCTTCTTCCAATGGTGTTCCTTGGCATTTTTCTTGCTGGATCAATGACATTATAGAGATGAAGGGGACTATCTCAGTCACCTTTTTCTCATGTCGTTAGCGATGCTAATGATCTGGCTGATGATTTGGCTAAAAAGGTCTCTTGCCTTCAAAGTCTCTTGTTCAGAGACTCCCTTCCCATATTTTCTTTTTCTTTCTTTTCTAAAAAAAGGGTTTACTCTTCAAAAGAGGAGGGAATGTTGGCTAGTCCAAGGCTACAACGATGATCATCGGTAGACGAAATACCAGCAAACTCTTCACAACCATGTTACCATCTCATGAATGAACCATAACACATTCAATTGATGTCAAAACTGCGTGATGCTATGCTTGTACGAGAGAGAGCCCAGTAGGTTTTCAGATGGGATCAGCCATTGTTCGATAACTGAAAAGTGTCCAGTAAAATAAGTGACAAAAATGCAAATGCATCAATTGAAAATAAAAAGCCCACCAGATGGACTCAGCTATTGTTCTATATTGTCATGGCCCAGTTTAGGATGCATCAACGCTACAATTGAATTTAGCATGCACACAAACACTGCTTGTATGACTGGGAAGGTGGATTACATGTGCATGTTATACTGTCTTCCGAGCTGTTTGTTTTCTCGGTTTATGTCATGTTTTATCTACGTGCACATGGAGACAATGTGATACTGACATTGTCTCCGTGTCGCTGTAAATGATCTAGAAAATTAGCCCATTTAGCTTTATCAACGTAATCGTTCTATTTTCTAACTATTGTGATGGGTTTGTGCTTCATGGTCAGAGTTGTCTTTCGAAATCGGACATGCAAAAGCTCCCGAATGTGGTGAGGTGGATGGACTACATTCAGGTAAAATGATGGGCCCTTTTATCTTTTCATATTCCTGGTTGAGTATCCTTTAATTGGGACTCTTCAGGTGATATACCTTATAGACATGCCACTAGGGAATTTCTATAAACACATTATCATGCATGTGCATGGAGCAAACTCTACGGTAATAATTATGAATTGCTTGTTGCACACCAGTGTAGATCCAGCCCCTCTATATGCGGCTGCCACATGTTGGCACATGGATGCAGAACAATCTAGTTATCCATCAGATGGCCCTTCTGTCTAAATGCACTGGCCCAATAAACAGGCTGGTTGACTAATCAAGAGGGCCACGATGTAAGAACAAATGGATGGCTAAAGCACATAGACATGTTTTTCTATCTACCCATTCGTGATGTATGCTGCCACCCACCTTATGGGTGGCTACCTAGATTCTTATGCCAGGGCATCTAAAACGTGGAGCTTACTTGATGAATTGCCCTGTGTTCTTCACGCTTGTGCCATGTTGGCACATGTGGCAGCCTCTAGAGGAGTTGGGATCCACACGTGTGAAATTAGGAAACCTCATCAGCCATAGATTGGTGGAACCTTTCTCATGTTATTCGGCTTGATCATCCACTGGCAATCTCCTTTTATTATTGGTGAATTTTACAAACAACCATCTACTTAATATGGAAATTACATCCCAATAGTTCAATACCTTTTTCAAGAAGGCTTTCAATAAGGTACCTCATTAATCCTAGTAATTATCAGTAGAGTACTCCGTTACATTTCTTAATGGCAGCTCAGGTAGTAGTGCGAGCAAAGGGGTTGGTGGCTCGGGTGGGCCCCATCTTGATGTTTATATGAAATCCACCTCGACTACCAGGTGCATCACGCCCTGTTAGGCCCATGGCCTAAAACTCGGCTCCATTTGTGATACACGTGGACCGCACATTTGGAAACAATGCACAGGGCAATGCTTACGCTCCAAATTGTTTCCCTTGGTGTAGCCCACCTAAATCACGGATTGGCCTGATTTTTGTGCCCCAGGCGTAAATCTTTGTGTCATCTAGTGGTTAAATTGGATTTCATATAATTATCACAGTGGGGCCTGTAAAATTCAAGGGTGTATTCTCTCTCCCAACTGTTTCCTTTGATGGGGCCCACCTGAATCACAGGTCAGCCTGATTTTTTGGCCTTGGAACTAACATGGGATTATGGATCAAATGGTTAGACTGGATTTCACATGCACATCATGGTGGGCCCCATCAAAAATCAGGGTGGGCGTCCCATAAAATTCCATTTCTTAAATATATCAACGGAAATCGCTTCTTTTTCTTTTTTAAACAACTGGAAGAGGAGTACTAGCCCTTGATTTTTGACGGGGCTCACCATGATGTGTATGTGAAATCCAGTCCGACCATTCGATGTGTAATCCCACAGCCAAAAAAACAGGCTGACTTGTGATCAAGGTAGGCCACACCAAAAGAAACAGTTGGGAGAGAGATGTCCGCACATGATTTTTATGGCACCCACCATGATGAGTATATGAAATCCACTCCAATCATTAGATGGCAAACCAAAATTTAGGCCTAGGGCCTAAAAATCAGGCTCATCCGTGATTCAGGTGGGCCACACCAAGGGAAACAATTTGGAGGGAGAGCATTACCCTTTACATTGTTTCTAATCATGTTGTTCACTTGAATCATGGATGGGGCTGAGTTTTGGGCCCTAGGCCTAACATGGGGTCACTTACCTAGTAGATGGGGAGATTTCACATAAACATCACGGTGGGGCCCACCCAAGCAGCCGACCCTTTTGATTGCATCGCTCGATTGTCATTAA
Organism: Magnolia kwangsiensis; assembly: GCA_037074715.1. Lineage (NCBI taxonomy): Eukaryota > Viridiplantae > Streptophyta > Magnoliopsida > Magnoliales > Magnoliaceae > Magnolia > Magnolia kwangsiensis. The sequence continues at coordinate 6,374,499 of CM073578.1, read as the reverse complement.
TAAATTTAACAGAAGGTACACTAATGATAATAACTTAGATTGATGATGTAGCTTATTGAAAACCATTTTGAAAAAAAGGTATCTAAATGTAAACTCTACATTAAGTAGGTATTTTTTAAAAATTCCCTTCTTGTTAGCATATGACTAGATTATTTTCTCAGGCTCCTTGGTACCATTGTTGTCATGTGCGACCGCATATGCGATCATGACATATGCGATCATGGCACATGTGCGATCGCATATGTGGCATATGTGAAAACATGTGATCGCATATTGGCCATGGCACATTGAATTTTTATTTTAATTTTTTTTGCAAAAAAATAACATTTTGCCTATAAAAAGGCTTCCAACTCTCCTCCATTTGCAATATTCTCACTCTAAAACTCTCTTACTCTAATTTTCTCTTACATTTCTTAATTACAAGTGGTCTTAATCTCTCTCTCTCTCTCTCTCTCTCTCTCTCTCTCTCTCTCTCTCTCTCTCTCTCTCTCTCTCTCTCTCTCTCTTGTATTTCCTACTTCCTAGTGATCTTAATCTCTCTCCCCTACATTCCCTCTCTCTTGGTTCAAGCACTTTCAAGTTTCAAAAAAGATAGCTTGTTGATTTTCCACAATAATAAATAAATTTCTCGTTGATTTTGTTGTTAATTCTTGTTAACTATATTGTTAAATGTGGATGACTTGATGTTTAATTCATTGTTTAATTGATTTTCTCTCTCTCAAATGTATTTTAAATATGTAAAAATAGTTATCTATTAACATAGAAAAGTTCTCCTTAGTTTCTTATATTTTTTTTACATTTTTTTGAATCCCTATATATATTTCAAAAAAATAAATAAAATGTGATCGCATATGCGCATAGGCATATGCAATCGCACATGATCGCATATGCTATTCGACAACATTGCTTGATACCAAAGTTTTTTTGAATTAGCGACCATTTGGGCACACCCTCCAAAAGGGCATTTGAGGCCTAAACGCCATTTTGATCCCAACAGCAGTTGATCTTGTGTGTTTGGATGCACTTTGCCGACCTCCATCTCATCTCCCTCTCAACAAAATAGACGCTTGAAAAGCTTAGGAAAAAACCAACCCAATTGGTTTTTTCTTAGTAGACTGAAAAGGCAGTCTTGAAACCTCCTTTTTCGAAATCCCCCCTTTGAGGAAGTGTGTCCAAATGGGCCCTTGGTTCTTGTGAAATGCTTATTAGTGTTGTTGTGAACTTCAAGTCTATTTGGGTTTCAAATCATTCTATCATTGTTATAAATCACTGCCTTTTGAGCTTCTTTTCATTCATGTTCTTTTAGAACAAAGAAGACTTCGGTGAAGTATTCAAGAAGATCTCTGTGGAGAAAACTGGCTTTGAGCCTCATGTAAGTAAATCTCTACAGAAACATGGCTAGTTTGATTGTCACGTCTGAGACTGTGGGTGGTTCTACTGTCATGCTTTTAGTGGCATCTTCAATTCTTCATTTCCTAAATTTGTTAGACAATCCATATTGAGTGCTGCACATCATTTTTTTATGAGAAAAACTTTGATACTCGGGCAGGGTGTGGTGGATGATATGCATGCAATTAGAAAATGCACACATGACATGGAAGTAGTCAAATTAAATAATCCAAATTATGGTACCCAGTGTATATGTATCTTGAACAAAAAAAATTAAGCTTATTTGATTATCTAACCATCCGAATGGGGACGTTTATTGGATGGTCAAAAATAAAAAATATCTAATGGTCCTATTTTCACAAACAATGTCCATGAATCAGAGGTTAGAATTGTTCAACCAGTTCGATCTTTGGATTGTAACTTGCTGACAATGGACTGCACAATTTAGTCAGTTTTATTTGAGTTAATATATGCCACGTATACAATTACTCAGTGCCTGCTTATCAAGCATCATACGCTGCCTCACCGTCATCACCACCATCGTCATCTAAGCCTTATCCCAATTAATTTGGCCGGCTGCATGGATCCTGTACCGCCCTTCCTCTCTATCAATACCTAGACCTTCAGTTAGACCATAAGTCTATCAGGTCTTTTCTTACTACCTCCATCCACATCCTTTTGGGCCTTCCCCTTGCCCTTATAGAGCCGTCGACTTGTACCAACTCACTCCTAACTATCACGGTTCTTGGTCTCCTTTGCACGTGACCAAACCATCTAAGTCTACTTTCCCTCATCTTATTTAAGTTCCCTCAAATGCATTCATTTCTAAATTTGTGCTTGCTCATCTTGCCACCCATCCATCTCAACGTCCTCATTTCAGCTACACATCCTATGAACATGTTCTTTAACTGCCCAACATTCTATCCTGTAAAGCACGGTTGGTCTTAAAGCTATCATCTCTCTCTCTCCCTCTCTCTCTCTACCATGCTCTTAAAGCTATCATCTCTCTCTCCCTCTCTCTCTACCATGCTCTTAAAGCTATCATCTCTCTCTCTCTCTCTCTCTCTCTCTCTCTCTCTCTCTCACACACACACACACACACACACACACACACACACACACACACACACACAATATCATTTAAAGCCAAAGCCTTGCATCTTGATTTCGTTTTGGTGACAGCCCAGGCCTGTTTTACATCTCTCTCTCTCTCTCTCTCTCTCTCTCTCTCTCTCTCTCTCACACACACACACACACACACACACACATAATATCGTCTGAAGCCAGAGCCTTGCATCTTGATTTCGTTTTAGTGACAGCCTGGGCCTGTTTTACACGGTCCACGCTTAGAAGAAGTCATTTCTCCTTGCATAAAATGTGGTTCTTGATGTTATCTCTTGCTCATTTTGCAGGTCCCAAAACATGTTGATAAGTTAGAAGTGGACCCAAATATGAAAAAAATTGGCCAGGGCTCAAAGAATGTTGAAAAGGTAGAAGTGAACTCGAATTCAAACAAGATTGTTGCTGAGGTAATTTGCTTGTAGAATCCACCTGCATTTTCTTCTATAGTTTCATGTATATAATGGTCAGGAAAATTGGTTCTTTTGAAGAATTAACAGCATGTGCTGAGAGACAGTGTGCAGAGGCTATTGGAGCCTTTAATACTAGAGAAAAACTTTGATACTCTTGCAGAGGGTGATGGATGCTATGCAGGCATTTATAACTTAGAAATTGCATGCAAGTGAAATTAAACCGTCCAATTTTAATGTATCATGAACCAAAAATCCGTGCTAATTTGATTACTGACTGTCAGATTGGTTGGTACTCAATGGACAGTTAAAACTGAAAAATATCCAATGGTTCTATTTCAAAAAAAAAGTGTCCACAAATCAGTTTTGGATCGTTCAAACACTTTGATTTTGGGCCTGTGACTTAATGGCAGTAGGTTCCACAATCTAGACCGTTTAATTTGAGTTAATGTATGCCTCATGTACTGAGGGCTTGCATATCGGGTGTCATAAGCTGCTTGAGTATCATATAACTCCCTTTAATGCTTTTCAATACTACTTTTAAGGGCCTGTTGGAAGCACCATGAAAAGCAGATTGGTTCAGTTTGGCTTAATTTGACTTAATGTATGCCACATGTACAATCTCTGAGTGCCTGCATATCAGACATCATAAGTTGCTTGAGTATTATATAAATCTCCTCAATGCTTTTCATTACTACTTTAAAGGCCTGTTAGAACTTAGAAGCACTGTGAAAAACGGATTGGTTCTGTAACTTGAGTGGAAGCCCTCTTCTTTGCATTTGGGTGGTGTGGAAAATGGAAAATTGCATTGCCTATTAAAAAAAAGTGAACTGTGTTATTTGGGATTTTGGTTTGTTCCTTTTTCACTTCAATTGGCAACTGGGACAAGAATGGGTTCACTTGATGTTGGATGGTGTGCATTCCACTCACTGCTTCCCTTTTTTTTTTCAAAAAAGAAAGAAAGAAAGAAGCAGAATGGCCATTGGCCCAAATGGTCATTTTGCTTGTTTCTTCTAATCAAGGAACCCAACTCACTTGTCATTTGGAACTGTTTTGGTGAACTTTCTCTATTCAGCTCAATACAGTGTGAGTTTCCAGCCTTTCCAAAAAAAAACAAGAAGAAGAAGAAGAAGAAGAAGAATTAAAAAAAAAAAGCCTTTTTCAAGGGTGTGTGCTCCAGTGGTACTGGTACAACTGTAGATGTGGGTCTACATGATACATGCATAAAATCCAACCCATCCATCACATGCTTCAATGCATACTGCCCTGACTTACCTAAAATTAAGCTGGTCCGTGAATTAGGTGAACCACAACACAGGGAACAAGTTTGTCATGGGTTGGACTGGAGGGCCAACCATGTAGTGTATATGAAATCTAGGCCAGTCTGACCCTTCATCTGAGCTGGCTGAAGGGTCAGGCTGAAAATCAGGCTGTTTTGATTTTCAGGTGGGCCGTTGTGTAAATCAAGGGTGGGCGTCTCTTCTGACATTTTTCCCCGCGTTGTGTTGTGTCAGGCTGATGTTTTACACCTGGGGGTACCATGAGGTAACGCATCTGATGGACTGGTCTGATGGCCTTCATACATCATGTGGGTCCCACATCTACCTGATACCACCATAAGCTTACAGTGGTACCCTTACGACGTAGTGTGTTCCCTTTTCAAAATAGAGCAGGTGCCATTTATTCGTCTATATGGGTGAAATTGTAGCTTGTTCCTTTTCCCAAATGGCAAATCTATTATGTCTATTTAAATTGTATTTTGTAGTTGTGTTTTTTCAAGTAGTTTACACACGATGATAATTTTGCATGGTTGCTTGAGAAAATTCCAGAAAAAGGCCGCAGGTGATAATAAAGCCTCTGAGGAGAAGAAGAAAAAACCCGAAAAAGAATCTGTTGAGAAGGACACAGAAGCTAGTGTTAGTCTCCTCAATATACAGGTTGGCGTTATTAGGAAGGCCTGGAAGCATCCATCTGCAGACAGGTATGCCCAAACGCTTGCCAGTTCTTTTTTTGCCATTTCAACAAGGGCTTAAATTATCGATTTTGATTTGTTCCGCAGTTTATTGGTTGAGGAGATAGACTTGGGGGATGGGAACTTGCGTCAGGTCGTCAGTGGCCTTGCAAAGTATTTCACTCCAGAACAGCTAACGGTAAGAACATTACTTGGGCTTTTATTTCTTGCCTTAGTTTGTATGGGAGGGGCCCATGGTTTAGTGATCCGGACTGTCAGTCTGTTGAGCCCAACCATGGATGGAACATGCTCCAAAAATATCCTTGAGAGAACAACCATAGCCTTTCAATTTGTAGCATGCAAATAGATTGTTGAGATGAGAAATACAGCAACAATTCAGATTCAACTGGAAAAAGGCTCAAGATTGGTGGGTCAGATCTTCCATGATGGGAGATTTCAGGGCATGGATCATCCATTGTGGGGCACGATGGATTGACAGACCGGTAGTCTCATTGTGGGGCACAGCAGAGTGACAGACCAGTGGTCTGGATAAGTGAAGCATTTGCCCACCTATAGCAACCGAAGACCCAAGAATAATTTATATATACTTGTATCAAGGTTCATATAGTTCCTCTACGAAAACACCCATCAAAATGCCGTCATCATCTTGTTAGGGTAGTGTATGCCCTGAAGCAAGAAAACTCATTTGGCCAACAGGAGTCCACCTGTTATCCTGCTCTTCCCACACATGAAAATATTGCTCATGTCTTTGACATGTGGAATGTCCATCATGGGGCCCTGAAAAGCAGGCCCATCAGTCATTAAGTGGACTATACATGAACAAAAAATGGGCAGTTATCGAGGATTTCAACAACAGTCCAAATTTGGCGTTCACTTACAGCCCACCTGACATCTGCCTGGCCTCATTATCAGCACACAAAACACGAATCACCTGGATTTCTGATTTAACAAAAGTGGAACTTCTGTAAATTGGATGGTGCTTGTGAAAAGAACAATATTTACAGTCCCGTCAATTATCAGAAAAGATGTTAAGATAATTATAGTTTACTATTTTAAAGAGCACTTTGCACTTACGGATTGGAACACTTTGATGCATGCATGCAGAACCGTCATGTGGTGCTTGTTACGAATGTGAAGCCTGGAAAGTTACGGGATGTTACGTCTGCTGGACTGGTATATCTGTTGTCTGTGTCTTTTATTTTTTGTTTATTCCTTCGTTCAAATCAGATGCTTATGTTCTTAATTTTCTGTATCTTATTATCTGTCATAAAAACTTCTCCATATTTTATTGAAAGGCCATTTGGGTTGAAGTTTGGATGTTTAGTTGAAATGAATTGCCATGAGAGGAGGAAATGGCCAATGTGGGGCTAGCCCCACTAAATTCATATCAAAAGACAAGCCCCCAGATTACCGCTTTGATTCTTTTTAAGGGCCCATTTGAAAGGTTTCCAGAAAGAGGGGTTGCCACCCTGCTTTTTCAGTCGACCTGAATTGGTTTTTGCAGAGTCGGCATTTTAACACCTATTTGCGTGCGTGAGACGGGAGTTTGCAAAGTCCATCCAAACGGAAAACGAAAATGGCTGTGTATGGATCAAGACGGCATTTAGGCCTCGAGTGTCCCTTCGGAGGGTGCCTGCAAATGGGCCTTGAGTCTAATTTGGAACGTGTGGGATCATTGTCATTTCCTCTTGATGGCATTGATTTTGTTACTATTAAACTCGATTGAACATCCAAACAGACCCTTATCTTTCCATAATTTTTAACAGTTTCTAGCAGCTCTCACATCACCTAACAATCTGAAATATTAGTTACAAAAGTCAATTAATTGTTGATTAGTCTTTAAAAAAAAAAAACTAGGAATCGACTCAAAAATATTCTTTCAGTTTCTGTGTTGGTTTGCTCAAGTCAGTGATTAACTCTCTGATTTTAATCATAGTTCTAAAACTTGCTGGCTACACTTGAAACTCAGTTGTATAACTCAACTCGTCTTTGAGAGATTTTGTGCTGAGTCAATGGAATACTCAGTCCTGGGACTGACTTGGTGCACACTTGGGAAGACTCATTGAGTCAACTTGATCATGTTGACTCACACTGAGTCACTTCCCTTCAGAATCAAACTCAATTCCTACCAGGAGAGTAGTGGATCCTAAGACTCTTAACCAGTGGACTAAGTGCCATGTGGCTGTTTGTTGTTGTATATTTTTTTAATTCCTTATACTAAACGTAACTATTTTAAACATTTATTGCTTCCTAATATTTTAATTTATAATTATTAAATATCAATTCAAGTCAGGTAAAGACTTTCAGTTGAACGGCCCGACGTGACCTGGCCAAACTATCAATTCGAGTCGAGTTGAGTTTTTGGGTTTTTGAAGTATGATTTAAATAGAGCTTGCATCTGCCCACTTGGTGACTGACTTGTCTGACTTAAAGTAAGAAAATCAAAAAAAAATCCGGTAAAAACTCAGTACTTGGTGCTTGGAAAATGGATCCAACTTGGCCCTGATTCCGATCAACTCATTTTTGACATCATGTTAGTCAAATTATGGGATGCAATAAACTGTTCATGTAGGGCTGTTCAAAGTCAAAATTTTGAATAGGCATGGCCCGACCTCTTCAAAATCCAGGATCAAACCAACCTAGGGTGAGCCCATGGGCAACTCATGTACATGTGGAATGCACCTTTGTGGCCCAAATTGTTTAAATTATGGGCCCTATGTGGACAGGAGATGAAACAAAAAGTATCAGCTGTTGAAAACCATTCAAACTGGGGCCCTGTTTGATGTAGCCCATTGGTAGTAACTGTGCATCAAATGGCTAGGATCATCAGATTGGGGAGATAGTAGGAGATGACCCCAAACAGAATGGACCACACCAGAGCAACAGCTTGGGTTACTAAATGGTGGGATCGATCTGTACCATTGCTATGTCAAACAAAAGAACATAGTTTCTAGTTACTTTCGAATGTGGGATTGCTCTATTCATGTATGGTTTTCTTCATCGTATCATATGAGATTTAGATTTAATATAAATAGTAGGATTATAATCTCAAATGGAGGGATTTTAATAATGCTTGTGTTTTTGGTCCATATTTTTTCAGGTCTTATGCGCCTCTAGTCAAGATCATACAGTTGTGGAGCCGTTGCTCCCTCCAGAAGGGGCCAAACTTGGGGAGCGTATTTCATTTTCAGGGTAAGGTTGCAAAGCCATGGGATAAAAACATGATTCCTTTGCTTTTAATGGTAGTTATGCATTTATTTTATGTTGAATTTTTTCTTGCAATTTACAACCATGTATTGTTGCTTGCCAACCAAAAAAAGGAGGATAAAAGGAGAGACTAGTCTGTGCAAGTGGGGTCCATGATTTAGGGAACCAGAACGTTGAGATGATGAGCCCCGTTGTGGTTGGTGATGCTCCAAAATCTCACAAATTGGAGTTTCCTAACTCTTGGTGGCCCAAAAATGGATGGTTAAGAAAAGAAGACGGCAGTGGTCTAAAAAAGGCCAAAGATAGGTCAGGCTAGGAATCGTGGTCTTCCAATCTGGAGGACTTTTGGATCATCTTTCATCCAAGGTGTGGCCCGTTAGGTCAATGGTCTGGATCAACTAATGGGCGTATTTATGAGGACAAGGAGCATCAGGCTGCTATTCCTATTCCAATAATGCATCAAAATTTCTCAAAAGGAGAAAAGAAAAGGACCAAATAAAAAATAAAAAATAAAAAAAATCACCGGCAACTCATTTTGTGAATGCGAGTTGAACACTGGTGACTAATAGGCTCGATGAACTCAAATGTCTGATTCTCACATTTGAATGACTTGGGTGTGGGGCTCGAACCACTGAAAAAATACGACAAGAAATAGTAATTTGGTAAGTCTATATGCGTGTGTGAAATAATGCTGCCCACATTGCATTTGCTTTGTTCATCTAGGCAGGCCCGCACAGTATTCTTTTGCAAATCCTTTAGCAAAATCAAGACTGCTCAACCTTAGAAGATGACGTACCATTGAGCTCTATATATGTTCATTGAACCATAGGCTTATTCCCTCTTTTTCCAAGAATTCATGAGCTGCTGCTGCTCAGAGAAAGCCCTTCCATATCCGTCAAATAACCAATCCTCCCCCACCTCTTCCTCATGTTGGCAACCAAGCAAAATGGGCACAATACTTGGATGTGTAGGATCAAATGGGGTTTGGGGAATGCAACTCGGGCATGGCCACAAGGACACAATGTATCAGTCATGAGACCCTGAAAACCTGCCACTCTGCTCATCATCATTGTCATCTAAGCCTTATCAGTTAGGTGCATGCGTGCAGGTATTGGTGCATGCATGCTTGTGTGTGAACTAAACTTTATCCCAACTACTTGGGGTTGGCTACAGGTGTGTGTGTGCGCGCACGTGATCTAAGCCTTATCCCAATTACTTGGTGTTGGCTACACGTGTGTGTGCATGCGCGGATGTGCATGTGTGTGGTGTGGGTCTCTGTGTACATGCGTATGTGTGGGTGTGTGCATGTGCATGTCAAAAAATGACCTCATGATCAGCTACTTGGGGTGGGTTGTATGAATCTTGTTTCACCAACCAATCCTAAGGCCCTATCCTGGCCAGTGAACAAGCCTTAGTGTCCCTTCTCAGATCCTCACTCAAGTCCCAGGTCTTCCTCTTGTACACACAACATCAGAAAATGTATTGATATATAAACTTTTACTTCATTTTTCTTTAAATTCATGAAAATATATAAATCCAAGTCCTTGTATTCTTTTTTCAAAGTCATATAACAATGCATTAATATATAATTTTTTTAAAATATCTAAAATTTTCTTTTTGATGTTCATATCTGACACTCACAAATAAAAAAGTGTGCACTCTATAAAAAGATAGTTCAATAACTATATAAAAAGTATAATAATAATAAATACAGCTAAAATACAATTATAAAATATAAGTTATTGACGTGTATCTGACGTGTTGGACACAGGTAGCCCAGGGCCATGACAGGTTTTTAGAAAAAAAAAAAAAAAACGTGTACTCGTTATGTAATTCTCATGTTGTTTGATTACCCTCTCTGGATTGCATTAACATATCTACTTCCAATAGTTGAACCTGGCTTGGAAACTTGAAAATTTTGGACATGACTAGGCCGAGTTGACTCCCCTCCACCGGATTTCTTCAATACCGGAGAAAAACTCGATTAGGTCACAATCAAGGCTTGAAAAACAACTCTACTCAACAAAAGTTGGAAGAAACTCAACTCGACTCACCATGACTCGACAATATGTCAGTATTGTTATATGTATAAGTAGAACTTTGCTAAGCCCACGCGCGTGTAATACAGCTCATGCACATGCCACACATGTGCCATCATGGCACATTGATCTATGATCCAGTCCATCCATCAGAAGGCCACCATATTTTGACGCCCTAGCCTAATAATCAGGTTGATCCACTGGTCAGGTGGGCCACAGTTTGCAAAACAAATGTACAGATGTGAAAATGTCCACCTATTTCCAATATCGGGGCATACCTGCTGAGTAGACCAAGATTTATTTTTAGGAAAAATCTACAAGGATGGACCAACCTAATGGATGGATTAGATCTAGGACCTACCTGCAATGCTGGCCCAAGTGTGGCGTGTACATCAGCTGTATTGCACACATGTATGGGCTTAGTAGAGTTCCTATAACTCTTAAATATTACCAACAGGCTCAAAAAACTCATCTGAGTTACTTGAGTCAACTTGACAGACATTCAAGTCGAGTTTTCCAGCTACCATAATTTTGAATGGTGTAAATGCAACAATTTTTGCTTTGGGATTCGATGGATTTCACTCAGCTATGCGGTGTTTGAATATCAGGCATGACGGGAAACCAGAAGATGTTCTAAACCCCAAAAAGAAGCAGTTGGAAAAGATCACACTGGTATTTGAAATTCTCTCTCATTTGATTATCTTTTCATCATTCATAGATAGGATGATAGGTACCACGTGGACCCCACAGTGTATATAACCCCAGGTGGAAATTGGACCAGTCAGCTCTCAGGTGGGCCCTGAGTGTGAAAAGGATAGGTGTTTCGGAACATAGTAGCTGATGGTCCAAATCCTGCCTGATTTTTCAGGCCAGGTCATCTCCAGGTGGGGTGCTCTTGATGCACAGCTCAGATGCGTAAATGTGCAAGGTGGGGCGCATGGGCTGCGAGCAAGCTTGAATTTTGCATCAAGGGTCCATCGATGGCTGTCAATAATCTCTTTGCATGGCATGGTCTTTTTTGATGTGTTGCGATGCATGTGATGATGCATCTGTCTTTCGTGGATGCAGCATCTATACACTAATGAGAATGGCGTGGCAACGTATAAGGGAATACCATTCATGACATCTGCTGGGCCATGCACATCTTCCATTCCCAGTGCAGGCATCAAGTGAGCATGTGGACCACTAAACCATAGGAATCACAACACCCATTTTCGTTTCATTCAAGCGGTTTTGGATCGTGCCGAGGTGAGTAGTTTTCCAGTTTTGTTTTGGGTCATCCGATGGACATAAATAGTCGATTTTAGCTGGGCCATGGCCCTTTTTTCCTTTAAAAATGTAGTAGTTTCTCAATCTCTTTGATAGAAAGGAGAACATGTGGGCCCATGTTTTGTAACATCTGATCTGTCATGCCATGAATGTCTAGTAATCACAGCATTGTTACTTTCATAACCATGATATCTGATAGACGAGGAATTCACGGTCCCTTTAGTGGGGCCGAGGCTCCTTTTTTTCAAGCTTTATTTATTTATTATTTATTTTTCATGCTCCCTCTATGACAATTTGATGAGCTTTGCTAAGCACACGCTTGCGCAACAAAGTTCGTGTACACCCACGTGCTAGAATGGCACATAGGTGTGAGATCCTATCCATCCATGAGGTTTCCAAGAATAAATCTGGTCCATGCGACATGTGGGCTTCTGTATTGGAAACATGTGGATTGGCTAGGTCACTTCAGCTGAGTTTTTCAGAGCCGCACATTTGTTTGCTGTGGCCCACCTGACCTGTGGATCAACCTGATTCTTGGGCCAGGGCATAATACAGTGGTGCTCTTCAGGTGGATGGATTGGATTTTCGACCTATTGTGCAATGCTGGTGCATGTTTGGTGGGTACATGAGCTTCGTTGCAAACGCCTGTGGGCTTTGCAATGCTCTAATTTGATATACCTCCCTTCTGTTTTTCATTTTTGCGGATACCTCCCTTGAAAATGGCCAACTGATGGGACTACTGGATGGTGTTCTGTGGGCCCCACCATGATATATGTGTTTTATCCACACCATCCATTAATTTTCCAGATCATTTTATGTTATGAGCCAAAAATTGAGGTAGATCCAGATCTTAAGTGGACCAAGTGATTGAACGGCCACCATTTAAAAATTCCTAGGGCCCACTATAATGTTTATTTGCCATCCAACCTGTTGATTAGGTCACAAAGACCTGGATGAAAGGGAAAACACAAATATCAGCTTCATCTAAAACTTTTGTCACCCTCAAGAAGTTTTCAATCGTGGGTGTTCAATCACCACCATTTCCTGTAGTGTGGTCCATATGAGATTTGGATCTGCCTCGTTTTCCAGCTCATACTCTAAAATCATCTGGAAAAATGGATGGACAGCGTGGATAAAAACACATAGAATCATAGAGTGGCTCACAAAGTACCATCCAAATAGCTACTAAGCTCTGCTGGAACCTGAAAATGATGGGACTGGATACTTGAAAAATTCATAGATTCGAGCTACTTCAAACCTCTTATCACCTATCTCTATTCCTGTTAGCCTGGCCCGGCCATGACTTTAATCAGGCTAAAAAGGCATTGGCTTTGACCCAACCCTAGAAGAAAAGAGTGAAATGATAAGGATTTGAAAATAATTTAGAACGATTGGGCACTTCTCCTTTATCCGCGATGTCCTGTCATGTAAATGGTGTTCATCATTGAAGCATGACCATTGTAATGGTGGCCCACTCGATGATAGTATTCGGTCCATCGTATAGAGCATCATGTGTGCTTGGTAGATATTGGCCTTGATAAAGAGTCGGGTCAGGTTTGGTCACAATTTTAGAGAAGGTAACGAGCCGGCAAACAGCGAGGCCAATTTGGGAAGCAGCCATCAAGGTTCGGCCTTGTTCTACTCTCTCCTTGAACTTCCTCATAAGGTAAGGGGTCTTCTCTTCCTTGATAGAGTGGGGCTTGGGGCGATCATGAAACGAACTTTTCAGTAATGTGTCCTCTGACGTTTCTTTTTTCGGTCTTTTCTTGCATATGATAGGTGGGGCTCGTCCTTTTTGTTGGTACCCACCTGAAGGTTTTGTAAATTCTGTTTTTCAATGAAATAGCTCCTTAAAAAAAAAAAAAAAAAGATATTGGGCTTGGTATCAATTCTGCAGTGGCGGTGGCTAATAGTGAAGTGTGAATTGACAATGTGTGTACTAACAAGCTAACCGAAAAAATAAATAAATAAATGTTGGCCTTCGAATACATGCAATAATGACATGGCTTAATGAAAAAGCATAATGTATATGGTCAAATATAAAAAACACGATAAAAATACAAATACATAATATCCTTAAAAACTTTTACTTTTAAAAGTTAGTTTACATTTAACAAGTACACATGATGCTCTTTAATTGAAATGTGTAAAGCGATTATAGACCATCCATATTGAGATTCCTTTTTCATCATCAGCTTACGTACGATAAGCACACATGGTACTCTTTTATTGGGCCATGCTGGCTGTAAAAATTTATATAGCTCATTGCATGAAATCTATGTTGGACCTCGAATATGATTAGGGCAAAACATCCATTAATCTTGGTATTCGTCCCAAATCTTGGGGCCCAGCTGTAAATGATTATAAGCAAAATCTACACCGATGGGATGATCTGAACAGCGTAATATGGCCTGTTTGCAAAACAAATGTACGGCTCTAAAACTTGGCTGAAGTTTTCCAGCCCATTGAACTGTTTCTAATAATGGGGCCCACGTGCTAGACAATGAGATTAAGGTCGTACTAACTTGTTCGATGGATTGGATCTCGCACAAGGTTGCACTGACCTGATGGATGGATTGGATCTTGCACTATGTGCCTTGCTGGGAGTGGGGATTCTGTGGCGTGTGCATGAGCTTCAATGCACCCGTACGTGCGCTTCGCAAAGCCCGTGCTAAATTGTGCTATAAAGCTCCTGTGCACGCCACAAGTGTGCCACATAGCATGATAGGTCACAGATCCAACCCATCTGTTAAAATGGAAGCACCCTACTGATGCTCTGATCCAAGAATCAGGTTGATCCACTGGTCATGTCGGCCACATTTTGCGAACCAAATGTACGGCTGTGAGAAGACTTAGCTAAAGTTTCCTGACCTGTTTCCAATTTTGGGGCCCACATGTCGAGTGGACCAGATTTATTTTTGGGAAACATTTAAAAGGTCGGACCGACCTGATTAATAGATTGGATCTCACACGTGCCATGCTTGCGCATGGATGTCCGAGCGCGACTTGGCTGCGACCCCAAATCAGCAACGTCGGTTGGAGCCTGACCTAGGGCCCACCTCAATATATGCATTGTATATCCACGCCGTTCATCTATTTTTCCAGCTTATTTCATCGCATAATCCCAAGATTGAAGTAATAGTAAATCTCATTTGGACCACACCACATGAAACAGTGGTTGTTGGCCATTAAAAGCCTTTTTTGGGCCACAAAAGTTTTAGATCAAGCTAATGTTTGCTTTTTTACCTTTCATCCGGATCTGTATTACCTTATCAATAGGTTAGATGGTCAAATAAACGTTACCGTGTACCTTAGGAAATTTTTTAATGGTGGGCGTTCAATGATCACTATTTCATGTGGTGTGGTCCACCTGAAATTTATACCTGCCTTATTTTTGGGAATATGCCCTAAAATAAGCGGGTAAAATATATGGAAGGCGTGGATATCCAATGCATCGATCGAAATGGGCCCTACGGTCAGGTCCACCTACACAGCTGGTTCGGCGTCGCAGCCAATCGCGATCGTGGCACATGAGTTTTTATTTGAGAGAAATTTACGAATGTGGGCCTCACCTTTTATCCATTGGATATCCTTGAAACAATACAAACTTAACCTACCCACTTAGACCTTATCGTACGGACGAAAAATTTCAGGACGAAAATACCCCTCTTTTTCACGGAAATGGATTAGGTACTCCCCCTGCCACCCACCAATGGGGGATCGCCGCTGGTCTGTGGGCACCACCATGATGTATGCTTTTCATCCATGCCATCCATGTATTTTTCAGAATCATTTTATGGTATGAGACCAAAAATGAGATATATCCAAATCTCAAGTGTACCACGTTACAAGAAACAGTGTTGAATGAGCATCAACCATTAGAAACTCAGGTGGAGCCCACTTTGATGTTTGTGAGAAATCCTCTCCATCTAAGTTCATTCATAGGGTTACAAAGACCTGGATGAAAAGCAAAACAAATTTCAAAATGATCCAAAACTTCTGTAACTCCTAAAAGGTTTTCAATGGTAAACCTTCAATTCCCCACTGCCTTTTATAGTGTGGTCCACTTGATAGTTAGATCTATCTTATTTTTCATCTCGAGGCTTAATATGAGCTCGCCAAATAGATGGACGGTTTGGATATAACAAAGACCTCATGATGGGACCCACAAAAGCAACAGCAAAAATAAATAAATAAAAAAATAAACAAACTGCGGTGGGCGGTAGTGGCGCGGCAGCCTGACAAATTATTTTTTTTTATTTTACAAGGAGAACTTTTTCTCCCTTACATTTTTCTCTAATATATAGATATGTAAATATGTATATATAAGTATATAAAAATATTTTTCTATCTTTTAATTCATTTCTTTGTCTATTTATTTAACAAGTATATCTCTTAAACTAGAATGATTTATTTATTTTTACACATGCACACACACCCTCACACACTCACACTAGTGGAATTTCACCACCTATGGATACTCGAACGCTTGACCAGGTGTTGAAACTCCTAAGAGTCTACCACCCGAGCAAGAGTAAGGATCCAAACTGAATGATTTACTTAGGCGTACCACATATGATTTTGGGGTCGAAGAAGCTAATTTAGCCAACCAATCTAGTTATTTTCCAAGATTTCATCGGGTCAATGGTCGAAAATCCATTTCATTTAGTTCATGGTCAATTTCAATCACTTCACGGTCCAACTGAAAATTCAACGAGGCAACACATGAAATTGAGCGGGGCAAACTATAAATTCAGCGGGGCAAACATGAAATTTAGTGGGGCAAATTAGAAATTTAGTGGGACAAACATGAAATTGAGTGGGGCAAACTAGAAATTGAGCAAGGCAAACATTAAATGGAGCGGAGCAAACTAGAAATTGAGCGGGGCAAACATGAATTTCAGCGGAGCAAAATGATTTTCTAGTTTGCCCCACTGATTTCATGTTTCCCCCGCTCAATTTCATGTTTCTCCCGCTAATTTTTTAGTTTGCCCCACTGAATTTCATGTTTTCTCCCGCTGAATTTCATGTTTGCCCCACTCAATTTTTAGTTTTCTCCGCTTAATTTTATGTTTGTCCTGCTAAATTTCATGATTTGCCCTGCTGAATTTCATGTTTCCCCCGCTGAAAATCAAGTTTGCACCGATTAATTTCTTATTTTCCCCACTGAATTTCATGTTTTTCTTGCTGAATTTAATGTTTCCCCTGCTGAATTTCATGTTTGCCCCATTCAATTTCATGTTTGTCCCACTTAATGTCTAGGTTCCCTTCCACATATGAGGTTTTGGTGTATACATATTCCAATGAAAACGGAGGGGTATTACATAATCCGATGAACATGATATATTACAAATAAAACATCATTGTGGGGCGTAGTAAGCGTAATTAGATTGCGTACTAAGTTAGTCAATACGCTCCCATTGTACCAAGTAAACTCAGTTGGGCCCACATTAAATGTATGTAGTATGTCCACATTATCCATCTGTTTTTCCATCTATTTTAAGGGGTTTAGCCCCAAATTGAAGCATATCAAAAGATCAAGTGGATCATACCACGGGAAAATAGTGGGCATAATGATTTCCACCGTTGAAACCATAGTCGGCCCAACAGTGATGTTTATTTGTCATCAAACTATTCATAAGATCATACAGACATGGATAATAGAAAACACAATTATAAGCTTGATCCAAAACTTCAATGACCCCTAAGAAATGATCAATATTAGAAGTTCAATTCAAAATTTCATATGGTGTGGTCCATTTGAACACTGGATATGTTTAGATTTTTCGGCTTAAGTCATGAAATTATTTGTTAAGTTTGCCCTGCTGAATTTCATATTTGCCCCGCTCATTTTCATGTTTGCCCCACATATTTTCTAGTTTGCCCCACTCATTTTCTAGTTTCCCCCGCTCAATTTCATGTTTACCCTGCTAATTTTTAAGTTTTCCCTGCTGATTTTCTAGTTTGCTCGGCTGAAATTGTAGTTTGCCCCACTGATATTCTAGTTTGCCCCGTTAAATTTGTAGTTTGCCCCGCTGATTTTCTAGTTTGCCCTCCTCAATTTCATATTTCCCCCACTGAAATTCAAGTTTGTCCCGTTCAATTTCATGTTTTCGTAATGAGGTATTCACGTGCTTCTTTGAAGAAGGCAACTCTCTTTTATTGAAACACAGAAAAAACTTGATAAAGAAAATGTGACCATTTCATGAAGAAAATGTGACCAACCCATTTTCATGAAGAAAATATGACCAATTAACCAACCAACAAAACTAGTTGTAACTAACAGCTTCTATTAGTCCAGTGGGGGGAACATGAAAATGAGTAGGGCAAACTAGAAAATTAGAGGGGGAAACATGATATGGAGCGGGGCAAAGTAGGAATTCAATGGAGGAAACATGAAAATGAGCGTGCCAAACTAGAAATGCAGTAGGGCAAACTAAAAATTACAAAGTATGCCTTGTTTGTTTGCATCGCACACACTTTGCTGTTTTCGATTCCTCTCCACGCGATGAAATTCTAAGCTTTTTGGGTCTTCCAACTGACCTCCTTTGTTCTGGGGGTTTAATTTGAGCACAATACTCCTTGAAGCTCACTGAAATTTCTTCCCACTCACTCTTGTCATGTACTGGGTACACCAATTCTCCAACCCCAAAATCATATATGATACGTCAAGTAAATAATTTTGGTTTTGAATATATTCTTGTTAAATGAATAAAGAAAGCAATTATAAAAAGAGAAAAAAAATTATATGTTTATATATACATATTTATATAAATATGTATTAGAGAAAAATGTAGGTAGGTATAATAAAGTTCTCCGTGTTAAAACAAAATCAGACTGTCATGGCACTATCGCCGATACGAGAGTACTGTCGCAGTACAATGGCTACGGTTATAATCCGTAGCCATAGAGGGTGCAGAAACTGCACAGACTACAACCACACTACCGCCGGTTCGGCGGTACTACCACGGCAGGCTGCGATTGCTACGGTTATAATCCGTAGTTAATCGTAGCTATAACCGTAGCCATTGCAACCTGTCGTAGTAGTACTGCCGAACCGGCGATAGTGCCACGGTAGTCTGTGCACCCTTTATGGCTACAGATTATAACCATAGCCATTGTACTGCGGCAGTACCGCCATATTAGCAGTAGTATCATGCCAGTCTTTTTAAATTTTTTTTTTTTTTTATAATACGGAAAACTTTATTTTACCTACCTACATTTTTCTCTAATACATATTTATATAATTATGTACATATAAGCACATAAATTTATTTTTTTTCTCTTTTTATAATTTCTTTATTTATTCATTTAACAGGAATATATTCTAAACCAAAATTATTTACTTGATATATCATATATGATTTTGGGGTAGGAGGAGTAACTGTAGCCAACTAACCTTAATTTTTTATAGGATTTCATCAGGTCAATGGTTGAAAATCCATTTCATTCACTTCGTGGTTAATTTTAATCAGTTTGCAGTCAATTTCAATCAAATTTAGATGGCTTGGATTGTCGTACAGCTATGTCGTATACGGTGGAAGAATTCCCTTCATTTTTTAGTTCAGTGTTGCACTAAAAAAGAAGAGAAAATAAACTTTATTGTTACACACTGTCAGCATGGCAATTCATATGCAAGTGTAGCAATTATATATGACACAGGCAAATAACAAAATTGTGTTTGCAGAAATGACAATTCATATGCGGGGTAAACTAGAAATTGAGCGGAGCAAGCTATAAATTAAGTGGGGCAAACATGAAATTCAGTGGGGGAAACTAGAAATTGAGTGGGGCAAACATGAAATTTAGCGGGGGAGTGGAAATTAAACAGGATAAATATTAAATTGGAGAGGCAAACTGGAAATTAAGTGGGACAAACATGAAATTGAGCAGGGCAAACTGGAAATTGAGCGGGGCAAACATGAAAATGAGCGAGCGGGGCAACCATGAAAATGAGTGGGGCAAACATAAAATTGAGTGGAGCAAGCATGAAAAAGAGCAGGGCAAATATGAAAATGAGTGGGGCAAATATGAAATTGAGCAGAGCAAGCATGAAAATGAGCGAGGCAAGCATGAAAATGAGCGCGGCAAACATGAAATAACCGTCTAGTTTAATCAGTTGGGCTATAATCAACTGTTAAGCGTATGATAAATTTTAAAGTATTGAGTATAAAATTCAACCCTTTCAATAGTTTAACCCCAACATGAGGATCATTCATTACAATGATTGTTAGTATTTACCTATCAAGTGGTCCACACCATATAAAACAATTAGTATACATTGGTAACCGATGACCATACAATTGAATATTAAGGAGTTATGGAAAAAGGTGATTTTTATGATGGTCAACCTATTAGAGGGTTTAAATGTCATATAAACATGAAAGGTTGGAAGTTACTAGTGGTTTGACCTTGATATATAGTCCAAACTGTTGGACGTGAAACTTGAAAAAAAGGGACTCGAACTCGGCAGTGTCCATTAATACCACACTAGAGGTGCTCTGTGGCCCATTATAATGCATGTGTTTTGTCCACACGGTCCATCCAATATTCCATATCATGGTTGCCCCGCTCATTTTCATGCTTGCCCCGCTCAATCTCATGCTTGCCCCACTCATTTTCATGTTTGCCCCGCTCAATTTCATGCTTGCCCGCTCAATTTCATGCTTGCTCTGCTCATTTTCATACTTGTCCCGCTCAATTTCATGCTTGCCCTACTCATTTTCATGCTAACTCTTGCTCAGGTGGTAGACTCTTAAGATCCTTACTCCTTGTAAGTAAATCATTCTAGTTTAAGATTCTTACTCTTACTCGGGTGGTAGAGTCTTAGGAGTTTCAACACCCAATCAAGCGTTCGAGTATCCATACGTGGTGAAATTCCACTAGTGTGAGTGCATGGGGGTGTGTGTGCATGTGTAAAAAAAAAAAAGAAAAACAACATTTTAATTTAAGAGATGTGCCTGTTAAATAATTAGACAGAGAAATGAATTAAAAGATAGAAAAATATTTTTATACACTTATATATATATATATATATATATATATATATATATATATATATATATATATATATATATATATATATATATATATACTTACATAATTATGTATTAGAGAAAGATGTAAGAAAGAAAAAGTTCCCTGTTAAAAAATAATAATAATAATCCCTTATTTTTTTTTGTTTTTTTTTTTTTTGCTAGGCTGCCTTCATGGGTTCCATCATGAGGTCCGTGTTATATCCAGACCATCCATCTATTTGGTGAGCTCATATTAAGGCTGGAGAAAAAAAAAAAAAAAAACAAAAGATAGATCTAACTATCAAGTGGACCACACTGTAAAAGGCAGTGGGGAATTGAACGTCTACCATTGAAACCCTTTCAGGGTTACAGAAATTTTGGATCATTATGAAATTTATTTTTCCTCTTCATCCAGGTCTTTGTGACCTTATGAATGAACTTAGATGGGGAGGATTTCTCACAAACATCATAATGGGCCCCACTTGAGTTCCCATCGCCGGACCGTCCGTCATCGCTCGTCCCTGCACGCGGGCATGAGGAAGGCAGGAGTATTTTCGTCCTCAAATCCCATGTCAATATGAGGAGGTCTTAGTGCGTATGTTAAGTTTGTATTGCTTCATAAAAATCACTGGATAAAAGGTGGGGTCCACAGTCGTAAATTTCTCTTTAATTTATATTCCAAGCGTGTGCTCTTGGCAATGGTCCTTTTCATGAATAGCGTGCTATTTCCCGCCAAAATGTGGCTTATATGCACCATCTGATCCGTGCAAAAGGTGAATTGCATCAAATAGATCATCTGGAGAGAGAAACCAAAATGGTCCATTAATCAAGAGGCCTACACCGTTGAAATAAATGTACAGCTACGGTCTGACTCATTGCATTTTTGTCGCTTACCTAATAATTTAAATTCTACAATTTTTTTTTCCACGTGATCTACATGTCATGGTCCTCGGATTGGATTTTCCATTGAAGTGAGATGTTAGTGTTTAAAAGAAAAATTGCATGTAAAATGCATGCATATGAAACCATGACTGTTGAGGCCGGATGGGAAACGCAAAACGCAAGCAAAGATTTCATGCCTCTGAAAAGCTCCATGCAAATGAGAGCAGGGAGCTGATGCTTGCCTCTTCTTGCGTACCACTGGGCAATCGTTTTGGACGCGGTTTTGCTAGTGATCCCAACACCAGCCAGGTAGCTGATGCAAAAGCTTCATGGGGGCCATCATGGTGGGATGGGCCTACTATGATATTTATTTTCCATTCAACATGTTGATCTATTTACACAAACATGAAGGATGAAAAATCACAAATATCAACTTGATTCAATGTTACAATTTAGTTTTTGAAAAATCAAATATATTTGAAAATTTCATTTTCCTACAAAATCAGTTTGAAATTTTCAAATAAAGAAGGTGCAGATTTTTACCTTAGTCCCAAATAAAAAATGAAAAAGTTTAAGGCCTGTCTGGATATGCGTTTTGGGATGTATTATATCGTATTAAAAATTATGATTTGACGTTTACCGTGTTTAGATGGGAGTGAATAGGAGTTAAATCTCATATGTGCGAATACAAACTTCAGCCAAATCTTTGAACCAACGGTAGAATATTGTCAGCGGATTCTATTGCCGTTAATACTTCATATTCATTGCGTTGTATTCGACAGCGGATGAAAGTTTGAAATTTGTACGATTACAAGATATCTAATACCTACGTAGTGTAAGATCGGGACCGTTCATTTGGTACATTTCAACGTGAAAATCATCTGGGCTAGAAAATCAGAAAGTTCCATACATCTAATAGGCCACTCAACCTAATTAAGATTGTACAATACACAGACATAATACATCCTACCAAACATTAATCTGTATAACATATTGTACACTATGTCAAATAATACCTCCTATCCAAACATTGATTAGGGCATGTTTAGATTGCAGACCCAGAACGTACAGTATTGTGTTAATATAAAATATTACATTAGGGCATGTTTGAATCGGATTTGAAATCGATATACACTCGCCGCCCTAAGTACGTCTCCGAACTGAAACGAGCGGGCACGCGTCACTGTTCTTATGTCTTCTCATATATCGGGCAGTGCAACCGTCTTCATTGCACTCAGAAGGCTTTGAAGAAAAAAATCTCCCTCTCCTACGGTGTCTTGAGAGACCATTGCGCGACTGTATACGTGAAACCCTTCTTCTCTGTTCGTCTGGTGTTTTGCGAAAAAGGAGATCGTGCTGGTGAGTTTGAATCTTGGACGTTAGCCGGGATGTACACCCGTCCGTCGTTTGCTTCATCGTTGATGCAATGAACTTTTGTACTGTTTCTTCTTAAGAAAAAAATCACCCTTCCTCGTCCGTATACTCTTCATTCTCACAGGCTTTAAAAGACCAGGTATTGTTTCTTCCATCGTTTTCCATACTCGGACAAAGTCCGATCACTGTTTTCTTTGACTGCATGCATTATATGTCTTCTGGATATACATTTCTCTCCATGCACCTTCTGTTCTTGGAGTAGTCGATTAGGGCTATGAAGACAGTTCTCCCCTATACCCTAGAAAGAGACAATATTCTTCGAAAGGAAATCTTTATTTGTAAAATGTGTATTAGTAGAGTATCCGGACATGGATTCGCCTCCCTACACCATCGACATGACCTGTGCATGTCATAGAGTGTGTGAGGAGATGAACTCCCCCGACCGAAATTAACTTCATTTCTTGGTTGCCTATAAAAGACACCTCTGTCTTTTATATTCTGCCTAAAAATTTCAAAAGTGAAGAGAGATCTAAGTTCTAAAAATTTTCCCAGCTGCGTCTATAAGATCCAGAGGGTATTTCATTATCGAAGGTAATATTCTATCTTCTTTCTTGCATGATTTAAATTGCATGGATCTCGTTTTCACATATGGCTGATTGGATGCATCTTCCTGCGATTTTTTGTACTGATTGTATCCAATGTATTATTTGGAAATATTCATTTGCTTGATAGATCTCTAAAGGACCAACATTGAATATCACATTTTGTATACTATATTTGATAAACACACATTTATCATTTTAACTATGTACTCAGATGATTTTTCTTGATAGTATTATTTGAAGATGTTCATTGGAGATTTATCATGTGTAATATCTGAGATTTGACTATAATTTGTTGAACTGTTAAATATAATTTATATTTTAAATCAACTCATCTTCTGTATACCTGAATTCTAATCTGTATTAATTATGTCATACTATCAATTGCACTAATAAATAGAAAATCTTGAAAAGAATAACAAGTGACAGATCCTTCTGTCTTATGGGGTCTAATAGTGGTGAATGTAGCTGTGATCATTCCTCCAATAGCGAATGGAATGAAAACGAAGTATCAGCTGCATTAACGGCGATTCCAGCGTCTGCGTGTGTCATGAGAGCTGCCGAATATTATCGACATTATTGTATAAAGGTTTTGCCTAGACGTGGTAATATAGAGAGGAATAGATTCATAAATGGAATCATTAGGAAAAGTGATGTTGACTGCCTATCACAACTGAGAATGAGTCGGGATAAGTTTTTCGAATTGTGCTCTCTAATGAGAGATAGAAATTTACTTTCTGATTCAAAGAGGTGTAGCTTAGAGGAACAGGTGGTATTGTTTCTTCATACTATCAGCCATAATGTGCGAAATCGTGTCATTGGTCATCGTTTTTCAATGTCTGGTGAAACGGTCAGTCGTTATTTTCATAGAGCATTTGACGCTGTAATTGGACTGTATCCCGAATATGTGAAGTTCCCAGGTTTACATACTCCGAAAGAGATATCCGATAATCCTATGTGGTCGCCATACTTTCAGGTAAAACATTTCTTAATTCAAAAATAAATTAAATACGATGTGTGCTAAACAGTAAATAATAACCTAAAGGTCACAATAAATTTTTTGTAGGATTGTATTGGGGCACTTGATGAGACTCATATCCTTGCACATTTAGCCAAGAAAGCTAGCGCCACCTTTCAAAATCGGAAAGGTTTTCTATCTTAGAATATAATGGTAGCTTATATGTTCGATATGAAATTTGTATATGTGCTTGCCGGTTAGGATGGTTCGGCCTCTAATGCTCTTGTTTTGCAGAATGCATTAACCCGTCGACCAAATTATTTTCTTATTCCTCATGGTAAATATAGATTATTCTTATTTCATCTAAAGAGTAAGACAATGACAATTGTCAGATCCTTAATATACATAACTTGGTCTGTATAGGAAAATACTATATCGTTGATGCGGGACATGCGCATTCTCCTGAGTTTATGACACCTTATTGAGGTGTCAGATATCATTTAAATGAGTATCGTAAAGGACGAAAGCCTGCTAACAAGAAAGAACTCTTTAATTATCGTCATGTACGGCTGCGAAATGTCATTGAATGTTGTTTTGATCTCTTGAAAGGCCCTTTTCCTATACTACGTGTAGTAACGCAGTTCAAGTTTATAACTCAAGTAAAGATTGTTATAGCTTTTTGTGTTATACACAACTTCATTCATGTGTGACAGTTGAAGATATTACAGACAGTGATGACGAAATGTCACATCTCCTGTGGACGTGACTGCAGCCGAAGAAGATCATGCTTTATCTTGTGTAACTGATAAAGCAAGGGAAGATTGGGTAAAAAAGAGGGATGACATTGTATATAGGATGTGGAATGAAAGTCTCCCAAGGACCCGGCAATGACGTTGACAATTTTAAGTTTCTGGACATGTATATTGCTATTTTGTATAACAACACTGCTTTTTTTTTTTTTAATCATCTATTTTGGTTTGGTGTAGTTGCTGAATTTATGGTTAATGTAGTGATGTATCATGCATAGATGTTATGGTATATGTACTTTTTATGTGTTTTAAGTGGTACTTTCAATATCTTATCATCATCGCTCCATTATGTGAGGACATATATCTGCAATGTTTCTTAATATTATGTTTTTCTATTCACATTAACTGTTACTAATGTATAGGTAATATGAATTTCCTACGAAGTTCGTACAAGGGGAAAAGATCTCTGTTTCAATTAGGTTTCCCTACACGGGAGACATGCTCCCTAAAAAATCATCTGCAACACCGAGTAAACAAATTGGTAGCCTAAGTAAGAAAAATGTCACACCAAACAAAAGTAGGAAAAATACAGGTAGTAGGATATGTAGTCGGGTTCAATGAACGGATGATATGGACAATGCACTAGTGGATGCACTAGTGGAACAGGTGAATCTCGGAAGAATGAGTAATATCGTTTTCAAACCTGAGGCGTACAGCGCCACAATATCCGAAATCTCTACTAAATGTGGTGTTCTTTTAGAGAATAAACACATCTCAAATCGATTGCGTACATTGAAGAAATTTTATTAGAAAATCCAAGACATGCTCAACGCTTTCGGGTTTGGCTGGGACAGTCATAAGAAAATGGTGATAGCAACTGAAGAAATATGGGATGGATACATTTTGGTATATAATAGCTTTTATATTTTTCTATTATATCTAATCATTAGAAATTGCTAAAAAGTTGCTAAGGAGACTACATTAACTCTGTTTTGCAGTTACATTCGTTCGTCGAAAAAGTCCGTGACAAACATATTGAGAGATACTCCGATCTGGCTAGAATGTTCGGCAGCGACTATGCCCATGACTCATTTGCGAGCACTGCTTATTCATCACCATTATCTGGTCGTCATCGATCTAGAAATGAATTCAATAGTGATTCTGAATTCGATGATATTGGGACTAAGACAGTTCACCTTTCCTCTGATTCTAGGGATGACCACGACAGTGGTTCAGCCTTTTGTGCCATCGATGGATCATAGCGGCTCAACAGTGGTAGAACAGTACCTGTAGAGACCTCTAGGGGCTCAAGAAGTACTGACTCAACCGCAACAGGCTATACTCGACAAAAAAGGGGTAAGCCGAGTGATGTTATCGGTGACATAATGGGAGAAGTGGCTGAGGCTGTCAAGTCTCTTACATCACAATGTCTCAGGGCAAAACAATGATTAGATTGCAGAGAATGTTGGCCATACTTGAAGAAGTTGGTGGTCTCAGCCCTGAGGACCAAAGACGGGTTGCCCGGTTGATGCACGGGGAACTCGTTAGCACTGGATATTTCTTGAAGAAGAGCCATTAGAGGAGGAAGGAGTGGGTACAGAAACTCCTCGAACGTAGTGGCCCAGTTTGATAAATGAAATTGCGTTTGATAAACTTTAGTGATGAAGTTTGATAGATGAACTTTTTCTGTGTTTCTGTTTGTTTTGTAAAAACGTTATACTATAATGGGTCTGGATGGGTGGTGAAGATGGATTGGATGGGTGCTCATTTGAGCACAGATTACTCTGGTTTGTTGTTAATTTTGGATTGTGGTGAAACTGATGATTGCACCATCAGTAATTTTGATGATATATATATAGAGGCATGCTCCCCTACGCACCTACGCACGTGCGCACCTTTGCACATGTGTCATGGGAGTCGAATCCGAACGGTCCATAAGATGTGAAATCCCATGAAACCCTAGGAGGTGAATTTTCACACTGATTTAAGATTCTGGTGAGCCATAGCAAAGAGAAATGCAAGTCAAGGGAGGAACATGTTTCATTTTTCATGGCCCATCAAAGCTTTAGATCAAAGTAAAATTTGGGCCTGGGGGGTTTCACGAGGTGCTGCTTCACATGAACGGTTCAGATTTTGGATCCACCTCACGTATGATGGGTTTTCAAAAAAGTTCGTACGTAGTACGTACGAACCGGTTCGCAGGTGAGCGTTCCGCTATATATATATATATATGTGACTTGTCATTTGCATAAATGTTAATCTAGTTCAGTTGACTTCATATGATATACCAGTCATTGTATGCAGATCCGATAAATAACAATGATCTGCATTTCAGTCTATCTGGATCTATTACAGAAATTTACTTGCGGTTGTGGAGATGTTGGATCTATTCCAGAGGATCATGCATACAGTTGTAGAGATGTTGGATCTGTTACAATGGTTCTATTTGTAGTCGTGCAGATGTGGAGGGATAAATTACAGTGGATTTACTTGCTGTTGTGGAGATGTTGGATTGATTACAGTGGTTGTACTTGCTGTTGTGGAGTTGTTGGTTCTAACAATTTTCCATTCCTCTATCTTAGTTAAATGCTATGTTTGAGATAATCTTAAATTTGTATGTTGTTTTTCTGCATTTGATCAGTGTTGGTTTTTAAAATTGATTTTATATCATCAAAATGAAACTTATATAATTCTTCATTCAAGTAAGCAGGGTTTGTAATATTCTTTTCACAGATACCAGGATGTGAATCCATCCGTCTGATGGGTATTAATATGTCAATTTAGGTTTGAAGGGTGACTATCAGGTGAGAAAGATAATGTTCATTTTGTACATAAATTTTCAATTTGGCTTTCTATTTTTAAATATTCATTGCATAATTTTCAAGAGAGATGTTTTGAGATCTATACTAGTTGAAAAAACACAGCTTCATCAGTCATTGCACATCCAAATTAACGGTAATTGGGTTTTTTATAGGTACAAATGGAGAAATACTATGTGGTATTTGTTGCCAGGGTGCCTAAAATTTATGAGAATTGGGAGTTTGCTCGGGTACAAGTAGAGGGATATAGTGGGTGCAGACACCAATCATTTAAATCGTACGCAATGACTGTGACAGAGTGGACGAAATTCATGATATGGATTTATATTTCTTCTGCGTTGGTCTATTTCACCTTCGACATTTTTTTGGCTATGACCAGCTTTGTACAACATATTACCTTTCGAAAATATCAGATGGACATTCGTCTTCAATGATTGTAGGCCACTCAGCACAATGTTGGATTTCAACCAATCCAATAACTCTGTACAGGGCATCAGAATTTAGGAGCAAAAGCCTCACAAAAAGAGTCGAAAGTGAGTCTGCATCACTTCATCGTTTGCCTTCAAGACCTGTTGATGAAGTTGGGATGCACCTTCTTGAAGAGCTTAACTCGGAAAACAATGGGGTTGATACAGAAGGAGGGATTATGCATGCCATTTTGAAGGTGATTATTGGAGTGATGCTCATATACGCAGTCATATCTTGGTTTGTTTCATCGCTTTGATGATAACAATGTGGAATAATTGCTTCGCTGGATAACTAGGGCATAGAACATATAATTGTTCGCTTTAAAGAAATAGCCTTTTTGTGTTTAACTTGGTGATTGTTCATTTTTTTTTCTTTTTTGTTGTATTTTTTTTTAGTTAATGGAAGTACGTGATTAGGTATTTGTATTAAATGTAATACATTACAGTGTTTTCTATAATGAGATTTTTATTTTTTGTTTTTGGGTTATCTATGTGCTGTGGAGTGAATGGAAATTAGTCGGTGGTCGGTGCTCTGTGGGCCCCACCATGATGTATGTGTTACAGACTTTTCACAATAGAGGAAAGGATCGACTACTCCCCCTGACACCAGCCCCGTCTATGGTGGTTAATGCTCTGTGGGCCCCACCATTTTCTGTACGTGTTTCAACCATTCCGTTCATCCAATTTTACAGATCACAAAGGGCTAGATACAAAAAATGATAGGGATATAAATCTTAGGTGGGCCACAACACAGGACAAAATTAATGAATGGATATTCATAATTACAATCTTGCTAAGGCCCACTGTACTGTATATTTGACATCCAATCTGTTGATTTGGTCATAAAGACCCAGAATAAGGGAAACAATAAATATCAGCTTGATCCATTACTTTTATAGCCCTTATAAACGTTTTTAATGGTCAAAATTCATTCAACATTGTTTCCTATAATGTGGTCCACTTGAGATTGAGATATACTTCATTTTTTCTACCATATCATAAATTGATATATAAAAATAGATGAACGACATGGATGACACTTATACATTATGGCGAGCTCCACAGAGCATCGACCAGCAGCCAATGGCTGGTGTCAGGGGGAGTAGCCAATCCGTTTCCTCACACTATGGAGTCTGTTCCTTGAACAAACATTGAATTAAGATTATCCGCTGAATACATATCCACAGTCACTCCATACCAAACATTCTACAAAATACATGTAATACTCATGCCTACAGTGTACAATATCCGGAGTAGTTGCATTGTACTGTATTACATCGCAATACAATACTATATGCGAATCCAAACATGCCCTTAGTGTCCGATTAATTTGGATGTATTCTGAAAACCGTTCAATATATACATGAATAGTACCCAAATACACTACAATACCATACTATGCGAATCCAAACGGGCCTTAGTAGTTTATACAAAAATGTGTATAATATTCTTGCTTGCAAGTCTTTGGTAAAGGTGCGTAATATTATTACTTAAGAGTGTTCGAGGTTGAGGTGATGGGATTGCTTGTTCCACGCTCCACCAGAGTAGTTTCTCAAGTGGTGTCCACTCAATCCACGTTTTTCATCATATTTGATAGGGAGAGGTTTGGTAAAATTCTTTCAACCATCCATTTCCAAGACAAAACTCAAGAGCCACATTTACAAAATCAGTGACATTTTCCACAAAACCCCACCATGGGTGGGTCCCATTTGTTTTAACGGTCTGGATCTCTGCACAATGGTCCCCAATTACAAAGAAAGAGATTCACAGGACGCTAAACAAGTCCGGAGTCCCATCATCCTAGCATCCTATGTTACAGTTAGTTGATACTCTGGCAGCGTATAATGCCTGATACGCATGCACTTCAAAATTATACACGTGGCATATTTTAACTCAAATTAAACGGCTTAAATTATCGAAACCACTTCAAACAAGCCCCAACCGCAGAATCATATTGTGCGAACAAGTATAACCTCTGATTCGTGGAAGCTTGTTACCTGAAAATAGAGACCGTTCGATATCGTTGTTTCAACCGTTGATTAAATGTCCACCAATTCCATTGTAAATTTAGTTATTGGTTTATGATACACCTAAACTTGGATCTGCAACTTGGCATATTCGATTTGAATTGCTTGTGTTCCAGGTTTACGGTTCCTGAGTATCATCCATCACACTGCCGGAGTATCAAAGTTTTCCTCTCCGTGGGACCCACCGTACGCTTTTGCCGCCTATATGTAGAATGTATTACGCCAAAGCAAACTGTGCGTATCACGCCCTGGGCGCACGCAAAGAGGAAAGGCTAAGCGCACCGCTCGGGTGCATTTTGTAAGTGCAATCGCATTCTCACACGAGGAAAAAAGACCCATATATGTAAAATCCAGTCCGTTCAATAGGATAAATTGACTGTCATTATTACATATCTTTAAAATAGATTCTAAAAATATATAATATCCACCACATTTTTAATTAATAAATGGACGGATATGATAAACATACATCTAAATGAGATGAAAATCAACGGTTGACATATAAATCATATCAGCCTGCTTTCTGACACGTTGCACTAATGAAGTGGGCATGACTGAGGAGTGTATACGATACCATATACGTGTGCCACCTTCCCACGTGTGAGGCTAGCGCATGTAGCATTTCGTGTACTCGAATCCAGCATCCATCACATATAAAAACCCCACCAAAACCCTCCTCTCTCTTTCCATCTTGCTCTCCGCCATGAAAGCTCTTCACGCCTCCCCCATTTTCTCTCTGCAGAGGCCTTACCTGCCTCCATCCATCCGAGCCGTACGTTTCCTCCATCCATCTCATCCGTCCGTCGCTCCCAAAGGCCTCGGGCTTCGTTACCTAGCCCTCGATCCCCGCCGCAGGCCGGGGTTCTATCTCAGCCGTCCGATCGTCGCTTTCGCCGCTTCTCACAAAGAAGAGCCGGTAAGAGGAATCCGACTTCCCCAATATCTTTCATCCTTTCATTTCCGGAACACGAGATGCCGGCGGTAATCCCCATGCTCATACGAATTGGGATTTTTCGGATCCCGTTTCATCAATGGACGGTTGGGATTTGGTGGGAAAGTGCGGTTTTTTCTTATTGAATTCTTTGGAAGTTTCGATCTTTTTGAGTAATGAGAAAAATCCTCTCCTCATTTTGTGGTGAGAATGTTGAATTTTGTGGGAATTTTAGAAGCGTACGTGGGATTCAATATCTAAGATTCCGATATGTGAATGAGGTTTTCGTGTAATTTAAGTGTGTTTTTGGGGTTTTTTCGGATGAGAAATTGGTTTCGGTAGATGTGGGAAATGGATTTTTCATGAGAGGGTACGGTCAGTATGTAATACAAAAGGCGGAAATGAATAGGATTGATTGGGGCCATTGATCTTGTGGGCCTCTGCATCAATGCTTTGTGCGAAAAAAATTGCTTTGATGGGATGCCTTTAGCTGTTAGATAGATGCAATTCTACCAGCTGGCTGGTCGACGGAGGAATTGTGCAATGAGCTATTATCTGGATATGCGGCGGATAGCATAGGTAGATTTAGGTGGGATGTGAAGAAATGGGGATTGCATGAATTCCTCTTGAGCAGTACTAACAGTTTCTGTTCTCCATATCGGGTGGGAGGGAGGGCTCAGGGACCTGCTCCAATTTTCAGTGGGTTGAGGAGGAGGCTTGGGGTCCAAAATTGTGGCCTGCTCCATTTTTCATTTCTTTGCATTCGGTGATTGCAACCATTCTTTTCTGGTATTCTGTTGATGACCTGATTCCAATCCATACTGTCTTGTTTGTTTTCTGCAATTCGTCAACTGTTTTCTTGGCAGTTGCTTAGAAAAATCTAAAAGAGATGAAAAATAAAAAAGAAAATAAACATAAAATCATAAAACAGAAGTGTGAAAAGTGAAGTATATCTAAGAAGCTAAAAAAATAACTGAATAGGAAAGCTGAAGGATAAAACACAATAGAAGTTCAGGGATATGAATATGAACCTTCCTTCAAATAGCTCACTATAAGTGGCCACAACGCATGATGGCATTGATTGGTTTCTAACTGTTTGATTCTTGAACATTTTTGCTTATTTAACATGGTCAATAGTCCATATTCAATCGGCTAAAATCCGTTGGTTGAGGTTGTCTCGTGTCTTACCACTGACCTATAATCCAACATTGACGATTCTAAACATTCAACTAACACCCTTAAAATGATTAAACATAGAAATGATCAATGGTCCTTATTCACTTATGTGGGATTGGTGTATATACAATATTCACAAGAATTCCAAGAAAATGAAGGGTATGGATGGTGAAGCCTCACAAAGTCATGATATATTTTGGTGGTCCTGCTTACTGCCACTCACTGCGAGGGCATTTGCTTGATTAACTTGCAAAATAAGGTACTGATAATGATAAAAAGGAAAGATAATTAAAAAAGCAATGAATGATATAGCTTTCATCACACAAAACTTGGTAATAGGAACAACACAATATAGACTTCAACAAACAAATTTTCAATAGATGAGATTGCCGTTATTGTTCTTTCATTACGTAGTATAGACATATCAGCTGTCAACTTTATGTTAAAAAAATTGTCACTTCTTTTACCCACGTGGTTTTGGCAATAGGTCACCATATGGCCATATCAACCATTTCGTGATTTTATCAGCCATCCCCATTATGTGATCCACAGGTGAACTGGTGTGTTAAAGAAAGGAGGGGAAAAAGGGTGTATCGGCATTTGGCTGTATCAGCCAAGCCAATACAGGCTGATACACCTCTTATTGGCCTCAATATGGCCAATAGTGTCCAATACAGCCATAAAGGGCCCATTCGAAAAAGTTTTCCTACCTCTCTCTCTCTCTCTTCCTTTCTTCTCTTGCTTCTTCATTTCAATCATGGAAGAAACTAAAACTCATTTTTACCAGATTTGAGTGATATTTGATCTCGAGAAAAATTAGAAGGGGAAGACTATCATTTTTTATTTTTCATGTCCTTTTTTGGCATTTGAACATGATGGGCCCTAAAATATCCTAATCTGTCAAACCATGCTTGATTTATGTTTGATTAGGGCCAATTTAATTGGTTTTTAGCAGGTCAAGCCGACAAATATCGTTCTTATCAACAAATGGTCTGATACACCATTGAATATAATGGGCCCTAAAATATCCTAATCTATCATTCCATGCTTGATTTGCGTTTGATTAGGGCTAATTTCGTTGATATTCAGCAGGTCAAGCTGACAAACATCATTCTTATCAAAGAATAGTCTGATACACCATTGAGTACATGTTAAAAACATAAAAAAAAAAAGATAGATTCCAGCATTAAACCTTTTTTTTTTTCTATTTTTCTGGTAACTCTTCAAATTTTTTGGGCAAATATTTGTGCGTGTGTGTGTGGCTGGTACGAGTCTTTATTTCCCAACATGGTTGTAGTGAACCATTTTTGGGCTCTGCTCATATGGTGACTGATACCATTATTTAAAACCTTGATTTCCCACAATTCTTCTAAGTTTTCCTCACACCACACCCACACATATGAAGTTTTGATTTTTTATATATATATTTTTTTTGTTAAAGGAAAAAGTTCACACTACATAGCTTGATATGCTTGCATTCAACTTGATCAACTAGCACCATTGAGGGCTACCTGGCTTGCGTCGTTAAACGTGCTTGCATTCTACAATCTTTGGCTGTTTTCTCCTTCTTCAGTCCATACTTAGTGCTTTGAGGTCTAGGTCCTCTGGCTGGCACACTCGTTGTGCTTTGAGCTCTAGGTCCTTTCTTTTCTTTGTACTTTTTCCTTACCTCTGGCTGGCACACTCATTGATCACTATTGGACTCAAAATGTGTATGCTCGTAACAAGTGGTAAGGATTGTGGCTGTGTATGGAATGCAATTTGATGAAGCATGTTAACACATGCAAATATCAAGAGGCAACACATGCCACACACAAAACCAAAGCTCTCTACAAGGCCGCCACTCATAAAACACAAAGCTCTCTACAAGGTTAATTCTCAAACTTTTTGAAAACTTCAACTCTAGTAGGCTAGTAGCTATCACAGCCCAAAATGAGCTTCAAATTCTTTAACAAAAAAAAATTTAAACCCTACTATGATGGAATTACTTAACTAACCTCACTCAAGCACTATTCCAAGTGGATCCCATGCACACTTTGCACAGTTGAATGGTGGTCAGTTTCATAGGAAACCTTTGTGTTCATGTTGTAGGGGTAATGCAAACCCTGAAAGGGGAAGCAAATGGATCAAAGAAAAGAAGAAAGAGATTGTGGGAAAGGATCCAACAATCGTCTAACTGAATGCTAGAGACTGTGAATGCAAGATTATGAGCAAGCTCAATAGTCCTCTAGTCTTGAACTAGATATCACTTCCCCCCCTTTCAACAATTACTGTAGAAATATGAGAATTACTCAAAGAAAATATCAATCAACTTGTCTTATTCCATTGGCCTTGTTTATAATCAGCTCTTACAATCTTCAATAAAACTAATCTAACAATAGAATTCCCAGCTAGCTAAGATAAGAGAATATAGGAAACCACCTAAATAAGAAAGCACCTAAATAAAAAAGTACTTAAATAAGAAAAATATAAAATTACTTCTTGCCTAACATAAAAATATGAAAGAAAAAGGAAATTTCCTAATGTAGAGATTTGAAAGAAAAGGAAAGTAGAGATGAGCTAAAAAGGGAAATTGGGCATTTGCTTGTGTGCATGTGTGAGATGTGGGCCTTTTCCTTAAATCTTGATCAATCGATTTGTGCGGCCATTTGCTTGCGTCAAGGGGTTATCTTCTTCACTAGAACAACATGTCTGATGTGTTTGGTCCATGTTTCAAGGCAATCTAGTTCAAGCATAGATTCAATACTACATTCTTTTCCTTTTAACTCAACTTTTCTTTCATAATTTGTCGAGTGTCCATTATTTAAGGCTTCTTGTTTAAGCACAGGATACAAGACTAGTTGTTTTATCAATCTTTTCTTTTATTTGTTAATATTCAATTGTATATCTTTTCATTCAAAAGCATTCAGAGATTGAAGTGGAAAAAGGGAATGGGGAGCTCAAAACAAATACTGAGGAATCACAGGAAGAATGGAAAAAGACGTTAGAATCTTTTAAAGAGCAAGCATTGAAGATGCAAGCTGTGTCAAAGGAAGCATATGAAGTGTACTCTGAGAAAGCAATGATAGTTTTGATGGAAACATCAAAGCAGTTGAAAATTCAAGCGGAGAAAACAAGACACGATTTGGCTGTAGTTGCCAAAGAAATCAGTGAAGAAAGTAAAGAATATCTTTCTGCTGCAGCTGAGAATTCCCCTGAGCCTGTGAAGGATATTGTGGAAACTTTCACCTCCTCATCTGATGAACTGAAAGAAGTGTCTGAAGTTCGTGACTTTTACCTTGGAATTCCATATGGTATGTATGACAAACATTTTGTGTGTGCAAATTCCAATGTTTTTCTGTTTCCCTTTATTGGTGTTAGTCTCTTGAGTGACATGGCGCTTTTTTGATGAGAAATCAAAAGGAGATTCTTGGGAAGATGATCTTTGCAGCACACCTGCCAACATGAAAATGTGTACAAGACCAGGCCATTCATCAAGTTGGGCTCACAATGAACATAACCTGCTCAAAAATTAGGCTGGCCTCCTCAGAAGGTATACCACATGTATGAGATAAATGGATGTTTAGAAAGATGATCAATGGTCTTTATTTAGTCTATGCATACAGCCACCTTAATGACTGGACTGGCTTGATTTTGGGCAAGGGCGTGTTCATGGGAGGCATCACTTGATGAATGGCGTGAATCTTACACTTACGTGCCAAGTTGTTGGTACATGTGCAATAAAGATCCTCTTCAGTTTTCTTTGTGCAAATCACCTTAGCAGGGTGCTATTCTGATGGTTGCTTGGATGATGTTGAGGTTTTTCGCCTTTCCTCTTTGGACATCTTTGCTTAAGAAACTGTTTATTTCATGAAGGTGCACTTCTTTCTATTGGTGGCTTTCTTTCCTTCATGCTAACTGGCAGCATTTCTGCGATTCGGTTTGGTGTCATCCTTGGCGGTGCTCTTTTGGCACTAAGCATATCAAGTTTAAGATCATGGAAGCATGGAGAGGCATCCGCTCCATTCTTGAAAGGTCAAGCAGGTTAGTTTGTCAAGTTACTGTGTTTTTTGGTGTCAGCTTATGTGGAAATATGTAAAAGATCTAAAATGATGGGTTTACCCTTTTTATATTCAGTTGGACTACAAAGTATACACAATGCAATTTTAGTAACAATAGGGGTGGAAACATGTAAAGGTTTAAAGGATCGTAATCTGCTCTCTATTGGAGGTCTTTCCTTTCGCT
This sequence comes from Magnolia kwangsiensis, assembly GCA_037074715.1. Taxonomy (NCBI): domain Eukaryota; kingdom Viridiplantae; phylum Streptophyta; class Magnoliopsida; order Magnoliales; family Magnoliaceae; genus Magnolia; species Magnolia kwangsiensis. The sequence goes on along the minus strand of CM073578.1, from coordinate 6,337,868 downwards.
AGCTCAGCGGGAGGTTCCTCCTTTTCTGTAATCCATTTTTTATCAATATAGTTTCTGTTGCTTTTAAAAGACAAAAGGTTTAAAGAGCTGTCATTGCACCTAAATTCAACTCATATTCTTTAGCATCTTCTTCTTCTTCTTCTTTATTATTATTATTATTATTATTTTTAAAGTAACGGAACTCTATTAAATAGGAAACGAGAATACAAAAAGGAACTGCTGAGATAGCAGAACCGAAAGCCGACAAGCCTAAAAACAAAAGATTATAGTCCTTAAGGCCCATAATATTGACCACCCATTCAATTATCAATTTTTTAGCAAAGGATCCCACTGCTTGAGCTGAAGCCTGGACGTCATTGAAGCATCTGTCGTTTCTCTCCTTCCAAACAGCCCACCAAATAGCGAGGATAGCCATCCTCCAAATACAGGATTTGATCTTGCCCATCTTAAAGCCATGCCAGTATGCTAGCATAGAGGAAGCAGAGCCTGTCTTACTCAATGTTTGGCTTAAGAGTTTCTACAATATGCTTGGATTTTCAGTTTGTATAAGTGGGGCCATGGTCCGGTTATGCATCACATTGAGGGTCCTGCTCATAAAGAATCGACATTGTGCCTCTTTAACAGTGGGAAAAATTCTCTTTGCCATCGTATGAGGGGAAGAATATGGTGGCTCATGCCACTGGTCTATTCTTTTACTAATAAAAATCATTTAGAAAAGAGGTTTTGTAGTCCCACATGCACCCCTTCTTCATGGGCACCTTCACAAGTAGAATGTGCTAACCTGGCAAGTATCCGGAACACCTGAGTGGTGCATAAAGTGGCCCCCACCATGAAGAATGAAAGCATGAATTTGAACACTGTTCTTCTTTTTTCTTTTTTAAATAGGGACAACCAATCCAATGAGTAGGCTGGCCTATTTTTGCATATGATCATCATCATGGACCAACTTATACACCACTGAGATGTTCCACATGCTTTGCAGAATGCCACATTTGCTCCATGAAATGGTGCATTGGGGGGTCTTTTGCTTGAGGAAATTTGGCATTGATATCAAATAGTTGTGATTAGCTTCATGTTCTTTTGTAATTTACATTTTAGAATCAGTTTCTTGATTCTCGAACCACATTTTCATTGGAACTTTTCTGCTGCAGCAATTGCAGTTATAATCTTTATAAGGGAGTTGTGCTTGCTGTGTCAGGTAAGGAATTCTTTCTATCTTCTCACAAGTCATTGTATATTAGTTGAATTGATGTTGCTTCTTTGATATAGGAGTTATTCAGCAGTTTCTAATAGTCCGTTTTTTTCTTTCTTGCAGAGGCCATCTTTTCCCACCTCTTTTATGACCCTCATCAGGTTCCTTTGCTTCTCTTGATGTTTTTCTTGTGTTTTATGCTCATGTGCTTTTCTTTTCCTTTTTCAAAGATGCATCATAGAATGTTGGGTTGAGAGTTTGTGCAATATCCTCTGAATTTCAATTTGTACAAGTGGGCCCTCATGATTCCATTGACCAAATCAGTGATGTGATTGGCCCACGTTAGATGGCCCATGTATCAAAAATCTCTCAGATGGGAAGAGAATGGCCCTTCAATGTTTCTAGGAAATAGACGTTGAAGAAACATGATACAGCAATGGTCTGTTTTTAACTGAAATAAGGTGAGGTATTCTGCAGAAAATAGACAGTTAAGAAAGAAAGCACAGCAATGAGGGGCTGTGGTGCTGTCTTTTCTTACTTGCAGTTTCGTGGTCGATAGGAAGAATCACAATCATGGAAGATTCTGTAGTGATGACAAATTGCATGATATGGTTTTTTAGAAGGCAAGAAACAGGTTTGTAAGTTGGGCTTTGGGGCCTAATATTTTTTGTCAGTGTCATAGGGAGTCTATTGATGAAGGGTTGTCCTAGCCCTGAGATATTGATATTAGGCATTGGATGCTTCAGGCTGACCAATAAGGAGCATGAATGCCAGGAAATGCCTTTACTTTGTGGGCTATTTGTCACGGAAATGGTGGTCCATCAGTTTTCCGGTTCCAATCACCTTTGACATGTGACATCAGAGCCATGGAGTGTGGGAGAGCCCTTAAGCTGTGCTTTGGAGGCAACAAAGTGATGAGCTAGGGGTCAATTTTAAAAGACTAACTGGGGAAGCCATTGGGGCTGGATGGCTACATGAGCAGGAAACTAGGCAAGGACATAGGGGAGAGGGAGGGAGACCCAAAATTGAGAACTAAGTGTTTGATCAATTTGGCAAGGAAGAGGTGGACTTGAAAGATTGATTAGGGGAGGCATCGGGCGCTGGATGGCTATACCATTGTGTTCTAAAGGATGTTTGTGGACATCGTAAATGGGAATGCAATGAGCCCGGTTGTGGGATTATACAAGGAGTGGGAAATTTGGCAAGGACATTGGAGAGAGGGAGGGAGGGAGAACCAGAATTGAGAACTAAGCATTTGATCAAATTAGCAAGGAAGAGGCTGACCTTGACAGACTGATTGGGGAAGCCATCGTGTCTGGATGGATCATGGTATTCAATAATGGCAACATTGGCTGTTATGCCCTCCCCTCTCCTCTCTCTCTCTCTATAAGGAAGTTACAATAAAGGGCCCGTATCAGATCTTTATGTCTGTATCGGCCCACTATGCCCTTATTTCGGCCCATTACAGGTCTGTAACCTTTACAAACCTGTTTGGGGCCTTTTTTTTTCCCCCAGGAGGTGACGCATCACTACCCTGTTACGCGTAATGTGGGTCCCACTGTTATCATTACATTACCATTTTTGAATACTATGGGATTGTTTTTTCCCCCCAGGAGGTGACGCATCACTACCCTGTTACGCGTAATGTGGGTCCCACTGTTATCATTACGTTACCATTTTTGAATACTATGGGATTGATATCCTGTCACATTCAAAAGGATGTTTTGGGACATGGTAAAGGGGGATGTGATCGGCTTTATAACACGATTCTACAAGAGGGCGAAACTTGGCAAGGAGATGGGAGTGTCATTCATTGGGTAATTTTGAAGAGAGGAGCTAGAAATCTTAATGGAGTATAGGCCCATTAGTTTGATTGGAAGCATTTATAAGGTTCTAGTGAAGGTGTTGGCATGTAGACTTGAAAGAGTGTTAAACTTAGCATCTCATTCTTCCAAGGTGCGTGATGCATCTTGTTGAAAACTATAACGTAAAGTTCAGCAAGATGAGAGTATACTTATCAGATGTAGAAAATCAGAGAGAAGTTAAAGCAACAAATACTGAGACAAGGGAGCAACACATGCTTGTACCTAAGTTTTTCTTAAAAACAATCATTCATTATTCCTATGGGTTTGCTGTGCACATTCAAAAGCTGCTAACAGACCTTAGCAAATAGTTCCACCAGATGTATCAACAATCTACTTTCCCTATTGGCCTTATATTCCACATTACTCTAACATGAAGAAAACAAGAATTGTTGAGCCTGATCTAGTTACAGCAACATTAAAGACTCCAAAAACTTCCAAAAAAACAGACACTCTAATTCTTAGTTCCACGATCATTCCAATCAAAACTGTGCTCTTGCTCCTGCTTCCTAGCTGTTTATACTTGCTAACATTTTGCAACAGACACTCCCCCTTTCTTGCACCGAATCTGTTGCCACTTTGCTTCATGCAACTATCCTCCAATTGTAGGACTCCTATTAAATTCAAGAGATGACATTGTGGAAGAAAAGAGAGGAGAATATTTTCTTCATCATTCTATCCCTCTACTAGCTCTAATTTATAGACCATTATTAAATTGATAAGCACAATCATAGATACTGTCAAATCTTAAAAGATATGCACCAATATGTGGTGCATTGCAAACACAAAGACAGGTTTACCCTCACACGTACTCACAAGTCTGTGTGCTCTAATATTCCCTTTCAAGCTGGAGCATGTATATCCATACATGCCAAGCTTGCTGATGACTCTAGAGGCTTCAGGAGAGGCTGTCTGCATTTCCAATGATTGTAGTGGTTGTATCTGAATCTAAAGCACTTCCGGTGGCTGGATGACGTTTTGGCAGCACTTTTGGGGGCTGGATGATGATCGAGTAGCACCTCCGGTGGTTGGATGATGTTCTGACAACACTTCTGGTGGCTTGCAACACACTATGGGGCCCTTGTTATTTCTGGTTAGATTTAATTTGGCAGTACTTTTGGGGGCTGGATGATGATCGAGTAGCACCTCCGGTGGTTGGATGATGTTCTAACAGTACTTCTGGTGGCCTGCAACACACTATGGGGCCCATTAGATCTCCTGGTGAGGGAGAGCCCTTTGTAGCTTCATGATAGGGTTGTAAGAAAGAAAACAGGGGGCAAGGGAAAACAATCGAGATTTGAGGGAGAAAGGATGAAGTAATGAAGGTATGCCATTGTCAGTCAGTTCGACACATTGTACAAAACAATAGATGGCTGGAAAATTTTGTTTTAACCAGTTATTTTATTATGTACATTGTGGTCCACCTGAGGAGCGAAATGGCCTGATTTTTTAGGCAGAAAAATCTAACATGTCCCACTAGATGGAAAGCTAAGATGTCAAATGAGTGTTATCTACACATCAAGGTTTGCCATAACGGTGGTTATGCAATGGTAATGGTGCCAACCATTACGCATTATGGGGTCGTAACGGCTGTTATGTAAAAAAAATGCTGATACAAGTTTTTCAAGAGAGGGAGGGAGGGAGTTATGGCCACTGCCACTGTTACTGTTACGGAATTCCTTGATATGTGTACATGTGGAGTGGGTTATGCCACCCCACCATGATGTTTGTGTGACATCCATTTCGTCTGTTAGTTGCGCTACCTCATGTTGGACGTGAGCCAAACAAAAAAAAGAAGCAGATCCATAACTCAAGTGGGCCATATCACAAGCAGCAGTGGGATGGGGATGCCCACCGCGAAACCTTCTTGGGTTGCATCGGAGTTTTGGATCAAGTTGATATTTGTATTTTCCCTTCATTCAGGTGAGAATTATCTAACTAATAGGTTGGATGGCATATAAACATCACGGTGGGCCCCATAAAGGTTTCAATGGTGAGCGTCTTCATCCCCACTATTTCTTTTGGTATGGGCCCACTTGAGTTTTGGATCTTCCTGATTTTTAGCTTCGCATCTTAACATGATATGAAGCAACTGATGGATAGAGTGGATATGACAGTGAGCCCCATAGCTTTTTGTTGCGTGGCTGCCTACAACGTGTCATAGGAAATTTCCATCTGCAAAATCCTTTCGTAATTCAAACAATTCCTAATATGCCTCCTCGTAATTACTGCTTGTCATTATTTATTATGTATAATATCAACCAGGTACTTGGGGTTCCCAATGCTTCACAGGACCTGGGTTCAAGTGGGTACAGGGCAGTGGACCCAAACCTGGCCTAGTGTTTTAAATGTGTCAGAAATCAGACCTAAGTCCATTTAAACTGGGTCAGGTCCCTTACTGACCCACAGGTCCTGGACATCTTTTGACAGTCCTAGGGCAGTCATAGGGCCAATCCTCTAGCTGACTCTTTGGCTAGGGAGGGGGTCTCTGATTCCCCTCCAGATTTTTTTTGTTATTCCTATCTGTTTACTTGATGGATTTTTGTGGCCTTTCACCCTCAAAGTGTGTTTAATAAAATTGTTTCATCTTTCAAGAAAGAAAAAATGTGTGGACCATCTACTCCCTCATTGTTCAGCATGTGCTAGCAGTGCTTTTAACTGTTTGGAACTGCATGGACGATGCCAAGAAGAGGCTTGGTACACAGGTCCTGGGGGTTATGCAGGAAAATTTGTTTGGAATCTTTGTTTGTTAGCAATTCTGTGGGCAAAATGGAAGGAGATAAACAGCAGGGTTTGGAAAATGTGAGTGGCCAATGTGATGTATTTAGGCCACCCAACCTGTCCATCAGTTGTGTCACCTCAACATGACAAAAATAAGCCCAATTCAACACTCACATGGGCCTTAAAACAGGGGGAAATGTGATAGTGGATGCTCACCACAGATTTTCCAAGGAGCCCACCTAATTTTAAAATAGCCTGATTTTTATCTCAAACCTAGATGAAGGTTCTGAACGGCTGGCTTCCATATAAACAACATGGTGGGCCCTCCATGCTACTCAAGGGCGAACATATCCTTCCCAAATTGTTCCCTGTGGTTGGCCCACCGTACTCGTGGATTAACTTGATTTTCAGACTCTGGGGGTAACATGCACTTAAGCATCTGATGGACGGGTTCAATTTCACTCAAGCATCACATGGGCCCCTCACCTGGCTGGTACCACTGGAGTGTTCTTCCCCTTCCAATCATGAATGTGAAAATGTTGAACAGGTGATAGAGAGATTTTGTTAGTTTTTCTGTAATGCCCCTAAAGGAATTTTTGTCTATAGAATAGGATCTTAATAGGGTCTAGGACGGTGTTCTTATGCAATGTGGGTGGGTTGTGTTGTATGCCCCTTGAGGGCTGTTCTCTTGCCCTTTCCAAGGTCTGGCTAAGGAAAAAAAAAACCTAAAAACTTGTGATTTCGATCCAGTTCTTTTTTGTGTGTTTTTGAAAAGCAATTTTTGGAACAATATTCTGAGGCTTTGGGCTTTATCTTTCTAGATTTCATTTGCATTGTCTCACAAACATAGCATTTCTTTGCAGTGGCGGGATGGTAGTCTTCTATCTGTATCGGATTGGTCTAAATGGTCTAAATGGTCAGAAGGGCAGTCCTAGGGCAGAGCAGATTCCAGAAAACTAATGCCCTCAGAAGAGGTCAGTATGCATTCTGCTTTTCCTTCTCTCTCTCTCTCTCTCTTCTGAGCCTCATTCTTTCTTCCAAGCCTCATGAAGCATCAAACCATGTGTATTTCCACACCTTCCATACTAAAGAGTTCTCTCATGGAATCTTTCTGATTTTTAGGGGCTTTTTGCTTCCATCTGTGTTCTTAATCGTAGTTTTGTTTCATGGAGTATAACACAGTGTATGTCCTGGATAATCTGGCCAACCTGCATTCTTGTTTGGGCATGCATTGCATTAAGTTAATCAAGATGGAGGGCTGTTTGTGAATGAGGAGGTATGCCCGAAAGCTCTGGCGGACATAGGTTGTTTTCCCCATTGCATATGGGCCATTGACTGTTGTTTTGTGGTAACTGTGCATTTGTGAGCCCACAAACTTGTAAAAGCTTTTTGGTAGGAAGTTGTTGCTTTGAAGTGTTGCCCATTGATGTTCGGGCCCACCAGATGAACATTTGGATCAGAGGAAGGTGGTGTCCCTATATGGTCTGAATGCTGGCTTAAACCTGTGAGGCAGTCAGGCGGGCCACTCAGTGTCCTCTAGCATGTCCATTTATTCTAGTTAGGACTGTATTTGTTGGTTTGGTGTTTAATTGTGAGGCTCTTTCAAGTTCCCCTTACACTCTGCCTTTTGTGTTCCATCAGGTAGGAAGGTTTGCTGTGACTTTTGAGGGCTTTTGAATGCATCGAGGAAACTCCGACTCAAAATCAAGAAGCAAGAGACATTGGTTGAGAAAATCTGGCATTTGTAAATCAGGTTTCTATTCCAGTTTCGCATTGTATTTGATAAAAGTTAGGGAAGTTCCTCTGGAGAAAAAAGATAAAGGATGGATTACAGAAAAAGATTTCCCCCACTCTTTCAGGGATTAGTACGGAAATGCTGTTGGTGTTTTCTCTATAAATCAGTAGGCCACTAAGCTGCTCACAAAATAATGAAAGATGTGTAATTTTCAAGGCTTGGGTGCCTCTAGAGGTGGAAAGAAACCTAAAGAGCAGATAATCGGTCCCCATGTTTTTTGTGCGCTTCTGCCTGCTTTTTCCTACTCTTTAGCTAGTTGAATGGTGTACCAAAAAGGAGGAAAGGGTTTTACGAGTCAAAAGCTGGGTGTTTGCAGATATCAGTTACCTTTTGTTTCTAGTCATGGTAATCCTTAAATGAGTGGCTTGTGAATGGATGGTTTAACGCTCGACATTGAACAGCGAAAGAAGCCATAGTTCAGATAGGTGGGATCTTTCAATACACATGACGGTGGGGCCCACAGAGCTCAACCTCAGCTTCCCACGAAGTCAACCTCGTGGTACCATTTCCATACATATATGTGGGTGGGTGGGGTGCCGCCGCCCACCATGTATGCAGGGCCACGGGCCTAAAAAATGGGTCAAATCCATGACTTAGGTGGGCCACAACACATAGAGGAGTTGCTTGCCCATTAAAATCTTCGTGATCATTGGCCTACTAAGATGTGGTTTACAAATCCAGCCCATCCATTGTGTTCCACTTGAATGAGGGGCCAAACCAAGTTTCAGCCGCATCTAAAACTCAGGTGGCCCTTCCAAGTGCTTTTATATGTTTTAGGCATGTCATTGGATTGTTTTAAAGCCTACCTGAGTTCCGTATATGGTTGATTTTTGGAATTTCCCTTAACAAAGGGGACCCATCAAATGCATGGTGTTGATGTTTGACAATTATCAGGGGGGGCCACAAGTGGTCAACCTCATGGGAAATGTAGGTCACTTAATAGTACCATTGAGAGAGGAACGTTCACCTTTGAGAACTCATGCCCGGCAACGCAGGTGTCATGGCACAAAATCGAAGCCCCAAGGGAGCCATAGCAAAAGGGAGAGTAAAATCAAGCGAGGATACCGTTTACGTTTGTTTTGAGGTGCTGCTTCGTGTGGACCGTTTGGTGCAAGGGGAGAGAGAGAGAGAGAGAGAGGAATCTTTGGCAGCAAAACACTTGTTAATGTGCATTTGGTTACATCATGAAATCTTCCACGAAATTAGACTGATTAATCATGAGATTTGATGGTATTTTCTGCAACCATACCCACCCTTGGTTATTGGGTCCCAACCGCAAATCAATGCTGGTTGTGTTAATTCTGGAGTTGTGCAAGGCGCATTTGCTGCGGTTTCCAGTCCTCAGCAGTCTAGTCGCCCACCATGTGTTTTACCATACTACAAAAAAATTCAATTTTGTGGCTGGCCAATAAACATCTACGTTCATTTAAAGTCCCAAGATAGATGATCTACAGCCCAACAGCAAAAGAAACCAATGGACTGGATCATCAAACCATGGGTCCCATTTGTGCAAAATCATGCAATGCATAACCTAAGAGATCAGGACTGAGCATTCAACCCCTTCTTGACAGGCCAAAGCAGCACGGAATCGAACCACTCATATCTCCTCGCATTGCATTCAAAAAATTGAATTGAAAAGCTTAATAATCCTGGTCCACCATTACTATAATGAGCCAGAGACGCTCATCATGTATAATACACATATTTCCTTCAAGAAAAACGAGATCTGAATGGACCCACAAATGCCTAAAAATAGATGGTTTTTTGCTTATAGCTCCATTCAATCAGAATAAGCCCAATGATGTAGGGCTAAGATTCTCACTTGGTATGGTTATCAGCTTCTGTCATATGAAATTTATCTAAGTATAGCTCTAAAACCGTGACAGGGAACAAATCCTTTCATGTAAGTGCAGAGTGCATGTAATAAGCTTCAAATAGATTTACATGATTACCACCAACAAACTATCCGACGTACACATAGTGGGGCATCGACACCCAACCTCAAAGAAACGTGACCCATTATAAAATATCATGGGAATCTCAACGATGACAGTCTGCACGTCCACTTAGATGTCTGTTCCATGATGGATGTGATTTGGGGGTTCTCCTTGATTATCCAGCGGCATGTATTGCGCCATGATAGCCCGGATCTCAGAATCCATGTATCGCTGCAAATTCATGATGCATGACACAATGTTAACAAACAAACATTCAACAAAAAGACAGACGGTAAGTTTGGATGTAGATGAATGCATGGAAGCACCAATATGGCATGATTGATCTATGTATGCATCCGTCATACCTCCATGAGTGCATGCCCGCCTTCGTGTCATGTGAAAAATGAGAACCCATGAATGCTTACAGTTTGAAAATTGCCTAACCTTAAGGGCACGTTTGATTTCCGGTGAAATGGTAAATACCATGTAAAAAAATAATTATTATTTGCCTGTGCATTTACATCATACCTGATTTGACTGCTTACTTTTTGACACAAAAACCAAGAATATTGCAAAATATCCGTGGGTCCTACTGTGATGCATTTTGCTTATCCACACCATTCATCCATTATTCCAGTTGAATTTATAGCATGAGTAAAAAAATGAGGCATATCCAAAACTCAAGTGGACCACGTCATACGAAAAAGGAAATTGAATACTGACCATTAAAAATTTTGTGAGACCACTGTTTCTTTTGGCATGGGTCACTTGAGTATTGGATCTACTTTATTTTTTGTCTCATGCTTCAAAATATTGTATTAAAACAGATGGACGGAATGGATATATCATATGCATTATCATGCGGTTCAAAAATTAAAGTTACCTCTTTTGAACCAATTTCAAAGACACGTGTTCCTATGAATTTTCAAACACGTGAAATAGTGGGAATTACCGTTTACTGTGTATTTACCATTTCTTTTAAAAAGCAAACAATCCCTAAAACCACAGACAGTGCGTTTGGATGCAATATCAAATTGAATTGCAATTTTCAGTCTTGTTTCACCGGGATAAGCAAATTGCTATTTCCTTGACATTCATATGGAGAGTCCGGGCTCTAAATTGCAATTATGTTACATTTGACTTGAAAGAAACCAAATTGCGATCTGATGATTGATGTTCGCAATTCAATTCAATTCAATTGTTCATCCAAACACAGCCTATGCAGGCTATCATCATTAGAGAGGATTTCCAACAGCCAGGCCAGATGCTGCAAGGGGTCGGAACTCGGAAATTGGGTTGGGTTAAGCAAGAACACTTGAAGAATTGCCAACATTGCATTTGTACCGAAATATGGGGATTTTGGTCCACACGCAGCCTAAGATAGGGGCTTACCCTGATTCTGTACTTGTACACGGCATAACCTCCGACTCCTGCTGCAGCCAATCCAAAGAAAATGATCCACACAACGCTCCAGCCAACCTCCGACCTATATTTCTTGCCTGCATCAATTCAATAGGAGAAGAAAATTAACAGCTGTGGCATCAATTGAAAACAAACTGGACAATACCAAGATATCCAACAGTTTGAGAACTGGTAAGAGTATACAATGTCCAATTGAGCAAAACTCCCCAACAAACCTTCCATGATGGCCCGAGTCGCTGATATGGCGGGCCCACATCATGGATGGGAGATAACCCAAAAGTCTCTCACATTAGATGATCCTAACAGTCCGGTTAGGCCCCTCTGAAATGGGAACGATGGGTTTTAATCATCCATGAACATCAGATGGCTAGGATCATATGGTAGGCAATATATTGGTGTATGGCCCATTCAATGATGGGGCCCACCAAATCAATGGCCTGTGCTACTGAAAGCTGGGTCCTGCCTTTACCATTGTTGGGTAAACAAGAAAGGCCTCTGATTGAGCATCATATACTGCCTCTCCGCTTCAGCAGATTGGGAAAATACCGAGTCCTTTGAAGTGATTATATCCATGATGTGTGGGATACTTCCAAATGGGTGCCTTGCTGCCAAACCATCCAATGGAAAAATTGAACATTTTTTCCAAAAAAGAAAAGAAAAGAAAGTACTCACTTATGCATGTATCGTGTTCTCTCATGTACAAAAGATCACCACCGCAGTTGCATTCGTAACTTCCCCATAAGTTCTTGCATTTGCACTCCGGGCATTGGCAGGCAGTCTTTTCCTTACACTCATCTATGTCTAAAACATGTCCGAAACAAACATAGTTATAACCAACGGCATGTACTGATGTACCACATCATCAATTATCACCACTGAATTCACAAAATGTTGGTCAAAACTGAAATCAAAAGTGCTGGACAAAGAACTTGAATTCGGATCTAGGTGGAAAAAAATGCTTGAAATAGCTGAGGCGATCAACCCCTCGGTAGGTGATTGTCATCACAAATGCAGATGAACCATCTGATGATCATAAATCTTAAATTTCAAACGAATCAAACCATTGTAATTCATGTGTCCTAAACCACAAATCAAGTGTCAACTCTTTCACTCTTTACAACCAACGCTTATAAAGCCCAGGAGAGAGATCTAGTTTTGGTGGCCCAGGCAAATTGCCTGAGTACGTTTGGGACCATGGCATCAACAACAACAATCCTCAATGTTACAAAAGGCGATGAATCGAGAGAGAGAGAGAGAGAGAGAGAGAGAGAGAGAGCAGTCCATTTTCTTTTCTGAAGAATGAGTCTGCGGACCACCCGGACCACCCAAACTGGGTCATATCATCCTGTATCGGGCTGTTTCTGACATATTGTTCATAGAAGAAACCAGTTCATATCGGAGGATACGCACTGTTTTTTCGATGTTATTGAACCAATGGTTGCACACATCAGATCAATATAGCTAAGGGACAAACATTTAGCTCGTACTATATCTGTCAATATTATTTCGGCCTGACACCTTATCTACATGTCTGGAAGCGAAGCATCCATGCCAACACTAACTTGACTTTTCCTCTCTTTACTTTTGTAATGGTAGGAAAAGAAAAACAAGGAAGATATCTGAGACCATAACATCAAGATGATGGGCCCATGAAAATATGAACCAAGGTCAGTTACCTCAAATAAACAATGGACCATTCATCTCAAGCCAGGAACAGGTTTTGCACACTAGTTTTTTTAATCATAGAAACTAATGGCACGTTTGGATGTACAGCGCATTGCCAGTGGATCGGATTTTCAGAAGAATGGATGGGTTAATTGGGTTTTCTTTGCCCATCCTGAACGGTATTGTGTAGAATGCAGAATCCATTCTTAACTCTCTCTCTCTCTCTCTCTCTCTCTCTCTGTTTTATTTATTTTTTGGCCAGCCCAAGTTTCTGGTAGATCCAAATGCAGCCTTAATGAGTTTTTAAGTGAGGAAGTACCTTCACATTCTTTGACCCCGTCACCCTTGAATCCTTCTGGACATACGCAACCATTGGCATGATCTTCCTGCATGATTGATCACAGAGTCACTTCAATATAACAATAAAAACTAATTGAGATAGCAAAATATCCATTTTTGGTGCACTTACAATGCAGGCAGAGTAAGTCCTGCCATCTTGGGTTTTCTTCCAACAGCCCCCGTTGTTGATTTCACAGCGTGCAGCTCCGGAAACTGCATAAAGACAATCAAAGACTCAACATAGAATAAATGGAATTAATGAACTAGCTTTTCCGTTGCCAAAAAATAATAATAAAAATTCGTATTTGCCATATTCTACCGTGATAAGATAACTAGAATTTAGAAACAGTAGCTAAAAAATGCATCAGCCAATTGAATGTTCCCAGCTACAATGAAAAGTAAGTGACTGTGAACAGGATATAAAGATCTATCTTTCAGTGGGGTGCTAGTGAAACGGGAATTTCATGGTATCTGACCTTGCAAGAGATTGGGAAGTGGTAATTGGGGGAAGCACGATGAAAGAACATCTCGTTGTAAAATGGCAAAACTTCTTGCCCAAGTTTTGAAAGCTCCATCCCTTCTAGAACTGGCAGTCATTGGAGACTAGAAAGGAGAAGTCAATATGATTTTTTAGGACTGGTAGGCATAGGAGATTTGAAGGGAGGGGGTGAATTTGGGTTTGGCAACAACAGAAGGAGAACCACACAATGATGCTAAAAAGGGACTTGAAGATTTAAAAAACATGGAGATTGTCTTCCATCATTAATGAAATCAGGAATCTAGCATCGAATATGATTGCCCATCAGATGCTGAGGGAAAGCTAACGAAGTTACGTTCTGATCTTCCTCATGTATAGCTGCCAGCCCCCTTGCATGCATGTGAGATTCAAACTATCCACTATGTGGGCCCGAACATGCAGTTGCTCAAGAATCAGCCCTTTCTGCTCATCAGACGGGGCACATTTATATTGAATCGGGTTTGTTGGTCGACTTTTTGTAGCCATCCATTTGTTCTGTTCATTTGCCCCACCTGATGAGCAGACCGAACTGATTCCTGGGCCCACCTAATTGACAGTTTGGATATGACACGTGCCATACTGGCATGCGTGTACACGAAGGAGAGACTGGGTCATAGCTGCATCAGCAGTTAATGAACCATAGCTGTCTAAAACCCAACAAAAATAAATAAATAAATAAATAAAAGTACACAAAGCTGACTGGAAGAATAACAGTGTCATGAATGTTTGTTAACCTATATAAATTAATATTTTTGGCTGTTATCTATAAAAGAATGCAGTAGAAGACTAATGCCAAACACCTATCTTCAAGTGCCAAACACATGCATCATACTGCCAACATGCACGTCTACAGGATCCAAGATGTTCATATGGTGGTCTGTTCATTGAACAACCATTTGCCAGCCTAAAAATCAGGCAGGTCCATTTCTCAGGTGGGCCTTATGGGAATGAAGAAAGGACAGTTTAAGAAATGATTAGCATTATTCGATGTGCATGGCTTCCTCACCTGATGACTGACCAGCCTGATTTTTAGAATACGGCACTTGACTGGGGGGCTTTCTTATGGATTTCCCCATTCATGCACACGTGGAGCGGTTGTGCTTGGCATCTGAAGATGGGGTGCAGAATCATCTCTCCTCGAGAATGCATTGATTCAGGACTCACCTAACTTTTTATCTAGTCTTTCTATCATCTAGATTCATGAAATAAGATGCATTCATCATCCATCAATGAAGTACAATATAATCTTATATAATATCACGACCTCAAATTTGAGAACATTTACCAGCTGTAAATACACAGCCAGAAATCCTGTTAGAAGTAGAACATAATCTTCAAAAACATATGCAGGGTTTTGTCTTCATTCCCATAGGAACAGATCAGCACAAGCTATTTCAAGACAAAAGACAGACAGATCTAAACATCACGTTTGGAAATTCCAAGGAAAGTAAAATATTACTTTGATACTCGATCCTATTTTAAGCATACAATGGTGGAAGTTTACCTTCACAATGACTATACCCATCACCCACAAATTTCACTCCGTCTACAACAGGGCATTCACACACCCGTCCCCGGAAAGTGTCCTACAATCAAATGCAGATGCAATTAAAAAAAAAATCAGATAGGAATTTGCAAGGACAGATAAATATTGTATGGAAAATCTTGTGTTAGGAATTCTTAACAGAATGAGGCAATATATAATGTTCAACTGAGCATTTGCTCAGACCAAAGAACTGTACAAGTGAAGCCCACCTTTGGTGGTCTGGATCATTCCAATGGTGGGCACTACAATGAAGGAGCTATGCCAAAATCTCCCACATTAAACGCAAACCACTAGTTTTTGTCCACTTCCATTGATGGTGGGTGGGGATCATGAGATAGGGGAGATATTCGGGTATGGCTCATTCCCATGACCGGGCCGACCAGATCCACAGCTTTATACCTACCAAAAGGTAAGCCCCATTTATACCATCGTTGGTTCGAAGTCGAGAAAAGTCGCCACTTCTTTCAATCGAACATCAGCTACTACATCTAACAGAATACCTTGCAAGCAGTTATATTAGCAGCCTTATCAAGCCAGCATCCACCATTATTTTCCAAGCATTCATTTGTCTCTACATCTGTTTATTATACCATTTCAAATAAGGAAAACGAAGGTTAGGAATTAATCAGCAAACTATGATGAACAAAGAGATGCTTAGGAAACCGTTACTGACCTTCGCTCAAACAAACGGCTGGCTCAGTGGTCTCTTGGAAACCCGCACAGATGGCTTTGAGGACAGCGCCTTTGTCCAACTTACCTGAAAACAATTGGGAATTTTCAAGTCTACATTGATTTTTTTTTTACATCTACCACGCCATACTGATGAAAGGTGATTTTCAGTGTTCACAATTCCTGAGGCTAACATGATGTGCTAGTGCCAACTGCCAAATCATGGTTGTGAATGGAATGTGATCCATTGATTTGGGGGCGGAAAGAAGCGGGTAAACACTAGCCCACTAGATGCTAGTTCTGTTTCTGCACTGATTGTGTAAAATATGATTAGGAAACCCATGCCAAGCATGATTTTGGTAGTATACCCAAAAGCTAACAAAACTTGCTAACCTCTATATTGTCGGTTGTTGATTACGAGAGTTGGCAGTATCGTCACATCTCCTCGAGAGCCTTTGCCAATCTAACATCATGAATACCAGGTTTCAGATGGTCTTGAAATGGTCAGTGAACAGAAGCCAAAGCAAGGTCACTAAAGAGAATGATATTACAGCTCAATAACATGATTCGGTCGTTGAGCCTGCAGGCCTCTGGACATGGGCATAAATAAGACTGCTAAAGAGAGAATGATATTACGAGCCAGTCTGGGTTACCAATTACCAAAGTAATGTAAAAGAAAAGTGTCATCCTTACAATTTTAACACCGCCGAACCAAACACGGAAATTGCCAGTCAAATGCAGATGTTTTCAGGAGACATGTAAAGAAATTTGCAATCATTGCACTTTTTCATGACATTACCATTGAAATCTTGAATCCTAAGAGTGAGATCAGTGAATAGATGTGATGATTTGACATTAAAGTAGTGGAAAAAATGCCATCTTTACAATTTAACCGCCAATAAACCAAACACGGGAATCGGCAGTCAAATGCTGATTTGTCAGAAGACAAGTAAACGAATTTGTAATTGTTGCACTTTTCCTTTACCGTGGTAATTGGTAATCCAAACAGGCCCTACAGGTCAATAAAAAGACTAGGCCATTGAGCTTCAATGCCTGCCAAATAAAGAACTGGACATGGGCCTAATCTTGGCAAGTTTTTCTAATGAGATCTGCCTTATAAATGGGGGGCTCAGGATGATTTTGACAAAGTCGAACAATACCTGTGCATCCTGTTCTGCTTTAAGCACCGGATTCTCTTCATCTGCATTAGGATCTCCTATGCATTTATTTATTGCGTTGAGATCAACACCTACAAAGATCCATCCAGAGTAACACAATGAAAAACATATATAGGAAGACAGCTACATATACTAGCATCCTTCGGACCTTCATTTTAACAAGTGGAACACATGTTTGATGCATCAAGTCATTGATCTGATGGGACCCACAAATATTTTAGATAGGGAGATCCTAGCCATCCAATCCTCAGCTCTTTACAGGCCACTGGTTCAAGGGTTTCTCCTAGGGATGATTTTAGGGAATGGGCCATCTGCTGGTCTCATCAGATCAATGGTTCGGACCACCGAAACATTGTCTCCACTAATATAAACTCGGCCGAGGATCATAGAATCATGGTTAAAAGACTTGGTGACTCAGACTGACCCGTTTAGTCGTGAGTCAAGTTGGGACTTTCCTGAGTCAGGGTGACTCTTGGTATCGAATGGGATCAGGTGCTACCAAGCCTGAGTTGAATCGGATGAGTCACACAGGACTAGTCTGAGTCTTAAAACCATGCATAGAATGCATCATGATATTCTTGCAAAAGTTGAAGCAGTAAAGAATCCTACTTTTTAATAACGTAATGTAATGGATTTCAATGTAGTATTGGGTTGAATTGCAATGTATAGAGGCATGTTTGGTTGCACCAAATTTCATGAAATATCATGAAATATACACCAAATTAGACTAATTCATCATGAAATATCATGAAATTCAGTGCAACACCGTAAAGTAATAAAACAGATATAATCAAATTGTAATTTCCTATTGACGGAATCAAATGTTTTTAATTCAATTTGTTACTGCATCCAAACACAGCCGAAGTTTTGAGACCTACCCAAAGATTGAATGACATCGTTCGCGCACTTGTCCGTATATTTTTGACGTTTCATCGGGCACCTAATCGCAAAATCTGTAACGTAATCCCACCATAGCCAAGGCTTGTCGGACTCATTAGCAACTTTAAACAAGCAAACCTGCCGCAAGTTCTGAATCACGACATCCTTCCCGTCGTACCCTCGGGTGAAATCCTGTTCAGGGTCGGGCGCACAATACCGCCCATGGTTGATGCACTGCGACTTGCACTGCTTGCTCAAGACAAAAGCTTCAGGGCAGTACCACGTGATGTAATGTGGGGTGAATTGGGTGTACCCCTTCTTCTCGAGTATCTGGGCTGGACCCTTGAAATTCTCAACAAACGCCATCTGGCTATCACACTTTGGCCCGCACTCATCGTTGCTGTTCGTCCAGAACTCATACTCAACCCGCTCGTCTGGGTGGGGTAGCGATTCCCGCCAGTCCAAATTGATGGTGACCATCTCGCCGTTGGATAGAGCTTTCTTAATGTTGTCGCCTAAGGTTTTGCTGATAAGAGCGGAGGGGATAGTGATGTTTTGGAGATATTCTGCATTGGCGTTCTCTTCTTCAGGGGTGTCCATCGTGATTAACGGTTCCATCTTGTCATCTGCAACAAGGATAGCAGCTGCTCCAGCAGTTTGTGCATTCCATGCCTTCAATGTGAAGTAACAGTCTGCACCAACATGACAACCTTATTAGTTATAAGCTACTTTGCTATGCAGGCCATAGCATGATATGCATTCAACAGCTTAGATGAACGAAACAAGGTGAATTCAAACTCACAAAAATCCAAAATTATAAAGTTGACTGGGACCAGTTGCTATGACTGAAAGTTCACCTTATTGGAGTTAGAGAAGCATTAAACCATCTTAGAAGAAATCAGTAACCAACAACCATTTTCATGCAATACAATTACAGTTCCTTAAGAAGATCAAACACACCCAACCACAAATTTATATAGGGGCCAATCCACACTGTCCAAATTTTGGGCCTCAATGTGAATGAAGCATGGCCTGAGAACCACACTGAATTAAAAGACAAAAAAACACACACACACCATCTGATTCCGCCCATTCAATGACTGATGACCATGTCTTCTTAACCATCATTTGATGGTGACAAATTGAAAGGTCTGGATCGCTTGGTCAGCATGATTTTCAGGCTATGCTCCATACAAAATCAGCTGGTCCATGAATTCAGGTCCCCGAATTGGCTTGGGTTATGCTCTGGGTTACCTATTTCAAAATTTAGCCTGTTTTAAAGAGAAATGCTCACACACAACTAGTTGCACATCCAACTAGTTGGCATGTGGGGTCCACCATGGTGTTTGTATGGCATCTCACCCCTCCAACAAGGTTGTCCCACCATGAAAATGGGACACCCAAAAGTTCAGTGGATCCAACTATCAGGTGGGGCACAGCATAGAAAACAATGAACTGCTCCAGAAACTTCAACTAGTTGATGTGGGCCGCATCTAATGGTTGGATGAACCTGATTTTTGGGGCAACCAATTTTCAGGGTGAGACAACCTTGTTGGATGGGTGAAATGTCATATAAACACAGTGGTAGGCCCCATATGCCAACTCATCTGTGTGTGAACATCACCCCGGATCACTCACGCACACTATACTGTCTCTACTATATTGAGCCTAGTTCATCTAACAAGCAGGAGACCAAGATTACAAGGGTTAGCATGCTTAGTTGTCTAGGACTATCATTAGCAACTTCGTTGGTGTATTGCAAAGAAGCATCCATTTGAAGCATGGTCTGAAAATCGCATTGACCAAAAAAAATCTTAACCATCCGATTCCACTCGTTTAATTTGGACCTCCACCCATTTATTCTTAGCCATCCATTTCACAGTAACCATCTGTAAGGTCAGCACCGCTTGGCTGACATGATTTTCAGGCTATGCCCCATCCACAATTGGACGTCCCAAATACAACGGCCTTAATTGTGGGCCCCACTACAAATGAAGCATGGCCTGGAAACCATACCGAATAAACAATCTTAACCATCCAATTTTGCCCGTTGAATTTGGACAGCCAACCATTTCTTCCTAACCATCCATTCGACAGTGGCCAGTAGCCAACTAAGGTCAGGATCACTTGATCAACATGATTTTCAGTCCATACTCCATCCATAATCAGGCTGCCCACAAATTCAGACAGGCAGAAGCATGGGCCCCACTGTGAATCAAGCATGGCCTGAAAACCACATGAACTAAACAATTCTAACCATACAGTTTCTTCTTAACCATCTATTTCATGGTGACCAATTGGATGGTGAGGATCGCTTGATGGAAATAGCATCCAGGCTATACTCCATCCATAATCGGGCGGCCCACAAATTCGGGTGCTGGATTTGCCTGTTGTACTCCCCAGTTATTTATTTCTAATTTTAGCTTACCTAAAATTCAGTATCCCAGATTACTAGGTTTAGTTTGCTTTGTTATGAAGTTAGGACTATTATTAGAAGTTTTGTTGGGGTATTGTGATGACTATCTATATTCTATAACAGAAACCAACAACTGTTGCTTTTGAAATAAAGAGGCCAATCCTCTCAAACTGGTCACCCTTTTTATCTCTGATTTCAGAACATCCATCGATCGTTGTGGCCGACAAACAAGTGGGGCCCACAACTATATCAGCCTAATGTATGCCATACCTATAGCGGCAGATTTCAGCTTATTCTCTCATTGAATTAAATGATGCCATATCCAAAATTCACCCACCCAAATCAAGCAGATCATCTCATATAATTTCAAAGAGAAATAAAAAAAAGAAGATATATATAAAAAAGCAAATAAATCTCACCTCCTCGATCGGCAAGAATGAAGGTGGGCCGCCCGCCGGGCTTCGATTTGAAAGAGATATCGAACTGATCGAATCCGGTGCACCCCTTCTGATTAGCCTTTGGGTAGATGATGGTCCCCACCATCGTCCCGCCATACTGTGGGATCCCAAAATTCCCGATCGCACACTCATAGTTGCCTTTCAATGAGTCTGGAGAAGTCACATGCAAGCTGTTCTTCTCCACCACAAATCTACCATAACAAGGCTCCCAAAGAAACAAAACCCAAATGAAAAATCCAAGCTTCCCTTTCATTCTCAACCCTCCAATACAGAGATCCCACCTCCAAAACAGAGAGATGAAAAAAATCCAATATTTTTTCAGAAAATCAATAATCAAACAAAACCCAGATAGAAAAATCTAATGTTTTCCTCAAAATCTCAATAATTAAGTGAAACCCAGATCGAAAAGATTCAACTTTTTCCAACCAAAGATGAAAAAAAATCCGATCTTTTTACTCAAAACCCCCCTAAAAATATATAATATCTTTCCAGATAAAAAGCCCCCAATAACTCTGATGATGAAATGAAACACGGATCGAAAAATCTGACTTTTTTCCTTCACAAATTCAAGAATCAAACAAAACCCAGATGAAAAATCTGATCTTTTCTTCAAAAGCTTGAGTTTCCAAGGAAATCCAAAATTTCTTTTTCTGGGTTTTTTTCCTTCTCACTGTATAGAAATTCAAAGGGGGGTCGAGAGAGAGAGAGAGAGAGAGAGAGAGAGACGTGTTCTCCTCTTCAGTAGCTTTTCTTTGTCTTTGTATGTAGAAAATGCCTTCCAAAGGTGGGATCTTTCTTTCTACGAGAAGGAAGTCAGGATTTTTTACGAGAAGAGGAATACACCTGCACGTGCCAAAGCGATGCACGTGTATAAGAAGTTATGTGGGACCCATTATCTTATGGGTGCGGCCCACCTGATGGGAAGCTTGGATCCTTCACACTAGTGGCGTGTGGGCACGTGTGCTTGCGAGTAGATGAGCAGGTTCTTCTACACGCGTGTAGAACTAGCAGCTCCATAACCGACCTTAAAGGAGGTTTGCTTGAATACGTCGAGGCTTGCTTGAATACATCTCGACGTATGGCAATAGGATGCGTCGGGTCTTTGGGCTTTGGATGTGAGTCATATGTCAATGATCCAAACCGTTCATATGATGATTTTCACCTTTTATGATGGATGGACAAGAAATAAAAATCTTCGGATTATTTTACCCTTCGATCATTTGGATATTTTGTTTGGAAGATGAACAGTTTCCGTGACATTTGTATAAGAAAAATGTTAAAATATTAAATCCGATAGATTTTTTCGGGAATTGCCCACCCGAGGGAGAGATTTCAAATGTATAGTTTAAATTATTAAAAAAAAAAAAAACAAATTCAACTAGAGTTTCGAGGTATCTTATTTCAGTACATCCGCATGTATTTGAACAACCTATCAGATGACACGTTTACCATGAGCACACGCCGGACGTGCCAATGCGATGCACGTGTGAAAGATCTAAGCTGTCAGTCATGCGGAGTAGAAGGTTTAATCGGTGTGGCCCGCCTGGAAATCTTTGATCGTTCACACGGGCGACGTGTTGGCACGTGTGCTTCCTAGTGGATGGAATAGGTTCTAGACGCGTGTGGACGTAGAGCTTCTCAAGATTCGAAAACCGCCTCATGACGTAGCCGAGCGAATTGCAGGACGCGAATAGGGTCCTGATGCGCGGTAGTGGATTAGGTGTTACCCAGGAACACCTCTCTACGGTTGTTATCCTTTCCGTGGGGCCCATATTGATGATTTTTCATATATCCAAGCCATCCATCCGTTTTTCAGAACATTTTAGGACTTGAATTATAAAAAATAACCATATAAAAATCTCAAGTGGACTACACTACAGGAAACAGTAGTGAACGAACGGCCAACATCAAAAAGTTCCTAGGGCTCACCGTAATTTTCATTTTCCATCCAACCCGTTGATAATTTCAAATAAAAATGGACGGAGCGAATATATAAAAATCGGCTTGATTTAAAACTTTTGTAGCCCACAAAATGTTTTTAATGATCATTCATTACTGTTTCCAATAGTGTGATCTACTTGAGATTTTAATCTTCTTAATTTTTGGGATCACGACCAAATGTGATCTGGAAAAACGGATGGACGGCGTGGATATACAGAAAGTTCGTTAATGTGAGCCCACACGGTAAGGGTGACACGTAACACCTAAGCCGCTCTCCTGATGCCCGACATGTACGCAAGTGGGGCCCACGACACGGTTCCCTGATCCCTGATGGATGGTGGGTGTAATACGCTCCGGTCTTTGTACGGACGATGTAGTTTTCGCGCCTGTGTGGACGCCCCACCGGAGAATGATTGGCTACTCCCCTGACACCTCCTCCGTGGCTGGTGGTCGGGGCTACGTGGCCTCACCATGGTGCATGTGTTTCATCCATTTTTACATATCATTTTATTACTTGATAATAATAATAGTAAAAATGATAGGATACAAACCACAGGAAAACAATAATGACCGGATATTCACCACTAAAATCCTCTTAAGGCTCACTGTTATGTTAATTTGATATTTAATTTGTTAGTTAGGTCATAAAGACCAGGATGAAGGGAAACAATAAATATCAGCTTGATGTAAAATTTTTATGGCTCCTAAAATGTTTTTAAGAGTTAACATTCATTCAACGCTATCTCCTATAACGTGGGCCACTTAAGATTTCGATATACTTCATTTTTTTTTTCCTCTCATAACATAAAATGATCTATAAAAATAGATGGACGGCATGGATGAAACACATACATCATGGTGGGGCCCACAGGGCACTGACCACCAACCATTGGCTGATGGCTGGGAGAGCAATTAATCCATTTCCCACCCCACCAGAACATAGCTAGATAAGAACAGTTCCAGAGGGGTTATATAGAGCCACCGTGATGTATTTGTTTTACATAAATCTAAAGAAATTATTTTAAGATATTAATCCAAAAGATGCAGATCGAATGCTCAAGTTGACCACATGCAGTAAGTAGGGCTGAAAGTCGGGCAGGTTCAACCCAACCGACCTGACATTAGGTTGGGCTTGGGCAGGATGTACCGGGTTTAATCTCGAGCTTGGGCTATATAAACAGTAACCCGATAAAGGTTGGGTTAGGCTTGGGTTGAGGTCTCAGGGTGCCCGACCCAACCCGAACCTGATCAATATGTAAGTTATAAATTGTAATTGAGTGTGAAAAATCTGCATTGAAGGCATAGGAAATTCCAATTCCAGCGGGTCTCATTGGTCCACACCATTTTCAATTATTCAAGCTAACAAGATATGCCAGATTTCTCTCTTTCAAATAGATTGCGTACTACATGACATGACATTTAAAGAAGTAGTCCTATATTTTAGTTTGTTTGTTTGTTTAGAAAAAGACAAAGTTCTTAAACATAAATAACTACATATATGGTTAATAAAATCATAAGTACAAAAAATAAGAAGTATATTGAAATATAATAGACTAATATAATAATGAAAATATTAGCATGTATCCGCATGACCAATCCGCCTAACCTGACCGAGCCCGCTTGGGTTGGGCTTGGGTTGAGAATTTCCAACCTGAGATTGGGTTGGGTTGGATTAGGGTTGAAGTATAGGAACCTTGAGATGGGCTAGGGTTGAGCACCAACCCGACCCAACCTGCTCGACTTTCAACCCTAGCAGTGAGATTGAAAGATGTTAAAAAGTAATTGGGCCATAGAAGTTTTGGATCAAATTGGTTTTTATATTTTTACTCATGGCTTAGTGGTAGACTGTGTGTTGTAAGTTCATGAGTTCGAGTGCCATTGCGATGTTTGTGGGTATGAGAGTGTCTGTATAAAAATAAATAAATAAATTCATTTTATCTAAATTAATGTAACCTTATAAAGAGTTTAGATGACAAATCAATATTACATTAGGCCTTTAAAAGGTTTCAACAGAACCCCCTTAATCCCGGCTTTTGGGCTCATGCCCTAAAATGATCTTTCAGAATGGATGAGCAGTGTGGACAAAATAAATATATCATAATAGCCCCACGATGCCCTTGCTAGGACTGTCCACCTCTAGCTAGGTCTTGATAGAGGTACTACCCCATTTGCATTAGCAGATGGGCACATTGGGCAGGCACATATTTTTTGCAAACGCCTAGTATTGGAGCTGAGGAAACCATAATATTTGTGGGAAACCATAACACATGTATTATATCCACTCTGTCTAACTAATAAATTAAATCATGTTGAGAAGTGAGCTAAAAAAAAAGGCAGACTCAAAATTAAAGTAAGCCACACTACCAGAATCAGGCGAAATTAATTCCCTGCCATTGAAACCTTCTCGACCAACATAAGTTTTGCATTAGGATAATTTGTATTTTTTCTTATATAGGCGAGTAGCACTTCATGAATGGTTAGGTAAGGTATAAGCGTTTCGAAAGTTAGAAAGGTTTAAATCATGGATATTTCTACTCCTATTGTTTCATCTATGCAAGCTGCTTGAATTTTGTCCTCTTCATGACTAATTGACCAAAACAAGCTAGTAAAATTGATGGACGAATTGGATGTCACCTTTACATTTAAGTGGGCCTTGTACGGCTTTCGGTTGATGACATATTTATTTTACCAATTACCATAGTAATATAAAAAGAAACATATAATGGTTATAAATTACATTATCAATTTCTAAGCAATAGTTGCATTAGACCGTTGACTCCTGTACGTAGCTTGTTGACAGTAAAATTATATTATGACATTTTTGAAAATTGTGTGGTAGGATAGTCTACTATAACACGTGCAGAAGCTTGGTGGAACTATACAATTATGACTAAGTGCTAGAGGGTGAGTGGGTGATTGAGACTAATTTAAAATTCTATAGATAAAACTATAAATACTTACTTAAACAATTTATCAATTTAACTAAGGCAATTAAAACTAATACTTATAAGCTAAAGTAGGTCCAATCACATAGACTACAAATGATATATCAATCAAGTAACTATTCTATAAAAGAGATAGTTAGCTTGTGCATGCTTACGAGTTAAGTGCCTAGTATACAAATCAATTTAAGCATTCATATGATTTAACTAATCAAACACGTAGGCATGAATTGGAATTACAAACATTCACAATTGCAAATATAAGGATGTATAGTGGTTCGGTTTCCTTACTCCACTCTTGGCGGACATACTCTCCTCGAGTGTACCAATATTTATTATTGGAGGTTTTAAATCAAGTTCACCTCTAACATTTACAAGCGTACACTCTCGCTGGAGGCCTACATAAGGACTTGTATACGTACTCACTCTTGTCGATAGCTCCCGCAAGAGACTTTGATTGGTTTTCTATAGGCTAACCAATAACCATTAACGATCCTAATCCAATGCCCTACGTACACTGATGTCGAAGGCTTCTACGAAGACAAACACGTACACACTAGGGCTAAAAATCGGGCGGGTCGGGTTGGGTCGGGTTGGTGCTCAACCCTAACCCAACCCAAGGTTCCTATACCTCACCCTTATCCCAACTCAACCCAATCTCGGGTTGAGAATTCTCAACCCAAGCCAAACCCAAGCGGGCTCGGTCGGGTTGGTCGAGTATATACATGTTAATATTTTCGTTATTGTATTAGTTTATTATATTTTAATATAGGACTTATTTTTTGTATCTATGATTTTATTAATCATATATGTGATTATTCATCGTAAAGAACTTCATTTTTTTTCTTTTAAAAAACAAGCTAAAATATAAGACAACTACTCCATTAAAAGGCATGTAGTATAGAACACAATCTATTTAAGAGAGAAATCCGGAATATCTTATCAGCTTAAGTCCTTGTAAATGATGTGGACAAATGAGACCCGACATCACTAGTGTGCCTTCGACATAAATGATCCACACTCAATTATAATTTATAAGTAACTTATATATTGATTAGGTTCGGGTTTGGGTTGGGTCGGGTAACCCGAGACCTCAACCTAAGCCCAACCCAAGTTTTATCGATTGGTGTTTGTATAGCCTAAACTTGAGATCGGACGCAATATATCCTGCTCGAACCCAACCCAATGTCGGGTCCGTCACAAGTTGGTCGGGTTGAACCTGCTCAACTTTCAGCCCTAGTACACACCCAGTGTTCGGTGAATTCACTCTACACAAGAGCCTAGGTCATACAAAAGAACTTAATAAACATACACTCTCGTTGGAGGCCTACACAAGGACTTACATACATACTCACCCATGTTGGTGGAGATATGGTCTTATACAAGAACTTACACGAATTTGGACCACAAATTCTATACTTAATCCTATACAAGGAAAGAGTATGTTTACTATTACAATTGATAACTTACTTGCAGAATTAAGCCCGTTTTGTAGCGCCTAACTTGAGATGTTTATTCAATACTCTCCCGTACATGAATTGACTTCTCAAATGCTCCGTTGATCATTGATGTCGTTGCTTCAACTCCTACAAATATCCACCTTGCATGTGATGTGCAAATGAGGTGACTAAGCAAGAGAGGTAGTAGAATCTCTTACAACTTATGAGAACGTTGTAAACTTAGGAGATTAGCCTGGGTAATCCAGAGAGTTTAAACAAGGATTTAACTATAGGCATAATGTCTAATCTCTAGAAATGTGTGAATTTATCCAATACTTTGAATATGAGAATGGAAACCTCACTATAGTGACTAATCACAAAAAGATCGGCACGAAACTCTTTGGAATATGGGGTAGGATGTGTGGTATGAGTAGAAAAATATCTAGCCTCTAATTGCACCAAATATGTATTCAAAATCTCGAGAATCAAATGTCCTATATAAAGGAACTGAGTTCCAATGGTTAAAAATAACTCTCTTGATCGATCAAGTGATGCCTTTGATCAATCGAACTTCCTTTCGACGGGTTCAAAGACCAATTCAATAGCATCGAGAAAATCTAAAAAATATGCAGTTAGTTGCTGGATGTTTTTTGGGTACTTTTGATCGCTCAAACCCTGAGTTTGATCGATCGAACACTGATCTTCGATTTATTGAAGGTTCACTCAAGAGGCATTACAGCATATCGATGGATCGAGCTTCACTTTAAAATTGCTGTTTTATGCTGAAATTTTTATAATAGTTTTCCAACTCTTTTAACTTAACTTATCATGTTTCAATCTGTCTCCTGAGGTTATACGATGATTAATAAAGGTTACCAATAACTGTTAGGATTATCTATAGGTTAAGGTTATTTTGAGCTTAAGGTTAAGGTCACCAATGCAACTTGTTTACCTATTATTCAGTTCCCTGATGCTCAACTTCTTCTTGTATCTTCGATCTTCAACTTTAAAGGGCTCGACTAACTGCATGACATACGAACTCACGTAATTAAAAAAATATATGCACAAATAAATCTACTAATAATTTTTACATTAATGTCAACTCATCGTCAAAATACATTTATATTATTGAAAATGTTCAATAATTATAAATTACTTTACCTGTTTAAAATATCATATATATAAGATGATATTTGCTTTTGATTGTAAATTCGCATATTTAGTTTATTGACAATAGGGGTCCTTTACTCATGGCTTAGTGATAGACTCACAAGAGTTTCAACACTAAGGTCATGGGTTCAAGTTCTCATTGTGGTGTGTATGGGTGTGTGCGCAGAAATAAGTTTACTGACAATAGAATTATATTGAAGGCATTCTTATATTAATGTTAAATATGTTTATACTTATTTTTGGGAGACTTACGTGGGACGATGAGATGTCGTCACATGCCAACATCATGTGTTAAATGATGGGCAAAATTGTTCTCGGGCCCTCCATTATTGTTTATATGCGATCAACATACTTAAATCAAATGGTCTTATGAGATGTCATGTGGTAGTCATGCCATGTGTGATGTAAATCAACTTCAAGAGGATAAGTTAGATACATGTATATGAGAAAGAGCATTAAATGCTAAATTTATATTAAAAGTACTCTTTGTAAAAGTAAGAGTTTCATTCAAGCAATACCCATTATCTTAACATTAAATATTAGAATCCCATCAAATGAAATCTATATCTAGCATTAAATGTTAGAGTCTTTATAAAAGTAACTCTGTATAAATGGTAAAGTCAAGTGATGTAAGAACTGATCAACGCACATGAGAGTTTTTCTTGTACACATGACCGCGCGTGATAGGCCAAGCTTATGTAGGAGAATCAAGGAGATTTGCATATTCGAACGTCCAAATCTTTCATGATGTTGAAGACTGAATAAGGCTACCGTTTTTGAAAAGCCTATAAAAGAAATTATTAACGAAGAGCTTCAGACCTCACGCTAAAACAACCAAACAAATTTTATTTATCTGTCCACTATAGACATTTATCTTTTTATCTTATTTTATTTTATTTTCAACTCTACCGCTGCTCATAACATGAAGCCCATAGTTTTTAGTTCTTAGTTTATCTCTCCACCCTTCATCCACGACATCTTGTTAGATTGTAAAGAAGATCGTTTAGTTTCGAATGAAATACTGCAGGGCTTTCCTGCTACTAGGTGATTTCGTTGGCTATCTCACTAGAAAAAAGTTTAGTCCACACCAGGCGACAAATGAATAGTCAAATTATGACCATCTCACCACGTTCTTAGTTTCTATCAAGACCACAAATAGGTTGTCACCTCACCAGACATCTCGTGCACGAAGCTTGGTTCCAATTGAACAACAAACACATAGTTGAAAATCCATCATCAATCAGTCATCTCGCCACGACGCTTGGTTTTGTTTGAGTAATGAACAGATACCCATCTCGCTACAAAGCTCAGTCCCGATTGAGCAACGAACGGATCGTCATCCCTTAAGCCGATTATGAGTATCATTATTGTAAAAATCATTAATAAAATAATACTTTCAACTTACATCTCCTTCCGTTATTATATTTATTGAACTATGATAACGAATCATGCTAAAAGACACAAGTCTTTAAGTTCATAGATTCATGTTTATTGACACAAAGTAAGATGAATCCATTCAAAAGGGCTACCCCTACCCTTTCACAAATCGCTTGAACAGAGCGCAATACCGATGGTCGAGAGGATTCTGGATTCCGTGTCCAATCTCCAATCAGTTTGTCTTGACACAAGGACACCAACAATTCAACTAAATCTTTGAGTTAGGCAGACTTTAGCATGCCCACATATCTTACTCTCACACGAAAATACAATCCAGACCCTCACTTGCACAAGTGGGCCCAATTTAATTGAATTAAGAGCAATAAAATCATCATTAAAATATATTGGCATCACTATATATATATATATATATATATATATATATATATATATATATATATATATATATATATATATATATATATATAATACGAAGAAAATGAGTATTGATTACAATTACTTTACTTATCTGGTTGCATTAGTTACGTTTAATCATAATAATAGTACTAGTTACATTGTGTTAGTATATCATGCTAAAAATGTAATAATGATAATTTTATATTACTTTAATATCATATCAACATTAAAATAAATTAATGTTGGTATTTGGATTAATTTTTTTTTTTTTACTTTAATGCAATATAAATTTATAATGATAAAAAATTTCTTTACTTCTATTACATCCGCATTTGACCCTTAAAATACACACATAAACATATTTAAATAAATATTATGAAATAGTAAAAATAATTTATTTATATTATTTTATTATAAAAGTAAGTGAAATAAATAAGCCCTTATATTCTAAGGTTAATTAGAGAAACAAATGGGCTCAAACGGGCTTCACGCCAGTAAAATTACTCTCATCAAAGTAGCTGAGTGATTTCTCGACCTCTATGATTTTACCTCATTCAAATTTTTATGATATTTTAATATTATTTTTACGATATTTCTTGACCTTATTTCTTTTAATTTATGGTGATATTTTAATATTACTTCTTGTATTCAGCAGAGTTACTTTCTCCACCTTGTGGAATTTTTTTTAACGTACATGAAATCAACACTATCCATTAGGTACAAAACTCCTCATTTGCCTGTGATCCCAGAAATAAGACAAATTCAACGCACAGATGGGTTTTACTAAATATTTATACCTATAACCTCCAAATTCATGTGATATAGCCTGTCTAAGTTTTGTAATATTGTAATTTTTGGAGTTATTCTTTCCTCCAAATGAGGCACATTAGATGAATGGACTGGATGACATAAAAAAATGTAGTCCTAGTACAAAACTAATGATATGCATTCCATTCTAGTTGATTCCTATATTGTGGTCTACCCAGGTTTTAAAGTAGCCAAATTTTATTTATTTATTAATTATTATTATTGTTATTATTTTTTGGTTTCAACTGTTAATATGAGGTAGCTTAGGTGACTAACGAGTTTGATCTCATGAAATTTTCATTCATGTTGATTTTAGCTTGGGGTAGGTACCTATAGCGATTCTTTTACTTTACTCATCTAAGATGATGAAGGATTCTAACAAGAGCGACTAGAGCTATACACGAGCAGAGTTAGCTCGGTAGCTCGCTCGACTCGACTTGACTCGGATCGAAGCTGAGCTCGAACCAACTCAAGTTGATTTTTGGAGCTCAAAATGAGTTCGATTCGAGTTTGATCTTGCCCCAGCTCGACTAGACTTGACTCGAATACTGCTTGAACTCGGCTCGATTCGGTTCGACTCGATACAGGGTATATATACCCTTAAAAAAAAAACTGCCCGTTTTAAAAAACCATCTCGCTTGCACGAACCCTAGACCTTAACCCTCTCTTCCTCCTTCTCTCTTAGTCCAGCGAAGCTAACCTTCCCCTCTCTCTCTCTCTCTCTCTCTCTCTCTATATATATATATATATATATATATATATATATATATATATATATATATATATATATATATATATATATATATATACCTATCTATCTATCTATCTATCTATCTCTCTCCCTCTCTCTACTCTCTCCCTCATCCTCCCTTACCCGCACGCCCGCACCAATGCACGATCGTCTGATCTCCCTAATCTCTCCCTCCTCCCTTACCGGCACGACCCGCTAAGTTTGTCATTGCTGCCTGCAACTCGCCAGTTCGGTCGCCCTTGCCACTGTTGCAGCTCGACAGTCATGTCACCCAGCCCTATCACTACAGCTTGCCAGTTCGGTCGCCCTACCACTGCTTGGTTGCCCCTGTCACTGCTGTAACAAGCCAGTCTGGTAAGCCCCTACCCCTTCGAACTCGGGTTGAACTCTGCTCGAACTAGGCTGAGTCGAGCACAAGCTGCTATTCCGAGCTTGAAGGCCGAGTCGAGCCAAGCGCGAGCTGAGACTCGAGCAATCCGAGTCGAACATGAGCTGGGCGAAACTCGGCTTGGCTTGACTCGTGCACACCTCT
The DNA here is from genome assembly GCA_037074715.1 of Magnolia kwangsiensis. NCBI lineage: Eukaryota > Viridiplantae > Streptophyta > Magnoliopsida > Magnoliales > Magnoliaceae > Magnolia > Magnolia kwangsiensis. The sequence goes on along the minus strand of CM073578.1, from coordinate 6,305,896 downwards.
AAGAGCGACCATCCGCAAGATATGAGTTTTCAGTGCATTTGTATTCTTGGAAACGAGTTCCTATATGCATGAAAGCCAACCCATTACGTGTGTTAGACATCAAAGCCGCCCATAAGGTTGGCCCACTATGAAGAATATCAGTTACGAAAATCAAACCCAATCTACTGATCACATGAGCCACAACATATAAACAACGAAAAACCCACCATTTAATACAAAGTACATTTGTCACCTAATTACAATGTAGATTGTTCTGTTTTTGCATCAGGTGTTCTTCATGGTGGGGCAAACCTGATGGATAAGTTGGATTTCACACATGTAAGACACCATCAGGTTGTATTTCACACCTATAAGATATGTGTGGTAGTGCAATAGTACCATTGTACAACTACTTTTGTGTTTGATGTTTGGCTAGAGCTATACATGATCCAAGTTTGTTCCATTAACTCACTTAGCTTTAACTTGCTTGACTTGACTTGGCTCGAAACTAAATTAGAGCTATGTTGAGCTAATTTTTTGAGTTTGAAAAAATTTCGAGCCAAGTCCAAGCTAAATTAAGCTGGCTCGACTTTGCTCGGAACTTGACTTGAATTTAACTTGGTTCAAATCGATTTAACTCCGATTGAATTCACTTAATATAAATATTTATATATTTAAATAATATACATATGTCATATATTGTTATTATTATTGTTGATGTCAAAATCTGGTTGGCTCCCCCCCCCCCCCCCCCATGTCGTCTTCGTCTCAATGTGTCACCCCTGGAACCTGCACCAAGAGAACAGACAAAGATGACCTTGGCTAAGTCGGGGGACCCTCCTATGCCTAAGTTAAGACAAGGAAATCGGGGTCTAAGTAGAGAGTAGAGGAGAGAACACTTGGTATTGCGTATCTATAGACATGGTGTCGTGTGCTATTTATACTTGTCTGTAGAATGACTGAGATCCGATAATCTCGGCACGATTTAGGGGATTCTCGGATCATGGAGATACTGCCCGTAATCTGCTGATCACGCAACATATCAGGCAAGTAGTGCGTATCTGCGAGCGAAGTTATCGGCCACGACTAGTAATGACAACTTCCGTATATGGCGTATGCCACCACAAACCTACTCGGCTCGGCTCATCTGACCATGGAACAAAGGATGCGGCTTATAAGTCGAGCGATATTCGACCCAAACGTCAGGTCAGATCCATTGTGGTCAGCGAGGCTTGCCATTTCGAGCATAATACAACTAGCTGATTATAGGTCATCTGATCGGAGTGTGAAAACCGTTCTGAGCTATACCTTAGCCGAGTCGGTCGACTCGGACAGGTCGTGCCTCCTACTCGTTATTGTCGGGTGATGCTCGAACCTGGTCGGACCGGGAGTGCCTTGAACGTCATGGCAGTGAGTTGGCCCGGACTAACGTTCGGACGGGTGTTTTATCATGGGCTCGGATCTCCCCATAACAGAAGCCTCCTACTCTTTGAGTCTGCTCGCAGACTTGGAGAGTACCCATGCGAGAGATCTCCCGTCCATAATACATTGATGACGAAATTTGAATTCGAAGCGTCACATTCCAAGATTACGTGCGTGCGAGTCGCTTTGGTCGACGCGTGGCGACGGTTACGATTTTGAATCTCATTCCAACCAATGACAGGCTGCCACGCAGGTCTGACGAAGCGTGCACATGATGGCTCCCACTGCTCGGGCATCGCTTCGCATATCGCAGCACGCTGCCCAATGTCAGAGCCGTACCGTCAGTTGAGTTTTCTCCCAACGAGGTGTGGCCACATGTGCTTGAAGATCGGCTTGTGCCGATTCGGTTGCGGCTATTATGGCTTGCCATTAATGCAGAGGCCCCTCGTAGCCTATATAAGGGATCTCGAATTTTCATCTGTTACTTTACATTGTGAACCAGAAGAGCGTACCGGAGAAGGCGATTTTCGACGAGGTGATTACGTTCGAATTTGAAGTTTTCAGCGGGCGATTCCGATCGATCTCCCTTTTCCGGTAGAAGGCGATTTTAGTAGTCGTCTAGTGAGTCCCTTTTGCTGATATACGTCCTTCCTTTTCATAATATCTTCTAACCTCGAAATGGTGCTCGAATACGCTGAGGACTCCTAGCCGGGGAGTTCGGAAGGTGGAAGTGGAGCTTCCGAAGGCCCCTTCGAAACCACCCCTATATCCCCCGCCTCAGAGACAGAAGATGATGGGTGTTAAGGCCAAGTAGCCCAACAAGAAGAAGGTCACCCGAGCCCGCTAAGCCAGCACTGCTGAGGCCGCTGAAATGCCCGCGAGTGGATGCACCACGGAGGTTGTCCCGGGAGGTTCCTTTTTATCGGAATCTCAGATAGAATGGATCCGTTTGGAGTTTTAAATTCCAAACTCCGTCCGGATAAGGGCCCCTGAGCTTATGGACGTGGCTGGTGCTCCTGTCGAGCATCTTCCTCTGTGCGCTGCAATGCGGGTTTCGGCTCCCACTTCACCCCTTCATCAGGGAGGTTGCGGCCTACCTTGGGCTGGATCCCGGGCAATTCACTCCCAACGCCTGGAGGGTGCTGATCTCCACCTTCGTTATCTGGCGACAAGTGGGGAACCTTGAGCTGACCCCAGAAGAGTTGATGAGTCTGTACCTGATCAAGCACGACAGCAACGACCCATGGTACTACTTTGCGACACGAGGCAGCAAGAGGTCGGGACTGGTGATGAACTTGCCGTCCTTCAATAAAGACTGGAAAAATAAGTGGTTTTAGGCAGCAGGTGAATGGCAGGCGCCGACAGCAGAGCTCGAAACTTTAACAACATGGGTTCCGACCCATTTCACAAAATCAAGTCGGACTTTAAATAATATTTATGCCGCTGCCTTTGTTTCCCTTTGTTTTAATTGAAGTAAAGCTTCTCTGTTTCCTTTTGCAGCTTTCCCGAAGGGGCTGCCCCTCCTCAACCCAGCTCAGAAGAACCGCATCGCGAAGGCTAGAGTGGGATCGGAGATGCTTCGCTCCTGGAGAAACCTGATAACAGTGGATAATCTTTATCGGTCCGGACTTTGCAAGACACAATCCTTGTCTACGTCCTTCAGTAAGTTATTCCAATCTCTCTGACGAGCTCAGTTTTGCCTACTTAGTCGCTGACACAGTCATTTATTTCGCAGGCATGGCTGAGGCGTTTGGAGCTCGGAAGAGGAAGGCGGCTCCGACAGTGGCGGAGTTGTTGAAGGAAGCCCTCTATGTGAAGATCACTAGGAAAAAGGTCCCTCCTCACGAGGGAGGATCTGCTGCAGCGCTGATCTCTTCAGCCCCCGCTCCGAGGCTCACCGACCCGACTCTTGCGGCGCCTGCTCACCTACAGACGCCGGGTGCAGCTCCGACCTCTGCACGCCCTAGCGCGGTTATAGCTCCTCTGGAGGCTCCACTTCCGGTGTTGGCCCGAACGACCTTGGCCGGCACCCCCGTCGTTTCGAGCTCTATTCCCTCTCACGCAACAGCCGTTCCGAGCCCTGCTCCTTCCACCGCCGTTCCCCCCACCGTAGAGGCTCCTACTGCAGCCCTCGAGCCCCCTATTGCTATCCCTTCTTCCTCCGAACAGGAGGAGGCCATTAGAATGGCTGAGAATATGCTTTCCCTTCCTGAGGTCGGGGGAGATGTTTGCGCCGAGGTCTAGAACTCGGCCGGTAGTAGGGTAGGGGCTGAGGAGACTGTGGTCTCCCCCCAGGTGGGGACGAGCGGTGTGAGGTTCGAGCCAGGCTACCATATGACCTGCTTGGCTCAGTGGGTTGTCAAGCATGCCTCCGAGGAGGACATAGCTCGAAACCTCGACAGGTCAGACAGCTCCTTTCTGAACAACTTAGCTATCGTATGCTATACGGTATGTCTCCGAGAGGATTCTCTCTTTCTTCCGTATCATCATTGTATATATTTTCTTAGATCCTGATTCTCGTTTCCTATTCAGGCTGTCCTGGTGTTGCTTTCAATTCGGGAGAGAGTGCGGGAGCATCAGAGGAGGGAGATGGAGCTTGAGGCTCTCAAGGCCGAGATGACGGCTTTACGAGATGAGTCTGTCCTCTTGAAGTTCGAGCAGATTGAGCTGCGCCGGCAGCTTTCGGACGAGAAGGCCAGAGGAAGTCGGCTGCAGGGGGTTGTGGTCGACATGGAGATCAGGGAGTTGCTGTTGCAGGAGAAGGTGAATAACCTCAAAGCCATCAGTGACGCAGTGACCGTCGAGCTGACCCGCGCCAGAGCTCACGCGGATTCCTTGGCCGTGGAGACCACTCGGCTGGGTGAGGCCTTAGAACCCACCAAAGCTGAGGCGGTTGAAGAGCGGACCTGAGCTATCACTCAGGCTATGGAGGCTCAGCGGGTCAAAGATGAGGCTTCTCTGAAGCGGCAGTTACCGCCGCGATTGAGGATTTCAAGACCTCTAAGGAGAGAGACGTCGAAGCTGTGACGTTTTACAACCGCGGCTTTGATGCTTGTATCGAGTCAGTCCTGAGTTTATACCCAGACCTCGATCTTGATCCTCTTCTGCTCGAGGACCCTAAAGATGCCCCTGCCGAAGTCGTCCGCTCGGATCAAGCCCCCGACGCCCAAGCTCCTCCTCCCGTGTGAAGACATGTTCGACCTCTTTTTTTTTTAAAAAAATTGTTGATGTATTTGTTGTCCCTTTGATATGGATTTACTGAATGAGAAATATTTCCTTGGTATTTGTCCACTATTGACTTGCGATGTCATTTTGTGGCCGAGCTGACCTCTTTACGGGTCTAGCCCTTTCATCATTGTTTAGTTGGTTCTCCAAGCCCCCTCGGCCCAAGTCCTAGTTGGGTCCGATCTTTTAAGGTACTCGGCTCGTCGCTTGTCTGACGAGGACTTTTCATTCTATCGTATGATGAGCCGAGTACTCCATTGGAGAGTCGGATCATTATTAGGCTTTTTCCCTCAAGGGGATGCCTTGTCGAACCTTTGTAGGATTAGTTTCCGATCCCTTAAAGAATCGGACCGTTAAGTTCGTGCTCGTATTGATAAGACAATTGAGTAGACATTTGAAGTAGAATTGGAACTTTTATTAAGAGCCTTAAAGGCTAGTTCATCGGAAGCGTATATTTTATCATGAGCCTTAAAAGTAAGTTCATCATGGGTAGTAGATCTTCAGGTGCTCAGCGTTCCAAGGATGAGAGAATTGACGGCCTTCGATGTCAAGTGATATGAGCCTGGTTTGACAGATCTAATCACGCGATATGGCCCTTTCCAGTTCGGTCCGAGTGCTCCTGCTCCCGGTTCAGCTGTGTTTTGGAAGACCCGACGGAGGACTAAGTCTCCTGGGCGGAAGCGCCTGACCTTGACCTTTGAGTTTTAGAAACACGCTACCTGCTGATGTTCAGCCGCCACTCGGATCTTGGAAATATCTCTGAGTTCTTCAAGCAAATCCAGATTAGCGGCGATATGTTCGGAGTTTCGATTTTCTTCAAAGTTCCTCACTCGCACCGTAGGGAGTCTGATTTCTATGGGCACCATTGCCTTCGAGTCGTAGGATAACGAAAATGGAGTTTCACCCGTTGAGGTCTGGGCTGTGGTGGTATAAGCCCAGAGGACGAACGGGAGCTCCTTGGCCCAGTTACCCTTCACCTTTTCCAACTTTATTTTGAGATGGTGCTTGATGATCTTGTTGACCGCTTCCACCTATCCATTTGACTGCGGGTGCCGAGGCGATGAGTAAGCATTGATGATGCCGAGTCCTTGACACATGCCACGAAACTTGTCGTTATCGAATTGTCGGCCGTTATCAGATACGATGGTTCGTGGGATTCTGAACCGGCAGATGATATTTTTTCACAAAAAATCAATCACTTTCTGCTCGATGATTTTCGCGACAGGCTCGGCGTCGATCCACTTGGTGAAGTAGTCGACCGCAACTATGACAAACTTGACTTTTTCTTTCCCTGTGGGTAAAGGACCGATGATGTCGATCCCCCATTGGGCGAATGGCCACGACCCACTAATGGGAGTCATTTCTTTCTCCAGTTGCCTCAGCACGGCTGTAAAACGCTGACACTTGTCGTACTTTCGAACAAAATTCTTGGAGTCCTGCTTAAGGGTTGGCCAGAAATACCCTTGATGGAGTATCTTCATGGACAGGGCTCGACTGCCGGAGTGGTTTCCACAGATTCCCTCGTGAATCTCTCGAATCACGTCTTCGGCCTCATCTGGTCGGAGGCATCTAAGGTAAGGCTAAGAATGCCCCTTCTTATACAATACTCCATCCAATATGATGTACTGGGCCGCCCTGACCCTAAGTAGCCTCGCCTCTGACTTGTTCGAGGGGATCTTGCTGGATGACAGATAATTGAAAATCGGATCCATCCAACTTGGAATGGACTGGACAGGATTGACCTTCTTCGACTGGCCAATGCTTGAGTTCTCAACGAATTCGACGGGAATAAAACACGGGGATCTTTTCCTCGGAGGCTAAGGCGAATCTTGCTAAGGCATCGGCCCATGAGTTCTCGGCTCTGGGGATTTACCGGATGGTGCAACTCCAAAACTTCTCGATCAATTTCCTCGCCTCTTCGAGGTAGGCGATCATTCTGACTTCTTTAGCTTCATACTCCGAAGAGATGTGGTTTACCACCAGCTGTAAATCGCAGCGGACTTGCAGAGTCTGAACACTCAGGCTTGCTGCCAGCTTGAGTCCGGCTAACAACGCTTCATATTCCACCTCGTTGTTAGAAGCTTTGAATCCGAGTCTGACCGCGTACTGGATTGTCGTTGAATCGGGCGCAACCAGGACGACACCGGCTCCTGCTCCTTTAACGTTGGATGACCCATCAACATAAAGGACCCATCCCGGATCCGACACTACTTCTTGGTTGCTCAACGGGACGGGCGATGTCATCTCGACTTCCTTACTAATTTGTTCCTCACTCGGAGTTGTGAACTCGGCGATGAAGTCGGCTACAGCTTGACCCTTGATTGCTGTCCTGGGGCGGAATTGAATATCAAATTCTTTGAGCTCAACAGCCCATTTGGTCATCCGACCTAAAACTTCGGGTCTTTGGAAGACCTGCCTCAGGGGAGAGTCGGTCAACACAACTATGGAATAGGCTTGGAGGTACGGCCGCAGTCTTCTGGCTGAGACGACGAGGCAGAACACCAGTTTTTCCAAAGATTGATATCTCATTTCCACTAGCACCATGACTTTGCTCACATAGTACACGGGGTATTGCTTGCTTTCAATTTCTCTGATCAGAGCCGAGCTGACAGATGAATCCGAAACTGCGAGGTAGAGGAACAAGGGCTCCCCTTCTTCAGGTTTAGATAATAGAGGCGGCGAGCCCAAGTACTGCTTCAACTGCTGGAAGGCTTGCTCACATTCCGGTGTCCACTCCACCCTCTTGTGGCCCTTCAGTTGCTGGAAGAAGGAAATACATTTATCTGTAGCCCTGGATATGAAGCGTCCGAGCGCTACAACTCTTCCCGTGAGACACTGTATTTCTTTAATGGTCCGAGGTGAGTTCATGTCGAGGAGAGCCTTGATCTTATTCGGGTTGATCTTGATACCTCGCTGACTAACTTGAAAATCGAGAAACTTCCCCGATTCAACTCCGAATGCACACTTAGCGGGATTCAATTTCATCTGGTACTCTCGGAGGACGTCGAACGTTTCTCCGAGGTCGACCAGGTGGTCAGAGGCTCTGGTACTTTTCATCAGCATGTCGTCCACGTACACCTCCATGGTGCGCCCAATCTGTTTGGCGAACATCTGATTCACTAGCCTCTGATATGTTGTCCCAGCATTTTTCAGGCTGAATGACATGACCCGGTAACAGTAGAGTCCTCTGTCCATGATAAAGGTAGTCTTCTGCCTGTTTGGGAGATACATAGCGATCTGGTTGTACCTAGAGTAGGCGTCCAAAAATGAGAGTATCTCATGTCCGGCCGTGCTATCCACCAGTTGATCGATCCGGGGTAACGGGAAGTTGTCTTTAGGGCATGCCTTATTCAGATCGGAGCAGTCTACAGAGACTCGCCACTTCCCATTGGATTTCCTAACGAGCACAACATTCGCTATCCAATTAGGATAATATACTTTTTCTATGAAACTCGCATTGAGCAGGACGGAGACTTCCTCGGTAATGGCTTCATATCGTTCGGCATCGAACGACCATTTTTTTTACTTAACTGGCTTATGATCTGGGTTCACATTCAACCTATGAACCAACACATCAGGTGAGATCCCTGACATATCTGCGTGTGACCATGCGAAGACGTCTCGGTGCTGCTTTAAGAAGGCTAATAACTCGTTCCTCCGCTTGGAATGCAATGATGACCCGAGCTGAACAGTTTTGCTCGGGTTTGATTCATCAAGGGGGACCTTTTCCAGATCTTTGACTGACGAGCTCCTTGTCGGTCCTCGAAAATCCAAGGCGTCCACTACGAGTGCTTGTTTAGCAGCTCCCTTCCTTACTGCTATCGCATAATATCTTCGGGCCTCGCGTTGGTCGCCTCAGAGATAATCGATCCCACCTTCAACTGGAAATTTCATCATCAAATGGTAAGTTGAGACGACCGCTCTCATCGCGTTGAGGGAGGGTCGGCCCAGGATCACATTATGGACAGATGGAACATCGATAACTAAAAAGTCCACCAAAATTGTGACTTAATGCTGCCTTTCTCCCGCTGTTACTGGGAGGGAGATGACTCTTTCGGAGATTACTCTCTCTCCAGCAAAGCCGTGTAGGGGAGTCTTCACGGGTCCGAGTCGTGATCGTGGAATTTCCATATTTTCGAATGCCTCGCAGTACATTACATCGGCCGAACTTCCAGTGTCGACTAGAATGTGATATACCTTGTGATTCGCTATGGTCATTGCGATCACTAGCGTGTCATCGTGCGGATGCTAGATCCCGCGTGCGTCATCTTCCTTGAATGTCAGGCTGCACGGAGTGACTCGGAGTTCCTTGGTAAGACGTTTTGCCAGGTGAACGTGGTGTTCCGGCTAAAATCTCCAGGAATGGACTTTTCAAGCCCTGTTCGAATCTCCTCCCTCAGCTGAGCCGTCGAAGATGGTACGAATTTCACCGGATTCTTCTGGGGGGTTGTTCGGCTGCTCTTGTGGTCGTTCTTCTCTCCTAGCGGACTTCTCTTTTTTAGTTTACCGACGTAGATGCCCCTTGCAGATGAGGGACTCGATCTTGTCTTTCAGGTCCACGCAATCGTCCGTGTTCTGACCATGGTCCCGGTGGAAGCGGCAGAATTTTCGCTTATCCTGGTGCTCTGGGTCAGCCCTCATGCAGACTGACCAATTAAGTAGCCTGTCTCCTCGGATATCCAGTAGAATTTGCTCGACAGACGTATTAAGAGGAGTATAAGAACGAAATTTCTCTTTTGGCCTGCGGCTCGGTCGACGATCATGAGAAGTGCGGTCATTTGCCCTTTTACCGTTCGGCTGGGAGTCTTCGTTCCTGGGCCTCTTCCCTTTGTTTGCCGAGTCAGTTACTTGTGTACCTTTACGAGCATTGGTGAACTCTTCAACGTTAGTTTACTTCTGAGCTTTCGCCATGAAGTCTGCTAACGTTTTCGGCGGATTCTTTTCGACGGAGAAAGCGAACTTTCCTTCCTTGAGCCTACTTAGAATGGCAGCAAGCGCCATCTTGTCATCATAGTCTTCAACCTGCAACGCTTCCTCTTTGAAACGAACAATGTAGTCCTTCAACGACTCTTTCGGAGCCTGCTTGATGATGAGCAGGTGAGTGTTGGATTTTTGATTTCTCTTACCGCTTATGAACTGCGTGAGGAATAGTCAACTTAATTCTGTGAAAGAGCCCACGGAGTTTGGTTTGAGCTGACGATACCAAATCCGAGCGGACCCCGTAAGGATGATGGAAAATCCTCTGCACATCATCGTATCCGTTGCGGTCTAGATTTGCATCCACGATCGGTAGGCCTCCAGATGTTTAAATGGGTCCCCAGATCCTAAATACTGGATGACATGAGGCATCCGAAACCTCTGCGGCATCACCTCAGCCATGATGACGGAAGTGAAGGGAGGCTCGATCTCTTCCATCATTTTCTGGATCGTAGTAAGAACCGTTGATTGTTGCTGATTTTTCTCCAACGTCAGGAACTGATCCTTTAGCTCCGCAAATCGTGTCTCCCACGGATCCTTATTTTCAGCAATGACCTCTGGGGCGTCCTCGATCTCCGGAGTTTTTCTTTCTGTTCTCCGTTCTAATTGATGACGGAGATCCGTGGCTGGTAGGGCGGATGTGGCTGAATGGACTGTAGTAGGGGCTCGAGCAGTGACGTTCCGCGTGGATCCTTCAGCATGCACTGTAGGAGGATTTTGACCCGAACGTGGCACTCCCAAATGCTGGGGAGCTTCAGGTCTCACACTCCTCGGCACAGAGCGAGTCTCCTTGAACAGTCCCACCAGCTCGAGAACGGGCTGATCCTGAACCGGGCGTGACTCTTGCTCCATCTGCTGCTTCATTCTGTTTATCTCGTCGCGCAGGGCCTGGATCTTGTTCTACATGGCGCGATATTTACTCGACCGATTGCGAGAACATTGGAAAGGTCCTGGTGCGGACTCGGCGTGAAGTGACGATGGTGATCGAGTCTGTTCGTTTGGTATTGGTTCCACAACTGCAGCTTTCTTTTTCCTCGCCATTACTTAGAAGAAGGAAAATGAGAACCTGACTTTTAGTCTCAGTTTCTCACAGACGGCGTCAAAAAATGTTGATGTCAAAATCTGGTTGGCTCCCCCCGCCCACGTCGTCTTCGTCTCAATGTGTTACCCTTGGAACCTACACCAAGAAAATAGGCAAAGGTAACTCTGGCTAAGCTGGGTGACCCTCCGATGCCTAAGTCAAGATAAGGAAATCGGGGTCTAAGTAGAGAGTAGAGGAGAAAACACTTGCTATTACATACCTGTAGACATGGTGTCGTGTGCTATTTATACTTGCCTGTAAAATGGCTTGGATCAGATAATCTCGGCACGATCTAGGGAATTTTCAGATCATGGAGATACTGCTTGTAATCTGTTGATCACGCAGCATATTAGGCAAGTAGTGCGTATCTGTGAGCGAAGTTATCGGCCACGACTAGTAATGACAACTTTCGCATATGGCGTATGCCACCACAAGCCTACTCGGCTCGGCTCATCCGACCATGGAACAAAGGATGCGGCTTTTAAGTCGAGCGGTATTCGACCCAAACGTCAGGTCAGATCCATTGTGGTCAGCGAGGCTTGCCGTTTCAAGCATAATACAGCTAGCTGATTATAGGTCATCCGATCGAAGTGTGAAAACCGTTCCGAACTATACCTTAGTCGAGTCGGTCGGCTCAGACGGGTTGTACCTCCTGCTCGTTATTGTTGGGTGATGCTCGAACCTGGTCGGACTGAAAGTGCCTTGGACGTCACGGCAGTGAGTCGGCCCGGACTAACGTTCGGACGAGTGTTTTATCATGGACTCGGATCTCCCCATAACAATTATTATTATTATTATTATTATTATTAAAAATCGTAAAACCTAAATTTGAACTTAGCTTGAAAGATTGAGCTCAAGCTCAATTTAAACTTTGCTTGATCCAAGCTGAGCGGGCTAATCAGACTCGAAGATCTGAGTCGAGTAATTAGGATAGCCTATTGGCTGAGCTGAGCTGAGTTAGTCCAAGCTTGGCTCAATTCTGCTCGTGTACGACCTTATAAGTGACCGTAACCATAGCAGTCGCTTGTACTCTGATTGGAAATATGATGAAAATTATTTTTAATGTTATATTTGGCAAACATCTATTTGTATCCACTTTTTCCTCAAAACTTACTTTGACCTAATGGACTCTTGACGGTCAAATCAACTATTAGAAAAATGATCAGTCTAATTTGATTATACTAGAAAGTTTGATCAGTGACATGCATGAATGGTCCATACTCTAGACGGGGATTATGCGGTGACCTGGCCACTCGGTGGGGCTCACGGCAAAGTATGTGTTTTATCTACGTCCGTTCGTCCGTTCTTCCATCTCAATTCGAGGCATGAGCCCAAGATTGGAGCATATTCCAAGTTAACTAAGGAAACTATAGAGATTGAATGCCTACTATTGATATTCCGAGTTAACTAAATAAACTACGGAGATTGAATGCCTACTATTGAAAACTTCTTGAGAACACACGTTTTAAATCGAGCTGATATCAATGCCTACGGTAAATAAACATAGCTGTAAGCCGATAAAACACATACATCATAGTGGGCCCCACAGACCATGAAAATCCGTCAAATGAACATAGCTGTAAGCCGTTAAAACACATATATCATAGTGGGCCCCACAGACCATGACAATCCTTCGTCCCATCACTTTATGTTGTCCTTGTCCCTCAAAAGTCACTTTCAGTGTTGAAAAAAAAATCACAGCTCATTTTTCATCCGGGCCGTCCATCAATTTTTCAAGCTCTTTTCTAGGCATGAGCCCAAAATTGAAGCATATTTGCATATTAAGTTAACCACACCACAGGAAGCTGGGTGATTGAATGTGTACCATTAAAAACTTTACAGGCCCATGAAAGTTTGGATAAGTTAATGTTAGTGTTTTCCCTTCATCCATGTGTCCTTACAAGCCAGTTAGATGTTAGATAAGCATTATTGTGAGCCCAAGGATATACAGATTGGGTACTACCCCGACTGGCCTTTGTGGGGCCCACCTTGATGTGTATGTTTTTCTTATGCCGTCCATCCATTTTGGCTAATCATTTTTATTAATGAACCCTAAAAGGAGGGAGATCAAAGGCTCAAATAGACCACACCACAAGGAAATAGTGGGATTAAATCCTTACTTTTTTGAATACTTTTGAGGGCCACAAAATTTTTGGATCAAGCCATATTTATGTTTTTCCTTCGTCCATGGTGGGCATCATTGTCACCGATGCTTCCTGTGTTGTGGTCCACTTGAGCCTATGATTTGCTTCCTTTTTTAGCTCTTGCCCTAAAATGATCTATAAAAATGGATGAACAGTATGGATAGAATACATACATCAGCGTGGTGGGCTTTGTGGTGGGATCCACATAGTCCCTTTGAGTACCGTCCATCTCTAGCTAGGTAATATAGGTGTATCATCTTCACTTTTTTCCTTTGGTGTGGATAAAACTAGGGTTGAAAGTTGGGCGGGTTCAACCTGACCGACCCGTGACCGACCCGACATTGAATTGGGTTTGGGTAGGATATATTGGGTTTAGTCTCAGGCTTGGGCCATACAAACACCAACCCGTTAAAACTTGGGTTGGGCTTAGGTTGTGGTCTTGGGTTGCCCGACCCAACCCGAACCCGATCAATATATAAGTTCCTTATAAATTAATTAGAATTGAGTGTGAATCATTTGTGTCGAAGGCACGAAAAATTTCAATGCTGTTGGATATCATTGATCCATGTCATTCTCAATAATATAAGCTAACAAGATGTGCCAAATTTCTCTCTTTCCAAATAGATTGCATGATACACAATACAACTTTAAAGGAGCAGTTGTCCTATATTTTACTTATTTGTTTAGAAAAAATGAACTTCTTTACAATATATAATTGCATATATAATTAATAAAATTATATGTATAAAAAATGATACATGTATTGAAAATATAATAGGCTAATGTAATAACAAAAATATTAACGGATATTTACTTGGCCAACCTGACCGAGCCTGCTTAGGTTGAGAATTCCCAACTCATGGTTAGATTAAGTTAGGTTAGGGTTGAAGTATAGGAACGTTGGGTTGGACTAGGGTTCAACACCAACCCAGCCCAACCTGCCTGATTTTCAGCCATAGATAAAACACATACATCATGGCTGGCCCACAGGTCAATCACCACCCGTGGTTGCCGGGTCACCACAACAATCAGCCATCCGTCACTTTACGCATTGTCCTTGTCTCTCAAACATCACTTTCATGTAAGAAAAAAAAAATCGACAGTCATCAATCAACGTAGGGAAAATGGATGGTTTGAGCTTATTATATTTTAAACGTTTGTTATCAGTCCAGATTGCCATCTAAACTTTCCGTTGAAATCTCCATTACTCTCAAAATAAATATCTACTTTAATCTAGTGTTTCTGTCCATGTGATGGGCCACCCATAAAAATGGATGATATTGATTAATTATATTGGAAAATGTCTAATGATAGATCCTGTCCACCATCTTGTGAGCCCCACCTTAGTTGGCCATGCATCCAAAAAAGCCTTTAAGATAAAATAATTCCAGTCATCTGATTATAATAGAAAAATGGAAACAATAGGAAGCAAATTGCCTACTGAAAAATGGATACAATAGGCAGCAAATTGCCTACTGAGTAACTAGTATGTTACAGTAAACTCTTGTGGGGTCTATTGTGGATGTGCGTGTTTTATCTACACCGTCCATTCATTTTTATAGATCATTTTAGAATATGAGTCCAAAATTGAAGTATATCCATAGCTCAAGTTGGCCTACTACAAAATATCAGTGAGAATAATGGTGTCTACCGTTGAAACCTTCCTAAGGCTTACAGTGTTGTTTATCTGTCGGGTAAAACATAAATATCAAATTGATCTAAACCTTACGTAGCATACAAAAGATTTGGTAAGTATTTAAATCTCACCGTTTTCTGTTGTGTGGTCCACAACTTTAGATATGATTTAATTCCGGAATAATGCTTTAAAATAATCTGGTAAGATGAATTGACTGAGTGAATGAGACACGTTATGGTGGGCCCTTAGAGTTTCACATTGTGGTGGGCCCCACAGAGTTTACTGTATACAGTATAATATATCTAGTTACTCCATAGGCAATCCACTTCCCTTGTGGGCCCTACTATTTGAGAATCATTATCACCGCTTCTTCTTGTGGTGTGGTCCATTTGAGATTTTTATATATTTAAATTTTGATCATATTACATAAAATTTCACTAAAAAATGGATGGACGGTGTGGATAAAAACCATACATCACAGTGGCCAGTCAAAGCTCCTGCACGTCCCCGGCTAGGACGCAATTCACACACACGCACTTACTTTTGTTCCGGTTGCCAAACGTCCTCAAGTGCATTCGCAGGCCTGTTGAACACGGACGACTCGCCACTCTCTTTATTTTTAGTTTTTAACGACCGCCCACGTGATGAGTGGGCCAGTCTCATTTCGGACAGGATATGGCCACAGTACATCTTACTCCATGTATGGCCTAGAATTTTCACACGTGTGCTATAATGTTGGCACGTGTGCCACATGGCCTCTATCCATCTCTAAGTATACTTCCCAAACTGCCAGCGTGGCACTTGTGATTGAGATTGGGTCGTGCATCATATGCCCCACCTCTCATTTTGCGAGACACTCGCACGAGGAAAATGAGGTGTAAATGCATGTACTGAAGGGTAGATTATAGATATGCGGTTCTGCGGTTGAATGCTACCGTAGACTCGTTTGTTAGTTCTGCACTATTTTAAATATGGTGGTGACCCTTCTAACATACATGGCATGGTTGCAGGCAATCGAGGCCGCTCAAATCACTGACTAGACTAAATGTAAATGTGGCACATCAAAAATATTTAATTTCGAAGATAATATTAACCATCTTATTTCCCTTTTGTATTTGGACAACTCGCCGTTATACTTATAACTATCTGTTTGATGTCTATTAATTGGATGGTTAGGATTGTTTAATCAGTCTGAATTTTAGAATCACAATTGGATGGTCTAGATAACTCAGTGCCACATGTGAGGAGGATGAGTCACCACCATTTCTAAACAATGTGCAACTAACTCTGAAGACGCTGGAAAATATATGGTAGAGTGGTCTCTATCATCATATAATAGAGCTATCCTTGAACATTGGTAAGGTAAAATGATAATCACAACCGTCTATCTAGTGGCCCATGAAATGGATATCTTATTGTTAAGATTCTATCTTGAAGATGATATTTAGACATTCAAATTGTAGCCTTCAAATGGACAGTATATGCATAAATAATTAAAGTTCGCAGTCTGAAGAGAAAGGTGAGAAAAAAGAATGGCTAGGAATGTCCAATAGCTCTAAATTTTCAAATGTGGGTCATAAAAGGCAAATCCAACTAGTTAGATGGTCCTGATTCTTTATATGCTCTTACAAATGGACAGTGGAGGATGGCTCTACCATATTATGGTGGAGAGCTGGTTTAAACATATCCGATGAAATCTATGGAAGGAAATATGGAAAGATGGATGGTTAGTAAAAACTAAATAGGACAGTCTAGATATCGATGCCCATCATATCTATCGTTCCAAAGAGGAAGATACTCTGGCAGAGAATGAACAACCACACTCATGCACACTGCCGTTGCATGGGTAGTGTACATGCATGTAGCTAATTTCAAATTATAGATGTGTGGGCCCCAATTTGGATGGGTCATAACCGAAAATCCAACGGAATAGAAGATTTTAACTGTCTTATTAGAGGCCAGAAAATGGACAGTTGAGATACAAAGCAGTAAATGGAACAAGTCCAGAATACCTTTAATTAGAGTTATAATCATATCATCACTCTGATTTTAGTTGTGTGAATCTTATCTGTCATGGCCCACGAATTGAACGGTTCGATTGAGGTACATGTGTGACACGTGTACCATTTCCGTGTGCGCTAGTATAGATCACCATAGCGGACCATCAGATAACTCACAGGACAGAGACGGCCAGTAGTAGCAGTACTCTTTTGAACGTGGATCACGTGTGTGGATAGGGTAGATGATATGGTAGATCGGGGATCACGGTATTATGGTAGAGCCATCTCTCCATGGAACATATAGGAGGGTAAATAATAAATTGGGACCGTCCATTTTGATGAATTTACTATAGATGAAAATATTCTGAAAGTAAATATAAATCGGACGATCCAAGTTATCCGATCAATGGTACACGATGCGCCTGTAGAAAAAGTTTTTAAGGGTCATAGATTGTATTTCCTAACAGGTGTTTGTTTGGGACATAGTCCATCGATGATAGGCCCACTAGATGGATAACCACAGATACACGTCGATGATACGATGTACTTCTACCATATTTCGGTTCTTCCAGCTCTACCGTAAGATCTTATCTCACGTGTGGACAGATCATAGATGCTTGACATTCTGTGGCGGAGGCTGGGTCCGTATGCACGGCAAATTCTGACAAAGAAGCATTTGGTGCTCTGCACGAGTGTGACGTTCTATACTCGTGCGCACAGAATTGTACACGTGGCATATGAGTACCTCCAATATACCATCAGGATCAAGCGGCCCATTATAGATGGGTCATAAATGGATAATCCCTTGAACATCTAAGGGTTGGTAACAGAAATAAAAAGAAAAAGAAATGAACAGTTCAAATTTCACTAGAATCGTCCAATACTTCTGAATTTATGGCCACATCACATCTACCTGTGGGCCCCACTATTTGAGTGGTCTGATTTTAGGGACGTGAATGGCAAGTGTTGTGCATTGGATGTGACTTCAACAAGTAGCAATGTAGTTGTGCAAAATCGAGGTGGGCAGTGGGCCAGGAGGAAATCTGGAAAGCCATCTCTGCAGGACACTTGGCAGGGTAATGCATCGATCGGCTCCATCCACGTCGGCACCAGGATTTCGGTTTGTCCCAACACTAATGTGACCGTCGGCTGCTTTTATTTCCACTATCTCTCCTCTCGTCTCGTAAATAATCAGCACAAAATATTGAATAATATTCAAAAAATAAAAAATTAAATAATAAAATAAAGTATAAAAAGATGACTTATTTCTTAGTTTAAGGTGTGACTGGTGACTTGGCTTGAAACCAAATTTATTATTTATGTAATGCATTCAAAGTGCAATGAGAATCTTAGACAATTAATTTTTAGGATATAATAATTATTATTGTACTAATGATGCACTTATTGTATACGGGCTTGAATCAATGTAAAGAACTTAACTGAAGTGAGTCGGTGCGACAATGAACTCAGTTAACAAAACAACACTGAACTAAAGATAAACTTTTAAAGATACAGATAAAAAAATTGTTGATTTTGATGAATTAATTCAAAAAAAGGAGTAGGTCTATATATAAACTACAATTACATGCTTAAAACACTATTTCAAATGGGTTAGGTCCATTAGATTTGAAACTAACTGGTGCAAGGGTTCGAGTCCCGGGTCCTTACTCTTACCCAGGTTGTAGACTTCTTGGAGTTTCAACACCGGGTCAAGGGTTCAAGTACCCATGGTGGTGAAATCCTACAGTGTGTGTGCGTGTGGCGTGAGTGTGTATGCGTGTGTAGAAAAAAAAAAACAACTGCTGCAACCACTTCGCAAAAAGCTGATAGTTGCAATTATACTCGTGGAGTATGGAACAAAATTGTTATTGCGAGTGTACTCTCAATCCTCACGTATACCTAGACCTAAACCCATACTTAGACCCAACTCCACTTGTCTTGGCCAGGCGTAGTGCATGCATATGCATGTCCACAACTTGGCACGGCTTGGCACGGCTTAACTCGCCGCATTGCATATGTTTGGGCCAATAGCATAGCCCCCATTGAACCAATTTCACATGCCCGTAAGTAATTTTAAGGTGCCATCATCTAGACAAAGTTATAAGTTGTGTATTCTCATCTGTTTTTTTTTTTTTTGAAAAAAAAAAGGAAAGATTGGATAATCTTAAATAACAAAAAACTGCATTTTGAAAACTTTAATTTGTTTATTACATTGAGAATAATAATAATATATGGAAGAGGTGATCAGAAATATGTGTAACATAGAGATCATACTCATCTTAACATAGAAAATATATCATAATCTAAGTAAGATTATTGTAATCTACTCTAAAAAACCTAAAGTGTAAATCTACCTTATTTCATTGAGAATAACTTAAATACATGGAAGAGGTGAGCTATATGCATGAAATAGAGATCTTAACCAATACCCCTCTTAACATAAAAAGAAATATTATCCTGATGTACAAATAAGATTAATATATTTTAACAAACCTAAAGTGTAAATTTCCTTATTATGATGGGTTGTTGGGGTGACTACTTGTTGCACTCAGTTTGCTAGGATATAAATGATTCAATGATTCAATTGACCATGGTCATTTTTGAACTCCAGATGACTTAGGGACAGGAAAACATTACAAAAGTATAATATATTAAAATTAATTAAAATACATCACACAAAATAAAGTTGAAAATCAAATTTAATTTCAGAAAAATGATGGCATGTAACGTGTATCAATCTTCTTTTCTTAATGTTGAAGTTGGCATGAGAATTTTCTTCAAGACTTATCTTAGGGGGGCCGACACAATCAACAACCAATGGCAAGTGGCCCACCCAATGAGCGGATAGTCTTAGATTTCATGACAAATCATCTCAATTGGTAGATCCACCTTTTGATGGCTCCGATTTCCAACATACGCAACAAGTCGGTCTGTAGGGAGGAAGTTCACATGCATCTGCTGCATGTGATCGTTCTCATTTTTTATATTCAGCTTTGACATATCTGGGCTTGTTTCAAAAGGCTCCTCTTTTAAGGAGCTGGGATTTGTAGAAAGCATGAGAAAGAAAATACCATTTCACAAGAAACTTTGTTTCAGAAAAGTATGAGAAATTAAATATTATTTATTATATTTGTTCATCACAGTATATTTTCAAACAAAAGGACGTCCTATTTTCAAATTAGATGTTTAGATTTTTTAAAAATATATATTATTATTAATTTTTATTATTTATGTAGCGTGAAAATGAGTCTGGATTGAAATTATTGGCATGACCCTCGTGTGCAAGTGCCATGCATATGCACAAAAAGAAGCATGGGAACATTATTCCATGTGTACTGATGAGAGATTCCATAGTTTCTCTTATTTCATGGATAGTTAAAAGAGGCCAGTTCCTCTCCAGATCCTTGTAGAATAAGCTTACTGCATAAGTGTTGGGCATGGCCCCACCCAGGTCTACATATGTGGGCAACCATGCATTACCTGAGCTCCATTAGGTGAGCTATTAAGGCCACGTTTGATTTAGGGTGAAATGGTAAATACCATGTAAAAAAATAATGATTAATTTCCCGTGCATTTATATCATACTTAGTTTGAATGCTTACTTTTTGGCACAAAAATTAAGAATATTGCAAAATATCCATTGGTCCCAACTGTGATGCATTTTGCTTATTCATACTATTCATCCATTATTCTAGTTGAATTTATGGCATGACTAAAAAAATGACATGTATTCAAAACTCAAATGTACCACTTTATATGAAAAAGGAAATTGAATATTGACGGTTAAAAACTTTGTGGGGCTACTGTTTCTTTTGACGTGGGCCACTTGAGTATTGGATCTACTTTAGTTGTTGTCTCATGCTTCAAAATATTGTAGTAAAAAAAATGGACGGAATGGATGTATTATATGCATTATCATACTGTTCAAAAATTAAAATTATCTCTTTTGAACTAATTTTAAAAACATAAATACCTATTAATTTTCTAAAAC
The DNA here is from genome assembly GCA_037074715.1 of Magnolia kwangsiensis. NCBI lineage: Eukaryota > Viridiplantae > Streptophyta > Magnoliopsida > Magnoliales > Magnoliaceae > Magnolia > Magnolia kwangsiensis. The sequence goes on along the minus strand of CM073578.1, from coordinate 6,285,441 downwards.
GTAAAAGAGGTAAAATTACCGTTTACAATGCATTCACCGTTCTTTAGAGGTATTTGGACGGTTTGCTTGGGTGTGGCCTAGAGTGTTATTTTATGGCACCAACCTGTGTATATATGAGCCCTTTCATGGTGATAGGTTACCTCACAAATCAGGCCTCTATTATCATTAGGTGGGCCCCACCATAGAAACAGTGGATAGCTATCCAAAGACCTCTAAATTCATGCAGTGGCCGACGTGATGGCTGGATAGGACTAGTTTTTGAGGAGTACAACTTTCATGATGGGGCTCACCTAATGTATGGTTTAGATGGTATATAATCTTTCATGGTGGGCTCAGCTACATTATGCATTTACATCTTCCACCAGGAGGCGTCCAGCTTATGATGCTAAAAGAGAAATCGGATTGCGTACTGAGTTGCTCAGTACGCTTTTACCGTACTGAGTAAACTCAGTTGGGCCCACTGTGAATTTATGTGGTTTATCCACACCGTTCATCCATTTTTACTGCTAATTTTACTGTTGATCCCAAAATTAAAGTAAATCTAAAGCTCATGTGGACCATTACACAGGAAACAGTGTGGCATAATGATTTCCACTGTTGAAACCTTCCTAAGGTCAAAGTAATTTTTATTTGTCATCTAACCTGTTCATAAGATCACAAAGACATGGATGAAGAGAAACCACGAACATCAGCTTGATCCAAAACTTCTTTGGCTTCCAAAAAAGTTTCAATGGTAGAGGTTCAATCAAACTGTTTCTTGTGGTGTGGTCCACTTGAGATTTTAATTTGCTTCGTTTTTGATATCAAGCCCTAAAATTATCTGTTAACATGGATTAACCGAGTAGATAAAATAAATAAATAGCAGTGGACCCTACACAGTTTACTCAGCACGCTAAGGGTACTGAGTTAGTCATCAGCACGCAATCCGCTTCCCGCTAAAAGACGTTGCATGTATAAATCTTCCAAAGAAAGAGGCGAGCTCCTCTATAAGACTATAACTACTATAAAATGATGTTATACTACAATTAAGTGCTTGGGGCCCGCTGTGATGGAGGCCCCACATCCACTTTGTCTACAATGTGTGGCCCAGTTTCACCCTCTGTGCCAAAAAATTCAACTTATCTAAGACATAGGTGGGTCACACTATAGGAGCAGTTGGGATGGGGATGCCCACCATTAAAATCTACCATTGTGTATGTGAGGCCACAATTTTCCATATAAATCATCTAGTCCATTCATCATATGAGCCCAACCAGGATGAGGGTTTCCCATGATGGATCGAATGGATTTCATAAACACATGATAATGGACCCCACACACATAGTTGCAGAAAAAGCTTACTTTGTAAAAGTTGTATAGCAGGTGACAAGAAATAATGGGAAAAGGATATTGGAAAAGAGATCACCTTCTTTCCAAAGGTAGAGGTGAGAAAATACTTTGGCGATTTTCTAAGAAATTTTATATATTGGAAAATTACTTTCCCACTATTTTCTATTGTTTCAACCATCACAAATTTGGGAAAACGAGTTTCTAGGAAAACCCTCTTTACTTTCCCACACTTTCCACAAATCCAAACGGCCCTTGGCAACTCAGACGACTGGGACTTGCCCTGGGTCCGGGGTGAGTTATCTAAGTGACTCATGTGTCAAACCAAACCGAGTCTAAGTCGACTAGGATGAGTTGTATGGAACTCATACGTCCATGTCTTAAAACCATGATGAAACTTCATAGATTAGCCAGCTCGATCGGTTAGGGGTGCAAATGGGCTGGGTTAACCCAACGGGTCATTAGACCCCACCCCACAATTAGTAGGTCTGATTCCAAAAGTTAGACCCATGGGGTGAGTTGGGGTTCAAAAATTCTTCCAGATTGTGGGCCCATTCTCGACGGAGAGTGTACCAAATAATCTACAGATGAGTCTTGGATAAGTGCTTGATAGATGTCAATGAGTTGTACATGTGAAAGATACTGATCACTAATCAAATGGTGGCCCATTGATGGCTAAAAAGTGAAAGGTAGCTCACTAATTAGTCTTTTTCCTTAACTACTTTTATCCCACTTATTAGCTTGTTGACAGCTGATATGCGTGATGAACGCCCTAAATCACTCTCATGTGGGGCATGTCCGTACTTGTGCCACGATTGTCCCTTACATATCTTTTCAGACACGTGGCCTACCTGATGGGTGGGCTGAAATGACCTGATTTCTGGGCCAGGGATATTTTCAAGGTGGGCTCGACTGATGAACGGCCTAGATTTAATTCATGTGTGCCACTTAAAAAAAAAATCCATCTATGTCACAGCTGAATAGGACCTGCACTCGGAAAAGCATGGAGGATTTTTGTTTGGCACAGGCCTGGCCTGGGACTGGATTCCTAGCTAGTGGATCGGTCCTGGCCTTGGCCTGGTTGGCTAGCTCGTTCCATTTACACACACAGCTGAGGAGATTACAAGAGAAGAGTGTCCATTGACGTTGACTCGCATGGGTGATCTAGTTTACTATTATGTGGGGTCCACCAGGATCATGGAGCTGATCCACTGGTCATTTCATCCGGACAAATATAATCAGAAGAAGATCGCTTTTTTATTTTATTTTATTTCTTTAGTTGTCCATTTTTTCTCATACACTTACTCGGACACTCCACCATAATTTCGGGCCGAGTTCAAATCCAGGCCTAAGGCCAGACCATTGCCCGAATAGCTTATTAATTAATGTTATATCTATATATATATATATTTTTTAAAATAAAAAAATACAAAGCCACTTTGATTGACTCGAGTTTTGAGTCAAGTTAACGAGTTTTAAAACTATGATTCCATAGAGTGATCCCTCGAGTCGACCGAGTTGACAAGTCAGTTTCGATGGGTCCACCTGAGTCACATGCCATTGACCGGAAGTCTTTGATACTTGATCGCGACAAGGCTGGGCATGGTGTATGGTGCCGGGTTGCTTAGTTGGCAGTTGCTACATGGAGTCTTGAGTATCTGCCCATCAAATATGAAATAACTCATACTCAAAGTAGGATATATAATTTTCTACCATTTCCACTCCCAAAATGGAAAATAGTGGTTTACAAGGTGGGCGTAATTAATTGCCTCACCCCCGTTACTTGGTTGTTTGGCATCTGTGATACATGTGGAGAGAGGAAGGAAGAGACAATTTGGAGAGAGAAATGGTGGGCAACCTATCCTTAATTCTTTCTCGTGTTATGGCCCAAATGATTATCTTATCTGCCTTAGGTGGTAGGACTGCTTAAAGGAATTCAAAGGAGAAAAAATGCCGTTGAAAAAAAAACTAAAGAGCAAGTCGCAGGTGATAGATTGTGCCATGGAAAACCAATGTAATTAGACCTTAATGAGTAAAATGATGCATTCATTCTTTTGATTTAGTTAATTCTTGTGGAACGTGTTTATTTGTATGGGTTTGAGAGGATTGCCTCTGATGATCTTGGGCACTTGAGATTGGAAATAATGATTGATTACCGAATAGTGAGTCGTGGTCCGTGGATCTCATTGACTTAGCTATGACTATACAGTTCTGAAACATATGTATGATATACTTATAGAATAGTCATTTCAAATGGGGGGATTGACTTGTTGTTAGGGCGAACAATTTCTACCATCGATGTTGACTTGGCATAAATTTGCCTAATCTTTATCCCATGCAAGTACGTGAGTGTACCATAGATGGCATTGGCCATTTGATCTTTTACTTTGGCAAGATCACTTGCAAGCATTTAGACTAGGATGCCTAGATAAGATTAAGCTTATGGTTGCATTAGCTTTATAAGTTTGATTGAAACATAATAAATAAAACTAGAAAATGCATGCTATGTCACATAATAAATAAAGCTAGAAAATGCACGCTGTCCTTATGTAGGGCTGTAAAAGTTAAAGATGAATCTGTTGAAAATCTCCTATAGTGAATATCGGTACACTCAAGGAGAGTACATCTGCTGTGGGTAGAGTAAAGAAACTGAATAATTATGTATACTTGTATTTGAGATTGTGAATTGTGTACATGTTTAATTCATGCTTATGTGTTTGATCAGTTAAATCATTTGAATGCTTGATCAATTGGATTGTATACTAAGCATTTAACTTATAAGCATATACGAGTACATCATTGATTATAGACTAGTTGCTTCATTGGCATATCCATTGTAGCTTATGTGATTGGACCCATTTTGGCTTAAGAGCCTTAATATTAATTGTCTTAGTTTAAATTAACATAGTAGTTTAAGTCAGCAATTGGGTTTTAATTGACAAAATTTAAGTGGTCTTATTCACTCTCCCTCTAAGACATAGCTATTCATTCCTTACTTCTGCGAAGCTTTCGCATGTATAGCTCGCGTGGCTCACTACCTTGCACAATTTCAGATATATCAGAGAAAGTCATCTTGTGTTGGGAGATTGGCAATGACATTAATCAATGGTTTCTACTTCGGGTATAATGAGAAAATAAATTTTTATTTTTTGAGAAAATGTGCTCATTTAGACCACGACCTGAGTAATTTAAATAGATTTTTTAAAAACATTTAATTTTGCCACATTTAAGATAAAAATTCATTAGTAAGAAGGAATTGAAAGGACAAAAATAACATTATAAAAATCAAAGTTTACTCTCCTCATACACTAATTGTAGGGGAAGAATTAGCGAAACTACTCGTTAGAGTATGGGTCATTCGTAGGCATTTTAAAGGTAAAATTTGAACTATATGTCCAAAATCTATATTCTCAAGTTTTTGAAATGCCATTATCTCTACCTAAAATGTTTTCCTATTTTATTTGAATATTTATATTCCTCCACTCTAGGAAAATTAACTGCAAGGATAAAATTGATGTGAAAGCGAAAAGTGAAAATAGGAGGAAGAAAAATAGGATAAATTGTTGTGCTTAGAATTTCAATCGTGGTCAACCCATTTCCAAGTTTTTCAGTGTTGTGCTCTATTCAAGCTTTAGGTTTACCTCTTTCAACTGTGGTCATGATTTCAACTGTGGTCAACCCATTTCTAGGTATTTTAGTGTTGTGCTCTATTCAAGCTTTAGGTTAACCTCTTTCTTAGGCTCAAGGTTTAACATGAGCTGATGCAACAAATGTTGAAAAATATGTACTGAAAATATTAGATAAAATTTGAAAATAGAAAATAAAAAATAATAAAAAATAAAGAAAAGAAAAGATGACTTATAGTTTGACTCTAGGTGTGATTGATGTTGGGGGCCTTGCATAAAACCTTAGGATCTAGCTGCTCGAACAAACCAGAATTATGGGATAATAATGCAGTGAAAATCAATCAAAGCACAATCATACACCACACAAGATATTTTTACATGAAAAACCCTCAAAGAGGTAAAAACTACGGGACCTCGTCCAGATCAACAATCCACTATGAAAGTAGATCGTTACAACCGATCACAAGCACACACCGCTTGGATCAAACCTTCTTCGCTCACGCAGGAGTGGATAAACAATAAGAGAATAAAAAGAAAACTGAGAGATCTCACCGATCACGAGGACGTAGAAGCGCTGAGACGACGGCTCCCTTCCACAAGCTTCCTCTCTCTCTTTTCTCTCTCTCACCCTAAACCCTTTAACAAAATGCTTGCAAAGCCTTTAGGAAACCCTCTTGTATTTTTCTCATGCATAGAAAAACCCTAGAAAACCCTAGGAACCCCTTTTTATAGTTTTAGAAAACTCCTTTCCGCATCCCTGTTGCGAAAGGACTCAAATCCGTAATTTTTCGCAAAAACTGCGTAACCTAGGACTGGTCCTAGAAATTTCAGGACTGGTCCTAGCCGCCTACAACTAGTCGTAGACCACCTACGACTGGTCGTAGCTCACCCATGACTGGTCGTAGACGGAGGAGAAAATTAGCAACAACTCGCTGGACTTTGAGTCGTGCTAGGGCTCGAACCCACGACCGGTCGAGCACCTCCCACGACCGGTCGAAGACCACCTACGACTGGTCGAGCAGCGTGATGGAACTCTCTGAAATTTCAACCACTGCACCGTCTCTCCTTTGAATTGAGGAGGAAAAATCCCATCAAATCTCTCCCTTTCCGACTCCGGAGGAATTCACCTTCTTCAAGCCAACCAAGTTTTTACAAACCTCAAACTTGCCCTTGAGCAAAGCCTTGGTCATCATGTCTGACCCATTATCATCCGTGTGGACTTTCTCAAGCCGTAACACTTTCTGTTCCAAAGTATCCCTGATCCAGTGATACCGAATCTCTATGTGCTTCGACTTGGAATGCTGACTTGGATTCTTGCTCAAGTGTATAACACTCTTACTATCGCAATAGACCACGTGCTCCTCCTGCTTCAAGCTAAGTTCCTGTAGGAACCTCTTCATCCAAAGCATCTCTTTACATGCCTCTGTGATTGCGATGTACTCGGCCTCTGTCGTCGACAATGTTACGACCTTCTGTAGCTTGCTCTGCCAAGAAACCGCTCCCTCTGTAAACGTAAACATGAACCCCGATGTAGACTTTCTGGAGTCTATGTCGCCTGCCATATTTGCATCTGTGTAGCCCTCTAGCACAGGTTTACCGTCACCATAGCATAGGATCAACCTGGATGAGCCTCTTAGATACCGTAGTACCCACTTCACTGTTGCCCAATGTTCTTTGCCAGGATTGGCAAGATACTGGCTGACAACACCAACCGCATATGCTATGTCTGGGCGTGTACACACCATAGCATACATCAAACTTCCTACATCTGACGCGTAGGGTATCTTCTGCATCTCTTCCACCTCTGCCTTCGTCTTGAGATACTGTCTGTTGCTCAATCTGAAGTGACCATCTAGTGGAGTACTGACCGGCTTCACTACATTCATATTGAACTGATCTAAGACTTTCTTAACATACCGCTTTTGTGACAGCCAAAGCTTCCTCCTGCTTCTGTCACGAGTTATCTCCATTCCTAGGATCTGTTTAGCCGGACCCAAGTCTTTCATCGCAAAAGACTTGCCCAACTCCTGTTTCAGCCTGTCGATCTTTTTGATGTCTTTTCCCATGATGAGCATGTCATCAACATATAAGAGCAGAACTATGAAATCACCATCTGAGAACTTGCGGATGAACACACAGTGGTCCGACTTCGTTCTGTCATACCCATGCTGTAACATAAATGAATCAAACTTCTTGTACCATTGCCGTAGAGCTTGTTTCAGCCCATACAACTCTTCCTCAGCCTACACACCATATGTTCCTTGCCCTTGACTTCGAACCCCTCTGGTTGGTGCATGTAGATCTCTTCTTCCAAGTCACCATGGAGAAAGACAGTTTTAATGTCCAACTGCTCTATCTCCAGATCTATGCTAGCTGCCAACCCAAGCAACACCCGTATGGATGTCAACTTCACCACTGGTGAGAATATCTCATCGAAGTCTATGCCTTTCCTCTGACCGAACCCTTTTACCATAAGTCTGCCCTTAAACCTCGTCTGTGAATTCTTCTGCGCAACCTTCTTTCTGAACATCCACTTGTTGCTCAAAGCTTTCTTGGCCTTAGACAGTTTCACCATGTCATAGGTGTGGTTCTTATGCAAAGATTCATCTTCTCTTGCATAGCTTTCAACCACTCCTCCTTATGCTCCTCGGCTAGGGCCTCAGAATAGTCTTCTGATTTTTCCCCATCAGTCAGCATAATATACTCATGCGGCGAGTACCTCTTGGACGGCTGCCTGTCCCTAGATGACCTCCTCACCTGTGGCTCAACAGGTGGATCAAGTGAGGGCTGCTCCCCCGGTCCATCTTCTGTAGGAACCCCCTCGTTCTCTGCACCTCGCTATACTCCCCCGTCATTAGGCACCACGGGAGGAATAACCGGATCCATGTCCTCTAACTCACTTGAACTAGGCTGGTTCTTCTCTGGCTTACCAATGTTTTCAATACACTGATCTTCAAAGAAAACCAGATCTCTGCTCCTGACGAGCTTCTTCTTGGTCGGATACCACAATCTATAACCGAACTTTTCATCATCGTACCCTAAGAACACACACTGCCTGATCTTCATATCGAGCTTGGACCTCTCGTCCCTTGGTACGTGAACGGATGCCCTGCATCCAAACACCCTGAGATGACTGTACGATGGATCTTGTCCAGTCGACACTTTCTCAGGTACTTCTCCATTCAATGGGGCTGATGGAGACCTGTTTATTAGATACACCACCGTTTGCATTGCTTCTCCCTAAAATGTCTTGCGCAACTTCGCATGGGATAACATGCATCTGATTCTCTCAACAATGGTGCGATTCATTCGCTCAGCTATACCATTATGCTGGGGGGTCTTAGGAACCGTCTGTTCATGCCGTAAACCCAGGGACTTGCAGTACTCATGAAAGTCGCCAATATATTCACCACCATTGTCAGTGCGGATGCGCTTCAATGATCTACCTGTCTCTCTCTCGACCATAGCATGAAACAACTTAAACACACCAAAGACCTCGTCCTTGGATTTCAAAGCATAAGCCCAAACCCTCCTAGACGCATCATCTATAAAAGTAACAAAATACAATGCCCCACCTAAGGTTTTTGTCCTCATAGGACCACACACATCAGAATAAACCAAATCTAATGCATGCACTTTATTAACATGAGAATCAGTTTTAACGAATGAAACTCTATGCTGTTTCCCTGATTAACAATCAAGACAGGTTTTGAGAGGTATACCTGTCACGTCTGGAAGGAGCCGCTTCCTTACTAATAGCTGAAGCCCTTTTTCACTCATGTGGCCTAGACGCCTGTGCCATATGTCTATAGCTGAATCTTCTACTGCGTTCAACCCACCCTTGCATACGCTGACACTTGCCTTGTACAGGGTGTAATACTTCTTTTCTTTGGTTGCTATCAACGAACCTTTGATGAACTTCCAGCGCCCACCAGCAAACCGGCTTTTATAGCCATCATCATCCAACCTTCCCGTCGACATCAATTTGAGGCGAAGGTCGGGATATGCCTCACATCCCTGAGAACCAATGTGCAGCCCACATCGGTCTTCACACAAATATCACCGACTCCCACGATCTTCGATACGCCAGAATTTTCCATCTTCACGGTCCCATAGTCACCTGACTTGTAGCTTGTGAAGAAGTCCCTGCGTGGAGTCGCATGAAAAGAAGCTCCTGAGTCAATCACCCAGTCAGTGTCCTGACTCGTAGCCGTGAGACATACATCATGATCTGTGGAAAGAATAATAACAACGTTGCCATCTGAAGCGACCGCAGTGGAATCAGATTCCTCTTCCTTCTCCTTTCCTTTTCCTTTCTTGTCATTTTTAGCCTTACGACATTCATGCTTGTAGTGGCCCTTCTTGCCACAATTTCAGCATTCAACATCTTTTATGTTACTCGACTTGCCTCTTGATTTATCTCGGGCCTTCCCGCCCTTTCTATTCTTTCCTCTCCCCCGTTCCTGTGTCACAAGGACCTCTTGCTGAGTAGACCCCTGAGACTTCCTCCTTGTCTCTTCATTGAAGAGACAGCTAGTAACCTGTTCCATGAATATCTTTTCGTCTGGCGCGGAGTTACTTAGAGACATCACCAATGTCTCCCAACTGTCAGGCAATGAACTAAGTAATAGTAAAGCCTACAATTCATCATCTAGGACCATCTTCATAGAGGAGAGCTGGTTCACTATATTACTGACCTCATTCATGTGCTCGGCCATAGAACTACCATCATTGAACTTGAGATTCACAAGTCGCCTTATCAAGAAGATTTTATTACCGGCTGTCTTCCTCTCATACAACCCTCGTAGTTTCAGCCATAGGCTTGTGGCTGAAGTTTCCGTATACACATAGTGGAACACAGAGTCATCCAACCATTGTCTAATAAACCCCACCACCTTTCGGTCCAACTTCTTCCAATCTTCATCAGACATATCCTTTGATTTTGCTGATATGCCTAAAATTGGAGAATATAGATCCTTGCAATAAAGCAAGTCCTCCATGTTAGCCTTCCATATGGTCCAGTTGGAACCATTGAGGCTGATTATCCTTGATGAGCCACCTTCTATAATTCCAAACCGATCCTACCCGTTCAATGAACCTAGCTCTTTGATACCACTTTGTTGGGGGCCTTGCACAAAACCTTAGGATCTAGCCGCCCGAACAAACCAGAATTATGGGATAATAATGCAATGAAAATCAATCAAAGCACAATCACACACCACACAAGAAATTTTTATGTGAAAAACCCTCAAAGAGGTAAAAACCACGGGACCTCGTCCAGATCAACAATCCACTATGAAAGTAAAACGTTACAACCGATCACAAGCACATACCGCTTGGATCAAACCTTCTTCGCTCACGCAGGAGCAGATAAACAATGAGAGAATAAAAAGAAAACTGAGAGATCTCACCGATCACGAGGACGTAGAAGCGCTGAGACGACGGCTCCCTTCCACAAGCTTTCTCTCTCTCTTTTCTCTCACTCTCTCACCCTAAACCCTTTAGCAAAACCCTTGCAAAGCCTTTAGGAAACCCTCTTGTATTTTTCTCATGCATAGAAAAACTCTAAAAAATCCTAGGAACCCCTTTTTATAGTTTTAGAAAACTCCTTTTCGCATTCGTGTTGCGAAAGGACTCAAATCCGTAATTTTTCGCAAAAACTGCGTAACCTAGGATTGGTCCTGAAAATTTCAGGACTGGTCCTAGCCGCCTACGACTGGTCGTAGTTCACCAGGACTGGTCGTATACGGAGGAGAAAATTAGCAACAACTCGCTAGACTTTGAGTCGTGCTAAGGCTCGAACCCATGACCGGTCGAGCACCTCCCACGACCGGTCGAGCACCTCCCACGACCGGTCGAGCAGCGCGATGGAACTCTCCAAAATTTCAACCATTGCACCGTCTCTCCTCTGAACTGAGGAGGAAAAACCCCATCAATTGAGCCACTCAGCTTGAAACTAAATCTACTAGTCATGGACCACATCTGAAGTGTAATAGGAATTTTAAGTAGTTGGCTTCCCGGATACAATGATTATAACTTGATCTCAATGGTGCACTCGTCATACATGGGCTTAAATTAGCATGAAGAACTTAAATCCGAAATGAATTGACTTAGTGGCGAACATAATTACAAAAAATTCAGAGATAAAGTTTGAAAGACAGATAGAAAACTTGAGAATTGATTTAAAATGGATTAGAGTTGGTCTATTTAAATGCCACGATTAGGTGTTTAAAGCACCATTTCAAATGGATTAGATCTGTTGGGTTTGAGCCCAACTAGTGCGATCACTCGAATAGATACGTTTTTGGTTTGAAATATTCATATAAAAACCATTAGACGAGTGTACTCTTAGTTCCACACATAGACTACGACCAGGCATAATGCGGCGTGACGCACGTGCATGTGGTCAATGACATAAGTTTGGGTTAATAGTATAACCCCCATCAGACCAAATTCGCATACCTCTTGAGAGGGGGCTCAAGCCCCGTGCAAAAGTTTCCTTTTACAAACATAATGTTTACCTTGGACATTTTTTATGTAGATAAGAGAACCACTAAAAGACAACAATTGAAACACATTTCATTTTAAAAATCTTTTAAAAATACAGAAATAAATGCATGACATGATTTGCAATCAGTCATTTAGTAGGCCCATAAAGCTTTGCTGCACAATTTGTCTACTAGTAGGCTCCATGTGAGTTACATACAGAGTTCTAACAGGCCAATCAAAGAATTTTAAAGGTAAAAATATATGATTGCAGTTAAAATCTAACCAGTTTTGGGTGAAATTAATTTGTACCACACAACGGACAACAACAACACTTTCAAGTTTGCAAAATTAAACTTGACGATATTTAAAATAATTTAAACTATCTTTCCATATTTTTTGAATATTCAAAGTTATGCTCTATAAGTAATTAATAGCCGAGTAGAAAAGTCAAAAAGTTTTTGCTGTTGTATTTAAAATATAAATGACCAAGGAGCATGGCATGTGCAATGCAGATGGGGAAAGTAATGGGAGGGAAATTGCCTGAGGAGACAGAGGTACCAGACAAGATACCTGAGAGTATTTCGGGCCAAAGCCAGCACTTAAACATCATAGGAAAAGTCCATGGAAGGGTCCAGAAGCAAACTCAAACCCGGCCAGCACTTTCATTATGTACCTTAATTATTATGTACTTTCATGAGCTGCGCGCAGGCCTTTCTCACACTGTAAAATGTTGGAATTTTTTAGCAAAACGCAGAGGAAATTAAAGTTCAAATCCGGATTTAGCTACATCCGATGGCTAATCCTCTCTCAACTATTTTCCTTGGTGTGGCCCACTCGAGTAACAGATTAGCCAGAATTTTAAGTCTTAGGCCTAACATTGGTCAATGCATCTGATGGTTGGAGTGGATTTCATGCACCCATCATGTAAGGCCCAGGAGAGCGTATCACTACTTTGTAAGTAAAAGGGTTTTGAACGTGAATAAGTACAAGGTCTTCTCCTCGTCTCTTTACGGAAAGCTCTCTTAATATGGAGCACGTGCGTGAGATTTGAGCTTTCCATAAGGTGAGCTTCACTGTTCAGATCTTTATTCTAGCAGCTGAGGTTCTAAGTAGAGGTTTGAACATGTCTGGGGAGTGTTTGCCATTCCGTCATGTCCCCCTTTTTTGCATCTCCTTTTCGCTGATAACACTATTCAATTCTTAAATGGCAAGTCTTCCTCATTAGAGTGATGATGAGATTCTTAAGAAGGTACTCAACGTCGTCAGGGCAGAAAATTAATACAAACAAATTGTATAATCTTCCCAAAGCGAATGACAACTGATAGAAGGAAAAGGATTGGGCTTCTTACGGGCTTCTCCCAAGCTCACTTGCCCATTACCTACTTGGGGATTCCTCTCCTTAAAGGAAGACTCAGGACTGCGTACTTCAGCAACACCATGCAAAAGATCTCCATCAAAGATAGTTGGCTGGAAAGCTAGGCTACTAAAGTCAAGGGGCGATGCTAATACTGATTAAGCATGTGTTAGCGAGCTATCCTATGCATGTTATGACGGAGTTCAACCTTCCCAAGGCATGTTGCAGGAAAATGGATACAACCTTTGAGAAGTCCCTAGGAAACACTCTCTTGCAAAATGATCTGGTTTTTCACATTCATAACAACTGACATATTTTTCATGATTTCTACATTTGTTGTTGTTGTTCTTGAACTTGGGCTTAGACTTCTTTTTGAATTGGTTGGTTTGGTTTGGTTTCAGGTTAGGGGGTATTTCCTTAGGTTGGACTCTGTCATTCACCAAGTTAATTTTGGAAACATCCTCTTTCAACTCTTCATTTCTATTAGGAAGCTTAACCTATTCTTCAATGCGAAAATGTGTAACGGGACTTTCATAAAAAACACCGTGCTTTTATTGTGGATGAAGTTTTTAAAATCTCTCCTAGATGCGCGCAATTTTCTATTACTGTTACCACTTATAATAACTCATCCCACTTGAATTACAGACTTTTCATCCACCATTTGGTATTTAAAATACCTACTGACTTTGTATTTTTTTTGTCCCTGCTTCTTCTGTCTTATATTTCCTTTTCAGGATCGTTCATATTGTAGCAGGAGTTGGAAGATCACAAAATACATGATAGAGTTAACTAGACAAAGCACTGAGGATGTAATTCTTTCAGAGTCATCTTCATCTCACTTTTGATGAACAATAGTTAACTCTGATTCATTCAAATCCAAGGGCTTTTCTAATTGATAACACAAGTAACATGAAGTGTTGTGATGTAAAAGAATATTTTTTTGTCTCCATCATTTGTAATGCTGTCCATCGAATGTATTTAGACATAGATTTGCTATCACCTGAAGAATTTCCCATAGGGGCCATCATATCTCAAAATTGATGAAAACTACGTAAATTTGTAATCTAATGCAAAGAAATAATCGAATAGCAAACAATTTAGAACTCTACTCCTGATCGGATGGTGAATATGGAATTAATCTGTCATTGGGACAAGGTGCGGATGTCGTTGCTTTCTTTGATATAATTCACACCCCTCAGTCTATTTCAGATGGTGCAGAGGTTCTTGACACACTATTCCTATGATACAATTACAATTCCCAACGATGGAATATTCTTTGGTGTGTACAATATTCTGAAGAAAATTTCAACACTACCACATCTTACTTGCCCTTCAAATGATAGAGAAAAAAAGCTAGTATTTTTTTTCGTATGTTTTCTATCAAAAACAAAACCATTTTTAAAGAAAGGAAAAACCATATGATAGAAAACCAAAACGACACAATTAAGGAGATGCACCATTCGAGGTGTGACACACTTGTTGAGATGCGCCGAGGCACACCTTACATGATGGAAATGGCCATATAATGAGTGGACCATATATAACAGTAAAAAGGAAAAAACATCGTAGCTTTTGATAAAATCTGACTAATCGGCCCGTCGGGGCATCCACCGGCAAAACCTAGCCTATCAAGACTCTGAATGAGATGTGTTGATTTGAAGACATAACCTTGTCCCACATGGGATGGAAAAGGGGAGAAAAACATGTAGAGAGAACAAGGTTAGAGAAATTGCTTAAGGAGAGAGAGGTACGTGACAATATATGCGGAGATATTTCAAGCCCAAGCCCACACTTTATCAACATAAGAAAAATGTCAACAGAATAGTCTAGAAGAAAAGTCAATCAACTATTACTTATATAATCAGGCCTTCAATTTTAGGTCCAAGCTCACACTTCCCTTACAAACAGATATGTTCTATTGGGTTTTTTAGCAAAACACAACGGAAATTATAATTTGAATTTTGATTTATTTAGATCCAGTGGATCGCTGTCGTGATCATAGCTATCTTGCTATTATTCGTAGTGTCTTTGAAACCCGCGCAATGGCCATGAGGACAACATCTTTGTTCAGCTCACCTGAAAACCATTAGGAATATTCAAGTCTACATTGATTTTCTCGATCTACCATGCCATACTGATTAAATTCACGAAAGGTGCCTTTGGGTGTTTATGATTCCTGGGGCTAACATGATGCGCTAGTGCCAACAGCTAAATCATGGTCGTGAATGGAATGTGATCCATTGATTTAGGGGAAAAAAAGAAGCAGGTAAACACTAGCCCACATGATGCTAGTATTCCATTTCTGCCCTGACTGCATAAAATACGATTGGGAAACTTTGCCAACCATGATTTTGCTGGTACACCCAAATGCTACTAAAAAACTTACTAACCTCTATATATTTGGTTGTTGAGTACAAGAGTCGGAAGTATCGTCACATCTCCTCGAGAGCCTTTGTTATTCTAACATAATGAATACACAGTTTCAGATGGTCCTGAAATGGTCAGTGAACAGAAAAAAGGAGAAGAAGAAGAAGCAGCAGCAAGGTTTCTAAAGAGAATGATATATTATGGCTCAATAGCATGATTTGGCCGTTTGAGCTTGTGGGCCTAAATAAAATTGCTAAAGAGAGAATGATATTATGGGCCTGCTTGGATTACCAATTAAGACATTCATGTAAAGAAAAAGTGCTATCAATATGATTTTATCATTGTCAAACCAAACACAAGAATCGTTAGTCCAATGTAGACGGGGTCAAGAAAAGAAATTTGTAACCATTACACTTTTTCATGACATCACTGTAAAAATCTTGAATCCCAACAATGATGTCAGTGCATGAATGTAATGATTTGACATTGATCAACTAATAGAAAATGCCATCATTACAATTTTACTGCCCATAATGGGAATCAGCGGCATAGAGAATAAGTAAATGAATTTATAATAATTGCACCTTTCCTTGTGGTAATTGGTAATCCAAACAGTTACAGGTCAATAACAAGACTAGGCCATCAAGCTTCAAGGCCCGCCAAATAAAGAACTATGGTCCTTATCTTGGCTAGTTTTTCTATTGAGATCTGCCTTAAAAATGGGTGTTTCAGGATGATTTTGACAAAGACATTGCCAGTTTGGAACAATACCTGTACATCCAGTTCTGCTTCAAGTGCCGGATTCTCTTCATCTGCACCAGGATTTCCTATGCATTTGTCTATCGCCTTGAGATCAAGACCTATAAAGATCCATCCAGTAACAAAATTAAAAACATATATAGGAAGACAATTACATATGCTAGCATCCTTGGGGCCTTCATTTTAACAAGTGGAACACATGTTTGATGCATCAAGTTGTTGATCTGATGGGACCCACAAAATTTCTAGATAGGGAGATCCTAGCCATCCAATCTCTTTTCCCATTGAACAAGGCCATTGGCTGTATTTTCATCTTAACTGTCTATTTATAGGCCACTGGTTTAAGGTTTCTCCAAAGGAAGATTTTAGGGAATGGGCCATTTGCTAGTCTCATCAGATCAATGATCTAGACCACAAAAACATTATCCCCACTTATATAAACTCGGCCAGGATAATAGAATCATGGTTAAAAGACACAGTGACTCAGACTGACTCGTTTAGTCCTGAGTCAGGTTCAACGGGATCAGTGCGACCAAGTCCGAGTCCACTCAGATGATTCATCTGGGTCTTAAAACCATACATAGAATGCATCACGATATCCTTACAAAAGTTGAACTCATAAAGAATCCTACTAACTAATAACGCAATGGAATGCGTTTAGATGCAGTACTTGGTTGAATTGCAGTGGATAGGGGCATGTTTGTTTGCACCAAATTTCAAGAAATATCATGAAATATAAACCAAATTAGACTAATTCAACATGAAATATGATGAAATTTGGTGCAACAGCCCATAGTAATAAAGCAGAAATAACCAAATTGTAATTTCATATTGATAGAATCAAATGTTAGTAATTCAATTCTCTGCTGCATCCAAATGAACAGAAATCTCGAGACCTACCCAAAGACTGAGTGATTTCGTCTGCGCAATGCTTATTATATCTCCGATGTTTCATAGTGCAACTAGTTGCGAAGTCTGTAACATAATCCCACCATAGCCAAGGCCTGCCTCTCTCATTAGCAACTTTAAACAAGCAAACCTGCAGCAAGTTCTGAAACACGACATCCCTCCCTTCATACACTTGGCTGAAATCCTGTTCGGGGTCGGGCGCGCAATACCGTCCGTGGTTTATGCACTGTGACCTGCACTGCTTGCTGTAGATAAAAGCTTTGGGGCAGTACCATGTGATGTAATGTGGGGTGAATTGGGTGTAACCCCTGCTCTCAATTATCTGGGCTACATCCTTGAAATTCTTGACAAACGCGATCTGGCTATCGCACTTGGGCCCGCACTCATTGTTGCTGCTCATCCAGAACTCGTACTTGACCCGCTCGTCGGGGTGGGGCAGCGAATCCCTCCAGCTCAAACTGATGCTGACCACCTCTCTGTTGGATATAGCTTTCTTAATGTTGTCACCTAAGGTTTTGCTGATAAGAGCAGAGGGGATAGTGATGTTTTGAAGATAATCTGCATCGGGGTTCTCTTCTTCGGGGTTGTCCATCGTGATTAATGGTTCAATCTTGTCATCTGCAATGAGGATAGCAGCTGCTCCGGAAGTTTGGGCATTCCAAACCTTCAATGCGAAGTAGCAGTCTGCACCAACATGATAACTTCATCAATTATAAGCTGGTTTGCTTAGCAGGTCCTAACATGATCCACATTCAACAGCTTAGATGAACAAAACAAGGTGAATTCAAACTCTAAAATAAATAATAATAATAATAATAATAAAAAAGAACCAAAATTACAAACTTGACTGGGGCCGGTTGCTACGACTGAAAGTCTAGAGTTAGAGAAGCACTAAACGATCTTAGAAGAATTCAGTAAGCAGATTGCTGCAATCAACAACCACTGTCATGGAATACAATTACAGTTCCTTAATAAGATCAAACACACTGAGCCACTAATTTATATAGGTGGCCCATCCACACTGTCCAAATTTTGGGCCTCACTGTAGATGAAGCATGGTCTGAGAATCACACTGAATCTTGACCATCCATTCGGCCCATTGAATTTGGACCTCCACCCGTTTATATATTCTTAACCATCCATTTCAGTAACCATCTATAAGGTTAGAACCGCTTGGCCGACATGATTTTCGGGCTGTGCTCCATCCATAATCGGATAGCCCAAAATTCAACGGTCTGAATTATGGGCCCCAGTGCGAATGAAGCATGGCCTGGAAATCACGTTGAAAAAACAATCTTAACCATCCAATAACACCGGTTGAATTTGGACAGCCAACCAATTCTTCCTAACCATCCCTTTGATCCAGTGACCAACTAAGGTCAGGATCACTTGATTGATATGATTTTCTGGCAATATGCGGTCCATAATAGGCTGCTCGTTAAAATTGTGACACCAAAATCATTATGGGCTTTTTCATTTTTATGAGTTCATGTAACTCATGTTTCATGCGTTAACTAGGCCCAAGTGTTAGTGGACCCGTGAATAGAGTTGGGCATTTTATACCCGAACCGGTGAATCCGACCCGATCAGACCCGATCCGACCCGATTCGAACAAAACCGATGATCAAGATCGGGTAGTGTAATCCAGATCCGAACTATTTTCGGATCGAATTCGGATAGACCCTATTCCGAACAGACCTGATCCGGAACCCGTTCCGATTAGATCCGATTCGGACCGACCCGATCCGATCCGTATATATTATTATTATTATTATTATTTTTTAACTTTTACCGCTTAGTCTTTACATTCAGCGCCAAAAAATCCCGCCACTCTATCTCTCTATCTCTCTATATCTCTCTCTCTCTCTTTATATATGTATCTCCCCGTCTATTGAAGAAGAATCTCTCCCTATCTGGTGAAGAAGAAGGCAAGTAGAAGGCTAGCTAAATGTCTTGCGGTAGATCAAATTTTTCACTTTCTGCTGTTGAGCTCCGAAGCTTTACAAGATTTCTTCGATGGAGAGAGATATACATTGAAAAATAATATATTGCTGTATACGAATGAGAGAAAGAGAAATACTCCTAGCAGGCATCCGCATAAAGCTGCAGCTTTATCATCGTCTTAACAGGCAGACCCAGAGTTAGACGGAAGCGGATTGGCTGGTGGAATGTTAACAAGTTGTGTGGGTCTTATCACGAGGTATGTGTTATA
This sequence comes from Magnolia kwangsiensis, assembly GCA_037074715.1. Lineage (NCBI taxonomy): Eukaryota > Viridiplantae > Streptophyta > Magnoliopsida > Magnoliales > Magnoliaceae > Magnolia > Magnolia kwangsiensis. The sequence continues at coordinate 6,266,399 of CM073578.1, read as the reverse complement.
TGTAAACCGTTCAAACATTTAGCAATAACATATTAAGGCTTGAGACAAAAAATAAGATAGATCTAACTATTAAGTGGACCACACTACAGAAAGCAGTAGGGGATTGAACGTTTACCATTGAAACCCTTTTCCTTTAAATCGTTCTCACATCTCAGAGCTCGAGGATCGTCCGTGATGTCTTCGCACGACACGTACTAGACAACTGGCTAGCTACAGGCTAGCTATAGCTAGCTACAGACGGCATTTATAAAGCTTCTTCGAGAAGCTATGTAGGGGAACGGATTGGCTACTCTCCCTAACACTAGCCCTGTGTGATCTATGGGCCCCATCATGATGTATGTATTTCATCCATTCCGTTCATCTATTTTTAAATATGGTTTTAGGGATTTATATTAAAAATGAGAGGGATATGAATCTCAGGTGGACCACACCACAGGAAAATAATAGTGATTGGATATCCATCATTTAAATCCTACTAAGGCCCACTGTACTGTTTATTTGACATATAATCTGTTGATTAGGTCATAAATATCCAGATGAAGGGAAAAAACAAAGATCAGCTTGATCCAATACTTTTATGGCCCCAAAAAGTTTTTAATGGTTGACGTTCATTAAACACTGTTTCCTATAACGTGGTCCACTTGAGATTTGGATATATCTCATATTTTTTTGTAATACCATAAAATAATCTATAAAAATAGATGAACGGAATTGATGAAATACATATATCATGGTGGGGCCCACAGATCACCTGATATAGCAGGGGGAGTCGCCAATTCGTATCCGCTGTGCAGCGGCGTGTCAGGCGAAAGCCTCACGCAGTGAGTTCCTATGCTTGTAACTAGGTGGGGCATACAGTGATTTTTTTTTTTGAGAAATCCACTCCATCCATCCGTTTTGTGAGCTCATTCTAGGACATAAACCAAAAACTGATCTGGATTCAATACTCAGGTGGGTCAAAAACGTGGGGATTGAACATCTACAGTTGAAATATTCGTGTGGCCACAGAAGCTTTGAATCATGCTAGTATTTGTGTTTTCATTTCAACCCAATAGGAACGACGTTATAAACGGTAAAGTTGGCATGCAAACATCACCATAGACGCCAGGAATGTTTCAACGATAGGAATTTCCCTACACATTTTCATTTATTGCGGCCCACTTGAGCCCTGGATCCTATTCAGTTTTGGTCTCAGTCCTGAAATGATCTCACAAAACTGATGGAAGGTGTGGATTTCTAGCAAACATCACGGTGTACCCCACCTAACTTTAAGTGTGGTAACTTCCACGGGAAGGCTTTTGCACGAAATCCACGTACGCATTGACGTGACGAGACTTCCTTAAGTTTGGCAGGTGTACCATGCACCAGCAGTGTAGTGTATATTTGCATATTGACGTTAGCAAATTATGTGGGTCCATCATGAGGTATGTGTTATATCCAAACCGTCTATCCATTTGGCAGGCTCGTCTTAATGCTTGAGCCGAAAAATAAGGCAGATCTAAAGATCAAATGGACTACACTTCAAAAAGTAGTGGAGGTTGAACATCTACCGTTGAAACTCTTTTAAGGATCACGAAAGTTTTGGATCAATATGAAAGTTGTTTTTCCACTACATCCATGTAGTTGTTACGTTATTAATAGATTAGATGGAAAAATAAACATTATGGTGGGCTCTACAAAATTTTTAACGGTGATTATTTTTTTTTTTTATACAAGAACTTAATCCGAACAATAATCAATCAGATCCGACTCAGTTTTTTTTACCGATTCAGACTCGGTTCGGGTCAGTCTAATGTTACAACGGATCGGATTGGGTCAGATGACCCAGACTCCGTCCCGGATCTGACCGAGTTCGGATTAGGCCATGTAGAACTCGGACCTGGTCGAGTTAAGCTGAATCCCATTCGACTCGGTCCGATGCCCAGTTCTACCTGTGAAGGAGTATTTTTGACATTTTCCTCTTAAAAGAGTATCTTTCAGGGTTACTTATGTTAGGGTTAAGAGAGAGTTATGATTTTAATTTGGGTATTTTGACAGCTTCTAAGGAAAGAGAGCTAGGGATTTTTGCTGTAATTAACTTTTCTCCATCTCTATAATCTTCTCTGAATGGTAGATTGATCATCACTTTGTGTTGTGGTTTTTTTCTATAATAGTTTTTTACATTAAAATTATGTGTTTTCTGTGTGGTTAATTGGATTTTTCATTTTCTCTTATTTGTTTCAATTCAGATTAAGGTACTTTTGTAGGGTAGGTTCACCAATAAGTGGTATCAAAGAGAGGTTGGTTTGTTTGTTTGGATTTGAGATATGACGCCAAGGGGATTGAATGTGAAGTTCGAAATAGAGAAATTCACGGGTAAACAACTTTGAACTATTAAAATTGAAGATGAAAGCCCTTCCAGTTTAAGAAGGGATGCAATATGCATTCCTTGAGAAAGCACATCATCTAGAATCTATGAAGGAAGAAGATTGCGATGAATTGGATTAAAGGGTAATAAGTACAATTCATTTGTGGTTGGCCGATGAAGTTGCTTACAATGTCATATATGAGATGACTACTGCAAGTTTATGTGTGAAGTTTACATGACAAAATATTTTATGAATAATATCTTTCTGAAGTGACTGTTTTAAACTATTAAAATATTAGAAGGGTTAGATCTATCTTAATAGATTAATAAGTTCAACAAACTAGTTTACAAGTTGATGAGTGTTGATGTGAAGATCGATAAGGAAGATAAAGTTCTAATTTTGTTGACATCTCTCCCAATTCATTCAAGTATCTGGTTGGTACTCTTTGCCATAGTAGGGATACTTTTCGACATCAAAACCGTTAGCACAATCATTCAGTCGAAGAAATTGCAAGAGCAGAAAGGTGGTGAAGGTACGTACCTCTACGGATGTGTTGTTTGCTCGGAGAAGATTGTCTAAGCGAGAGAGGGAAAATTGCGATATAGAGTTAAGTCAAGAGGCAAAGGAAAGTTAAATTGTTGGAATTGTCAGAGGATGGGAAATTTTAAAAAAGGACTTAGTTTTTTAAAGCCATGAATGATGAGAAGTAAAATGATTTACTGAAGGAAGCTAATTCAGTTGAATCCGGTGAAGCCTTAGATGGTAGTGATGTATTTTCAGTGACCAAGATCAAAAATTTCTATCAGGAATGGATATTGGATATAGCGGCATCGTACCATATGCATCCTTATTAGAGTTAGTTTATCTCGTATAGCAAGGATAATGGTGGGCTGGTTCTTATGAGCAATGATCGTACTTGTAAGAGGATTAAAATTGTTTCAGTTCGCATCAGGATGTTTGATGGGGTGGAGCGTACTCTGACATATGTGAAGCATGTTCCGGACTTGAAGAAGAATATGATCTCTGTAAGTGCTATAGATGCAATTGGTTGCAAATTAGTCAGTTATAATGGTGTCTTGAAGGTTTCAAAGATGGCTCTTACAATAATAAAGGTATAGCGGAGTAGTAATTGTTACTAGTTGATCGAAAAGACTATACCTAGTGGAGCTACAATGTCTGTAGCGGATTTCACGTCAACACATTTGTGGCATGCGTAACTAGGTCACATGAGTGAGTGGTATATGAAAGTACTTTTCAATCATAAGTTAAGTCCTACACTTAAAAGCTTTGATTTGGATGTTTATGAGCATTGCATATATGGGAAACAGTCGAGACTGTGTTTTAAAACTGAAAAACATGTCATTAAAGGGCAACTTGATTACGTGCACTCTGACGTGTGGGGGCCGTCGCTCGTTATTTCTAGATGATCGTCTTACTTTGTCATATTTATAGACGAATTATCTAGGAAGGTTTTAGTTTATATTTTGAAACATAAATCCGATATGTTTTCCATGTTCAAGATATGGAAAGTGATGGTTAAAAAATAGACACGGAGGAAAATGAAATTTCTGAGGACAAATAACGATGAAAAATTTACTTTAAGAGAATTTGATTAGTATTATAAGAATGAAGGAATTGTCAGGCACAAGACAGTGAGACATATGCTAGAACAGAATGGTGTGACAGAATGTATGAATTGGACTCTTTTGGAAAGTGATCAGAGTTTGTTGAGCAATTTTAAGTTGGGCAAAGAGTTTTGGGCCGAAGCTATTTCTATAACTTGTTATATAGTGAATAGGTCTTCTTATACAGTTATTGATTATAAAATTTTCAAGGAAGTATGAAGTGGTCAGGCAATTGATTACTCGAGTTTAGTGAATTTTTGTTGTGGTGCTTATTCTCATGTACCATTTATTGAGAGAGATAAGCTAGACTAAAGAATAAAAAAGTGCATTGACTATGGTGATGGGGCAAAAGGTTAAAGGTTGTTAAACTGTACTTCATATAATATCATTATTAGTTGGGATGTCAAATTTGATGGGGGTTCCATGTTTCGGAAAGTTAAGTAAAAGAAAATGAAAAAGTGAGTTGTTGATGTGGAATTAGACAAGGTTGAGATACTTGAGGAACTTGAGTCATAGGTTGAGGTATAAGAAGAGGAGGAGCCGCCACTTGTTAGGAGAAATTTACTTATTGATTGTTAGTTACCGTTGAGATACAATGATGACTTTAATATTATATTTGCTCTCATTACAGATGAGTGACATTTGTCTACTTTTCAAGAAGCTTTAGAAGATAAAGATAGAGAAAAGTAAATGACAACTGTGCATGATGAGATGAATTCTTTATATAAAAATCAAGCATGTGAGCTAGTTAAGCTGCTCGTTTAGGTAGGGTGTTGTTGGGTTGATGTATAATGAGGTTATATTATAGGCTAGTCCTGACTTTTTGTGGATCTTGCTCGAAGTTTATGAATGTACATTTTTTTTTTTATAAATATTTTTTTTCTTTCCTCCCTCTCCCCCCCAAAGAAGAAGAAGAAGTCGAACTGTTTGTCGAGAGGAAAGCGATTGGGTATAAGTGGATATTTCAAAAGGAACTAGTTAGGTATAAGGTTGGATTGATAGTGAAGGGATATGCTAAGAAGGAAGGTGTCGACTTCAGTGAGATTTTCACTCCAATGATAAAATATGTATGTATAAGATTTATATTGGCTCTGATTGCCTAATACAATTTGGAATTAGAATAGTTGGATGTTAAAATTGCATTAGTAGATGGAGAATTAGAAGAGCAGATTTACATGAAGCAATCAAAAGGGTTTGAGAAAAAGAATGATATATATATATATATATATATATATATATATATATATATATATATATATATATATATTGTAGATTGAAGAGGTTGGTGTACAGCCTAAAACAATCATTTAGGCAATAGTATAAGAAGTTTGATTCTTTCACGTTGATCTAGAGTTTTACTAGAAGTGAATTTGATCACTATGTTTATTTTAGAGCACTGAGTGGTAGAAAATTTATTATTCTAGTATTATACATATATTAATAATATACTTATTAATTACCAATCATAACATGTTTGAAATCAACATGTTAAAGGCTAAGTTATCTAAGACGTTTGAAATGGAAGATCTGTGAGTTGCAAAGAGAATTCTTGACATTTATATGCACAAGGACATGGAGAGGAGCAGGCTATGATTGTTCGAGGAGGAGTATCCTGAGAAGGTTCTAGTCAAGTTCGAATTGAAAAAGGTGAAATCAGTTAACATGTAACACCGTATACTTCTCAATACTCGAGTGTTACTATGGAGACCCAACTTAGTGTAAACATAGACCTAACCTATGTAAAAATTCAACTTCATGTTAGCCCAAATCCTACGGTCAAGTATAGTTGTCATCCATAGATTGAGCCATCTATCCATTGATACTTGAAATGAATCGCCCAATCTTTGTATCCTCCATTTAGTAGACATAGATTCCTTAACCTAACAATCCATAACATGATTTCTCACTAAAAATGGAGCCCAGGACATTCAGAACATTGATGTTCACGAAAGGATCTAACCACTAAATTGTCAATAGATGTTAACTAGATGGCTTCCAATAGTCATAAGACTATGAATGAGAAATTTAAGTAGGTCTTACCGTCAGATTATCAGTATCAATGATTAAGTATCAAAGGATCCACCAGTAAATAGACCCACAATACTTATGCCCATGACAATTCGTATAGTAGTCCACCTTTTCCTTGTGCCAACAACTCGAGCCAGGAAAACTTAGTTACATATATAATATAATTGTTGAAGTACGAAAATAACCCTTAAAACCTATCTATAGTAGCGTGAGGACCTTTAGAAACGTCGGTAACCATGTAGGGTAATGATCGGACGGTTGATTGCCGGTAATCACTAGTGAAGCCCATAAAATGAAGTTGTATGGCCCACCCGAGCTTCAGATCTATGCCATCAATGGACCGTAAACCTTAATGATAGATGTAAAAGCGGTTGAACGGAGTGGATTTCACTAATACACCAATGTAGATCCCATCTTTATAGAGAGTGTACACAGGAGGGCGTACACCCGCAATACACGGGACCCGAGCAAACCCGAAAAAAGAGGAATTCTCCCGTTTTCCCGCCTGGCTTCCGTTTAAACGGAAAGCTTTCATTTACGGCCGTTGTGGCCCACCATCAAGATCATATAGGATGATCTGGACCGTCCATCGTGTTTAGGGAATATCCTCGACCAAATCCATGGTCGTTTCACACGAATCTGTGGGCGTATGTAGGCACAAAACTAGATGCAGAAGGCCGATGTATACGGAGGGAGTTTTCGAAAACGGAAGCCGTTTCACTCCCTTCGCAAACAGCTGGCAATCCACGCATCCTCTTTCCTTTCATCTTAGCCGTCCAGACCGAGGCATCTCCGATGTTCGCACAGATTAGGGTTGAGTGTGGAAAACAAGCCGCACATCTAAATAGAAGCTTTCGGTTCCTTTCTCCTAGGGCGTCCGAAAATAGAAAACCCTAGAGAAGATCTTAACCACCCATTTGAATCACATTTCACGGCAGAGAGAGAGAGAGAGAGAGAGAGAGAGAGAGAGAGAGAGAGAGAGAGAGAGAGAGAGAGAGAGAGAGAGAGAGAGAGAGAGAGAGAGAGAGAGCTTTTCCGATTGCTGCCTTAGTTGCGGACGGCAATGTTTAAGCTTCAAACCCACCACGAAAATGTTGCGGGAGCTTCGTTCTCTCGCTTCTACAAGCATCGCGTGGAAGACCCTGATGCTCTAGCATCATCATTTCGAAGCGAGAGGCCTTCGTCAAAAGACCGCCATTAGAGCCTTTCATTTTCTCTGTTGCATCAGTCGGGTGGACGGCGAGCTGCAGTACTGCGTCTGAATTAAGTCCGTTTTCCCATCATCTGAAAAGGAGGGAAGAGGGAAAGAAGAAGAGGCAAAAGAAGTAAAGGAAAGAGGAAGAAGCAGATGGAAGCAGAAGAAAGAGAGAGTAGGCGAGTTGTTGCCGCACCAACTCGCTCTCGAGTCTGGACTGAGTTCAGTCCTTGGATCGAAGTTCGGGTTGGCCGGGTCCGGGTCTGGCTTGAGTTCAGGCCTTGCTAAAGACTAGAGAAACGAGAGAGGGAGTGGAGTGGTTGCTACACTGATGCTAAACCAGCTTGACTCACCAGAGTCGTTGTCGAGTCAAGCTCGTGACTCCTTGGTTCGAGTCACTGCCAAGTTGGGGCTTGAATCCAGGCTTGGGTCTGGTCCGTGTGATGCAGAAATCCCAGTAGAGAAAGAGAGAGGAAGAATATGAGAGAAAGAAGAAAGAAAGAAAGAAGCAATGAGAAGAGCTGGTGCTGCTAGGCCGTTGAGTCGACTTAGTCCAGCCCAAATCGAGTCCTGGACTGAGTGGTAGTCGAGTATAGGTGTTGTTAGGCGGGGCAGCAGAAAGAGATAGATAAAGAAATAGGATGAGGAGAAGAAGATTTGGGGGAGAGATGTTGAGGGTCAAATATTGCATGCTAGACCCCAGATATTGTCTGAATTTACGAATATAATGCTGTCTAATGGCTCGTTTTCTCATTCTTGTGTGGCAAAGTGATTTTATGAGCATGGATGGAAAAAAGACGTTAAAAGTTGAGATTTAACGATCTGATGACGCCAAAGGCAAGGGACACACTCCAGGGGACCAAAATTGACAAATATACACGGTCAGAAATCCGAGAAAAGTTAGAAATTGAAGCTCAAGTGGCCTGAAGGACGTCCAGAATGCAAGATCACGAGGTTCCCACCATCCGTTCGGCTCGAAACTTCATACGTCGCCTGAGGACCATAAATTAACCGTACATATAAAATTTCAGCCATTGAAGATCTCGGGAAGTGCCCCAACTGACAGATCAGCCCATAAACCGTTGATTCTGGGCCCACCTGATATCTGGAACTACCTCATAATTATTATTGACGCCTTAAATAAGGAGTCAAAACAGATGGACGGTGCAGATTTCTCCAAAACAGTGCAATGAATCCCATATGAGATGAGTGTGTACAGTGCACATGTGCACTCGCCGTGCACCAAATTTTCCAAGACGTTTCCGTCTACGACTTAAAAAAAAAAAAAAAAACGTGCTGCGGACGCACGGCCGCTGGCCATTTTTACGATCAGTTGTGGGCCCCACACGTGCCCCATAAGCTCAATCTGATCCGTCCACCATGTAGAGGGCTTCGAGCACTACAAAATCATGTTATCACTTTTTACCCATGCATGCACACGTGTGAGATACAGAGGCCACAAAAGGGCTACTCGGTAGCGTTCAAAACTGATTCTTTTGTGATTTCTTCTCTGGGCCACATCAATAGACGTTCAAAACTACATATTCTTAACTGAAATTTCGTTCTGAATCCAATGGATGGGGTGAATTTTCCAGAAAATGCTTATGTGGGGCCCACCGATCACAATAGCAAAATGGTGCGAAAGGTTTCGCACATCCACGAAAATCGATTTTTTCAGGCAGTTTTGGGCCACCATCTTTGATCATATGGCAGATCTGAACCGTCTATCATGTAGAGGACCCAATGAAATCCTAAGGGACGGTGTTTCTTTGAAATTTGAGCAAGGAAAGTGGCGTGTTTCGAGGCACCGAACTTGGCTGCGAAAAAGCTTTCAATGGGCATGCATAGCTTTCCAAATCCGATTCAAATCCTATTTTCACCACTCCAGCATCTATATAAGGAGGTTTTGGACGTGGGGAGCATTCATTCAAGGTCTTGGGAGGAAGAACAGAGGGCTCGAGCTTGGGTTTCAACGTGGGCAGAGGAGAGAGAGAGGAGCTTGGTTTTTTTCTTTCCCTTTTTTTTTTCTTTTTCTTTTTCTCTTTATTTATTTGGATTGAGCCCATCCATGGCAGGCTAAATCCTCCTAGCTAGGGCTAGGAGGTGAAGCTTGTAGTGAGATGAGAGATTATATGCTTTTAATTTAATTTTAATTTTTGAATTGAAGTTGGTTTTAGTTTGATTTTAATGGAAATATTTTTGGTCTTTAATGGTCTGTTGTGACTGAAATTACAATGGGTCTGCAATGCTTTGAATATTTTCTTATCCCTTTTATGTTTATGACGTTAGGACGTCCCGTTGTTCACCATAGTCTCCTGGGCATGGTTGGATGACGGTACCCTTCTTAACCTTCATACATATGATTGGTTGGTAATTAGTTTAATTCTGTTGTTTGCCATAGTCTGTGGGCATGGTTTGGTGATGGAATCCATTCTAATTTATCTTCCTTTCATCTCTTTGAAAACTAGATCAACGGCAGTTCAGTAATTTTCATGATTTTTGATGCAAGCATAAGTTCTCCCTGATCTCTACAAGTGGATCCTCTGAATCCCTAGTTTCCTTTCCTCTGATTTATCTTAAGTTTAGAAAATTATTCCATCATTATTCCTCAATTTATACTTGATTTAGAATTCATCTTTTTCTAGTTCAATGTCTATTTAATTTTAGATAACGTACAAGTTTCAGTCCCTTGGGATTCGACCTCGGTCTTACCGAGTTTATTACTACATCACAACCCTGCACTTGGGGAGTGAACAAGAGATACCGCAACCAATTCAATTGGTGTCGCTAAGTCAACTCGGTGAGTTTCACCGAGTTCAGCCCGACTCTTTAACTTTTGGGGACGTTTCATCCAGCGACTCAGGGAGGTCTTGCTAGAGGAATCTCAACTTCACCAAGTTAAAGAGAACTCGGTTCGAGTATGTCAATCCGATTCGCCACCTCCTTGCATTTAGCCAACTGAGTCTAGCCGAGCCATCGACTAGGTGAGTTTCTTTCTCTAATGCATTCCATTGAAGTTTAATTCAATCTTAATTTAAACCTATTGATCCTCTAAAATCTCGATTGATATGTAGAAAATTTGACTTTCCCAATCATTTCATTCGGTTTTGCCTTGATTTGGCTCGAGTTGAAACCAAGACAAATTAGTCTGGCAAGGTGAGTCTATCCCTCAAGTTCGTTATTAGAAATTGGATTAGAGATTAACCAAGGTTTAATCAATTTTGATCACTAATATAGGGAAATGAGAATCTTCAATCATCCACACTCACACTCGAATACAAGATAAGGTGAATTAGGCGATCTGATCTAGAGGTGTGGATTACCCTTCAAGCTTTTCTACATCATGATAGTTAGCTTAGTTCATTTAGTTTGTCAATTTCTTAATATAGTGCAATTTGAAAATAATGATGAATGTTAATTACATTTGAGTAATCCTTTATAAATCTAACATGTTTAGATTTAAATTCAAGTAATTTAATATACCATGGATCTTTATGAGAGGTTCTCGGTAACACGAATCCGAATGCATACAGCAGGAGAAACAACATTGAATAGAGCATTGTCCTTTGACGGTCAGTCTCTATCCTTTTTGTGTTTTCCTAATGTGCCTACCACAGTCTACATGTACCTTAGTATCCCTCTAGCATACTAACTAGAGAACGACATCGGTTTTACTCTAAAGGGGGACACATATGGTAGTATACTTTTTTTGATTTAAGATGTGTACTTATATGTGTAAGCGCTAATGACATTGTATGTGGCTTGTTTTATCACTTTTGCTTGCTTGATAGCATTTTTAGAAAATCCTCGAATTAATGGTCACTCGTTTTATGGATTAAATAAATTTACGTTGTGGACTCATCATCTTGTGGATCATTCGTGCCTACGTGGCTTTTGAGGAATAATCCCTTCTTATCGCACCATAAAATGAAATATTCGACAATTACAGCTTTTATGGAACAATTAATGCCACATGTGGCTTTAATTGATTATCTTTGTATAATTTCGTGATGGTAAGTTCTACTTGTTGGACTACGATTGACCACTAGTTGTGTAGGTTATCTTTAAACATCCTATTTGTTAGTCTTATGAGCCAGGGATGGTGGAATGAGACATTATGTTTGAGCTATCGGCCTATACTGGTGACCTTTGAGCTTCTATAAAATGGTTGTTTGAAATTAAAATAATAATGGTTGGACTAATTATGCATTTTCATGGCATATGGTCTTTTCTGAGTGACTAGTTCTCCTTGGGCATATCTTTGAGTATTTTTTCGGGTGGCTAGTTTTCCTTGGGCGATCTATATATATCATAGTCTTTTCCTGGTGGCTAGTTTTCCTTAGGCGTGCCTTTATACACATTTTTGGGTGGCTAGTTCTCCTTAGGCGACTTCATTACATAGTCATTTTCGGGTGGCTAGTTCTCCTTGGGCGTATTTTTGAGTACTTTTTCGGATGACTGGTTCTCCTTAGGGGACTTTTTACAAGCTGAATGTGCATCCCAGGTCTATGAGCATGTGTATGCATCCATACATTTAAACAAGATTATCTTATGTGATCTATTTAATGAATGTGTATCTGATGAACCTTATCTGATTCTCATGATAATCATCGTGTAATATTTGTTATATATTATCTCTGATAACTATGCTTAATTATCTTGATATATGATATGATAAATCTTGGGGGTTATACCTCACTGGATAGCCATTGACGCTATCAAACCGTACTCAATGTTTAGGAGATGCAGATGACATGCATGCTGGCGTTCATATGAAATAGGAAGAGGCAGATGATTTTGCGACATTTTATTCCTGACTTCATCTGTATTTGCTTTGTACTGTTATGCATTGTAAAAACTTAAGACATTGGTTTGTATAAGGTTTTGGGTAACCACTTGAAATCTTGATTATGTATATTTGGACTCCCTCTTATATTTGAATTACTCGTATGCAGCTAGTTTATTAACTCTGATGATAAAGAAAAAAAATGTACGTGGAATTTGGGTGTTATCAAAGGTTAACGCTCAGGTTTTTGGAACATGAGTAGTATACTTGGGTTTCGAGAACCGGAGTGTTACATTACACTCCTCACGCTTCTTACTTCGGAATTTCTTCAGAATTATATCCTACATTAGATGAAGAAAAATGGTATATGTTTCATGTACCTTATTTGAGATTAGTTGGTAGTTTTATGTATGTTGTGATTTATACGGGACCAGATATTTCACATGCAATTGGTGTTGTGAGTAAATAAATGTCAAACCTCGGTAAGAAACATTAAAAATCGGTGAAATGATTACTTCAATATAAACGAGGTATGACTGACTACATCTTGTGTTTTAGAGATTTAGATGAAAGAATCGTAGGCTATGTTGATTCATATTATGCAGGGAATGTGGAAATGGAAGATCTATTTTTGGCTGCTCATTTATGTTAACGAGTGAAGCTATTAGTTAGATATTTAAGCTTTAGTCTATTGTTGCACTTTTCACTACCGAAGTTGAATACATGGCAGTGATGGAGGCATTCAAGAAAGCTCTTTGGTTGAAAGGGATGATGAATGAGTTGAGACTTTAGCAAGAATCCATGCCTGTGCATTGTGAGTGCAATTAATTTGGTGAATAAATCGGTATATCACTCCCATACTAAGCATATTATGTTCATTATCACTTTATTTGACAGATGTTAGAAAAAGGAGATGCTACTCTTAAGAATATTCACACTAGTGAGAATTCGACGAACTTACTTTTGAAGGTTGTTCCTATAGAGAAATTTAAGTTTTACTCGACTTCTCTGAGCTTAGTAAGAAAGGAATAGAATAGAGTATGCATGAAGTGATGTTGGTGATGCTTAAAAGAATATTAGCAAGGTAAGGAAGTAATTTTGCTATGAAGGTGGAGATTGTTAAAATTGTATGTGAGACCAAAATCATTATGAATTTATTCACTTTTAAAAGCCTATAAGACTCATGTTTCACATGGTAATAAGGCCCAAGTGTTATTGAACCCTTAGAGGAGTATTTTTGACATTTTTCTCTTGAAATGATGACTTTTAGTGTTAGTTATGTTGGGGTTAAGAGAGTTATGATTTTTTTTTTTTTTTAAAAATTATTTTTAAATGTTTTGATAAACTCCAAGGTTAGAGAGTTAGGATTTTTACTATAAATTCTCTCTATCTTTATAATCTTCTCTAAACAGTAGATTAATCGTCTCTTTATGCCGTGGTTTTTCCTACAAAACCATGTAAAAATCATGTGTTATATATGTGGTTGCTTGGATTTTTCATTTTCACTTATTTGTTTAAATCTAGAAGAAAGTGCTTCAGTTGTGCCGGTTCTCCAACATTACCGATGAATTCAGATGGGCAGAATTATGGGCCCCACTGTGAATCAAGCATGCCCGAAAACCACACGAAATCAACAATCCTAACTATATGATGTCTTCTTGACCATTCATTTGTTGGCGACCAACCTTACAATGAGGATCGCTTGATGGACATGGTATCCAGGCTATGCTCTATCCGAAATAGGCGGCCCACGAATTGAGGTGCTGGATTCGCCGGTCGTGCTCCGAGTTATTTATTTCTAATTTTAGCTTATTTAAAATTCAGTATTCAGGGTTACTAGGTAGCTTGCATTCTTATGAAGTTAGGATTATTATTAGAAGTTTTGTTGGGGTAATGTGATGACCATCTATATTCTATAACAGAAACTAACACCCTTTGCTTTTGAAATAAAGACGCCAATCCTCTCAAACTGGTCACCCATTCTAACTCTGATTTCAGAATATCGATCGATCGTTGCCGCCAACATACATGTGGTGTCCACAACTATATCAGCCTAATGTTGCGGTACCTATGGCGACCGATTTCAGCTCATTCTCTCATTGAATTAAATGATGACATATCGAAAATTCACCCACTCACATCAAGCAGATAATCTCATATCATTTCAAAGAGAAATTAAAAAGAAAGAAAGATATATAACAAAGCAAATATATCTCACCTCCTCGATCGACAAGAACAACGGTGGGCTGCCAGCCGGCCCGCTTCGATTTGAAAGAGATATCGAACTGATCGAATCCGGTGCACCCCTTCTGATTGGCCTTTGGGTAGATGATGGTCCCCACCATCGTCCCGCCATACTGTGGGATCCCAAAGTTCCCGATCGCACACTCATAGTTTCCTTTCATCGATTCCGGAGAAGTCACAAGCAAGCTGTTCTTCTCAACCACGTATCTACCATAGCATGGCCCCCAGTGATACAAAACCCAGATTAAAAATGCAAGCTTCCCTTTCATTCTAAACCCTCAAATACAGAGATCCAACCTTCAAAACAGAAAAAAATCCAATGTTTTTTTCAGAAACCAATAATCAAACAAAATCCAGATCAAAAAATCTGATGTTTTTTCTCAAAATTTCGATAATTAAGTGAAACCCAGATCGAAATGATATAACTTTTTCCAAGCAAGATGAAAAATATCTGGCCTTTTACTCGAAATCCTGAAAAAAAACTAATATTAGAAATGAAACCCCAGATCGAAAATTCTAACTTTTTTTCTTCACAAACTCAAGAATCAAACAAAACCCAGATGAAAAATCTGATAGTTTCTTCAGAAGCTTGAGTTTCAAGGAAAACCCAAATAGAAAAAATCCAAAAATTTCTTTTCTGGGTTTTCTCTCTCACTCTATAGGAATTGAAAGAGTGGTCTTTGATCTTCTTCTTCTTCTTTCAGATAATAGGAAAAAGAGACAACAGAGGAGAGACAGAGGTGTTATCTTCTTCAGTAGCTTTTTGTGTCTTTGGATGTAGAAAATGCCGCCAAAGTGGCATCTTAAATACAACAAAGAAGTTCCGATTTTTACGAGAAGGGATCTGACAGATAACATGTTTGCTATTAACTGCACGTGCCAATGTGATCCACACGTATAAGATGTAATCTTATTCGGGACCTATGATTTTAACGGGTGCGACCCACCTGTTGGTAGGCTTGGATCGTTCACACTAGTAGCGTGTTGGCACGTGTGCCTGCGAGTTGATGTGCATGGTTTTTCTACATGCGTGGACCTAGGATGCGGATTGCATCCTACACTGCCAGTACGGACTCGGTCCTGGCAGTGGCTCTGTGGGGCCCATCGTCATGTATGTGTTTTATCCATGTTGTCCATCTATTTTAAACGATTGTTTTAAGGCATGAGTCCCAAAAGGAGGCAGATCCAAGGCTCAAGTGGGCCACACCACAGGAAGCAGTGGTGAAAATTATGCCACCGTTGAAACCTTAGCAGGGCCGATTGTGATGTTAATGTGCCATCCATCCTGTTCATAAGGTAAAGGACAACACAAATATCAACTTTCAACTTTTATAGCCCCGATGAGTTTTCGATGGTAGGCGTTCAATTTTCACTGCTGCCTGTGTTGTTCACTTGAGTTGGGATCTGTCTCGTTTTTGGCTCGTACCTTATAATAATTTATCAAAATAGATGGATGGCATGAATAAAACATATATATTATTATGGTGGGCCTAACAGAGCCCCTGCAAAGACCCAGTCTATCCTAGTAGGGCGCTTTGGACGAAATTAGCGTCCCGTATTGGTGACCCAGTGACATTTAATTTCTGTTTTGATATTTCTTAGGAAGTACCTAAAGCAGTAAACGAGTCAAGTTAGCACTGTCAGCTCGCTCTACTCGACTCGCCTCAGCTTAAAACTATATTTGGACCAAGTTCGAGTTGGATTTTGGAGTTCAAAAAAATTTTAAGTCGAGTTCAAGCTTGCCTGGGCTTAAGTCAAATGGGCACGAACCTTTTATTTATTTATTTATTATTTTTTTTTCAAAAGAAGGAGGCATTCTCATATAATATTGAAGATGTGAACAGAGGATGTACAACCATACTTTCAGGTGGGCTCCACAGAAAGACTATGGGCCTCACCTATCATATAACCTCAACAGCAAACACAAAAGGAGAAAAACACTAGCTGTGAACCAACTTGGCGTGACGAATGATCCAGACGGGGCTCTCCACCCAGCAAAGGAGAGAAAACTGCAACTCTAAACCTTGCACCACCACTGTTCGGAGAAAAAACAGATGCACTGTTGGAAGCTGGAACCCAGCCTGTTGTTGGTGTCAATTTGCGAGAGCAAAGTATAATGTGGACGTCAGCTCTTCTATTTCTGATTCCATCTATCCTGCTTCAGAGTCCCCATTCTGGAAACAGGTGAGCAGAGCTGTTCCTGTAGTGGCTGAGCGCATGAGGTGGCTTATCGGCAAAGTAATATCAGATTCTGGGAAGATGATTGGTCGGGGCTGGGACCCCTCAGCACGTACAGCCTGCGTCTGGTTCCTGCAGTGCATGATGCTATTGTGGTAAAAGATTTCATCGGCCCCTCTGGTTAGAAGTCCCTGGAAGTAACTAAGAGTATTCTCCCTTAGCGAGTGGTGGATCACGTTTTGAAGGAAGACTTCTGTACATCTTCTACTGAAGACGTGTATATGGTTGGATTTAGATAATGGGAACTCACTGTGGGTCAGGCGTGGAAATCCATAAGGCCAAGAGCGGATTAGAAAATCTCTGCTAAATGGGTTTGCATGCCAAGCTTCCGCCTAAAATATTCCTCCCATCTTGGAAAATTCTCCAAGCGGCTATCCCAACTGAGGTGGCTGTGCAGAAAAAAAGAGTAAGCCTTGTTGGAAGACCAAACCAATCTGGTGCATCTGTCCGTTGGAGTCTCAAGAAGAGTAAATGAGGAGGAAGCTTCCAGTATCCATGGCGTTCTCCTCCATGCAATTGTTTAGCTTCTCCATACGACTGTTCAGTTTCTGATGCAAAGTATTTAATATTTTATTTTGGTTTTTTAACTGCAGTAAATGCTATGCCCCTGTAGTGTATTTTAGATGGGCATTTGTGTCTTTTCACATTGGTGAGAAATGTCTATATAAGGGAGTGTTGTAGTTCGTTTGTAAGCCAACCCAGTCAGCTCGTAAGCAATAGAAATATAACAAAGTTCTCTTCACGTGTCCGTGTCCAGTGAGCTAGAAGCTTAGGCTTTGTAAAGCCAAGAAGAGCTTTGGCTAGTACAGCCATCAAGCCTAGCATCAAGGTGTGTTTGCTGCTTTCTTTCCCCACACCTCGAATTGGTGGACCACCTTTTCGCGAATAGTTAAACAGCTATCCAAGTTTGGGGTTTCTTCGATAGGGCTTGTAACATACGTGCTATGGGCCAAACTTTGCCCCTTCCATTGCTGCTCGTTGGTGGGCGTCCACGCCGACATCGAGGTCTCTTCCCCTCCTTAAAGGGCTGATCCCGTCCTTTATCCTCTGAGACTTGTTGATAGGTAGAAACAAGGTTTGTTTTGATAATCAAGGAATGCTGGTGTCCAGGATCATCGGGAACGTGCTCTGATGGGTCAGGCTTATGACCGATGGCCTCCCGAGGACAAAATCCCTAATTATGCCTATGCGCCTCTCACTCGAGATGCTTGGGATTAACATCCCCATGCCCAAACAACCCACTCCTTCTATTGTCAAGCGGTCAAGGTCTCCTTGGGGTTGGGTCAAAGTGAACATTGATGGATCAGCGATGGAGAACTTGGGACCTTATGGGGGGGGTGGAGTGGGAAGAGACTACAATGAAGATTTCTTTTTTGCGTTCCCTTTCAGGTATGGGAGAGGTTCTAATACAAGGGCAGAGCTTAGAACGATTTCGGATGACATCGAATAGTGTGCCCACTTTGGGTACTCGAGAGTGGAGGTATCCAACGACTCAAGTACGGTGGTTGCGGCCCTCGCTAAGGAGGTGAACGGGTCCTGGGCTTTGTGGTACTGGAGGAGAAGGATTGATGCTCTTAGATGTACCTTAGAGGTCCGTATCTCTTATACGCCTAGGGAAGCCAACGTGGTGGCGGATGGACAAGCCAAACTAGGGAGTGACTCCCAATTAGGGATGATTTTCAGATTTAAAGAGTCCCTTCCCACTAACATCGAAGGTAACATGTTTCTAGACAGAGTAGGTTTGGGCTACCTAAGGGCGTGTTTGGATTCACGTTTTCGTTGTATTGTATTGTTTTCCAGTACTGTTCACGTATACAGTGTGCGATATTCAGAATACATCCACCTAAAACGGTACACTAACCAATGTTTGGATAGGACATACTATTCTAGCATGTATACAATTTCATGTCAGATCAATGTTTGGAAACGATCGTATAAGGATCACACACTATATATACATATAGATATTGGTAGTCTGTGTACTATGAAGCGTATTAGTTCCTGCAATCAATCAGAAAATTACACGCCTTCCATCATAGGAGAGAATCAAAAGGAGTCGAATTGAGAAATAGTAAAAGGGCAATGCATGTACGAATAGGCTGATTTGATCATCAGGTGGGACCCACCTGATGAACGGTCTAGATCTCTATGACACGCCGCATTTGTGAGAGCCCTAAACAAGGCTCATGGCAGAAACAGGGGAAGTTCATTGGTTAGAAGAAAGCTCCACCCGAGCGACTTCCACCAATTTCCTCGTCTGATGCAGTGCAGTGAAATCAATCACTGCACTCAAATTGGAATTGGCACAACACCATATGATCAGGACCGTTCATTAGCTAGAATCCATGGACGATAAAGCATACCACAGTATGGAGAAATCCTAACCATCCACCGGTCCACCCCTTTCACATGCAATGCTGACCGTTCTCACAGGACTCCCATCAAACAGCTTAATGTCACCTGATCAGCGACAATTTCTACAGTGAACTAATGGCGGTGGAACTCATCCAATAAACAGTCCAGATCTTGACGGCGATGAACAATTCCCCAAGTCCTAGTTAAAAAACGTAATTTCTACTAAAAATGTGGTCAAACAGGGAGTTGTAGAAACGCCCCAAAATGGGTAGGACTGCTTCAAGAAACATCTCGAAGAATAGAAGATGAGCTCACATCCGAAGAAAATGAAATGTGGAACGAGATCCAAATGGATGAGCTAACTGGTTCAGGAAACGTTTCTTTCATTGTGGAAACAACAAGAAACGGAAACAAAAATGTATCGGGATCTGAAAATAATGTATCGGAGTCGTTACAGATTGGAAATTCTGAAAAGGAAAAAGCGTATTAGTAGGACTGAGAAGCACGACCACCCGCTTTTGGAAGAGGAAGATGGCAGCGAGGTACTGTACACGTTGAAGATGTAGTCTGTCTAGGAGAGGTGAAAATCTGAGTTCATATCGGACATGCAGAGTCACCAAGATGATTTTCGGAGATGAAGGAGTAGACAAATGAAGTTCTCCAGACGGACTGCTTGAAATGGCTGCAAACCGCCTTATTTCGGTCTTCAATACGCTCCAGTGCGGAGACGTGTTTGAGACTGAAAGGCCGTCAATGCTGTGCAATCCCATCGATGTATTAAAGTGGTTCTCGGACGTATTCGCACGC
Organism: Magnolia kwangsiensis; assembly: GCA_037074715.1. Classification (NCBI taxonomy): domain Eukaryota; kingdom Viridiplantae; phylum Streptophyta; class Magnoliopsida; order Magnoliales; family Magnoliaceae; genus Magnolia; species Magnolia kwangsiensis. The sequence continues at coordinate 6,246,773 of CM073578.1, read as the reverse complement.
ATGGAATGCATCGTACGTCCGTTCGTATCCAAACACGGGACATGTTCCATCAACGCCCTTAATACGATACAATACACTCATAAACGCGAATCCAAACACGCCCTAAGGGAGGTCTAGTCCTCTCAAGGTGTCATTCGTTTTTTTGTTTTTTTCGTTTACTCACAGGATAGACAAGCCACCCCTTTTTGTCGATGGCCTGGCCTGAATTAGTTCTAGCTCTGTATAGCCTTGGGCTTTCGTTGATATGCATACAAGCTTTCTTTAAAATAATAATAATAATAATAATAATAAGATGGAACCCAACTTGCAGAAGTAGAGGCATGACCTCCTATAGAGTCGAAAACAAATCCCTATAGCACTAAATCCCTTCGGATTGAGGGCTACACCAACACCAAATGAACCAGACCCAAGCTCCATATGGAACAACATCCAGGCTACAGCTGCCACGAAAAACACCACAGGAAAAAAAAAAAACACTTATGATCGAGCTTCTACTAGCCGGCAACAAAAATACCCAATCAACACATAAATTTCCCACCATTAGCTTTCTTTAGTTATGAGAATTCTGGCTCCTCCCATTCAACATGACAAGCAAACAAAAACAACCATCAGCAATGGCTTTACCTTTTTAGCTAATTGACCCTGGCCCAAGAAAACAAATAAGCTCCTGGCTTCCAGATGATGTCGAGGAGAACCCGAAAGGAACTAACCACTAAAGGGATCAACCACCAAATAGACCAAAACCAGGTAGTCACTTCCATATTACTTGCCCTGCAGCCAAACCATACAGCAAACCAGCCAGTAGAAACCGGAAGACAAGATAGCAGGGCAAGCTAGTCACAATTCCCTGACTCAGCTCGAACTTTGACTTGAATAAACTCGGATAGAATTGGCTCGGTGACTTGTTCATTTTGATCTTAATGTTACTCACCGAGTGTTTGATGAAATGCCTTAACGAAGTGTTGTTTCTTAGACGACCCTCATATCAGGGTATTCTCGAAAATATATATTTGAGAAAAGATTAAAGAAAAAAAATCTCCACAAAAAAACTTTATAATGTACTATTACCCTCATATCTTGATCTTAATGCTGCTTGCCGAGTTAGATAAAATGCCTGCAAAGTGCTCTTACTAATTTGTATTCGAAGTGTGGGAGATTGAAGATGCAATTTATGTGTTTGAGAAAATGTCGCACATACTCTAACTTGGCTCGAGCTTCTGACCAAACCGAGTTGAGCTAGTAAGTCAAGCTTGAGGACCAAGCCTGGAATAAGGAACAGTTTGGTCATATTTTCGAGTAGCAGCAGCTAAAGACCTGGAATAAGGAACAGTTTGGTCATATATTCGAGCAGGTCAAGGCAGCAGAAACAGAAGTAAATGCGATCAATCTGTAGCTACAACAATCAGACTCAACCCAAGGGCACCACGTAAATCTGCTAAATAGATTTCATGAGGCTTGTGAACAGCTCAACCAATTGGAAGTAAAACAAGAATTATTCTAGAAACAAAAGTCCAGGATAAGTTAGTTGGACAATGGAGATCGAAATACAAAATTTTTTCATGCAACAGTGACTGAGAGACAGAGAAAAGCTAGAATTACAATAATTGAGTTGGTGTCGGGTGAGGTAGTGATAGATCAAGCAGACATAAAGAGGGAAGCAGTTAGGCATTTTGAGGAGCTGTTTAAAGGGAGAACCAGCCCGGTGACCTTGCATTTGCTATATTTGGTGTCCTCGCTTGTGACGCAGGAAATGAATGACTGTCTCATGACTCCTCCTTCCATCCAAGAGGTTAAGTCGGCAATTCAGTCCATCCCGTCTGAAAGTGCGCCTGGCCCAAATGGTTTTTCAGGAGTATTTTACTCGGCATGTTGGGACATCATTGGTCAGGATATTCACAAGGCGGTAACTTATTTCTTCCAGGGAGGAAAGATACCCCGGGCGGTAAACTCTTCGTTGATTTGTTTGATTCCTAAGGGGGCTACGCCTAGGAAATGGTCGAATTTTCAGCCGATAAGTTTATGCAACTGCATCTATAAGATATTCTCTAAGATCATAGCGGTGTGTCTCAGCCAGTTTCTCCCAGCCCTCATATCCAAAGAGCAAGAAGATTTTATCAAAGGTCGAGCAATTTCAGAAAATATTGCACTTTCGCAAGAGCTCTTTAGAGAACTTAATAGGAAGACCAGAGGTGGGAATGTGGTGCTCAAGTTAGATATGAAAAAAGCATATGACAAGGTCAATTAGGCCTTTCTAAAGCAAGTTTTGACGCGCTTCGGGTTCTCTTCACAGTGGGTTAGCTGGGCAAGCTGCTGGTTTTCAGTGCCGATCAATGGGGAAGCTGCAGGTTTTTTCAAATCTTCTTGTGGGCTGCGTCAAGGAGACTCGCTCTCCCCAAGCCTTTTCATACTGGGGGCGGATGTGTTGAGCCGAGGTCTAAATCATCTGCTGTCCATTGGTTGTTGTGCTCCTTTTTCGCTCAGGAGGGGCTATCCACAAATTTCCCACCTAATATATGCAGATGATACCCTTCTCTTTGTTATTGAAGGTATGAATTCTATGCGCCGGACCGCAGCATTGCTGGAGGAATATCAAAAAGCTTCAGGTCAATGTATCAATAAAGGTAAAAGCTCCTTCTTTTGTTCCAAAAAATCTCCGGCGTCCATCTCCACTTTGCTCAATATCGACAGATCCACAGGCCCGTTAATCTACCTTGGAGTTCCTCTATCTGTAGGTAGGCTGAGAAGTAGCGCTTTCCAGCCCCTGGTGGATAAAGTGGGAAGTCGTATACGGGGTTGGCGAACTAGGTTCCTATCACAAGCGGGGAGACTGGTCCTCATTAAGCATGTGTTGGGAAGCATTCCCATCCACACAATGGCGGCCACCATACTCCTAAAGCAAGTAATGTCTGAGCTTGAGAGAAGTTTCGCATCCTTCTTCTGGGGTTGGGCCGACGGGAAGCGGAAGTTACATGAAGCATATATCAATGCCAAAAGACGAGGGAGGCCTCAGCATCAGGAAACTATCGGAAGTAATGCTCGCGTTTCATATTAAAATGGCCTGGGTTTCTCAGTTTCAGAAGGAGTCCAGTCGTTGGGCTTCGTTTGTGGCAGCCAAGTATAGCTTCAATCAGGTTTCGTCGGTGGAGGAGAATTCTGCAGGGAGAGGATAGCCATTCTGGAAGAAAATAATGCGCCTTCAACCGTTTCTTCATGATAGGGTCCAATGGAGTATTGGCACTGGAGAATGCAATTTTTGGAGCTCCAACTGGACCGATCTTGGCCCCTTACAGAACTTTCTGAATTTTGATATTCCACCCGCCATCCTTGCACTGAAAGCTAACCAGGTGGTGGGTCCACGTGGCCTCCTCCCACCATCGGTGGCCCCATCTATGCTCCCTCAAGAGGTGAGTGATTATATCTCCCAACGTGGCTTTTACTTAACAACAGATCTAGATACTCCTTTATGGCCCTACACAACTACAGGTGGGTTTTCAGTGAAATCAGCGTGGGATGCTAGCAGACCTCGCGCTCCAAAAAAGGGATGGGCGAGGTGGGTGTGGAATGGGAAACTTCCTCCGAAAATTACCCTCTTTGTGTGGAGGATGCTTCACAACGTAGTGCCTCTTGAGAAGGCGATTCAAGCCAGGGGGATTTCTCTCGCATCAAAGTGCGTTTGCTGCAAGGAAGGATTCGAACAGGGCCCAGCTAAAGAATCCATACCTCACCTTTTCCTTGATGGTCAGCTAGCTTCCTCTGTCTGAGGATATTTCGGTGTGCAGCTTGGGATATCTATAATGCAAGCAGTGATAATGGAAGTGAGAATTAAGCAATGGAGAAGGGCATGCTTGAGCAGAAGAGGCCAATCGGACAACCATCTTTTGGTGCCTGCCTATATACTTTGGGAACTATGAAAATCTAGAAATGAGGCTATTTTCGACGATAAAGTTCCAGCAACCCAGTCTATCATTGCACGAGTTTCCTGGTGGCTCCACAACAACAGAGGAGAGTTCATTTGCAGAAGGAATGTGCAAATGATACCCTTCTCTTTGTTATTGAATTCTATGCGCCGGACCGCAGCATTGCTGGAGGAATATCAAAAAGCTTCAGGTCAATGTATCAATAAAGGTAAAAGCTCCTTCTTTTGTTCCAAAAAATCTCCGGCGTCCAAGATCAGGGCCATCTCCACTTTGCTCAATATCGACAGATCCACAGGCCCGTTAATCTACCTTGGAGTTCCTCTATCTGTAGGTAGGCTGAGAAGTAGCGCTTTCCAGCCCCTGGTGGATAAAGTGGGAAGTCGTATACGGGGTTGGCAAACTAGGTTCCTATCACAAGCGGGGAGACTGGTCCTCATTAAGCATGTGTTGGGAAGCATTCCCATCCACACAATGGCGGCCACCATACTCCCAAAGCAAGTAATGTCTGAGCTTGAGAGAAGTTTCGCATCCTTCTTCTGGGGTTGGGCCGACGGGAAGCGGAAGTTACATGAAGCATATATCAATGCCAAAAGACGAGGGAGGCCTCAGCATCAGGAAACTATCGGAAGTAATGCTCGCGTTTCATATTAAAATGGCCTGGGTTTCTCAGTTTCAGAAGGAGTCCAGTCGTTGGGCTTCGTTTGTGGCAGCCAAGTATAGCTTCAATCAGGTTTCGTCGGTGGAGGAGAATTCTGCAGGGAGAGGATAGCCATTTTGGAAGAAAATAATGCGCCTTCAACCGTTTCTTCATGACAGGGTCCAATGGAGTATTGGCACTGGAGAATGCAATTTTTGGAGCTCCAACTGGACCGGTCTTGGCCCCTTACAGAACTTTCTGAATTTTGATATTCCACCCGCCATCCTTGCACTGAAAGCTAACCAGGTGGTGGGTCCACGTGGCCTCCTCCCACCATCGGTGGCCCCATCTATGCTCCCTCAAGAGGTGAGTGATTATATCTCCCAACGTGGCTTTTGCTTAACAACAGATCTAGATACTCCTTTATGGCCCTACACAACTACAGGTGGGTTTTCAGTGAAATCAGCGTGGGATGCTAGCAGACCTCGCGCTCCAAAAAAGGGATGGGTGAGGTGGGTGTGGAATGGGAAACTTCCTCCGAAAATTACCCTCTTTGTGTGGAGGATGCTTCACAACGTAGTGCCTCTTGAGAAGGCGATTCAAGCCAGGGGGATTTCTCTTGCATCAAAGTGCATTTGCTGCAAGGAAGGATTCGAACAGGGCCCAGCTAAAGAATCCATACCTCACCTTTTCCTTGACGGTCATCTAGCTTCCTCCGTCTGAGGATATTTCGGTGTGCAGCTTGGGATATCTATAATGCAAGCAGTGATAGTGGAAGTGAGAATTAAGCAATGGAGAAGGGCATGCTTGAGCAGAAGAGGCCAATCGGACAACCAGCTTTTGGTGCCTGCCTATATACTTTGGGAACTATGGAAATCTAGAAATGAGGCTATTTTCGACGATAAAGTTCCAGCAACCCAGTCTATCGTTGCACGAGTTTCCTGGTGGCTCCACAGCAACAGAGGAGAGTTCATTTGCAGAAGGAATGTGCAGCCGCATCCTTCATCTGCTACTACGTCAAATGGCAATACTCATGGAACAAAGACATCGCATCAGTCCGTGGTCTTCTGGCAGAAACCTCCAAACGGGTGGATAAAGGTAAACGTTGATGGCTCCTCTAGGGGGAACCCAGGATTGGCAGGGGGTGGTAGAGTTTGCAGAAATGATAAGAGAGATTTTCTATTTGGTTTCGCATTCGGTTATGGAGTAATGTCAAACATTGGAGCTGAGATTCGGACGGCTCATAATGGACTTCTCCTTTGTATTGAGAAAGGATTTTCCAAAGTTATTGTTGAGTCGGATTCAGACTTCGTGATTAAAGTATTCAATGAGGATGCCAATATAGGATGAAGATGGAAAAGCTGAAAAATGTTAACGGATAGGATTCGCCAATTGGCTATGGTGGAATTCAAGCACATTTTCAGGGAAGGAAACGCAATAGTCGACGGTCTTGCGCAACAGGGAAGCTTATCCCTATCTCCTTTCTACACCTCCAGCAGGGTAGAGCTGTCTCAACAGGTGAGAGGCCTCTTTTTCCTAGACAAAGTGGGGCTAGGGGCGATTAGGGAGAGGAAATCATAAGTTCATTGAGGATTTTGGAGATTTTGCACATCCGATTTTTTACTTTTTTCGGTTCAGCTGGGCATTTTGGATTTTTTGTATAGCAAATGATAGGCGGGGCAGATCCTTTTTCTTTGTTCCCCACTCGAAGTTTCTAGGTTGTAATTTCGCCCCAGTCTATTCAATGCAATCTCTGTTTTTTTTTTTTTTTAATTATTTTTTAAAAGCTTGAGGACCAAGTTGAGCTGAGCTGAGTTCGAGTTGGGGTTGGTTGTTGGCCGAGCCGAGTCAAGCTATGGCAAGCTTGACTTATGTACAGCTTTAGAAGCACCTGGTACTTATTATTTGAAGCGCAACTTGCTGCGATCCCATGCAACAGTTTGACTCATGTATAACTTGACTCAGTTCGACTTGTGTACAACTATAGAATCACTTTCATCTCCCGTTCAGCATTCTCCCTTTATCCCACGCTGTTCACAACCCCAAGTGTAGGGTTGCGATGCAATAATAATCTCGATAAGACCGAGGTTGAATCCACATGGACTAAACCTTGTACGTAATATGAAAGTAACTTGAACTAGAACTAGGCAAAGATGTAATCTAAATTAGGAAGAGTTAAGAGAATAATGATGAACTATTAAACTAAAACTTGTAAAATTTAAACGTGAGAAACTAGGGTGTCAAGGATCTACTTGTAGAGATCAGGGAGATCTATACTTGATTCACGAATATAATTGGATTTAGAGTCCTATATTTATCCAGTTGGAAGACATAACCTTAAAAATCACGTTTGAACTTCCTTTGATTTAGCTATCAAATAGAAGATAGGTATGAGAATTAGAATTGATTTCATTACAAAACTATGCTCATGAGACAAAGCAAACAACAAAATTTAACTAAACCACATCCAATTTGATAGAGTTATGAATGTCAAGAAGGGTTCCGTAATCCAACCATGCTCGTGGGATGATTGTGAACAATAGGGTTCCTTTGACCATAACCTCTATATATGCAAAAAAAAAAAACTAAAAGCTATCGCAAATCCATTGTAATTTAAGTCACAATAAACCATTAAAAATTATAAATATTTCATATAATCAAACTATAATCAAAGAGAGTTCCTAAACATGAATCAAAGCCGTAAAAAACACCCCATCCCACTACATGCTTCACCCCTTAGCCTTAACTAAGATGTTTAGTCAACTATAAGCATGATTAACTAAAGACTCTAAAAAAATAAAACAGATAAAGAAAAAGGAAGAAAGAAGAAAACTCTTATGCTCCACGTTCACCCACGTGCTCCACTTCTAAGGATGCATCCACTGCTGCAAGGATGCTCTCTCTCTCTCTCTCTCTCTCTCTTATAGACAACAAGAGGCTAGGTCAGCTGGAGAACCGACTTCCTTTCGCAGCAAGGAATCGACAGAAGAGGCAGTGAAGTGCAGCTTACGCGGCAGCAACGGCGAAAGAAAAATGCAAAATATCTTGCATTTAGAAGCATTTTGGCGCGGAAGATCTTCTTAAAACTGGAATTTGACTCCATGGTGAGAATCTTTGCCCCCTGTTGATGAGTTTGGACGGTCTGGATCAATGATCCGATCACAATTAAGATCACACAACTGCATGAGAATCCTGGATCTTGCAGACATGCGTTGCTTACGCATGTACATGCACTGATGTGTTCGGTGGGCCCCATAGTGATGTTTTCGAAAAGATCTACCCCATTCATTGGATTTCTGACGAAAAACCTTTCTGAAAGGAGTGGGTTTGGTCGAGTTTTTATGCGGTCCACTGTATCAAATCAACATGCCGTCCATTCAGCATTTTCTGGAGATCTACGTGTGTACGTATATATGAGACAAAAAAGCCACCATGAAGAGGGTTGTTCTCCCATATGGTCGTAATTTACGGTCCGGATCATCCATTTGGATGATGGGTGAGCCCCACTACTCAAAATCAGTCGGACACTGTCTGTCCGCTAGTACCAGTGTGAGAGGGAGACGGGTCAAAGGTGTTTTGACCAGACTCTTTGTCCGGTGCACCTCTTGTGCACATGTGCTGTGTGCACGTCAATGTTCATGTGGAGTCCAATGTGATGTATATGAGAAATCCTCTCCGTCCATCCGTTTTTTCATACCATTTATGGGGTTGAGACCAAAATTTAAGCATATCAAGAGATCAGGTGGGCCCTAAATTAGGTATTTAGTGTCCAATCTATCCGTTGGGCCAGTTCTACAAGGATCCAATGAGTGAAATTTGATGTGTATGGTTTATTTATGGTCCTCAGGCCAGATATAAAGTTTTGAGTTGAACAGATGGTGGAAACAGTGTGATCTTGCATTTTGGACGATTTTCAAGCCTTTTTAACGTGAATGACTTGATTTTCTTGGATCTTTGGTGTGTAAATTTTTCAATCTTGGTCTCACGAGGTCCGTCCCTTACCTTAATGACTTTCGAGCATTAAATCCATGTTTTAGTACTTTTTTTTTCAGTCCAGGCTCCTAAATTTACCTTGCAACACAAATAAGATTAAAATAGGTCGTTAAACAATATCACGTTCATAAATTCAAGTAATAACTGGGGTCTAATATGCAATATTTGACCCTCAACACATGCAACGACTCGTGGTAGGGCTATCAGATGGTGGGCGTCATCTCCCCATTATGACCGCTTGCAAATTTTAAAGGGCCGGCCTCACCCCCACTTTCATATTTTAGGAATTATGGATGGCCAAGAACGTCGCTCGCTTTGAAGACTCCTTGATTTGCACTGCCAAGGTGATTGCCAAGGTCCATCATTGGTTCACCATGATCAGCCCATCTCTCCCATTTCCAAAAGTGTTAAGGCGATCAGGGGGGTGGTGCTTCAGGATTCCAATGTACTGCGTCTAAGATTAGAACGAGCTTGCCGGCGGACGATTGTCGTCCCATTCTTGAGTGAGCTGGAGCGCAGCCATCTTATCCACTGAACTAGCGTTAAGCTATTACTTCGGGTCGAAGTACTAAAAGAAAAGGATTGGAAAACGCGGCGGCATAGGAAGGGATCAGTTCAAGTAGTTAAATGGGTAAGACCAAGGAGCGGCTGGATCAAAATCAATATTGACGGCACATCCCTTGGGAACCTAGGGCCTTTCGAGGGTGGCAGTGCTAGTAGGAACAACACGGATGATTTTCAGTTCGACTTCTCATCCGGTTATGGATTTAGATCCAAGAATCAGGCTGAGATTAGAGCTATCTGGGAGGGGCTCTCCCTATGTGCGGATTGTTGGACGTAGACCAGTGGGGCCCACTTGTGAGCAATCACTAGTGGGTACGATTACCTTCAATTAGATTTCAAATTCAAATATGAATTTGATTTTTAATTGAAGATAGGGATGTGAGCGGATTATGTGGCCCTATCCCAATCCCACTTAAACTCTCCTTCCTCTGTTAGGATGTGATCGGCTTACATGTGGCCGTATCCCAATTCTACTTAAACTCTCATTCTTCTGTTATAAAAAGGAGTATGCTTCTCTCATGTAACGCATCGAATCATACGAAATACAAGAGTAAATAGAGAGAAATAGAGTGCGCTATAGTATGTCTATTTTGGCTTGTCCTTGGGACGATTTGATCCATAAATCGTAATCCGGGGCCACTATATATCGTAGGATCAGAGGTGTGAATAGTTCGATCTGCTCCAGTAGTAGATAGGCGGGCCATTGGAACACCGTTATTCTGCTTTGTGAGGGTCCCAAACTTCGTGTAGACCGTCAGATCTTGAGGGCTTATCTTCCGCGCTTCCCAACGGTGGTATCAGAGCTCTTTAATGGTGGATCTCCGATTACTATCATCTAAAATAGGTAGGTGGCTTATTTTTTTTAAGGATCGGTATAATGGCCCACCATTAATATCATCGTCTGATATGATGCACCATATCAGATCTGATGTTGTGTTTATGCATATTCACACGTTTTGTGTTTATGTTGTAGATATTCACATGTGTTCATGCATATTCACACGTTCTATGTTTATACAGTAGATATTCACACGTTGCCAACAACACGTGATATGGTGCATCACGTTACCAACAAGCCATATGTTAACGTGTGAGGAGGGCGGACGTGTTGTACTATAACTAATATATGTACATCATATGATTGTACGTGGAAGGTTTCCATCCAATTTGGGATGGAATGGTGGGCTCCATTTGTAATGCCATCTTGGGAATCCGCTCTAATCATTATTTTCTCTGTATCATCTTATGATATAGGGTTAAAGATGAGGCAGATCCACTAATCTGGTGGACCACACCATATAATTGTATGTTAAAGTAACGTGTTAAAATACAACACGTCAGCCTACAAGTTGTTCATCACACGTTTCCTACATGCTGTACGTCAGCCTACTTATTGTACATGTTGCTATATACGTTGCTGTACATGTTGATGTACATGTTGTTGTACACGTTATTGCTATACACATTGCTGCAATATGTACACGTTGGCTGATGTCCACATTTGTAAACGTGTTGGTAGATGTCCACGTTGTTGTGATGTACACATTGTTGAGATGTACACTGTGTTGTGATGTACACGATCAGCTGTTGTACATGTGAGAAACATGATTGGCTGATGTGCATTTGATCAGAGGATCATGCCATAGCTGCTGTACAAGTGGAGATCTAATTGGCTAGTGTACACCTTACCATGGTTGATGCACACGTGGGAAGCAGATTCAATATGGTATAAAAAATTCATGTGTTGTATCTATGTGCTATAAGGAGTCTTCTCAACGCATAGCTATATATATAGCTTTTAAATTGACGTCAGCAACACGTATAGGACTTCTCACGAGGTATGTGTTGTATCTAAACCGTCCATCCATCTAGTGAGCTTGAATTTATGACAAATATAATTATCAAGTGGGTCACATGGATGCACGGCATGGATAAACCACATACTTTTGAGGTTGGCTCAAAGGAGTTTACTAAATCTGCAATCTGCTTTCCATGTCGCTAATATCAATGTGGCAAGTGTGCATGGGATAAGGGCCGCTCACCTGGTAATGATAATGCACACATGATAAATACATAATAATGCATAAGTGAAGTGTTGTGTGAAATGAATGCATGTATGCTTGTGAAATGATGTGCCCATGAATTGACACACTGCTCAGTTTTTCAGTTTTGACCAAATGGTCTTATTTTTCAATGATCTAAACCGTTGAGATTGTTAATCTCATTATGGACTGCCCCTAAAATAAATATTTCCCACAATGAATAATCCTATTAATATCACACCAACATGATTATTAGTATATGAGATATACAAAATGGGGCTCATAATATCAACTGTTAGATCACTGAACTATGTTCCAGTTGCTCACTTAGAGTAACACAAAACCCTAAGGCTTTCTTGCAAGTGATATGTATATTTCACGTATTTTGTTTATGACATAAACATATACATGTGTGTGAATGTGATCTCCTTTATATCATTCTCTTCACTACTGATCCAAAGATCATTAGTGATCGAAACGATCATTTACCATGATGATCAATGTTGATGATAGGATCAATCATCAATATTGAACATTAACGGTAAATATCGGATCCATCACTAATGGTCATGATCAGAAGTGAAGATAGAACTCTCTTCATATCTTAGCACTTTTTTTTTTCTTTTGATGATGTGAATATGTATGAGAATATTCGGCTTGATGTGTTTAGATCTTAGCCCCCTAAATTTTTCATTAGAAATTACAAAACTTAGTGCTTAGATGCTCCCTAAAATAAAGGTTGTGTATAACTTGAGTAGGAGTTTATTCTCCTTCACCAAATGATGCTTGCAACCAATAATGGAAGGTTGTATGTTATACAATTATAATTTTATAAAAGTACCAATTTCATCTTAAATTGAGAACTTGATTATTCTACACCGCCCATTCGGGTATGTAAACTTTCAGATCTCATTAAGATGTGTTGACTACATTTATATTATGAAAATTTGTATAACACGTAGAAATGCTGATGATTAGTGTCAATACCTTAGATCTTATCTAAGTAGTGATACTCATGCAATGTAGAGATGACCACCAAAGTGTTAATCGCTGAACAGCTCAAGGGACAACATTTCGACGGTAACAACTACGAAGACTGGTCCCACGCGATGCGATGCCTTCTGGACGAGGACGACATATCTCACACACTTGATGTAGTTTAAGAGGAACCCATCTTACCTGAAAACGGAAATTTACAAGAACATAGGGTTGCGATGACTCGCTACAATAAGTGGCGAAAATATAATCGTTCAGCCCGTAATGTTCTTCTTAGCACTATACACAAAGAACTCATACCTACGTATAAAGTGCATGAAACCGCTAAGAGAATTTGGGAAGCACTGACAGATGCCTATGCACAGAAGTCAGATGCGAGAGTTAGGGCAATGGAATTAGAATTTCAGGAGTATAGGATGCCTGTCGGTTGCCCCATCAAAGATCATATTCGTAAGATGGAACAAATGATAGGTGCCCTTAGGAATGTTGGCTGTAAATTGACTGAAAATCAGAAGATTATAATCATGCACCATTCCTTGCCTGAATCATGGGCCCAAATCAAAAGAATTCTGAACCATACTGATTCAATCACTACGTTCAGATACTTTTGTGGCCACTTGGTGCGTGAGGTTGAAATGAATGCAATTCAGCCAAGTTCGTCCAAGACCCTTGTAGCAGAGACCCATAAGCGGAAAGCTAACAATAAACGGTTTAAAGCTCACAAGAAGGCGAAGAAGAATGTAACACCCCGAATTTTGGCTAACCTGGGATTAAACGTCCTTAGGCTATGGGTCAATTAAAACACCTGAAAAATCGCTTAGAACCCAATTCCATAGCCAAAGAAATCACTTAGGATTAATTCCTTTAGAAAATAAGTGTAAGTTAGCTAGCGCGACGTTAGAATAGCTGAGAAATAGTCCTTGATCACTTTAAATACGTTCTACAAGGCCCAAAGCGAGTGGAACCAATGGTGCTATAATGCTCTAAAGCCTCGGATCAAACTCTAAACCGGTTTGTTCTCGGGGCCTCTTTGAAACTTTATATTGGATCTAGACCGCGCGTCGAAAGTCCGATACCTATCATCTTAGACCGTTATGACCACTTAGCTGGGCTTGGCAATCGTTTCGAAAATCAAGTCCAACTGACATTCTGAGGCTATTTCATTGAGCCTGGAGTGAAGAGAGTGAGAATAGGGTAGAGTTGTAATTTTGAAATTCAAATCTGGTACACAACTTGACGCATCAGTATTGAGCGTTCTGACCGTTAGAATTCAGCCAAATTATACCCTCGGATCAGGAAAAATTTCTATTTCATATCACGAGATTTGTAGACCTGATCTAGGTGCGATGACCGTTGAACTGAAATTGGACCGCCACGTGCGATCTGGGAACCCTACCGGTCTGAAAACTTGATGCGTGCTAGATCCAGTATACATGAGCTTAAGTCCGACCGCATCTGGCCAGGGGACCTCCAGAAATGCTCTTTTGGACCGAAACAGCCCCGATTTGGTTAGGCATCAAGTAAACATTGTTCCCAAGCCTATTTTGGGCATGTTTTAGGCTATAAAAGGGCTTGAAACCCTCATTCCTCTCTCCCATCCGAATTTGAGAAAAATCCTAGATTGGGAGAGAGAAAAGGTGAGAGTTTGTGAGAGAGATTGGAGGAGAATTCCTTGCCGCTTGTGCTACCTGTTGCAAGTGCCTAAGCAACGCAACTCAACCACTTTGCTGGTGATTTCTCTGCTTTTCTAGGTAAGAAAATACCCTAGAAGTTGCTGATATGAGTTTTCCTTGGTTCCATAGCATGTTAGCTGATAGAACTTGTGTATTAGGTTCTCTAATCGCCGTTGACGAAGCATATACGCTCCGTTCAAATTTACACATCCATAAGAGACAAGGTGCGGATTTTAGACGCTTTGATTGACTGTTTCCAAAGCTTTCAATGTCGTTTAATAGTAGATTCTCGACGGCAATGCCGTTTGACATGTACAACATGCTGTCCGTTTCCTGTTTCGTAAACCAACGAAGAATATGAGATTTAGGGCATTTTAGTCATTTGTAGGAAGTACTGTTTTCATGCATATTTTGCTGATGTGATTGACATGGCTTCTCGTCGCATTAGGATATTAGGAATGCGTGCATAATTAGTTTGGCGAAGAGATTCGCCTAAATGCGCACGTCGGGTCGACATACTATATGTAGACTTAAGTGTGTAGTGTAAGTGTTTGTATAAATGCTTGTATTAGTATGTATTGAATTAAATGGTGTTATGGATTAGTTTGAGATTGATTTCTCAATTAATATGCTGATGTGAATGATTCCCTACATGTTGACTATATGCATGATTTCATAATATGCATGAAATGTATGTGCTTGGAAGATTTGCTTAAGTTGTATGTTATAACATGTGTTAATATGCTCACATGGTTGTATTTCATTTTCATTACCCTTACAAAATTGCTGATGTGGATTCATGAATGATTGTTTGGGACTATACCTAGTCCAGGCAGTCGGTAACCGAGTGACTTCGTGGTTGGTTTATCTTTGCCACGAACGACGCGTCGATGAACGCGAGCTGTGTTCTGGAGTTGGCGGCAGTGGTTAGGCCACACGAAGTGTCTTATGCACTTCATGTCGTTCAACTTGAGATGCGATCGTGCTAGTCGAGCCCGTCAAGTAACCTGACTGGCCATTGTATGTTCACCCTGCATAAGTCATAACTGCTTGAACCTAGGGTACTGAACTTACCATTGTAAACCCTGTTAACCATGGTACCTTGATCCACGAAGACTCATGAGCCGGGCATGGTGGTATGGGACACCGTGGTCGAGCTGTCGGCCTACGCTGGGGCCACAAACCTCCCCATAGTGACCAGTGAGCACCTAGACTCGTGATCAGATTATGGTGGTATGGGACACTATATTCTTGCTGTCGGCCTACATTGATAAGGTGATGGGGGAGCGGTGCAACGAGTGCGAGCAACAGCCCTGGCAGCCCTTTGTAGTGACTACAAGCGTATTCTGAGTCTACGGGAGGCGACGACCCTTCAGTAGCAGTAGAGTACAGTAGGCCTGTATTGATAAGGTGATGGGGGAGCGGAGCAACGAGTGCGTGCAACAGCCCTGGCAGCCCTTGCAGCGACCTACAAAATATACATCGTATGAGATTACTAGGAGTGACGACCCTAGACAGGATCTGTGTTGGGATTGATACAAGGGAAGTACCTTAGTTTCCCAATTCTGCTGTTTGAATGGACTAATAACAACTCAAAAATTATATCACCATAGCATTGCATGTGCCTGGAAGATGTGGAGCACTCTAGGGAGTGTGGCATGCCGCGGTCGTAAGATGTTGCCGTATGAGGGAGATCGTCGGTGAGGGCATACATCACGTCATGTCATATTGTATTAACAACAGTATTAGGATTGTTTGATTTACTGCTTTACTATTATCGTATGATTGATTTGATAACATGCTAATCTCTGCTCTCTTATCCCACTGAGTTGATCACTCACTCCCACGTTACGGGATGGTGTTTTCGGACACCCACCAGTCCCTATTGTGATTACAGATGATGGCGCGGCCTGCGAGGCGGAGCTGGATTTGATGATGATGAGGAGGATCTCTCCTTTATGCGTGATCTGATTGATGGGATTACAGGGAGCTTGATTAGATACATTGACACTTGTCATTTTATATTTTTAGCGCCCTCATGTATATTCATTTTGTTTACTTTTGAAGTATACATGTATGTGTATAACCTGGTAAAATATTCACACTCTGGAGACATACAACAGTTTATATATGTTATACATACTATCACAGTCTTCCGCTTACAAATTTAACTGTCTCTGGAGTATGATATGCTGTTCTAGCTTAATCTCACTCATGTTTGATACATTATCACAGACAACATTCAATCATACATATTTATGTTGCATAAATAACATTTTGGAACTCGGGAGTTGGGTTTTTGCTCGACCCCCCGATTTTCAGGATGTTACAAAGAATAACCAAGAACAGAAATCCACAGCACCTGCTCCAAATCTCGAGAAGGGGAATGGAAAGAAGAAGCACAAAAAGACAAATGTAGTCTGCTTTGTCTGTGAAAATTCTAGCCATTATGCTCGACAGTGCACCCATAAAAAGACAGAAATTTCTCAGTCACTAGATACTTTGTATATAGACGTTTGTCCTGAAATCCTTTCCGTTGATACTATATCTAATGAGTGGATTTTGAATTCAGGCGCAACAAAGCATGTGACAAGTAGTAGTCGAGGACTCGAGGAATTTCAGCTTGTAGCTAAGGGGAGTTATAAGCTATACATGGGCAATAACGCTGTTGAAGACATACTAGGGATTGGCCTTTTCCATCTCTGTACGCGCATAGGGCGAACAATAATCTTCCGTGATACTCTTTATGAATCGGGGATGCGTCGAAATTTAATTTCTGTTTCTAGGTCATTAGATGATGGTTTTGATATTCATTTTTTCGGGACAAGAGTTTCTTTGAGACAGAATAACATCATTTTTGCATGGGGTAATTTAATTTCAGATTTATTTATTTTACACGTATATTGTGATAATGCCCCTCTTGCTTTATTTGCTATGTCGAATGAAACTGTATTATCTGAATCTCAAAAATGGCACGCGAGGTTAGGTCACATAGGAAAGGATCATATGACAAGACTAGCTGGTCTGTTAGACTCCTTATCCAAAGTTGATTTGCCATTTTGTGAACATTGTGTGTCCGGGAAGACTTCGAAGAAACCATTTCCCAAAGCGGCTAGGTCAAAGGGTACACTAGAGATAATCCATTCAGATATCTGCGGACCCTTTAATGTACATGCCATAAATGGATGTCAGTACTTTGTCACTTTCATTGACGATTACTCGCGCTATAGATATGTTATGTCATCTCACACAAATATGAGACTTTTGATTGTTTTCTTAAATATAAAGCTGAGGTGGAAAATCAGCTTGAGAAAAATATTAAAATCCTTCGATCTGATATAGGTGGCGAGTATACATCTGAAACGTTTAAATCATATTGTGAAAACATTAGAATTGTTCGGCAGTACACGATGGCTTACACTCCATAACAAAATGGTGTTGTAGAGAGAAGGAATAGGACACTTTTGGACATGGTTAGATCGATGATGGTACAAGCCAATCTCTCTACCACATTCTGGGGAGACGCACTGTTAACAACCGTCTACGTCCTTAATAGAGTCCCATCCAAATCCATTCCTAAGACTCCATATGAGATGTGGTCTGGAAGAATTCATTCTTTAACCAACCTACGCCCTTGGGGATCTTTGGGATATGTTTTTCTACCTACTCCGCATAGAGGTAAACTTGATAGTAAAACCATTGAATGCGTGTTTATTAGGTACCCTAAGCATTCAAAGGGATACGTTCTAGTTTATGAGGACCATTGACGATGGATTGAAATAGAATCCCGAGACGTGACCTTCGTTGAAGATAGATACCCAAGCCGAATGCAGCAAAAGGCTTCAATAGAACTTTTTGAAATACCCGATGTATCTCAGGAGAGTGGGGTTTTTCTCTACACGATGATGATGCTCCTATAGTTCGTCAAGACAGTGGGAGGACATCTCAACAGGCTCCTGAGTTACGTCGAAGCAAAAGAGGATTGATTCTCCGAAGATACTTCGATATTGAGGGACAAACATTCTCTTGTGTTGCGGTTGATGATGATGAACCTGATTCATATCAGGATGCATTATTATCTTCTAACTCGGCCGATTGGGTGAATGCTATGGACGAAGAGATCGCTTCCATGGAGAAGAATAATGTCTGAAAACTTGTTGATCTGTCTTCCAATCGCAAAGCGATAAGTAATAAATGGGTACTTAAGATCAAAAGAAAGGCAGATGGTACAATGGATAAGTATAAAGCACAATTAGTTGCTAAAGGTTTTACACAACAAGAAGGCATTGATTACGAGGAGACCTTTTCACCTGTTGTAAAGTTCTCTTCAATTCGCATGATCTTGTCCATTGTCGCAAGTTTAGACTTAAAGTTATATCAGATGGATGTAAAGATCGCATTCTTAAATGGTGACTTGGATGAAGAAATATACCTGCAACAGCCCATAGGTTATGTGGACAAAAAACATCCAAAGAAAGTCTGTAAATTGTTGAAATCTATCTATGGGCTGAAGCAATCTTTAAGACGGTGGTATATGAGGTTTCACTTGCCCATCGCCACTTTTGGATTCACGATGAGTGAAGAAGATCATTGTGTATACATGAAACGGTCTGGAAGATCTTTTCTGATATTATCTCTATATGTAGACGATATCCTGTTAGCTGGTAATGACATGCAATTGTTAATATTGACTAAAGATTAATTTTTTTCGAACTTTGAGATGAAAGACCTCGGTGAAGCTAACTTTATTCTTGGGGTAAAAATCGTCAGGGATCGCCCTAAGAAATTTTTAGGCTTGTCTCAAGCAACTTATATACAAAAGATCTTAGAGCAGTTCAGGATGAAAAATTCAAAAGCTGTTGAAACCCCTATGGATAAAGCTACCAAGCTAGACAGGAAATCGTGTCCCCAGACTGAAGTCGAGAAATTAGCTATGTCCTCAGTACCTTATGCGAGCGCAGTAGAAAACTTAATGTATGTATGCTTTGCACCAGACCGGATATTAGCTATGCAGTTGGCATAGTCAGCCGTTATCAGAGTAACCCGGGATAGTCTCATTAGCAAGCCGTCAAATGTATATTCCGCTATCTCAGAGGAACAAAAGACCTAATGTTGTGTTATGAAGGCACAAGCCTCGAGCTTAAAGGATATTCTGATGCTGCTTGGGGTAATGACGCCGACGAGGAAAAGTCTACTTCAGGCTATATTTTCTTACTCGGAGGAGGTGGTAGAGTAAGAAACAGACATCCACAGCTCTTTCATCTATGGAGGCCGAGTACATTGCATGTTGTGCTGCAGTTCAGGAGTGTGTATGGGCTCGCAGATTTCTATTGAGTCTGGGTGTTGTACCAAGTGTTCGTCAGCCTATATCGCTAAAGATAGACAATACTTCCGCTATTGACTTGGCCAAGGACCCTAAACACCACCAGAAATCTAAGCATATTGAGATCAAGTATCATTACGTCAATGATCAAGTGAGAGATAAGAAGGTCGCCCTCAGCTACATTCCTACTAAGGAGATGGTGATTGATCCCATGATGAAACCCATAGCTAGAGATCTATTTCAGGTTCACGTCAGGCAGATGGGATTGAGGAGAACTTGATTGATGTACTTGTTTTGTAGTACCTTTGATCTTTCATTAATGAATAATACATTCCATTTATTCAGTATTGAACACTAATATTACTAGGTATAAAGATCATCAGCATTTACCTTGAGATCATGTAGGATTTCTATTTTTGTCGGTAGGCCGGTCACCCACTCGCATGGGTTGACTAACCTTGAATGTACGAGAGAGGTGCATTTGGGGCCATATTTATACATTGAGGTATGAACTTCCCTTTATTGTGAATAATAAAGGATGAGGATATGAGTGAGTCGTATCTGCCTACAAACTTATAAAGATTGTAGATGAGACTGATAAAGTCGAATAATATAATCGCACCATTCCTTTACATGCGATCAATGTTATGGCTTGAATTGAAAGCCAGGTTATGAGGTTATGAGAGGAGTCGTAGCTCATGTAGAATAACCTACGTATTGTAGACCCGACATTCACCTAGTATTGTCTACTTTACGACGTGGATTATAGCAATGTGTTGGGACCCATTACCTACAGATTGCTTTGATACGATCTAATTATTGCAACGTGCGAGTAGCCAGTCCCGTAGGTGACTCTTTGTGTCCTTAGCTACCCTCCTCTTGTGTATATGAGGATGAGATTGAGTGTCACTACTTTAGTGTACAATGACGAAAGATCCTTGATTGGCCAGACTCGGTTACGCTAGGAAAGTGGCTTTATTAATTCCAAATTACACATCTGCGTGGGGAAGATCCCGTAACAGCTACACCAAGTTTCTAGAACTATAAATACGCACTTGAAGACTTATCCGCCGGCAGTATTGAGTTGTTTTTATTTTTGCAAATAATATTTTTCTTAAAAAGCATATATATATATATATTATAAGTATTGCTTTGAATTGGTTTTAGTTGAAGTTTGTAAAAAATTAAGTTTTCAGAATAACTCGATAAGTTGGATAAGTGCGTATGTTGGTCGAGTACTTCAGATCGAGAGTTAACTCTATCCAGTGTGGTCATGCGGACTAGGACAAGTATTGCAAAGCTTGGGTTATTGAATACTAGTTAAGTGGTCACTTAGTACTTAAACACTTATGAGAAGATTTCGGTGATCCAGCTGGTCCCATGCTTCTGATTCTTTTGATCGCGATGTTTGGTATTTGATTGTTATAAGGCAAGTTAGTTGGACAGATTTATGTGCCTATCCCACAATGTGATTGAGTGGGAGATGTTGGACGTAGACCAGTGGTGCCCACTTGTGAGCAATCACTAGTGGGTACGATTACCTTCAATTAGATTTCAAATTCAAATATGAATTTGATTTTTTATTGAAGATAGAGATGTGAATGGATTATGTGGCCTTATCCCAATCTCACTTAAACTCTCCTTCCTCTGTTAGGATGTGATCGGCTTACGTGTGGCCGTATCCCAATCTCACTTAAACTCTCCTTCCTCTGTTATAAAAAGGAGTACGCTTCTCTCATGTAACGCATCGAATCATACGAAATACAAGAGTATAAAGAGAGAAATAGAGTGCGCTATAGTCTGTCTATTTTGGCTTGTCCTTGGGACGATCTGATCCATAAATCGCAATCCGGGGCCACTATATACCGTAGGATCAGAGGTGTGAATAGTTCGATCTGCTCCAGTAGTAGATAAGCGGGCCATTGAAACACCGTTATTCTGCTTTGTGAGGGTCCCAAACTTCGTGTAGATCGTCAGATCTTGAGGGCTCATCTTCCGCGCTTCCCAACACGGATTTGGGTTTTACCAAGGTGGAGGTTAAGAGTGACTCTAAATCCGTGGTAGGGACCCTCTTCAACAAATTCTCTCCCACTTGGACCATTTGGTATTGGCGGGCTAGAATCCAATTGCTCATGGATATCACGGAGATCAAGCTAATTCACATCCCTAGGGAGGCTAACGTGATAGCCGACGCTCTAGCTCGCGGGGGTAGATACAGTTAGCCGCTTAGATTATGGATAGACTCGGTTTGGAGAGTTTGAGGGAGGGATAGTCTTACTTTTGTCCTTTTTCTTTTGATAAGCGGTCCTGTTTTTGGTTTTGGTTGACCGCTTGGCTTGAATCTTTTAAAGTATTCCCCTTTAAAAAAAAAAAAAAACACTTGCTGCGAGCCATTTATCTATGCTGATGTATGAATTGTTTATCTACATCACATCTGTTTTTTTAGATTAGTACGGACAATGCTTCCAAAAATGAAGCATATGAGACTTTCATGTGGACTGCTACAGGAAACAATGATTATTGGCCATTAAAATCCTTTTTTGTTTAGGCCACAAAAAGTTTGAATTAAGCTGACTGTTTTTCTCCTTTCATTCAGTCATAGTGATCTTATAAACATAGATATATGGTCAATAAATATTTCCATGGCTGCTAGGAGGTTTTTAATTGTGGCATTTAATGACTATGGTTTCCTATGATGTGGTTAACCTGAGATTTGTATTTGTTTTAATTTTGAATCATTGACAAAAATAAGCTGGAAAAACAGATGGATGGCGTAAATATGAATACATCGAGGTGGGCCCTATGTCCAGGGTCTCACCTACATCACTGGTTCCCGGTTGCAGCCAAGTCGCCCTCCAGCGCTTGTATCAACCGGAGTTACTTTCTCCAATACGTGTAAACTATATAATGTGCATGGAATCCACGCCATCCATCAGTTACAAAACTCTTAGTTTTTCCTTTTTGTCCCTGATCTCAAAAATTAGGCTGTTTCAACGATCAATGGCTCTAGCTAAAACATTAGACATAAGCATCTAAATTCAAGTGGTATGGCCTACCTATTTTTTGTAATATTGTAATTTTAGGGGGTTATTCTTTCATCAAAATGAGATACATCAGATGAATGGATTGGATGGCATAAAAAAAAAAAAAAAAAAAAAAAAACCTGGCCGGCCTAGACAACTATTTTGGTGCGTTCCATTCGAGCTGTTTGCTATATTGTGGCCTATTTAAATTTTTTATTAGCAAGATTTTTGGTTCCAACGGTTAAAATGAGACAAGAGTACATGATGGACAGGTTGGATCTTATGAAAAATTTACCCATGTTTCTCTTGTTTTGGGAACGTAACCCACTTACCTACCTATCCCTGTCCCTTTTCTTTGCCCATCCAACGACGGATTCTAATGAGAGCGATTATCCGCGAATTGGAGTTTGCAGTGCATTTTTATTCTAACGAGTTCCTACGATCATGATAGCCAACCCATCATGTGTGCACGACATCCAAGCCGTCCAAATGGTTGGCCCATCATAAGGAGCCCCGGTTGCAAAAATCAAACCCTAGCGGCTTGTCATGTGAACCACAATACATAAACAACGAAAAACCTACACTTTGGTCCAAACACATACATCAAGTGTTCTTCGCAGTGGGCCAACCTGCTGGACAGGTTGGATTTACCACACGTATGACACGTGACGTTTGGCCAATACATGACTTTAATAATCTCTTTTTAGCAAGTATATTTCTTGGAAATTACTTTTAAATGTTATACTTGTATATACCTTTCCAGCCTTTTTCGTTAAAAATTACTTTTGACCAGAGAGACTGACCATTCAATCAACCATTAGAAAAATGAACAGTCTAGATTATTCTATACTCTAGACGAGTATTGCGGGCTGACCCTGCGAACTCTGTGGGGCCCACGGTGATGTATGTGTTTGATTGGCGTCGTCCATCCATTTTTCAGGGCATGAGCTCCAAGGATATCCACAGCTCAAGTGAACCACGCCACGGATTGAACGCCTGAAAACTTGTGGGGGCCACAAAAGTTTAGGATCAAGCTGACATCTCGGTGTTTTAATTTCATCCAGGTATGTGTGACCTTAGGAACCAGTTAGATGTTACATAAACATTACTGTGAGCCCTGATTACGTTTCAATGGGATGTCATTATCTTCCTTTTTTTTTTTTTTTTTTCCTTTTTTCTTTCTCCCTTTTCGTGTGGTCCACTTGAGCTTTGGATATACTTCAATTCTGGGCTCATGCTCTAAAATGAGCTGGCAAAATGGATGGACGGTGTGGATAAAACACATACATCACAGTGGACCCCACAGAATCCAGTCACTACCCAAGATTGCGGTGTCTCCATGCAATTGTCCCATCACTTTAGCATTGTACTTTTCTCTTAAAAATCATTAAAAAAATAATAATAAAAAAAACAATACTTTTCAATCACGGGAAAATGGATGGTTTGAGCTGATTATATGTTAAACGTTTGTTATTAGCTCATATTACAATCTAAACTTTCTGTTGAAATCCCCATTCCTCTCAAAATATTCAGTTTGATCTAATGTTTCTATCCATGTGATGGGCAACCCATTCAAATGGATGGTATTGATTAATTATATTAGAAAAAGGTATAATGATGAATCCGACTGCCACCATGTGAGCCCACCTTGGTCGCCCATGCATCTCAGAAGCTTTTCTGATAAAATGATTCTAGTCATTCGATTGTGACGGAGAGACGAATATAATACATACAGCGCAAATTAAACGTCCGACCATTGACTTGGTGCATCCATCACATGGACCCCTTTTTTAATTGTTTACACCTTTCAAGACTAATTTGATAAAAAAAATATTAATGCCGGAAGTTGGACACCATGGCAGCGGGCCTGTCTTAATAAAAACAAATCCTGATCACAGTCACTGGATTATAAGATGATAAGCCAGATTTATTTTAAAAATTATTTGTAATAAAAACCCTCTCTGATCGCAATTATTACAATCCCTGATGAAAACAAGAATAAGTCATACTTATTTGAAAATCTTTAAAAAAACACGAAACAAAGAAAAAGAAAAAAAAAGGTCAAATAAAATACCACCTAATGACACCCAGTTGCGAGATTGGGTGGATATCTTCGAAATAAATGGCTCGGAAAAATCGTTAGAAAATATTTTGCGGTAAAAACCTAATGGAATCATGTTCTATAGGCAGGGAGCATTTTCAAAAAATTCAAAAAAAATAAAAATAAAAATCTCATGAGTTTCAAAAATACCAACGCACATGGAATCCATGGCACTAAACGGTCTTCCATACTTCCCGGTGGGCGCCGAAGCAATACCAATAATTGATTTTGGTTTTTTAAAGATCATATGCAAAACATGGGACAACCGGTTTGAAATTCTAGTGTTAGCTTTGTCGTCTCAGAATACAAAATGATTGCTTTTGAATTAGTGATGTAGAACTGTCACAAATACATTCCTAGCATGGTTGGGCCAAAAGAAGATGGACCGTAAATTGACCATAACTTTGGATCCGGGTATCGTTACGGGCCGCACAACCTATCAATCTTTACTGAAATGGGCCATCTGAGGTAAACTGACCCACAAAGTGGGTCGTATCTATCCGTTTCATCGCATTTTCAACTCAAAAATGAATTTTTAGAAAAATTTTACTATTTTTAGTAATTTCGATTTTTAATTTTAATTTTTTCTATTTTTAGAGTTTTAAATTTTCTTTCCTTTTAGAAATAACTTTTAATTATACAAGGACTCTTCTAGAGAAAGTTTATTTGAAATTTTTATTTTTAGAAATTAAGCATTAGAAGAGTTTTATTAGAATTAGGATTTTTATTAGAGTTAGAAGTTTGCTATTTTTGGTAATTACGAATTTTAGTTTATTTTTTTCTTTATTAATGATGTAAGGAGATACATTAGAGGATTATCAATGATTCATTAATCAATTTTGAATTTATTAGAATTTATTTCCATTTCTTGCTTTCTTTCCTTGTCGATTCGAGAAGTCTCTGTGAGGAGTCCAGAGAAGTTTCGTGGATTCGGAATATTTATCCTCTTGAGGAAGACAGTGCTCGACCTCAAGTCCTCCCCTGCGTCAATTTGGTATCAAAGCGAGGTTTTTTCTCGGATAGATGGCTTCTAACGACGGGTCGGGCAACAATCTCATGGGCGGTGCTCTAGGAAATTTACCTTTAACGGCGGCAACTTTCGAAGTAGTACGGTGAGAGAATCAGCAAGCCATGCACGGGCTGCAGGTTTCCATGATCGCATGGCAGATCATTTGGCGGAGGCCCTAGGGCAGCTCCGTGTTCATGGTGGTGATCCACTACTAGCAATTGGTGAAATTCGTAATTATATTGATCGTAGGGAGATGCTATCAATGAACCACAGGATAGTTTAAGGACTTCCTCGATTGGTTGCTTGAAGTCGAACGTTTCTTCGATTATATGAATATTATAGAAGAAAAGAAAGTTAAACTCGTGAATATAAGTTGATGAGCAGAGCTTCAGATTGATGGGAACAACTTCAACTTGAGCGGATGAGACAGATGAAGGCATCAATCCACACGTAGTCGTGGATGAAGAAGTTATTGTGCATGCAATTCCTCCCTCAAGATTACGATCAGGTATTATTCCAACAAAACTAAAATTATTATCAGGATAGTCGATCAGTAAAAGGTTATGCAGAAAAATTCTATTATTGGTCTGCGAGAAACGACTTTATCAAAACAGAGTTGCAACAGACCACAAGATTCATCAGTAGCAAACATGTGACCTCTAT
The DNA here is from genome assembly GCA_037074715.1 of Magnolia kwangsiensis. Classification (NCBI taxonomy): domain Eukaryota; kingdom Viridiplantae; phylum Streptophyta; class Magnoliopsida; order Magnoliales; family Magnoliaceae; genus Magnolia; species Magnolia kwangsiensis. Next base: position 6,220,832 of record CM073578.1, on the reverse strand, counting down.
AGGAATGGAGAACCAACCCAAGACTTCTAAAGTGGAGGGACAATATTTCATCACTGAACAGGCCTTTGTTAAACAATATGAGGAAACGAAAAATATATATCTATTAGTTGAAAAGAAAAAATGTGGAGCTTATGAATATCCTAGAGGATTTGGAACCAATATCGCAGGAGTTCAAGAGGGTTGTGCTGGATGAACTCCCTAATAAATTACCTCTCATATGAGATATACAAAATCATATTGATCCCGTCTCAGAGGCAAGTTCGCCTAATTGCCTACATTATCAGAAAAAATATGAGATCTTGAAGGCAGATGTGAAAGAACTGATCAATATTAGTCAAGTTAAAGAAAACATGAGTACATATATTGTGTCAATTCAAGAGCTTAATGCCAAGTACAAAAAAAGGGCTAATGAACATCGGCGTCAGAAGTTATCTCAAACTCATGTGTCAAGTCTCTTGCGTAACTCAAGGACGAGTTTTTTTTTTCAAGTGGAGGGGTCCGATGTAGAACGTGTCACAGATACGTTCCTAGCATGGTTGGACTGTAAATTGACCATAACTTTTGATCCAAGTATCGTTATGAGGTGCACAACCCATCAATCTTTACTGAAACGGGCCATCCGAGGTAAATCGACCCACTAAGTGGGTCGCATCTGTCCGTTTTGTCAGAAAACGTGTGCTTTTAGCTCAAAAATGAATTTTTAGGAAAAATTTACTATTTTTAATAATTTTGATTTTTTCTATTTTTAGAGTTTTAGATTTTCTTTCCTTTTAGAAATAACTTTTAATTATACTAGGACTTTTCTATAGAAAGTTTATTTGAAATTTTTATTTTTAGAAATTAAGCATTAGAAGAGTTTTATTAGAATTAGAATTTTTATTAGAGTTAGAATTTTCTATTTTTGGTAATTACGAATTTTAGTTTCTTTTTTTCTTTATTAATGGTGTAAGGAGACACATTAGAAGATTATCAATGATTCATTAATCAATTTTGAATTTATTAAAATTTATTTTTATTTCTTACTTTCTTTCCTCGTGAATTCAAGAAGTCTCTATGAGGAGTCTAGAAAAGTTCCGTGGATTCAGAATATTTATCCTCTTGAGGAAGATGGTGCTCGACCTCACGTCCTCCCCCGTGTCAATTAACGCAACCACACCTCTAGCTGCAAAAAAAGCGTATTACAAACAAAAGTGATGAAATCGAGAACTCGAATAGCCAAAGAATATCTTGGACGACTCTACTATGGGACACTTGTAAGTTTAATACATTATAATGTGGGAGACCTGTAAAACTGCAAAATGCATAGGCAATTGCCCATTACAAATGACCTATCTTACAAGTGATCCTAGGGTATCGTCCAACATCGAAAACAACATTTCTGGATCAAAGTACATTATCCTCGTAAGGTTGTAGAAAGCGTAGGGGTTGTAACCACCCACAATCCAATCTTACAGATTTTTTTCGATATACACAAGGTAATCATGGGGTGAAGGGTTACAATTTGATGCCTCGTAAAGCCATAGAATGTGTAGGGATAAATTGCAACATTTTTCCTAACCCTCGTGAGACATCCATATTAATCTTTAACCAGACAAGTCTCTTCACAAATGACACTCCTATGACCAGTTAAATCCTAGTTGGACTTGATCCAATGATGAGATGACCTAACTAATTATAACTGATGCAAGGATAAAACACAACTCAAATTTTATATTAATTAGAAGTTCAAGGATCCACTGAGTCAACCAGGTATTATCTTGGCCATCTAGGCTCTATTCAACTCGGATCCTAGAACTATGGCTAGGATAACGATCATATAGTTTTGTTTCTACATTTAACAGATTTACGGAACTTACTGAGTCAGCTAGTCCTTACCTTGCTCGGATGGTCTTGACCCAACTCTGCACTAAACTCAGTTGCACTGAATTCCAAGGGTCTCTAGGGTGTTGTTGAATTGGGATGTATGCACTCATGCATCTCTAGCTGCTGAATAGCCTGATCGAACCAATTTAAATGGGAGTAGCTATCAGAAACAACGTAGCAGCTACTGAGTCACTCCAGAATCAAATTTCTACAACGGTTTTAGACTCAGTTGAAATCTTTACCTGGTTGGATGGAGCTGAAACTTTCGAATAGGGTTAGACCAATGGTTGTGGAGGATTCACGGGTTGGTTCCAGCAGCTGCAACTAGCGGGCTCAAGATTAGTCAGGCCAATCCCTCTAGAGGTCGAGGGTGAGTTAACTTGATTTGATCCCAACACAAACTATATTTTGACTCAATTTCAAACTTAGTTGCGAACCGCAACATCTAACCCAGGCACATATAGTGAGTGGAAAACAATCTTTCCCTAATGTTGCTGGACACAACCGGCTCTGGTATGTTAGACATGACAACTCATCACAGGCCAAACTAGGCCATTTTCGAATTGACTTGGCTGAGTCAGATTCAGTAGCTCCTAGGGATGAACAAACAACTGCCTGACCATACTGACCGAGATTAGTTGGGCAGAGATGGCCCAAACCAGGTCTAAACAGACTCGACCCAACCCACAACAGACCAACTCAATTCCGAGTCAATACAGATATGAACTTAGTAAGTCATTGAGTAGACTCACTAAGCCCAGTAGCTGCCCCTATTCCCTACCTCTCTCTCTCTTTGTTGATCCTCTTCTTCTTCCTCCTCTTTCCTTTATATTCTTCTCCTCTCTTTTTTTTTCTTACTCGATCCCACGTCCAACAAGATAGCTGGATCGAAACTCGACCCACCTCATGAAATAGCGGTGAAGACCGCTTAAGTTGAAGTAGAGATATGTCAATATATCCTAGAGGGGGGGTGAATAGGACTTTTTAAAGTTTTTATGAATTATTAAAAATTCTTATCACACTAATCCTATTACAGAGTACAGATTAGGATTACTCAAAAATTAACTCTACTGGCTTCCAAGCCTGGTAGAGGATCCAATCAGAAACTATTTAAAAGACAAACAGTTTATATATGAGATTGTGATGGATATGACTGTGTGTGCATAAGATGTGATATATAAGGACTTGTAAGGCAATCATATAAATGTAAGACAATATCAATCTCAAACACAGTCATTTTATAGTGGTTCGATGACTTGTCTACTCCACTCCCGGCTTCCACACTCAACCCTTGAGTGACCGAATTTTACTAAGGAGGTTTCCCATGGTTCACCTCAAACCTAAGGTTTTAAATCAGGTTCACCTTCAACCTTTACAGAGGTTTCTACTTGGTTCACCTCAAACCCTAGAGTTTTGCTGGCGTACTTCTAACCAGATGTTTATGCTCACACAGGACAAGGGTCCACACACTGCACCCGGAGGTTTCTACTCGGTTCATCTCTAACCCTGGAGTTTTGTTGGCGTACTCCTAACTATATGTTAATGCTCTCCACAGAGCAAGGGTCCACACAATGCACCCCGCACGTACACTCCTGTCGGAGGCCTCCTTCGAGGACTTCAAATTGTGAGCAACACTTAAAACCCAATCCTAAAAAGGAATGATCACAAGTGTCCTCTAGACTCTTAGTACTTACAGATAAGTTGATGAGTCCCTTTCAGCGCAGTGATGAAGACCTTCTACTTGTTGATGAAGAGTCTTCAGCTCCCTTGATCCGGAACACAAAGACGTATCTATATTGGGCTTAGGTTGGGTCAAGGTTATGATGGAATACCATTCTAAGGATTTTTCTATAAGGAAGATAGAGTGGTTCCCATCATTTATACATTCAAGGCATCCCAGCTTAATGATATGTCATTAAAGTAGTATCTGAAGGATCCTTGAATGCGGAAGTTCATTCCCCAATCCACTCTATGAAATATTAATGATGAGGATGGATTGGAGGATGAACTTCCTGAGAGAAAGGGCTTAAGGTAAATGATAGGAAGGTTAAAACTCACAAAAGCACTCTCTACTTTCTCTACCAGCAATGAAGACAATTCTTTCTATTTATAGGCAAAAGGTTTCAACGGATATAAACGGTCATATTTATGACAGAGTTCGATATCATCGAGAAGTCGTCGATATGATCGAGCGTATACTCTCGATTGTATCGGCAGACCTCTCGATGATAAAAACTCAATTGTCATTTCACTTTTGGAAACCTTCCGCCAACCGGTCGATGGGATCGAGACACACATCGATGTAATCGGATTTCGAACTTCGATTCATTTGAGTGATGGTTCAATCTATTGATAGGTGAAAAATAAGAGAGAAGCCTTGAAGAATTTCAGGTTCTACAGATATGATCGGGGAAGCAGTCGATGTCATCGGAATTTGTACATCGATCATATCAGAGACCTTGTCGATGGGATCGATAAATCGTATAGATTTACCTATAAGCTTGCTGGACGATTTATGTCCTGACTCGATCCAATCGACTAGGTCTCGATATAATCGATATATGAATATCAATTTATCAACTGGCACCCCGATCATCATAAACAACAACCTGAAATTCATACTGGTGAGAATATACGCCTACAATCGATATGATCGACTGACTTTCGATATAATCGATATTTGAGTTCAGATTGTATCGGATAGTCATCGATATATCAAAGCATATGTTAGTTTTCTTTAAAAAAATAGGAGCACCGGAAAGCAGTCTGTCGATTATATCGATCCTCTTCAGATTTGATCGATATTCGAATATCGATGATTTCGACTCTCAAGTCAATATATCGATAAATCATCCAGATGATTGTTTTGATTACTAGACGCTTTCTGTCCTCACTCGATTGTATCGATTGAGATGCCGAGGACATCGACAGAGCTGGTCGATCATATCAAAGGGGTAATTGATATAATCGACAGTGTAAGAAAAACTTTATTGATTTTTCTTTTTGATAAAAAGCTTTCTTACACTGAAACCCTAAGATGTTCTAATTCTTTTTAAGGATTTAATTACCTGGTGTTTTGGGACATGGGATGTGAGGCTATGATTTACCTTTTGGTGAGCTTCCACACATCCAGTTGAGGCAGACGCTTGACCTGATCTTCTTGTTAGGCGCTGTTGTCCGACTAACTCAACTTACAACGTAATTGACAAACAAGGGCACGTAGTAGGTGCACTTCACCTCAGTCTTAGCGAGTTAAATCCAGTCGACTCAGCAACAAGTCGGGCTTCTGAACTTGACCCAATAGACCACATCACAGCCCCTACTCTCTCCTCATCTTCTTCTTTCTTCTCTTTTTCACTCGTTGTCCAACTAGAACGAGTCTGGACTTAGGTCCCAATGCATGACTCGAACCGAGTTGACCTGACTAAATGCGGCACTAGAAACAACACTCCTTCCCTTTCCCCATGACTTTCTATTTTTAGAAAGGGATGCCCTAAAAGACATCCTTTATAGGTTCTATTAACCCTATTCTAGATGGTTCACAACCAACTAATTGTTGGATTAGTTACGTGGCACAGTGATTAAACTTGGACGTCGCAAGATGGTTTTCATGCAAAACTTGGATTTGATTTAATCAACATACCCTGCATGGCCACCATCTATTCATCACCACCACTTGGGGTTCAAAGAATATTTGGTTATATCATACTTGCGAAAAGAATAATTTTCAACAATACTTATCACAAATCGAAGAGCAAGAAGATTAGTCCATTTCATATCCTTAAAAAGATTGGGCCAGATGCATATCGACTTAAAATACCTGAAGGAATGGGGATTAGTGTCATTTTCAATATTGTTGATCTTTATTCATATCATGGCTATATATATCAAGGCTTAAAATTTTGGGCATACATTTTCCAATTGGCTTATTCAAAATTGTTAACATTCTTAATGTACAGTTAATGAATACAAGGTGAGGCACCTACACTTAGTATTTGGTTCGAAGGAAGAATAAACCACTATTCAAAGATACTTAGATTAATGAAAAAGAACTATAGAATCTTGACAAAGAGTTGTGGAAGAGGATCTTCAAACTGAACTTGAAAACGAGTTCTTTTAATGAGGAGACTAATGCAGGGCCCAACGAGTGCCTTAGGCCCCACCCCAATTAAACAACCCCCCTAACGTCTCTCTCTCCCCTCTAATGATTTTCTCCCTCATTCCCAATCTCTCTCTCTCTCTCTCTCTCTCTCTCTCTCTCTCTCTCTCTCTCTCTCTCTCTCTCTCTCTTTCTTCATTTTTTCTCTTTTTATAATCTTCCCCTCCCAATCTCTCTATAAATGTTATTATGTCTGTCTCTCTCTCTCGCTCTCTCCCTTTCTCTCTCTCTCTCTCTCTCTCCCCTCCAATGACTTTCTCTCTCATTCCCAATCTCTCTCTCTCTCTCTCCTCTCATTTTCTCTCTTTTTATAATCTTCCCCTCCCAATCTCTAAATAAATGTTATTATGTGATATGAGAAGAGGCATTAATGTATTTCCTCTTTTTCTTATGAGATTTCTTAATCATTGAGAATAAGTGAGTCTTCTTGTATTTGGGTGAGTGAATCTCCAACCTTAAGTGAGTGAACCTTAATACACATATATTGCATTGTCATCTCCATTTCCAATCAGAGCAATAAATCTTCATTTTTCTTTCCATTTCTTACTTGTGCTCAATTTTTCCTTTCTTGTGTGTTAGATTGGCATCATTATCTCTTAAAGACACATAGACTGCCAAAAGGAGCCAACGCTTATAACCGTATGCATGTCTACACCCAGAAAGGGTTGTCATCTCTCACAGGGCATGTGAATGACATACGTAAGACAAGTGTGACTCCTAACATGTTAAGGAAGTTTCCAAAAAAAACTTTCCAATTTTGAATTTTTTGTAGTCCATATATGCACAACATGGCCATTTCAGATTTACTCAAAAATGGAACTTTTTCAAGGACATCCGAGACTCTTAAAGGAAAGCCATCCGGAAATAGAATTAGATCACATATGATGACATAATATAATAGGGATTTATATCCTAATAAGATACGACAACCGCCTCTCTAGGTCTATAAAAGCAACACTCAAAGAAGAGTACGAGGCCCTTGTCAATAATAATCAATCAACCTGTTACAGCTTTACGCTACTTATCTCTTTCGTCATGCATAGATCTTTATTAGTTTAACTTCATAGCTTAGTTACTCTACTTCTATCCAGCCATGCTATAATAAGTTCGAAGTCGGCTATTCTTAGCTTTAGATTTACTACTATCCAATGCATCATTGCAATACATACTTAGGAGTAGAGTAAATATCCATGACCCAATGACTCCTTCATATTGTTGAGTTCTTGATACATCTCTAGTCACATCCTGTTGACTTCACGCCACTATCATCTTATAACTATTTGGTGGTTTTCATAGATGTTTTACCAATACAAGTTGCCGTAAGTATTTTATTTTTTCTTCACTTAGTTTATTTTCATTCGTTGATTGTATTGCTTTAACTTTTCTATTAATAAAATCGATGATTCAACTTTATTTTTAATTTTGTCAAATTCTTATTACTTTCTAAATTCGATCTATTATCACTGTTGGAAGAAGAATCCTTGGTTTTAAAGTAAAAATATCCCACTAAGAAGGGCTAATAGAGGTAGGACATGACACGGATACATTCCCAGCATGGTTGGACCAAAAGAAGGTGAACTGTAAATTGATCATAACTTTTGATCTGGGTATCATTACGGGATGCACAAACTATTAATATTTATTGAAATGGGCCATCCAAGATGAATTGACCCACTCTATGGGTCGCATCTGTTTGTTTCGCCAGAAAACGCACACTTTTAGCTCAAAAATGAAAATTTAAGAAAAAATACTATTTTTAATAATTCTAATTTTTTAAGTTTTAATTTTTAGAGTTTTAGATTTTATTCTTTTTTAGACATAACTTGTAATCATGATAGGACTATTTTAGAAAAAAAGTTTATTTGGAATTTTTATTTTTAGAAATTAGGCTTTAGAAGAGTTTTATTAAAATTTGAATTTTTAGTAGAGTTAGAATTTTGCTATTTTTGGTAATTACTAATTTTAATTTTTATATATATTAATAGTGTAACAGGGACAGATACTGATCAACGATCAATCAATTTATTATGAATTTCTAAAAATTATTCTATTTTTCTTATTTTTCCTGTGGATTCGAGGCATCTTTGTGAGGAGTCTAGAGAAGCTTCGTAGATTTGGTGTACTTATCCTCCTAAGGAAGACGGTGCTCGACATCAACACGTCCTTCCCCACATCACTAACTCTCTCTTTCTAAAATCACTTGATTGCTATAATAATTGGCAGTTGAACAATCAGGCCAATCTTTATAAATCTGGTCTTAATCCGACTAATTCGGCACCTGGAGTCACAAGTGTTTAATCGTTTTGAGTTAAATATAACTCCGGTATGCCCAACACTAAATTTAATCACACATGTTTGATCAAATTTAGGTCATTTGTAACACTTGAGGCTACATTTCTAGGTTAAATAGTAACAAACCCCACTTCATGAATTACCTGGATCTCATATACACATCCACATCATCACGTTTGACATGAAGCAAGTGCATATATTTTTTTTTCTGCTTTTCATCATGTTTTACAAGTAATAAAGTACGATAACTATTATCATTTAAGAAATAAAATGAAAATTTTGAAAATAAAGGTATCTGATAATTATTCTAAAACTGTTATTTTTAAAAAATCAACGGTCTTATTGAGTACCGTAAATTATAACTTCTTTGGGGTCCACTGAGTACCGTAAATTATAACTTCTTTCGGATCCACCATAATTTGTATGGGTAATCCAAAAATGTTTTAAGTAAGCCAGCTCATTTTTACTATAAAAACTAAATATAAGGCCAATTCAAAATTAAGGTGGGTGGCAAAACATTGAATAATGTGAAATTATATATAAAATAGGTAAATTTACTTGTCCCACCTTAACTTTTTTATTTTTTTATTTTTTACACACGCACACACATTCACGCCGGTGGAATTTCACCACCTCTGGGTAATAGGACCCTTGATTGGGAGTTGAAATTCCTGAGAGTCTACCATCTGAGCAAAAGTCAGGACCCTCGTCCGACCTTACCTATAGAATGGACTCATTGTGTTAGTGTATGTCTATCTAGTCTTGTCACATGAACCTATTATGTGAAAAATAAGTGTCCCTTATCCTATAATCTCCATTGGACTACAAAAGCTAAGATGGGTTCAATATCATCTTATTTGAGAGCTTCTGTTTGGCCGGGCATTGGATGTGGTATTAGATGGAATTAGGAGGGTTATCCTGCGCCCTACCATCCCATCCACTGTTTGGGATGGCGAGATGTGCCTTGCTCTCATAATAGCACCGAGATCTGAGACGGATTTGTCAATTCTGGAATGGGAGTTTTCACCGCTATGTGGGGCCCACCGAGATATCAATAAGATATCCACTCCCTCCATCATTTTCATCAGCCCACATTCAGCCATGAACCTATTTTTAGGTAGATATAAAATAGTGAGTGAGGCACACCACAAGAAGATGTGGAGATGCAAATCCATCCATTTGTGACGGTCCAAACAGGCTGCTGTATATCCCATGGGCTATCCTAAACCCATGGGATTAAGGGACAAACACGGACACCATCATCCTTACCTTAAAATCCATTCCATCCATCTTAATCCCATGGGATCGGTCTGGCCAAACATGCCCATTGGTGGCGAATTCATGCAAGGCCCCTTTTGTTAAATGAAGTCTTTTTTTTTTTTTTTTTTTTTTTTTGTTTTTGATAGCTTGTTAGTACACCTGCTGTCAGATCACACTTTACTCTTAGCCACCCCATCAGGGAGTCGATGCCAAGACCTCAGTCTACCACTTGAGCTAGGCATCTAGGTGTTGTTAAATAAAGTCTAAAGACTGAATTTGAATTCCAAAGCTTGAATATGAAATCTAAAGCCAAAAAATTTATTTGATAATTATAGTTGAGTACTGAATTTGAAACATCCAGTTTGTGTTAACAAACATCTGAGATGTCTGAAATATGTTAATAAACATCTGAAATATTTGAAATATGTTAATTTGATACATTTGCTTATATCTCCTGTTTAGAAATACTTTACATGATAAAGAAAATATTATTTTTTATTGAATGAAAATAAAATCATTACATTTAATTAAAATAAACTAAAATACTTTAATAGAAAACTAAAATATCTTTATTTATAAAATATAGATTAAGAAAATCACCCAGGTTGGATCTAGTAACGTAAATTGTCTACTGATGATGAATGAAGCTGTGTTGCCCCCCACCATGATGCGTGTTTTATCCACATCGAGTATCTGTTTTTTTTTTTTTTTAAAGATAATTTTAACGAATGATCTCAAAAATGAGAAAGATCCAAATCTTCTGTGGATCACACCATAGGAAACAATGGTGATTGAATGCCCACCATTAAAAGCTTCTTAGTGACCTGGAAAGTTTTGAATGAAGCTGACATTTGTGTTTAACCTTAGTCAACAGGTTGGATGGTAAATAAACATTACAGTGGGCCTTTGGAAGTTCTTAACGGTGAACGTTCAATCACCACTGTTTTCTTATGGGGTGGTCCACTTGAGTTTTGGATCTATCTCATTTTTGGGCTCATGCCATAAAATGATCTGGAAAAATAGATAGACAGAGTGGATAAAACTTATATATCATGGTGGGCCACATAGCACCGTCCAGTAGCCACCACGCTGCTATGCATTCCGCTACTGGATCCTAGGGACGCGGCTTGCGTCCTACCCCCGGCCGTAATCCGTCCGGGTAAGGATCTGTGGGGCCCAAATTGATTTAAATGTTTTATCCACTCCGTTCATCGCTTTTCTCGGATCATTTTAAGATGTGAGGTAAAAAATGAAGTAGATTCACAGCTCCAGTGGACCACATCAAAGGAAGATGCAGTGATACTGACACCCACTGGTGAAAACTTTCTAAGTGCCACCTTGATGCTTTTTTTACCATCCAAACTATTCATAAGGTCATACAGACGTGGATGAAGTAAAAACACAAATATCAGCTTGATCCGAAACTTCTCCGGTTCCAAGAAGTTTTTAATGGTGGACGTTCAATACCCACTTTGTAGTACACTTAATCACTGGACCTGCCTCAAAATTTTTTTTTAAATAATTCCTTAAAATGATCTGATAAAAATGATTAACGGAGTGGATAAAAGACTTACATCACTGTGGGCCCCAAAGATCTCTACCCGGACGGGGGCGTAGGACGCAATCCGCGTCCGGATCCGAGATCCACCGAACCCGCACCATCCAGGAAGCGGATTGCGTGGTGTGCTCGTGCCGATGTCACCAGGTTATGTGAGCTACTCCATAATGTATGTGTTACATCCACACCGTACATTCATTTTGGCGACATCATTTTAATGTGTATGACAAAAAATGAGGCAGATATAAAGCTCAAGTGGACCACAAAACAGAAAGCAGTGGGACAATGATTCCTACCGTTGAAACATTCTTATGGCCCACCATTATGTTTATTTGTCATCCAACACGTTCGCAAGGTCACAAAGAAGAGGATGAAGGAAAAAAAAAAACAAATATCAGATTGATTCAAAACTTCTGTGGCCCTAAGAAGTTTTCAATGGAAGACTTTCAACCCCCCTGCTTTCTATGGTGTGGTCTACTTAAGCTTTCGATCTGCTTCATTTTTAAGATCGTGCCTAAAATTATCTATTAAAATAGGTGGACAGTGTGGATATAACACATAGACCATAGTGGAGTCTGAAAAACTTGAGAGGTTAACACATAAGGTCACCGACCGACATAGTCCGTCTCCCAAATCTTATTTGGGGAGGGTACTACCAACCAGACCAGTATGGATGCTCCTGTAAGGGGTTCTGTGGGACCTACCTTGATATATATATATATATATATATATATATATATATATATATATATATATATATATATATGTTTTATCCACACTGTCCATCCATTTTTTCACGCTATTTTAGGGCATAAGATAAAAAAGCCGAAGTAGATCTAAGGCTCACTGGGCCACATTACTATAAACAGTGGGAATTGAGAACCTCCCATTAAAAGCTTCGTAGAGCTAAAGAAGGCTTTGATCAATCTGATATTTATGTTTTCTTTTGATCTAAGTCCTTTAGACCTTATGAAGAGGTCATCCAGGACCTTTTAACCTTATGAAGAGATTAGATGACAAATAAACCTTATAGTAGACTCTAGGAAGGTTTCAAGGATAATTATTCAATTCTCCTTCTCTCTTTGTAGCGTGGTCCACTTGAGCTTTGGATGTGCCTCATTTTTAGGGCTCATGCTCAAGAATGATTTAGAAAAGTTGATGTATAGTATAGATCTAACACAAATCATGTTGGACAATTTTAGAAGGAAAAATTAAGTTGTGTATTACAGACGTGATATCTTTCGCAATCTGCATACCCTGTTAAGCCAGACCTCTTTGACAGAAAGTATTCCATGCAAAGGATGGAATTTTTTCCGAATTCAGAGTTAAACACAGATTAATGTGGAGCACTTTCAGCGTTCCGCATTAAGTTAATTTTTTAAGCGTTAACAAACACACTCTAAGTCTGCATCCATTGAAGATTGGCACATTAAAAACACAACGTTCAAGATTTACGCATTAAAAACTCAGCAAACGCACTACTCATATGCTAATCTGCAAATGGAACATCATGCGTCCATACAAAATCACATAGAACAAAGATTCCAATGGCATGGGGAGATAGCTAGCCTTGTACCTAAATAACAATAAGACATTAAATTATTTGGGTTAAAATATTTCAAAAAAAGTAAGATAAAAAAGAGAGGAGCAAAAAACAGAGGTTATGTTGTTAGATATTTGATCACAAACAATAAATAATGTAAAAGAATAAAAGAGCAAAACCATTGTTTTTTGTCATGATGTTAAATTGATCATAAACTATAAATAATGTAAAATTATATATTATAATATAAAAAAGAAAAGAAAAGAAAACATAAGGGGAAAACCACCATTTCTGACAGTTTCTTCTTGTGTTGATGCAGTCCATTAATCCATATTGTTTCCACTATGAGAAACATGTCTCACATTAAGGCCTAGCCCATCAATTGTATCTAGTAATGGTTAGAAATGGATGACAATTTTTGTAGTTTTCTTTTAAAATGGTCGCTCCACCAAGTCTAAAAAAAGAATTTGTCCCTAGAGTCTTGCCAACAAAAGATTTTTTTTTTTAAAAAAAAACTCATGAATAAAAGTAAAAAGTTTCTCAGCTTTTCTTTCTAATTTTCTTATACTGGCATATGAAGAAACATATTCATAGTGTTGGGTGTTGGGTTATTTCATGGCTTATGCATGTCCAAGATAGCCACACCAAGAGTTGTATACTAAGGTAATGCTTCAGGGAACTTACTGCACTGCTCCAACGAACTAAAGGGTGCGAACTATCTTGATGATGGTGATTGGGTCTGCCCATTGTCTGAACAGAAAATTTTAAAGCCCTAGTATATAGCAATCGTCTCAACAGATGTGAGGATCATATTCTCTGTTTTTTATTTAGTCGAGTTTATTTTTTGTGTTCATTACTACACTTTGCTATTTAACAAGGAGCTATTTGAATGCAAGTATAATTATTAAATTAAAATTTTAATATTACACAATTAAATACAGTTGGTAATAGAAAATAATTATATATATATATATATATATATATATATATATATATATATATATATATATATATATATATATATATATTAATATTTTAATATTACATAGTTAAACATTAACAAGGAGCTATTTTATTATTATTATTATTATTATTATTATTTTTTCTGTTAGCTTCCATTGTCAGTTCACACTTCACGGTTAGCCACCCCCATTAGAGAATCGATACCAAGACCTCAATGTTGAAATGAGGTATCTTTCACTCAGTCTACCACTTGAACTAATGCAAGTATAATTATTAAATTAAAATTTTAATATTACATAATTAAACATGGCTGATAAATAGAAAGTAATTATAAAAGTTTTTAACTAATTCAAATTTTGATTCAGTATACATTTTTCACTTAAAATATTAAAGCATACAATTTTTTTATTATTTAATTGGTTATATACGAATTTTTTATTTTTTATTTAACTGGTTATTCCTTTCATCCCTATTTGTCCCATTCTAGCCACTTAATATATGGTTAAGCTCACGACATCAAAGTATATTTTAAGAAGAATGCATACTCAAAGGTAAGCCTCACATGATGGAAAACCAAGTATAACCATTTTTGTCTCTATGCACAACCAACACCCTGTGCCTCGATTAAAGCCTCTCAACCATTGTTGTCTCTATACACGACCAACACCCTGTGCCTCAATTAAAGCCTCTCTGTCTCTCTCCCTCCCTCCACACTATAAAAAAGTTTCCCTCTGCATCAGATCAAGTTTCTTTTAAGAGGGATGACCAATCAAAAGTGGGACAGCATAATAGATAGTCTTGATCAAGGGTAGAACCTCCTCTGGTATAATTAATATATATGGTTTGTCCAATTTATTAGCCATTGATTAGAGGGTTAAGATTATCATATCAAAATGTTTGTTGATGAGGAGTGGAGGAATGGACAATAAAACATGGTGGATACCGGTTCTTATAACCACTGAGGGATTATTAGAATAATCCAATCAAAGTGATTTTAAGAATAAATCAACAATCAAATGTGGGTTCCACATGAAGTATAGTCCACATCATTTATCTAGCCTTTCGTAAATTATAATTAATATAGACCATCCATTTTTCTCAACACTAATTAAATGGTTAGTAACACCATGTTAAAGAAAATTATATGAGGAATGAGCAATCAAAGGTGGGTCTCACTTTAGATTGATCATCAACTATAAATAATGTGAAATTATATATTAAATGACAGATTTATGGACATTTCCTAGTTGTTGTTTTCTAGACATTCTTTCAATTCCAAAATAACAAATTATTTATCCAAACATGCTTAAAAAAATGATTTAGATAAACAAATTCATTTAACTAAAATGAGTCAAAATTTTGTATATAACAAAACTATTATTTTTTATTCTAATCTTTTTTCAAATCCATGTCAACCTTTTAATTAAATCTAAATAACCCAAATATTTGGAATAATAACTAGATTGAATTTTTCAATGGTTGGGTGTACATGTAATTTGTACGGACCAAGTTCAGTCGCATAATTCCTCTTGGGAAATATGGGAACACAAGGGAATCCAATATGTAAATATCAAGCCACTCTATGTGGCCATCAATCGATGGAAAGGATCTCTTTCTTTTTTAAGAAAAAGAGAATTTTATTTATGAACCACAGACAGCCTAGATTCGGGTGAAACCCCACAAAAAAACAGAGATTCGCCTATCATATGAGACCATATATAAAGCCTAAACTAGATCCAAAAGAAAGAAAAAACAGTTGGCTGAATCTACAATCCTCTGACAATTGATTCTGATAAATGATCATTAGCCTTCTGATGATGGAAAGGATCTCACATAAGACAATGCAGAGTAATATTGATCTCAAAAATAGAGATAAAGCAATGATCTACACAATTGAAGATGTATCGTTTGGACTGCTTCGTGAGCAATTGCAATAATTCAGCGCCTTATGTTTAGACAACCTTAAAATTAATAGCTACTTTTTTCTAATTGTAGGTTTATTAGCATTCTTGATGATTGCAAGTAAAAATTCTATAGCTAGGAGTGTCGAAGGGTTCAGGTGGGTCAACCCCTGACACAAATCATTCACTAATTGGACCACGAATTCTAGCCCAAACTCAACCTATGACTCATTACCTTATATGCTGATCCAACATACTTAAAATCCATCTAGTCCAAGCTTGACCCAACCCAACCTATTTAATTATAATCGGGTCCGGCTCGACCGGCCTGACCCAACATAACAACACTCAGATATGAGATTGTAATATGGGGCTAAACGTGTACCCAACCAAGTCTGATTTGTGAATAAATACAGACATCATGTAAATGTATCTATACTCGTTATCTATTAGTTCCTTTTGGGTTCATGCTCAGTCAGATCTTTTCATCTAGCCTAACCCATTAATAAGTTATATGGGCAGGCCACGTAGGATAGTGTTTGAGCTGAATTCGGCCTGTTTAGGTAAATATGACATTTCTAACTCAAGCCCAAACCACTACTCATTTTGCTTGCCCAAACCTGTATTAGAAGCATGTTGGCCAACATGTTTACTCAACAACTCTTTAACTACCAGAAATAAAATTGTGCACAAGAGAAACAAATTCATTTGGCACATCTTCCTGTAACATTCAAAGATCCCAGATGAATCCTAAGCAACTTGTGGCAAGTGAAGAAAAGATCTGCCATAGAAAAGGTATAAAAAACAAAAAAACAAAAATAAAAAAATTATATAGCATGTCGGGTGTGATGAACAACCACCATTTGTATAGTAGACATCATGTCTTTAAAAAAATAAAATAAATGCAAATCCAGTAAAAAGAATATAGCATAGTTCACTCCTAAGTCCTAACAATGTACATTTCCATGTGGTGCCTTTATTTTTCTACCAAGACAACAACCAAGATATATGGTAGACATACATAAAAAATGTCTTCAAAGCAGGATTAGTCAATGGATCAACGAGTTCACTGGTTTGGTCAAACCAGACCATACAAGATCACCAAAAAAGAAGTTTGCATGGACCAGTAGGGATAAACTAAGATCATTATGCCTGAAAAAAAAAAGGTGCTGAAATTTTCACTATAATCAGAGATCATATCTAATTCAACTGAATTAGGGACCAAATGGTATATACACTTTCAGGTTCTCTTGATTAACAGAAAAAAAACTAGATCTAGACAAACAATAAAGCCTCACAAGAAACGGTAGACCTATCCACTCCAAGCTCATCGACAGTCCTGCAGAAAGCAACGTAATGAGAAACAGGGATTAGAATAGGACTGATCGAAATTTCACACTTGGATGAGAAAAGATCTAAAAGCAACTGTTACTCTGTTAGAAATATCAAAGGGCTAGACCTGGAACAAGAAAAATCTAGTTTTCAAATGTGGCAGGCGGACAAGCCTGACCAGTTCAAAATGTGGGCCTAAACCAACCCCAGGCATGACCCTTTGACAGCCCTAACAACCATTTTTTCTTTTTTCTTTTTTCTTTGAAAGGGTGGTTGCTTCTGATTGGTCTATCCTCACAAGAATTATGACAAGTTCATACACCAATATATTCCAGACCAACTATGTAGTCACACATGCCAAAGTTGCAACTGTGTGGAATCCAAGGGGTGTCCATCTTCTGGGCACCATAGCATATTCCCAACAATCAAGCTGGCGCTTTCAACAGGTAAGCTGAATGTGAACAAAAATTAGGAGCTGCAGGAAGTTGGCTAGTGGCCCACATTCAGCATATAAATAGGGACCATGTGATGGATGGACCTGCATGATTGTCTATCCAGGGCTCATACATGACCACCTGCGAGACAGCTTGAATGATGTTGACTCAGCAAAAGTCATCATCTTGTAGTTACATGAAATACCATAATTTCTTATGAAGAGCACAGAGATTCATATATAGCCTTTAGTGATCTGTTCTTGCAGCTCTACAAACTCCCAGGCATCATCGGCCGAATACTCCCCAATTGAATCCCTCCGTAGAGCAGTCAAATGAGCACAACTGCCAAGAGCCTTTCCAAAATCTGCACAAAGGGATCGAATATATGTCCCTTTTGAGCAAGTAACTCGGAAAATCAAATTTTGTCTGTCGTCTAAGCTTCGTTCAATATTGAACTGATAAATTGAAATGCGTCGTGGTGAAAGCTCAACCATTTCTCCTCTCCTTGCTTTCTCATACATCTTTTCACCTCCTACCTTGATGGCAGAAAACATTGGAGGAACTTGCCATATCTCCCCACAAAACGATGCAACAGTCTTTTTGATATCATCATCTTTGATGTGCTCCCATGGCTCACGTAGGATGACCGGTGAATCAGCATCCCAAGTCGATGTAGCTTCCCCCAATCGGAAAACTCCACTATAACCCTTGATCATGCCCTGAAATCTTTCCACCATCTTAGTAGCTTTACCAACACAAACGATCAATAAACCAGTTGCCATAGGGTCAAGGGTACCAGCATGCCCAACCTTTTTCACTTTGACCAAGCGTCGTAGCTTTCCACAAACAGTAAATGAAGTCCACCCTTTGGGTTTGTTCACCATCAGCACAGTCCCGTGAGGACCATCCCATCTTGGAGGAAGTCCTGTCTTTTTGGTCACTATATAAGGCTCCCCAGTTGAAACCTCACCAACATTGGGTACTTTCTTCAAACACTTGAAGAACTCCTCCACCTTCTTCTCTGAAACATCCAACTTCTTCGACGAACCTGTCTCTCCTGCACCTTTCTCCTCCTCAAAGAACACCAGCCCTTGATCAACTGCCCCGCCACCAACCTTCCCCTCCTCCTTTGTTCCTCCAGACCTGCTCGATCTCTTCACCTTGGCTGGCTCTTCGGCAAAGGCCCTGTCGAGGCACTGGTCAGGGAAATACTTCTTTTCCAGCTGGTACACCATCCTATAATGCTTCTCCTTCTCCCACGGGAACGCAAACATGTCATAGAAGTAGAGCTCCTCTTCGCGAGCATGCAGCGTCGGAAGCTCAACAATCTCAGGCTTCAACTCGATGTACTTGTCCTCACCTGGGCGGTTGTCTTCATCATCATCCGAACCGTACATCCGTTTTCGCCTCTTCAGGTAGTACTTTCTCTTCGATTTGTCCATTTGTTCAGAATCTGAGGCAGAATTGGAAATAGGGGCATCGGAATCTGAATTGGGGTTTTCAGGTTCGGGTTCTCGGCGATGGGAAGCGGAGAGAGAGGACCGCGCAGGGCGGGAATTGATGAGTTCGTATTGGAGTGGGTAAGGAGTGGTGGAAGAGGAGAAGAATAGAGATGGTATTG
This sequence comes from Magnolia kwangsiensis, assembly GCA_037074715.1. Taxonomy (NCBI): domain Eukaryota; kingdom Viridiplantae; phylum Streptophyta; class Magnoliopsida; order Magnoliales; family Magnoliaceae; genus Magnolia; species Magnolia kwangsiensis. The sequence goes on along the minus strand of CM073578.1, from coordinate 6,201,906 downwards.
GAGAGGTTCTCTTGAGGAAGAGATTTAGTTTGGCAGATGAGAGGAAGGTTGAAAATGCCATTCTTGTTTTTGGGATTGATGAGAGGAGGATGAACTGGGTTTGGAGCTGCTGCTGCTGTTATGGCTGTTTTGAAATTTTTACACGGGCGACTAACTGGATTCCTGGTGCTGGTGTGGGATTAGCCTCACTAGGTGGTGTTATCCAATACTCTGGCAGAGGATGGTCGATACGCAAGTACTCAAAAATTATACGCGGCTCTTATGGATTAGGTGGGATAGGAGGTACGCAACTGCATCATCCGGATGTGAATTCCATCAGGTGTTTTTGGAAACAATGGAAAGTGTTGATGCAGTTTTCCGGTAGACAAGACCTGCACAGACCAGCCCTAAAAACCATGATCACAAGCAAGCAGTGTACAGAAAGTAGCACTCATCTTGGAAAATCAGTCTTTCAAATGTCAATACTTAGCCAGCCTAATGAAAAATTCACCAATTACACAAAAATATCAGCTTAACATAAAATAAACCATCTTTTATAGCAACAAACTAATTGAAAAATAAATGAAGTTATAAGCTACAAGGTTGGTTGAGAGGAAGAGGACCCAATACAAAGTGATGATCACATCACATCATCCTGAGCAAGGAAATCAACAAATCTCATCTGTCTGTTTCAATACATATGAAGAAGAGATGCAGACCTATAGAGAGAAAAAGAGAGAAATTTGAAATATGAAAAGTACATTGAGCCATTTCATCAAACAGTTAGCATGCATGAAATCTGAAAGAGAGAAAAAGAGACACAAAGAGAGGAAGAGATCAAACCTATGAAGAGTAGCCTCGGATTCCTTCGGTTTTAAGAGATGCCTCAAAAATATGAAAAAAGCTGGCGTGTGTTTCTTCGGGTAGGAGCTTCACCGCGGCTGCAATGGAGGTCCGAGCAAAACGATGATGTGAGGGAGATAGAAGAGACGACGGAGATGCATTGGAGAGAGGGATGATAATGAGAGAGACGGAGCAGATATCTGGAGAGAGAGGGTTAGGGAGGAAAATGAGAGAGATGGAGCAGAGATCGGGAGAGAGATGGCGAAAGAGAGGGATTTTTTGGGCGCGGCGCAGCTCTGTTTTGAGGGCGCGCCGCATCGATGGGATAAGACGGACCATGGACGGTCCTATCAGGGGCTCTGTGGGGCCTAACACGATGTATTTGATTTATCCATTCCATCCATTAATTTTCATAAATACTTTTAGTTCATGATACCAAAATTAAAATATATTTAAGTCCCAAGTGGACCACACCAAAGAGAGCGCATGTGATTTAATCTCCATATTTCCTAATTTTCATAAATACTTTTAGTTCATGATACCAAAATTAAAATATATTTAAGTCCCAATTGGACCACACCAAAGGGAGCGCATGTGATTTAATCTCCATATTTCCTAGCGTGTGATCCACTTGAGGCTTAGATCTATCTGATTTTTGGTTTCATGCATTAAAATAATATTTAAAAATATATGGACGGCTTAGATATAAGGCCCTATAGAGCCTCTTACACCACTGTGCATTAAAACCTATTTAGTAAATATATGTACAGTTTATATTCATAGCAATAAGCTAAAATGATCCGCAGCCTTTTATCAATATTTTGGTTCCTTAACCATCGCCAATTAATCAACAGGCTAATCTGATCTAGTGCCATAGAAACTGTATTCTACTCAAGTTATCTTATAAAATTTACAAATGTAAACCCAAGTAACAAACCAATTTAATACAATATGAAAGATCAAAAGAAAATTAAAAATATATATTAATATTATGGCCATAGTAAAATAAATAAATTGTCAAAATAAATTGTGTTAGTTAAAAGTATGACCTGTGTTAATAGTTTTTATGTATACCATTTTTGGTTGACTCCAATATCTGTCTGTCTAAACAAAATACTTGCATAGATTCTTTGAGATAATATATAACATTACCAACATAACAATCTAATAAAATATAATTCATCTGAATTTGAAAAACCAAAATATAATCTCAAACAACTCTTTAATTAACTACTATCATTTCTTATGTGTATGGATGCACCAAAAGTAAGACCTATTTAAGTTGCTAGATCATGTAAATTTCATGATCCATGTAACTTGTGTGAAAGGCTGTACAGGGCTGATTGGTATAACAGTACAAGATCCAACATGACACACCTGTATGAGATATGGGCCTTGCATTAAGAAGATTACCTATTGCTAGCATGCCCTGAATAAAAGCAGGCTAGTCCAATGCCACCTCCAGCCCCCCCTCAGCTCGATTTCTGTCCCAGAATCTCCAACCCCACAACCACCTCTGACTGATCCCTATTCTATCATCCTGGCTGATGTCCCCTCCTTACATCACATCCCTAACATATCCTCAGGAAGAGCTCGATTGCAGCAGCTTACGATTCATCCTATCCTCCCAGTAGATGTCACAGCTTAAATCATCAAGACCAAAATTAAAAGGATGGAAGACATGGAAAGATAGAGCTGGCAGGAACTCCCCCAAGTACGAGAGAGGTTCCATACGGGACAGAGTCAGATTTAGCTACAGATGGAGAAGTCAGGATTGAAGATTCGGCTTCTGATCCAGATTTCCCACCATTGGGACTTGATTTGTGGGTTGATATCAGGTGTCCACAGGAAAACCATCTTTCCCAGATCATCCAAATTCCATCTGATCCCCTCACTACTTCCTTCCATACTGAGACGGTTCGCAGGCAAAGAGGGAAACACTCTATCAGGAGTTTACGATTAGCTAAATTCCGTAGAAGGGCCAACCAGGAGGGATGGTCATCAAGATGTCTAGCATCCTCTGCTGGAACATGAGAGGCTTAGGAAATACGCCGACCATTAGGCACCTCAGAAGTTTAGTTACTTCAAGAGCCTATGATCAGTCAGTCCAGAAGAGCTACTATGGCAGCAAAGTTGGAATTTCAACATTCAATAGCAGAAACTGAGGTGGAAGGTAAGATTTGGATTCTCTACAACCAACCTTACCATATATCCACCATAGCAGCTTCAAAGAAATGTGTTACCCTCCAAGTTTCAGCATATCACAACACTCGGGTTATCTACATCACTGTCATTTATGCGTCCTGCCGATCGTCTGAAAGAATCGAGCTCTGGGAAGATATTAGAGCCATTTCTAAACTGGTGGCCGGTCCGTGGCTAGTTTGTGGGGACTTTAACGATACTACCATCTTCGATGAAAGAATTGGAAGAACTTCGATTGACAGCTCGAGCATGGAGGCATTCTGGGATGCTATTCATGATGCAGGGCTGTTGGATGTGGGCTTTATGGGCTCCAAATTCACTTGGTGTAACAACAGGGCAGGCCAAAGTCATTGTTGGGCGAGACTAGACAGAATGTTATTTAACATGGAGTGGATGCAATCATTCCCTCGCAGTCAAGTGGAACACTTGAACCGTGTGCATTCTGATCATTATCCTCTGCTGCTGAACCTTGAGCATGAATGGAGCAACTGCCTAAGACAGTTCAGATTCCAGAGCATGTGGACTTTGCACAACAAATCTCTGAGGTTGTTAGAGCTTCATGGGACCAAGAGCTGCGGGCTTCTCCGATGATTGAGTTCTACCTTAAATTGAAGAAGCTCAAAATAGCCCTCAAGACTTGGAACGCCACTGTATTTGGCAATGTCTTCCAGAAGGTGAAAAGCCGAGGATGAAGTGGCTATCGCAGAGGCTAGGCTACAACAAACCAGATTGGACGTGGATAATGAGAGACTTAATGAGGCACTAGCTTCCCTAAAATCAGCCCAGCTGCAGGAAGAAGTGTTCTGGAAGCAGAAATCAAGGATTTCCTGGCTCAAAGAAGGAAATCGCAACACCAAGTTCTTCCACAACTCTGTCATGGAGAAGAGAAGGAACTCCACCATTAGAACCATCACCCTTTCTTCTGGTGTCACTACTAACTCTACCACCGAAATTGGCGAAGAGGCAGCGGAATTCTTCCATGGTCAGATAAAACTAAGGAAGAGAGAGAGAGAGAGAGAGAGAGAGAGAGAGAGAGAGAGAGAGAGAGAGAGAGAGAGAGAGAGAGAGAGAAGGTTGGGAGAAAACTTGCTAATTGTTATTATTCATCCCTATGTATACACGTATATATAAAAGATTACACATGAAAGAATCCTTGATTGTAGTCCTTGATTGATTGGAGAATCCTTGATTCTAGTCCTTGATTGATTGGAGAATCCTTGATTGCAGTATTGAAGATACACTTTAATATGGTCTCTTCAAATCTGATTCGACCAATGAGGATGACAACCTCCTTGATACCATCCCCTGCTTAGTGAATGAGCAAATGAATCAAGAACTGCTTCGGTGTCTAAGCCTGGAGGAAATTAAGGAAGTCATCTCCACGATTCCTCCACATAGTGCTCCGGGCCCGGATGGCTTTTCAGGGCTTGCGGTGATAGATTTCTTCAAGGGTGGCACGATGCCTAGAGCCTTCTGATATACCTCTATATTCCTTCTGCCCAAAAAGAATAACGTATCCCACTTGGAAGAATATCGTCCGATTAGCTTGTGTAAGTGCATTCAGAAGATTATTTCCAAAGTCATAGCTAGCAGAGTAGCCAAGATCCTCCCTCTGATCATATCAGAAGAACAAGGAGCCTTTGTCAAAGGCAGATCCATATCAGAAAACATAGCCATAGCGTCGGAAATGCCGAACAAAATCGATAAAAAAAGTGCATGGAGGCAACATCATCATTGAGATGGATATGGAGAAAGCTAATGACAGCATGAAATGGTCCTTTATTCTCCGAGTTCTCCCCAAGTTTGGATTCGACGCAAACTGGATTCAAATGGCCCAACGGTGCTGGACAGAGTGCTGGTTTGCTGGTTTTCTGTTCTGATTAATGGCAGACCTTTTGGATTCTTTCAATCCTATAGAGGTTTAAGTCAAGGAGATCCCCTGTCTCCAGCTATTTTCATTATGGCCGCGGAAGTTCTAAGCAGGGTTATCATCTCAAGAACTTGTCAGCCCTATAAACTCCCCAGAAATTGCCCGATCATTTCACACCTTTTATATGTTGACGACACCATTGTCTTTTTGAATGGCTGGGCATCCTCAATCCAGTGCCTATTGAAGTTCATCAATGCCTACGATAGGGAGTCAAGTCAAAAAGTAAATTGGCCCAAGAGTCAGTTCATTCTCCCAGAGAAAACCACTGCGCGCAAGGCCCGCCAAATCTATCAAATCTTAAGTTTCAAGCAAGCATTCCTACTAACATAGGCCAGTTTGTTAAACCTGAAGTCTAAAGCCTATATCTGAAATCTGAAGCTGAATTTGAAATCTGAAGCCTAAATCTGAAGTCTGAAGTCAAAAAACTTGTTAGGTAATTATGGTTGAAGTCTGAAAATTAAGTAATGAATTTTAAATCCGTTTATTAACAAACATTTGAAATGTCCCAAATATGTTAATTTGACACATTTCCTATTTCCTGTTTGAAAAAAATAAACATGAAGTGGTACTACACCAGATTTTCCCCACCAACTTTAACCTCCTCTAAACCTACAACTCAGAGCTCAACGGGCCTAGAAAATTACAGTGGGATAATGATTTTCACCTTTAAAAAATTTGCAGGGCCCATTATAACATTATTTTCCATCTAATCTATTCATAAGATAAAAAATACCGGGATAAAGAGGAAAAATAAAAAATAAATTTCATATTGATCTGAAACTTCTGACCTCAACAGAGTTACAATAGTAGACGTTGAATCCTCCACTACTTTTTGCAGTGTGGTTCACTTTATGTTTAGATCTATCTTATTTTTCGGCTCAAGCCTTACGACGAGCTAGCAAAGTAGATGGACGGTTTGGATATAATAAATACGTCATATGGGACCCACATAACTTACTGACGTCAACACACCAGCCAATCCGCTCCCCAATCATATCCCCGCCGAACGCGGATTTCCTAGGAAGTTCCTGCACTGGGAATCTAGGTGGGGCCACTGTGATGTTTGTGAAAAATCCTTCTTGTTCATCTTTTTGTGAGTTTATTTTAGGACATATTGCTAAAAATAATCTGTATCCAAAGCTCAAGTGAGCTGAAAACGTGATAATTAAACATCAATAGTTGAAATATTCGTGGGGCCACAGAAGTTTTGATTCATACTAATATTTTATTTATTTTTCAGTTTATCTCAATAGAAATGAAGTTATTAACGGTATGGATGGCATCTAAACATCACTGTTGAACCCATGAAGGTTTCAATGGCAAGAATTTTCCTAACCACATTTCCTTTTAGTACGGCTCACTTTAGCTTTGGATACAGTTCATTTTTGACAACATGTCCCAAAATGAACTCAGAAAACGGATGGACAGGGAGGATTTCGCACAAACATAATAGTGGGCCCCACCTAAGTTCCCAGCGCAGGAACTTACCGCGGAAGGCTTTCTCAGGAAATTTGCGTTCATCCCTGCCCATCCGCTTCAAATGTGGATTGCATCCTACCCAGCCCGGACGGATTTCCGTCAGGGCTCTATGGGGCCCACCATGATGTAAGTGTTTTATCTAAGCCATTTATCATTTTTCTTATATTATTTTAATATATGATCCTAAAGAATAAGTAGGTCCATAGCTTCAATGAACTACACCAAAGGATGCTGCAGTGATAATGACATCCATTGTTGAAACCTTTCTAAGGGTCTGTGTGATGTTTTTTTTTACCATCCAACCTATTCATTAGGTCATGTAGACGTGTATGAAGTGAAAACACAAATATCAGCTTATCCGAAACTTCTCCATCTCCCAAGAAGTTTTTAATGGTGCCCGTTCAATCCCCACCTTGTGGTCCAATTAATCCGTGGACCTGCCTCTTTTTTTGGCTCACACCTTAAATGATATGAAAAAGTTGATGGACATTGTGGATCAAACACATAAATCATGGTGGGGCATAAAGAAGTTTTAAATGTTAAAAGTTGGTTTTATATTGTGTAAACAATTCTAAGAGAAAAAAGTTTCCATAGGAAAAGGGGTAATTTTGGAAACAAAAATTCTTGTTTAATAAAAAATTTACTGAGCGCATTTCGCGTTCACCATTAAGCCAGAGTCCTATCGCGGAAATAATCTAGTGAAAAAACACTTAGTGCTTTCCTTCTTCCATGTTAATAACACATTAACAAACACCATAAAACACGAAATATTTTCCCAATTCCGCATTAAGTGAAATAAATCAGGGTTAAGTGAAATATTGATAATGCGTACTACTTTCATGTATTATATATCCACACCAACCCACCTTTTGATAAGGTCACTGAGTCTTATATTAATGAAAAAAAAAAGTTGATCCAAAACTTTGTGGCTCACAAGAAGATTTCAATGGCCAATTACCACAATTTACTATGTTTTTGTCGACTTGTTTATTTTTTGAGCACATGCCCTAAAATGATCTAGAAAAATGGATGGATGATGCGGATATACAATATGTGTATTAAGATGGCCCCACAGTCTAGGCAGCAGGAGCAGATGGAGCAGGTTGAGTGTTACGGGGTAACACCTTAGCCATGTGTTATATATCCACACCGTTTGTCCAACCCATTTCAGGACATGTTACAAGAAAAGTTGGACCATACCAAATAAAATAGTAGTGATTGAACACAAGCTTCACCAGGCACACGGTGAGAAAATACGTAATGTTATTTTCCACCCAAATGTTTAATAAGTTCAAACAGGCCTATATGAAGTGACGATACAAAATGATCAGCTTATCCAGTGGTGTGATTCAATAGAGATTTGTATCAGCTAAATTTTTTTGAATAACATTCTAGCATGAGATAAAAACAAAATGGACAGATGACAAGAATATGCAACAAATTCATCATACACAATGAGGGTAACACCTGCTAATTTGTTATTCAGGTAACAACTAATCCTTTGATCAAACAACATGGTGTTGGTGTTAGTGAGACTGGGGCTGCACCTAATCCAGTACATCTTTATGTGAGTTCATCTTATAGTATTCTATTAACTTCATCTCATTAGTATTCTCTTCCCTTGGCATCCCTCGACTCATTTAATAACAGGATGATATGATGATATTCCCTAATGAATAAGTGATACTTAACTATATATAGAAGAATTTATTACCACTGGTTTTTACAACACTGAAATATTAATCACATAGAAAAATTCAATTCTACTAAATATGAATCAAAGATGTCCCACTTATGGGAAATTAACTTTAGAATAAAACTAATAATAATACAATATTAAAAATGAAAACATTAATATAATGATCACATAATAAATAAATATATTAAATAACATGCCGAAATAATTTTTTTGATTTTAAAATATAACATAAATATTGCTTTTAGAGCTGTACATGAGCAGAGTAAGCTCGGTTACTCGCTCGACTCAACTCGGAATTACTCGACTCAACTCGACTCGGCATGAGTTTGAGCCGAGCATGAGCATGAGTTTGATACTTGTTTTGATTATGAGTAGAGTACGAGTTGGGCAGTACTCGACTCGATACTCGACTCGTGTGCTCGACTCGTACTTGACTCGGTACTCGATTCGTACTATGTGGTGTTGATTTATTATTATTAATTTTTTGTATAAATTGTTAATATATTTCAGAAATTGATATCATATATTGCTAATATATATCAGAAATTGTTAATATATGTTAATATAGCTAATAAATATTAATATAGAAATTGTTAATATGTTAATATAGCTAATATATGTTAAAATTGTTAATATATGTTAATACAACTAATATATATTAAATTTGTTGCTTGAAAACCTTGCTCGAATTGGGCTCAAATTCGAACTCGGACTCGATTTGGCTCAATTTCTGCTCATACTCTGCTCGTACTCGGATGAGTAGAGCACGAGCAGGGAATTCATGCTCGATGCCTGAGTAGAGACGAGTACAAGTAGGACTCGGGCAGTGCAAGCCGAGCATGAGCTGGGCAATGCTCGCCTTGGCTCGACTTGTGTACAGCTCTAATTTCTTTTATATATATCATTTTTAGTTGACTCCAATATCTTAGTTATTTGGAAAAGAATACTTGCATAAATTCATTAAAATAATATTGTTACCAACATAACAATCAAATAGAATATAATTCATCTAAATTCAAAAGAATAAAGTAGACCTTTTTAAGTTGGTAGACCATATAAGTATCATGATCTGTGTTAAGCTGTATAAATGGCTGTAGAGGGATGATCGGCATCACAGCGCATGACCCAACATGACGGTATGAGATGTGGGCCATGCATTAAGGGTATATATATATATTTCATGCCCTATGCAAAATTAGGCCATTCTGCTCATTAGGTGTTCCGCAAATATACATGTACATGAGTTGCTTGCACCATTTACATGGAGTCCACTTAAATGCTATGACAAACCCATTTGTCCATCAGTTTCTTAAGCTTATATTAGTACATGATCTTAAAATTGAGCTAGATACAAAACTCTAGTGTATAGAAAAAAGTGGAGACAAAACACACACTATCAAAACCTCCACGGGATCACAAAAGTTTTGGATTAGGCTAATATTTGTGTTTTAGATATCCCAAATATAACGACCTCATGAATGGTTTTCATGGCAAATAAATATTATGGTGGGCCCAGGACTGTTTCAATGGTGGGCATTTTCATCTCCACTGTTTCCTTTAGTTTGGTCCATTTAAGTTTTGGATCTGGCATATTTTGGCATATACATATATATATATATATATATATATATATATATATATATATATATATATATATATATATATACACACACACACATATAATTATATAGGAAATAGAGCGTACCTTTGAGTACTTTTCTGGGAGACTAGTTCACTTTGGGTGTCCTCGCTGCATGGTCTTTTTTGGATGGTTAGTTCTCCTTAGGACGTACCTTTAAGTACTTTTCTGAGTGGCTAGTTCTCATTGGGCGACCTCTTTGCCAGCTGGATGTGTATCCTCAGGTCTGTGAGCATGTACATGCATCTATGCATTTAAACAAGATTATCTTGTGTAATTTATTTAATGAATGCGTATCTGATAAACCTTACCATGATAATCATTGTATAATATTTGTTATACACTATCTCTGATAACCATGCTCAATTATCTTGATGATACGATAAATCTTGGGGGTTATACCTCACTGGGATAGCCATTAATGCTATCAAACCATACTCAGTGTGCAGGAGACGCAGATGACGCACATGCTGACATTCATATAGAATAGGAGGAGCCAAATGCTCATACGACTCTCTATTTTTAACTTTATTTGTATTAAATTTATATTGTTGTGTTTTATAAAATGTTAAGACATTGGTTTATTTAAGTTCTCGGGTAACCACTTAAAATTTTGGCTATGTATATTTGGACTCCCTCTTATACTTGATTTGTTTCTATTCTGTTAGTTTACTAACTCTGGTAAGAAAGAAAAAAAAATGTACGTGATATTTAAGTCACTATTAAAGGTCAACGCCTGGGTTTTTGAAAAACGAGTAGTGTACTCGGGTTCAGGGAACCGGGGTGTTACACCTAGTGACTTCTCTATTGCTCAGTTCCGGTTTCTGGAGTGACTACTTGTCATCCATGGGCGCTGGTGCTATAAGAGGATTACCCAAATGGTAAGAACTACAGAATCCTTTCTTTCTCTGCTTTCACTCAACACAAAATTGTATATTTATATGGGTTGCATGGCTAATTCGTACTCGTGGAAACTACATTGCATTCAGATTTGCTATTTCTTTTATAAGAATATTTTATTTTGCAGTTTAAACTTAATACTTGACTTTTTTGAGTTCTTTGCCGGACTCACCTTGTTAATACATTGTTCTCATTTTCGTGAGGGTTTTTGTTCTTTATATTACAAGTGATCAAAGGTAAAGTTGAGGATGTTGAATTGCCTGAGAAAGTAGACATTCTGATTTCTGGGGTTATATGATTCAGAAGGGTGTTGTAGGGACCACAGATCCATTGCCAAATTATCAGATCTGAGGCAACATGATTGTAGGAAATGAGATCTGGATCTGTACATAACAGATCTGTGCACCCCTCTTTTGTTGGAAATCATGCCTATGTATTCTCATTTATAGCATTTTTTGTTATCTTTGTTTGAATAACTCTGTTTAACATCTTCAAAACTTCTTTTTGGTGTACATTACTTCTTTTGACAGGCATCAAATGAGAAAGGTCAGGGTGGTACAAATGAGGTCATGAGTGCCCAATAGGCAGAGGACTTGAAAACAAAGGAAAAGAGATGGAGGGAGCGTGAGGTAATTTCATTTTTTTTTCTCCTGCTCTTGCAATTATTTTTTTGTCTGTTTTAAGTTACTATAAGCATATGGGTCTTGGATATTCTTTGCTAATTCCCATTAAACAAAAACATATGCCACGAAAGAATGATTGGAAGTAGCTTGGGAGATGTTGGAAGATGAAGGTCAAACTGGCAATTCAGAGCAGGTCTGTTCAAATGTCTGCATGCATTTGTATAAATACAGAAACATGATACACATTGGCAATTCAGAGCAGGTCTGTTCAAATGTCCACGCATTTGTATAAATACAGAAACATGATACACATCTGTTGCAATAACTTGTTGGTGATATTACAATGATTTTTTTTTTTTTTAATTGTGTATTTGGCAGGTTTATGATATGAGGTTTGAGTTGAATGAAGTAGAAGCAAGGAACGAAACATACCCATCCACAATATCTTTCCTTACCTTATTAAATGCTCTTATTACAAAAGAAAGGGATGTAAGCAATAGAGGTCGTAGGTATTGAATTAAAGATCTCTTAGAAGATTCTGAGCCTGTATGATATTAAGGATGAGGATATTGATAGTGTTTTTAATCATTCCCACCCTTTGCTCTTTATAATTTTGATGAATAATAGTTTGTTATCTGTTTTCTCAGGAAACCTCTCTTTACAAATATCATGTGGATGAACTTACTTGTTCAGGCAAGTGTCCTTTTTTTTTTTTGGCTTCAATGAAACTTAAATTAACCATTTTAGAAAGAGAAAGGCCATACATTCCATGTAGCCATGAATAAAATCATTATTTATACTCTTTGTCATTCTATCATTGCTTCAACACTATATCAATTCGAATGGTCAGTTAAAAAACTACCGGGCCACAGTGGAGCAAAGGTTAATCAACCCCAACTTTCTTTTTTCTTTTTTTTTTTTTTTCACTTTTTCCTTTTTCCTTTTTCCTATTGTGCATAAGAGACCCTGCAACTTGATCCAGACAGCCATTGGTGTTAACAATGAAAGGGTGAGGAATACAATAAAACCAGCCTCTCAATGGAACAGAAGGATGCTTCGGATCAGAGAGATTGATGGACAGATCATTTCTACAGCATACAACAAGCAACCATCAATCATCAGAAGTAAGGTAAAATTTTACAGTTGAAAAGTATTTGTACAAATACCTTGAGAATCATTGCAGCCCACCTTGCATCAAAAGGAAATGTAGAAATATTGTCCCTTTTGAGTGATGCACTATGACTGAAGTAGGTGCTTGAATTGGTAACGGTCAGCTCCAAGTTCTATTAGAGCTGAATCCAACTCGGGCACAATCTTAGCCAGCATAAGCTTGAAACCAACTAAGTTTGAGTTCTCACTGCTCTTTTCATTTCTGCAAGCATCTTTTGTGAGAGAACCAACTAAACAACCTTCCATATACGCGTCGCATGCTTTGAGTATGTAATAGCTACGCCTTTGGAAATGCTGCTTGACAAGATCTTCAAAATGCATGGGAGGCCTTCGGAGAAGATACAACATTGACTTGCAATTTAGAAGGAAAGTGTTCTAATTGTAGGATAAAGAATTCTTCTCTCCCTCGGCTGTCCCAACCTGCTTATCGTATCTGGCCTCATTGAAATATGGCTTAGAGTTGAGTACCAAACCCTGTAGTGAAACTAGGACTTGAAGGATGCTTGCAGACGATGGGTCCTAAACTTCATTTCCTTTGCCAGTCCATGTATTTAAAAAGCTAAGGCACACCTTCCCATCTTCGTATAAATCTGGGTTTAACCGCAAACCACCAGAATGATAGTATGCTGACAGTGGAACTTGAGGGTATCCTGGTGGAAGGTGAAAATCAAAGAAGAAAAGACCCTATCTTGGTAACGCGTTCGATATGAAAACCTCAGATAATTAAATGATTGTAATTATATGGAGATTGATTGAAACTGAAACTCCTGTTCTTAATTATGTTGTAGGCAAACCATGAGATTATTAGGATGGATATATTTCTCTCTCTTGTTCAACTTCTACAAGAAACAACAATGGGCAGCATCAGTTTTGGTGGTCAGCCGACTGCTGCTCCGGATGGTGTTCCAGTATTTTCCAACTATCAGAAATCTCCCATGCCACTCCCAATCAGCTTAGCAGACAGAATGCAGTAATTTTGGCATGTGGGTCTGGTCTGGAATTATTGTGAGTAGGCAACTCATGAGCACCTAAAATGACTGGTATTCCAAATTCTGAACTCAACCTGCTGTAGTCAGCATTTTGGATATTGTAAGTTCTTTATAACAGACTGGGAATGTACATGAATGTTCTTATTACATATTTTCCCTTGAGCATCAAGTAGCCCTGTTCCTTTTCTAGTTAATGATGGATCATTTTCCTTGTAGTCTTAAGGTGGATAAATTGACCTCTCTATGTTACCTTTTTACTGATGGTGAAATATCTTACAGGTTGTTAAAGAGAACCAGAAGCTTCACAAAGGCTCCAGGGAAATTGAAGCTGATGAATCTTCTTCTTCGGCTGACAGGAATATCTTTCCCAGAGATGTCCTCTGGGTCACAGACACAGAGATCTATGAAAATCGTGATATAGCTGGTAATTAAGCATCACTGCACTATCCAGCCTACTTGGGAAGATCCAGACCAGTTCTTATATTAAGATGCAGACTACTCGGTGTTTACTCCCATTTGACAATCGAAATTTACATGGGTTGGTTATGACGTCATGCTGGACAGCATAATGATTTTGGAGAGAGCTTGGGGATTGAGAAATAAACAAAAAGAAGCAGTCACTGATGAAATAGATAACAATGAAAGCGGAGAAAGCGAGTGTGTGGTAATTGCACGGCCTGAAGGAGGAGAGATGTTTGTGCATGGACATGGATGAAACGAAGGCATGTAAGGATCTTGGATTTGAATTGCAGCATAAATGGACATTGGAGATTCCTTGTAGAATCTGTCTCGACGATTGATACTGATAGTGGTGGGAATTCTCCCATAGCTAATTGAAGGATCTCTAGCCCTGGTCAGCCTCTCTCTCTCTCTCTCTCTCTCTCTCTCTCTCTCTCATAACATTTTCATTATTATTATAGTGTAAATGGTTTGATATGACTTACATGGAATTTGTCGATAATGAAAATGGGACACTCCAAAAATTAAACCCATCCAACCATACTCATTGATAATAATGATAAAAGTTGAAAAAATTATGAATTCAATTGGTGGGTGTCAATGGACAGTTTAAAAATAGACCATGGGCTAAATTCAATGGGTGAAATCATAAGTTATGGTTGTATGATTGATGTGTTTTTTGTGTATGTCCCAATGTGATTGATTTCCCCTTTTGTATCTATTTATAAGAAAATCAAAAATCAAATATGAAAAATATTAGTTTCTAATTGTAATCTTATCCCAATGTACTTAGATCATTACAAAAGAATCCTTTAAGATAACTTTCATATCTCAACAACTTAGAATTTGAGGGATATTAAATTAATTTCTTCTAATTGTCCAAAACTGGAAAAATATTGGAAAATGGAAAACACGATTCAACAAAAGAAGACCAAAAATTCAGTTGCCTTGATCACCCAATGTGGAGGATTTTTGGTGCATGTGTCATCTACAGTAGGTGGGCCCCACCACATCATATTAATTGGACGCCTAGATCATGAGGCCCACCTGTAGAAAACAAAAACTGGAAGCCTACTGTACACATATTCAGCCAGAGCATTGTAAGATACCTCATTAAAATAAGCTATAGATATTTTGGTGAAGGATCTTGAAAAACCATTTCCTTCGTGGAGTGGTTGCCACTTTCGATAAGCACATTGCTTTATTTATTTATTTTTATACATCTATCATTCAGATTTTCAATGTGATCACTGATTAGGGGGACTTTTTATTTATTTATTCATGGAGAGAGCTTTGATACTCTGGCAGTGTGTGATGGTTGATAGGCAGGCGCTTAAAATCACTCAGAAATTGAGTACATAGCATACAACTAATTCAAATCAACCCGTCTAAATTATGTTCCCCAGTCTAGATGTATAATCAATCATTTATTATGATTATTTGATTGTGGACAGTTGATCGGCTGGTAAAAAGTGAAAATTTTGGCATGTTCTTATTTCAACAAATAAATGTCCTGTCCATCCGATATTTTATATGGATGGTCATGTTTCTTAGATTACCTTAACCACGTCCCATGGCAACTGAATTTGATATGCAAGAAAGAATGAGAGCTGCAAGGGTCAAATTCATTTCAAGTCACAGTTCTATGGAGAGTAGTGAGTTGGATTCGTCAAAATCGGAACAGGATGTATCCATCTGTAATGGTAATCAGGTTTCAGAAAGGCGTTAATGAAATGATATGGAAATCAGATGCTTTGGAGCATGATCAGAAATGTGCAGTTTCACATGTCGAAGAGGGTTTGATGAGAAAAGAATCATCTGTGCAGATCACGCAAAGCTTCCCATCACTTAGTTTTGTTGCATCCCTCTCAGCTATGTTTACCTCACACTTAGTTTTGTTGCATCCCTGTCAGCTGTGTTTACCTCACTTCCCATAAAGAATCTAGGTTCCTCATAAGGTAACAATTCATTGCTTCTTGCTTCTTTTTGAAAATGATGCTGTATCTCAATTTTGTAGTAAAATTTCTGAGATTCATTACTTTCTTTCCAGGCATCGATCACTTGTCAGATTTGTCAAAACCCGAGTTTTCTTCTGATGATGGGGATGAAGGCAAGATTTCTTTGGGAGTTTCAGATGCCCTTCATCTCCCTAGTAGCTCAGCAGCGAGAAAGATGTGATATTGGGAGTTCTATGGAAGAATACAACATTGACCCGTACAACAAGCACTTGAAGCTAGCTAATAAGCCACCTAGGATTTTACAATAACATTTCACCTATATATTGTTTGGATGGAATAATACTACGTTTGAATGGGCCCTTTAAAAGTTTATTTATTTATTTATTTTTCCAAATAGAAACTAAAATTTCAATTTGAAAAGTGGGTGATTGACAACAAAAATGCAAGCCATTTGATCAATGGCCACTAAATATGCACAGGTTTATGAGTGGGTTAAAATAAATAATTTAGCCTCAGTTGTTGAGAATTAAGGTTAAAAAGTGAATTTAGCCTCAGTTGATGTCAACAAAGGCTAAATTCATCTTTAGTCTCAGTTTTGCCTCAGTTACCAAAACTGAGACTACGACTTCCATGGCTAAAGGGTTTAGCCTCGGTTGTTGAGAACTGAGGTTAAAAATAGATTTATCTTCAACTGGAGGCAACTGAGCCTAAAATTTGGATTTAGTTTCGGTTGGAAACAAAGGAGGCTAGAATTTTGATTTAGCTTTATTTTGAGACAATTGAAGCTAAAAATGTTTTTTTAGCTTCACTTGAAGAACCGAGGCTATAAAAGCCCTTTTACCCTCGGTTGCTAAAACCGAGGGTAAGCCTTTAGCCACTGAGGTTTCAGCCTCGGTTTGGATAATTGAGGCAAAATTGAGGCTAAAGGCTTTAACCTCAGTTTTTAATATTTTTAGCCACAATTTTGAACTGAGGATAAAGGCATATTTTCTTGTAGCCTGGTCTACCTGATGGATGGGGTGGATTTACATGTAAAACATGGGCCTCACAAAGCTTGGGTGTGTGTTGCATATGATTGTTATTAAACTAGATTTAAGCAAATACAGATATCAGTTAAACCATACCAAAAAAAAATATAGTGGTGATTGAACACCCACCCTTAAAAGCTTCCCCAGTCACATAGTAAGAAAATTCATAATGTTTATTTTCCATCCAACTGTTTAATAAGTTCAAACAGAATGATATGAAGGGACAATATAAAGATTAGATTCATCCAAAACTTTTTTCTTGCTACAGAAAGTTTTTAATGACCAATTATCACTTTTTTCAACGGCGTGATCCATCAGAGAATTGGATCTGCGAATTTTTTGAATAACATTCTAACATGAGATAAAATAAAAAATAAACAGGAGATATGAATATGTAACAAATTCATCACACACGACGATGGTAACACACACTAAGTTGTTACTTAGGTAACACCTAATCCTTTTATCAAACAGCATCGTGTTAGTGTTGGTGAGACTGGGGCTGCACCTAATCTGCTCAATCTCTATGTGAGTTTATCTTATTGGTATTCTATTAGTTTCATCATGTTAGTATTCTCTTCCCCTTGGCACTCAAATCATTTAATAATAGGATGATATGATGTTATTAACATCATAAATAAGTTATAATTAACTACTCAGAATAGACCAATCCAGTGCCATTGGTTTTTTCAACACTAAAATAGTTAGCATACAAAGTTAGTAATGAAGAAATTGAATTCTACTAAATATGTATCCAAGATGTTCTACTCGTGGGAAATTAACTTTAGAATAAAACTAATAATAATACAATATTAATGATGAAAAAATGAAAAAAGAAATTAATATGGTGACCACAATAAATAAATCTATTAAATAACATGCTGAAATAAGTTTTTTGAGTTTCAAATATAGTATGAAAATAGATTTTATACATACCATTTTAGTTGACTCCAATATCTTAGTTATCTGTAAATGCTGGAAATCGGCGCCCATGCTCATTTGGCGAATCTTCCAGATGTTGCGGATGTTTTTTGTTTGTTGGATGGATGAGGTGTGTGATGTCGGTTAGGAGTCGTCACTAGCCACTTAATCTTAGAATCTCGCAGTCGGCTAGAACTTGTGAAATATTTTAAGGCTAGTGAAATCTGAAGACTCTCCTACCTTAGATTGATTCTTAGTCTGCGATTCGGGATTCCGAGTAAAGGGTCTCAATTATAAAGAGGGAAGAGGTTAGGTACCCTCTCTACTCGTACAAATGTACGATCTCTACTTAGTGTGATAAAACAATCTCGAGAGTTGGATGATGTAGTCGAGATGGGACTAGACACATGTGGATTTCTAATGCAACTAGATCCGAGTTTTCGGCAAGCCACAGAGCATACGTCCACAACGTGTCTAGAGAGTGGATGTGATAATGTTTATGCAAAAAGGTAAAGAAAGAATGACTAGATTACTAAGAATTTCTGATGTGACAGGATCCGATGTATGACAAGTCACAGAGCATACGTTCACTAGAAATTTAGATGAGCAGGGGGGTTGAGAAGGGAATAGATGTTATGATGAATACTTGCATAAAATAAAATGATCTTTGGCTTGAACTTGAGTAGGCTAAGACATGGGTTGCACCATGATCAATACAGACTAGATTTGAGATTGAGAAGGTTAGGAGGAGGCTAAGAGATGACTAGAAAAATCTGATCTTGGAGGCTTGGGAGCTCTCTCTCACCCTTATTCTCTCTCTCTCTCTCTCTCTCTCTCTCTCTCCCCCCCCCCCCCCCCCCCCCCCTCTCTCTCTCTCTCTCTCTCACTTGGATTTTAAGAATAGAAAGTGTGCATGAAATCTGAAGAGGAGAAGGCTATTTATAGTCTTTTCCAATGAAAATGTGGTTATTGTTGGGTTTGAGAGAGGTAAACGCTGACATGGCAGCTTGAGATTGGTTAAGGGGAGAGGAATGCCACATGGTATGCTCTTATTGGCTCTTGGTGTTTGGTGAGGTTGGTAAAAATGGTAAATAGGGTGACCTACAGGGGTAAATCCATATGAAAGTTGACTTTGACTTAGTAGAATGGTAAATAGAGTGAACTACATAGGTAATTTCATATGAAAGTTGATTTTTAGCTTGGTAGGATTGTAAATAGAGTGAATTACAGGGGTAATTCCATATGAAAGTTGACTTTTAGCTTGGATGATGGTTTAGGGTTTGGAGAAAGATAGGGTTTGAGTTAGGGTTAGGTTTAAGTTGAGATTAGGGTTTAGGTTAGGATATGATCATGGTTCTCGGATTATCTTAGCCTTTTTAAGATGTTAGCCTGGGTGGGGTGTCTACATTATCTTAACATAATACTTGTATAAATTCATTAAAATAATATTCTTAACAACATAACAATCAAATAGAATATAATTCATCTAAATTCAAAATAATAAAAGAGAAATGCTCACACACAACTAGTTGGACCATGAGTTTGGGTCTCACTAGTTGGGCATTTAATGTTAATAAATTATGTATCTAGAAAATTATTTAATCGGCCCCAACATGGTGTTAATGGGAAATCCACCCCAATCATTAGATGATTCACCTCACGTTGGACCCATGATCTGAAAATCAGCTCCATCCACAGTTAAGGTGGACCATACGACTAAAAACAGAATACGGGAAGAGCTTATCCTCCAAATCGTCTTCCTTGGCATGGCCCAGTTGAATCATGTATAGGCATGATTTCTTGGACATCAAGCCTAACTTATTGTATAGCATATAATGGTTGGAGTGGATTTCCAAGGCCCAACCGGGTGGGCCCTATAAAAATCAAGGTTCAATGCCTTTCCCAATTGTTTCCATTTGGTATGGCCCACTTCATTCACGAATTAGCCTAGATTTTTTTTTTTTGTGGGCCCAACATGAGATTAAACGTGTAATGATCGGAGTGGATCTCACACACATATCACAGTGGCCCCCCGTTAAAAGATGAAAGGTTGAAGTCAGTGAGGCACTTGTTGTTTCCGAGAAAAGTGGACGAGAGTAGATAAGGTGTTACCTGGGTAACATACCAATAGGTGCTTCTTTAACCGTGGAACCCACTTTGATATATTTGTTGTATATCCACGCCGTCCATCAGTTTTTACAAATCATTTTAATAGATGGTCCCAAAAACTAAACAGATCCACCTATCAAGTGAGCCCCACCGCAGGAAATAGTGAGCATTGAACGCACATCATTAAAACCTTCCTATGGCCCACCGTAATGTTTATTTTCCATCCAACATCCAGATTATTCATAATCCAACTTCTTCATAAGGTCACGCAGACCTGGATTATATATATATATATATATATAGAACTTCCGTCACCCTAACAAGTTTTCAATGGTGGGGTTTGATCCTCACTTTTTTATGTGGCGTGGTCTATTTTAGCTTTGAATCTCCTCATTTTTAGCCTCATGCCCTAAAAATGTTATGATAAAATAGATGGATGGTGTGGATATAACATATACATCATGCTGAGGACCATGTAGCTTTGCCACATCAACACATTCGGCTGTGTGTTACCTACCTTGCCATCCGAGTCTTTCTCGAAACCAACGCACACCTTTCATCTTTTGATGTGGCCCACCATGATGTTTACATGAGATCTACTCCTTTCATTATATGTATAATTCCATTTTAGACTTAGATCCAAGAAATCACGCTGATCTGTAATTCAAGTGGACCATAGGAAGGGAAACAATTTGGAGGATAAGCTTTTCCAGGGTGCTATTTTCTACCGTGTGGTCCACTTTATTTATAAATGCATCTGATTTTTTACCTCTATAACCATTATGGGGTGACTCATCTGATGGTTGGTGTGGATTTCATCTTAACTCAACCGTGGGTCCCACCCAAGCCATCAAGTCCTTTTCCTCTGGGAAGCAACTTTCCCCAAAAAAAATTTATTAGCATTAATTACACAACTAGTTGGATGGTCCAATTAGTCATGTGTGAGCATTTCTCATAATAAAATAGATCTTTTTAAGTTGGTAGATCATGTAAATACCATGATATGTGTTAAGATGTGTGAATGGCTGTAGAGGGATGATCGTCATGATCACAGTGCATGACCCAACAAGACGGCATGAGATGTGGTCCCTGCATTAAGGGTATATATTTTTATCATGCCCCAAGCAAAACTAGGCCATTGTGCTCATTAGGTGTTCCACAAATACACAACATGTACATAAGTTGCTTGCACCACTTACATGGGGTCCATTGAGATGCTATGAGAATTCTGTCTATCCATCTTTCTCAAGCTTATGTTAGGACATGATCTTAAAAATGAGCCAAATACAAAACTTAAGTGTGCAGGAAAAAGTGGAGACAAAACCCACACTATCAAAACCTTTATGAGAGCACATAAGTTTTGAATTATGCTAATATTTATGTTTTAGATATCCCAATTATAATGACCTCATGAACGGTTTTGATGGCAAATAAATATCATGGTGGGCTCAGGAGTACTGATTTAATGATGAGCATTTTCATCCCCATTTCCTGTAATGTGGTCCACTTAAGTTTTGGATCTGGCTCATTTTGGGATCATATCCTAATATGAGTCTGGGAAACTCATGAACAGGGTAAATTTCTCACAGACATCTCAATGAGTAGAGTTGTACATAAGTCGAACTGGCTCAGCCACTAGTTAACCCTAGCTTGAACTTGGCTCAGCCACTAGTTAACCCTAGCTCGAACTTGGCTCAATTCGATTCTCAAGCCTAACTGGCCAACTTGACTCAGTTTGGTCAACAACTTGGGCCGAGCCGAATTCGAGCATGTACAACATTTTATCAAGCATATGGAGTGCACCTTCAATTTCTCACAATATGCAAAACAACAACAATAGTTTACATGTATTTCATCAAACACTTAGTAGGCAACATCAAAATCAAGATACAAGGGTAGTTTTATCATGTAATATTTCTTTCTTTGGTAGTGATTTGTTTCATATCAATACCTTCCTCACAACCAGCCAATCCCGTGGAGAATGTATGCATCTGAAACAACACTTTGTTGAGTCATTTCATCAAACACTTGGTGAGCAACATCAATATCAATATAACTGAGTCATCAAACTGGTTTGATTTGAGTTGAGGTTTGATTTGAGTCAATTCAAGCTCGAACAAGCTTGAACTTGGCTCGAAAATTTTTCAAGCTATAAAAATCAGCTCAATGCAGCTCGAATTCAGTTTCGAATCAAGCTTTTTTTAGTCGAGTCAAGCTAGTTAACCGAGGTAACTCGGTTTGTGTACAACTCTATCAGTAAGCCCCACGTAGCATCCAGACCAAGGGAAGTTAGGCAACTTGTGCCCCTAAATACAGATCCTTAGTTGCATCTTCTTATAGCCATCCATTTTTATTATACAAGAGTGGCCCACCTAATGAATCAATTGAGTTTATTTTCAAGTGTATTTTACGTTAGCTTTTTATATTTAGCTTCTACTTTATGCTTGTCAAAATAGACTAGCTTGAAATTTGTAAGGTTTTTGTGTGTGTGTGTGTGTGTGTGTATATATATATATATATATATATATATATATATATATATATATCGAAATTGCACATGTAAACCTAATGCCGTGGCATTTTCACATTGGGCTTAAGTGGGGTCGGCTGTTGGATGCAGGGGTACACTCGGGGTAGGTGACCTATGCGATTTGGGGCCCACAGGGGAGGTCTCATGTTCGAGACTCTTTACCAAGGAGTGAGTAATGCACATTTCATACCGGGCTTGAGTGGGGTAGCCCAGGCCCCACATCTCATGGGTTAGGACCTCGGCTGAACCCCCTTCGTGGGCCCCAAATCACATGGGTCGCCCATCCTGAGTGTGTCCCCAAATCCCAAGGGCTACCCCACTCGAGCCCAGTGTGAAATGCGCATTACTCACCCTTGGTAAGGAGTCTCGAACACGAGATCTCCCCCGTGGGCTCCAAATCACATGGGTCACCCACCCCGAGTGTGCTCTTGCATCCAACAGCCGACCCCACTTGTGCCCAGTGTGAAAATACCTTTGCATTAATCATCCCGGTGAGGAGTCTCGAACATGAGACCTCCTGCTCTAATACCAATTTGATGTAGGACAATTAACCACTTGCTCTAAAAGTTCGAACTTCTAGAGCAAGTGGTTTATTGTCCTGCACCAAAACCATAATGAGCCAGGTCGGATTCCATTCGGGCTGTTGTAGACCTCTAAACCTGGCCTTGTTGAAAAAATGAGATAGTAGTTTTAATCCCATGATATTGGCCCTCAGCATGATACTCTACCCCTAGGCGGCAAGCCAAGTCCTAAAGCCCGCTAGCCCTGTTTTGGATTTAAGGGTACGGTGGTTTATAAGTATACAGCCAACAATATTCGTCCAAATGGGGAATATGTAACCTCAATTGAAGTTAAACCATACAAATCATGGACCCTACTTTAAATGGGTGAAATATTACCAATAGGCTATTATTATATTGATTGGTGGGCATCTAATGGAAAGTTGAAATTAAAAATGATTGATGTTCCAAACTCAACAAAAGTATGGGGATTGATCAGACGTTAGGGCTAGGATGAAAAACAGGACTCTAGTTTTCACAATCTCGCCATTTATTTTAGTCATGCATAAGCCCTGATATGACCCACTCTCATTCACCCTGTGTGCCCAATGGGAACCACATGAAGAGATGATGGAAGGATGGGTTTGGGCTAAGTCCTATAGTACCAACACCTGGCTTGATCTTGTTTGAGCTTGTTGGGGTTGGGTTGTGGTCGGGATTAGGTCAAAAAAAGGTTGGGCGCAACTGACAATTGGATTGTTACATAGATCACTTTGACATAGGGAAGAGCATGAAATAATAATGAAAAAGATTGTCATTTTTTCTTTAATCAATCAAAACTTTAAATCCACAAGGTGGTTCTTAAATTCACAAGAAATAATAAGAGAAAACTTGAATATTTTTATTGAATAATTTGGAATGCATATGATTTTTCGAACCTAATACTAATAATGAAACAATAAAATTTTCATTTAAAATAATAAAAAATAATAAAATTCTAAACCTAATAAAAGTCTTAATTCAATCATAATAGAACTCATCAAAATAGTAAGTTTTATCAAAAATAGAAAGTTCTAAATTAATTTTACGGGATGATTCCTAACATAATTACACTCCATCTTTAAAAAGATGAAAATTTAAATCTTTAAACTTAAAGTGATATGACAAAAACCAAAATTATTAAAAATAATAATTTTTTCATAAAATATTAATTTTGAACCAGAAGCATTCATTTTTATGCAAAAAGAGAGGACGTGACCCACCATATGGTTTGGTTGACCCCAAATGGCATGCTAAATAAAGATCAATAGATTGTGCGTCTAAGAAGGATACTTAGATTAAAAGTTAAGGTCAATTTACAGTTCAGACATCAAATGACAATTTCTCCTTATTCGAATTGGATTTCTTCCAATCACAGATGCCTAGGCCCTAGTTACGTAATGTCCTATATAATACTAGGGCCGGATCTAATGGGCTGCTACTGCTTTTTTTAGGGCTTCTTTTAATCCAGCTGTGCAAAGAACTTACTTTGAAATGTCCTGCATCACACTTTAAGACATCCACTCTCTCACATGTACATGGCTAGCCCCCCACCCATCCCATTTCAACAGGGCCCAAAGATTGTCGACCTGACCGGTCCAAAATGTCAGCCCTGAACCTGACCCATTTTCTAAACAATCCAAACAAGGGACCCTGACCCATTAAAATTGGGTGGGGTCCATTTGGATGTCCTCTGAGTGCCCGTTGAAACCTTTAATAGTGGCTAGGTTCTTTCAGTCTGGGAGAGTTTCTGAGCATAGCCCATAAGGTAGGATATGAGACACCCGTGGTTTGGGAACCTACAACCTATGTGGCCCATGAGATGTGTGATATGAGTTAATGAGGTGAAATCCCAAGAGAAGCAATCATGGATTGGTGGGGCTAGTTATTGTTAGGCTAGTAATCATCGGATTTGAACAGGTGAGTAGAATTTTTCAGGTGATTTCCCCTCATATCAATCAGCTCCTATGGCCGTATTTATCACTTTTCATGCTCCAATTATTCTCAAAAAATCCGGAGAAACGACCACTATTATAAGCGTCATATATCTCCTCAAATGGGTTGAAAATGAGATTAGGAGGTAAATAAGGGATTTGCATTGACTTGGTCGAAGAGGTCCATTGGCCCCAATGCACTTGTGTGAATATCAAACATGCCAACAAATGGACAATCTAAACTGCTGGATTGATGCGTATGAGTGTCCATGTACAACTAGCATGATCTGAAAGCACTGGATCATTTTATTCTTAATAAAGAGAAAACTAACAATGTATATTATACATTTGCTAGCCAGCAACGTGGTAGGTTGGGATTGTCAAATCAAAGTTCTTTTTGAGTTATGGCCCATTGATTGCAATACCCAACTAATTGATAATCAAGATTATTGTATGCAACTAGTGTGTATGGATGTAGACTGTCTGTCTATTAAGTGGGAATGCTCCTAAGTTGAGAACGAAAATTGGACTCAAGAGTCATTGATATTTTCAATCTCAACTCAGATGCAGAACTGTGTAGTTGAGTACAAGCCAACTCAAGCGGGTCTCGTTTGATTGGGTTAAGTAATCTATGGTTTCAATTAATGTTGTCATTGAATGATCACGCAGAGTCATGCAGAGTTGCTAAGTGTGCTCGAATCCAAGCCTAAGGCAACATTGTTTGGGTCTAATTGCATTTCTAAATAATATACCATGTTTGTGGTATCAAACCTGTAAAGTAACTGATCAGATCATTTCAAGTATAATTTTGAGCAGATAATTAGTAAACTGAACAGCCCTTGGATTTGTAATCGGATATAAAATCGGGTCTTCCATGGATCTGGTATATGATCCCAATATCCGTCTTACAAAAGCATGATTCCTATATAGTAAGTATGAGATGCTCCGGTGTGTGTGCGTGTGCAGAAAAAAAAAAGTACGAGATGCTCCGGTGCTCTCAAAACACAGTAAGTTATGGAGCTACTAATTTCATTGTTTCGCTTTGACAGTTTGGTAGACTAATCTGAACCGTTCATTAAGCCAAGAACACATTTCATGATCTACCTTGCAAATAAACGAACTCATTAGAGGATTCAATCTATCTTTGAATTGATTTTTTTTTAATAGTCATCCTTTTTTCAAACCAGTGGATGGGATGGTTACAATTGCCTAAAAAATTGAATCGTTAATGATCAAAGTGTTACATTTCTTACATCAGCGTGACATTTTCATGGTAGCCCTTTAAATGCTTGCAATTGATTTGAGTTTGTGGACCCGAATTCAAAATGAACTGGAGATCGACCAAAATCTGGATCCAGATCCGATTAAATTTCTACCACGAGCTAGTTATAATTTCAGCAAAACCTGACCCAGTTGGAATTATATGGAGGAGGGCCTGGTACCAAAATCAATGACAGAATTTCAAATAGTCCCAGGTCCTCTAGCTCCTAAAACACCCATGCTTGTGGAATCCTCCATATTGTGTATGTATAACCCACTCCATCCATCATGTTCCATCCTTGATTCTAGGATCTGGGGCCAAAGATCAGTGGAATCCACGGCTCAGGTGGGCCACACCACAGGTAAAGATTGGGATGAGATGCCAACCATAGGTTTGTGTGGTGGCCACCTGATGAGTGTCTTTCATCAAACCTGTTAACCAAGTGTAACTTACTAGGATGAAATGATAATAAGAAAATCAGGCCCATCCAAATATCAGGCAGGACACACGGTATGAACTTCCCATTGTTTTGGCCCATCAGAGTTTCTGATCTTTTGCATTTACGGTTCGGAAAATGGTCCACCTGATGGATGGAGTGGATTTACATGTAAAACATGGTGGGCTTCACAGAGCTTGGGTATATGCTGTAGATTATCACAGTCCATCAAAGGAATGCGGTGATGAGGGTCCTACAAGATCTGGGCCATTCATCAGGTGAGGCCCAACATGAACATTCCATGGCCCAAAAATCATGTTGCTCCACTAAGCTGGTGAGCCCCGAAACATACGGTTGAATACAAAATGCGGGTCTCCTTTTCCAACCGTCTATTTTTCGCCACACGTGGCAACCTTGTACGATTCAACAGGCCTGAGACTCATCTGTGGACCCCACCTAATGAATAGCCTGGATTTCGTACACATTCTCACGTGTAACATGATTCACGTTATCAATCTGTAATCTCGGGAACCCGTATTTCTTCAGCTGTAGCAACATGCAATCACGTACACGCGACTTCGCCGTTTAAGAAACAGTGGCATTTATGGAAATGTCTACCTTACGAAGTTGCACTGACACAGAAGAAATGACTAATAACAGTACATTAAATCCACGCCATTTATTACTTACATAATCGATATTTGGGCTTTGATTTTAAAAATCCGGATGATTGAACATTCAGGTGAAACAGCCCAAAATTTTTATAACTAAAAACTTATAAATTCCTATGGTATGACCCACCTGAGTTCTATAATACTTTTATTAAGGAGTATTTCTGATGGATTAGACACGAGCGTAGGCTATTTAGAAAAACTAACGTAGATGTTACATCTCAACTGTTTCCTTTGTTGTGGCTTTTATGAGATGGAAATAATTATGATTTTTGGGATAAATGGCTAAAATGAGTCATAATAACTGATGGACGGAGTGGATCTCATAATATTTTGACCCATGTGGCTATCTATTTACCAAACTAAACCTAGTAATTTATGTGGGGCCTACTGTAATTTTTATTCTTAATCCAAACCATATTTAAGATAATAGGCCTCATTTTAACCGTACATCCAAAATTTCAAGCTCATCCAATACTAAGTTTAGTGATAAAACATTTAACAATGTAAAATTACATCTAAAACCTATAAATTAACGTGAATTGCCCCAAGTAATGGATATTTTTAATATCTGTCCATACTAATGGTTCTTGTCTAATGAATGGACTGAGTGGAAGGTAGAAATGATGTTATGTTGGTCACCACAAAAAATCTGGAAATTTCTATGGCAGGTGTCACCTAACCTTAGCTCCCCTTCCTTTCAGTATGGCCTGCTGATTTTCTTTTTATTTTTTAATTTTTGTTTTATAAGTTGCGGATGCATCTAATGGAGGATTTGGATTTAACAAACACATTAAGATGGACCCCACAATCATCGGACGTAGGTAAACTTAGTCAGTATTTATTCTTCAAAATGAAATTATGAAAGGAATGCGGATTGAGACAACGAAAAGGAATTTGAAGAAGAGGGTATATCCGTATATGCCACCGTACTGATACGATGTCAGGTTTTCACCACCTGATTGAATCTTAAATGATGATCTGAACCGTTCATGTTCTGGCGTTTGTACAAATCAAGCCATCTTAAAAAGAAACTGTTAAACGGATGATTTTACATGATGAAATTTTTTTAACGAATCATATTTAAATCTAAGATTCAAAGTAATATATACTAAATTAAATTATTATTTTAAAATCATAGCTTCTACACGTTAGTAATGAGAAAATGAACGGTTATGATTATTCTACGGATGCAATCTTGGGTTGTAAACGTACCACCTTACCTTAGTTGGTGGTGAGGTGTGACCGCACGCCATCAAAACCCCAACGAGAAATCCCCACAAAAGCGACTGAGTTGGAGGACATCGTCCGAATGATACGGTGAGGATTTGATTAGAATTGAATTAGGGCTGGGAATTGGTTGGAGTCCGATCGGATTGTGCTTAACTTGATCTGAACTGACTTCTCAATGGCCTAACTCGAACTCAATCTATTTCGGGATCGAGTCTGAGTCACCTGACTTGGATCGATCCGAAATTTGCATTGCATAATCCAATTTGGGTCTGACTTGCTCAAAAAAACTGAGTCAGATCGGATTGGGCACAGTTTGAATTAGTATATCTGTATCTCAATCTAGACCTAATTTTCGAC
Organism: Magnolia kwangsiensis; assembly: GCA_037074715.1. Classification (NCBI taxonomy): domain Eukaryota; kingdom Viridiplantae; phylum Streptophyta; class Magnoliopsida; order Magnoliales; family Magnoliaceae; genus Magnolia; species Magnolia kwangsiensis. The sequence goes on along the minus strand of CM073578.1, from coordinate 6,173,017 downwards.
CAAAAAACATTTGAATCTGGATCTTAGCTAAGTCGACGCATGTGTTCAGTTTAGTGTTGAGGGTCAAATATTGCATATTAGACTCTAGTTATTATCAATTTTATTAACATGATACTGTTTAACAGCTTATTTTAATCATGTTTGTGTTATAAAGTGACTTTAGGAGCTTGTACTAGAAAAGAGTACTAAAAGTATGGATTTAATGCTCAGAAATCACCAAGGCGAGGGACGGATCCTAAGGGACCGAGATCGAAGAATTTACACGCTAGAGATCCGAGAAAATCAAACAATTTACACTAAAAAGGCTTGAAAATCATCAAGAATGCAAGATTACAAGATTCTCACCTCCGTTTAACTCAAAACTTTATATTTGGCCTAAGGATCCAAAATTAACCGTACACATCTAATTTCAGCCATTGGATCCCAATGAAAGTGGCCCAATGGATAGATCAACCACTAAATCTATGATTTGGGGCCCACCTGATCTCTTAATATGCTTCAATTTTAGTCTCAACCCCTTAAATGGGATGATAAAACGGATAGAAGGAGCGGATTTCTTATCTACATCACATTGGACCCCACATGAACATTGGCGTGCTCACACAACACATGTGCATAGGAGGTGCACCAGATAGAAACACCTTTGACTCGTCTCCCTCTCCCGCTGGAACCAGCGGACGGTAGCGTCCAACCGGTTTTGAGTAGTGGGGCCCACCCATCATCCAAATGTATGATCTAGACTGTCCATTACAACCATAGGGGAGGCACAACCATCTATATAATGGCCTTTTGGTCCTTTGCACACTCACACACGTGGATCGCTAGAAAACGTAGGATGGACGGCGAATTGATTTTATACAGTGGATCGCACCAAAACTCGACCAACACTACTCCGTTTTTTCGCCAGAAATCTAATGGACGGGATGGATTTCCCCGTAAACATCACTATGGGGCCCATTGAGCATAACAACGAATCCACGTGCGTATCATTCACGTTCGGAAAATTTAAAAATTTCGAGCAGTTGTGGTCCACCATCCTTGATCGGTTGGATGATCTGAACCGTTCAGACGACGCATCAGGGGGTCTTTACCCCAACCATGGAGAAAAATCCAGTTCTTTGATGATCCTTTTGCCAAAAACAAGATCCCAACGCAAGTCAATTGCATTTTTCTGCTACCCACGCCGACTCCGGTCTCACCACCGACTCTAAACTGATTTTCCTTTGCTTATAAAAGGAGAGAAGAAAGAGAGTTGAATCCATCAGATCCAGGTACGTGAGGAGGAGGAAAGAAAGAGAAAGTGTGGAGGGCTGGTTCAAGACAAGAGTTTGCTTTCTTTTTCTTCATTCTTTTATTATTTTTTCTAAGAGATGTCTATGGCTAGCTACTAAACCTCTTAGCTAGGGCTAAGAGGTGAAACTTGTAGTGAGATGGGAGACTTTTCTTTATGCCTTTTGACTCATGTTTAACTTGAACCCGATTTTAATTCTAGTTTGATTATAAAGAATGCCTTTAGTTTTTAATGGTTTGTTGTGACTTAAATTACAATGGATCTGTGATATCTTTTGGTATTTCTCATGCATGTATGGAAGTTATGGTCGTAGGAATCCTGTTGTTCACCATTGTCTCAGAGACATGGTTGGATGATGGAACCCTTCCCTGTGTTCTATTGTTTACTTTGTCTGATGGAATCAAGTCTAATTCTCATATCTCTCATCTCTTGAAAACTAGATCAAAAGAAGTTTAGAATCAGTTTTTAATGAAATATCTTTCAATTGGATGAAGATGGGACTCTGATTCCAGTTGTGTTTATGAATCGAGAATAGATCTCCCGGATCTTTACAACTAGATCCTTGAAATCCCTAGTTTCTCACCTTTGAATTTCACAAGTTTTAATATAATATTTCACCATTATTCTCTTTTATTTTCCTGATTTAAATTACATCTTTCCCTAATTCTAGTTCAACTTACTTTCAGATCACATACAAAGTTCAGTTCCTGTAGATTCGACCTCGGTCTTACCAAGATTATTACTACATCACAACCTTATACTTGGGGTATAAACATTCAGCTCATATCCTTCCCACACGTGTTAGAATTTCACATGGGTGAGGGATCTAATCCATCCAAGTGGTTGGTAGATGTTTCCCAAAAATAAAAATGGGCCCACTTAAGGAGCTCAAAAACTTAAAAAAGGTTGACAGGTTGGAAAACTTCAACAGTCTTTCACAACCATATATTTATATTTTGCAAAATGGCCCATTTGAATAGGAGATCAAACTAATTCTTGGGCCAGGATATCAACAATGGTTCCTTCTGATGGATGAATTGGATCTTGAGCTAAGGGGTCATGCTGCCACGTATCGCGTGTACATAAGCTGAAATGCTTACGCTCGTGTGCTTAGTAAAACTCTTGAATCTAATCATTCAATGTAGAAGAACCCAACTAGACGGACGCAGATTGCGTCCTACCCCCGCCCGGACAGTAATCCATCCGGGTAGGGTCGGATTGGGTCGGATCCACCGGATCGGACCCGACATGCCCACCTCTAAATAGGATTCGTATAGAAATGAGATGGCTACTCGCGCGAGTTCACACCCAAATTCATCATCCCAATGCTTGGCAATACTGCAGGAATGATAGATATGAGTCGTTCATCTTGTTGACCGATTGTATATGTACCTCATGCCAAAAACTGGACCTTTCATATAATCTGTATAGACAAAAGAAAGCCATCATGTGAGGCCCACCATCAAAGTTATTGTCCATCACTTAGGGCCCACTTTCAATATCCACTACCCATTATGTGTAGCCCACCTTTAATGTGGGCCATTTGTCATTAGGGAACAAGGCCCACCTTCATTATCCACTGCAAATATTGTGGAGCCCACCTTTGATGTAAATCATCCATCGTGTGGGCCCCGCATTTAATATGGGTTGTCCATCATGGGGCTTGCCTTAGATGTGTGCTATTCATCATTAGGGGGTGACCTTTGATGCCTACCAACCATTATGTGGGGCCTATCTTGATGTGTGTCATCCATCATGTGGACCTACCATCAATGTTAATTATCCATCATGTGGGCTTGCCTTAAATGTCCATTGTCCATGATGTGAAGCCCATTTTGATGTAAACGGTACATTATACGGAGATAAAGAGAGAAAAATTTTAAAAAGTTGAAAAGCAAGAATTTTGTTTATAGATAGCTACAAGTAATTTTAAAGTATCAAGTTACTTTTGAGAGAGTAATTATCAAATTAAATTAAATAAATAATTTCTTTCTTCTATAATTATAATAAGTACTTATAATTTATTGTACAAGGTTGCAAGATTAATTACCAAATGAAATTAAATAAATAATTTCTTTTTCTATAAGGGACTTTGACCGTACTAACCTTGAAGTTTGGGCAAATTACTTGGAAAGCTATGACATTTCATATATTCTAAGAGTGGCCTTCTAATAAGCTTTGAATATTGTTTCGGATGAAAATGTCCCTGTCCTTAGTTCAAAAGTCATATGGTCATGGAGAGATGAAGTAGCTAATCTCCCAAGAAAGTAATGAATTGGCTACTTCCCCCGCCACCAAACAATGGCTGGTACTCCATGCTTTTGTGTTTCATCCATACTGTCCATAATCCATGTCGCCCATCCTTTTTGCCGTGTCATTTTAGAGGTAAGGCATCCATGCCGTCCAAAATCCATTCCATGTCATTTTAGGAGTAAAGCATCCACGCCGTCCATAATCCACGCCACTCATCCTTATTGCCATGTCATTTTAGTGGTAAGGCTCAAATATCAGCCAACAAGGTGGATAGAAGACTTTTTGGGCCCACAATGAGCTAGCTAACAAGGTGGATGGATCAGATCACCCCATTGTGGACCTTAAGTTATGGAACTAATGGTTTGGTAGAAAAGAAAGTGAACACATTGAAAACCACAAATATGATCCAAGCAACATGACAAGCACTACCCTTATAATATGGCAACTACGACCCATATAACATGACAATCATGACCCATATAATATGACAACTACGACCCTTACCTCATGACAACTATGACTCATATAGCCTGCATTTCCTGCTCCTGCAGTTTATCAATAGTCATCTCACATTTGAAAAAATGTCAGGCTAGCTCTACACAAAATCTGTATAGTAGCATAGGTCGCATCAGGTGGTCGTAATGCGGTAAGGGTCGTGGGATCCTTACCATCCATCAAAGTCAATACGTGACATACGTAGATATCATGCAAATGATATATGTATAGTAGCATAGATCGCATCAGGTGGTTGTAATGCAATAAGGGTCGTGGTTGTCATGAGGTATGGGTCGTGGTTGTTATGTTATATGGCTCGTGGTTGTCATGGGTCGTAGTTATCATGTCATATGGGTCGTGGTGAACATGTAACAACCGCGACCCAAATAACATGACAACCACGACTCATATAACATGATAACTACAATCCATGACAACCACGACTTATATAACATGAGAACCACGACCCATATCTCATGAGAACCACGACCTACATAACATGAGAACCACGACTCATACCTCATGACAACTACGACTCATATAACACGAGAATCAGGACTCATATAACATGATAACTACGATCCATGACAATCGCGACCCATATAACATGACAACCGTGACCCATATAACATGATAATTACGATACATGACAACCCGACCCAAATAACATGACAACCACAACCAATATAACATGATAACTATGATCCATGACAACCACGACCCATATAACACGACAACCACGACCCATACCTCATGAAAATCACGACATATAAAACACGAGAACCACGACCCATATATCACGAGAACCACGGCCTATATAACACGAGAATCACGACCCATACCTCATGACAACCACGACCCATATAACATGACAACCACAACCTATATAACATGATAACTACAATCCATGACAACTGCGATCTATATAACACGACAACCACGACCCATATTACATGATAACTACGATCAATGATAACTACGACCATATAACATGACAACCATGGCCCATACCTCATGACAACCACAACCCTTGTAACATGGAAACTGCAACCCATTTATAGGAAAACCCCAACCCCTATAATATGACAACCACGATCCATGACAACTATAATCCATATAATCATTTTAGGGCTTGATCCTAAAAATGAGATGGATATAAATCTAAGGTGGAACACACCATAGGATATCTCTGGTTTTCGTGTGATATGGGTCGTGGTTTTCGTGTGATATGGGTCGTGGTTTTCGTGTTACACAGGTCATGGTTGTCAATCCGTTTTCTTCAACGGGCACCTAGCAAGCTAAAAAACTATGTTGAGAATATCTTGTTTAAGCCTGACCTTCTCAACATGGTCGTGGTTCTCATGTTATATGGGTCGTGGTTCTCATGTTATATGGGTCGTGGTTCATAGATCATAGTTGTTATCATGTTGCGCTGATTCCGAAGGATCACACTGAATCCGAATGGAAGGATCGTGTATATGACGAACAATGGGTCATGGTTTTCTTGTTAAATAGATCGTGGTTGTCATGGATCGTAGTTATTATCATGGGTCATGGTTGTCATGTAATATGGGTCGTTGTAGCCCTAAAATGACATAATAAAAGGATGGGCAACATTGATTATACGCACACTTCAATGTAGGCCCATATGGGTCGTGGTTCTCGTGTTATATGGGTCGCGGTTGTTACATGTTCACTTCTTTTACCACCAAATGAAAGAATAGCCATTGGTGTAATAGCCTAAGGCCAACAATGGGGAGATCCGTTTCGTCCACCTTGTCAGCTGGCTCGGCATGGGCCCAAAAAGTCTTGACTTGGGCAATGTCCACTTCCAACCAATATCACAGTGAGCCTGAAAAGTTTCAACAGCAAGTTTTATTATCACCATTATTTTTTATTATGTAACCCACACGAACTCTGGATCAGACTGATATTTGGGTCTTAGCCCTAAAATGACATGACAAAAATGATGGGCAGCACGGATTATACACATACATCAATGTGGCCTCCATGAGTTTGGTCCTTGCCCACGCACAAAAAAGGTTTCCATATACATCACTTTCTTGGTATAAATACAACGTAACTTCTTATTCCTTAGAAAACCGTACAACTACTAAAACAAGGACAAAGGTATTTTGGTCCAAGTAATTTTCAAAACCTTGTAAGAAAGCAACTCTTGGGATATATGGTACGACCTAGCTTTCTAGGTAATTTGCCCAAACTTTGAGGTCAATATGGTAAAATTCCCTTTCTATAATTATCAAAAGTTACTTATGATTCATTGTAAGATGTTCCATGTTATTATTATTATTATTATTATTTTGTCTGTTTTTGTAAAACAACCTTATAAAAATATACAGACATTCAATTATGTCTTCGGTAGCTTTTGTTTTCACGATTCTACCCCAATTGAGGGGGTGGATGTGGGGCCTACTTTTATGTATGTATGTGATCAACTGCATTCATCCATTTTTCCACTTCTCCATCTCATTTTCAGCCATGAGCCCAAAAATAAGGTAGATTAGAATCACAGGTGTGCCCTAGAAAGGTTTCAACCGTGGATAATTTTTAAACTATAAAATGGATATGCCTGGTGTGGTGATCCACTTGAGCATTAATGGAACTGCCTATTTTTTAGGTCATGTGTTAAAATGATATAGGATGATGTATGGACGCCATGAATTTTTCAGAAACACCATAGTGATTACACTAGCTTAGACTGAAGGTTAGAGAGTATATTAGGTGTAACCTGGCCTCACCAAACACGGCATTGAGATTCTAGGCTACCTTGGTCGATGTATATATTATATATCCACACCAACCAAGAAGTCCTGTATGAAAGTAAAATAAGAAATCGTGATCCTGTCTCACAAGAAGATTTTAATGGCCAATCACAGTATTTTTTTTATGTTTTAGTTCGACCTGAGATTTCGATATGCTTATTTTTTAGGCATATGTCGTAAGATGATATGGAAAAATTGATAGATGACGTGAATATACAATATGTGTATTAGCTAACCAAAGTCTTAAGTGTGTGCTACAGGGCGTCTGGGGATCAATGACCATACGAGGAATTGTTGTCCCATCTTTTCCTATTCGGCAACCTGGCTAAGGAAGTTTGGCATGATCACTTTGGGGCCATTTTGGGCACTGCTTTAATAGAGAATAAAACCGTGGAAGATAGGTTAGGTGTATTGGTGTCTCGCCCCATCTCATGGGGGCAGTATCGCAACCTTGCGAGGGCTGGCCTCAAACATCATTCTTTGGAAAATTTGGAAAACCAGAAATGAAGCTAGATTTGACGATATAGCAATTCTACCCTCAAGAACAATATATCGAGTATCCTGGTGGTTAAATACTCCTAGTCATGGCCCGTTAAAGCCAAGATACAGTTCTATGATCAATGATCTCACCTTCAAGGCCCTGGGGATTGTGGCTCTGCCCCCACAAAGAATGAAGACAAACCTAATGAAGTGGAGGTCGCCACAAGCTGTTGGAGCAATTTGAATGTCGATGGGTCAGACAAAGGTAATTCCGGCTTGGCTGGAGGAGGGGGTCTTTGCAGAGGAGAGATGTAATTTTTTATTCGCATTCTCGGACGACTATGGGTAGGGTTCTAATAACATTGTGGAGCTCAGCGCAGTCTGGGATGGTATGATCTTCTATCTGAATATGGGTCTATCCAAAGTGGAGGATGAATCGGACTCCAAGATTGTGGTAGACTGATTGAATGACAAATCCTAAGCCACTTTGTGTTGGAGGTACTGGGTTTTCCGGATCGAGAAAATTAAGGGCAGAGTTCAGTTTATGTTCTGTCATGTGTTTAGAGATGGGGAATGCCCCAACTGATGGTTTGGCCCACCTGGGGATTGATCGGCACTATGTGTGGATTGGGTGTTATATACCCAGATAACACCTTAGCATGTGTTGTATATCCACACCATCCATCCGTTTGTCCAACTCATTTTAGTACATGGTACTAGAAATTAATCAAATACAAATCTTAAATGAACCATGGCAAAGAAAACAATGGTGATTGAACACCCACCATTAAAAGCTTACCCACGAAGATGGTAAGAAAATAAATAATGTTTATTTTCTATCCAGCTCATTGATAAGGTCAACCAAGACTTATATGAAGTGATAATAAAAATATCAATTAAAATTTTTTTGTGTTAGGAAAAATTTTTAATAGCCAATTATCACATTTTTCAGTGGTGTGCTTCACAGATTTGAATATGTTGAATTTTTGAAATAACATTCTAACAAGAGATGAAAAATATATATACAGGCGAGATGGATATGCAAAAAATCATTACACCACTAAGGTGTTACTTAGGTAACACATAATCAGTTGTTCAAACATCACCGTGTCGGTGGTGAGACGGGTGCTGCAGCTAATCCACCGATCCAAAAGAATTTGATCACACAGCAACATCCAAACCATTAATCAACAACATTATTGACCCAATGAAATTTAGACCATTAATTAGTAAGACAAAAGGAACGAGGATATATTTGACTTGAAATGGCAGGGGCTGCACGAACGCGTACCCCCTCTATCACAAATTATGATGTGTACCCTCCTACTTGAGGAGATGCAAGCCAAGTGCTCCTCCTAAGTGCAATGGAGTCCACTAACCCAGGCCCTGGGCCTTCCTGGTCGCCCAAACGACCCGTCCAGGTAAGTATTTTATCCCATTAGTATTTTATTACCACTATCTTGTGAGTTTATCCCATTAGTATTTTATTAGCACTATCTTGTTAGTATTCTTTTCTCTTTTGTATAACTTAATTCTTATAATAATAGGATGATATAGTGGTATTCCCACTGAATAAGTCATAATATAACCTCTCATAATGAACCAATTCATTTCCACCCGATTTTGCAACACTGAAATAATTAGCACACAGAGTTAGTAATGAAGAAATTGAATTCTACTCAATATGAGTCAAAGATGTCCCACTCAGGGAAAATTAACTTTAGAATAAAACTAATAATAATATGATATTAAAGATGAAAACATAAAATTTTAAAAATAAAATAAACAGTAATATAGTGACCATAATAAATAAATATATTAAATAACATGCTGAAATAAATTTTTTGAGTTTAAAATATAACATGAAAATAGCTTTTATATATACCGTTTTTAGTTGACTCCAATATCTTAGTTATTTTGAAAGGAATACTTGGATAAATTCATTAAAATAATATTGTTACCAACATAACAATCAAATAAAATATAATTCATCTAAATTCAAAAGAATATAATAGACCTTTTTAAGTTAGTAGATCATGTCAACATCATGATCTGTGTTAGGTTGTGTGAATGGCTTTAGAGGGATGACTGGCATCACAACGCATTACCCAACATGATCGCATGAGATGTGGGCCTTCATTAAGGGCATAGATTTTTATCATGCCCTAACCAAAACTAGGCCATTGTGCTCGTTAGGTGTTCCACAAATACACAACATGTACAGGAGTTGCTTGCACCACTTACATGGGTCCACTGAGATGCTATGAGAAACCCACCCATCCATCAGTTTCTCAAGCTTATGTTAGGGCATGATCTTAAAATTGAGCCAGATACAAAACTCAAGTGCATAGGAAATAAATGGAGACAGAATGCACACTATCAAAACCTTTATGGGAGCACAAAAGTTTTGGATTAGGCTAATATTTGTGTTTTAGATATCCCAGTTATAACAACCTCATGCACGGTTTTGCTGGAAAATAAATATTATGGTGGGTCCAGGACTATTTCAATGGTGGGCATTTTCATCCCCACTGTTTTCTGTAGTGTGGTCCACTTAAGTTATTGATTTGGCTCATTTTGACATCATATCTAATATGAGTCAGAGAAACTCATGACACGGTAAATTTCAAACAGACATCTCAATGAGCCCCACATAGCATCCAGACCACGGGGAAGTTAGGCAACTTGTGCCCCTAAATAGACATTGCGTCCAAACCTGGCCTGGCCTCGTTGCCCATGCAGATCATAATGGGCCGGGCGGGATTCGACCTCCAAACCTGGCCTCGTTGAAAAATGCGTTAATAGTTTTAAGCCCGATACTGGCCCTCAGGCATGATACTCTACTCCAAGGCAACAAGCCAGGTCCTAAAGCCCACGGGCTGGCCTTGTTTTGGAAGGGTGTGGTGGTTTATAATTAGAATACAGCCAACAATCGTCCAGACAGGGAATATGTTAAACCATACAAATCAGGGGGCACTACTTTGAATGGGTGAAATATTGGCAGTAGGCTATTAGTATGTTGATTGGTGGGTATCTAATGGAAAGTTGAAATTAAAATTGATTGATGTTCCAAATTCAACAAAAGGATGTGGATTGATCAGAGGTTAGGGCTAGGTTGTGTTGGGGGACTGTGGAAGCACATAGAGATAAATTTAAAGAAGTAATTCTATTGTACTACACGAGCATAAATAGAGCACAAAGTGATAGATGATCATTATGAAAGTAGAAATTGCACTTGAAACCCTTTAGACAAATTAGAAACCCTAGAATCACTCTCTGGTCCCTTGTACACCCATATATATAAGCTACGGAAGAATCTCAAATGAAATTGGAAAGAAATCTTGTAAAATCGCAACTTTGCGAAAATCTACGTGATTCATTCGATGTCATCGAAACTTATCCTTCAATGACATTAAAATCATATCGATGGCATCGAACTAACACCTAAATAGTATAGAGACAAGATGTAGAAATTTAATTTTCTTTGATTGCATCGAGTCATCTTCGATGGCATCAAACTGATCTTAGATGTCATCAAAACCATCGCTGATGGCATTAACACTTAGTCAAGCGACCAACTTAAGAAAATCCAAAAATTCTTGATGGGTTTGAGCATTGTTCGATGACATAGAAGCTGGCACCAAACAATCCGTCGATGTCATCAACAGGCGCTATTGCTTACTCGATTAAAGACATCAAAAACAACAAGTTAGACAAGCACAAGTCTAGTTTTCATAATTTGAACCATTTATTTTAGTCATACATAAGCCCTGATATGACCCACTCTCATCCACCGTGTGTGCCTTGATGGGAACCACATGAATAGATGATGGAACGATGGGTTTGGACTAGGTCCTTGAGTACCAACACCTAGCTTAGCTTGATCGTGTTTGAGTCCGTTAATTAGGTTGGGTTATAGTCTGGTTTAGGTTAAAAAAATGTTGGGCGTAACTGATAAATGGATTGCTATATATGTCGCTTTGACGTAGGGAAGAGCATGAAACAATAATGAAAAACATTCTTTGTCAAACCAATCAAAACTTTGAATCCACAGGAAATAATAAGAAAAAACTTGAACATTTTTATGGAATAATTTGTAATGCATATGATTTCTCTAACATGGTACTAATAATGAAAAATAAAATCTTAATTCGAAAATATCAAAAATAGTAAAATTCTCAACTTAATAAATTAAAGTTATAATTCAATCTGAATAGAACTTATTGAAATTGTAAGTTATATATATATATATATATATATATATATATATATATATATATATATATATATATATATATATATATATATATATATATATATATATATATCCTAGCATAATTACAATCAATATTTTTTAAAAAATAAATCTAAAACTTTAAAATTAAAGAAATATGACTAAAAATTGAATTATTAAAAATAATAACTTTTTCATAAAATATTCATTTTAAATTGCAGGAAATATGCATTTTCCTTCAAAATGAAGGACGTAACCCACCATGTGGTTTGTTTGACCCCAGTGGCCCGCTACATAAAGATCGATAGGTCATGCATCTAGTAACAAAACTTGAATTAAAAGTTATGGTTTATTTATGGTTCAGATGTTAAATGACAATTTATCCTTATTTAGATTGAATTTCTTCCAATTGGACGTGTTTAGGGCCCAGTTACATCATGTTTGACAACAAGGACGCTGCCCTTCTCTTGTCATGGAAGGACTTCCGCCTGTGATGTGGTCTAACCCATCAGCGTGGACACGGTCTTTTATACGAATTAGGTCCAGATCTAACGAACTACTTCCACTTTTGTTTAGGCTTCTTTTGATTCAGTCATGCAACCGTGCAAAGAATGCATCTTGATACATTGCATCAAACTTTAAGACATGCTCTCTCTCACATGTACATGGCTAGCCCCCACCCATTCCATTTCAACTGGTCCAAAGATTGTGGACCTGACCAGTCCAAAATGTCAGACCTGAACCTGACCCATCTTCTAAACAATCTAAACAAGGGACCCTGACCCATTAAAATCGGGTGGGGTCCATTGAATGACATCTGGGTGCCCTTTGAAACCCCTAATAGTGGTTAGGTTCTTTCATTCTTGGAGAGTTTCTGAGCATAGCCCATAAGGTGGGACATGAAACACCCATGCTTTGGGATGATACGGCCTTGGAACCTACAACCTATGTGGCCCATGAGATGTGTGATATGAATTAATGATGTGAAATACATAGGCCTGTTTGGTCATGTTATGGATGGATGTCTTAAATCTGTCTGGTGGTTTGTCGATGATATCGACAGGGTTTCAGATGGAATCGAGGTTGTTATCGAGAGTGGCTCGATGACATCGATAATTCTCAGAATTTTTACCATTGGTCGCTGGACAGTTTTTTGGGTCATGTCGATATGATCGAGAGACTTTCATATTATATCGACACTGTTATCGAGAGACCTTCAATATCATCAAGAGTTCCGCAGATGCAATTGCGGAAATACAAATTTTGTGGATTTTGTTTCTGATTTGAATTCTACCTCTTTCTATTCTTATATAAAGGGGTGTATCCGGAATTAGGGGTATGAGATGGCATGCCGAGGCTTTCTAAAGAGGTTCCAAGGGTTCTTAAAAGGATTTTAGGGTTTCTAAAGGGTGTAGCAAGGGTGAGATTCGAGGTTATTCGAATCGAGTAAGTCCCTTCTCTTTATTATTTTGATTTTCATAGTGGAAATCCGTCGCTTTGTGCCGTGGTTTTTTCCTGCAAGGGTTTTCCACATTAAATCTGTGTTTTTTTGTGTGTGCTTGGTGTCATTGGATTACTATCCTAGATCTAGATCTGTGTGATTCCGCAGGTCAAAATCCCCAACAAGTGGTATCAAAGCTATCGTTGGGGCATAGATCTGAATCTGAGGGATTAGTAATAATGACTAGCACCAGGTATGAGATTGAGAAGTACTCAGGGAAAAATAATTTTGAGTTATGGAAAATCAAAATGATGAGTTCTTTAATCAAGCAAGGCGAAGATTGTGCTCTTGAGGAGCAAAAGTCTACTATGACTGATGATGTTTGAACTCTAGATAAAAAGGCTTTATCATCGATCCGTTTATGTCTCACGGATGAGGTTCTCTATAACGTCATAAGGGAGAAAACTGCGGTTAAGTTATGGACGAAGTTAGAGGATGTCTATGCGAAAAAATTCTCTGAAAATCGCCTGCACTTGAAGCGGCAGTGGTATAACTTTAAGATGATAGAGGGTGGAGATCTGAAGGCTCACATCAGCAACTTTAATAAATTAGTTCGTAAATTGCTGGATATGGAGGAAGTAATGAAAGATAAAGAACAAGCATGTATATTGCTGAATTCTCTTTCGGCATCCTATGAGTCATTCAAGGACACTATGTGGAACATGAATAAAACCTTGAGTGTCGACACAGTTATCTTAGCCCTTCTAGGGAAGGCTATGAGACAACTGAACAACGACATGGAGACATCTTCTGATGCACTGTTTACAGTAGGTAGGAATTCTAAATAAGGTACAGGTTCTTCAGGTTCTAGATCCAAATCTAAGGGCAAGGGCAAAGGAAAGGTAAAGTGCTGGAACTGTGGGAAGGAAGGACATGTGAAAAAGGATTGTGAAAATTCTAAATTGAAGAGAGAAGATTCTGAGGCTTCATGTAAGGAGGCCAACGCTGCCACATTAGATGAATGTGATGGTGATGTTTTTTCTATGTCTTCGCTCAGACGGTCATACGATGATCGTAAGGACGAGTGGATGCTAGACACAGGGGCATCATTTCACATAATTCCTCATCGGAGTTGGTTCACCAGTTATAGGGAGTGCGATGATGGACAAGTATTTATGGGTAATGACATTACATGTAATGCTGTGGCTGTTGGTTCGGTGTGCATCAGGATATTTTATGGGGTGGAGCATACCTTGACAGATGTGATGCACGTTCCTGATTTGAAGCAGAATCTGATTTCTCTTGGTGTACTCGAGGCAAAAGGATGCAAGTACACATGTATTGATGGTGCTCTTAAAGTATCTAAGGGGGCACGGGTAATCATGAAAGTGCAATGACTCAAAAAATTGTACAGGTTGATCGGGAGTACTTCAAAAGGTGGAGCTGTTGTGGATGTAGCAGATTTCACCTCTGCACGTGTGTGACATGTTGGACATGACTACATGAGCGGGCAGGGTAGGAAGGCTGAGATGCGCGGACAGGGATACAGAGCAGGTGGAGCAACTACCTGTAAGAAGAATCACACGGCACGATCGCTGGATATCGGTGAGGTACATGGACGACTCCAATATCGCAGGGGATTCATCTTCTATTCAGATGGCTCTAGGTAAGTTTGGTGCTGAGAAGTGAAAGGTGACTATGGGCGATATGATGGATTCGTTGTACCAGACCGACATATGAGAGCGGGTGGAGCTTTCAGTGGGTCAGAGAGCGGTTTGATGCAGGTGGATCTTCAGAAGGATACATCATAAATACAAGGCGAGGTTGGTAGCGAAGGGTTATGCTAAGAGAGAAGAGAACGACTTCTCAAAGATATTCGCACCGACGGTATAACAGGTGTCTATTAGATCTGTGATTGGCGCTGGTTGGCCAATACGTCTTGAGCTAGAAAGATGGATGTGGAGTCTGCACTTCTGTAAGGAAATATAAAGAGCAGATCTACATAAAGTAACCAGAGCAGTTTGAAGTTAAAGAGGCTGAGAAAAGACTTTACAGAAGGTCGTGGTTCGACCTGTCACCTAGGCAGTGATTTGATTCCTTCATGGTGAGTCAGGATTTGATGACATGTAGATCGTCAATTATGACATGTTTGAAATCAATATACTGAAGGCTCGGTTAAGTGAGACATTCAGGATGAAGGATCGGAGGGCTGCAAAGATGGTTCTCGGCATTGAGACTGAAGGAGGAGTAGGCTTTGCTAATCACAGGTGGAATACCTTGTGTGTAGGTATTGATCAAGGATGTGATGAGCCAGGTAAAGCCGGAGAGCGTTCCCTATGCGTCTCTCCTTAAGTTTTCCTCAGGACATGTCCCAAAACAGATGAGAAAAAATAAGATATCTCATGAGCCTTATTCGAATGCGGTTGACAGTGTATGTCATGGTCTGGATTAGATCGGTTATTTCACAGGTTATCAATGCTGTAAACAAGTTCTCCTGCAAGCAATATTGGGTAGCGGTGAGATGGTAAAAAGACTACGTCTTTTCCTTTGGGAAGACAAGAGCAAAGGTAGTTGAGCACGTGAATTTTGATCTGGTAGACATGCTCACCTAGATTGTTCCTACAGAGAAGTTCAAGTTCTGTAAAACTTTTCTGGGCTTGGTGATGGCATAAAAGGAAGACGGAGTATGCAAGAGAAGGTATGATGTGATGTAGAGATAAGAGAAAAGGACAAGAAACTACACGGATGAAGATTGAAAATATGGTGGAGATTGTTATGGACAGATGTCTTAAATCTGTCTGGTGGTCTGTCGATGATATTGACAGGGTTTCAGATGGAATCGAGGTTGTTATCGAGAGTGGTTCGATGACATCGATACTTCTCAGAATTTTCACCATTGGTCACTGGATAGTTTTTTGGATCCTATCGATATGATCGAGAGACCTTCATATTATATCGACACTGTTATCAAGAGACCTTCGATATCATCGAGGAATTCCGCAGATGCGATTGCGGAAACGCAGATTTTACGGATTTTGTTTCCGATTTGAATTCTACCTCTTTCTATTCTTATATAAAGGGGTGTATCCGGGATTGGGTGTATGAGATGGTATGCCAAGGCTTTCTAAAGGGGTTCCAAGGGTTCCTAAAAAGGAATTTAGAGTTTTTAAATGGTGTAGCAAGGGTGAGATTCGAGGTTGTTCGAATCGGGTAAGTCTTTTCTCTTTGTTATTTCTATTTTGATAGTGGAGATCTGTTACTTTGTGCCGTGGTTTTTTTTCCACAAGGGTTTTCCATGTTAAATCTGTGTTCTCTTGCGTGTGCGTGGTGTTATTGGATTAGTATCCTAGATCTAGATCTGTGTGATTCCGCAGGTCAAAATCCCCAACAGGTCAGGCATATTAAGAGGGATTAGGAGGGATGGGATGGTAAAATCCTGAGATATGCCAAACGAGCCAAACAGACCCGATGAACTTATCCCAAGATATGGCAAACCCATGGATCTTAAACCAATCCATTGACATCACCATCGTTATCTTAAAATTGATCCCATCCCTCATAATTTGTTCAATCGTGCCTGGGGTGTGTTTGGTTGGACGGATTGGAAGGGATTGGATGGTAAAATCTCGGGATATGCTGGGCATGCCAAACAGACTCGGTGAACTTGTCCCGGGATATATAGCAATCCCATAGATCTTAAACCAATCCACTAACACCACCATCATTACCTTAAAATCCATCCCATCCCTTCTAATCCCATGGGATCCATCCGGCCAAACAGGCCCAAAGTGAAGCAATCATGGATTGGTGGGGCTAGTTATTGTTAGGCTAGTAATCATCGGATTTGTCGGATTTGAACAGGTGCGTAGAAATTTTCAGGTGATTTTACTTGAATGGCCGTATTTACCGCTTTTCATGCTCAGAATATTCTTAGAAAATAGCTGAGTCCTTACTCTTGCGTGGTTGGTAAACTCTCAGACTTTCCTGGTCAAGGGTTTGGCGTGTGTGTGTGTGTGGGGGGGGGGGGGGGGGGGGGGGGAGGGGAGTGGGCGTGTGTAGGAAAAATAAAAAATAAAAAATCAGCTCAAATGGCCGTATTTATCGCTTTTTATGCTCAGAATATTCTCAGAAAATCAGGAGAAATGACCACCATTTTAAGGGTCATATATCCCCTCAAATAGGTTGAAAATGAGATTAGGAGGAAAATAAGGGATTTGTATCGACTCGGTGGAAGAGGTCCATTGGCCACAATGCACTTGTGTGAATATCAATCTAGACTGATGGATTGGGGTGTATGAGTGTCTATGTACAACTAGCATGATCTGAGAGCACTAGATCATTTTATTCTTAATAAAGATAAAACTAGTAATGTATATTATACATTTGCTACCAATTTGGTAGATTGGTATTGTCAAATCAAAGTTCTTTTTAAGCTATGGCCCATTGATTGCAACCACCAAATTGATTGGGTTCCAATCCTCTCCCAAGTCGGAGGAGTTTCAACACGAGGTCTTGCGTTCGAAACCCATAGGTGTTGAAATCCCACTACAATGTGCATTGGTGTGTGGTGAAAAAAAAAAAAAAAAAAACCACCCACCAAATTGATAATCAAGATTATTGTATGTAATGGTGTAAAGTGAGCATTTGCTAGGTGAAAACTGAACCCAAATCGAGGTGGCAATGGACCAGGTTAGGGCCAAAATTTCAAAGTAGAACATGGCCTTGGGGCCAATTTTATCCCCAAGCAATCGTCCTATAGGTTTAGATTGTCCACGGCAGAGCGGGCCACCCAGTCCATTTTAACACCTGAGTCTACCACATGGTTTTAATACCTCCCCAATTAGGATTGACTAACATGTTCTTGAGTCAAAACTTTAAATTAGACTGAGTCATTGATATTTTCAATCTTAACTTGGATGCAGAGCTGTGTAGAGTTATTCAAGTACAAGCCAAATCAAACAGGTCGTATTTGATCAGGGTTCGGGTAGTTACCTAAGTGGTATAACCTGAGGAGTTTCAACACGAGGTCTCCAGTTCGATGCACGTACGTGCTGAAATTCCACCATGGCGTCCATCACCAGAAGCATGCTATATGGAGATGCTCCATGCTCTAAAAGCACTATAAGTTATGGAGCTCCATAATTCCATTGGTTACTTTGCAAGTCTGGTAGACAGATCCGAACTGTTCATTAAGCCAATAACACATTTCATAACCTACTGCAATTTTTATTCATAATCCAAACCGTATTTCAGATAATCGGCCTCATTTTCACTGTACATCAGAAATTTTAGTCTCATCCAAGACTAAGTGATAAAACATTTAACAATATAAAATTACATCTAAAACCTATAAAATAACGTGTAGCCCCAAGGAATGGATCATTTTAATATCTATCCATGGTTCTTGTCTGATGAATGGATTGGGTGGAAGATAGAAATGATGTTGGTCACCACAAAAAATCTGGAAGTTTCTATGGCAGGTGTCACCTAACCTCAGCTCCCCTTTCTTCGGTGTAGTATGACCATCTGATTTTCTTTTTATTTTTTTATTTTTTGTTCTATCAGTTGCGGATGCATCAAATGGAGGGTTTGGATTTAACAAACACATTAAGATGGACCCCACAATCATCAGGGGTAGTACGTAAACTTAGTCAAAACAAGGTATTTATTCTTTAAAATGAAATTACTAAAGGAATGCGGATTCAGACAACGAAAAGGAATTTGAAGAAGAAGGTATATGCCACCGTACTGATGGAGTGTCAGGTTTGCACCATCTGATTGAATCTTAAATGATGATCTGAACTGTTCATTTTTTTGTAGTTTGTACGACTCGAGCCATCTTCAAATGAAACTGTTAAATGGATGACTTTACATGATGAAAAAATTTTAATGACTCATATTTAAATTCAAGATTCAAAGAATTATATAGTAAATTAAATTATTATTTTAAAATCATAGCTCCAAACCCGACTAGGGGAACATTACTAGGTTCTAATTGCATTTCTGAACAATATACTATGTGGTATCAAATCCGAAAAGGAACTGATTGGCTCATTTCAAATATAATTTTGATCAGGTATAAAATCGGGTCTTCCGAGATATGATCCGAACATTCATCTTATACCATAGCATGCTTGCCCAGAAAGAATGAGATGCTCAAGTGCTCTCAAAGCATTGTAAGTTATAAAGCTCCTAATTTCATTGATTCTCTTCGATAGTCTGGTAGACCGATCCGAACCGTTCATTAAGCCAAGAACACATTTCATGTTCTATCTTGCAAAATAAAAACTCATCGGATGATTCAATCCAAACTTGAATTGATTTTTTTAATAGTCATCCTTTTTTCAAACCTGTTGATGAGATCGATGGTGATGATTGCCTAAAAAATTGAATCATTATAATAAGATGCAATATATGATGAGCCCTAACAAATAAATGAATGTAATTATTTATTGAACATATTAAGCGCCATTGATCAAAGGTTTATATTTCTTACATCAGTGTCACATTTTCAAGGTAGCCCTTTAAATGCCCATTTCGACCTGACGAACAGTGTAGACTTGTAATTGATTTGAGTTTGTGGACCCGAATTCAAAATGAATTGGAGATCGACCAAAATCTGAATCCAGGTTAGATTAAATTCCTACTATGAGCTAGCTCTTTTAACTAGCAATTGATATTCAACGGTCCAGCTGGTAATTTCAGTAAAACCTGACCCAGTTGGAATTCTATGGAGGAGGGCCTGTTCTCAAAAGCAATGACAAATTTTCAAATAGATCCAGTCCTTTAGCTCCTTCAACACCTAGAGCTGTACACTGAACCATGTTAGCTCGGTTAACATGCTCGACTCGACTTGAAAAAGCTGGATTTGACTTGGATTAAAATTGAGTTCGAGCTGACTTGAGCTACATTTTGGAGCTTGAAAAAATTTCGAGCCGAGTTCGAGCTTGTCCTAGCTCGAATCGACTCGCATCGAACCTCGACTTGAATCGAACTCAGATCGAATCAGTTTAGTGAGTTGATTATTTTGATATTGTCGTTGTTCACCAAATGTTCGATGAAATGACTCAGCAAAGTGTTGTCTCAGGTATTCATTCTCCACGGGATTGGCTGGTGGCGAGGAAGGTATGGATACAAAATAAAAAACTTTATATGATAAAACTACCATCGTATTTTGATTTCGATGATGCCCATCAAGTGTTTGATAAAATACCTATAAAATTACTGTTGTTGTTTTGCATACTATGAAAAATTGAAAGTACACTCCATATGTTTGAGAAAATGTTACATAGGCTCCAATTGGCCTAAGTTGCTGACTGAATCGAGTCGAGCTAGCTAGCTAGGCTCAAGGACCGAGTCAAGCCGAGTTCAAGCTGGGGTCAGCTATTTGCCGAGCTCTCAATTCGTGTATAGCTCTAAAAACACCCATGCTTGTGGAATCTTCCATATTGTGTATGGATAACCCATCCTCCAAGTTGTGTATGGATAACCCACTCAATCCATCATGTTCCATCCTTGATTCTAGGATTTGGGGCCAAAGATCAGTGGAATCCACGGCTCAAGTGGGCCACACCACAGGGAACAATTGGGATGAGATGTCAACCATAGGTTTGTGTGGTTGCCACTTGGTGAGTATCTTTCATCAAACCTGTTAATCAAGTGTAACTTACCAGGATGATGTGAAAATAAGAAATTCAGCCCCATCCAAATATCAGGCAGGACACACGGTGTGAACTTCCCATTGTTTTGGCCCATTAGAGTTTATGATCTTTTCCATGTACCATTCGAATAATGGTCTACCTAATGGATGGAGTGGATTTACATGTAAAACATGGCGGGCCTCACAGAGCTTGGGTGTGTGTTGCAGATGATCGCTAAACCAGATATTAAGCAAATACAGATATCGGTTAAACCATACCAAAATAAAAATAAAAATAATGATGATTGAACATCCACCCTTAAAAGCTTCCCCAGGCGCATAGTAAGAAAATTCATGATGTTTATTTTTCATCAACTGTTTAATAAGTTCAAACAGATCAATATGAAGGGACAATATAAAGATCAGATTTATCCAAAACTTATTTCTTGCTACAAAAAGTTTTTAATGACCAATTATCACTTTTTTCAGTGGTGTGCTCCATTGGAGAATTGGATCTGCTGAATTTTTTGAATAACATTCTAACATGAGATAAAATAAAAAATAAACAGGAGATATGAATATGCAACAAATTCATCACACACGGAGGACGGTAACACACACTCAGTTGTTACTCAGGTAACACCTAATCCTTTGATCAAACAGCATCCTGTTAGTGTTGATGAGACTGGGGCTGCAGCTAATCTGCTCCATCTCTATGTGAGTTTATCTTATTAGTATTCTATTAGTTTCATCATGTTAGTATTCTCTTCCCATGGCATCCCTTAAATCATTTAATAATAGGATGATATAATGTTATTAACTAATAAATAAGCTATAATTAGCTACTCAGAATAGACTAATCCATTGCCACTGATTTTTGCAACACTAAAATAGTTAGCACACAGAATTAGTAATGAAGAAATTGAATTCTACTAAATATGTATTAGAGATGTTCCACTCATGGGAAATTAACTTTAGAATAAAACTAATAGTAATACAATATTAAAGATGAAAAACAAATTAATATAGTGACCATAATAAATAAATATATTAAATAACATGCTGAAATAAGTTTTTTGAGTTTCAAATATAGCATGAAAATGGCTTTTATACATACCATTTTTAGTCGACTCCAATATCTTAGTTATCTTAACATAATACTTGCATTGATTCATTAAAATAATATTGGTAACAACATAACAATCAAATAGAATATAATTCATCTAAATTCAAAATAATAAAATAGACCTTTTTAAGTTGATAGATCATGTAAATACCATGATATGTGTCAAGCTGTGTGAATGGCTGTAGAGGGATGATAAGCATGATCACAGTGCATGACCCAACAAGACGGCATGAGATGTGGTCCCTGCATTAAGGGTATACATTTTTATCATGCCCCAAGCAAAACTAGGCCAATATTGTGCTCATTAGGTGTTCACAAATACACAACATGTACATAAGTTGCTTGCACCACTTACATGGGGTCCATTGAGATGCTATGAGAAATCATTCTATCCATCAGTTTCTCAAGCTTATGTTAGGACATGATCTTAAAATTGAGCCAAATGCAAAACTCAAAGTGTACAGGAAAAAGTGGAGACAAAACCCAACCTTTATGAGAGCACATAAGTTCTGAAATATGCTAATATTTGTGTTTTAGATAGCCCAATTATAACAACCTCATGAACGGTTTTGATGGCAAATAAATATCATGGTGGGCTCAGAAGTACTGTTTCAATGATGGGCATTTTCATCCTTCCTGTAATGTGGTCCACTTAAGTTTTGGATCTCGCTCATTTTGGCATCATATCCTAATATGAGTCTGGGAAACTCATGAGCAGGGTAAATTTCTCACAAACATCTTAGTGAGTAGAGTTGTACACGAGTTGAACCGGGTAGAGCTTGGCACGACTCGACTTGGCTTAGCCACTGGTTGACCCCAGCTCGAACTCGGCTCGACTCGGTCCTTAAGCCTGACCGGCCAACTTGACTCAGTTTGGTCAGCAACTTGGGCTAGTTCGAGCCGAGTTTGAGCCTATGCGGCATTTTCTCAAACACATGAAGTGCACCTTCAATTTCTCACAGTATGCAAAATAACAACAACAATTTACATTTATTTCATCAAACACTCAGTAGCCAACATCAAAATCAAGACACAAGGGTAGTTTTATCATGTAATGTTTCTTTTTTGGTAGTGATTTGTTTCATATCCATACCTTCCTCACAACCGGCCGATCCCGCGGAGAATGTATGCAGCCGAAACAACACTTCTTGGAGTCATTTCATCAAACACTTGGTAAGCAACATCAATATCAAAATAACTGAGTCACTGAACTGGTTTGATTCGAGTTGAGGTTTGATCCGAGTTGATTCGAGCATGGACAAGCTTGAACTTGGCTCGAAATTTTTTTCGAGCTGATTTTTCGAGCTCCAAAAATCAGCTCGATGTGGCTCGAACTCAGTTTTGAATCAAGCTTTTTTGAGTTGAGTCAAGCAAGTTAACCAAGGTACCTTAGTTTGTGTACAGCTATATTAGTGAGCCCCACGTAGCATCCGGCCCAAGGGAAGTTAGGTAACTTGTGCCCCTAAATACAGATCCTTAGTTGCACCTTCTTATAGCCATCCATTTTTAATTATCCAAGAGTAGCCCACCTAATGAATCAATAGAGTTTATTTTTAAGTGTATTTTAGGCTAGCTTTTAATATTTAGCTTCTACTTTATGCTTGTCAAAATAGACTAGCTTGAAATTTGCAAGGTTTTTGTATATTTTTATATATTTCGAAATTTCCCATGCAAACCATATTGGGCCAGGTTGGATTCCATTCAGGCTGTTGTAGACCTTTAAACCCGGCCTCGTTGAAAAATGAGATAATAGTTTAAGCCTAATATTAGCATCGGGGTATGTTGTTACAATTGTATTGCAGATTGGCGGATCGTCTATGCATCAACAACGGAGATTTAAAACCATAATCTAAAAGCATACCTAATTGGGAAGAAATTCCGCCAACAGGAATCTTAATCTTTCGCACCTTATACCTTTATGAGAACCTTCAATGAGACTAAGACTTTCTTAGTTATGTTGGTGAGGGAACCAAGACATTAATATATAGGAAAGAGTGCTAGAAGCTTACTCATCACACTTCTCCCTCTAGGGTCCACACACCGTAGGTTTCCATATCTGGCTTAATAACCGAGTATAGGGACAACGGTTCAAGCGTCCCGCCCCAAACCTATTTATAATGATCACAATTAAAGTGGGGCACATGGAATCGCTCAATCTAAATAATCCAACAGTCAGATCTAATGATCATGTGCGGCCCACCTGATAGGAGTCTTACATTCTCACACTTGTCCTACACTGATTTCTGAAAGAAAACAAAACATTTTATTTTAATTGTGAAAACACTTTTGAAAAATGCATTTGCTTTTGAAAAGTTCCTAATGGGCGCTTTACTGAATTTTAAAACAATACCGTTGGATAATTATGAGCAACGCTTGTCAGATCTAGTCCATTAAAACTATAGATATTGAATCGTGGTAGTTAATACAATATTTAATGCATTTCGAAGTGTGACGAATCACGGTCACAAATACCAATCGCCTCAATGACATGGATCAAAGATATGAGGTGTGGTATAAAGATTGTACGTCTAATGTGATCACACATGCTTATCTTCATGTGGTCCATTTGAATGTGTCACCAAGACACAAACTAAATTCTTACTTACTCAAAAACTGAAAGTGCACACTTAAGGAGAAACAACATATAAAGTGAATAACAGAATCATCAATGCATATAAAAGAGATCCCTGAAATGTCTGTACATAATCAGATCAAAATTGAAAAACTCTCACTGCTGAAATACATCCTTAAGATCTACAACTCCCATAAACGTCACATGTTCCTTAAAGAGCGTAATGGGAAGACATTTAGTGACAGGATCTGCTATCATCTGCCTCATCCCGATGAGTTCTACAGACACCTAACGATTCTGAACTCTCTCCTTCACAACAAGATACTTAATGTCAGTATGTTTTAACCTTGACGAATGCTTGTTGTTGTTAAAGAAATTAACTACAGTTGAACTATCACAATAGATTTTCAATGGTTTTGAGATTATCTGCACAACCCGTAAACTAGAGAAAAAACTCTGAAGCTAGATCGCCTGACTCGTGGCTTCATGACAAGCTTTCATGGTAGAAGATGTCGTAATCGACTGTTTTATGCTCTTCCACGATACGGCTCCACCACCCATCACGAATACATAGCTCGAGGTAGACTTCTTGCTGTTGACACAGCCCACAAAATCTGCATCTGTATATCCAACCAACTCCAAATGGTTGGATCTCCTATATGTGAGTGTGAAGTCCTTTGTCCTTTGCAAGCAACGCAATACTTTCTTAATAGCTATCCAATGGTTCATCCTTGGATTGCTAAGGTACCTGCCCAACATTCCAACTACAAAAGTAATATCCGTGCGCGTATAGACCTGAGTATACATGATGCTCCCTACTGCTGACGCATACGGAATATTTTTCATCTTGTCCTTCTCTAGGTCATTCTTAGGATACTAAAATTGGCCAAACCTGTCACCTTTTACAATAGGTACTTGTCCAGGAGCACAACCTTTCATGCTAAGCCTTTCGAGAACCCTATCGATATAGGCTCTCTACGACAAGCCGAGCAGTCCACGTGATCTGTCCCGACTAATCTGAATGCCGATGACTAATGATGCATCACCAAGATCTTTTATCTCAAATTTTTGAGACAGAAATTTCTTAGTCTCACGCAACAATCCAATATCACTATTGGCCAACAAAATGTCGTCAACATACAAGACTAAAATAATAAATTTACTCCCATTGATTTTCACCTATATACACTCATCCACAGTGTTTTTAATGAAACCATATGAAGAAACAATATCATGAAACTTTAGGTACCACTGTCGTGATATCTGTTTCAACCCATAAATGGACTTCTTAAGCTTACAGACCAAATGTTATAAGCATTTAGCTTTGTAACCTTCTGGTTACAACATATATACTGTAAGACCCGTAACCTAACCCGTACCGTTCTGTATGCCTTCGCGGTCCTCTTGGTCGAATTTCGGCGACTCGTGATCTATTATCGGTGTTTACGCGCGATCTTGAGTCGTGTTCCGTATATTAGAATCGGCTTGACTCGAGACTTGTACCAGTACGATCGCGTCGTCACTGCGGTTCCGATGTCGCGTCTCGCACGCCGAGGCGATACCCAGGCCAGGAGATGTGGGCCCGAGTTCAGTTCGAGGAAAACGCCGCGCATTGAAGTATCAAGGGAATCTCTACGAAACATCTCATCAATCCTATCAATCAAAGTACACATCACCAATTATTGCCAAGTACAACCACCCCTCCCCAAAAGTTAACATTTTCTTACAACAAAGTACTTACTTCATCACTCACCATTACTTCTCTCCCATCACTCTCTCTCTCTCTCTCATTTCTCTCTCATTTTTTTTCAAGCAACTCCCATGGAGCAATCGCCCATGGCTTCCATGGAGAAGTTTGGTGTGGCCCACCTCCATATCACTCAATCCTCCATGCAAAGACCATCTCCACCGTTCAAATGTATCCCTTGGAGCTTTAGGATATGCTGATGGAAGAAAAAGTCCGAAAAGATAAAAAGGTGGGTGTATTTTATGATTGGAATTGTGTGATTTTGATGATTTGAGGGCCCACATATAGTGGGACCCATCTTGATGCATGCCTTGTATCAAAGAGGGACCCATAGTGGCGGGGTCCCTCCCATCTCCACCATTCTCTCTTTCTCTCTCTCTCTCTCAATCTCTATTCCCATATTGTAGCCCACCATGATGTATTTTTATCCATGCCGTCCACCAGGTAGACCACACCGCTACCCAAATGGGCCTGGCTTGCTGACCTCTCTGCCGTCCGTTTGGATAGGCCTAGGTGAAGGGAATTACAAATATCAGTTTGATCTAAAACAGTTAGGCCATACCACGTGGACGTGTGACACACACACCGTACATACCTGGACGGTGGTGGTGGGACGCACCGTAATGTATCTATCCATCCGGCCGTCTGGATTGGGAAGTCCACAGGTCTACCTGGGCGCTGGTTTGAATACAAAATTTTATATAAAATAATATTATGATTTTACATCCGATGGCGAGCCCTACATGGGACCCACTTAGAACGGAAGTTGATTGGCTAGCACGTCCCACACCAGCTGCATATCTGCTAAGGACGTCAGCAGATTCTGTAGACCCACGTGATGTGTGGATTCCATCCACACCGTCTGTCCATTTGGATGGAGCCCACCGTGATATATGTATATAATATCGACACTGTTCATCACGGTGAGGACCATCAGCTTTATCGCTAATGCAAGGACGTCAGCTAGTGCGGTGGGGCCTACCCCACGTTGATATATGTGTTTCATCACACCATCCATCATCTGGACGGTGGTGTCCTACCATTATGTATCTGTTACATTCAACCGTCCAGATGGTGAGACGCACTTGATGTATATGCCTTGCATCCAGACGCTGGCATGTTTATGATATTATATGTATTATATATGATATATGATATTATATATTATATATGATATATGATGGTGGGCCCTACGTGGGACCCACCCATGTGGAGTAGATTGGCTGGTGTAACTCACCAGTTATATAGCTGGTGATGTCAGCAGGTCAGTGGACCCCACCGTGATGTAAGGGCCTTATCCACACCGTCCAGCATACTGGACGGGTGTGACCCACCTTGAATTGATGTGTTAATCCACACCGTCCAGCATACTGGACGGGTGTGACCCACCTTGAATTGATGTGTTAATCCACACCGTCCTTACATGTGGGAGACCCACCTGATGTAAATGCCTCATTCCCACCATCCAGAGCTGAACGATGGGCCTACTTAATGTACTTGTTTCTTTCACACCGTCCAGTTGGGGACGGTGTGACCCACTTGAGAGATCTGTTACATTCAACCGTCCATTTGTTGGACGAGCAACAGATAGCTACTGTAGTCATGTCATCAAGTTCCATGAGCCATGCCATGATGTATATGATGCAGCCCACATCGTCCAGATGGACGGACGATGGGCCACACTGTGATGTATATGTTATATCCAACCATCTATCAGGTAGACCACAGTGTAAAAAAAAATAAAAATTAGTGGAGATTGAACGTCCACCATTGAAGCTACTTCGTGGTCACAGAAGTTCTGGATTAAAATGATATTTGTTTCTCCTCTTGAATCAGGTCTCTGTGACCTTATGAACATACTAGATGAAAAATAAATGTGATGGTGGGCCCTACCTTGATGTATTTATTTCATATCCACACCTCCAAGGGTGGACAGTGCTGTGATACCCACCTCCACGTCCACCTCCACGTATTTATCTTATCCGCACCATCCATTTGTCCAGGACGGTGGGTCGGATCATGAGGTTGTGATATACTCAAACTGCCCATCCGTTTGGGAGCATGGGGCCCACACGTGTGGGTAGGTGGGACCCCACCTTGATATATGTAACTTATAACCACATCGTCCGTGTGGATGGGCAGTGTAGGGTGCACCATAATGTATCTGTTTTATCCCTACCATCCGGCCCATCTTGTAATGTATCGTATATTCACACCGTCCATTCACTTGGTCCCCACATGATGTACGTGTTTAATGCTAGCTGTCCATCTATTTTTGCCCAATCATGGGTTGCCTTATGAGGCCTACCTTTGATAGGTTATGGCCCATCTGTGAGGCCTACCTTCGATATGTTTATGGCCCATCTGTGAGGACTACCTTTGATTTGTTTATGGCCCATCCATGAGGGCGACCTTAATCTGTATGCGGCTCGTTGTTGAGGCCCACCTTAATGTGTATAAGGCCCGTTGTTGAGGCCTACCTTGAAATATATGAGGCCCATGTTATGCGGCCCATTTGATGTATCTAAGGCCCATGTGTAGGGCGTACCTATGATGTATATTAGGCCCATGTGTAGGGCCCACCTGTTTTGTATTTAAGGCCCACGTGATGCGGCCTAAGGACCATATGTAGGGCCCACTTGTTATGTGTTTGTGGCCCATGTTTGAGACCCAATATGATGTATACCTAGCCCATGTGTTGGGGTCCGATGTGATGTGTATTTAAGGCCCACCTGTAATGTATATCCGAGGCCCAACTTGATGTGATGAGGCCAGTGTGTAGGGCCTACTTGTTGTGGATTTATGGCCCTTTTGGCGTGGCCCATTGAGTTGTATTCGAGGCCCATGGGCGAGGCCCATTTGATGAATTTGAAACCCATGGGCAAGGCCTGATGTGATATAATCATGGCCGATGTGCCGAGGCCACTATGATGAGTATTTGGCCTATGAATGAGACCTATAGTGATGTGTATTAGGTCTTTGTATGAGGTCATGGGCCTACGATACGTTTGCCTCTATGCGTGCCACTCCTTGGGAGCAATGTTGGTTAGATGTCCACATTGATGGCAATGATGGTTAGGTGTCCTCATTGTGACCTTTCCTTAGGCCTTGATTGACCAATTACCGATTAACGATCGAAGCCGATCATCATGACCGATTACCGATTAGCGATTGAGGCCAATTATCCTGACCGATTGCCGATTAGCAATCGAGGCCGATTATCATGACCGATTAGCGATCGAGGCCGATTATCATGACCAATTGCCGATTAGCGATCGAGGCCGATTATCATGACCGATTACCGATTACCGATTAGCGATCAAGGCCGATTATCATGATCGATTGCTGATTCGGAGTGACGTGACTGATTATGATGACCGATTGTTGATTCCGATTGTTGGGGCCCAACGTGATGTACATGCCACCCATATTTGAGGCCCGACGTGATGTGTATTCAGCCCGTGTTTAAGGCCCAATGTAATGTATATTGAGGCCTGGGTGATGAGGCCCATTGTGATGCATTTGAGGGCCAGGTGAAAGAGCCCATTGTGATGTATGTTAGGCACATGAGCAGGACCCACCTGTTGTGTACATGTAACCCTTAAGTAAGGCCCATTGTGTTGTATATTTGGCCCTTGTGTGAGGTCATGAGTCCACTATATGTTAGGATCTATGTGGGTCACCCCTTGGGGGCAATATTGGTTAAATGTCCACATTGTCGAGGTTGATTGTCGATGTTGATTGATGATGCCAGTTATTGACACCGATTATGAGTATGTGATAGCATATCATCATGATACATGCCTATACGCATCATCTGCATGTTTGTTATGAGATATGTTTGATGATTGCATATGTCATTGGGCATGTTGTTATGAGCCTCCTTGATTGTAACATCCCAAAAATCGGGGGTCGATTAGAAATCCAACTCCCGAGTTTCAGAACATCACTTATGCAAGATTTTCAATGATGGATGAATGTCGGCTGTAATAGTGCATGAAACATGAAGTGGATTAAGCCAAAACAACATATCATACTCCAGAGATAGTTAAATTATGCAAGCGGAAGACTGTGATAGTATGTATAACATATATAAACTATTGTAGGTCTCCAGAGTGTGAACATGTTACCAGGTTAAATATATACATGTATACTCCAAAAATGAACAAAAAGAATATACATGAGTGCTTCAAAAGTGCAAAAAGACAAGTGTCATGGCATCTAATCAACCTCTCTGTAGTCTCGTCGATCAGAACACGCATATAGGAGAAATCCTCCTCGTCATCATACAAGTCCAGCTCCACTTCACAAGCAGCGTCATCATCTGCAACTAAAACAGGGACTGGTTGGTGTGTACAACACCATACCGTAACGTGGGAGTGAGTGGACAACTCAGTGGAATCATAGAGCAAAGGTTAACATGTTATCAAATCAATCACGCGATAATGGTAAAGCAAATAATCAAACATTCCTAATCACTGTGATTAATGCAAGCATGAAATGACATGATGGATGCCCTCATCGACATACTCCCTCATGCGACACCATCTTATGTCCGCGGCGTGCTTTCTTCCCTCAATGCTCCACATCTTCCAGGCACATGCAGTGCGATATGAATATGATTACCGAGTTGTTATTAGTCCTTTTCATACAGAAGGATTGAGAAACTAGGGTACTTCCCTTATATCAATCCCTACAGTGATCCTGTCTAGGGTCGTCACTCCTAGTAATCTCATACGATGATACATTTCTAGGTCACTGCAAGGGCTGTCAGGGCTGTTGCATGCACTCGTTGCTCCACTCCCCCATCACCTTATCAATACAGGCCTAGTTGTACTCTTGTTGCTACGGAAGGGTCGTCGCCTCACGTAGATTCAGAGTACGCTCGAGGTCACTACAAAGGGCTGTCAGGGCTGTTGCTCGCACTCGTTGCACCGCTCCCCCATCACCTTATCAATGTAGGCCGACAACAAGAATATAGTGTCCCATACCACCTAATCTGCTCACGAGTCTGGGTTGCTCACTGGTCACTACGGGGAGGTTTGTGGCCCCAGCGTAGGCCGACAGCTCAACCACGGTGTCCCATACCACTATGTCCGGCTCATGAGTCTTAGTGGATCAAGGTACCACGGTTATCAGGGTTATCACTGATAAGTTCAGTACCCTAGGTTCAAGCAGTTGTAACGAATACAAGGTGAACATATAATGGTCAGTCGGGTTACTTGATGAGTCTGACTAGCACGAGCGCATGTTGAATCAACCGACATGAAGTGCACAAACACTTCGTGTGGCCTAACCACTGCCGACAACTCTAGTACGACTCGGGTTCGTCATAACATCCTTCGTGGTGAATAGAATCCCACCACAAACTCTAATCTGTTACCGACTGCCTGAACTAGAGTATAGCCCCAAACACTTACAAACTAAATCAATAATCATAAGAACGAGGCAGAATTGAAATACAAGAAATTCTGGCATGTTAGTAGCATGTTATAACATACATCATAAGCAGTTAACCATACACGAGTACTTTACACATAAGGTAATCAATTGAATACAACACGCATGGAGAAATTCATATACATCATCAAATTAGTTGAGAATCCAGTCTCAACGCTAATCTACAACACCATTTACTCAATACTTACTAATACATACAATTATACAAACACGTAGACTACACAGCTCCAACGTACTTGACGTATGTTGATTTCGACATATAATATGACAGATCCTTATATCAAAGAGTTGTCTAATACACACAATCATGTTCTTACATTCAAAACGTATAACAGGCATAAATCATATTGATTTAGGCATTTCAACAAATATTTAGTATACACACATTAGTCTACATAGCATATGTGGGCCAATATGTGCATTTGGGCGAATCTCTTCGCCAAACAGATCAAACATGCATAACTAGTATAATAACACGACAAATACTCATGGCAATCATATCAGCAAAATACGGACGTATACAGTATTTTCTACAAATACCTAAAATACCCTAAATCTCATATTCTTTATACGTATGCGAAATGAAAAACGGACAGCATATTCTACATGTCAAACAGCATCCTTGTCAACAACCTACCGTTAAACGGCATTGAAAGCTTTGAAAACAGGTAATCTAAGCGTCTAAGATCCACACCTTAAACTAGAAATTACGAACGGAGTTGATTCAGACGATAAGTATTCGTCAACGGCAACCTATACCACGAAATAGGTTAGCTACATCCTCACTTATGCTATTTGGAACTCTAGAACAGGTTAGGGTTATGATTTCTTACCTAAGAATGGAACTGGAATCGCCGGAAAAGCGATGCAGGTGAATGGCTTTGGCACGTGGAGTAGCAAGGAAGCATCCCAGGAGAAAGCTCCAACTTCTCCCTCACTTTCTCTCTCTTTTCTCTCTTCTCTTCTAGGGTTTTCTCCAAATTCGTATGGATTAGAAGGCGAAGGGTTTAAGGCCATTTTATAAGCCCAAACATAACCAAAATAGACTCCAACTCAAGGTATACTTGGGTTATAGCCAAATCGGGTCTTTTCCGATCCAAAAGAGCATTTCTGGAGGTCCCCTGACCAAATGCGGTCAGACTTAAGCTCATGGATGTCAGATCCTGATCACATTAAGTTTTCAGTACGGTAGAGTTCCCAGATCGCACGTGGCGGACCAGTTTCAGTTCAGCGGTTACCGAAACTCGATCAGGGCTACAAGTGCTATGACGTGAAGGAGAAATTTTTCTTGATCCGAGGGTGAAATTTGGCTGAATTCTGACGGTCAGAACGCTTAAAAATAATGCACAACGACCCGTGCCAGATTTTAAATTATTTTTCTAAATCTTTTCCTTTTCTCACTCTCTTCACTCCGAACTCAATAAAATGGTGTCGGAACATCAGTTGGGCTTGATTTTCAAAACGATTGTCAAGTCCAACCAAGCGGTCATAATGGTCTGCGATTGCAGATATCGGACTTTCAACGCGCAGTCTAAATCCAATACAAAGTTTCAAAGGGTTTCTGAGAACAAACAGGTTTAGAGTTTGAACCTAGGTTTTAGGGTAACATAGTGTCAATGATTCTATAGGTTTTGGATCTTACAGATCATATTTAAAGTTAGTGGAGCTTATTTCACAGGTAATATAGTGTAGCGCTAGTTAATTCACGTTACATTTCTCAAGAATTAGGTTCTCAATGGTTCCTTTGGCTTTGGAATTGGATTCTGAGAGGTTACTAAGGTTGTATGGTTGACTCATTGCCTAAGGACGTCTAATTCCAGGTTGACAAAAATTCAGGGTGTTACATTGATAGGCGGAGATTGTCTCATATGAGTACACAGTATGCATAGGATTGATGTATGACTGGATTGCATGACTCATGCATCTCGCATTGTGTATTGTGATTACTGTACGCCTTAGCGACATTAGGGTTGTAGCCTCCACAGGTATTTCGTGGATGGCCAGATGGGACACCGAAAATCTGTTTTACAAGGGGTGCTAAAGATATCCCTGGGTGAAAGGCTCTAAACCCTCTTGATTCCAGAGGTTGCTCCAACGTCTATACCGAGTGGATGTATGAGCGCATGTGGGCCATATACCGTTAGGCCGGGTCTCTCACTGTGTCGTGATCGGTTGGAAGGGGGTGCAGCCTTACCTGCTCGAGAGGAGGGGGTAATGTTAGGCTGAGTCTAACCAGCTCGAGGAATAGGTCCGTTATCGACAAGCCGAGCTCGATATTGGCAGGCGGATAGTGAGGTCTCTTCCACTCACCTTGTTGCGCGCGATGGGGCGGCAATCTGGTTTGGAGTGTAATAGACCCCGGTGATTTTCCAGAGAGGAACCGTACTGATATGTGGACTTATTGAGTAGGAGTTGCATGCTCATTCATTCATCCATTCACTATCCACTCGGGCTGATGGTGCACAAATAATTATTGTGTACCTTCGTTATGGCATGGATTTTGGTTAGGCGCGCGACTAACCTAAGATCAGGAATTTACCACGTTGAGTCTGACTATCCAAATTTAGGCATGGTACTGGTTTGGATAGAAGTCCCTTGTGGTGGACCCCAGAGCCTGCGATACTACGTACTATCATCCCGACTTCATACTCCAACATGGTCATTTCATTCGCATCGCATATTGCATTACATCCGCAGGCATATGGCATCTTAGGTTGCTATGTTTCTGCACTTATACGCCCTAGACAGACCTAGCAGGATTTGTATATTTCATTGCATCCTCGGCATCTGATATTTGGCTCTTCATGACTCCTTATCGTATAACTGTTCTATATTGCGTATTCTGAAATTGATTGACTTATGGACTTGTCCATACTTCCGCTTACTCTGTAATCATATGATTTATGATCTTGTCAGTATTTCCGTTTACTCTGATAATTCCTGATCTTCTTAGTATTTCTGCTTACTCTAATAATTCCTGATCTTATTAGTGTTTCTGCTTATTCAGACATTGTATGGTTTATGGATTACCAGTTTTTCGGTATTGTATGATTATGGCATTGTATTGAATACTTAGCACTTATCTTGTGCACACACTTACACTACCCTCTAAGCTTTCTATAAGCTCATGCATGATAGATGCGTGCAGGTGATGTTAGGTTGGAGCAGTATTAAGCTTGGAGCGTGCAGTGGTCTTCTGGAGCTTGATTTTCTATTTATGTATTTCCCTTTCAGTGTTGTAATCAAACGATTATATTAGTAGATATGTGATGATGATGTTGCCTTTGTAAATTGGATAATCTTGTGGTTATGCTTATTACTAGTTAAATACAAATTAAAAAAAAAATCCTCCTTATAAGATCTCAAGATCGGAATCTAGCATATGAATGTTAGGAGCCGAGAATGGAGTTGTACGGATGCTGTCGGCACCAGATTCGACGATCGGGATTCCAACGAATCCGATTTCTGGGTTTGGGGTGTGACATATACATTTTTACTTAAGTCTCCATTGAAAAACGTTGTTTTCCCGCTCATTTGATGTAACTCTAAATCTATATGAGCCACAAGAGACATAATAATCCTAAAAGAGTCTTTCTTGGATACAGGTGAGAAAGTCTCCTTAAAGTCAATACCCTCACACTGATTGAAATCCTTTGCAATTAGTCTGACTTTATACCTTTCGATATTGCACTTAGAGTCTCATTTAGTTTTGAATACCCACTTACAACCAATCGGCTTAATCCCTTTAGGCAATTCAACAAAGTCTCAGACTTTGTTGTCCTTCATGGATTTCAATTCATCTTTCATGTCATCAAACCATTGAGAATAATTGATACTTTGTTTAACTTGCGAAAAGGATACGGGATCCTTTTCAACCCTAATGTCAAAGTCATGCTCCTGTAGATAAACGATGTAACCATCTGAAATAGCAGATCTTCTCTCTCTATATAATTGTCTTAAAGGCTCATTATTCTGAATTGGGTTTTCTGTTTCCTCATTAATGGGTCGTATTTAAGGCTCTACATGGTCATCCATAGGGATCTCAAGGTCAGCTGCTGGACGGACAATCACGTTATTCTAAATGATTGTGGTGGGAATCACAATCCGTTCTTCCTCAACCACAATGTTTCTTAAGTTTGTGCTTCCACTATCTTCAATATTCTCAATAAACCTAGCATTCACAGTCTCAATAACTCTCATGGAATATGATGGACAATAGAATCTGAATCTTTTGGATCTTTCTGGGTATCCGATAAACAAGCAACTAACCGTTCTAGGATCAAGCTTTCTTTCATGCAGGTTATACGGTTTGGCTTCTGTAAGACAATCTCATACATGAAAGTATCATAAACTAGGCTTTTACCTTGTCCACAATTCATGTGGAGTTTTCATTACAGCCTTACTCAGGACTCTATTAAGGATATGTACAGCTGTTTTCAATGCATCACCCCAGAGATTCTGGTAATGTTGAATTGTTAATCATAGACCGTACCATGCATTTAAGGTGCGATTATGTCTTTCCACTACACCATTCTGCTCTCGAGTACCAGGCATGGTATACTGGGCGACGATGCCAAAATCTTGTAAGTATCTAGCAAATGACCCTAAATTACACCCAGATTCATCATACCTTCCGTATAGTACTCGCCACCACAGTCGGATCTGACGACTTTGGTCTTTCTATCGAGTTGATTCTCCACTTCAACCTTATATATCTTAAATGTATCTAGGGCATTTGATTTGTCGTTAATAATGTATAAGTACTCATAACGAGAGTAGTCATCTATGAAAGTGATAAAATACTTTTGCTCATTCTAAGATGCTGAAGGGAACAGTCCATAGATGTTTGTATAAATCATTTTCAAGAGTCCTACACTCCTAGTGGCACCCTTTTTCCTAGTTCTAGTCTATTTACCTTTAATGCAATCTATGCATACCACAAAGTCTGAGAAGTCCAGAGAGTGAAGAATTCTTTCACGCACAAGCCTTTCCAATCTCTCACGAGAGATATGGCTTAATTTCCTGTGCCAAAGCATGGAAGAATTTTCACAATCTAACCTTCGCTTAATACCTTTAGTGTTTCCATGTGATGAGTTAATACTGTAGACATGTGAAACATTCAAATCTATCTGATGAAGATTATTGACTGAAGTGTCAGAACCAATCATAACTGAATCATAGAAAATACATAATTTTTCATTCCCAAATTTAAACTAATAACCAAATTTGTCTAAACGAGAAATGAAAACTAAATTGCACCTTATATAAGACACACATACAGTATCTACTAGATCAAGAAATTATCATGACGATAACCTAAGCCTAAAGACTCCAATAGCTTTCACGTCTGCTCTAATGCCGCTCCCCATATAAACTGACTTTTCTGTATCGGTTGATGTCCGGCTTTGAAGCATATCCTGCATGGTATTACATATGTGAATAGTTACACCAGAGTCTATCCACTAGGAGTCTGTGGACATATCAGCTAAATTAGATTCAAAATAGACTAAAACTTGATTCTTTCCCTTAGAAACAACTCATTCTTTAAATTGTGTGCAATCCTCTGCAGGACCCAAAGAACGATTTCCTAAATAGTGCTTCATTTTCTTAAAGTTGGACCCAATAAGCAAAAGTGTGGAATTAAACTGGTTTAGAACATTGGAACCAATCATGACTGGACAAATAAAGTATAACAATCATATTAATAGAATGAACAAGTCCTACAAAATTAATACATGAATGTAAACCATAAACATTATGCATGTATAAACATTCGATTGATTTGGACCTTCAATCAAATGACCTAGAATGATGATGGGCCATAGTCATCAGAGTCTGGCAAGAGCCTGGCCTATCATAGTGACTCCTCCTTTGGGCGAAATTATGACATACAAGGGGCTCTACTGAACATGAAGCTGATCAGTGTCAGCGGAATAAATTTAAGACGTCCATCACCTTTGGGCAAAATGAATCTCTCAAACCTATATAACCATTACTAATCACTTCACCCCGCTTATATCCTGGAAAGTGATGATATCTCTTTGTTCTGACCACCACCTGCTATGGAAATGAACGTAACTAAATGCAATCCTAATATGAATGGTCACTTAATTCTATAAACTGAAGTCTGAAAGTAAAAAAATTTGCCAATTGAGGTCACTTTAGTGGCTAACATAATCAAGTCCAATCCCCACTCCCGGACTCAAGGATTGCTATATGGTCCTGCCCACACCAGACCATTCTATAAAAGTTTTGATGTCATGAATCAAAATATGGTTGATGTTGACCGCTCGTAGGGCCAAACATATTTTAAAGTGATGGTTGGATTAAATTCTTAATGGTTAACTACTTAATATCATCCTCAAATACATGGGTAATGACCCTTATTCGTGCTAGATCAAAACTAAATGATGCATTTAACCATATTTACTGAATGATGCATTTAACCATGTATTTCAAAACTAAATACATGGGTAATTACCAGGGCCGTTATAAAAATATAACCTACCAACCATCAATTAATTAATTTAGATTTTATTTGCACTGAAATGGCCCAAGTAGAATTATTTCAACGGTTAAACAACAACAACATCTAAGGTCACATGGCCTCAAAGTCTAAGGTAAGCCACTATTACTCTAAAGGCAGTTATCATGGTGTTTTAGCCTAAGGCCTAAAACAAGCATGATTGTGCCCTAATTAGACCCATTTATATTAATTCAAGGCAGCCAATCACTTGGCCTACAAATGACAATAAGTGGGCCTAAGGATTAGGCATGAATCAGGCTTAGAAAAGGCCTAAAAGAGCACATCAAGTAGGCCCAGCACCCAGCCCAAAAATAACCATTAAAGTACCCAATCAACGTTCATGATTTCTTTAAAGCGGGCCTTCAACTAAGGCCTGAAATCTATTCCAGCAAGTGAGCTTATAATTTCCAGGAAATAGCCCAAAGTTAGCTGCCCAAACAAAACTAAAATGGGGCCTAAGCCATTTTATTATCCTGAAACAGAAACCTGCTGACAGCCCTTTTTTAAAAAACAAAACTAAAATCGGGCCCAAGCCATTTTGGAAACTTCCTATTCCAAAACCCCAACCGCATCTCTGTAAATCCGGCAAAATCCTAGCCGCAATCCCATAATCCAAAATCACCTATGACGCCATGAGTCGGGCGTCAACACCATGATCAACGACAGTGATCCAGAATCTGGCCACCCTGTCCACCATCTCCACAGCTGTTGTCCCTAACTGTCAACCTGAGGGGATGAAGAGGATAGTCTTGCATCCACCATTGCCGCTCATTGGGAAGATGGGTTCTATCTTAGGGCGGCAGTCATTAATGGGAACGGCGGTGCAGAGCTTTTCTGCTTCTCCGTCCAGTCGCCCGTCCAGGAATGACGCTATAGCCATGGCTGTCACAGCCGTTGCCGGCGCAACAACAGATGCAAATGGCTCTGAGGTATGGATCTTTAATGGGTCCTCTGCCGGATTGAGGCTGGGATATATGCGCGCTGCCTGAGCTGATTGGAAAAGGTATTTCAAAAGGGCTCGAAAAAACCCTCTGTTCAATCCAGCATCCATATTGCCAATCATCCTCAACAGCGATCAATGACGCTGGGATTTGTGCCCACGTCCACATTGCAACGTCCGATTGCAATCGGCAACGTTGGGCAACAACGGCTGATCTCGATCACCCGATTATAATAAAAATAGCAATAGGGACTCTAGATAATCTCCAAGATCAATGCATAGGTCGCTCTGATACCAAATGTTACAACTGTATTGCAGGTTGGCGATTCATCTATGCATTAATAATGAAGATTCAAAACCATAATCTAAAAGTGTACCTGATCGGGAAGAAATTTTGAATCTTAATCTTTCGTACCTTACACCTTTAAGAGAACCTTTAATAGGACTAGGGCTTTCTTAGTTGTGTTGGTAAGGGGACCAAGACATTAATGTATAAGAAAGAGGACTAGAAGCTTACCCATCACACTTCTCCATTTAGAGTCTTCACATCGTAGGTTTCCATATCTGGCTTAGTAACCAAGTATAGGGACAACGGTTTAAACGTCTCATTTCAAATCTATTTATAATAATCACAATTGAAGTGGAGACCACTAAATCGTTCATTCTAAATAATTTAACGGTCAAATATGATGATCATGTATGGCCTATTTGATAGGAGTCTTATATATATTACTCTACCCCGAGGCGGCAAGCTAAGTCCTAAAGCCCATGGACTAGCCCTGTTTTGGATTTAAGGGTGTGGTGGTTTATAAGTATACAGCCAACAATCGTTCAGGTGGGGAATATGTAACCTCAATTGAAGTTAAACCATACAAATCATGGGCCCTACTTTAAATGGGTGAAATATTACCAATAGGCTATTATTATATTGATTGGTGGGCATCTAATGGAAAGTTAAAATTAAAAATGATTGTTCCAAAATCAACAAAATTATGGGGATTGATCAGATGTTAAGGCTTGGATGGACAATCACGAGTCTAGTTTTCAAAATCTCGCTGTTTATTTTAGTCATGCATAAGCCTTGATATGAGCCACTCTCATCCACCTGTGTGCCCCAATGGGAACCACATGAAGAGATGATGGAAGGATGGGTTTGGGCCAGGACCTAGAGTACCAACACCTGGCTTGATCTTGTTTGAATCGGGTTAGGTTGTGGTCAGTCAAAAAAAGGTTGGGCTCAATTGATAAATGAATTGCTACCTATGTCATTTTGACACAGAAAAGAGCACGAAATAATAATGAAAAAGATTGTCATTTTTCTTCAATAGATCAAAACTTCAAATTCACAGGAAATAATAAGAGAAAACTCAAATATTTTTATTGAATAATATGGAATGCATATGATTTTTGGAATATAATACTAATGAAAAAAATAATTTTTTAATTTAAAATTATCAAAAATAATAAAATTCTAAACCTAATAAAAGTCTTAATTCAATCAAAATAGAACTTATCGAAATAGTAAGTTTTATCAAAAATAGAAAGATCTAAATTAATTTAACCGGATGATTCCTAACATAATTACAATCCATCTTAAAAAAAGATAAAAAATTTAAAACTCTAAAATTAAAGTGATATGATAAAAATCGAAATTATTAAAAATAATATTTTTTTCATAAAATATTAATTTTGATCTAGAAGTAGGCATTTTTTATTTTTTTTTGCAAAAGGGGAGGATGTGACCCACCATGTAGTTGGGTTGACCCCCAATGGCCTGCTACATAAAGATCAATAGGTAGTGCTTCTAATAATGATACTTTGATTAAACGTTATGATCGATTTACGGTTCAAACTTCAAATGACAATTTATCCTTATCTGGATTAAATTTCTTCCAATCAGACACGCCTAGGCCTCAGTTACATTATATCCTATATAGGACTAGGGCCGGATCTAGCGGACTGCTGCTTTTGTTAGGGCTTCTTTTAATCCAGTTGTGCAAAGAACTTATTTTAACGCCGTGCATCACACTTTTATACATGCTCTGTCTTGGCTATAGACCCTACCCATCTCATTTCAACTGGGCCTAAAAGATTGTGGACCTGACCGGTCCAAAATGTCAGACCTGAACCTGACTCATTTTGTAAACAATCCAAACAAGGGACCCTGACCCATTAAAATTAGGTGGGGTCCATCGGTTGTCGTCTGAGTGCCAGTCTAGGAGAGTTTCTGAGCATAGCCCATAAGGTGGGACATGAGACACCCATTGTTTGGGATGATACGGCCTTGTGGGAACCTACAACCTATAGGCCCTTGATATGTGTGATACGAGTTAAAGATGTGAAATCCAAAGAGAAGCAGTCATGGATTGGTTGGGCTAGTTATTGTTAGGCTAGTAATCATCGGATTTGAACAGGTGAGTAGAATTTTTCAGGTGATATATCAATCAGCTCGAATGGCTGTATCTATCGCTTTTCATGCTCTGATTATTCTCAAAAACATCAGGAGAAACGACCACTATTTTAAGGGTCATATATCCCCTCAAATGGGTTGAAAATGAGATTAGGAGGGAAATAAGGGATTTGTATTGACTTAGTGGAAGAGGTCCATTGGCCACAATGCACTTGCGTTAATAGCATTGTGGCCAATCTAGACTGATGGATTGGGGTGTATGAGTGTCTATGTGCAACTAGCATTATCTGAGAGCAGTACTAGATCATTTTATTCTTAATAAAGAAAAAATTATCAATGTATATTATACATTTGCTAGCCAGCAATGTGGTAGGTTGGGATTATCAAATCAAAGTTCTTTTTGAGTTATGGCCCATTGATTGCAATACCCACCAAATTGATAATCAAGATTACTGTATGCAACTAGTGTGTATGGCGTGATGTGGACTGTCTATAAAGTGGGAATGTTCCTGAGTTGATAACGAAAATTGTACCGAGTCATTGATATTTTCAATCTCGACTCAGATGCAGAACTGTGTAGAATTAGTTGAGTACAGGCCAACTCAAGCAGGTCTCTTTTAATTGGGTTGAGTCATTTATGGTTTCAATAAATGCTATCATTGAATGATCGCGCAGAGTCATACAGAGTTGCTAAGTGTGCTCGACTCCAAGCCTAACTAAGGCAACATTGTTCGGGTCTAATTGCATTTCTAAATAATATACTATGTTTGTATTAACTGATTAGATCATTATTTCAAGTATAATTTTGAGCAGATAATTAGTAAACTGAATAGCCCTTGGATTTGTAATCGGGTATAAAATCGGGTCTTCCATGGATCTGGGATATGATCCCAATATCCGTCTTACATAAGCATGTTTCCTAGATAATAAGTATGAGATTCTCGGGTGCTCTCAAAGCACAGTAAGTAATGGAGCTTCTAATTTTATTGCTTCACTTCGGCAGTTTGGTAGACAAATCTGAACCGTTCTTTAAGCCAAGAACACATTTCATGATCTACCTTGCAAAAGTCGAACTCATTGGATGATTCAATCCATCTTTGAATTGAATTTTTTTTTAATAGTCATCCTTTTTTCAAACCCGTGGATGGGATGGTTACAATTGCCTACAAAATTGAATCGTTAATGATCAAAGGGTTACATTTCTTACATCAGCGTGACATTTTCATGGTAGCCCTTTAAATGCTTGCAATAATTGATTTGAGTTTGTGGACCCGAATTCAAAATTAACTGGAGGTCGACCAAAATCTGGATCCAGATCTGATTAAATTCCTACCACGAGCTAGTTATAATCTCAGCAAAACCTGACCCAGTTGGAATTATATGGAGGAGGGCCTGGTGCCAAAATCAATGACAAAATTTCAAATAGACCCAGATCCTCTAGCTCCTAGAACACCCATGCTTGTGGAATCCTCCATATTGTGTATGTATAACCCACTCCATCCATCATGTTCCATCCTTGATTCTAGGATCTGGGGCCAACCACGGCTCAGGTGGGCCACACCACATGTAAAGATTGGGATGAGATGCCAACCACAGGTTTGTGTGGTGGCCACCTGATGAGTGTCTTTCATCAAACCTGTTAATCAAGTGTAACTTACTAGGATGAAATGATAATAAGAAAATCAGCCCCATCCAAATATCAGGCAGGACACATGGTGTGAACTTCCCATTGTTTTGGCCCATCAGAGTTTCTGATCTTTTGCATGTGCGGTTCGAATAATGGTCCACTTGATGTATGGAGTGGATTTACATGTAAAACATGGTGGGCCTCACATAGGTTGGGTATATGTTGCAGATTATCACAGTCCATCAAAGGAATGCAGTGATGAGGGGTCTGCAATGATGGGTTTTTAACCTGTCTTCGACCGGTCGAGAGCCCTGCTCGACCGGTCGTGGGTTGCACGACTTAAAGTCCAGCGAGTGCAGACTAATTTTTCAGTGGTGCTCGACCGGTCGTAGGTGGCGCTCGACCGGTCGTGGGTGGCACTCGACCGGTCGTGGTTATGCAGTTTCGTTCTGCGATTTTGTGCGGATTTCGTGTCGCAAGTCCTTTCGCAACTGAGATGCGGAAAGAAGTTTTCTAAAACTATAAAAAGGGGTTCCTAGGGTTTTTCTAAGCTATGAGAAAAACAAAAGATGACTATCAAGGGTGAGAGAGAGAGAAAAGAAAGAGAGGAAGCTTGTGGAAGGGAGCCTTCGTCTCAGTGCTTCTACGTCCTCGTGATCGGTGAGATGTCTCTGTTTTTTTTTTATTCTCTTATTCTTCATCCGCTCCTGCGTGAGTGAAGAAGGTTGTAAACGTTCTACTTTATAGTGGATTGTTGATCTGAACGAGGTCCCGTGATTTTTACCTCTTTGAGGGTTTTTCACGTAAAAATCTCTTGTGTGGTGTGTGATTGTTGCTTTGATTGTTTTCATTGCTTTTATTATCTCATAATTCTGGTTTGTTCTGGAGGCTAGATCCTAAGGTTTTGTGCAAAGCCCCCAACAAAGTAGTATCAGAGCACTAAGTTCATTGAACGGGTAGGATTAGTTTGAAATTATGGAAGGTGGCTCATCAAGGATGATCAGCCTCAATGATTCTAACTGAACCATATAGAAGGCTAAGATGGAGGACTTGCTTTATTGCAAGGATCTATATTCTCCAATTTTAAG
Source organism: Magnolia kwangsiensis (assembly GCA_037074715.1). NCBI lineage: Eukaryota > Viridiplantae > Streptophyta > Magnoliopsida > Magnoliales > Magnoliaceae > Magnolia > Magnolia kwangsiensis. The sequence goes on along the minus strand of CM073578.1, from coordinate 6,128,905 downwards.
CATATCATCAAAATTCAAGGATATGACTGATGAAGATTGGAAGAAGTTGGACCGAAAGGCGGTGGGGTTTATTAGACAATGGTTGGATGACTCTATATTCCACCATGTGTCTACGGAAACCTCAGCTACTAGCCTATGGCTGAAACTACAAGGGTTGTATGAGAGGAAGACAGCAGGTAATAAGATTTTTCTGATAAGGCGACTTGTGAATCTCAAGTTCAAGGATGGTGGTTCTGTGGCCGAGCACATGAATGAGGTCAGCAATATAGTGATCCAACTCTCTTTTATGAAGATGGTCCTGGATGATGAATTGCAGGCTTTACTATTATTTAGTTCGTTGCTTGACAATTGGGAGACATTAGTGGTGTCTCTAAGTAACTCTGCGCCAGACGGAAAGATATCCATGGAACAAGTTACTAGTTATCTCTACAATGAAGAGACAAGGAGGAAGTCTCAGGGGTCTACTCAGCAAGAGACACTTGTGACACAGGAACGAGAGAGAGGAAAGAACAGGAAGGGCGGGAAGGCCCGAGATAAATCAAGAGGCAAGACGAATAATAGAAAAGAGTTTGAATGCTTGAATTGTGGCAAGAAGGGCCACTATAAGCATGAATGTCGTAAGGCTAAAAACGATAAGAAAGGAAAATGAAAAAAGAAAAAAGATGAATCAGATTCCACTGCGGTCGCTTCAGATGGCGACGTTGTAATTATTCTTTCTGCAGATCATGATGTATGTCTCACGGCTACGAGTCAGGACACCGACTGGGTGATAGACTCGGGGGCTTCTTTTCATGCGACTCCACGCAGGGACTTCTTTACAAGCTACAAGGCAGGTGACTATGAGACCGTGAAGATGGAGAATTCTGGTGTATCAAAAATCGTAAGAGTTGGTGATATTTGTGTGAAGACTGATGTGAGTTACACATTGGTTCTCAGGGATGTGAGACATATCCCAAACCTTCTTCTCAACTTGATGTCGACGTGAAGGTTGGATGATGATGGCTATGAAACCCGGTTTGCTGGTGGACGCTGGAAGCTCATCAAGGGTTCGTTGATCATAGCTAGAGGAAAGAAGTTTTGTACCTTGTACAAGGTAAGTGTCAGTATATGCAAGGGTGGGTTGAACGCAGTGGAAGATTCAACTATAAACATGTGGCACAGGCGTCTAGGGCACATGAGTGAAAAGGGGCTTCAGCTACTTGCGAGGAAGCAGCTTCTTCCAGACATGACAAGTACACCTCTTAAAACCTGTCTTGATTGTTTATCAGGAAAATAACATAAAGTTTCATTTGTTAAAACTGTTTCTCATGTTAATAAAGTGCATGTATTAGATTTAGTTTATTCTGATGTTTGTATCCCTATGAGGATAAAAACCTTGGGTGGAGCATTGTACTTTGTTACTTTTATAGATGATGCATCTAGGAGGGTTTGGGCTTGCGCTTTGAAATCTAAGGACGAGGTCTTTGGTGTGTTTAAATTATTTCATGCTATGATCGAGAGAGAGACAGATAGATCATTGAAGTGCATCCGCACTGACAATGGTGGTGAATACATTGACGACTTTCATGAGTACTACAAGTCCCTGGGGATACGGCATGAACAGATGATTCCTAAGACCCCTCAGCATAATGGTCTAGCTAAGCGAATGAATCGCACCATTGTTGAGAGAATCAGTTGCATGTTATCCCATGCGAAGTTACTCAAGACGTTCTGGGGAGAAATAATGCACACGGCGGTGTATCTGATAAACAGATCTCCATCAGCCCCGTTGAATGGAGAAGTACCTAAGAGGGTGTGGACCGGACAAGATGCATCGTACAGTCATCTCAGGGTGTTTGGATGCAGGGCATCCATTCACGTACCAAAGGATGAGAGGTCCAAGCTCGATATAAAGATCAGGCAGTGTGTGTTCTTGGGGTACGGTGATGAAAAGTTCAGTTACAGATTGTGGGATCCGAGCGAGAGGAAACTCGTTAGGAGCAGAGATGTGGTTTTCTTTGAAGATCAATGTATAAAAGACATTGGTAAGCAAGAGAAGAACCAGCCTAGTTCAGGTAAGCTAGACGACATGGATCCGGTTATTCCTCTTGCGGTGCCTGATGATGGGGGAGTACAGCAAGGTACAGAGGATGAGGGAGTTCTTTCAGAAGATGGACCAGGGGAACAGCCCCTACTTAATCCACCTAGTGAGCCATAAGTGAGGAGGTCATCTAGGGACAGACAGCCGTCCAAGAGGTAATCACCGTATGAGTATATTATGCTGACTGATGGGGGAGAGCCGAAAGATTATTCTGAGGCCCTAGCCGATAAGCATAAGGAAGAGTGGTTGAAAGCTATATAAGAGGAGATGGAATCCTTGCATAAGAACCACACCTATGACATGGTGAAACTGCCAAAGGGCAAGAAAGCTCTTAACAACAAGTGGGTGTTCAGAAAGAAGGTTGAGCAGAAACATTCACATACGAGGTTCAAGGCGAGATTTGTGGTAAAAGGGTTCGATCAGAGGAAAGGCATAGACTTCGAGGAGATATTCTCACCAGTGGTGAAGATGACATCCATATGGGTGTTGCTTGGGTTGGCAGCTAGCATAGATTTGGAGATAGAGCAGTTGGACGTTAAAACTGCTTTTCTCCATGGTGACCTATAAGAAGAGATCTACATTCACCAATCAGAGGGGTTCGAAGTCAAGGGTAAAGAGCATATGATGTGTAGGCTGAGGAAAAGCTTGTATGGTTTGAAACAAGCTCCACGGCAATGGTACAAGAAGTTCAATTCGTTCATGTTACAACATGGGTATGACAGAACGAAGTCGGATCACTGTGTGTTCACGCGCGAGTTCTCAGAAGGTGATTTCTTAGTTCTGCTGTTATATGTTGATGACACGCTCATCATGGAAAAAGACATCAAGAAGATCGACAGGCTGAAACAGGAGTTGGGCAAGTCTTTTGGGATAAAAGACTTGGGCCCGGCTAAATAGATCCTAGGAATGGAGATAACCCGTGATAGAAGTAGTATGAAGCTTTGGCTGTCACAAGAGCGGTATATTGAGAAAGTCTTAAAGCGGTTCAATATGAATGCAGTGAAGCCGGTCAATACTTCACTAGATGGTCACTTTAGATTGAGCGACAGGCAGTGTCCCAAGACGAAGCCAGATGTGGAAGAGATACAGAAGATATCCTATGCGTCAGCTGTAGGAAGTTTGATGTATGCTATGGTATGTACACGCCCAGACATAGTATATGCGGTTGGTGTTGTCAGCCGGTATCTTGCCAATCCTGATAAAGAATATTGGGCAGCAGTGAAGTGGATATTGCAGTATCTAAGAGGCTCATCCAGGTTGAGCCTATACTATGGTGACGATAAACCTGTGATAGAGAGCTACACAGATGCAGATATGGCAGGTAACATAGATTTCAGGAAGTCTACATCGGGGTTCATGTTCACATTTGCAGGGGGAGCGGTTTCTTGGTAGAGCAAGCTATAAAAGGTCGTAGCATTGTCGACGACAGAGGCTGAGTACATTACAGTCACAGAAGCATGTAAAGAGATGCTTTGGATGAAGAGGTTTCTACAGGAACTTAGCCTGAAGCAGCAGGAGCACGTGGTCTATTGCGATAGTTAGAGTGCTATACACTTGAGCAAGAATCCAAGTCAGCATTTCAAGTCGAAGCACATAAAGATTCGGTATCACTGGATCAAGGATACTTTAGAACAGAAGGTGTTATAGCTTGAGAAAGTCCACACAGACGATAATGGGTCAGACATGATGACCAAGGCTTTGCTCAATGGCAAGTTTGAGGTTTGTAGAAACCAGGCTGGTTTGAAGAAGATGTATCCCTCCCAGGTCGAAAAGGGAGAGATTTGATGGGTTTTTGACCCGTCTTCGACCGGTTGAGAGCTTTACTCGACCGGTCGTGGGTTGTTGCTCGATTAGTCGTGGGTTGCACGACTCAAAGTCTAGCGAGTGCGGACTAATTTTTCAGGGGCGCTCGACCGGTCGTAGGTGGTCCACGACCGGTCGTAGGTGGCGCTCGATCGGTCGTGGTTGGCGCTCGACCGGTCATGGTTATGCAATTTCGTTCCGCGATTTTGCGCGGATTTCATGTCGCAAGTCCTTTCTCAAAACTATAAAAAAGGGTTCGTAGGATTTTTCTAGGCTATGAGAAAAACACATGAGGGCTATCAAGGGTGAGAGAGAGAGAAAAGAGAGAGAGGAAGCTTGTGGAAGGGAGTCATCGTTTCAGCGCTTTTACGTCCTCGTGATCGGTGAAATCCTTCTGTTTTTTTTTTTATTTTCTTATTGTTCATCTGCTCCTGCGTGAGTGAAGAAGGTTGTAAACGTTCTACTTCATAGTGGATTGTTGATCTGGACGAGGTCCCGTGGTTTTTACCTCTTTGAGAGTTTTTCACGTAAAAATCTCTTATGTGGTGTATGATTGTTGCTTTGATTGTTTTCATTGCTTTTATTATCCCATAATTCTGGTTTGTTCGCTAGATCCTAAGGTTTTGTGCAAGGCCCCTGACATGCAAGATCTGGGCCATTCATCAGGTGAGGCCCAACATGAACATTCCATGACCCAAAAATCAGGTTGCTCCACTAAGCTGGTGAGCCCCGAAACACACGGTTGAATACAAAATGCAGGTCTTCTTTTCCAACCGTATATTTTTCCCCACACGTGGCAACCTTGTACGATTCAACAGGCTATGAGACTCATCTGTGGCCCCACCTAATGAATAGCCTGGATCTCGTACACATCCTCACGTGTAACATGATTCACGTTATCAATCTGTAATCTCGCGAACCCGTATTTCTTCAGCTCTAGTAACATGCAATCACGGACACGACTTCGCCGTTTAAGAAAGAGTGGTATTTATGGAAATGTCTACCTTACGAAGTTGCACTGACACAGGAGAAATGACTAATAACAGTACATTAAATCCACGCCATTCATTACTTACATCATCCATATTTGGGCTTTGATTTCAAAAATCTGGATGATTGAACATTCAGGTGAAACAGCCCAAAATTTTTATAACTAAAAACTGATAAATTCCTATGGTATGGCGCACCTGATTTTTATAATACTTTTATTAAGGAGTATTTCTAATGGATTGGATGACATATAGACACGAATGTACGAGCGTAGGCTATTTAGAAAACTAAGGTAGATGTTACATCTCAACTGTTTACTGCGTCGTGGCTTTTATGAGTTGGAAATATTTATGATTTTTAGAATAAATGGGTAAAATGAGTCATAATAACTGATGGACGGAGTGGATCTCATAATATTTTAACCCATGTGGCTGTCTATTTACCAAACTACACCTAGTAATTTATGTGGGGCCTACTGTAATTTTTATTCTTAATCCAAACCATATTTAAGATAATATGCCTCATTTTAACCGTACATCCGAAATTTCAAGCTCATCCAATGCTAATTTGAGTGATAAAACATTTAACAATGTAAATTTACATCTAAAACCTATAAACTAACGGGAATTGCCCCAAGTAATGGATAATTTTAATGTCCGTCCATCCTGATGGTTCGTGTCTGATGAATGGATTGGGTGGAAGGTAGAAATGATGTTATGCTGGTCATCACAAAAAATCTGGAAATTTCTATGGCGGGTGTCACCTCACGTTAGCTCCCCTTTCTTCCTTTCAGTATGGCCTGCTGATTTTCTTTTTATTTTTTTATTTTTTGTTCTATAAGTTGCGGATGCATCAAATGGAGGGTTTGGATTTAACAAACACATTAAGATGGACCCCACGATCAATCGGACGTACGGAAACATGGACAAAACAAGGTATTTATTCTTCAAAATGAAATTGCGAAATGAATGCGGATTGAGACAACGAAAAGGAATTTGAAGAAGAGGGTATATGCCACCGTACTGATCCGATGTCAGGTTTTCACTATCTGATTGAATCTTAAATGATGATCTGAACCGTTCATGTTTTAGAGTCGGTACAAATCAAGCTCTTAAAAAGGAACTGTTAAACGGATGATTTTACATGATGAAATTTTTTTTATGAATCATATTTAAATCCAAGATTCATATTAATATATACTAGATTAAATTATTATTTTAAAATCATAGCTTCTACACGTTAGTGATGAGAACATGAACGGTTATGATTATTCTACGGATGCAATCTTGGGTTGTAAACGAACCACTTTACCTTAGTTGGTGGTGAGGTGTGACCACATGCTATCAAAACCCCAACAAGAAATCCCCACAAAAGCTACTGAGTTGGAGGAGATCGTCCGAATGATACGGTGAGGATTTGATTAGAATAGGATTAGAGCTGGGCATCGGTTGGAGTTCGATCAGATCATGCCTAACTCGATCTGAATCGACTTCTCAATGGCTTGATCCGAACTCGATCCGATTCGGGACCGAGTCTGAGTCACCTGACTCGGACCGATCCGAAATTTGCATTGCCTGATCTGATCCAGTTCTGACTCGGTTAGGAAAACCGAGTTGGATTGGACTGGGCATAGTTCAGATTAGTATCTATATATCTCAGTCTAGACCTAATTTTCGACCAAAAAATATTTAAATCTGGATCTTAGCTAAGTCGACGCATGTATTCAGTTCAGTGTTGAGGGTCAAATATTACATATTAGACTCCAGTTATTACCTGATTTTGCTAACATGATACTGTTTAACAGCTTATTTTAATTGTGTTTGCGTTGCAAGGTGACTTTAGGAGCTTATACTGAAAAAGGGTACTAAAATCATGGATTTAACACTCAAAAATCACCAAGGCAAGGGATGGACCATAGGAGACCGAGATCGAAGAATTTACATGCCAAAGATCTGAGAAAATCAAGGAATTCACGTTAAAGAGGCTTGAAAATCATCTAGAATGCAAGATCACAGGATTTCCACCATCCGTTTAGCTCAAAACTTTATATTTTGCCTAAGGACCTTAAATTAACTGTACATGTTGAATTTCAGGCATTGGATCCTTGTGGTAGTGGCTCAACGGACAGATAAGCCACTAAATCTCTAATTTGGAGCCCACATGATCTCTGAATATGCTTCAATTTTGGTCTCAACTCCTTAAATGGGATGACAAAACGGATGAACAGAGGGAATTTCTCATCTACATCATATTGGACCCCACATGGACATTGGTGTGCACACAACACATGTGCACGGGAGGTGCACCGGATAGAGAGTCCGGTCAAAACACCTTTGACCCATCTCCCTCTCACGCTGGAACCAGCGGACGGCAACGTCTAACCGATTTTGAGTAGTGGGGCCCACCCATCATCCAAATGGATGACCTAGACGGTCCATTGCAACCAGAGGGGAGACACAACCATCGAAATAATGGCTTTTTGGTCCTTTGAACACATACACACGTGGATCGCTAGAAAACGTAGGATGGATGATGAATTGATTTAATACAGTAAACCACACCAAAACTCGACCACAACCACTCCTTTCTGACTAGTTTTCTCTAGGAATCTAATGAAAGGGGTGGATTTCCCCAAAAAATCAATATGTGGCCCACCGAGCATCACAGCGAATCCACGTGCATATCATTCACGTTCGGGAAATCTGAAAATTCCTTGTGGTTTTGGTCCATCATCCTTGGTCGGTTGGATGATTTAAACCATTCAGACGATGCACTAGGCAGTCTTTACCCCAACCATAGAGAAAAATCTGGTTCTTTGATGATCCTTTTGCCAAAAACAAGATCCCAACGCAAGTCAATTGCATTTTTCCGCTGCCCACGTGCTGCATAAGGAGTTTCCACGCTGAATCTAGTCTCTCCACTTACTCTAAACCGATTCTCCTTTGCTTATAAAAGGAGAGAAGAGAGAGAGAGTTGAATCCATCAGATCCAAGTACGTGAGGAGGAAGAAAGAAAGAGAAAGTGTGGAGGGCTAGTTCAAGACAAGAGTTTTCTTTCTTTTTATTCGTTCTTTTATTATTATTTCTAAGAGATTATAGGTCAGTCATGTCTATGGCTAGCTAAACCTCTTAGCTAGGGCTAAGAGGGGATGCTTATAGTGAGATGAGAGACTTTTCTTTATGCCTTTTGATTCATGTTTAACCTAAATCGATTTTGATTTTAGTTTGATTATAAGGAATGTCTTTAGTTTTTAATGGTTTGTTGTGACTTAAATTATAATGGATCTGCGATATCTTTTAGTATTTCTCATGCATGTATAGAGGTTATGGTCGTAGGAACCCTATTGTTCACCATCGTCTCAAGGACATGTTTGGATGATAGAACCCTTCCCTGTGTTCATAACTGTATTGGATGTGGATTGGTTAAATTCTTTTGTTTACTTTCTTTCGTGGGCATAGTTTTGTGATAGAATCAAGTCTAATTCTCATATCTCTCATCTCTTGAAAACTAGATCAAAGGAAGTTCAGAATCAATTTTTAATGGAATATCTTCCAACTGGATGAAGATGGGACTCTGATTCCAACTGTGTTTATGAATCGATTATAAATCTCTTTAATCTTTACAAGTGGATCCTTGAAATCCCTAGTTTCTCACTTTTGAATTTCACAAGTTTTAATTTAACATTTCACCATTATTCTCTTATATTTTTCTGATTTAGATTACATCTTTGCCTAATTCTAATTCAAGTTACTTTCAGATTACGTACAAAGTTCAGTTTCTGTGGATCAAACTTCGGTCTTACTGAGATTATTACTACATCACGACCCTATACTTAGGGTATAAACATTTAGCTCATATCATTCCCACACGTGCTAGAATTACACATGGGTGAGAGATCTAATCCATCCATCTGGTTGGTAGATGTTTCCTAAAAATAAAAATGGGCCCACTTAAGGAGCTCAAAAACTTAAAAGAGGTTGACAGGTTAGAAAACTTCAATAATCTTTCACAACCATATATTTATATTTTGCAAAATGGCCCATTTGAATAGGAGATCAAACTGATTCTTGGGCAAGGATATCAACAATGGTTCCTTCTGATGGATGAATTGGATCTTAAACTAAGAAGTCATGCAGCCACGTGTCATGTGTACATAAGTTGAAATGTTCATGCATGTGTGCTTAGTAAAGCTCTTGAATCTGATAATTTAATGTAGAAGAACCCAACTAGACGGACGCGGATTGCGTCCTACCTACCCGAACAGTAATCCGTGCGGGTAGGGTCGGATCAGGCCTGATCGGGTCAGATCCACCGGATCGGACCTGACATGTCCACCTCTAAATAGGATTCCGTACATAAATGAGATGGCTACTTGTGCGAGTTCACACCTAAATTCAACATCCCAATGCTTGACAATAGTACAGGAAGGATAGATCCGGACCGTTCATCTTGTTGACTGACTGTATATGTACCTCATACCTAAAACTGGACCTTTCATATAATCTGTATAGACAAAAGAAAGACATCATGTGAGGCCCACCATCAATGTTATTGTCTATCATTTAGGGCCCACTTTCAATATCCACTACCCATTATGTGGAGTCGACCTTTAATGTGAGTCATTTGTCATTAGGGAACAAGGCCCACCTTCATTGTCCACTACTCATCTTGTGGAGCACACCTTTGATGTAAATCGTCAATCGTGTGGACCCCACATTCAATGTGGGTTGTCCATCATGGGGCTTGCCTTAGATGTGGGCTATTCATTATTAGGGGCTGACCTTTGATGTCTACCAACCATTATGTGGGGCCTATCTTGATGTGTGACATCCATCATGTGGACCTACCATCAATGTTATAATTGTCCATCATGTGGGCTTGCTTTAAATGTCCATTGTCCTTGATGTGAAGCCCATTTTGATGTAAACGGTACATTATACGGATATAAAGAGAGAGAATTTTTAAAAAATTAAAAAGCAAGAATTTTGTTTATAGATAGCTATAAGTAATTTTAAAGTAGTAAGTTACTTTTGAGAGAGTAATTACCAAATTAAATTAAATAAATAATTTCTTTCTTCTATAATTATAATAAGTACTTATGATTTATTGTATAAGGTTGCAAGATTAATTATCAAATTAAATTAAATAAATAATTTCTTTTTCTATAAGGGAATTTGACCGTACTGACCTTGAAGTTTGGGCAAATTACCTGTAAAGCTACCACATTTCATATATCCTAAGAGTGACCTTCTGACAAGCTTTGGATATTGTTTCGGACGAAAATGCCCCTGTCCTTAGTTCAGAAGTCGTAAGGTCATGGAGAGATGGAGTAGCTACTCTCCTGAGAAAGTGACGGATTGGCTACTACCCCCACCACTAGGGAATGGCTGGTGCTTCGTGCTTATTGTTTCATCCATACTATCCATAATCCATACCGCCCATCCTTTTTGCCGTGTCATTTTAGGGGTAAGGCATTCATGCCATCCATAATCCATGTTGTGTCATTTTAGGAGTAAGGCATCCACGCCATCCATAATCCATGCCACCCATCCTTATTACCATGTCATTTTAGTGGTAAGGCACAAATATTAGCCAACAAGATGGATAGAAGACTTTTTGGGCCCACAGCAAGCTAGTCGACAAGGTGGATGGATCAGATCACCTCATTGTGGGTCTTAAGTTATAGTACCAGTGGTTTGGTAGAAAAAAAAGTGAACACGTTGAAAACCACAACTATGATCCAGGCAACATGACAAGCACATCTCATATAACATGGCAACTACGACCTATACCTCATGACAATCATGACCCTTACCTCATGACAACCACGACCCATATGTCTTGCATTTCTTGCTCCTACAGTCTATCAATAGTCATCTCATATTCGAAAAAATGTCAAGCTAGCTTTGCATGATATCCGTATAGTAGCATAGGTCGCATCAGGTGGTTGTAATGCGGTAAGGGTCATGGTTGTCACGAGAAATGAGTGATGGTTGTTATGTTATATGGGTTGTAGTTGTCATGGGTCGTAGTTATCATATCATATGGGTTGTGATGAACATGCAACAATCGTGACCCAAATAACACGACAACTACGACTCATATAACATGATAACTACAATCCATGACAACCACGACTCATACCTCAAGACAACCACGACCCATATAACACGAGAACCACGACCCATACCTCATGATAACTACGACCCATATAACACGAGAATCACGACTCATATAACATGATAACTACGATCCATGACAACCGCGACCCATATAACATGACAACTGCGACCCATATAACATGATAACTACGATACATGACAACCACGACTCATATAACATGACAACCATGACCAATATAACATGATAAATATGATCCATGACAACCACGACCCATATAACACGACAACCACGACCCATACATCATAACAACCACGACTCATATAACACGAGAACCACGACTCATATAACATGAGAACCACAACCCATACCTCATGACAACCACGACCCGTATAACATGACAACTACGACCCGTATAACATGATAACTACGATCCATGACAACCACGATCCATATAACATGACAACCACGATCCATATAACATGACAACCACGATCCATATAACATGATAACTACAATCCATGATAACCACGACCCATATAACATGACAACCACGATCCATGACAACTACAATCCATATAATCATTTTAGGGCCTGATCCCAAAACTGAGATGGATATAAATCTAAGGTGGAGCACACCATAAGATATCTCTAGTTTTCATGTTATATGGAGTGTAGTTCTCTGTTATATGGGTTGTGGTTCTCATGTTTTATAGGTCGTGGTTTTTGTGTGATATAGGTCGTTGTCTAATGTTAAATGTGTCGTGGTTTTCATGTGATATGGGTTGTGGTTTTCATGTTACACAGGTCGTGGTTGCCAATCCATTTTCTTCAATGGGCACCCAGCAAGTTGAAAAACTATGTTGAGAATATCTTGTTTAAGCCTAAACTTTTCAACATGGTCGTGGTTCTCATGTTATATGGGTTGTGGTTGTCATGTTATATGGGTCGTGGTTCATGGATCATAGTTATTATCATGTGACGCTGATTCCGAAGGGTTGCGCTGAATCCGAAAGGAAGGGTCGTGGATATGACGAACAATGGGTCGTGGTTATCATGTTAAATAGGTCGTGGTTGTCATGGGTCGTAGTTATTATCATAGGTCGTGGTTCTCAAGTGAAATGGGTCGTGGTTGTCATGTAATATGGGTCATAACCCTAAAACGACATGACAAAAGGATGGGTGGCATTAACTATACACATACTTCAATGTGGGCCCATACGAGTCATGGTTCTCATGTTATATGGGTCGCGGTTGTTACATGTTCACTTTACTACCAAATGAAAAGATAGCCATTGGTACAATAGCCTAAGGCTAACAATGGGAAGATCCGTTCCGTCCTCCTTGTCAGCCAGTTCGGCGTGGGCTAAAAAAGTCCTGACTTGGATAATGTCCACTTCCAACAAACATCACAGTGAGCCTGAAAAGTTTCAACAGTAGGTACCATTGTCACCATTATTTTCTATTATGTAACCCACACGAACTCTGAATCCGACTGATATTTGGGCCCTAGCCCTGAAATGACACGACAAAAAGGATGGGTGACATGGATTATACGCATACATCAATGTGGGCCCCACAAGTTTGGCCCTTTTTTATGGACAAAAAAGGTTTTCGTACACATCACTTTCTTGGCATTGAATACAACGTAACTTCTTATTCCCTAAAAAACCGTACAACTACTGAAACAAAGACAAGGGTATTTTGGTTCAAGTAATTTATGAAAGCTTGTCGCAAGGCAACACGTGGGTAATTGTTACTTGAACCAAAATACCCTTGTGTACGTACCATATATCTCAAGTGTTGCCTTTCGACAAGCTTTCATAAATTACTTGAACCAAAATACCCTTGTGTAGGTATTAGCTTTCTAGGTAATTTGCCCAAACTTCGAGGTTGATACGGTCAAATTTCCTTTCTATCAAAAGTTACTTTTGATTCATTGTACGATGTTCCATGTTATTATTATTATTTTTTTTGTCTGTTTTTGTAAAACAGCCATATAAAAACATGCAGACATTCAATTTTGTCTTTAGTAGCTTTTGTTCTCACGATTCTACCCAAATTGAGGGGGTGGCCTACTTCTATGTATGTATGTGATCAACTGCATTCATCCATTTTTCCACTTCTCCATCTCATTTTCGGCCATGAGCCCAAAAATGAGGTAGATTAGAATCACAGGTGTGCCCTAGAAAGGTTTCAACCGTGGATAATTTTTAAACTATAAAATGGATATGCCTGGTGTGGTGATCCACTTGAGCATTAATGGAACTGCCTATTTTTTAGGTCATGTGTTAAAATGATATAGGATAATGTATGGACACCATGAATTTTTCACAAACACCATAGTGATTGTACTAGCTTAGACTGAAGGTTAGAGAGTATATTAGGTGTAACCTGCCCTCACCAAACACGACATTGAGATTCTAGGCTACCTTGATTGATGTATATATATATCCACACCAACCAAGAAGTCTTGTGTGAAAGTAAAATAAAAAATCGTGATCCCTGTCTCACAAGAAGATTTTAATGGCCAATCACAATAATTTTTAATGTTTTAGTTCGACCTAAGATTTCAATATGCTTATTTTTTAGGCACATATCGTAAGATGATATGGAAAAATGGATGGATGACGTGATATACAATATGTGTATCAGCTAACCACAGTCTAAGTGTGTGCTGCAGGTTGTCTCGGGATCAATGACCATACGAGGAATTTTTTGTACATGGTACTAGAAATGAATCAAATACCGATCTCAATTGAACCATGACAAAGAAAACAGTGGTGATTGAATGCCCACCATTAAAAGCTTACCCACGATGACGATAAGAAAATACATAATGTTTATTTTCTATCCAGCTCATTGATAAGGTCAACCAAGACTTATATGAAGTGGTAATAAAAATATCAACTAAAATTTTTTTGTGTTACGAAACATTTTTAATAGCCAATTATCACATTTTTCAGTGATGTGTTTCACAGATTTGAATATGCTGAATTTTTGAAATAACATTCTAACAAGAGATGAAAAATATACAGGTTAGATGGATATGAAAATTTTTTATAACACCACTAAGGTGTTACTCAGGGTAACACATAATCAATTGTTCAAACATCACCATGTCGGTGGTGAGACTGGTGCTGCAACTAATCCACCACCTTTCTTTTTTCTTTTTCTTTTTCTTTTTGAGATCCAAAAGAATTCGATCACACAAGCAACATCCAAACCATTAATCAACAACATTAATGACCAAATGAAATCTAGACCATTAATTACTAAGACAAATGGAACAATTGGATAGATTTGACTTGAAATGGCAGGGGCTGCACAAATGCATACCCCCTCTATCACAAATTATGACATGTACCCTCCTACATGAGGAGATGCTAGGCAAGTGCAATGGAGTCCACTATCCCAGGCCCTGGGCTTCCTGGTCACCCAAACGAACCCGTCTAGGTAAGTATTTTATCCCATTAGTATTTTATTACCACTATCTTGTGAGTTCATCCTATTAGTATTTTATTGGCACTATCTTGTTAGTATTCTTTTCTCTTTTGTATAACTTAACTCTTATAATAATAGGATGATATAGTGGTAATCCTGCTGAATAAGTCATAATATAGCCCCTCATAATGAACCAATTCATTTCCACCCGATTTTGCAACACTGAAATAATTAGCACACAGAGTTAGTAATGACGAAATTGAATTCTACTCAATATGAGTCAAAAGATGTCCCACTCAGGGAAAATTAACTTTAGAATAAAACTAATAATAAGACGATATTAAAGATGAAAACATAAAATTTAAAAAATAAAATAAACAGTAATATAGTGACCATAATAAATAAATATATTAAATAACATGCTGAAATAAATTTTTCGAGTTCAAAATATAACATGAAAATAGCTTTTATATATACCATTTTTAGTTGACTCCAATATCTTAGTTATTTTGAAAGGAATACTTGGATAAATTCATTAAAATAATATTGTTACCAATATAACAATCAAATAAAATATAATTCATCTAAATTCAAAAGAATATAATAGACCTTTTTAAGTTGGTAGATCATGTGAATATCATGATCTGTGTTAGGTTGTGTGAATGGCCATAGAGGGATGACATGGCATCACAACGCTTTACCCAACATGATGGTATGAGATGTGGGCCTGCATTAAGGGTATATATTTTTATCATGCCCTAACCAAAACGAGGCCATTGTGCTCGTTAGGTGTTCCACAAATACACAACATGTACATGAGTTGCTTGCACCACTTACATGGGGTCCACTGAGATGCTATGAGAAAACCACCCTTCCATCAGTTTCTCAAGCTTATGTTAGGGCATGATCTTAAAATTGAGCTATATACAAAACTCAAGTGCATAGAAAATAAATGGAGACAGAATGCACACTATCAAAACCTTTATGGGAGCACAGAAGTTTTGGATTAGGCTAATATTTGTGTTTTAGATAACCCAGTTATAACAACCTCATGAACAGTTTTTCTGGAAAATAAATATAATGATGGGCCTGTGACTATTTCAATGGTGGGCATTTTCATCCCCACTGTTAATTTTCTGTAGTGTGGTCCACTTAAGTTTTTGATTTGGCTCATTTTGGCATCATATCTAATATGAGTCAGAGAAACTCATGAACACGCTCGGTAAAATTCAAATGGACATCTCAATGAGCCCCACATAGCATCCAGACCACGGGGAAGTTAGGAAACTTGTACCTGTAAATAAAGATCATTAATTGCGTCTTCTTATAGCCATCCATTTTTATTATCCAAGAGTGGCCCACCTAATGAATCAAATAGAGTTTATTTTTAAGTGTATTTTAGGGTAGCTTTTAATATTTAGCTTTTACTTTATGGTTGTCAAAATAGACTATCCTGATTTTTTTTATGAGAGAGATGTCAGGTTTTTGTATATTTTTATATATTTCGAAATTGCCCATGCAAATCATAATGGGCCGCGCCGGATTCGACCTCCAAACCTGGCCTCGTTGAAAAATGAGCTAACAGTTTTAAACCCGATATTGGACCTCAGGCATGATACTCTACTCCAAGGCAACAAACCAGGTCCTAAAGCCCACGGGCTGACCTTGTTTTGGAAGGGTGTGGTGGTTTATAAGAATACAACCAACAATCATCCAGATAAGGAATATGTTAAACCATACAAATCAGGGGGCACTACTTTGAATGGGTCAAATATTGCCAGTAGGCTATTAGTATATATGTTGATTGGTGGGTATCTAATGGAAAGTTGAAATTAAAAATGACTGATGTTCCAAATTCAACAAAATGATGTGGATTGATCAAAGGTTAGGGCTAGGTTGTGTTAGGGGACCTTGGCAGAGATAAATTTAAAGAAATAATCCAATTTTACTACATGAGTACAGAGAGAACACAATAATTTTAAAATGGAAAAACTCTTGTGGAAAAAAATCATGGCACAAAGTGATAGATGATTATTATGAAAATATAAATTACATTTGAAACCCTTTGGACGAATTAGAAACCCTAGAATCACTTTCTGGTCCCGTGTACACCCATATATATATAAGCTATGGAAGAATTCCAAATGAAATCGGAAATAAATCTTGTAAAATCGCAACTCTGTAAAAATCTACGTGATCCGTTTGATGTCATCGAAACTTATCCTTCGATGGCATTAAGGTTATATCGATGGTATTGAATTAACACTTAAACAGTATAGAGACAAGACATAGAAATCCAATTTTCTTTGATTACATCGAGCCATCTTCGATGGTATCAAACTAATCTCAGATGTCATCGAAACCATCGCTGATGACATCGACACTTAGTCAAGCGACCAACTAAAGAAAATCCAAAAATTCTTGATGGGTTCGAGCATTGTTCGATGACATTGAAGCTAGCACCAAACAATCTGTCGATGTCATCAATAGGCGCTATAGCTTACTCAATTAAATACATCAAAAACAACAAGTTGGACAAGCACAAGTCTAGTTTTCATAATTTGAACCATTTATTTCAGTCATACATAAGCCCTGCTATGACCCACTCTCATCCCTGCTATGACCCACTCTCATCCACCATTTATTTTAGTCATACATAAGCCCTGCTATGGGAACCACATGAATAGATGATGGAACAATGGGTTTGGACTAGGTCCTTGTGTACCAACACCTAGCTTGGCTTGATCGTGTTTGAGTCTGTTTAGGTTGGGTTATAGTCAGGTTTAGGTTAAAAAAAGGTTGGGCTTAACTGATAAATGGATTCCTATATTTGTCACTTTGATGTAGGAAAGAGCATGAAACAATAATGAAAAACATTCTTTTTCTAACCAATCAAAACTTCAAATCCACAAGAAATAATAAGAAAAAACTTGAACATTTTTATTGAATAATTTGTAATGCATATGATTTCTCTAACATAGTACTAATAATGAAAAATAAAATCTTAATTCGAAAATATCAAAAATAGCAAAATTCTAAACTTAATAAATTAAAGTTATAATTCAATTAGAATAAAACTTATATATATATATATATATATATATATATATATATATATATATATATAGCATAATTACAATCAATTTTTTTTTTTTTAAAAAAAATAAAATTCTAAAACTTTAAAATTAAAGAAATATGACAAAAAATTGAATTATTAAAAATAATAACTTTTTCATAAAATATTCATTTTAAATTGCAAGAAACATGCATTTTCCTTCAAAATGAAGGACGTGACCTACTATGTGGTTTGTTTGACCCCAGTTGCCCGCTACATAAAGATTGATAGGTCATGCATCTGGTAACAAAACTTGAATTAAAAGTTATGGCTTATTTATGGTTCATATGTTAAACGACAATTTATCCTTATTCAGAGAATTTCTTCCAATCAGACGTGTCTAGGGTTCAGTTACACCATGCTCGACAACTAGGACACTGCCCTTCTCCTGTCATGAAAGGACTTCCACCTGTGGTGTGGTCCAACCCATCAACGTGGACATGGTCTTTTAAAAGAATTAGGTCAAGATCTAATGAACTACTTTCACTTTTGTTTAGGCTTCTTTTGATTCAGTCGTGCAACCGTGCAAAAAATGCATCTTGATACGCTACATCAAACTGTAAGACATGCTCTCTCTCACATGTACATGGCTAGCCCCCACCCATTCCATTTCAACTGGGTCCAAAGATTGTGAACCTGACCAATCAAAAATGTCAGACCTGAACCTGACCCATTTTCTAAATAATCTAAACAAGGGACCCTGACCCATTAAAACCAGGTGGGGTCCATCGAGTAACAATTGGGTGCCCTTTGAAACCCCTAATAGTGGCTAGGTTCTTTGAGTCTGGGAGAGTTTCCGTGCATAGCCCATTAGGTGGGACATGAAACACCCATGCTTTGGGATGATACGGCCTTGGAACCTACAACCTATGTGGCCCATGAGATGTGTGATATGAATTAATGATGTGAAATACAAAGGCCTGTTTGGCCAGGCGGATTAAGAGGGATTAAGAGGGATGGGATGGTAAAATCCCGGGATATGCCAAACGAGCCAAATAGACCTGATGAACTTGTCCCGAGATATAGCAAACCCATGGATCTTAAACCAATCCATTGACATCACCATCATTACCTTCAAATTGATCCCATCCCTCCTAATCCCGTTAAATCATGCCTAGGGTGTGTTTGGTTTTGACGGATAGAAAGGGAGTGGAAGGTAAAATCCCGAGATATGCCGGGGCATGCCAAACAGACTCGGTGAACTTGTCTCGGTATATAGCAATCCCATGGATCTTAAACCAATCCACTGACGCCACCATCATTACTTTAAAATCCATCCCATCCCTCCTAATCCCATGGGATCCATCCGACCAAACAGGCCCAAAGTGAAGCAATCATGGATTGGTGGGGCTAGTTATTGTTAGGCTAGTAATCATCGGATTTGTCGGATTTGAACAGGTGCGTAGAATTTTTCAGGTGATTTTACTTGAATGGCCGTATTTATCGCTTTTCATGTTCAGAATATTCTCAGAAAATCAGAATATTCTCAGGAAATAGCTGAGTCCTTACTCTTGCGCGGGTGGTAGATTCTCAAATTTTCCTGGTCAAGGGTTTGGCGTGTGCGTGTGTAGGAAAAATAAAAAATTAAAAAATCAGCTCAAATGGCCGTATTTACCGCTTTTTATGCTCAGAATATTCTCAGAAAATTAGGAGAAACGACCACTATTTTAAGGGTCATATATCCCCTCAAATAGGTAGAAAATGAGATTAGGAGGAAAATAAGGGATTTGTATTGACTCAGTGGAAGAGGTCCATTAGCCACAATGCACTTGTGTGAATATCTATCTAGACTGATGGATTGGGGTGTATGAGTGTATATGTGCAATTAGTCTTATCTGATAGCGGTACTAAATCATTTTATTCTTAATAAAGATAAAACTAATAATGTATATTATACATTTGCTAGCCACCAATTTGGTAGGTTGGGATTGCCAAATCAAAGTTCTTTTTAACCTATGGCCCATTGATTGCAACACCCACCAAATTGATTGGGTTCCAATCCTCTCCCAAGTGATAGACTCTGAGGAGTTTCAACACAGGGTCTTGGGTTCAAAACCCATAGGTGGTGAAAATCCTATTACAACGTGCATGGGTGTGTGGTGAAAAAAAAAAAAAAAAACACCCTCCAAATTGATAATCAAGATTATTGCTTGTAACTGTGTAAAGTGAGCATTCCTTGGGTAAAAACTGGACCCAAATGGGGGTGACAATGGACCGGGTTTGAGCCTAAATTTCAAGGTAGAACATGGCCTTTGGGCCAATTTTGTCCTATAGCCATCGCCCTATGGGTTTAGATTGTCCATGGCAGAGCGGGCCACCCAGCCCATTTCAACACTTGAGTCTAACACATGGTTTTAATACCTCCCTGACTGAGACTGACTTACATGTTTCTAAGTCAGAACTTAAAATTAGACCGAGCCATTGATACTTTCAATCGTGACTTAGACGCAGAATTGTGTAAAGCTATTTAAGTACAGGCCAAATCAAGCCGGTCTTATTTTTTTGGGGTTCAAGTAGTTACCCAGTGGTATATCCTGAGGAGTTTCAACACGAGGTCTCTGGTTCGATACCCATAAGTGCTGAAATTCCACTGCGGTGTGCGTCACCAGAAGCATGCTTTATGGAGATGCTCAGAGCACTATAAGTTATGGGGCTCCTAATTCCATTGGTTCACTTTGGCAGTCTGGTAGACAAATCCGAACAGCTCATAAAGCCAATAAGACATTTCATAGCTAATTAGCCTCATTTTCACCGTACATCAGAAATTTTAGTCTCATCCAAGACTAAGTCAGTAATAAAACATTTGACAACATAAAATTACATCTAAAACCTATAAATTAACGTGTATTGCCCCAAGGAATGGATCATTTTAATATCTATCCATGGTTCTTGTCTGATGATGGATTGTAGGGCTAAAAGTTAGGCGGGTTCAACCCGACCTACCCGACATTGGATTTGGCTCGAGCAGGATATTTCGAGTCCGATCTTAAGCTTGGGCCATACAAACACCAACCCGATAAAACTTGGATTGGGCTCGGATTGAGGTCTCGGGTTGGCCGACCCAACCCGAACCCGATCAATATATAAGTTACTTATAAATTATAATTGAGTGTGGATCGTTTGTGTTGAAGGCACACTAGTAATGTCGAGTCTTATTTGTCCACGTCATTTCCAAGGACTTAAGCTAACAACATATGTCAAATTTCTCTCTTCCAAATAAACTTCATACTATGCTACATGACTTTTAAAGGAATAGTTGTCTTATATTTTAACTTATTTTTTAAAGAAAAAATGAAGTTATTTATAATGAATAATCATATATATAATTAATAAAATTATAGATACAAAAAATAAGTCATATATTGAAATATAATAAATTAATATAATAACGAAAATATTTGCATGTGTATACCTTACCAACCTGATCAACCCGACCGACCCTGCTAGGTTGGGCTTAGGTTGAGAATTCCTAACTCGAGATTGGATTGGGTTGAGTTAGGGTTAAAGTATAGAAACTTTGGGCCCTAATGGATTGGGTGGAAGATAGAAATGATGTTGGTCACCACAAAAAATCTGAAAGTTTCAATGGCAGGTGTCACCTAACCTTAGCTCCCCTCTCTTCCGTTTAGAATGACCATCTGATTTTCCTTTTATTTTTTTATTTTTTGTTCTATAAGTTGCGGATGCATCCAATGGAGGGTGTGGATTTAACAAACACATTAAAATGGACCCCACAATCATCGGACGTACGTATACTTAGTCAAAACAAGCTATTCATTCTTCAAAATGAAATTACGAAAGCAATGCGGACTGAGACAACGAAAAGTAATTTGAAGAAGAGGGTATATGCCACCGTACTGATACAGTGTCACGTTTGTACCATCTGATTGAATCTTAAATGATGATCTGAACTGTTCATTTTTTGTAGTTTGTACGACTCGAGCCATTTGAAAATGAAACTGTCAAACGGATGATTTTATATGATGAAAAAATTTTAATGACTCATATTTAAATTTAAGATTCAAAGAATTATATAGTAAATTAAATTATTATTTTAAAATAATAGCTTCTACACGTTAGCAATGAGAAAATGAACGGTTATGATTATTCTAAGGATGCAATCTTGGGTTGTAAACGTGCCACCTAACCTTAGTTGGTGGTGAGGTGTGACCGCACGCTGGCAAAACCCAACGAGAAATCCCCACAAAAGCGACTGAGTTGGAGATCGTCCGAATGATATTGTGAGGATTTGATTAGAATAGGATTCGTCGAGAAATCAGATGGCTACTCGCGCGAGTTCCCACCCAAATTCACCGTCCCAATGCTTGGCAATATAGTACATGCAGGATAGATCCGATCCGTTCATCTTGTTGACCGACTGTATATGTGACTGATGCCTAAAACTGGATCTTTCGTATAATCTGTATAGCCAGAAGAGAGATGTTCATCTCTACTCGTGGATGTGGCGTGCCATACCATGAAAATCACATATGCCCAAAATCAAGCTGGCCCACTTGTTGGGAGGGTCACATAATGTACAGATGTGGCCCACTAATGAGTAGGACAGCCTAATTCTAGGGCAGGGCACTTTCTTAGTGGGATCCATCTTTTTTAACGGTGGGTGCTTCGGACACGTCACGTATAGGTTGAAAATTCATATTTTCTCTGGAAGAATGACAACGTGGAAGCATTTAATGAATTATTATCGTGGCCCACCTGATGACAGGACCAGAAGCGTGAGTCTCGTGCCAGTGTCCAGACCTTTGGGCCCCACCTGCCGAATAGCACGATCATAGTACACGCATGCCATTTTTCACGTGTGACACGAGTAGAGGCAGCCAAAACAATTACTCGCGCGAGTATCTATTCCACTGCTCGATCACGAAATATCTGTGAAAGGATTTTATCACGATTTCTTTAATTCCTGATCTCCCCTCTCCTATAAATGGACGAATATTTCGGTCATGACTTTGGTGTGCAACTGTCATTTGTAGGTGTTAGGCTTCTTCTTCTTTTTTTCTTTTTCTTTTTTCATTATTTGATTTTGTTGGTGTTTGCATTTTCTATAGAAAGTGGAGGTTTTTTTTTTTTTTTTTTGGTTGATATGTTTGGGTTTTGATTTTTGGGGTGTTGGGTGTGGGAATTGAGCAAAAATGGGATCTTGTTCTTTGGGGGATGAGCTTCATGTGTTAGCTGTTGATGACAGTGTCATTGATAGGAAGTTTGTAGAGAAATTGCTAAAGAATTCTTCTTATAAAGGTATGGTTTTTCTTTTCTGTTTTTATTTATTTATTTATTTATTTTATTTTTAATCTAAGTGGCTCACTTTAATGATTTATATCATTGGTGTGATGGGGTCCATGGTGAATGGACAATGCCAACCCTTTGATTTTTGGGCCATTGATGGGTGGATGCTAGCCCTTTTATCGATGGGATGACTTAGTGTTCAACTAGAGAAATACAATACATAATGGTTATGCCCCATCAGATGAACGGCCTGGATTAAGAACTGTAGACTCAAATTACAAGTTTTTATTTTTTATATAGATACATTCGTCTTCACTTTTCATTAACCGTCCACCTGGCATGTGCGTAGAACATTCGAGCTATGCATCAAGTGGGGCCCACCGTCTAGATCATTTGGCCCAATTCGGAACTTGGGTTGCTTAAAGAATGAAGACGGACGGCTTACCTGATGCTGAGTTTTTGGTCAGATGAGCTAGATGGTGGGTCCCACCCAATGCACGGTTCTGATTTTATATGCATGTGTAAGGTTGGTGTGGACGCTGATAGGGTGTTGGTATATGATAAACCATAGCCATACTAACCATATGTTTACTGGCGACCCACTTTAAATGGGCCGGTTGTATTGGACAATCTAACCTTCCATCCATGGTCATTATCTATTTAATCCAGACCATCGAAAACTTTCAATTTTAACCGTCTATTATACATTCACTAATCGGCCAGTTAGAATGTATGGATTGAGGTACACATGCGATACATGTAAGGCGGAAACGGATTGGCTACTCCCCCTGCCATCAGCCATTGGTTGGTGGTCGGTGCTATGTGGGCCCCACCATGATGTTTGTGTTTCATCCATGCAGTCCATCTATTTTTATAGATCATTTTATGGTGTGAAATAAAAAAATTAGGTATATCTCAATCTCAATGGACCACATTATTGGAAACAATGTTGAATGAACGTTGACCATTAAAGACGATATGGGGGCCATAAAAATTTTGGATCAAACTGATATTTATTTTTTTCCCTTCATCTGGGTCTTTATGACCTAATACACAGGTTGGATGTCAAATAAAAAGTACAGTGGGCTTTAGGAGGATTTTAATTGTGAATGTCCAATCATTATTGTTTTTCTATGGTGTGGTCCACATAAGATTTATATCCCTATAATTTTTTGTATTGATGCCTAAAATTATCTGTAAAAATGGATGAACGGAATGGATGAAACTCATACATCATGGTGGGTTTCACAGAGCACCGACCATCGGGCTGGTGTCAGGGGGAGTACCCAAGCACATGATATGTACACTAAAGTCCATATCTTGCTTGAGTACGCGGGCTCGGTTGATCCGGTAATTGTGGGGTCCACCTTGATGTATATTTTTTATATCCATGCCGGCCATCCGTCTTTTCAACTCATTGAAGGGCGTGAGCCCAAAAATTAAGTAGATCTAAATCTAATATGGACCACACCACAGGAAACAGTTTTGATTAAACACTAACCATTAAAAAAATTTTAGGGCCTGCTGTAATGTTTTTTTTACCATCCAAACCGTTGACAAGCTCACACAGACCTCGATTAAGTAAAATCAATGCTTTTGTGGCGTCGAGAAGCTTCTGATGATGGGCATTCAATCACCATTATTTGTTGCGGTGTGATTCACCTCATTAAAATGAGCTTAGAAAAGTGGATGGACGGCCTGGAAATAAAGCACATATATCATTGTGGGGCTCACATATTGACTGATTTTGGTACTCCAATCAAACCACAGACGGTAAGAAAAGATCCACGTGTATAGCTCGAGTCCCAAGGATGCCAATTGCATCTTTCCCTGTCATACGAAATCCCTCCTCGCAGGGTACTTCGATTGTGTATAACAGCGCACCACATCCCTATCATGGATACCTGGCAAAACTATCTAGGCCGGAAGTGGATTGCGTACTGAGTAAAATCTCTGAGGTTCACCGTGATTTATATATTTTATCCCCTCCGTCCATCCATTTTAACATATAATTTTAGTGCTTGAGCCCAGAAATTAAGCATATCTAAAGCTTCAATCGACCACATCACAGGAAATAATGTGACTTGAACGTCTACCGTTGAAAATTTCTTGGGAGCCACAGAAGTTTTGGGATCAAGCTTATATTTGTGTTTTCCCTTCATCCATATCTGGATGATCTTATGAACAGGTTGGATGACATGTAAACATCACTGTGCGGCCTAAACCACCTCCATTCGCGGTGGGCCCAACTGAGTTTACTCAGTAAGTTAAGAGCGTATTGAGTACGCAGTCCGATTTCATGTAGGCCCCGTGATGTAATTTTTTTATCCACGCAAAAAGATTCATTTTTTAAATTATTTTAGGGCATTAGCAAAGGAAGAAAAAAAGAAAAAGAATGGAGATATGAATATAAAGTTTAAGTGGATAACACGACATGAAACAGTGGATAATGACTACTATCACTAAAATCTTACTATGGCCCACACCAAGATTTTTAAACGGCTTGTTCATGAGTTTACACATACATGAACCAATGAAAAATATCACCTTATCGAAAGCATTTTTATCCACCAAATTTCAGTGGTAGGTATTTAAGTTCACGTCACCCTTGTATCTGCTTCATTTTTATGTTCATGTCTTCAAATGATTCCTACCGTAGGCTATCAGAGTCCTTACCAGGTTCTATATGTGGGACCTAATGTGATATATATATATATATATATTATTCACGTGGTTTATCTATTTTGGCAGATTATTTTTTTAATTTATGGCATGAGCCTAAAATGGAAGCTGGTCCAAGGCTCCAGTGGTCCAAACCACGTATCTCAGGGTGTGGTGATAAAGACACCCACACCCTTCCTAGGGCTCGCATAGCAGTATGATGGTTATTTGCCATCTAACCTTGAGGTCACATAAACTTGGATGGAGAGAAAACACAAATATTAGCTTAATCAAAACTACTGCAGCTACTTATAATGTTTTTAATGGTGGGTGTTTACGTTGCCTAATTAACCCTTGAATCCATTGCATTTTTAGGCTCATACTCTGAAATGATATGACAAAATGGATGGGTGGCATGGATAAAACACAAACTATCATGGGTTACTTGATGTCTTTGAAAGGGCCAACTTATTAGAGGGATTAGATGTCATACACATGTGACACGAGGAGCAGTTACGTGCTAGTATATGAAAGAATCAGGGCTGTAAATGGGCCGGGCCTGGTTGACGGGCTGGCCCTCTTTAAAAGTTTAATTTTAAGCCCGACCCGGCCCATTGACACCTTCAGAAAGAACTCGTCGTCTATGAAATGTGACCTGTAGTAGTTGGGTCCCACCTAGCAGATGCTCACCGGACAGCTGACACGAATTGCATGTGCCCTGCTAAGAATAATTTCCTTGGGTCGGATGCTATATAGGGCCCACAGATATTTGTGTGAGAAATTTACTCCGTACATCAGTTTTTCAAATTCACAGTAGGACAAGATTTTAAAATTAGGCAAATCCAACACTTAGGTGGACTACACTTTTATTCTCAACGATGGTCAGGTCTGGAAGTTTTCAACCATGCATACTTTTATTCTCACTCTTTCTCTTCGTGTGGGTCACCTGAGTTTTAGATCTGCCTGATTTTTTGGATTCCCGTTATATTGTGATATTCAGAAATTGATGTACTGAGTGGATTTGTCACGGGCATCTCTGTGGGCCCCACATAGCTCTTGATCACATGAACTCCCATGATAAATCAGTGTGGGCTTTTTCTTGTGATTTTTCAATGAGATTAAATAAAAAAAAAAAGAAGCATTTATTATTTGATAAAATAAATTTCTTTTTATAGATTTTTTTTTTTTTTTTCTTAGATAGTCAATGGCATAAAAGTACAGGTGGGATGCTTGAAGATCAATAACAAACATGTGGTGAGCATCCACCTCGAACATGCCACACCTGTATGCTAATCCACACCATTCAAATTGTAGGATGGATTAACTATTTCTAACCATCCGAGCACGGTGGCTATCAAATACAATATAATATGATCAAGAACCCAAATTCGAAAATATGTGAATTCATATAGTTAATATCATCTGGTTAGGATAATTTTCCGGATTTTTCTTACATCTGCAGTCGGCCATACAATGTGGATGGTCTGGATTTCCGTTTACTTATAGTGGATGAATCACCGTTTCGTAAAAACAGTGGTGAGCATGTAAAAAGCTCAAACCGCTCATCGGATGGATTCCACCCCCCTAAATAGCTTGGTATTAACCCATTTTGTACTCGTGTCCACCTGATGACAATACCAACCTGGCTTTTAAAGTGGGGCCCACCTTTATGTATGTGTCCTATATCCACGCCGTCCATCCGTTTTTGCCCTAAAATGAAGAAGATCCCAAATATCAGGTGGACCATACTGTAGGAAACAGTAGGAGTCGACAGTGGGCCTATCTTATGAACTCACAGACTTGTGCCACGTTGACACATGCGAGAAATTGGTGGGGAGAAAGTATACTCGCTCAAGTTGACGTGGCATTGAGATGGGAGTTGATCTAGTGCGTCCGTTTCTTTTATGACATGCATCCTTCTTTCCTTTTTTACTTTCCTCTGCTCTGTAGCTTCTACATTTGATGATGAAAGAAATCTACCGTACAGATTTGCTAGGATTCTGCTAGTTGGTGTATTCCACTTATGGCATGCTATATTTCAACGATTGGGACAGACGAAACTTGGACGTAGACAATGTCTGGACCTTTCATGAAGTGGGCCCCGCAATGGAGGGTCACAGCTAAACAATTACAACGACTGCACAACTAAAACAGATTAACATGGACCACTGTTTTGGCCCTCAGTCCCCATCAATGTCTTTCACCAAGGACACCCTCCATGGTGTGGTCCACTTGATGAACGATCCAGATTTCGTCCACGTGTAGCACGTGTACATGTGTCACGATCCAGATTTCGTCCACGTGTAGCACGTGTACATGTGTCAAGTATGAATAGGATTTTAACGGTTTGTTCTTTTTTTTTACAGTGACTGCTGTAGACAGTGGGTTGAGGGCACTAGAGTACTTGGGGTTAGGAGATGATCAGAAAGACTCCTTAAAATGCAACGTAAGTGATCTGTTCTTGTTGGAGTTTTACGTCAGTTTTATCTTTAGAATTATTTGATACTCTGGCAGATGGTTGATAGACAGGCACTAAGAAATTATGTAAGTGGCATATATCAACTCAAATTAAACAGGGAAACAGTCCAAGTGTAGCTTCATCTTCCCATAATTAGATTCATCGAACAATTACGATCTCTTATTTGTGGACGCTAGTGCAATACAGACCATTGGCTACTTCTCACTCAACCATCCAACGGACATAAACCAATCAGCTACGTGGGCAAGCACAGACCATTGGCTATTTCCTAATTTTCTTTTCTTTTCTTTTCTTGTCCTTTTCCATATTTTGCTGGAGAATTACCTCTTATTTCCTTTGGAGAGGCTAATTTTTTTTCAAATCTATTGTCTTTCTCAAGGTTTTTGTGTTATTGCAGGATTCAAAGATCAATTTGATAATCACTGATTATTGCATGCCAGGAATGACTGGCTATGACTTGCTAAAAAGAATTAAGGTAATTTTATTCTTATTATACACACCTAGTTGGACAATACTGCCATCGTTCAACTAGTGCATAACTGCCTGCCTGTGTTGTGTGCGTGTGACAACCGATCTGCCCAAGAGGTTGGGTCTACCATGAAGATCACTTGGAGCAAAAATCGGACTGATCCACTCATCAAGTGGGCCACATACATACTTTGTATATAACCAACATATTGTAAATGGTTTTCTACCATGTGGCCTGCATGCAAAGTGGATCAGTCTGATAGTGGCATTAACCGTTTCTCATGGTGGACGATTGATACCACACAAACAATAATATTAATAATAATAATCATGATAATTATATTATTGGTATCATCATTATTATTATTTTACAAAACTACCTATTTGAATTTACATTATGATACCTTTTTTCAAAATGGTTTTCAAACGGAAATGAATTGTGCCAAACAATAATCCGTCAATATAGGGGCTCCCGTGGGGCCCACCGTGATATATCTATTTATCCATGCCATTCATCCATTTTCTCAAATCATTTTAGTTATAAGCCCATAAAATGAGGAAGATCCAACGCTCAAGTGGACGGCACCAAATAGTAAGCTTGGGTTACGTTAAATGCAAGAGCCATATCTGTTGTGGTCCACTTGAGCGCTGGATCTGCCTAATTTTTCAGCTTATACCTTAAAATGATATGAGAAAATGGATGGATGACATGGATAAACAGATACACATCACGGTGGGCCCCATATGAGCCCCTATATCAACGAATTATTGTCTGTAAAGGATCGGACTCCGCTTCTTTTTCAAACAGCTGCCTCATTAATCGCTATTATTATCATCCCACGGTCATTCGTTAAGTTTTTTCAATGGCCGGTTGGGTGTGCCTGCTACCAATTGGGTTCATTGCTTGGGTGGACCCCACCACGATGTTTACGTAAAATACATCCTAACCACTAGGTGCTTTATTTCTTGTTGGCCAAGGCCCAAAAATCAACCTCATATGTGGTTCAAGCGGAACACATGATTGGAAGTAGTGTACAACGCAATCATAACCCTTCGAAATGCTTCCCTTGGTACGGACGGCCTGAATCATGTATGGGCCTGAAGTTTATGCTACAGCCTAAATATTTGTATGGCATCTAATGTTTGCAGTGCATTTCATATAATCATCATGGTGGAACATTACTCTTCCAACTATTTTCTTGGTGTGGCCCACCTAAATCACAAGTCATCCCAAATCTTTTGGATCTGAGCCTAAATTAGGATTAGGCATCTGGTTTTAGTATATGTTACGCAAACACCACGATGGACCCCGCCAAAAATCAAAGTTTCGTGCGTCCTAGTATGTACAAAGTATTGAGAAAAAACCCCTCTTGTTTTCAACGGGCCCACCGTTATGTTTATGTAAGGTCCACTCAGACCATTAGATATTTAGTACGATATGAAGTCTGGAGGCAAAAAATCAGGCTGATCTGTGATTCCGATGGGCCACACCAATGGAAACAGTTTGGAGATGGATGCTTACCCTGGATTTTTACGGGCCTGCCATGATAGTTATATGAAATCCACTTCAATCATTAGATTCCACACAAACATTTAGGCATGTGTTCAAAAAATCATACCCATAAGTGATTCATGCAGGATACATTAATAGAACATTCCCATGTACACTGTTTCCAATCCATGGTCCACCTAAATCATAGATGGAACTGATTTTTGAACCCTCAACCTAACATAGGGTGACACACCTGGTGGTCGGGGTGATTTTACATGAACATCATGATGGGGCCCACCTAAAGCACCACCCATATGCTATAAGATGGGACTACGAGGAAGGTAGTGGAATGATAATTATATCAATTAATGAGGTAGTTTTTTGGAAACCTTTTTGAAAAAAGGTACCCAAATGTAAATTAATGAGGTAGTTTTTTGAAAGATTCCCTTGTTATTATTAGAGGGACACTATTTACGCATACCCTTAATGACAAATACACCCTTTTATATTTCTGATAATACAGTAGTAACGTTTTGCCAGGTGTAGAAAACCAAAGGCTATTTTATATCGAACAAGATTGGTGCAAATACTAATTCCCCTACTTTTAGCTACTGTATAACCAACAATTCCTACTTTCCTATGCAAGCAGGAGTCAGCCACCATGAAGGAGATCCCCGTTGTGATCATGTCATCAGAAAACATCCCTACTAGAATCAACAAGTAATTCAACAGCCCATTTGTTTCCTTTTAACTTACATCTTTTTAAATATTTATATTAAGTGTTGGTGACAATCTAGCGAAAGGCAGTGACTCTTCAAATGTACATATGCATGGTTGTACGGCAATCCAGACCATCCACATTGCGGATCCAATTCCAGAGGGAACATAACAAAACAATTATGTTGAGAAGATGATAATAGCCATGAACTTTCCCGACCATTCATTATTTTAGTTTTAACAATCCATTTTGATGCCATCGATTGGATGGTTAGGATTGACTGTTCGGTGTTATCTTAGAGATATAAAGCCACCCGGAATTGGCCCCCCAATTTGGATGGTCTGGATAGAAGCCACATGTGTGGGAGGATGAATTCCTGTTGGTGGTGAACTATTGCAGGAGTAGGCCTTCAGTTAATCTCCTATAACTGGATTTAATTATACTAATCCTAACTTGTAACTCATACACTAAAAACAGGTGCTTGGAAGAAGGAGCCCAAGAGTTCATGTTGAAGCCCCTCCAACAATCAGATGTGAAGAGGCTGGGATGTCATATGATGAAACTCAGTAGCCAATGCCATGGGAGGGTTTGTCTCGGAAGATAAGAGGACACTCCATCAGAACAAATCACATGAGAAACTGAGGAAGTATCAGGAGAAATCTAAGAGTACATATATATGGAGATCAATCAAAATGGCACTGCATAAATATGGCATTACATGTTGCTTAATCTATAGTCTTATAAATTAAAATCACCAGATTTTTGTTTGGTCATTAAGTTCTTTCTATTTTGTGTGTCAGATGGTGATGGTTGAAGTATTGAAATACCACGGAGGACAATTTTTAGTCATCCTCTGCCCACAGTGGGTCCCAATAGACTGATCATCTAGGTGAGTGAACCATGGGCCCCTCTTACGTTGCATATTTTGGACTTGAAGATCAAATGGTTCATATCATTGTTTAAAACCCAATGCCCCTTTTGTTAGAAGCCTAAAAATGAGTTTATCTCATTTTAGTTAACAGTATTATACATCATAGGTCTTGATCTCTAATACATAATTACTGTTAATATGAACTCATTAGATATTAGAGACTAAGAGATCTGATACATGATTACTGTTAACTAAAATGAAATGAATTCATTTTAGGCATCTACCAAAAAGGGCCTAAAAGAACTTTGACTCAACCGGATTTCACCAAGACTTGAGAAAAAAACTTGATCTTGTCACACCACCGCCAAAACTCAAGAACAACTCGAACAGAAAAATCTTGGCAATAGCTCGACTCTACTCAGCAGTATTCGACATTAGTGTATGAGTTTTTGAGAAATTCAGTAGGACTCGATGCTATTTGTAAATTGTTTACTATAAGAGTTTTCAAGAAACTCCCTCCCTCCTCTGTACTAAAACTGATACCAAAGAAAGACAAGGACTCCAGTTCAAAAGGCGAAATGAAGGATGTTTTCATATGAGGTTAGCTGGCCTCACATGCACCTCTACTTGGGGGCGACAGAGAGACGAAAACATGGACCATCTATTGTTTTCATCAATACGTAGCCTACTTGAAACTCAAGGGACCAGAGTTTTTGGCCAGATAATCTAAATGGTGGTCCTACCTGATATACAGTTCATATGTCACACAATTGTCAAGTCAACACATATAGCGGCTGTGTGGGTGTAACCTAGTTCTAACATTAGGGGAAGAATTGAGTGCTAGATGCATAATCTAAGTTGCTTCAAGGACTCATATGACCTTTACATGTGGTTGACATGCATAAGATTCAGGCTGTTCATTGAGTGGTCCCTGCCATGAATGGAATGTACCCCAAAAATCTCACTGCTCACATGAGCCTAAATGCTGAGATTGATGATTGAACACCTCACATCGATTTCAAGGTGATGGTTTAAAAAAAAAATTTAAAAAAAAATTCAGTCAGCACTCAGCCGCTAGATCTTCCACAATCAGCATGACTTTTGGGGTTTGTAACCCATCCATGGTGGCCATAAACCTGCATTGTCAATATGTGTATCGCTTTTAAAAGAATTGTAATATATGCAGCATATGTGGGGTATTATTGGAATATTGCATAGAAGAGATGCTGACAAAGTTCATTCAATATATGAAATAAAACCACATATTACAGTGATCTTCCTACTATGCTCAAAACATTCGCCTGATAGAACATAGCAAGCATCATACCTTCTTCACATTATTAGGTTCTGATGCTTCCTTCAGTACCTTTTGCACACAAAGAAGCTGAAGAACATAGCTTTCGAGCATCACCTGGTAAGATGGGTCACCACTGGCATGCCCCTCGCTCCCAATTTTAGTGTTAACAGCTCTAGAAGGTTCTTTCTCTGCATTTAAATGTCAAAGAAAGCAAAGTTACCATATGAAGTCCAAAATAGACTTGTTTGACACATGTACAAGCACATGGATATCCGAGCAAAACCATATAAGAGCAAAAGAAACAAAGTAAACCTTCATTGCCACTTTGCAAAAATACAGGAACATCAGCATCATTGTTATATCTGTCAAAAATGGTACAGATCTTCAGCAGGGGGAAAAAGTTCTTCAATCCAATAGTCAGAGTTACTTGATGCTAGCAGAATATATCAACCTGTATGCAGGCACACAAACACTGTACATGTGGCACAAGTATGCAGTGTTACCAGGACATGACGTGTGTGCCAAGTGTCGAAGTATTATGAAACATCCAACATGGGGAACTAAAATCCAGGCACAGGGACACTCGGTACATAATTTATTTTTTTTAATAAATAGCTCGAAAAAAGAAACAAAAAATAATAGGAAAATTGACAAGAACATTCATATTGTCTAATAAAAACCAATTAGTAATGGGATAGACTTACTAAAAGAAGGATCCAAAATCATGCCATAATCATCTCAGTATATAGATGTTTGCATGAATGCTACTATCAACATCACCTTTTCTCTTAAAAGACCAAAGAGACAAGCAAAAGAACAATGCAAAAAGAAAAAGAGTTTTGATTTTGTTTATGCGAGTTATAGTAGCTAAAATTTATTTACTTTAAATATCGAAAACCTAGAGCATAAAAGGGAGACCTCGTGAGGAGTCTCTTTCATGCCAAGAGACAAGAAGCAAGCTGAGGGCAAGGTGTGAAAATCTGCAGCTTGAAAAAAGATTTAACATAACAGAAAATTGAAATGAAAAGAGACCTTCATCGAGAATGTTCGAACACCTTAAACTGCCTAACATGTAACACTTTCCAGTGCCATAACTAGCATAAGTGATACATCCAAGCCATCCATCAAATATGGGTGCCACTGAAATTCCAAACTGTCCCCAATCACATGTGACCACACATGGGATCATAGGGGTCTTATAGAGCATAAGATCATGGACCATAAGTTTGCTAATAACATTACCAAACTACCCTGCATATGGGAATACCATGCATAAAAGGTCCATGTGCATGGTACGTTTGGTGTTCTAGTCATAATTGGAGTCTTTTGGTTATTTTAATTTCCATTCTAATCCTACATTTCTAGAAGAACTGTGCATTTCCAGAAGAATATGCCTTATCCATAAGTTTTAGATATCACCAGGAGTCTAGAGATAATTGTCATTTCTAATTTGATGCAGTTGGAAGTCCATTGGGTTTCTTGTATGCAAAAATGTCTATATCTATATAAAAGATAAAGGGTCTTATGTAAGGACTGATTTCTCATATCTTTCTAGGAAAATAAAAGAAAATATAAGTTTCCTTTTTTTTTTTTTGTAGAAGAGATGGGTGTGTGAACACTAGTCGCGACTAGTAGGTTGCTGGGAATCCTTCCACAACCATTCACCGTTACATTCTCTACTTCCTTCTTGGAGTCTTTCTGGTGGTCTTTATGCTGCAGATCTGGTAAACACTTTAAACTTCGCTGCAGTAAGTTTTCTTCTTGATTCTACTTGCATTAACAATTTGCCAGAACACATTTTACCATGTCATATCATGTCGAGGAGACCCAAGTGTCGGCATGGGGAAAAAACAAAAAATTAGAAAGCATCTAGTTAACACTGTATGCAACTTAATCCAAACTTTCAAAATTATGGACCCAATCGAAGATGGGTCACAACCCAAAATTCACACTGAATGGATATTCCCAACTGTCTGATGGTGGTTATCAAATAGACAGTTAAATGGGAAAAAAATAGTAAAATGTCAAAATTTAACAAATGTCCATTTGAGATATTGGGATTATCCATCTAAGTGGGGTAAATTGTTTGGACAGATTGGATTGAGGTTCATGTATGTCACGTATACAGTTGGCTGTGAGAAAGTGTATGGATGTATAGATCATCACTCTGCCATCACATCAAATGAAACACTTCTCCTAGGCAAAACACAGAAACTGCCAAGCGTGGAAGGAAGAGAGAGAGAGCTCTGTAGTTTTACTTACCGTTTAGCATTGATACAGCCCTCAAGCTTCCCAAGCCTTTCCTTTGTAGCCAATGGAATCTCTTCACCATGTTCAGGAGAATTTCTTGTTTTTGGACTCTCAATAGGTTCTGGATTTTCATCTTTTGCTTCTTCAAGCTCACTGCAGCTATCCTTAAAATCTGCAACATCTGCAGTATTTCCACTTCCTAAGGACAAGTCACTATTTTCAATGGACACTCCTTTTGGCAGTTCCTTCAAAGCTTCTCTGAAATCAGTTGGCCTAAATCCTAATTCATCTTCGTCTTTTCTGACATTATACCTCCTGGATACATCAGGAACCTCATCACCTTTTTGAAGATCCAAGACACAAGATGAATGTGGGGGATGGCCTTCTGTTCTGGAAGCCAGTTGAATATCTGGCTTCATCAACCTGGATCTAATGCTCGAGGAAACGTGGGAATCGTAGGAATGTGCAGGCTGAACTGGTTGTTGTGCTACATCTTTTTCAGAAAAGTAGCAGGCAGAAGGGGCATGGTTGCCCAGAGCATCGAATTTAGATCTCTTACGAGATGATTCTGGGTTGGGATATGATTTGGTAATAGAAAATGGACAGAAAAGATCATCTTCAGTTCTAACATTGCAGTTCAAGGATGTGGTGCTCAACTCCATGAAAGTTCTGTGAAAAGGGCACATATCTAACTCCTCATGAACTGAAGTGTACCCTTCATCAATTAAGAAACTGTGACGTGGTTCTGAAATTTTCTGGACGGCAGGGAACTCTTTCAAGAAATGACCTGTTCTAGGGCTTGAAAATTTTGGCACATTCTTATAGTTTCCTACCCCTTTCAGATTCTTTTCTTGACAAACCTCACCCAAGTTTGCACACATCATCTCTTTTTTGTTGAGTCTGTTCACATTCTTTTCCAAGATCTTCGGAAGGTCACTGCCATGACTTTTACTGCCCGTTTTTAGCTTCATCAATTTTGATGCGGATTTCTTTGTCAGTCCACCCCTCACTACAAACAGTTGCTAATGTTAATCATCGAAGGTAATTATACTGGAGAATAAATATTTCGATTCATATTATCAAAACTACATTGTCAGAATAATAGTAGAACCTGCACTTGATGAGCATGACTCTTCACTGTCAAATATTTGACAAAAGCAGACATTGAGATATGTGAGAATCAATAGACAGAAGAACTTAAGAGAAGTGATCCATGCCATAAGCAAACAGAACTCAATATTTACCTCAACAAACTCATGGTATCCATTGCATCTTCTGTTGCCAAGAAAGGCCAAGACGATTGTTTAGCTGTGCACCTAAAATCCCAATTCCTATGAACTGCAGGAGGATACCTGCCCATAACCAAAGATGAACTCACACACTAATCATAGCTTGCCTAAATATTCAACAATTAAATTTGAGATACCTTTCCTTGTCAAGAGCTATGTAGTTATAGTCTTTTCTTGAAGTTAAAGGATCAGGATATGGAGTGGGCGATTCTGCTTTCAACATGTCAATAAATCGCACCAGTTGGATGGGAAAAGACAACCAAAACATGTGTCCTTATCAGAGATCAAACAATCACCAGCTTACAAACACAATGTACATTAAAGAATGGAGAATACATAGGCAGCATTTGAGAGTGTCAGTGCTGTTGTTAGAAAGCATGAATGGTGTGTTCTGTCAAAATATGTCTACTCAGAAACAAAGAGAACGAGAGAAGTCTTTAATAATAATAATAATAAACTAGTACAGACACGTGAATGACTGAATGGAATTTCAACATATAAATGAAAAGATTAAAACCATTAAGCAACATTTGTGATGAGCGTCTCTTGTTGGTAACATAGACCCAGGCTTGCCTGTTCTGCCTAGGAAACTCTAGGGATTTAACATGCCCTTTCAATTAATTCGTGGAATAAAGGGCTTCTAAGATATAGGAAGTCACTTCCATGTGTCAAAAGCATTGAAGGAGAGTACAGAATGGCCCAGTCAATTTTTTCTTTTTTCATAGTACTCTTCACATAAATGTACACAGGCGATTGGTTCATTTTGGTTGAAAAAGTTGTTCAATAAGATTGTTATATAAAGAAAATGCTAGATGGATGGAGGAATAGTACCATGGTACCTATTTACAAGAATAAAGGTGACAGAGAGAAGCACTAACTGTCGTGGGATTAGACATATGAGTCATACTACGAAACTTTGGGAGAGAATAATTCAGGAAAGATTTAAGGCTTGAGATGAATGTATCAGAAAATCAATTTGGGTTTATGTTATCCATGATTTTTCATGCAAAACATGAAAAATCATGGATTTATAACAATTTGACATTGATTTAACATGATTTATAAAAAAAAAAAAAAGAAGATTGAAAATGCTCACTGGATCGACCATCTGGGATATATCATCTATCCTACCACTCGTCTATTTCGTATCGCACAGGTGGGATACAAGATATATCATGGGATATATCGGTCAATATCTTCGATACTTAAAACATTACTCATGACTTAGATCTTGGGGATCATACATTCATCAAGGGTTTTTTTTCACTAGGCCTAGCACTTAAAAGGTTTACAAATGTTTTCAACCGTTAGACTTTTGTTTTGACTATTAAAAAGGTTTCAATTGCACTTGATGATGATCTAATGTTTAGAACTAGTGCGGCCCGCCACTTGATTTGCATGGGTATTATCAATGGTGGATAGCATGATAGTGGAAGGACTGGATCAATTTTGGCACATGGGTTAAAGCGGGATCACAAGATTCCAATGCAGTAAGGCCTATAGAATATTGTAGGGTGATAGAGTACCAAAACTAATATCTCCATGAAGCCTTAACTCCTTATATATAGATCCTATCCTAGAGGGAGAGTAGCAAACAAGAGAGAGCTTTAGATGTCACCACCCTTTGGGTGTCACTTGCAATAAGTAGAAGAGAGAGAACCTTGGATGTCCCCATACCATGGGCATCACACACATGCACGCACACACACACAACATCCTCCATCATACTTGTGGAACGTGTGGGTTCCACCTGAGTGGATAGATCTGTGCATCTCCCTTGGCCCTGCTCCAAGGGATGACATGTGACTCTTATCCTCTTTTACATCTGAGATAGATTGGGGAGAGAGACCTTGTAGTTGAAGGAAAGGTATAGACAAAAATGAAGGTTTCTCAGCGGCAATGATCAGGTAATCCTAGTTGTAGGATTTATAGTGTTTTTATTCTTAAAAACTTGAGAATATGTGAACAAGGATCCTTGGAACTATAAAGTCTAAAATATGGTTTTGAAAACTTTTATTTTCCATTGTGTTTCGAAAAACCTAACAATTGGTTGCGATATCAACAATTTTTTACTGTAGCAAATCAAGAGATCAAAGATTGCATGAACAAGTTGCTAGATTCACTAAGGTATTTCTAAGACGTGAGGGAATAACATATAACTTCTCATTGGATCTTGCAAAAAGATAAGAATAGTAAAGATGCACATGCACTTAAGTGTCCATGATATTTCATAACTTTCATGACAACAGAAGTACCTGACATATCAAAATCGTTCCATGTTTTTTCTCTGTCCCTGCAAGTATGCAACAATTTCATCATGAAGCTGTAAAACTACAGCTTTCAAAAGGTAGAAAGTCACATTTCAAAAGACAACCTTCGGTTTGCTATACAGGGATCTTCAAAACCATAGTCATACATTTCATGATTTGCAGCTCTTAAGGAATTAGAAGAATCATAGTCCATTTGAAATGGTTGATTCTTCTCAGCTACACCATATTTTCTCTCACCAAGGAAATTGTCATCTAGGAAGCTCAACCTATCTGGGAGACATTAGAGAAATAAGACTAGTTCATGCAACATTTCATTCCAAAGTGAATCAGAAGTTAAGATCTTAAATTGGACCAACAAACAAACTAGAAAATGTAATGTATTTTAAGTAGCTTAAAAATCATGTAGCGTAATTAGTGATAAAGCAAAAAGAATCATGTACCCCAAGGTATCCCAAAACAGTTGGGTAACAGTAACAATGTGCACTGTTAGGAGTTCTAGGGCTGACCATTACAAAAAATGGCCCATAACAGCCTGTTACAGAGCCATTACAGTTTCTTAAAAATAAAAAATAAAAAGAAGAAGAAGAAGAAGAAAAGAAAAGAAAAGAAAAGGTCTTAATGGCCATTATGGCCTGTACACTAACAGTGTCAAAGGTTGGAAGCCAATTTCAGAACACACCAATGCAATTCAATTGTGAATATAGAAGTGATTGATGCAATTAGATGTAAAATCTACTCCCCCAGGGCTGAAGGACAAGACCTAGTATTTCCAGCAATTGAGATGGCTTCTTTATCTATTCGTGTTCAAAAAACAAGATTGTTTGGATCCGATGGCATCAAATCTCATCAATTTATTTTAAAACTTGAACTTTCTCACAAACAGAATAGTGTCAACGACATGCGGATAAATATCTTTTTGATATGGGTAGAATGGGAACAAAGATCAAAGTTCAATTCAAAAAATAAAAAATAAAAAAAATCAGAAATTGCCAATTACAAATTAAAAAATAACCACCATAAAAGCTCATGAGTAATGCCTCATGAGCCTCTCATCAGACTCCTATGTAATCTATTATTGTGATGGCCAGACTTTGAAATAAGATCACAACTCATGATTATATGAAATTTTCACTAACCAATTTCAACAGTGAAAAGAATTGATGCATGATGAATTAGCTTATGATGGCATGCTAATGCATAAAATTGTTCCGGATGTGCAAAGCTGTCAGCCCAAATGGATGACAAAGTGACAAGAAAGCTATTAGTAAAGTAAAATTATATTTTAGGATGCTAGGAGCATGAAATCTATTCCACAATGAATTTCTACCATCTGAAAATATCAAATGCAGTCACGCGTCTAGAAACTTCAGTGCAAAATCAGCAGTTCCACAAACACCTAAAAAGAGCTCTATTTTGGATCTAAGTAAACCTAAAGAGAATTAATAAAGCACAACCAAATACATAAAACACATGCAAAGTATGCAGTGCTTCAATTGGGTAACATGCCTCAGACTGTTTGCTCAAATAGGGAATTTAATTAGAAATTGTACATAAGAAACAGACCAAGTTTATTGCTTCAATACTGCATTGAAGTTTTTCAGATTCACTTAGCAGCAGTCCTTTAACTCAGATGAGCAATGGTATAAGTGGAAATATTAGAACATAAGAGGATCATTAGAGAAAGAATATACCATTCCAATGTTGATCATTTTTCTCATTGGCATTGCTGCAGAAAAATTTTTCCTCATTAATGAAGTCGTCCTGTGAATAATCACATGCATCCAGTGGCATACATCCTCTGGTAATGAACTCAGTGCTTCTCGAATAACCTAAGTGATCTGTGGTAGCTGAATTGAATAATGAGTCTAACGGACTGCCATCAAGTGGCTTTCTGACATCATGCATTATCCTGTTCTGCAGATAGTAAAATACTTCAGTTTGCTTAAATTAAAATGATAAAATATCAATATCCGTGATTGCAGCAAATAGTCCTCTTTATTTGTCCATATTAGCCACCATAGTTCAGAAACTCAAAAATACTTGACTCAATGTCTAGTCAGGTTGAGTCAACTCGGATGCAAATTGCCTCCCCTGTAACCAGTGTTTTGAATAGCGTCCGTAGGTACCTCCTCCATTGACAGTATTTTTTTAAAAATATTTGGTACAGAATCCTCTAACATCTCTAACATGGGGGAGGTACCTACAATAATCCAAAACAGAGGGAAGGCGACAATTACTGTCACAAAAAAGAGTGGAGGTCTTTACAATTAACCAAAAGAAAAAGAACACTTTTTTACTACATTGCAGCTGGTCATTGAACTTTTACCAAGTAATCATGTGAACTTTTGCTTTCAGTAATTGATGAAGTAGGATTTGTAAAGCTGAACGAGGCTATGACGACAATAATGATGATTATTATTGCAACAGTTAACAATGCAATAACACACACCACCTTTTTCTTTGTTGGAGCACAAAATGCTTCATAGACAATTGTTACAATCCTCACCAGTTCAACCTCAATGTCATCTGTGATGTATTTAAGGTTCTTGGAAGACTGAAATCTCCTTGCAGCCTTTGGCGGTGAATAGAAACCATCAAAGAAGACTCTAGTAATCATGCACAAATAAAGAGGCTGTTTTAGATGGAAATTCCAACTTAAAGAAATATTCAGTTGCGTATATATATATACACACATGGAAACGCTCACCTGCAAACCAGTTCGTACGTACTACATACGAACTTTTTTGAGAACCCATCATACGTGATGTGGATCCAAAATCTGAACCGTTCATGTGAAGTAGCACCTCCTCAAACCTCCCGGGACCAAGTTTTACTTTGATCGAAAACTTTGTTGGGCCATGAAAAATGAAAACAGTTTCCTCCCTTGATTTGCATTTCTCTTTGCTATGGCCCACCAGAATTTTAGATCAGGGTGAAAATTTGTCACATGGGGTTTCATGGGATTCCGCATCACATGGACCGTTCAGATTAGACACCCATGACATGTGTGCAAAGGTGTGCACATGCGTAGGTGCGCAGGGGAGCATGACTCTACACACACACACACACGACACGCATGCTCACCTACGCACCTTTGCACATGTGTCATGGGCCGAAAATCCGAACGGTCCATGTGATGTGGCACCCCATGAAACCCCCAGGGATCAATTTTCTCCCTAATCCAAAACTCTGGTGGGCCATAGCAAAGAGAGATGAAAATCAAGGAAACCGTTTTCTTTTGCCATGGCCCACCAAAGTTTTGGACAGGGTAAAAGTTGGGCCCTAGGGATTTCATGGCGTGTTGCATCATGTGGACTGTTCGGATTTTAGGCTCACATCACATGTGATGAGTTCTCAAAAAGTTCTCACGAGAACTCGAGAGAACTGGTGCGCAGCTGAGCATTGGGCTACACACACGCACACACACATACATACATATACATATACATATACAATTATACATACATATGTATATATATAGACAAATACGCACACGCATGTAGGAATATTTTCTACTCAACTACCCTTTTGCATTTTTACTATTGCCTCGAAACTTCATAAACCTATTGGAAGCCAATACATCACTACTTTAATGACCCACCTCCGGTCCTCCACCCTTTGTTCCCTAACATCCTTAAATTCCAAGATAGAAACTTC
Source organism: Magnolia kwangsiensis (assembly GCA_037074715.1). Taxonomy (NCBI): domain Eukaryota; kingdom Viridiplantae; phylum Streptophyta; class Magnoliopsida; order Magnoliales; family Magnoliaceae; genus Magnolia; species Magnolia kwangsiensis. The sequence goes on along the minus strand of CM073578.1, from coordinate 6,086,654 downwards.
ACATCTGACTATGAGAGCTTCCTCCCTCACTATCCACTTCCCTCCGGTTCTCCAATACGACTCTCATATCCACTCTTTCCTTGAAGTTAAGGAAGAAGTTTATTCAATTCCACACACCCATTTCCTCTCATAGTAACCCCCTTTGTTTGGCTCAATTAACGTGATTATTATCCCTCCTCTTGAGTTGTAGCAACATACTTTCAGCGTTTTTTGTTGCTTTTGGGTTTGACAAACATATATGGTATAACGGTCTAACTTTCAGCATCATCATTACACGCATTTGAAAGGTGGTTGTTACTTTTTCCGTTTACTTCTCCCACATAAGAATAAACTGCCTTCATTACATGCATTTACCATAGTCACTAACTGTTTAGACCCCATTCAGTTCAGCCAATTTTGTAATGAAAAAGAAAAAATAAATGTAAATCTCTCTTAAAATTCCTCTGCAGCTACTGCAGGACACCCCAGATCATCCAATAGGACCATTTTCCCCATGTATGATGGAGGGCTTGATGGATTAATGATCCTGAAAATTATCAAACTTTTTTTTTTTTTTTTTCCCAAAAAGCAACAGAAATGTTAGGCCCATTCCGCCACAACACATGCCATCAGATGGAGCCCAGTGGAACATGCCTTGCCCAAAAAATCAGGCCAGTTCACTCATTGGGTTGACAACACACGAATGAGAAAAACGATGGGTACAAGAAGATGACAAATAGTCCATATTCATACACTCATAGCCAACTTGATGAGTGGACAAACTCGAAGGTAGTGCCAAGGCAGCTAATAGTGCGCCAGCTTGGATCTCGCACAAGTGTGCTACAGTGGCACATGTGCCAAAAATACTACTCTCCTTGAGGGTATCACTTTAGCATTTCTCAATCAGAAGTGAGGATACCAACAGTTTTCCTCATGGTACATGCCAAGTGGACGCACACTTTCATGATCTAAACCATTTGGTGGGGACCCATTAGATCAGTTCCATTAAAAATCTTGTCTTTTGGATAAACAGCCAAAGTAATGGAAAAATTTTAATTTTGTTATAGGGCCAAAGAAGCCAAATAAATCTGAAATAATGCAACTTTCATTTTCACAAAATCTTGTTAGTAGGAAGTGACCTTAACTTTTTCACATGGGGAAAAGACTCTGAGGTTCATATGTAAGACTTACCAGAGCATATGTCTAAATTACTTCCAAATTAATCACAAAGGTTACCTATTGTGTTCCCTTGGTGAATGAACAGGTGTTTCCATCCCCATTTTACCGAGACCTGACAAAAGAGCAAGTTTTATGACAACACAGACAATAAAACAACTATGAGCATATAATGATGCTATCTTAAGTAATGAAATTGTTCATTATCCTGGCAGAGCAATTCTAGTGACCACTTTGTAGCCAGCAATCATATATTGGCAGCTTTTTCTATGCGTGCCTCTTGCCAGTTTTGGTTCAAAGTAATAATTTGAAGAATTTACAATACATGTAAAACCTGCATTAGTTCATGCAATAAACCATGCAAAGTTTTGGAAACCAGACAATACCGGCCAATTCCAGCCAGAACATAGGTATAGCTGACCAGTCTGTTTCTATGTATCATTCTCTTTTTATTTTTATTTTTTTCCACACCAACCCATTTAGGCCATCCAGTTATCTAGAAAACTGCACCATTCATCCATTTTTGGTAAAACCAAACCCAAATCAATAATTTTTATGTTCAAGGTAATCACAAGGAAGGAGACGTCCACCACAAATTAGAAAAGCCAGCTTCCTGTCACCATGCTCTAGTTGGGTTTACTCTCATAGCTACTTATGCTAATGAACCTACAGCTAACAAAATATTCTTTGATGTGTTGTGAATTCTTATTACTAACTGCTCCTTTTTCTATTTGATGCAGGACATGAAATTTAATATGACATGCAAGATTTCAAGCTTTAGATCATACCAATTTTAAACAATCACAAAATTCCAAGTTCCACATACGATCAAACATTCAACAAAGGGAAATATACAGGGGTCCAAGCCTACACACGTTTAGGACTGGATCAAATAAAATTATAAAACAAACAATGCCCAAAGGAGTGTAAGATTCATCCACTCTTGCAAAGAATTGTTCCCCAATTCAAGAGAATCACCATGTTTCAATTCAGGGAAGGTCTAGGATTTGCAAAAGTGAAAAAAAAAACTTAGAATTTGGGATTATCTAGGGTTAGGGTTAGGGATTTAAGGTGAGAGAGGAGAGAAAAGAACCTGAGACAGTCCACACATGTGGACAGCAGTCCAGCCTAGATGCACATGTGTGGGGCCCACGAAACTGGAAACGGCCACCTAAGGTGTAGTCGGCCAGGGGAGGCCCACTCACACACCAAATCTCATGTCGATCGGCTGTCCGGTTTGAGCATGATGCTCCACCAAAGTTTCAGCCCCCCTGGAGGACCAAAATCTGAAAATCTATTGCAGAGGATAAGTTGGGTGCAAAAAGGGGTGGATTTGAAGATGGGATGGCTGTATAAGATGATGAATGTGGAGTGTAGGAGGTGGGGACGATTTGGGATGATTGTGGCTTCGCACCACGGTAGTTAGCCCTTTGAAGAAGGAAGGGTTTCACACCCAATTAGATTCTTCAACTCAGAGAACTAGAGAAGTATAAATAAATAAATAAATAAATAAAACCGCAAAATTTTATTCATAAACTTCAATGAAAAAAAAAAAAAAAAAAACCAACATGGGGTTACCTATTTATAAGAAAACTCTAAACCCCAAAAGCCGCGCCATATACGCATACTAATACTTAGAAACGAAGTAACAAAAATAGTAACTAATCAACGCAATCAAAACCGTTCATGATTTTCTAATAACGATAATAACCAAAATTAAAAATCCTGGATCATTTAGGGTAGTGGGCCACGATCATGAGATCCAATGGTGGAATCTACATGATGATCGAGTCCACTCCAATGCTCCATAACACAGCCCCCTAACTAGGAGGTCCTCCATAGATGTCGTCGTCGATCTAGATCGATAATGGGGCCTTCCTCCTCCTTGAGTACGTGCATAGGGTGGGGGGCATGCGTGTGCACATGATGTCCTCATCAACTCTCCCTGGCTATGAAGTTTTCGCCATTGGCCAAACAAAACTCCCGAACTGCTCCAAGATGTCAGTATCAAGTCTTTGAAGCTCATCAGTGAGTCACGTATTATCTGAAGCTGGGCGTGACTTCCACTTGACCAGGAACTTTTGAAACCCACCGTCCAACATCGATACCATCTGATGGTCTAGAATATCCTTTATCTCCTCTCTGGGTGTGGGAATGGTAGGTATGGGAGGTAGAGGCTACGAAGATGGGTCAGGAAGAGGCCATGGATCAAGGGAAAGGTTTAGGGAATCAGGATGGTTCGGTGAAAGACTGGACAATCTATCAGTGGTCCCCTGAAATGCAACTAGATCCTCTACATTGAATGTGGGAGGGTGGAAGATCTACCACATAAGAATTGAGACCGTTTCGCTTTATAATTTTAAATGGTCCAGCGCTACGCGCGTGTAATTTAGGAACAGCTTCCTGATGGTACTGCTCTGGCCTGATACAGACCATCACATAGTCCCCTACATTAAATTCCTTGAATCATTTATTTTGGTCTGCAGAAATTTTGTAATGTTCATTACTAGTATTGATCTTTCGCCTGATTTCTTGCTGCAATGAATGAATGTGATGTGCAAAAGACTCTACAGACTCTGATGACCTATGAGACAAGGACAAGATCAATAGGCTTCCTAGGTTTATAACCAGTAACGACTTCAAAAGGACTTAAACTTATGGATCTATTAATAAAACTATTAAATGCAAACTCAGCGATAAGTAGTGCAGTGTCTCACATCCTGGTGTGTTCCCCCACTAAACATCTGAGCAAATTTCCTAGGCTCCTATTAACCACCTCAGTCTAACCATTGCTCTAAGGGTGATAGGCAGGAGAAAATTGGAGCTTAGTATTCATCATATGCCATAGTGTCTTCCAAAAATAACTCATGAATCATACGTCACGGTCAGACACTATGGTTTTGGGTAACCCATTAAGTTTGACAACCTCACTAAAGAACTTAGCAACATGAGATTCGTCGGAGGTCTTCGAACAAGGAATGAAGTGGGTCATTTTACAACATGACAACAAATATAGAATCGTGTTTTCGAATAGTCTTGGGAAGCCCAAGCACAAAGTCCATACTGATGTCCTGCCAAGGGGCGAATGGAACTGGTAAAGGTGTGTATAGTCCCGTATTCTGTTTTTTCTGCTTTGCCAGTTGACAAATACGACACTGCCCTATAGTTATGGCCACGTCTCGCTTGAGGCTTGGCCAATAGAACCTATCCTCCACTAAGGCAATGGTCTTGTCTCGACCAAAATGACCCGCGACCCCTCCTGAATGTAACTCCCAAACAAGAAAATCGCAGAGGGAGGTGCGAGGTATGCACAAGCAGTCACTCTTAAACAAATATCCGTCCAAAATCAAATATTCACTGCTGGCTCCTGAAGGACTTCCTAATAATGATGCATACACAACTCAAACATATAAGCACTCAAAATAATCTTCTTTGACACGCTCAAGCCCCATGACTTCGATACTAATGGAATTGAGTAACGCGACTCAACGACTCAACGTGTCAGCAGGCTTATTCTCTACACCAACCTTACGCTTAAGCACAAAAGTGTACTCTTCAAGGAACTGGACCCACTTGGCATGGCTAGGGTTTAATTTCTTCTGAGAGTTCAAATATCTCAAGGCCTCGTGATTTGAGAACAAGACGAATTCTTGCGACAATAGATAATGACACCAATGCCTCAATAATTGCACTACCGCATAGAATTCTTTGTCATAGATGGAGTATTTTTGCTTCACCTCATTCAATTTCTCACTAAAAAAGGCGACAGGGTGCCCTTCGGCCCTTCCTGACTAAGTACTTATCATATGTCGACTCCTGACGCGACGCATACAACTTCAAAAACTTTTTAAAAATTCGGAAGTCGCATGACTGGAGCTTCGGTCATCCTGACCTTTATCTCCTTGAAGGCCTTCGAGGCTACCTTCATCCATTAAACTCTTCTTTTTTTATGCAATACGTGATGGGAGCCATAATGGAACTGAAGCCTCGAATGAACCATCTATAGAAGGTGGTCAAGCCATGAAAGTTACGCGCCTCGTGAATATTGTGGGATTCAGGCCAATTGACAATGGCTTTGACCTTCTAGGGATCTGCCGACACACCCTTAGCTGACACAACAAAACCTAAGAAGATAACAGTACTAGACATAAACACACACTTCTTTAGGTTGGCGTACAATTTCTCGGCTCTAAGGATCCCACAAACTTGTCTCAAATGGTTGAGGTGTTATTCCTTGATCATACTATAAATCAGGATATCAGGAACTTCCCCATAAAGGGCCTCAACACTTGGGCCATCACATGCATGAAGGTACTTTGGGCATTAGTCAGCTCAAAAGGCATGACTAGCCACTCGTATAGCCCATCCTTCGTCTTGAAGGCCGTCTTCCACTCATCACTGGGGCGTACACAGATTTGGTGATAACCACTTTCGAGGTCAATTTTTGAGAAGATAATAGCATTGGCCATCATATCCAACATGTTATCAAGACACTTTATGGGAAACTGATACTTGACTGTGATTTTGTTGATGGCCCTACTATCAACACACATCCTCCATGTGTCATCCTTCTTAGGTGTAAGAAGGGCAAGCATGGCACACAGGCTCATGCACTCTCGAATAAAACCATTTTCTAAGAGTTCATCAATCTGTCTCTTCAACTCTGCATGCTCCTTTGGGTTCATTCTGTAATGAGCGAGGTTTGGTAGAGTCGCCCCAGGGACTAAATCAATGACGTGTTGTATATTCCTCATAGGGGGAAGCTCATCCGGTAGATCCTTAGGAAAAACATCACAAAACTAATCCACTACCGGAATGGCCTCAATGGGTAACTCTACACTAACCTCTGGTGCACTCTCCCTAGCCACAAGGGCGTACACTATTGAGTCCGACTCAGTCTCTCGCTCAAAGTCCTTGGCATTTAGAATATGAAGAGGCTTAAACTTAGACTCTGATTTCTTTAATTCTTTTGAGCCGCTCACACGACTCTGTATGGTGGATTCCTTTCTAGTTGTGTTCTTGGGTGGAAGTGGATTTAGCTTGAATTTTTTGCCCTCAAACCAGAATGTACACACATTTGAACGACCAAATATGGTGACATCCCTGTCATATAGCCAAAGTCTACCCAGAATGATATGACCAACATCTATGGGAACAACATCACACCAAAGTATGTTTTTATATGATCCAAACTGAATACAAACAAGACAACGGTGCGACACTGGAATGGAAGTTTCATCAACCCAAGACACTATAGGGTTGAGGATGGGCTTCAAGCTTCAAGCTCAAACGGCTCAATGTAAGTTGATGCCACGTTGGCACAACTACCACTATTCATGATTATCTTGTAGCTCTTATCACCACATTTTGCGTAAGTATAAAAGATCGTATCGTAGCACCATCGCCGGTATTCTTGACTTGTGCAAATGCGCAACACACAACTGCGAGGGTCGCAGACTCTTGCGCTCCCTCTTCCTCATAAATAGGAGTTTCTGCTGGCTCATATTCTTCCTCCTCATTGTCACTCTCTAATGGCACTACTTCTACTTGCCCATCAATAAGGAACACCTTGGTGCCCTCTTTCGTGCCACACTGGTGGGCATAGTGACCAAACCCTAACATCTAAAACACCTAGTCGCATCACTTTTGCATGAGCTAGACCCGGCAACTCCTTTACCCTTATCATCCTTGGGCCTAAACTGAGAACTACTGGAAGGTTTGTATTGATATCCAATGTTAAGCTTAACCCTAGAAAGATTGGCTTTAGTGCCAAAATCACAAAACTTAAACCACCTTCCCACAGATGTTTTAAGGTATTCCTTTACCTCCAACACTACTTAATACATCTGTTCAAGAGTGTCCATGTCCTTGACAAATAACTCTCTCCTAATGTCAGAACGGAGGCCTGTCTTAAAATCGAGTAAGAGTGAGTATGGGATCCTCATCAACTTCACACCAGGTCAAGTACTCTTCGAACTTCTCAATGTATTCAGCCACACTCATGGAACCTTTCAAAGAGACTGTCATTCTTTAACCAACCTCAAGTGATAAGAGAAAGGGAGGTACTTTTCCTTTAGAGTTTCTTTCATTTCTCCTCAATGGATTATTAAGGGTTCCCGTGACCTTTCTTTCTTTCGTTCCACAGTAGCCCAAAACCTTTTTATTTGACCTACAAGCTTTATCTTGGTAAATTGAACTCGACGAGCATCCAACATGTCGTAGCACTCAAAATAGTGGTCCATATCCGCCAACCAATCTAAAAAAGCTTTAAGGTCCAAGTGGCCATCAAATATAGAGGCCTCTACTCTAACTCCCTTGAGGAGTTACGCATCTGGGTCATAATGATCATGATACCCCTCGCGGGATGAGTGCACAGGTACGCGCCCATGACCAATTCCTTGGCCACCCACATTCCTTTATCTATCCTCCTGACCACATGCCTGAAATTGGACATCTTCCCCACTGGGAGGGTTTGCCCGGGCGAAGGTCTCTAGTTGGGTAACACGCACATTAAGTTGTTCAAAGTGTTGGTCAATACGTTGTTCCAAGCGCCTACCCAAAGACTCAAACTATCGGGTTATGTTGTTCATTGACTCTTGCAATTGCTTATGTTTAGTGTAGGGTGCAAACCAAAACCACAACCAGTACGTGTAGGCATACAACCACTTACTCAACTCAAAGACCCTCTAATACAACTATATGCTCCTAAATGGGACTAAATGATCCTATAGGACTCTATATGAGGGAAACTACACAACGCTACTAAAATTCCAGCAACATAACTACCCAAATAGTTTGTAAACAGAAAATTCAGCCATGAAAATTGGGGATTTTCTGACAACAGAAAATTCGGCGGTCCATGTTATGAATGATGAGTCCTAAACAACCTTATATGATAAAACTTGATGCAAAATAGACGTGAATAGACTAAACCCTAAACATGCAATGCATTCCCCTATGAAACCTTAAGCTTTGATACCAAATTTGATGCAGGACATGAAATTAAATATGGCATGCAAGATTTCAAGCTTTAGATCGTACCAATTTTAAACAATCACAAAATTTCACGTCCCACATATGATCAAACATTCAACAAGGGGAATCTACGGGGTCCAAGCCTACACACGTTTAGGGCTGGATCAAATAAAATTATAAACCAAACAATGCCCAAACGAGTGTAAGATTCATCCACTCTTGCAAAGGATTGTTCCCCAATTCAAGAGATTCACCATGTTTCAATTCAGGGAAAGTCTAGGGTTTGCAAAAGTAGAAAAAAAACATAAAATTTGAGATTAGCTGGGGTTAGGGTTAAGAATTTAAGGCGAGAAAGGAGAGAAACAGAGGAGAGAGAAGAACCTGAGACAGTCCACACGTGTGGACAACTGTCCAGCCCAGACGCACTCAATGTTTTAAATATCGATGATATCAGCCGATATATCTCACGATATATTTTGTATCTCACCTGTGCGATACGAAACGCACAGGTAGTGCCGATATATCTCACATGTTCGATCCAGTGAGCATTTTCAATTTTTGATCCCCTTTTTTGTTGAAATTATGTTAAATCAATGTCAAATGGTTACAAATCCATTGGTTATTCATGTTTTGCATGAAAAATCATGGAGTTGGAGCTTTGATTCTGATATCCATTAGTTCTTCATGTTTTTTTTTTTTCTTTTTTAAAATTTTCCTTCAACTAACTGTCAATTGAGTTGAGACTAATTTCAAATTTTGAGTGTAAGTCGTCCGATTTGGGAAAAATTGGAAATTTTCCCAATTTCTCCCAAATTACTTGCAATGTTGCACTCCAAATATAAAATCAAGCATGCATGAGGGTTGATCTACTGATTTGTTAAGTCCTTGTCAATTTTTGAAAAATAAAAATTATTTTTTAATAAAAAAAAAATTTCGAAATTTTCCTTCAACCAGTTGTCAATTGAGACTAATTTTGAAGTATTAAGGAGTATTTGATGTAATGATCATCACATTCACTAGATGTTGTGCATTCAATTTGAATATAGTTGCATTAGTTCAGTCAAACAACGCATAACTTAGGACCCTATACAAAGAAAACTTATTATGTACACTTCTTTTTTGAGATGTTATGATTTAAAAGTGTGTATTAAGGTCTTTTTAAACAATCCTTAAAGTTTCATTGAAAAATTCAACCATTTTTTCAATGTTTCCCCATGTTTTTCAAAATGTGCGATAAATTACGCTATACAAACGATATATCCTGTGCAATAACCGATACGTATTTGTATCCCAAGGATGCGATATGTTACACGATACCGATATTTCAAACACTAGATGCACATGCACGTGCATGGATCCCTGTCCGCACGTGTGTGGGGCCCACGAAACTGGAAACAGCCACCTAGGGTGTGGTAGGTCAGGGGTGGCCCACTCACACACCAAATCTCACGTCGATCCGCTGTCTGGTTTGAGCGTGGTGCTCCGCCAAAGTTTCACCCCCCCTCCTCGAGGGTCAAAATTTAAAAATTTGTTGTAGAGGAGAACTTGGGTACAAAAGGGGGTGGAATTGAAGATGGAATGACTGTAGGATATGATGGATGTGGAGTGTAGGAGGTGGAGACGATTTGAGATGGTTGTGGCTTCGCACTACGGTAGTTAGCCCTTCGAAGAAGGGAAGGTTTCGCACCCAATTAAATTCTTCAACTCAAAGAACTAGAGAAGAAAAAAAATTGCAGAATTTTATTCATAAACTTCAATGAAAAAAACCTACACTAGGTTGTCTATTTATAAGAAAACCCTAAACCCCAAAAGCCGCGTCATGTGCGCACACTAATACTTAGAGAGGAAGTAACAAAAATAGCAACTAATCAACGCAATCAAAACTGTTCATAATGTTTCTAATAACGATAATAACCAAAATTCAAAATCCTAGATCATTTAGGGTAGTGGGCCACGATCATGAGATCCAATAGTGGAATCCACATGATGATCAGGTCCGCTCTAGTGCTCCATAGCACAACCCCCTAAGTAGGTCCTCCATAGATGTCGTCGTCGATCCAGATCGATAGTGGGGCCTTCCTCCTCCTTGAGTACATGCATAGGGTCGGGGGCATGTGTGTGTGCATGATGTCCTCATTACTATTGATGCAGGCCAAGCCACATCGATTGGGCCCGAGACCCATGGGCTAAGCCTAGATCCATTAGGCCTAAGCTCAAGCCCCATACTTGACCCATCAATAAGAAGGCCTAAGCCTCCTAATTAGGCAGCACAAAATCAACCAACTATGCAAAATCTATCAGCTACCCAGGTAATATAATCACATTAATTTTTTCTTATCTATTTAACATCTTTCTTTGATTAGTCTTCTACTTTTTATAATAAATCCTTAGTTGTCAATGACACTAAACAACTTTCCTTCCTTGTACGTCCAACAAGTCTATTTAAGTGCCTCACAAAGGTATTCTCAAGTCACTTCTAAATTCAATAAAATCCTAGGTTTATTCTTTGATGTACTTGTGATTTTTGTGCTAAGCTTAGAGGTGCCTACGTTGGGTAGATCCTTTTGCATTCAATCAGTTGTATCAAACTATGTTAGACTAGCGGCAATGCAATAAACATCATCTCATAAGAGGTAATTGATAAGCTCAAATTACCAACTGAAAAAGCATCCAAGACTATACAAGGTTGTGTGGATGGATGACACTGCCATTCGCATGACTCGAAGGCATTTAATGTCTTTTAAAATAAAATTTTATGAGGATGACATTTGGAATGGCATAATTCTAATGAATGTCACCAACATCCTTCTCGGTCGACCTTGGCTCTTTGACCGAAAAGTACAAAGTGATGGTTAAGCTAACACGCATATTTTCTTATAGTGAGGTCATCGGAATCACCTTCACCCTTTGCAACCTGCGTTGGTTCCTTCATCTTTGCCCTCATATTGACATCAACTACTCTTCCTAAATCTTGTGTTTTAACCATGCAAAATTTTGAGGAAGAGAGTAAGGAGAAAGAGGTAATGTTTCCTCTATTCACAAATAGGTGCAAGAACTTGTTATTGATCAGGATGAGTCTATTCCTAGTGAAGAGAAATCCACGCTCCATGACTTTTAAGATGTAGTCTCTAATAATTTTCCTAAGGAATTCCCTTCATTGCAGGATATTCAACATGTCATAGATTTAGTCCATGAAGCATCCTTACCTAATTTACCATCGTACCAAATGAGTTCAACCGAGCATGTCAAGTTGACAAATTGTTAAAAAGGGCCACATCTAAGAGAGCCTAAGCCCATGTGTTGTGCCAGTCCTCCTTACTCCTAAGAGTGATAGAAGTAGGGATATGTGTAAGGACAACAGAGCTATTAATAAAAATCACAGTGAAATATCGTTTTCCCATTCCTCGACTTGATTATATGATCGAATTGATGTCAAGTGCTAGCGTTTTCTCTAAGATTGATCTTATAGTGGACATCGCCAGATTCACATCTGACCTAATGACGAATGGAAGACGACATTTAAGACAAAGGATGATCTCTACAAGTGGTTGATTATGTCATTCAGTCTCACAAATATGCCCTAGCAATTTCATGCACATCATGACCAAATTGGTGCACCCCTTTATTGGCAAGCTTGTTGTTGTCTACTTTTACCACATTCTTGTTTACAGTAAGTCGTGAGAGGAGCACCTCAATCTCGTAGGTCTTGTCTTCAAAATCTTTCACCGCAAGCACTTCTACCCAAAACTTAAAAAGTGGACCTTCATGAGTATATTTTGATCTTCTTAGGGTACATTGTCTTATCACGAAGTGTAATAGTAAACCCCGCCAAGGTGAAAGACATTATCGATTGACCGACACCTACCACTATATCTGAAGTTCATAGTTTCCATGGCCTCACTACATTTTATTGATACTCTATGCGGAACTTCAACAGCTTCATGGCTTTGATCACAAATTGCGTGAAACAAAGGGAGTTTCAATCATCAAATGCAGTAATAAGAACTTTAGATAGGATCAAACGTAAGATGATTAAAGTTCCAGTTTTATGCCTTTTAGACTTTGAGAAAGTGTTTGAGGGAAGCTGCGACACTTCCAACGTTGGCATTAGTGGGGTCCTTAGTTGGGAGGGTCATCCGGTAGCATTCTTCCACAAGAAGATCTCCGATGCGAAGCAACATTACTCCACTTATGACTAAAGAGTTATATGTCGTTGTTTAGACTTTGGGGCACTGGCATCACTAGTTGATCGGCAAATAGTTTGTCTTATGCTCTGATCATGAAGCACTCAATTATCTAAACTCCCAATAAAAGACGAGTGCTTATCGTGTCAACTGGAGCACTTATCTAGAGGAGTTCTCCTTTGCCATTTGTCACAAGGCTGGTAAGGACAATCATGTTGTTGATGCCTTGAGCCGCCACGCTAATTTAGTGTCATCAATGTCTGTCACTGTTTTGAAACAATGTATGTGGAAGACAAGGATTTTAAACCTATTTATGCTGACATTCTTAGTGGAGAGAATGAGAGACATCCATATTTCAACATTCATGATAGCTATTTATTCCAAGGGACGCAACTTTTACCAGCCATGTCCATCCCTGAGCATGTTGTGAGATAATTACACGCCAATGGATGTAGTGTTCACTCAGGTTGGTATAAGACCATAGCCCTCATTGGAGATGGAATTTTTTTTGCCTCATCTAAAATTGGCTATCTTGAAGATATGCCAATGATGGAGGATTTGCCGAATCACTAAGGGTTAGAAGAAAAACAGTGGATTGCATCAACCACTAATGATCCCACATGCTTCATTGGAAGATTTCACCATGGACTTCGTTCTTGGTTTACTAAAGACGGCTTGAAAAGTTCATTAAACATTTATGGTAGTTGACTGATTTTCAAAGATGACTTATTTCATACCATCTTCGACTACAGCAAATGCCCTCAAGATTGCTCAGTTATTTTTTCAAGATGTTGTTCATCTCCATGGGCTTCCGAAGACAGTTGTGTCAAATCATGATAATTTCATGAGTTATTTTTAGAAGACTCTTTGGCTAGCAATAAAAACCGAGCTTTAGTTCTCTAGTGCCTACCACCCTCAAATCAATGGCAAACGGAAGTTGTCAACCACAGCTTGGGCAAGTTAGTATGGCGTCTTGTCCGCAATCATATAGCTACATAGGACCTTATAATACTCATAGTTGAATTTACTTATAGTCAACATGCCCACGAGGATGCTGCCTTTTAAAGAAATGACTGATATGCGCCTATATCTCCCAATAACAGACGGTGGATTTGTGTTGAAATCTTTATGGTAGCCCGACACCAAAAGCAGGCACTGCTTTCTCCTTAGCACCTTTAGGGTCCCCAAACCAAACTTCTAAATCATATGAAGGCATTGTGCCTCAATAAAAACAAGAAAAATCCAAAGAAAAGAGTCTTCCCACCATAAAGTGTCCTAGAGAGGATACAGTCTACCCAGTCAAGTATTCAATCTGCCCTTTTCCATTTCTTTCGCCCACTGGTGCAACATCATGATCCTAGTCTAGTAATTCACTGACCATATGGTTGGCTGCACCCATGCTCTATGTTCTAATATTTCTTATACTTCTTGAGTTGGACTTCTAATGACAGAGTTTGACATTTCTCATGCATTAATTTCTAATCTGGTCTTTTTAATAATGTATTTCCTATTGGCTCCATTGAACCCTGATTCTTTTAGTCAAATCACTTAAAACAACTCATGTAGCATTTTTTGTTCCCTTTGCTTTGACTCATTCAGGAATATGTACCAGCTCAACAATTGTGCAAATTGAGCAGTACTCTAAGTTTGAGATAAGTTGTGTATATCTTATTGTCTTTGATGCATTCGTAATAACGATCTTTGAAACAAAAAACTACAAATACATCAACCTAGTGCTTGTTCCATTTTGACAGCTACATCTACTAAAATCACTTCAGAAAAGTTCAAAAGTCTTCCATAATCAGCATTGATTCCACATTTATAGCAGAATCAATTGGTTTTGCAGATGGGACGGAAATGGGAAACGCCTGTATTTTTACGCACTAAGTCGCATGTGGAATAGGAATGGCACTTCTTATGCCACTTGCAATTTGGGTGGAGTGTATCCAGCCTCCAGTCCAACACAAATCAGAGAACTTTAACACAGGCTCTTAACTCGTCAACTTTTTTCAAATTTATATTTTTCTGTGAAACTTTCTTTGCAATCTTCCTGAAATATGCAAAATGTGTAAACTGCATTCAATTTTCTGTGTATTTATTTGTTTTAGAGTTCTCAGGTTTTATTTTTTATATACGTTATCTTTCTCCTCACAAGATCTATTTGAGTCAACTACAAAAACTTAAATGAGTCCCTAGCCAACACGTATCATCAGATGATTCAGATTTGTCTAATTCTGCTCTTGTTTCTCGTCAATGCTTGCTTCTTCTTCTTTACTTTTTTTCATTTTTTTTTCTTTTTTTGCGAGTATTGTGTTTTTCACTTCCATTGTTGAGTCTCTTCATGCATCCACTTCTTGCTTAGGTTACAGGCTTACAACAGTATAGTGAAAACCATATCACAATTCACATGCATTTCCAGAAAAAAACAGCTTACAAAGCTGTTCATGTACTTTGGGGCGAACAAGTGATTTAAGGGCAAGGTCAGTGCTGCTTAGTAACAGATAATACTAGGGACATCATGTGATATGGGCAAGAGTCAGATGCTATCAAACATTTTGGGATGTCCGGATTAACAACAAATTGAATACCTTTTACAGAAAATGCAACGTGAGCTTCATGCTCTGATCTTTGTTCTGAAAAAGCATGGAATTCATCATCCCCAAGTAAATCAAGAACTGACAACTCTGCAAAAGCAAAAACCAGAAGTTAGAAAATACAAACACAATGTGCATATATATGTATGTGCATATATGGCACTACGAAACATAACAATATCAAAACAAAGAAATTCCTTTGTAATGGCTCAAAATGCTTTATAGGCAAAACTTCTATTACTCACTTTTCCATAGGTTTACAGATGTCCAAGAGAAGTTCCTGTACTCACCATTTTCAGATGATTTCTTCCTTTCATCGGGTGTAAAACCCTTTATGCATTTATGAGTTGACAGCACATTCTCTGGATGAGTGATTGGAGAAACCCTGTTGGGCAATGACAACATCACTTTGATAGCTGGAAGAAACATATAAACACAGAAAGAGATACATTGTATTTGGAGCCTACTTTGTGAATTTTTTCTCCTCTTTATGACATATTGATTTAGCCTCTGTTTGAGCATATAAACCACCATAAAGCGTATTATATCCCACTAGCACAAGTTAAGACAGATACCAGTACCACTAGCTCCAAAGACAAAACTTCCAAACCTCTCTTGTAAACATAATGATGAAAATGGATGATATATATGGTAACTTACTTGCTTCATTCAGATCAACAGAATCTTCAGGGCTAATTTTGTTTGCAGGGTGTGTAGGAGAGTGGTTTAGAGCATTGCAAGCCACTTGTGGATTATCGGCCTCTGGATTTTCCCTTTCTTTCCATTAAAACGACAAAAAGAAAGAGAGAAGAAAATGGAAATTTAACAAATAAATAAATAAAGCATAAAAGAAAACAAAGCAATTTGAAAATGAAATTGGAGTTGAAGTAATGCACTTTGTGTGCACATATGCCCATGTGCCTTTTGGTAATATACACGTAATTGAAAGTTCCATACATAGATGCATGCTTGGGATGTTTGTAATTAGTGCATGCACGAATTCATACCTAGAATTTGGTGTTAGCATTGCAAATAGTGCATGTCCCTTAGGTTTTGATTCATGCATTAACTGTCTTGAAAAAATGTTGCATAGGATAAAAGAGTTGCAGAGAATTTAACAGATGTTAAATATTGTCAAGAAATAAGAGAAAATACATGCATGAGTGTTGAAGATGAGTGTATTTGGATATGAAAGGTTTGGAGAGGTTCATTTTGTAGGTATGATGAAGAAGAATACAATTAAAGAAGAAAATTCCAGCCACATCTTATCTAAATTTCTCCTCTTTTCCTTTTTAACAATACAAGTAGAAGCCTACAAGAGCCTACAATTAGTGAGTTTGCTACACCACCAACGTTAATGGGCAAGAAACAATAATGTCATTAACCCCAAAAAGCAACCACACTGGATTTTGAACTAGGGAATCACTTTTTGTTTATTGTTTGCATTGCTAAAAGACCATACATTGAAGTAACCTCACACCAAAGTTGGCCTCTATATGTTATTTAAGAAAGAAAGAAAAGAAACAGACAGATTATAAAGTAACAGAAGGATCAAAATGCTTGGAAAATAACCCTGCATTCATAGATAAGTGCAGTCAATGCCAAAGCTGACTAAATTATCAGCTTTTGGATACCCTTCGCAGATATCCATCTAAGCAGACGCTAGAACTATCTGACTGGCAATCACAGCACTTCTTATCTAAACTAATTGCATCAAATAACTAATTCTAAAATCTACTTTATAGAATAAGACATGTTCATGGCAGTAGTTGTGGACTTTTTTTAATCAGCAACAAGAAATTCTACAAAAATGAGGCAGAAAAGATACTAGATCCATCAGGTAATGGATAAGATCCCTATACAAAGAGAGGATCTCTAGATCCCTTTAGCAAGCACATTTGCAACTTGCAAGACAATATGCTTCTCTAGCAAATTAAATTATAAATGGGCCAAGCCCACAAGTTATGGACATTTAAAATATAGGCTAAAATCTAAAGAGGGGAACACTTCCCCGATGCCCAAGCTACAGTAGTGGATGAATCCCCTTCAACAATAAGAGAGCACCCACCGGATTCTAGAAGATATCATTGTAGGCAGTCAAACCATTTAAATCTTTTTTCTTTATAGGTAAGATGGGCTTGAACCCATGACCTCAATATTGAAGTGCAACCTGTCTACCAGTTAAATCATTTTAAAAAGCTAGAAAAATGCTAATAGCCAAACTAAAACTTTTCATTAATTTAAGTCATTATTAAGGACTATTATTGACAATAAAACCCTAGTAACTATTATTGACAATAAAACCCTAGTTTAGAATGTATAGTGCTGACTATCATAAACAAGCTACCCTTAGACAATGCGAAATGCATGTATCGTACCTGACCTCAGCAAGATCTCCAAGATTTTGCGCGCAATGTTTAAGGAATAGATGATGAGTAATTGAAAGACCAAAATCCCATTCAAACATTTATCGGTAATATAAATTTTTAAAAAGAGAAAAGTGCTATCATAGAATAGATTAACCAAAAAGAAGAGAAAGAAAAAGAGAGAACAAGCTAAGCTAGTGAATGAAGATAGAAGCCAGGCTATCCATATAACATAGTCTTCACATCCAAAGTAAAAAAGCAATAATTTATAGCATAATATGAACATGGTACTCGTATCTTATGTTCAAAGAAATTCTCTATAAAAAGGAACATGATTCAAAAACAAAAATAGAAGCTTGAAAATTGCTTAGGAGGAAACAAAAGTATGTAACTGTTACAAATGTCCAAAAACAATTTTACCATTTGTGGTGCAACCAGACCCACATTCCTGACCAATTGCAATGCGACCAGATCCACATTCCTGAGCAACCGTTGCCAAGTTGATCAAACTGAGGATATCCAAGGATCGAGGTCCTTCATGGTGTTGTACATGCTTATTTCTTCCATCAGCATTATTTTCTAATCCATTAGACTGATGCTGTCGTTTTCTTTGCTCAAAGTATTGCTTTTGCCTTGAAAATTTACAAGGTACAATCAAATCAAGTCAGTGCCTCAACGTGTTCCATACAAAAGACTTCAGAACAGTTGTGAGATGAAAATTTGCCATTCAATATGCAATTGAATAGTTTAAATGAATCCATGGTTTTGAATATCGGTATCAAGAGGCATATCAGCCCAGCCAAAAAATGATACGATGTGGTCGTCGTGTATTGATATTGGTAAATATCGGACCATATCGGTCGAAAAAAAAAATTAAGCTAAAGAATTAAGGAAAATATTAGGAAAAAAAGATAATAATAAGAGATTCAAGAATCTTTTTTTTTTTGGGACATGCAATAATGGTGTATTGGACCATTCTCTGACAAGAAAGTTGTCTGTCAGTTTGATTTGTTGAAGGTCAACTAAATGGGCCCTAATTGAACACAAATCAAGCATAATTTAGTGAATTAAGGCCCATTACATTGAAATACAACAAAAAGAAGATAAATGTATCAAAAAGAAATTGAAGGTTTACCCTTCTTTCCAATTATTTCCATAATGGTCCACTTTGCTCCAATTTGTCAAATCCCATTCAAATTATTTGTTTTGATTCCAAAATAGGTATAGATCTATCCTAAAATGAGTTTTTAAGCTTCTCCTATGGTTTAAATGAAAAAAAGAAGAAGAAGAAGAAGAAGAAGAAGAAACATGAGTGAAAACTAAAATAAGCTTTTAAGCTTCTTCTATGGTTTAAATGAAAAAAAGAAGAAGAAACATGAGTGAAATTTTGAAAATAATAAAAATAAAAAATAAAAGAAAAAAGTTCAAATTTGGGATTTTATAAGTGTATTAGCCTGTATTGGCCGTATCAGTCCCATATCAGTACTGATATACGCTGTATTGGCTGATACAGGCTGATATATGTCGATACAGGTCAATTTTTTCAAATTGGGCTGATAAAGCCCCGTATCACACATCACCTTGTGCCGACACGGATAAATAGGGTGCAAAATCACCTAGTACAAACATTTAGGAGAAGTAAAGATAGGTCATGTCAGTTACCTTTTTTGTGTTGACTTTCTTGACTGAGGTTTCCCCATCCCACCATGATCAAAAGACAGCATGGATACAATATTATGTTAATGTGTGAAAACAGAAATTCAGCATCATTTTATAATAGATTACACGACTAGACCTTTAAAAAATACATTTAATTAGAGAATAAAAAGGAATATATGCAAGTAAAATACCAAATATGTACAAATAAGTAACATGCGTTTTTTATGGTATCCATTAGCTCATCATAACTAAAAACACCACTTAATTCTGCTGAATTTAGATCTTGACAATAAAAGAAACTCAAGCATTTGCGTCAACTGCATTTTGAAGAACTACAGCAAACGATAATAAGTAACCTAAAAAATAAAGGTGGAAAAACACTTCTACTCTACACTCAATACCCAAGGCTCAGCCTAACTTAGCAAGACCTGATCCATGAAGAAATTAATGAAATATACTGATGGTTATTATAACTAAAGAAGCGATGGCGCAAAGCAGACCCAACCACCCAAAAACAAAAAAGATAAAAAGAATTTTATTTAAAAAAAAAAAAGTTGCTTACTGCATGGCCATAAATTTCGAGTTTAGATTTCGGAATAGGGGATACTAAAAGGTGCTGAATCTAATCTGGTGAAAATGTAACAATAGTGTCAAGTGGTTGTTGGAAGTATGAAATCAAGCAAGACATGACTTTTTTATCTGAGCTACCATATAGTGCTATATTCTCTACTCAAAATTACAGATGGCATGGTTTCATAATGAATTCTTTAAAACAATGTAGCTTACGCTCTCAAAGCAACCTCGACTTTCACACTTACAGTAGTCACTTGCCGCCTGGACCCTCCCATCCACTGTAACATTGCGAGTGTCACAGCCTCTCCACTATGTACCTAACAAAATGCACACCCAGAAAATATGAATGATCCCCAAATCAAATCCAACAATATAGTCACACATGCTCCCCCCCCCCCCCCCCCCCCCCCCAACACACACCTGACCATGCCCACATATGAATGCATACCTACCCATGCCCACTCCCAGTCTCCCACAGACACAAGGAGACACGCATGCATGACCACCCATACCTCCTGCTGCCAAACTCACACACATGGACACACACACCAACCTGCCAATGCCCATGTACACATGCGAGTGCATTTGTATTTCTAAGCTTGTATAAACTGATGAATTTGGTAATGCTTGAATGCAGAAAATTTCTACTACAAAAAGTTGACAAGCGATTGTCGTGTTTCTGCAATTAAGACCATTTTCTTAGAATTCCAAACCATATTAAATTCAATTGAGAAAAATATTGAAAAAAAAAACTTCTTGGATGTGCCCCAGAATGCAGATAGTGACATTCAAACATCCCTACATCAGCAGTTTGAGGGAGCAGGTACATTCCTCAAAATGCACATGGCAGGACAAACTGAGTTGACAAAGGCTACCTTATCATCCTACTCTCATTTTACAAAAAAAATAATAATAAAAAAAAAATTTCTTACTCTCCCCATTTTGGGCTACATCCAAATTGCTGCCCACCCATGCCTCCTACTGCCAAACTCACACACATGGACACACATACCAACATGCCAATGCCCATGCACACGAGCAAGTGCATTTGAATTTCTAAGCTTGCATAAACAGATGAATTTGGTAATGCCTAAATGCAGAAAATTTCTACTACAAAAACTTGTCAAGTGATTGTCGTGTTTCTGCAATTAAGACCATTTTCTTCGAATTCTAAACCATATTAAATTCAATTGAGAAATATATATTTTTTTTAATTGTTTGGATGTGCCCCAGAATTCAGATAGTGACATAAACATCCCTACATCTGCAGTTTGAGGAAGTAGGTGCATTCCTCAAAATGCACATGGCAGGACAAACTGAGTTGACAAAGGCTACCTTACCTCATCATCCTACTCTCATTTTGTAAAAACCAAATTTTTTTATTTTATTTATTTATTTTATTTTTTTTAAAAAGGCTGCCTCTTCCCATTTTGGGTTACATCCAAACTGGTACTAAACCATCAAATCATAAATCTCAAAACAAAGACAAAATCATCCATCACTTTTCAAGAAAATCAATCTAAACTCTTCAAAATCACAAAAGAAAGAAAATTTGAAAATGTGATTATTTGAAGATAACAAAATACTACCCAATTCTACTTACAAAACCCTAAGTGCTCAAATTGAATGAAATGTGTACCAATTTGCATCCCTTGAAAATTACTTCACAAAATCAAACATAAAAAAACCAAATATCCGTGCAAAAAACGAAACCCTAGCTGAAAATACTTAACAAAATCTTTTAAAAAAACAGAAGATGAAAACAACCTATCTCTATTCAATCGCTTCAAATCGCTATTAGAGTTCATAATGTAGCATTTTCTGAGCAGATTTGAGAAAAAAAAAAAAAGAGCTGAAATTCGTTACCAGGAAAAGGAAGAAATCGATATCGTTTTCTCTCCGAGATTCGGATGGGATCGCACAGTCGGAAAAGCGCTCTTGTTCTTCTTCTCCGCCAAAGCAGCTGAGCTCTTCCTTTGAAAATGAGAATGGCGCGGAAGAGAGCTCTTTTATAGTCGGGCGCTCCCGGCAGTTGCTAACGTGCGCACTTTGTTATTTCTTGCGAAAGGGAAAACTTTGATACTCTGGCAGAGTCTAATAGATGATACTCGGGCACTCAGGAATTACTTATAACTTGCATACTTGGAATACATTTAATTTAAATTAGACCGTACAAATTTAGATCTATGGCCAAATATAACGCTTATTTGATTGTCTAACTATCAGATTGGTTGGCATTTATTGGACGGTCAAAATTAAAAATATCCAAGCCACTGTTTTTTTTTTTCTGTCTTTTTTTTTTTTTTTTGCTTGTTAGTACACCCTACTGTCGGTTCCCACTTCACTGCTAGCCACCCCCACTAGGGAATCGGTACCAAAACAATATCCAAGCCGCTCGTTTAATAAAGTGGCCAAGAATCAGCGGTTAGGATTGTGGATTCTTGGGTGTAACTTAGAGACAGTGGGTCCCACGATGTACTCTGTTTAGTTTGAGTTAATATATGCCACGAGTACTATCTAAGTGCCTCCGTATAGAGCGCCATAAGCTGCCAGAGTATCAAATATGAAATAACTACCCGTGGCAAGATAACTAGAGAAACAATGGTCACGCGTGCTGCACGTGAGAAGTTTTGGGCCTTGGCACGTACACCGCTGGCTCACGGACGGGTGAATGGACCAGACCTCCCAAAAATATGCTGTCCTTGGACCCGAGATCATGCAATGCATGCTCGGATTTGAATTGTAAAAGTGGGCCGATTTTCAGTGTTCCTAGCCGTTGATCTGTCGTGACCACGGTGAATGGACCTGACCCAGTAATCTCATCAGTAGAGGTGGCACTGGATTGGATCACCTAATGCAGAAATCAGCCCCATCTACTCATTAGGTGGACCACACCATAGAAAACAATGTCTAACCATTGATGAATTGCAAAATTCAAGTGTGTCTAGTCAATGGAGTGGATGTGGTTGATTTTTGTAGAAGGTAATCCTCAAGGTGGGGCCAACCTATTGGACGGATTGGATGTTGCATGCACATGAGAGATTGGAAATTATTCACTTGGTGGACCATTAACTTGCGGTCCAACCGATTGGACTTGAGACTGCTATAGATAGATGTAATGGTGTAGGTATGTATGTATCCATTGCTGGGCTCGGCTAGACATTCCTGTAGCCAGTAGTGGGTTAGGTGTTACCCGGGTAGCACCTCAGTGGGTGTTACTCTTACGTGGGGCCCACCTTGATGATTTGTTGTATATCCATGCCGTTCATCCTTTTCTCCATCCTATTTTAAGACGTGGTACCAAAAAAATAAGCAGATCCAAATCTTCGATGAACCATACCACAGGAAACAGTGGTGTTTGAGTGCCTCACCATTAAAAATTCCAAAGGGCCTATTGTAAGGTTTTCATAATGTTTATTTACCATCCAACCTGTTGATAATGTCAAGAAGATCTGGATGAAGGGAAATACAAAGATCAGCATCATCCAAAACGTTTATGGACCACAAAAAGTTATTAATGATAATTCCTCAAGGTTCCCAGTGATATGGTCCACCTGAGATTTGAATCTTCTTAAATTTTAGGTTCTCATCCTAAAATTAGATGGAAAAACAGATGGACGGCGTGGATATACAAAAAATACACCAAGGTGGGTCCTACACAGTTAGGGTAACACCCACTAAGGTGTTTCCCGGATAATCCGCTCCCCCTTAGCCTTTTATTTTACTCTAACAGCGTGTCTGGTTCTTGGCAAGTTGGGTCCAAACCGGTTGGGTTGGGAAGGTCAAGAGCGAACTTAGGGGTCGGGTCGAGCTTGGGCTTGATCCATTTTAAGTGGGTGCGTGGGCCACAGGGTAATAGGTCACGGGTCGGCTTCAGGCAACATTCTTGGCCCGTTTACTAAACGGGTTTGCTCCAGCCCAACCAGAATCCGGCCCATTACTACCCCTAATCATTAGCAAAGGAATAATGCATTGACACACATGGAGACAAAAGGCTCCACAATCCAATGGGGCCCACAGCATATGAGGATTCAAGTATAATTTCATGGCATTCCCATCTACAGTGGGGCCCATTGGATCATCTGATCAAGTAACTGAGACAACCCCTGCATTCACCCTTGAAAAGATAAGCCTGCTGCCAGCACGACACTATCTGGGCCATAAATGTGGGACCATGTTTGATCACATGAGTTACAACCTACGTTAAAAGCCTTCTAAATTATACAGTCACAGGGCCATCGACAGGCCGGGCATGGAGTTGTCTTCCACCCGAATGACCCGTTGACAGCCTTATATTGGCAGCACACCGTCACCTAAAAATCAAGTTGATAGAATCATCAAGTGGGACATTATAGCAAACAATGCACACCACTCAAAAATTTCTAAATTCATGGGTGGACATTATATGAGCCTGAATATTTGATATTATGATCATCATGGTGTGATTCACTTATTAGGCGGGTTGGATGTCCTTTGGCATCTAACACATTTCCCAACTTTCAAATTTTGATGAAGCGTTTGATAAAATAATATTTCTTAAAAATTTTACTGTAAGATTATGTACATGTGCATGTATTACGATATGGGTCATATAATGGCGCTATGGCCTCTCTCTTTTTTAAAATAATAATAATAATTAACGAATAAAATACATATATTAAGAAGGGGTTGTTATGGCTTTTTTCTTTTTTTTTGATAAACTGGCCATTACATCCCAATAGTGTATAACTGTAAGGGTCGTGAAATTTACTAATAATAATAAAAGATTTTAAAAAATAAATAAATAATCTTATTTGTATTTTATATTTAATTTAAATATCCCTCTCCGCATCTCTTAAGAATAAAAGACTTCTAGTCAAATTTAAATATCTCTCTCCGCATCTCTTAAGAATAAAAGACTTGTAGTCAAATTTAAATATCCCTCTCCGCATCTCTCAAGAATAAAAGACGTCTATTCAAATTTAAATATTAAAGAAAAAGGCTACATGCGACAGCAGAGAAATGGAGAAAGAGAATTTTAGAGTGCTTAGATCGGATATGTATATTATCGTCCTTTTAATATATTTATATATTTAATATAATTTGATTCGGTGAATGCAATGAACGATGTGGATTGGTCACACGTTCATTATATTGAATCATGAGTGGATGCCCTTTAAAGGTGAGGCGAATCTAAAATTATGTAATTGTAGTTAGTGTACATCTGATTAAATTAGATTAGATCTGATCGGATAATATGATTCATGAGGCCAAAAAAACATAAGGACCCTAATATTCAGATCAATCTAATTATCAGATGGGCCACATTAGCTAGATTTAGAAGTGTTTGATAAAAGAATCTTAGATATTTTGCGAAGTCTTGGTATCACTTGGCGTAAAAGGTCAAGATGGGCCATTGGTGAATATGTGGTTAGATCTACACCACTCCTCCAATGCATTGAGGTAAAACATAACAATACCTTAAGAATCTGGATGATCTGACCATCCAATGGACCACCCCGATCAAGTAAATTTCATTCAATTTTATAATCTTAAAAAGAATTATTTAATTATTTTGGATCTGGCCACCTAGGATATTAATAAAGGTGGGCCCCACCATGTAATAAAAAAATAAATGAATAATAATATCATTGATAAAATTGATAGAATCTCGGAATTCAAATCAACCTAATCACATTTCAAAGTCAATACTACCAAACTCAAGTGAGTGACCTAACTTGTCTCATAATTCATTAAAATTAAAATAAATAATTATGATTGTTTGATTGATTTACTGGTTTGAATATTTTGATATGATAGATGTCCAAAAAATTTATATGTGAATATCTAATGGAAACAACTATGTCTAAGATGCAGTTAGATATCATCCATCATTCACTACATTGCATAATACACGGTCGATCTTGGGGACCCTCCCTAGAAGAAATGTCGATCCTGGTAGAGCGTTACCAGATACGGGCTATGCCCAAGCCTACTGAAAGGTGGAAGCCTACCCAATGGGTGGATGCGGGTTGACGATTTTCAATCTAAGCAGATGGACGATTATCCCATCTGATGCATTCATACATCATTTTACATTCATATCATTGTACATGTTTTTTTATGTATTATTTTAATTGTTGTGATTATGAACCATGCTGGGTTATATCACTAACTTGGCCAGCTTACATTTTTATTGATGGAAAAACCATACAGAGGAGCCATTAACAGATGACGTGGCGCAAGAACCGGAAGGATCTACCGTACCTGAACATGACTCACCTGAAACATGGGCATACCTATCTGAAGACGAAGTGGCGGCATTAGAAAATTTTTAATTATATGTTTTATTTTGTTAGTATAGTTTGATTATAATATAATGCACTAATATTTATTTTGAGACTTTAAGAAATTATTTAGTTTTATTTCTTTAGAATAATGTTATCATGGAATAAACACCATTATAATATAATGGCATAATAAATGAATAATTTTAAAGTTTATTTTATTTTAAGGGTTGTCAAGATTTGTCTATGATTATTTGATTAGTGTTAAGTATAATGCATGTGAGATTGTGTCACGCCCCAAATTCGAAAATCGGATTCACATGAATCCCGATTGCCGAATCCGGTGCCGACAGCCTCCGTAGTGCCCCATTCTCGACTTCTGGTAATCAAATGCCAAATTCCGATCCTGGAATCCTACAAGGAGAATTTTCAGAATGAATTTTTTTTTTTTTGTAACGGAGCATAACCACAAGCATAACCAAGTCACAAAACAACATCACCACATATCCACTATATCAAAATCTTTAAGTACAATGCAGAAAGGGAAATACAAGGTGATCAAAAAGCTCCAAAAGGTCCTGATACGCGCTCCTGTCTCAGCACTGCTGCTGTCCAACGCTACTTGCACGCAACTATCGTGCATAAGCTTACAAAAGCTTAGAGGGTGGTGTAAGTGTGTGCGCAAGGCAAACGCCGAGTGTACAATATCAGGTAATGCAGAAGTATGCAGTAAGTCCATGAATAAAATCAATCATACCAAGGCTATGTAATGCAAGACATGAATGCTATCGGCCATACCAAGGTCATGCGATGCGAGATATGAATGTCATCGGCCACACCGATGCAATGCAAGGCCTACATAGCCGAATGTCATATGCGAAATGCAATCCAAGCAAGTCGGTACTCATCAAGTACATATATCAGTACAGTTTCTCTCTGGATATCACCGGGGTCTAATACACTTCGCAGTGACTGCCACCTCCCTAGCTGCACAGTCAAGTAAGCGGAAAAGACCTCGCTATCCGCCTAACCAGTAGTATGTCAATACCTACCCGACTCGTCGATAGCGGACTCATTTGTAAGCTGGTTAAACTCAGCCTAGCTTATAGCCCCCTCACTCAGGCGGATAAGGCCACACCCCCTTCCAACCGACCACGACACAGTGGGAGACGTGGTCTACTGGTATTCGGTACTCGGGCGCTCGTGTATTCACTCGGTCTAGACGTTGGAGCATCTCCTGGTACCAAAAAGGTTCTGAGACTTTCACCCAAGGACATCATAAGTGCCCACAGTCCTAAAACCAAGTATTTCCGGTATCCGATACGGCAATCCACGATGTACCTGTGGAGCCACGGCCCTGATGTCGCTAAGGCGTGCAGTGAATCAAGTCACACATATGCGAGATGCATGAATCACACCGTCAAATCATGCAGCAATCCAGCGCGTACTGCGCGATCATGTGGGGCACTCCGTCTCATAAGGAGTCCCGTAAGTGGTCTACCCAATGGCATATGCTATGATCAGTCACTACTCAAATCAAGCATACATATGATGCGTATGAGCATAAGTCATGGGATTATACTAAGCATGTTATAAAGCGATGAATGGTAACGAGTATGGGTCTATCAATAGGCCCTAAGGAGAGTTACAATGCGGACATTTAACCAACATTGTACTTACAATGTGGGCGTCAAACCAACATTGTTCCTTAGGCACGACCCGCTATAAATATCATTACATGAACCATGGGAAATCACACATTGTAATAGACCCTAAGGACATCCGTTGGGCCTTGATCCATGGGCCTTAGATACATCAAATGGGCCGAATCACATGAGCCTTACATTCATCAAATGGGCTGTGTTAATGGGCCTCACCAATGAGCCTTATGTACATTGCAATGGCCATAACCCATGAGCCTTTGAATACATCGAAATGGGCCTCATAATATGGGCCTTACAGCTATCAAAGTGGGCCTCAACCACGGGCCACAGATATATCGGATGAGCCTGATAACATGGGCCTCAACCACGGGCCACAGGTATATCGGATGAGCCTGATAACATGGGCCTCATATTCACATCAAAGTGGGCCTCAACAATGGGCCATAATTATGACAAGATGGGCCCAATCACTTGGGCCTTATATATATACCAAGGTGGGCCTCAACAACGGCCACAATTACATCAATCATGGGCCCAAAACACATACCAAGGTGGGCCCATTCGAACCATAGATCTACCACATTCTTTAACTCATGCAGTAAAATAGACTTTCAAAATTAGATGGACAGCTTGGATGCAACACATGCATCAAGGGTGGGTCCCACGTGAACTATGGATCTGACTTAGTCTTGGTCTTAAGACATGAATTAATAGCTGAAAATGGTTGGAAGGTTTGGATACAACCCATGCATCATGGTGGGGGTCCACAGAACTATGGATCTGCTCATTCTTTAGATCACCACATGAAAATTAGCCTTCAAAAGTGGCTGGGCAGGTTGGATGCAACACATGCATAGTGATGGGGTCCACATGAAGGCCCACCATCTGACATCAAGGGTGGGGCCCTGGACGGCCTTACAAAAACACATAGACGGTGTTTTCCACCGTCCACGGTAGTGGACGGTGCTAATAGAACACATGCATTATTGTGGGTCCCATGTGGGGCCCACCATAATGTTCACATGCCATCATACCCGTTGATAAGGTCACGCAGACCTGGGTGAGGAGAAAAAAAAATAAATTCCGGCTTGATCCAAAACTTCTGTGGGCCCCAAAAATGGTTTCAATGGTAGGTTCTAATTCACCACTGTTTCCTTTGATGTGGGCCGCCTGAGCCTTGGATGGGCCTAAATTTTTGGTGGGGCCTGCTTCGGGTAGGGGTCCACCATGTGGACGGTCTAGATGGCAGGTAAACATCAAGGTGGGGCCCATGCTCAGGGCCGTGGGACCCTGCCCACGTCCGCCAGTCCGCTGGTGCGCGGCCTGCACGGCTGACAACAGCAACAGCAGCTGTTGTTGTTAGTTTTATTATTATTTTATTTTTTTTTGAAAAATTCATTTTTCTCAGGTTTTTATCATGTGGGGCCCGCATCTGATGAATCCAGTCCAGCCGTTGGACTCTACGGCTCATAATAAATCCAATGAGTCCGATATCGGGTCTCTTTCGACGTGTAAAAGAAATCTAAATAGATTTCAATGGTAATAATGTTGTTTTCAACACTATGGCCCACCAGATATTCGAATCAACCTCATTTTTTGGCTCAACGCCTAAAATGAGTTGGGAAAAAGGATGGGTGGCTCGGATTGAATACATACATCACTGTTGAGCCTTTGCAATTAGCCCACTCCAAGTTTAAGAAAAATAAAACATCTTTATTTTTTTATCCAAGTGACGTCCAGCGTCCAGAGACGCTGGATGGTTTATTTTGTTATTTATTTTTTTTTATTTTTTTTTGTGGTTCTTCTTCAATAGGAAGACAACACACCTTATGGTGGGCCCCACCTTCAGACGATCCAGGTGGGCCACCATACACATGAATTGTGTGGATAAAACTTACATAAATGTGGGGTCCATCCGAGTGGCCACATGGCCACAACATCTCATACAATGGGAAAAAGAGAGAGAGAGAGAGAGAGAGAGAGAGAGAGAGAGAGAGAGAGAGAGAGAGAGAGAGAGAGAGAGAGAGGTGGGACGCACGTGTGATGGATGAACCTCGATACTATGGGCCCTCCTTGCATTCAATCATACATCAAGTGATAATCAAGGTGGGCCATCGGCCACATCTTAGGGTCCAAAGTGAGATCCATACCATTGATCGGTACGCCTCACTTGGCCCATCTTAAAAACATGAAAAGCTACCCTATTAGAGCACCCACCTTATGATCTTCTTGGTCCATCAGGATGCCGGTCTCCTAGAGATTCACTTTGATGGTGGAGATGAGAAATGGTGGCTAGGATGATGGGATTTAGAGATGGAAAGTGGGCCACCAAAATGCACATTTCTCTCATGGGGAGCCTTGGACGTGGGAGGCTCTTGCTTGGTTGGAATTGTGATGAGAAATGAGAGAGAGGTGTGATTAATGAGAGATGGAGTGATGTGAAGGGATGATGGTTGATGGATGTGAGTGATGGGTGAGGTGATGTGTTAGTTGACTTGGGTGGTTGCTTGACTTGTGGAGAAAGGAAGCATGGGTGCTTGTACTTGACATAAAGTGATTAATGGGTGATTGATTGATGAGATTGATTTGACACTTTATAGAGATTCTCTTGAGATTTGCAATGCGCGGTATTTTTTCTCGAACTGAACGCGGGTCCGCATCTCATTGTCTGGGTATCGGATCGGTGCGTGAGTTGCGGCGTTGGAACCGCAGCGACGGTGCGGTCGCAATGGTACAAGTTTAAATTAAGCCGACTCAAATGAATAGGATACGACTTACGGTCGTGCGCAACGTCAACTATAGGTCGTGGATTGCCAGAATTTGACGAGAAGGATCGCGAGAAGCGATGGAACAGTACAGATTAGGATATGGGTCTTATAGATTGAGATTATGACGGACTTTATATTGAACGTAAATATTACATACGATCAAATCGATTAAAGAATTAAGTTAGTACACCTTGTACTTGAGTTACGAACTGAAACTTGGGTCCGAGGGTGCACACTCTGTATCCGAATTTTGGGGCGTGACAATAATCGTCTCTATTGTTGAGGTTATGTAATGGACTGTTACTAAGGTTTTATAAATACCATAGTGTAGGGGTGGCAATGGGTCGGGTTGGCCTACCTAATTCTTAACTGGGTTAAGGCTAGGTTGGGCTCGGGCTCCAGCCTCAAAATGAGCTCATTTAGATAAATGTGTTGAGCTCAATTTTAGGCCCACTTGACTTAACCACCTATATAGTACAATGGACCAGGCCAGGTCATCTAACCTTGTCTAACCCATAAAGGAACGCGAATTGCTTCCTAGGGCCATACACGAACTCAGTTAGCTCAATTCGCTCGACTCAACTTGAAAAAGCTCGATTCAACTCAGTTCAAAATTGAGTTCGAGTTGAGTTGATTTTTTGAACTCGAAAAAATTTCCAATCCAGTTCAAACTTTCCAAAGATCGAGTTGACTCAACTCGATTGAACCCAAATCGAATCGAACTCGGATCAAACCAGCTCGGTGACTTAGTTACTTTGATATTAATGTTGCTCATCAAGTGCTTGATTTTTTATTTTATTTTTATTTTTTACACACGCACATACACCCCCACATACTCACGCCACACGCACACCGTGGGATTTCACCACCATGGGTACTCGAACACTTGACCTGGTGTTGAAACTCTAAGGAGTCTACCACCTGGGTAAGAGTAAGGACCCTCATCAAGTGTTTGATGAAATGACTCAACGAAGTGCTGGTTGGTGACAATGAAGGTATGTTTCATCAAACAAATGTCATTTTTTCTTAATTTTGATGTTGCCCACGAGGTGTTTAATGAAATACCTGTAAAAACGCTACTAATATCTTATAAATAGTGAGAATTTGAAAGTGCAGTTTATGTGTTTGTGAAAATATTGTACAGGTGAACTCGACTCGATTTTGGCTTGAACTCAGCTCAAACTAGCCCCAGCTGCTGATCGCGAGCTGAGCCAGCTAATCAAGCTCGAGGACCGAGCCAAGTCACAACTCAACTCGGATCAACTCATGTACACCTCTACTTCCTACCTTGCCCGGCTCTAGCAGTAATGGGCAATTATGTGGGCTGGCCACTGTGAATTGTGATGTAATGTTGTCCATTCCTTTTCTTGTTTTATTTTAAAATATGAGCTCAAAAATAAGATTGATCCAACGCTTATGTAAACCACACCAAACAGTAAGCTGGGTTGCGTTGAAAGTAGGTGGCATCAAATGCAAGATTCATTTGTGGTGTGCTCTACGCGAGCGTTGTCACGGATACGCGGGCCCACTTTGATATATACGATAAAATATCGTCTTAGCTCAACTTGGACATTTTGGGGTCACGTGGTCTATCCATGGTAAAAGCCGACCTAACCAATGGTCTAGTGAAGTCAACCATGGTCCCACTTCTCTATCATGGATTAGAGGATCATATAAAGGTTTGATAGGAATGTCAAATCAGAATGCTGCTTTATAACCATAAGATTTTCATCCACAAGGGATCACGATTCTCCTGGGAATCTATTCCATTTTAAGGATAGAAGTTCGTCTTATGGTCGTCTAAGAGACAACCACTTGGCAACATCTTCACCCTCCAAACGTCAGTTGTTCGACGAGCTATTATCATCTGCTAACACGTGTCACGGAAAAGTCAACATGGGGAATTACACGATCCTCGAGCCAAGGCTATCTACAGGCAAAACACCTGAGTACTTCTCGGGTAGGTACCTGTCTGCATAACTTTCTCTAACCCGGGGAAATGACTTAACTTACATAAAATCCATCCCGTCCATAATGAACATAGACCATTTATTGTACTTTCTACCAAAATTCAGAATGTTTCAATTAAAAATGGGCCACCACGTTCAATTATACCATAAAACATATAAATTCAAGTTTTGTGGTCTGCCTGAGTTAATAAAGGTCATTATTTTTGAGTCGTTTAGTGTAAATAAGTCAACGTACCTGATGGACGGGGTGGATTTCATGAAAGTTCCACCCACATGGCTCTTGGTGCCCGCAAGGCACCTATCACGGCTCCTCATTATCCACCTATGACACTCGGTTTTTCATTTCTGACGAGTGTGGCTACTGCTTGGCAATCCAGACCATTCATCCATTGCGTCCTGCCATGGATTGAGAACACCGTAAAATTTTCCCAGATCTGTGGATCCTATTCACCAATCTTGAGAATTGTTTAAGTTTAACGTAGACCGTTGATGTATTTCTCTTCAGAAACATCCATCTTTTGGATACAAATCGAAAAGCTAGGATTTTTCTCTCCAGTCAAAGAGATTTTGATGGCATGCTTAATCTGTGATGTGATGACCGTTTATTGGAATTCCAAATCAAGGGGCCCACTTGTGAGAAATAAAAATCCGTGTATATCGTATAACTTTCCTCGGGTCGAAGACCTATAATTCATCTTCAACTGTATATATTTTTACATGTGTTGTCTACCCGTTGATCGTTGAAACAAGGCATTTAGGTGGTTGGATGTGCATGAGGACCGGCTTGGATCTTGCACACATGTGAGAGGCTACTGCCATGCATGAAAGTAGGCTTTGTCAAGTGCACTTATCTTTTGTCATGTTGTTTTAGCATCCACGCTACACGAGTGGCAACCATTTCATGCCCTCTGATGCATGTGAACTTGACCCATCCAACGTAATGACACACGTGAGTGGTATCCTCCGATCCACACGCAGACATATTGTCCATTAATATCAAACACGTGTGCTCGATCAAATCTTTCCATTGGGTGTGTTACACTGTTAAATTAGATCCTCTTGCCTAGAAATCAGGCCATTTCAGGTGCCGAGTAGGTGACAACATACAAAACATTGGATCGTCCGAAAAATAAAAATAAAATAGAAACTACGGAGAAATGCTCTGATGCTTTCAGAGCATTATAAGTTTACATTAGGACATTCAGACACCAATCCATTGATCCATCAGGTCCAACACACATTTCATGGGCAATACTGAAAAATCACACTGGTGTTCTGAATATTAATAATTTGACCTATAGCCTTAAACATGAATAACCAAAATAATTTACAAAATAGTTCCAACAAACAACTTGATTCATCTATCTCTTAGGGACCATGATGGATTGCTTTTGTTTCTAAAGAATCATCTCTGTTTAGCAATTGTAGCTTTCCCATTCATGGGTTGAAAAAAGGATGGCAGTAGAAAATAATGCCAAATCAAGGATGGATTAGATCCTAGAATCACATTTCATGCCAGCCCATGAAATGGGGGTTCTGTATTTAATGGATAATTTAGATTGAATGATTGACTGTCAAGTAATTAAACAAATACAATTATTGTATATTGTTTTTTACTGTTCTTGGAAAATCTTAAAAAATGGTGTGACAAGTGTCATTATAAAAGAAGTATATATCAGGTATAAGATCTATGAGGATATTTAGAGTGTGTGTTATGGAATTAACATTTGTTATTGATTGGGTAATATACGCCATCCGAAGATGTAATGCGATTGAGCAATTGAAGACAGAATGTAGTCAAGTGAAAAATGGTGCTGAAGCGATTAATAGGACATGAATCAAGAAAAGAAAGAAGAATTTGAAAGGCCAAAGTAGTACCGAGGTGATTGCTATAACCATTGAATATGGAAAAAAAATATGCAAATGGTTATCTCAAGAAAGTTTATTAATAACAAAGGAGCTCAACAAAACAAAATGTTTCATACCAATCCAATCAAATAAACCAATTCAATCAAATTTACCTTATCAATTATCTTTTATATTTCTTAGCATAATCAGTAATTTACATTCCTTAACGTAATTAGTAGCAATAAACTGACAACTATAATCCTTAGTGGTAATTCTAGTTTATGCTTATACATTGGACGAATCTTATTTTAATAGGAACAATTTATCTTACAGAAAGCTACTTTGTAGTTACTCTCTGTGGTCGACTGTAAGTGTTTTATTTTTGTTTATCTTTGAATTTGAAAGTCTTTCATACAGAAGGCAATGCACAACATATTTTGAGAGGATAAACCCTACCATCCGATAATCATCTAATTATTTATGGCAGCTCACGAGTGGCTAAATAAGTGGTCAATTTTCTCATATATGATCAAGTTTGATGTATCTTTCTATCCTGGCACTTGAAGTCCATTTTATTCGGTTGGAATTGAGCCCTATGGTCAAGTGTGGCACGCCTACACATATCGTGAGTGTGTGGGGTGTGTGTATGCGTATAAAACAAATTTTTTTTTTCTTTTTAAAATCACATGTAAGCAAAATTTGAAAACAAGAGGCAACAACAAATAGCAGTGCTGTAACATATTATTCTTCGGGAGAATTGAAACACTTCTCTTAACTATCATACATTCAATTTGGTGAACCCATGAATCTGTGAACGCAGATGTCCAACTGTAATATTTAATTTAATAACTTCTAACACCGTAATTAGATGGATTAGTTTAAGAAAATGTGTTCTGTAAATTTTAAGAATGGATTAGAAACTACTGTCCAATTAAAGACGGACTAGATCATAACTTTCATGGTAGCCCCTGAAATGCGTCCTGACTTAATGGACAGTTCAGATTGATCGATTGGACTGCTCAAATGATCCTATGCAATTGAGAGTACTGTAAGTTAAAATGCTACGAAAGCATGGAAGCACTTCTTCTAACTAACACACGGGCGATATGCTCAATAAGCCATTACGCAGGCATTGACTTGGAAAGAGTCCTATTTAATATAGAAACTTCGAACAGTGGGATTAGATGGACTAGATAAAGAAAATGGGTTACGAAAAATTCAAAGCTGGATGAGAAAATAATGCTAAATCAAGGATAGATTACATCATAAGACGAGTGTGATCTTTTCGTGGCAATCCATAAAATAGTTTCTCAAGTTAATGGACAGTTCAGATTGACCGATTAGACTGTCCAAGTAAAACTTATACAAACTAGGAGTACTGTAGCTTATAGTGCTCTGAGAGCAGTGGAGTATTTCTCCTACAAGTAGTGACATAGGCGATACCGGATACGCGGACTTGGAAATTTCTAGTAGAAAACTCCAACGGCCTTCACATATATCCATGTGTATGTATATTTCCTGGAATGAAACAGAGCCAGTTGGCAAACAAGAACTTATTCTTTTGTCTGAGCTTTGCTAAGCCCACACGTATGTACTAAAGCTTTCGATCGACGCCAAATATGTGCCTACATGGCATGATAGTTTCAAAATCCAATCCATACATCTGAACAAAACTATTATATTGATATCATAAGCCAAGAATTAGATTGACCCATTAGTTAGATGCACCACAGTTTGCAAAACAAATATTCAGAGCTGAAGTTTACTAACCCATCAACTTGTTTCTAATATTGAGGCACACGAGTGATTTATTTTTGGAAAAACATGTTGAAGGTCGAAACAACCTGATGGATGGATTGGATCTAGAACCTATGGTATCACGCTGGCACATGTGTGGCATGTACAGGAAGTTTATTGCATACGCGTGCAGAACTCCTTTGATCTTATCTTCGATCTAAGAAAATCTTACAAGGGTCCATACAAGGAAGCTCATGTGCATGGGATTCATTGAGCCCGTATGGTACATAAGTAAAAGATCCAATCCATCCATCACTAGTAACTTACTACATTGATATTATGGTATAAAAATCAGGTAGCCATACGAACTAAGCTGGCCACAACTTATCAAACAAATATCGGCTTAGTAAACATGATAGTTTCAAACATTGCTCGTCCACCGAATGAGTGTAACAGCATGATTTTTGGCTGAGAAGATATAGATGCGGATGCACTTGATGGAGTGATTGGATGTTGCACAAGCTAGCCATGCTGGTACATGTGGATAGCGTGTGGATAGATGGTATGGCCTAGCTGGTACATGTGGATTGCGTGTGGATAGACGGTATGGCTTGTACACGCGCGTAGGTTTGGCAGTCCTCGTCTATATAAGCTGTGGATTTGCCTTGATCGTATCATGCAACGAGCAAGCATTTAGAGAGAGAGACAGAGAGAGAGAGAGTTCATCATGGCATGTAGCACTCAATCTCCCTCAAGGGCTTCAACTGGGCATTTCAGGTGGCAGTTGAGCCCTTGAGGGAGAGTGAATGGTGGCTGCCTTGCACTTCTTCCCGATATCTCTGCCGTTATTTTAATCCGTTATGCACTCATCTTCTCCCTTCAGCACATGGGCCATGATTTCTACAACAGCCTTTTATAACTCAGTGTTGTACGTGTTTTACACATGTTTTTAAGACATGGACCCAAGTAGATGGTAGCGCCATACTACTTCTTAAAGCAAATTGCTCTTCTTAATTTTTTAATTAATTCTCTATTTTCTACAACTGCTGCTATGACTGGCAACGGTCACGTTTCATCCGTTTCAGGGTCAGCCCTAACTCGACCCATAACTAATTTTCCCGTGACCCAACCCATTCGAAAATTTTCAAGCCCAAACCTAACCCGACTTGACCATTTAATTGTAATTGAGTCAGACTCAGCCGATCGGCTTGTCCCAACACATGATACAAAGAAAAGGGGACTGGAGCTAGAGCGTCTGCTATCGAATTTCCCTCCCTGAGCGTGTGAGAAAATGAGACTCCGAGGAGCTGTCGCTTCTCACGAATAGATCCCATCAGCTGCCAGATGTTCCAGGGGCAATTATCAGATTCAGAATTAGCCGCATCCGACATAATATGTGAATCAGTTTCGACTATAATGATCTTGAGTCCCAATTCGCTACAAATGAGAATGTTGTCCAGCATGGCCCGAGCTTCAGCAATAGTGTTGGAGGCTCTACCAAGGGGAAGATAAGGAAGCCTTGGTGGTCTCTACAAATTCCCCCACCACCAGCTAAGTTCGGATTTCCTCAAAATACACTTCATTGCATACATATGGCTTCCTCAAGTCTTACACAAACTTACTTACAACCCTAATTGGATATGCTAAATCTGAGCGAGTAATTGTTATATACATTAGGCTATCAACTATCTCTCAATAAGCATGTGCACTTATAAGCATCTTTCATTTATCATTTACTAGCTTGTAATTTACTTTAAGTGGTGTCTTAATTGTTTTTATCCCAACAAACTAAACTTTGCAAGCAAACCAAACTTCTTTAGCAAGATTAATTATAATTTCTATTTCATCTCTTATCATTTAAATAATTAAAAAGTATTAAATATCTTCCAAATCTTTTATGTCAAAAACCTTTGAGAGAGAATTATTTAACTTTTTGAAATATCACCCACGATAATCAAATCATTTATATAAATAGCACATATGACTGTTTTCTCTATAGAGTGCTTCACAAAAGTGCTTATATCAACATAAGAGGAAATTAAATTACTTAAGAGAAAAATTCCATGACCTTTACAAACCAAGCTCTAGGTACTTGTATTAGACTACAGAGCTTTTTTTTTTTTCTAAAGCTTGCATTTGCACCTCAGCTTTCTAGGATCTTCAAAATTCTTAGCTTCAGTATACTTTAAAAAATAAATAAAAAAATCAATATCATCGTTTAAAAATACATTCTCTATGCTGATCTATTAAAGCATACAATCCTTTACAACAGCCAAAAATATAATAACACACACATAGTTGATATATATATATATATATATATATATATATATATATATATATATATATATATATATATATAGCAACAGGAGACTTGGCGTTGTTAAGTTCTAGCACTCTGCAAGTACATCATTTAATGTCCAACACAGATATAGAGTTACGTAGTTACCAATGTATATAGACAATTCATTGTTTGATCAAACCAATAGCTGAGACCAACACCAGGTCGTCCCAGAAGAAACTCAATATCGGTACCTAGTTGACTAATCCTTTGGTGCAAAGACCAGACCTCGGCCTTGCCTTGCTCCCCTCCTTTCCCCCCTCCTTGCTCCCCTGTAGACAGTCTCGATGATGTCAATAAACTCCTGCTTGTCCTTGAGAGCCCAGTTGCTCTTGTTGTAGTTTCCAGAGCCCAAGTCAAACATCATGTACTCGTTGCGGAAGAAGAACATAGTTGATATAGTAGCTACGGGACAATATTTTTGAACATATTCTTAGCCATATCCTTGGGAGAGCCTTTAACCATCAAACTCGCCTTGTCATGCCCAACTTCATCCATAGTCTTTTACTTTATTTTGTATATCAACTTGCGATTATAGCTTTCCTTTTTTCTAGAAGCTTGATTAGGTCCCACATGTCACTTTACTACGTCCATCTCTTCGTTCATGGCCTGTTTTCATTGAAAATCATCAACTGCTTCTTCGAAGGTACTCGGCTTGTAAAAATTCATGATCTACATCATGTATGCAAAGTGAATATTTGTGACATATAATAATCTGCAAATCTCTTAACAAAACTTTTTCCAAACAGTACGATATCTTCATTTTGTACTAGCAATTGGCAATGACATACTCTCCTTTTCCTTTGATTTAGTTTTTTTTTTTTTTTTTTTTTTTTTAAAAAAAAATTTTTAAATTTTTTTATATTTTAAAAGGGGGCATGAGCCCCTTGAATTCTTTTCCTTTGATTTAGTTGATTAGGGTCTTTTCACTCACTTCAATAATTGTGAAGTTGGATGATCCTGTATTTTATTTTTTTTAAACCACTAAAATTTCATTGATCTAAGAAATATACAAGCTTTCGGGAGGGTCCCAACAAAAAGATTTCGGGATGATCCTGTATTTGATAGAGGTTCTAAAGACTCCATCTTATTATTTGAAGCTTAATGTTACTGTAAATAATTTCATAAAAATTCACATCATGACTCTTATGGATACGACCATTTACTAAATCGTAACACCAATATATTTTTTCTCGGATGGATATCCATGAAAACATGCTTTAAGACATTCTCATCAAGTTTGTCATAGTTTTTATTATTGTACTTCATATAAGCTGATCCAAATACCCATAGATACATCAAATTTAGCTTCTCCTTATAGAGAATTTGATATGGAGTCTTCGTACCTTATTTTAATGCCATACAATTAGTCAAGTATACTATAACCTCGACCCTTAACACAGGACAACGTCGCCTCTTATAACACATGACAACCTCGACCCTTAACACATGATAACCTAGACCATAACAACCTCGACCCTTAACACATGACAACCTAAACCCTAAACACATGACAACCTCTACCTTTAACACATGATAACCATGAGCTTGACCCTTAACACATGACAACCCGGTCCCTTAACATATGACAACCTCAACCATTAACACATGGAAACCTCGACCCTGTTGACATGTGTTAATGGTCGAGATTGACATAACTATTCAACCAAGGCAATACGTTATAAAATTCACATTAATTCATTGTCTTCCATAGGAGCACCACAACCATCATTCTACACCTCAAATACCTTTCGACAATAACTTTTCCCCCATGAGAACAACCATGACCATCCTCTTTATTTACAACCAAAAGTGGATTCCATATATAAGAAATATTATTACGTATAAAATAAAATAAAAAATTCATTCAAAATGTTTTTCACGTATCAATGGATTCCATCTATAAGAAATGTGGTTGTTGGAGTAAGAACAACAATTTTTTTTAGAGCCGTAGAAGTTATTGGTAGTGCCCATATGTTGAAGAAGTTGATGGTGGTGATTGTACGTGAGAAAATGTAGTCGAGGGGGGGGGGGGGGGGGGGGGGTGTCCCAACAAAACAACAATGGGTCCTTGAATGTCCTTTGACCCTACCTAAAGGGTCTTTGGATGATGTCTTTGGGGCGAATCGTGGGGCACGTCTGGAATCCATTTCATCCATTGAAATCAAAATTTGATGAAGGGCCATGGTCTAAAGAATGACCGACATCCGCCAATCATGTGGACCACACCACATGAAAATAGTTGGTAATGAACTGCCACCGTTATCATTTTTCAGGTCTTGTGGGCCATAAAAAGCTCGTATCAACATAAGGATACGGCCTTTCCAAAGAAATGATGGGCCATAGTGAGGATTGACATATAATATTTACCATCCAGTGGACCCAATCATGCCTCAGAATTGAAGCTACAAAGGTTTTCCTATATGCAAAGGTCCGTCCAGGCACTAGGTTCCAAAGCAGAGGCATTTTTGTCCACTAATTCTCCAAAAAGTGATTAAATGGCTAAAAAAGTAAGGCTTTATAAAGAGAGGCTAATCACTTAGAAACCGCATTCCTTAAGACCATTCTGATAAAAATCCCCATTACAAAGTTAGCTATGCCT
Source organism: Magnolia kwangsiensis (assembly GCA_037074715.1). Taxonomy (NCBI): domain Eukaryota; kingdom Viridiplantae; phylum Streptophyta; class Magnoliopsida; order Magnoliales; family Magnoliaceae; genus Magnolia; species Magnolia kwangsiensis. The sequence goes on along the minus strand of CM073578.1, from coordinate 6,045,952 downwards.
AGGAAAACACTTAAGTCGCTCGGGTAGGTATTGCCGGGTTCACTTTCTCTAACATTCGGAGCGAGAGCATGAAATCTATGCCATCCATTAGGTACTTCACTTCTTTACTGGTCTTGATAAAAAAACATAATGATTCAATCTTCAGGTAGACCACCCCATAAAATTTGTTGGAATCGGTGATGGATTTTTGCAAATCCAAAACCGTGTGCATATCTTATGAGCAAGCTGTTAGATTAGATTTTTTTTCTAAGATTAGATTTCTTTCTAGATTTCTAGATTATCTTATCAGCAAACCGTGTGTAGATTTCTTTTTAGATTTTTCTGGATTATTTTTCTTTCTTTAGCCACCCCTATGATGAATCTAGACAGGGATAGTTTAGTAATTTCACAGAATAAGAAAGCCTAGAAATAGGCAGTAGTGTAATATAATTTTTAATTCAATTCCAATCTAAAAGCAGCAGTTTCTCTTCTTCTCAAAAATTTCTGTTTTTTTCTTTTCGGTGGCTGCAGCCACACAACAGCAAGAAGCCGGGTTGTAGACCCAACAAAGTAGTATCAGAGCCGCTGATCCTTGGGCCTTATTAGCCATGGGAAGGAGGTCTCGCACTCCCTATTTTTGGGTCTGCCAGATTTGTTTGAAACGTCAGTTGTAGTGGGCCCATAACCCATAGGTTTAGTTTTTCTTCGAAACAGTTTCCAAAAAAAAAAAAAAATCTGCTTTCAAAAAAATCAGATTGAAAAAATCTATTTTCAACATTCAGATTGTAGCAACAATCTGTTATAAAAAAAATCAGATTGCGAAAAAATCTGTTTGCAAAAAAATAAAAAAAGGATTGCAGCAAAAAAAAATCTATTTTTAAAAAATCAGATTTTAGCCAAAAAAAAAAAAATCTGTTTAAAAAATATTCAGATTTTTCCTTTCATTTATCTCCATTTAAAAAAAAATTAGCCATTACATTTTAAAAATAGAAAAGATGGCCAGCACAATCCAACCGCAGGTTCCTAAGTTGTCAAAAGACAACTATGAAAAATGGTGCATCCAAATGAAGGCATTGTTCGGGTCGCAAGAACTATGAGAGATCATCACCGATGGGTATGAAGAACCCATTATGGAAGAAGAAGCTGCCCTTACCAATGAAGAAAAGATCGCTCTAAAAAATCAAAGGAAGAGAGACAATAAAGCTTTGTTTCTCCTCTATCAAGGGTTGGATGAATCCACTTTCAAAAAGATTGCCGAAGCAATATCAAGCATGCAAGCATGGGATACCCTTGGCACCATCTTCAAGTGTGTAGATCGAGTGAAGCGGGTTCGCCTTCAAACATTAAGAGCTGAGTTCGAAGCAACTCACATGAAGGAAAGTGAGAATATTACTGATTATTTTTCGCGTTTGCTTGTAATTGTCAATAATTTGAAAAGGAATGGTGAAAAGATTGAAGATGTTTGAGTTATTGAAAAGATACTTCGATCCCTCACAACCAAGTTTGAGCATGTGGTTGTAGCGATCAAAGAATCAAAAGATATTGAAAAACTCTGCATTAAGGAGTTGATGGGATCGTTGCAAGTTCATAAGCAACGAATGCAGAAGAATGCCAGTTTCATGCCGATGGAACAAGCTTTGGAGTCAAGATTGACTCTGAATGATAACAATGGTGGACGTGAAAGTTCACAACATGGTGAACGTTTTGCTAACAATCGCGCAAGACGCAGAGGGCGTGGATACTAACAAAAGCATGACCAAAACTAGCAGAAAAATATCAATTTTCGTGAACAAGGAAATGGTAGAGGTAGATCTATGCGTGGATGAGAAAGTACAAAGAACATCCAATGCTACAATTGCAACAAGTTTGGCCACTATGCATCTGATTGCTGGAGCAAGCCGGTAACTCAAGACGAGTTATCCAACTATGCTGAAGCATCAGGCCACGAACAAGAAAGCTCCACACTTCTCCTTACATAAGAGAAAGGTAGTGATCAGTAGGATATATGGTATCTCGACACGGCTGCAAGTAATCATATGTGCGGCGACAAGAAACTTTTTGTGGAACTCACAGAAGGAGTTCATGGAGATATAACGTTTGGAGACTCATCAAAAACGCAGTAAAAGGTAAAGGTAAAATTAAAATCTTTCAGAAGAATGGTGTTCCAAACTATATCTCCAATGTGTACTACGTGCCTAACATGAAAAGTAACATACTGAGTCTCGGACAACTCCTCGAAAAAGGGTATGTCATACACATGGAGAACTCTTCTCTTTCCATAAGAGATATGCATGGACGTTTGATTGTAAAAGTCCAGATGATAAAGAATCGTATGTTTTCTCTCCATATAAACACAATTCTTGAGAAGTGTTTTTATGGAAAAGCAAAGAATGATTCCGTGATGTGGCATCTTCGCTTTGGCCATCTACTTTAGTGGCCTGAAATTCTGTCCTCATCAAGCATGGTGTATGGCTTACCTGCTATTGAAGCTCCAGAACATGTGTGTGAGGCATGCACACTTGGGGAACAACAAAGGAACTCCTTTCTGAGTGAAGTATCCTAAAGAGCAAGAGGACCGTTACAGTTGGTTCACACTAACATCTGTGGATCATTAGAGCCAATCTCTCTTGGAGATAATAAATACTTTATTACCTTCATTGACGATTTCAGTAGAAAATTGTGGGTGTATGTAATCAAAGAGAAGTCTGTTGCTTTTACTATTTTTAAAAATTTTAAGGTACTTGTTGAAAAAGAAAGTGGTCTTAAAATTAAAACCCTCCGATCTGACAGAGGTGGGGAGTACACCTCAAATGTTTTTCGAGAATATTGCAGGAAAAATGACATTAAGCAACAACACACCGCAACGTACACGCCACAACAAAATGGAATTACGGAACGGAAGAACCGCATCATCCTCAACATGACGAGGACCATATTGAAGGAGAAAAGTTTGCCAAAGAATTTTTAGGCAGAGACAGTTACATGTACTGCCTATCTGCTCAATAGGTGTCCAACCAAGAGTATCAGATTCCAGACACCGCAAGAAGCATGAAGTGGATACAAGCCAAGCGTGGCGCACCTTAAGATCTTTGGGTGTGTCGCCTACACTCAAGTTCAAGAAGTAAGAAGGAAAAAGTTTGATGATCGTGGCGAGAAGCACATCTTCATTGGCTACAATAAAAAGTCAAATGCATACAAGCTCTACAACCCACTAACCAATAAGCTGGTGGTGAGTAGAGATGTTGTATTCTGTGAAGAAGAAGCATGAAAATGGAACGAGGAAAACTCAGCCAAAGAAAAGTAGGTCGAGGTCCAAGAATATGAAGAAGAGAGACATGAGAAGTAAGATCAGACACGCACATCACCCCCTTCGGATCGCAGAAGTTCAGGAGTACGCTCTATATCTCCTGAAAGTACTTCATCAAATAAGAATTCATCCAACACATCTTCATCCGATTCTCCTTCACCCTTGGCTCTTGTTAAAATGAGAAGTCTCAACGACATCTATGTAGAAGCTGAAGAAGAGAACTTACTTTGCCTGTATGCGGACCACGAGCCTCTCACATTCGAGAAAGTTGTGAATGAAGAATGTTGGAAAAAGGCAATGGAAGAAGAGATTCATGCCATCGAGAAGAATCAAACATGAGAGTTGACCTCACTCCCCAAAAGCCAGAAGACCATTGGTCTCAAATGGGTGTACAAAATCAAGTGGAATGCCGATGGTAAGATCGAATGATATAAAGCAAGGCTCATAGCAAAAGGTTACAAATAGAAATATGGGGTAGACTATGAAGAAGTTTTCGCCCTAGTTGCTCGCCTTGACACTGTAAGAATGATTATCTCCCTTACAGCTCATCACAGTTGGATGCTTTACTAATTGGATGTGAAATCTGCATTCCTAAATGAGATACTCGAAGAAGAAGTATACGTTGACCAGCCTGAAGGTTTTGTCATGCAAGGGGAGGAACACAAGGTGTATTGACTGAAGAAAGCCCCATATGGGTTGAACCAAGCTCCTCGTGCTCGGAATGCACGAATTGACGGTTATCTTCAAGAGAATGGTTTCGTCAAATGTCCATATGAGCATGCCGTCTACACAAAGAAGAATGCCCGTGGTGATATGCTTATTGCTTGCTTATATGTTGATGATCTGCTGTTCACTGGGAACAGCCAGATGATGTTTGAAGAATTCAAGAAGGCCATATTTTAGGAGTTCGAGATGACAGACGGAGGTCTAATGTCTTTTTTTCTAGGCATTGAAGTGAAGCAACAACATGGTGGTATCTATATATCACGGAAAAAGAATGCTAAAGAATTACTTGAAAAGTTCAGATGGACGATTGTAAAGCTGTAAATACACCTATTACAACAGGCCTGAAGCTCACAAAAGATAGAGAAGGAAGAAACGTCGACTCAACCCTATTCAAGAGCCTAATCGGAAGCTTAAGGTACCTCACAATGACTAGGCCAGATATAGTTTACAGTGTTGGGTTTCTAAGCCGTTATATGAAAGCCTTAAAAGAGTCACATTGGCTAACTGCAAAATGAGTACTGAGGTATATCAAAGGGACCATTGAATTCGGTCTCTTTTATCCATACGATGATGAAGTAATGCTGTGTGGATACTCAAATAGTGATTGGGGAGGTGACCAAGATGAGAGAAAGAGCACCACTGGCTATGTATTCTATATCAGAATGACTACTTTCACATGGAATTTGAAAAAGCAGAGTGTGGTCGCCCTATCCACATGTGAAGAGAGTACATGGCAGCATCGTCCACCGTCTGTGAGGAAATTTGGTTGAGAAACCTGCTAAAAGAGCTAAAGCATCCGCAGGAGGAATCCACAGTCATATATGTGGATAACAAGTCAGCAATCGAGCTAGCCAAAAATTCGGTGCAGCATGGAAGAAGCAAACACATTGATACTCGATACCATTTTTAGAGAGATCATGTGAAGCAGAAAATGATGAAATTAGAGTATTGTAATACCACAGAACAGGTAGCGGATATTTTCACGAAGGCATTGCCGACAGATGCATTCAAACGACTAAGAACGATGCTCGGAATGAAGTCGATTTTGGTTTGAAGGGGAGTGTTGGAATCGGTGATGGATTTCTGCAAATTCAAAACCATGTGCATATCTTATGAGCAAGCTGTTATATTAGATTTTTTTTTCTAAAATTAGATTTCTTTCTAGATTTTTGGATTATCTTATGAGCAAACCGTGTGTAGATTTCTTTCTAGATTTTTCTTGATTATTTTTCTTTCTTTAACTACTCTTAGGATGAATCTAGACAGGGATAGTTTAGTAATTTCACGGAATAAGAAAGCCTAGAAATATGCAGCAGTGTAATACGATTTTTAATTCAATTCCAATCTAAAAGCAGCAGTTTCTCTTCTTTTTAATTTTTTTTTTCTTTTCGGTGGCTGCAGCCACACAACAGCAAGAAGCTGGGTTGTAGACCCAACAAAATTATACCCAAAATTAAACCTATAATTTCAAGTGGTGTGGCTAACTGATTTCTATACAGTCGTGAATTTTAGATTCTTATGCAAACATAACGCAGACTAGCTAATGAGGGTATAGATCTCGTGGAAGTTCCACCTAGGTGGCTCTTGGTGGCCGCGAGACACTTTTTTTTTTTTTAGGTGGCTCTTGGTGGCCGCAAGGTACTTACCGCGCCTCATCATCCACACATGACAGTCGGTTTTTCATTTCTTACAAGTGAGGCCATTGTTGGCAATCCAAACCATTTATCCATTGTGTCTACTGTTGATTGATCCTAGCTACAAATTTTTGGGAATTGTTTAAGTTGACCATAGACCGTTGATGCATGTTTTTCTCTTTTAAAGCTTCCATCTTTATGATTTACTTCGAAGGGGTAGGATTGTTCTATCCTGTCAAAGAGATTTCAAGGCATGTCTAATACATGATGTGATTACCATTTATTGAAATTCCATCCAAGGCCTACTCAAGAGAAAACAAAATCCGAGTATACCATTAAGTTCTTTGGGTCGAGGATCCAGATCCCGTAATTCATATCCTACTTTCTCTCTCCCTCCTCTTTTTTCTCTCTCTCTCTCTCTTGAGAATTTTTTAATGGCACGTGAGCCCAATACGAGTGCGCTTGAGCGATGCAGGTCCCATCATGTAATAATAGACTCTTTTGCTAGATTGGCTAGCGAAGGTTGCCAAAATAGGCTTTATGTTTCCCGCCCCGACCTACCTAGGATAGTGTGGGGCGCTCTTGCCTTGGATAATGCAGGAATGGGGGCCATCCGTTCCGTGGAAGTGAGTCGTTGTCTCACTGTTTTTGTTCTCTGCTTGTGGGGGGGGGGGGGGGGGGGGGGGGGGGGGTGGGGTGGAGGGTTTTCTCTTGTTTTTTCAGGTTTTTCCTGTGCAGTTAAAGTTATATGATGGAAGTGGTCCGCTCTTTTTGGTTGGGACCCTCCTGAATGGTTGTAAATTCCCTGAAGTAATGAAATTCTCATTTTTTTAAAATTAAAAAAATGTAATAATTAATATATATATATATATAAAGAGAATTTCATTGAAAAAAAAGAGGGAAAATATACAATGGTACTCACAATTAGGGCAGGCCTAGGACAAAAAACCCGGCCCACCTATCATATATGGAAACCAAAACCAAAACCAAACAAAACAAAACCCAAAGGACCTAGCCCTAGCTCAGACTACCTGAGATGGACGCCCCCCCCCCCCCCCCACAAGTGGTGTTTAAACAATCCACTTTTTTTTTTTCCTATGAACAATCAATTAAATTTTTTTTTTTTAAGTGCAGTATTTTTTTTTTTTCTGCCCACAAGCAGCAGGTTGATCACTATACAAGCACAATTGCCTCACTCACAACATGAACAAACACCCTTATGGGAACCACCCTAATTATGAAGCCCAGCAGGAATGGAGGGTCAGAAACTGATTTGAGATTTAAGGAGCTCGATATCTGCCTAAATCTGGTATATAGCAAGCTTTCACGACAGTCATCCACTCCATCATGCCACCCATCAACCAGACGCACCACTAGCCTTACCATCTTGGTAACTTGCATAAATAAAGCATACCCGCAAGCCTACACAGCAGCCATACAACTCCAATATGCCACCCATCAACCAATCACACTAACATGATTACCACGCATGTTAGAGGTCAATCACCATCTTCCTCAAGAATAACTACTTCGAATTCATGAAGCTTCTTTGGACTCTTCACAAAGACTTCTCGAATCCACAAGAAAAATATATAAAAACTAGAAATAATTTTAAAAATTTGAAATAAATTTATTGATAATTGATATTAACGAGTCTACAAACCTTTAAATAAGGATATCAAGCCTTGGAAAAAATTTAGGAATTAAACTATAAACTAAAACTGTGTAAAATTCATAACTTACTATAAATAGTAAATTTACTATTTATAGTAAGTGTCCTATGTGGCTTAACTACATTATTCACATAATTTTTCTAAACACTTTTTTATGTTGGACACAACTCCTAAAGGCCAATGAATGAAAAGTTATAATCAAACCAAAAGTTATTAAAAATAACAAAAACGAAAATAAATAGAAAATTCAACAGTCAATCCGATGGAATTTTAAAAATTCGGCATGGGCATACCGGCTATCTAAGTTGGTTGGCTAAAGTGACTTGTTCTACCTGAAAATCATATATGATATGTCGAGTAACTCATTTCAATTTATGAGATATGCCAGTTTTAAAGTTCTAACGATCTTGGTAACTTATGCCTTTGATCGGGCCTTCTCTTGTCCATCTTGATTATAAAAGTGTCAGCGACCTACTCTACATCAAGAGCCCTGCTACTCAGGCCTTGTTTCGGGTTTCTCTTGACAATCCCTACCCAGCGTTGTCTAATAATACTAAAGCTCCCCTGATCATCCTGGGGAGGTCAGCTCGGCTGCTGTAATACCTAACCCATCATGTAATACCTTAAAGTATATCAATGACTTACGTGTTCATGAGGTGGGGAAAGCTGCACGTTGAACGTGAGCGGATGGCCAATTTCTCTTAACCGTACATGTGTTACTTACCGGATGATCGTTGACACAAGGCATTTAGATGGGCGGAAGTGCATGAGGAACGGCTTGGATCTTGAACACATATGAGAGGCTACTGCCATGAAAGTATACTCTCTCGAGTGCACTTATCATTGCCATATAGTCTAAGCATCCATGCTGCACGAGTGGCGTCCGCAGCCATTAAATGCACTGGCCGTCGCCCTAAAATCATGGACATTGGTCATTTCTTGCCCTCTGATGCATGACCCATCAAACGCTAATAACAGACGTGATTGCTGCACGCAGATTAGCTATTGACAGGGTTGAGTAGCGTGATGGCTACTGAATTGACGTAAGTTATGTAAACCCAATGTGCATGGTATCCAGACTGTTAATTCATTTGTAGAGATCATTTTAAGGCATGTGCTAAAAAATAAGCAGAACCAAAGCTTGAGTGGACCCCATCACATAAAACAATGTTAAGAGTCTGGTGCCCAATATTGAAACCTTCCTAGGGTTGACCATGATGTTTATTTGAGATCCAACCAATTATATAAGTTAACACAGACTTGAATAAAGGGAAAATACAAATATCATCTTGATCAAGAAGTTTTTAATTGTAGACATTCACTCTCTATTGTTTTATGTGATGGTTCCATTCAAGCTTTGGATCTTACTCATTCTTCGGCTCATGCCCTAAAATGATCTCTACATCATGGTGAGCCCCATAGAACTTAATTGGTGGCGTCACTCCAGTAGTGAATCTTGCTACTCAACTTGTCTGTAGCTAATCCGCCTCGCTGTGATTGCTACTCTGCCCACCGACATGCAGATATATCGGCCAATAAATTTTTTTTTTTTTTTAATGGTAAGTGTATTTCATTCATGCAACAACTATACAAAGCTCATTCAGCCCCCCTGCCAAAAATTTTGTTAAAAAAAGGCAAAATGAAAAAAAAAGAAAAGAAAAAGAAAAGGGGAGCCTGCCTATCATTTACCCAGAATACATAAACTGTTAGCCCTCTTGAAAGAGGCTTCAGGGTCCACAAAAAAGCCCTCTTGTGATTACATCTACCAAACCAGATTTCATTTTCTGTCAGCTATCTCAGCATTCGAAAGTGTCAGAATCCATTTACAGTAGCCTTTCTAGAGCTGGAATCCTGTTTTTATTGTTGAACTAATGGATGATCTTTGCCCTACCCCCTCCCCCCCCCCACCCCCCCCCACCCCCCCCCCCCCCCCCCAAAAAAAAAAAAAAAAAAAGCCTGATCTAATTCTCCTAAGCAATGAGCTCCAGCCTCTTTACTTCTGCTACCAAAACAACATTTCAGTTGAAGGAGTAAAAAATATTGGATTTAAAATTTGAAATTTGAAAATCTTAATGGGTGAGCTGGGCTAATGGGATTTTGGATAGTTTAGTCGAAGCCAGCCCATTGAAATATGGGCTCCAGTTTTAAGCCCAGCCCAGCCCTCGGGCCTTCTTCCAGTAAAGCCCGCCTGGCCCGATTCAGGCTACGCTAGGCCCGAAGGCCCACGGGCCAGCCCATCCCAGCCCAGCCTATTGACATCCAGGCTATACCAATTACGAGGACAGATTCTGTGCGGAGTAAACTCTGTGGAGGCCACACATAATGCATGTGTCTTATCCACTCCGTCCATCTATTTTACTGGCTTATTTTAATTTATGAGCCCAAAACTGTAGAATATCGAAAGCTTAAGTTGGTTGACTGCGTCTTAAGAAAGAGTAGATAAACGACATTCAATGTTGAAAACACAAACCAGCTTAATCCAAAACTTCTATATCCCCAGGAAACTTTCAACGGTAGGTGTTCAATTCCCACTAATTCTTCTGTTATGGTCCACTTAAGCTTTGCATATGCTTCAATTTTAATATCATGCTCTAAACTGATCTGAAACCACGAATGGACAGTGCTGATAAGATACATTCATGATGGCCCCCACGGAGTTTATTAGTACGAGCTACCAAGTACCAAGTACGCAATCCGCTCTCACCAAATACGCGGACTTGGAAACTCCTATTTAATTTAAGAAAATTCCAACGGCCTTCACATACGTCCACGTGCATGTGCATTCCTGGAAATAACCTGAATTATCTTTGTAAGCAGATCTGACATCTCTAGATTGATATTTGATACTCATGTAACAAGGCCGGATAGCAAGCGACAAGCACTTATTCTTTTGTCCGAGCTTTGCTAAGCCCACACGTGTGTGTAATAAAGCTTGCGGTACATGCCATACATGTGCCGACATGATATGAGAGTTTCTAAATCCAATCTATCAATCAGAACCGTATCATTATATTGATGCCATAGCCCAAGATTCAGGTTGACCCACTTGCCAGGTGGACCAGAGTTTGCAAAATAAGGTACGGCTCTGATGAACTTGGCTGAAGTTTTCTAACCCATCAATCATTTCTTAATATTGGAGCCCACATATTGAGTGGACGTGATTTATTTTTGGGAAAACTGATGGATGGATTGGATTGGGAACGTATGTTATCACGCTGGCACACGTGTGGAGTGTACAGGGCTTTTATTGCACTCGCGTTCAGAGCTCCTTTGATATCATCTTCGATATAAGTAAATCTTACAACGGCCCATACAAAAAGCCCATGTGCACGCCACCCATTGAGTCCGCATGGCATATAGGTAAAAGATCCAATCCATCCATCATGAGAGTCTTACTACATTGATAACTTGGACGAAGAATTAGATATCCGGCGAACTAGATGGGCCACAATTTACAAAACAAATATCGGCTGAGAAAACATGGTCGAAGTTTTCTAAGCCACCCACGTGTTCCAAAAATCCGTGGTCCTCCAAATGAGTGGCGAAGCACGATTTTTGGCCGAGAAGATAGAGATGCGGATGCACCTGATGGAGAGGTTGGATGTTGCACCAGACACTGGTACATGTGCGTAGCGTACGTGTGGATGGTATGGCTTGTACACGCGTATACCTCTTATATTAAGCGGGTGACCTGCCATGATAGTATCATGCTGGTGAATTTCTTTGCAAATTTCTTGATGAGTTGTAATGGTTTCATGGAGAGAGAGAGAGAGAGAGAGAGAGAGAGAGAGAGAGAGAGAGAGAGAGAGAGAGAGAGAGAGAGAGAGAGAGAGAGAGAGAGAGAGATGATCAAGGCATGCAGCACTCACTCTCCCTCAATGGCTCCAACAGTGCATTTCTGGTGTGGCAGTTGGGCCCTTGCGGGGGTGTGAATGGTGGCTGCCTTGCACTTCTTGCCGATATCTCTGCCTGTGATTTTAGTCCTTCATGCGCACATCTTGTCCTTTTCAGGGAATGGCCATGGTTTCTACAACAGCCTGTTATGATACACAGCTAGACGGTAGCTAATCTGTACTACTTGAAGCAAATTGCTCTTCTTAATTTTCTTCCATTTTTCTTCATTCTATATTTTCTCCAACAGCTGCTATGCCTCGCAACGGGTCGCGTTCCATCCTTGTCAGGTTCAGCCCAAGCCCAACACATTAAATAAACTGTCCAAGAAATCTGGCCCTAACCTGACCCACAGCATATAATCCTATGACCCACTTTTTTTTCAAAATGATGAGTTCATTCCATGAAAAAGGGATACAAAAGGGCCTTTCCGGCGGGACCCGATACAAAAAGGGGAAGATCCCGCCTATCATATACTATACAGAGGAAATCAATGCATCTTCCTAATCGAGCCTAAGCCAACTTTATCGAGAACGATCTGGCCCTTCACGGGACGAGGGAGAGTGGAGATGTTACGGAAGAAATGGTTCGATTGCGTCTTACTGCCAACTTTGGCCAGCCCATCAGCCGGGGCATTCGCCTAACATAACTTGACCCTTTTGATTGTAATTGGGTTGGACCCAATCGATCCGCCTTACTCAACCCATGACACAAAGTGTAATCAGCTACTGTTTATTGCCGCTTCCTCGTGTCTACAATGGTCTTTTATTATTATTATTTTTTCCGCGGGTGGGAAAACACCACACTGGCTTTCATATTCCAAGCAAAAGAACACACCTATTCGGCTTGGCCCCACAAAAAGGGGCCAACCTATCATATGAGCCCAAGAACCACCCATCCCCAACAATATACACTGTTATGGACAGATGTCTTAAATCTGTCTGGTGGTCTGTCGATCATATCGACAGGGTTTCAGATGGAATCGAGGTTGTTATCGAGAGTGGCTCGATAACATCGATAATTCACAGAGTTTTCACCATTGGTCGCTGGACAGTTTTGTTGATCCTGTCGATATGATCGAGAGACCTTCAGATCATATCAACGCTGTTATCGAGAGTCCGTCGATATCATCGAAGAGTTCCGCAGATGCAATTGCGAAAACACAGATTTTGCGAATTGCAGAAATCTGAGTCTTTTCGCAACTGGGATGCGGAAGGAAAGTTGCCTAAACTATAAATAGGTATTCCTAGGGCTTTCTTAGGGATGAGAAATGGTATGCTAAGGCTTTCTAAAGGGGTTTCAAGGGTATGATAGGGTTTCTAAAGGGTGTAGCAAGGGTGAGATTCGAGGTTTTTTCCCGTAAGGGTTTTTCACGTTAAATCTGGGTGTTCTCTGTATTCTCTTGTGTGTGCTTGGTGCCATTGAATTGCTATTCTAGATCTAGATCTGTGTGATTCTGCAGGAAAAAATTCTCAACAAGTGATATCAGAGCGATCGTTGGGGCATAGATCTGAATCTGAGGGATTAGTAATATGGCGAGCATTAAGTATGAGTTTGAAAAGTACTCAGGAAAAAATAATTTTGAGTTATGGAAGATTAAGATGATTAGCTTGTTAACCAAGTAAGGCGAAGATGGTGCTCTTGAGGAGCGGAAGTCTACTATGACTGATACTGATTGGAATACTCTTGATAAGAAAGCTTTATCATCGATCCGTTTATGTCTCACGGATGAGGTTCTCTACAATGTCATGAGGGAGAAAACTGCGGCTGGTTTGTGAGCGAAGTTAGAGGATGTCTATGTGAAGAAGTTTTCAAAAAATCGCCTACACTTGAAGCGGCAGTGGTATAACTTCAAGATGGCAGAGGGTGGAGATCTGGAGGCTCACATTAGTGACTTTAATAAATTGGTTTACAAATTGCTGGATATGGAGGAAGTGATGAAAGATGAAGAACAAGCATGTATGTTGCTGAATTCTCTCCTAGCGTCCTATGAGGCATTCAAGGACACTATGTGTAGTATGAATAAAACCTTGAGTGTCGACACCGTTATCTCAACCCTTCAAGGGAAGGCTATGAGACAACTGAACAGGGACATGGGGACATCTTCTGATGCACTATTTACAGTGGATAGGAATTCTGGACAAGGTACATGTTCTTCTGGTTCTAGATCCAAATCCAGGGGCAAGGGCAAAGGAAAGGTAAAGTGCTGAAATTGTGGGAAAGAAGGACATGTGAAGAGGGATTGTGAAAATCCTAAATCGAAGAGAAAAGATTCTGAGGCTTCATGCAGGGAGGCCAATGTTGCCACGTCAGATGGATCGAGTGGATTGATGGTGATGTTTTATCTGTGTTTTCACTCAGATGATCATACGATGATCGTAAGGATGAGTGGATGCTAGACATAGGGGCATCTTTTCATATAACTCCTCATTAGAGTTGGTTCACCAGTTACAGGGAGTGCGATGGTGGACAGGTATTTATGAGCAATGACATTACCTTTAATGTTGTGGCTGTTGGTTCTGTGCGCATCAGGATGTTTGATGGGGCGGAGAGTACCTTGACAGATGTGAGGCACGTTCCTGATTTGAAGCAGAATCTAATTTTTCTTGGTGTGCTTAAGGCAAAAAGATGCAAGTACACAGGTATTGATGGTGCTCTTAAACTATCCAAGGGGGTACGAGTAATCATGAAAGTGCAACGACTCGGTAACTTGTACAAGTTGATCGAGAGCACTTCAAAATGTGGAGCTACGGTGGATGTAGCGGATTCCACCTCTGCACGTGTGTGGCATGTTGGGCATGACCATATGAGCGGGTAGGGTAGGAAGGCTGAGACGCGCGGATAGGGATACAAAGCAGGTGGAGCAGCCACCTGTGAGAAGAAACACACGGCATAATCGCGGGATATCGGCGAGGTATATGGACGACTCCAATATCGCAGGAGTATTCATCTTCTATTCAGATGGCTCTGGGTGAGCCTGGTACTGAGAAGTGAAAGGTGACTATGGGCGATGCGATGGATTCGTTGTACTGGGCCGACATATGAGAGCGGGTGGAGCTTTCAGTGGGCCAAAAAGCGGTTGGATGCAGGTGGATCTTCATGAGGATACAACATAGATACAGGGCGAGGTTGGTGGCGATGGGTTATGCTCAGGGAGAAGGGATCAGCTTCTTAGAGATATTCGCGCTGACGGTATAGCAAGTGTTTATTAGATCAGTGATTGACGCTGGTTGGCCAATGTGATCTTGAGCTGGAAGAAAGGATGTGGAGTTTGCACTTCTACAAGGGAAAGTGAAGAGCAGATCTACATGAAGCAACCAGGGTAGTTCGAAGTGAAAGAGACTGAGAAAAGACTTTGCAGGAGGTCGTTGTTGGGCCTGTTGCTTAGGCAGTGGTTTGATTCCTTCATGGTGGGTCAGGTATTGTATGTTAATGATATGTGGATCGCCAATTGTGACATGTCTGAAATTAATGTACTGAAGACTCGGTTAAGTGGGACATTCAGGATGAAGGATCGGGGGACTGCAAAGATGGTTCTCGGCGTTGAGACTGAAGGAGGAGTAGGCTTTGGTAATCACAGGAGGAATACCTTGTGTGTAGGTATTAATCAAGGATGTGATGGGCCAGGTGAAGCCGGAGATTATTCCCTATGCGTCTCTCCTCAAGTTTTCCTCAGGACGTGTCCCAAAATAGATGAGAAAAAGCAGGATATCTCATGAGCCTTATTCGAATGCGGTTGACAGTGTATGTCATGGTTTGGATTAGACCGGTTATTTCACAGGCTATCAATGTTGTGAGCAAGTATCCCAACAAGCAATATTGGGTAGTGGTGAGATGGTAAAAAGACTACGTCTTTTCTTTTGGGAAGAAAGGAGCAAAGGTGGTTGGGCATGTGGATTTTGATCCGGCAGACATGCTCACCTAGATCGTTCCTACAGAGAAGTTCAAGTTCTGTGTAACTTCTCTGGGCTTGGCAATGACATAAAAGGAAGACGGAGTGTGCAAGAGAAGCTATGATGTGATATAGAGATAAGAGAAAAGGACAATAAGCTACACGGATGAAGATTGAAGACATGGTAGAGATTGTAATGGACAAATGTCTTAAATCTGTCTGGTGGTCTGTCGATCATATCGACAGGGTATCAGATGGAATCGAGGTTGTTATCGAGAGTGGCTCGATGACATCGATAATTCACAGAATTTTCACCATTGGTCGTTGGATAGTTTTCTTGGTCCTGTCGATATGATCGAGAGACCTTCAGATCATATCGACGCTATTATCGAGAGTCCTTCGATATCATCAAAGAGTTCCGCAGATGCAATTGCGAAAACGCAAATTTTATGGATTGCAGAAATTTGAGTCCTTTCGCAATTGGGATGTGGAAGGGAAGTTGCCTAAACTATAAATAGGTATTCCTAAGGCTTTCCTAGGGATGAGAGATGGTATGCTAAGGCTTTCTAAAGGGGTTCCAAGGGTATACTAGGGTTTCTAAAGGGTGTAGCAAGGGTGAGATTCGAGGTTGTTCGAATCAGGTAAGTCCTTTCTCTTTGTAATTTCTATTTTCATAATGGAGATATGTCGCTTTGTGCCGTGGTTTTTTCCCGCAAGGGTTTTCCACGTTAAATCTGGGTGTTCTCTTGTGTGTGCTTGGTGCCATTGAATTGCTATCTTAGATCTAGATCTGTGTGATTCCGCAGGAAAAAATCCCCAACAATACACTTCTAAAGGGGCAAAACCAGCCAAAAAAAAAAAAAACCCACATGCCTGCTAGATAAAGGAGAGGAGGAATGCAAGGCAATCAAACAACCCCAGGCACAAAAGACCCCACTCACCCTCATTGGGTACAATTCCGCCAACCCCCCCCCCCCCCCAAAAAAAAAAATAAAATAAAATAAAAAAATATATATATATATATATATATATATATATATATATATATATATATATATATATATATATATATATATATATAAATGATTACAACCTTGTGTTGAAAATCAGATGCCTCGAATCTATTGAAATAGGGGTTATCGACTAGTTGACAATTTGGTCAATAGGTCGAAGGATATCGAAGATATTCGAATTTTTGGCAAAACTCACTGGACTATTTTTGGAGTTTTCGAAAGGTTGATCCGACTGATCGATGCATCTCAACCGGTTGATTTGACGAGTCAACTGATTGCACAATTTTGCATGTTTTTGGGCAGTTTGTTTTTATTTCCAATTTTACTTATATATATGGGTGTGTAATCGGGATTATGTTAAGGCTTGAGTTCTTAAGGGTTTTTGGAGACAAAAAAAGTAAAAGGCTTTGAATCAGTAAGATTTCATCTCTTGTAACTTTGTTATTCATAATATATTATAGCTTTATGTTTTGATTTTTTCCTACAAGGGTTTTTCCACATAAAGTTGGAGTGTTCTCTGTTAGATTTTTTTGTGTGATTGTGATTACCTTGTTTGATTCTCCTCTATGTGCTTTTGTGAGTCCCAACAAGTGGTATCAGAGTTAATGTTGTGAAGCAGATCAAATATGAATATAATGTATCTATGAAATCTAGCATAGAGTTCGAAGTAGAGAAGTATTTCATGAAAAATAACTTCAAATTATGTAATGTGAAGATGAAGGGCTTTCTAATTCAGCAAGTATTGAAAGATGCACTCCTTGAAAAGCAACTAGAAACTATGAAAGAAGAGTGGAACAAGTTAGATTAAAATGCCAATATCTCAATCCAGTTGTGTGTCTAATGAATGAGGTCCTCTATAATGTTATGAGAGAGGAGTGTAGTTGATACATAGGCGAAGTTAAAAAATATTTATGCGAAAAAGTCTCTTGAAGATCGCTTCTATATGAAGTTATAATTGTTCAATCTTAAGATGGTTGAGAGGGCTGACATTATTGCATAATCACTATTAACGTGAACTCATTATTTATTAGAGATTTTGATCTCAAGCATATAATATAACGCTGGAAGCTTTTCATGCTATCTCTGCTTCTGATATTGGCCTCTCTAATAAGGAAGATAGGTTTATCTGAGACCTCACTTCGAGGGGATCCTTTTCAGTTAAGTCATCCTGGCACGGGATCAGACTTCAATCTCCAAAACCTTTGTGGTCCAGGTGGTTTTGGCACAAGCTCCTGCCTCCTAAGCTGGCTATTTTTTGTTGGAAAATTGCTCACGCGGTGGTACCTATTGATGCCGTGATCCAAAAGTGTGGGATCCCTCTCGTCTCTCGCTGTGAATGTTGCTCTGCTCCTATAGGTAATAGCTCCTCTTCGGCTGACCATCTTCGGTTTGCTTATCATCTCCACATCAGCGGTCTCCCCAGCAGCTCTCTCGTGTAGATCGGGGACCTGCCCAGCAACCCCCAGCCACAGCTACATCAGGCCTCAGTCGAGACGCTCGACCACCTGTTTAGCTTGGGCAGAACTACGTCACAGGTGTGGGCCCATTTTAACTCCCTGTTTGACATTCCCCCGATCCACAATGCTTCTATCCTTTAGCGGATCAACCAATGCTCCCTTTTGGCTAATGATTGATCTCAGATTAAGAATCTCATTAGTTTTCTCCCCTGCTTTATTATTTGGGAACTATGGATTGGGCGTAATGCTGCCCGTTTTGAGGGTCGCAACATGTCTGCCACGGGTATCATTTTCAAGGTTTTTCGTTGGCTTCGGGAGCTAGCAGGCTCCCTAATACAGGCCTCGGATTGCGCCTCCATGGTTGAAAGCTCGATCTCTCAGATTATTGGTCTTTCTCCTCTTCAAATCACCCTTGTCTCTAGGACCGCTGTTGTCAAATGGGCGAAGTCCCCCGATCCTTGGATGAAGCTTAACATCGATGGCTCCTCGAGAGGGAACCTTGGCGAGAGTGGAAGAGGAGTTTGTAGGGACCATCTTGGCCGTCTCGTCTTTGCTTTCCATAGATATTATGGGTCCTCTTCCGATAATCGCGCTGAAGCTAGGGCCATTTTGGATGACCTCAATATCTGTTCTAACCTGGGCCTTGCGAACATTATTCTTGAGACTCATTCTAAGGTCATTGCGGATGAATTGCAGGACTCTACCTCGTCCAATCTTTAGAATATCTGGTATAGTTTGGGGAAGATCAAAGCCAAGGCTAGGGGCCTTAATCTGGTGATCAGACACACCTTTAGAGAAGGGAATGTGGTCGCTGATGCATTGGCAAGGGTGGCTAGCGAGGGCCACCCAGACAGAATTTTCTTTCACCGTTCCCATCTTCCGAGGTTAGCTAGAGGGTCTTTCCTGTTGGACAATGCAGGGGTGGGAGCTTTGAGACACATCTGATGATTGCCCCTTCCTCTTGTCATGCCTTCTTTTTGTGCAGTTTTTATTTCTGGTATATGATAGGTGCGGCAGCCTCTCTTTTTGTTGGGCCCACCTGAAATTTGTAATTTTCTCTCCAGTGAAATACATATACAAGTCCTTTCTTTAAAAAAAAAAAATGATACATACTTTATGTTAACCAAAATGAGATGACTTATCTTTAGGCATTTACCAAATAGGACCTTAGGTTTAAATCCTATTATAGCTCGATGGAATAAAAATTCATATAATATCTTATTGCTATGCTGTCTGGTTTGAATCCCAAGCCTATACGTGCCCTTCAATTCTGTAAAAAATGTTAACGTGTTGGTTTTGACAGTTGCTTGCTGCTATATGTTGACCTCCTACATAGTTTCAATTATTATTTTGTGCACATTGTTTCCTCCTTTGCTTACCATTCACTTTTCTCTTTAGGGATATTTTATTTTGTTGTCAACAAATTGTCGTTGTTTCTTTTGAATTTCAGCACAAATAAACTTGGTTCTACTCCAGAATTTTTAGGACGTGTCAAGCTTGTCACTTTAGTGGTATCATTGCTAGGTGTTGGACTGTATAATGGGTTCTTGAAGAATGTTCCATTGTGAAAATTTTCTCTTGACAACCATTATAGGTGCAGCTCTTGGGATGACACAGATGCTTACCATTCATTTATCTCAGTTTCATTAATGATATTTGAGAAATCTTAGGTCTGGATGTTATAGTCTAACCATTAACGATAATTCATGTTATTGCTCAGGTTTACCTTGTTACTGGATTAAATTGGCAGTTCGGTGCTTGCTATTAGAGATTCTTTTATTATAAGCCCTTGGACGGTGATTGATTACCTTGACTTGAATATTAGATAATTTTCCATACCGTGAATGAACACAATTTTTAAGGATATCAGTTATTGTTGCATATATTAAGCTTTGGTTACTTCATTGTAATTGGACAGCAAATATATTCTAGCGATCATTCTTAAGAAATAGAATTTTAGAAAAGAATGTGTCATATGGGCACTTTAAACATTAGCCGTTCAGAATAATTGACACGTGAACATTTGTTACCACCTAGTGATCTTGTAATGAACTTGATTTTTGTGACCTACTTGATATCCTAACTAAACAAATTAATAATTTGATTTTTTCCTTTATTAATAAAATCAAGTACTTATCCTATTTAGTAGGAACAGTACTGTTAGTAGAGGGATACGTTAGGGGATTGACTCCTAACATTATATGAAATTTGTTTTGCCAAAACCCACAAAAATTCTGGCGGAATCTTTTAGAATCAATGCTCTTTTCCTCTATTTAAAGGGAAGATTTGTAGAAAATTCTTACAGAAAACCCTAAAATCAAAAGATCAATCGTACCAGGGAGAGAATCCCTGCAAACATGAAGCTTACGCTGGTAAGTTTTTATCCATTTCTCATATAATTTTCTGTTTTCCTTGTTCAGAAACTCTACATCTAATTAATTAACGTGGTGGTGGGTCAACACTACGCTCATCATTTTGATCCATGGGAAGGTTTTGGATGTAGAGAATTGATTTTCAGAGTAAAAATCTATATTATGAGAGATCAACACTAGAAAAATCCAGCCGTATCAGTCTAAGAAAATTTGAATTTATGGATCTTAAAGCCAAATCATGTTAGAGCCTCAAATCCTGATTTGAATTAATGAATAGATTCCCCATAGCAATCTGTGAAGTTGTATATATAAAGATCAAGATCTTCAGTATGTTTTTTTTTTTTTTTTAAGGGTAAAGATCTTTAATAAGATCTCTAATAAACATGTAGAAGCTAGTCTCCACAACTTGAATTCAACTTTCCAATCTTACGTATTACTATGATCAATTCCCCTTCTACAATAAAATGCCCCACCAACTTAAAAATCAACTAACTTCATATATAATAATATTTCTAAAATGCAAACACGTGCTACTAAAATAGTAAGGGAAAAGCAATATACTTTGAATCAACATCTATAGAATCAAACTAAAATAGATAACCCTCACATGCACTTGAAGGCATCCAATTTGAATGCCGCGCCAGCACAACGAGTCTCAAACTTGAAGAGAGGAGATGATAGCAGTGGGAGACCTGGAGCATGACCCAGATTTGAACATAGCATGGATTAGGACGTCTTCTTGATGATTCTTGCACAGATCTCTTGTTATGGGTCAGAGTTGTCCCAATATGGAGCAGCGGAATCAATGGAAATGACTAGATATGGTGGTGGGTTAGGGTAGCGGTGACAAGGGGTTCATGCTACAGGGGTTGCCGATTAGAACAAATGGTGGGTTTAGGATTTAACATAAAGTAAGGCTCACGATTCTCACAGAGATGGTCGTGAAGGATGATGTTAATTTGTTAGGTCGTGCTGGATTTGGATGGTGATAGCCTAGATCGAGAAGATAAGGATCGTGGCCTATGACAATGGTGAAGATAGGCCAAGAAGATTATAGAGGTCGCGGGCTATGACAATGGTTTTGAGATGGGGTAGCCAAATTTGAGATGATGTCAGCAATTGACGAAGAGGGAAGGAGAGCTCGAGAGATGGGGGGTTCGGGAAAAAAGAGGAAATGATGGACTAAGTGATGGAAAGAGAGGTGAGTTAGGGGTTTTAGGGCAAAAGGTTTCAAGTAAAACTGATCGTTGGTTGTTATACCTATATCGATGGCAATAGACTGTTGGTCGACGATCGAACGGCTGGCTGTACAAGCCAGATTTGCTTTACAAAGCCTCCAGACAACTCAAAAAACTGTTTTTGTAAAGGAAGGAAGAGATAAAAGAAAACAAAAAAAGTACTCGTTTTTTTAAATATTGAATTCTATTTCACTGCCGCTTCACCCTGCTTCCTGCATCAACCGGGTACACAATGTGCCTTTTTATAGGCATTTGCATCAATTGTGAAATGACTACAATACTCCTATTAGGAGCTTCAAACATTTTATGTTCCTAAAAACTTACATATATTTTTCATCTTCCAAAAACAACTCCATGAGAACTGTTGCTGTGCATTGGAAGATCAATAGTCATAGTTAGTTATTAGGTTTTGGTTTGCAACTCCAATACTTCCCTTCAAACCAAAACAGGCTTCATTCCAAGCATCGATCTAAGTTTCTTAAATGTATCAGTCGGCAATGCTTTGATGAAGATGTTTGCCACTTGTTCAGTGGTATGACAGTACTCTAGCTTCACTGATTTCTGCTTTACTTGATCTCTCAGGAAATGATACCTTATATCGATGTGTTTGCTCCTTCCATGCTGCACTGGATTTTTAGTAAGCCTAATTGCCGACTTGTTGTCCATGTATATGACAGTGCATTCATCCTGCAAATGATCCAGCCCCTTTAACTTATTCCTTAGCCATATCGCCTCACATACAGTGGACGAAGTTGCTACATACTGGGCTTCACATGTGGATAGCGCTATCGTACCCTGCTTCTTTGAGTTCCATGTGAATGCTGTCGATCCAAGATAAAAAGCATAGCCTGTGGTACTCTTTCTTTGGTCTTGGTCACCACCCCAATCACTATCAGAGTATCTATACAGAATTACCTCATCATCGTATGAATAAAAGAGACCGAATTTAATAATCCCTCTGATATATCTCAGAATTCTTTTTGTAGCTAGCCAGTGTGACTCTTTTGGCGCTTCCATGTACTAGCTTAGAAGCCTAACACTATAGATTATATCTGGCCTAGTGATTGTGAGGTACTTTAGGTTTCCGATTAAGCTCTCACTACAAGAAAAGTCACTTTTACCTATGAAAATTTTCGTAGGTAAAAGCCTATTTTTCGTAGGCAAAAACTTTTTTCGACGAAAAATTTCGTCAGCAATTTCGTTGCCAAAAGACCGAGGGAGAAACCTTTTACTAACGAAAAAAAGTATTTCGTTGGCAAAAGTAAGACTTTTGCCGACGATTTCAGTTCATAGGTAAAATATTTTACCAACGTACTTTTTCGTAGTAAAAAATATTGAAAAATAATTTTGCCTTATATTCGTAGCTAAAAAAGATTTACAAAACTTTTTAACTACGATTATTCTCGTAGCTAAAAATATTTACAAAATGTTTACCTATCGATTTTTTCGTAGGTAAAAATTACGACAACACTTTCACCTACAAATAATTTCATAGGTAAAAATATTTACAAAAGTTTTAGCAACGAATTTGTTTCGTAGGTAATAATTATGACAAAACTTTTACCTATAAATAATTTCGTAGCAAAAAATATTTCATAAGTTTTGCCTACGAATTATTTTCATAGGTCAAAATTATAGCAAAACTTTTACCTACGAATTTATTCGTAGGTAAAATTTGTTATAAAAGCTTTACCTACTAATAATTTCGTAGGTAAATATTGTTACAAAAGTTTTACCTACTAATACTTTCGTAGCTAAAAATATTTTCAAAACTTTTACCTACGAAGTAGTTGGCAGGTAAAAATTGTTACAAAAGTTTTACCTACGAATATTGTCGTAGCTAAAAATATTTACAAAACCTTTACCTATGAATAGTTTCGTAGGCAAAAATATTTACAGAACTTTTTCCTACGAAGCTTTTCGTAACTAAAAACTTTTATGAAACTTTTAGCTACAAATTATTTGGTAGGTAAAACCATTTTGAAAACATATGCCAACAAATATTTTTGTAGGTAAAAATATTTTCAAAACATTTACCTACAAATATTTTCGTAGTTAAAAAATTTACTGAACTTTTACCTACAAAACGTTTTGTAGGTAAAAACGTGTATGCGACTTTTACCTACGAAAATTTTCGTAGATAAAAACCTGATTATACTTTTACCTATGAAAATTTTTGTTGGTAAAAGTGTCCTTTTTTTTTTTTTTTAATGTGCCTGCAAAATATTCCTGATATACACCTGTTAAAATATTCCTGATATACACCTGTTAATATTCCTGATATACACCTGCTATATATAAATATTTCATCATATTCACATTCACATCCATTTGAACCCAAAGTACATAGATCCATCCAAATATAAACTACATCCATTAACATAACATTCATTCACACATTAATACATATAAGTTTGACATCATAAATAAAATACAAAAAATCACAAAGATGAAGACGGAGGTGGTGGAACATCGGTGGGTAAGAGTGTAGCGAGAGCCTGAAACATCTCCATCATCCGTCTCTTATGCTTCACCCACATCTCCTCCATCCTCCTCTCCTGCTCCTCCCTCTGCCTCTCCAGCTGCTCTCTGATGTCATGGACAATGACCCATAGCTGCTGAACCTCTTTGTCTGATGTCATGGACGATGACCCGCAGCTTTAAGGAATTGAGAATAGGTTAAGGTTTAGGTTTAGGCAATCGGGTTCGAGTTTGAGATTGGATATAGGTTTGGGTTTTCAAGTTTAGGTTTAGGTTTAGGTTAGAGAGTTGAGATTAGGATTAGGTGTAGGTTTAGATTTAGGGATTTGAGAATACATTTAGGTTTTAGGTTATAGGTTTAGGTTTAGGTTTAGGTTTAGGTTAAGGTTTAGAGAATTGAGAATAGGTTAAGGTTTAGGCTTAAGGATTTTAGAATACATTTAGGTTTTAAGTTAAGGTTATAAGTATAGGTTTAAGTTATAGGTTATAGGTTGAGGTCTAGGTAAAGGTTAAAGTATAGGTTTTGGGATTTAAGAATAAATTTAGGTTAAGGTTATAAGTTTAGGTTAATGTTATGAATAAAGGTTATAGGTTAAGGTTTAGGTTTAGGTTTAGGTTATAAGTATAGGTTTTGGGATTTGAGAATACGTTTAGGTTAAGGTTATAAGTTTAGGTTTGGGTTTAGGTTTAGGTTTTAGGTTTAGGTTATAGGTTTTAGGTTATAGGTTAAGGTTTAGGTTTTAGGTTTAAGTTAAGGTTAAGGTTAGGTTATAGGTTATAAGTTTAGGTTATATATTATAGGTTAAGGTTTAGGTTATAGGTTTTGGTTTAGGTTAAGGTTAAGGTTATAGCTTTAGAAAATTGAGAATAGGTTAAGGTTTAGGTTTAGGTTTAGGAAATCAGGTTTGGGTTCGGGATCGGGTTTAGGTTTGGGTTTTCAAGTTTAGGTTTAGGCTTAGGTTAGGGAGTTGAGATTAGGATTAGGTGTAGGTTTAGGTTTAAGGATTTGAGAATACATTTAGCTTTTAGGTTTAGGTTAAGGTTATAGGTTTAGGTTAGGTTAGGTTTAGGTATTAGGTTTTAGGTTATAGGTTTTAGGTTATAGGTTATAGGTTATAGCTTTAGGGAATTGGTTATAGGTATAAGGTTATAGGTTTAGGTTTTAGGTATTAGGTTATAGGTTATACTTCAGTCAGCTTAATCAACTTTTTTTTTTTTAATTTTAATCTCAGGGGTTAAACTATAAAAAGGTAGAAATCTAGAGGTGGTTTCAATCCTTTCTTACAAAAAAACTATATACTGTGAAAAATACCCTATAGACAGTCTCACGACTCAAAACAACTTGAGGTTTTTGCATGGTAGTTTCATCTTCACTGCTTGAGCCTTCACTATCCTCGGCTTCTTCCTTCCGCTCATAACCAAGTAGGAAAGATATAGCAGCAACCATAATCTTGAAGAGTTTAGATATTAATATTTTGTTGAGCTAATCAAGGTTGATGACTACATGTCAGGGATCTAGTTAGATAGAAAGTGGACAGGTATACCTGGAAGAAGTATGAAAGCACGCTGTGCAAATCACATTAGCTATCCTATCATCAAACCAAACCCTTCGGCGGTGAAGATCACACAGTACAATAGAAGACCTTTTCGCTCTCAATTCATCCTTTTCCTAAAGAGGCATGCATTGCAGGAATAAATGATAAAGTAGCATGACCAAATAATTTTATTTGAAGGACAAAGCAACAGTAAGACTGAAAAGATGAGCAAAAAAAGATACATATATGTATGGCAACATGTCAA
Source organism: Magnolia kwangsiensis (assembly GCA_037074715.1). Classification (NCBI taxonomy): domain Eukaryota; kingdom Viridiplantae; phylum Streptophyta; class Magnoliopsida; order Magnoliales; family Magnoliaceae; genus Magnolia; species Magnolia kwangsiensis. The sequence goes on along the minus strand of CM073578.1, from coordinate 6,020,489 downwards.
GTTAAGACATAAAAGGAGAAGTGAATTTAACAAGCCAACTTGCAGCATTGCAAATAAGATATTCTGAAGTGTGCGATTCTTAGCTTCATTTCTGTCTCTGGTTCATACGCCGAATACTATGCACAACATGTGAAAAGGCCAGCTTCCTTAAAGCTCTGTCCCCTAGGATTTGAAGTTCTATAAACAGCACAAGAGTTTCTTCGACATCAACAATCTGTGAAAGAAAGATATGAGTCATAGATGGTGATCAAGAAACCTAAAAACCTATAATAATAAAAAATCATGAAACCAATGAAAAAAAGTACAACTCCTGCAGATGATGCATCGTAACCATATCATGAATGTATAATCTCTAGCATTATTTTGCAAGCCCAAGAGTGTGCTCTTTCCAACTGATATTAACTTGATGTGCAGTAACCAAAACATGAATGAAAATGAGTTTGGTTAAGGTCCAAAACAATCCCCCAAAACTGAAATTAGGATTGATTCTGATTCCAATCAAAAAACATGCAGTTTGGTTTCAGGGTTTAATATATCATCCTATAAGAAATGTATGGTGTATTGGTCTTCACTGATGTGAAAAATCGATACATGAACACAACGTTAAAAAAATAATTTTTAAAAAAAAAATATTTAAAAAAAATACATATTTTGTTGCTTACTAAATCTTTAACAAAGGATTGTTTTGTTTTGTTGTTGCATTGTCATATACCGAAGTCACCATTATCAAACAGTTATAATATATATATATACATATATATATATACATATATATGTATATATATATATACATATATATATATATATATGTATATATATATATACATATATATATATATATGTATATATATATATACATATATATATATATATGTATATATATATATACATATATATATATATATGTATATATATGTATATATATATATACATATATATATATATATATATATATATATATATATATATATATATATATATATATATATATAAACCCCATGTTCCTAGAACATGGAAACTGGACAAAAACACGACGAATGTTAGAAGCTTCAACCTCATCCCATAGCATTGTAGTTGTGTGTAAACATACTAACTTATAAATGGCAAGACAGACTATATGGCAAAGTTGAAAATTATATCCATCCACGGCCTTTTGGGCTTACCCCTGGCACTTTTATACTCCTCGACTTGTATCAACGCATGTCTCCTATTGGTGTGGGTCTTGATACTATGTGCTAAAAATCATTTTCCAACCATGATTGGGACCCAATATGAAGTACCCATCTGAATATTATTTGATTACGTGCCCTTGGGTCCTTTGTTGCTGGTTTCATACGCCAATAGGAATTGGAATGGGTTTTGGAGGGGTCTAGAATATCAGGTTGCAAGCTCATGTTTGAGTCTACAACCTGATTTAGGTTAGTAAAAGCATGGTTTTTCAATATATAATAAACATAATTGAAAAATGCCGCAACTCAATTATGATGTTTGTATGGCATCTCAATCTTGCAATGAAAATGACTTGCCTCAAAAATCAAAGTTGATATGACCCAATATGAATATATATGGAAGTTTTTAGGTGGTTCTTTATTATTTTTCATAGTATGATGACCTACCTAGCTGTCAGATCTACCAGATTTTGGAACATCCCATTTTCATGGATGGGACTAGCTTGCTAGGCAGGTTAGATGTTATACAAAAACCACGATGGGCCTTACACACAACTAGGTGGATGTACAAAAACCATGGTTCCAAATAAAGATAAAATCCTTTCATATAATATATGTTAGAACTTGTCTTTAATGATTTTAGACGTGTGCGGATGCACAAAGACAGATCGAGTGCGTGCGCGCACATTAGTAATAAAGCCACATTAGTCATCATCATCACGTTAGATAAATTCAGTAGAAATCAAGATTTTGGACTGCATACCTCATAGATGTCATCCTTCAGACGTTTACAATTCAAATTCACGGCTCCCAAAATGACAACATGAGGCTGGTGGTCTGTCGTAAACTTCAATAGACGTTGTTGGTAATTTTTCTTGCGCTGCTGCTCATTAGCACTGCTCCCAAAATGACAACATGAAGACCGATGTAATAATCATTTGAATCACTTATTAACTTAGTTTGAATATTTTTCGGCAATTTTATGGTAACCTGAAAGAGTTCCTCTTCTTCCACTTTTTGGATAAGAAGCCACTGTGCATCTTTGAATCGGTAGAATGGCTTCTCATCCAACCACTTGACAGTTGCAAACTGATGAAAATAATCTATTGCAGTTTTTCCATCAGGTGTAGAACTAGTTGAGACCACAACTTTCTCCATGAATATACCGCGAACATGTTTCCTGACAGATGGCTCACAGCTGATCTCTACTGCCGCTTGGAGCATGTAAAAAAGAAGAAGAAGATGAAAATGCAAAAATGCCAAGCATAATATGCTGTAAATTCCACACAGATATTGAAACTTAAAATTCAGGGCAACAATAAAGTAGAATTCATACCATGTGCCTGGCACCTTTGAGCACATCTTGAGGAGTCTCAAACATCGTGCAAGTAAAGTTCGCAGCTATTTCATCAGGAGTTTCCTTGGCATCTTCCAATTCATCCACCCGCTGGAATCAAGTGAAGTGGGGCATGGTTACCATTTGGAGTTTCCTTTACATTTCTTTTTATCAATGAAAAAACATAGCTTAACCATTCGGTTTGTGCTTTGGGTGTATTTAGTAGTGGACTGTCTTTTATTTATACATTCAGACAAGAGAAAAAAGTTAGTAATCTGGCAAAGTTGATGGATGAAAGGCAAGCACTTAAAAATTGCTAAAAAAATTACATACCTGGAATGTAAGTAATTAAGCTAAATTGTCCAAACCTGGAATGCACGTGGATGGCAGGGCTCACACGCGTGTGGACTTAGCAAATCTCTTTCCAATTTTTGGAAACTTGGTTTCAAAGACCTGCTTTTCCATAGCATCAAGGCTGTCCATTAGTTTCAACCAAAAAAGGAATGGTAAATCAAACTTGCATAAAAGTATGAACTCGGATTGACATTTGTAGAGATTCCATAAGAAAAAGAAAAGTGTAGATGAAACGACATTTTTTTCATCTGGCTAAAATAAAAGAATTAGTTCTTATGCCATTAGCCAAAGTAACAACATTTTTTTAGAAGAAAAAGATGTAAAAGAAACCTCTTTTAAAGCTACACCTAGAATTACAACAAAATGAAACAAAAATAGATGTGTTTTTATGATTTGTTCTTGCTGGAAAAAAAAATAGTTCTCATGCCATTAGCCAAAGTAACAATTGTTTTTAAGGAAAAATATTTAAAAGAAACTTCTTTCAAAGCTACACCTGGAATTACAACAAAATGAAACAAAAACACACTGGCCGTCCTAATCATTCAATGGATTCTAATGGATGGATTGGTTGTTGGATCTATCATTTCATTTTGGCATATGTTTGGTGTGTACATGAGCTTTATTGAACACGTGTGGGCTTAACAAAGCTCATATAATTTTTTTTATAAGATATAATTGTAAACACCTCCCCTCTAGTTTGGATTATGGCAGGCCTTTGCCTAACAAATTCGTTGCGGACTCCTACACAGTCTATTATCACTGTTATCTTTGAGAAATTGACCATTTTACCACTCTCTCACAGGTAACTAGTTGAAGACACATGGGTCCAACATGGTGCATGTACGTCATCCAACTAACATGCACCCCACCATGAAAATGGGAAACCTAGAAGATAAGGTTGATCCAACTATCATGTGGCCTACCACCTGGATTTGGAGGTTTTTGGGTGGGTATGGCCCACAAGAAATCCTTTGATTTCTCAACAACAACATTTTACAAAAAAAAACAAAAAACAAAAACAAAAACAAAAACAAAAAAGAAAAAAGAAAAAAAGAAAAAAAAATCGACTATTTCTTTATGCTTGCAAAAGGATCTCTTTGGATAAGAGCTTCTTGGTCTTGGAGACCAAGGATGGTTGTAACATTGCTGGTTAATGAAGAAAATAGGTTGGGTTACTGCATTTTTCATAGAGAAAAATCTTGATAGTTATGGCCGAATGTGATGGTTCATGTACAAGCACTCAAAATTGTGCATCTGTCATGCATAAACATCCATTTCGTGGTGCCCACTTTGAATGGGTCGCAAACTGAAACTTACGCTGAAATGATCACCTAACTGCCCAACCAGTGGGTATCTAATGGACGACTAGAATGAAAAATAGTCAACTGTCCGAATTCAACAAATAAATGTCCATCAGTCGGAGGTTAGGGTCATCTAGTCAATCTGATTTCTAATTATTAGAACAGTTCATTTTGCACCACATATATGACACACGTACAATTTCTGAACCATCACAATTGGCCAGACAAATAAAAAATCAAATAGATCCCCTTACTCGTTAAAGAGAGAGAGAGAGAGAGAGAGAGAGAGAGAGAGAGAGAGAGAGAGAGAGAGAGAGAGAGAGAGAGAGAGAGAGAGAGAGAGAGAGAGAGAGAGAGTCAAATATCATTGAGATACAACTGAGAATAGATTTTCAAAATTTTAAATCCAAGAATTATTTTTCACAAATCTAAATCAAGCTTGCAATGAGGTAACTTACAACACTAAATACAATTCAATCACAAGGGTAGGAAGATTGAAGCGACGTAGTTCACACATGACAACATTGGTAAGGGAAGAATGATTGAAGCGACATAGTTCACAAAGTAATTATAGTGATGCAATTAATATTATAATTATTTTGGAATATCATTAGTAGGTCATGTGTGCAATAGAGTCTAGTGACACACATATTAAACATGCAACTCTTGGAAAGATTTTATATGCAATCCAAGCTTTGAAGGCCCCTAAATTTGAAACCTCTAATTATTTAATGGTGCCAAACAACTAGGAGATTTGAAACCCCCTCAAATCCCCCCCAAATCCATGGTGCCAAACAACTAGGACTTTATTCGTCTCATGGGATGCCTAGATAAGCACATTCCAAGAGGAGAGGGATGAGTGGAATTGGAATCTTGAAAAGAATGGAAAGCTTTCTGTTCAATCCTTTAACCCAATGCTAATGGGGGATTTAAATAGTCATACGAATGCTCCCACGACATATGCATGGAGGAATCCGCACACCCCATGGCATGGTTGTGTTTAGTTGGATTGTAGGCAGGGAAATTTTAGTAGTTCATCATCTAATGGGTAGAAACTTATCATTCCCAATGTCTGTACTCTGTTTTCATGTTGAGAAAATGGCGGATCTTTGTTCACAAATTGCTGGAACACGAAGCACCGACCAGATGCTCCAAAAAAGGGGTAAATTCCATCTTCTATTCCAAGCTGGGAATGTTTGGATAGCTGGAATCCTGTCAAATTCATTGGAAATGGAAACTGGTTTCTCCTGATGTGACAGCTTCGCATGTTTGAATTCTATGGAATCCTTTGGAACAAGTGAGAGGTTTCCATCATAGAAGGCCATTTCCAAGAGCATTTGTGAGTGTTTTGTATTATTTCGAAACATCCAATACATGGACAGTTGCAGCAGTGCTGATTATAGCAGAAATGAAGATGATGTCATAATTGCGATTGATTGGCAATTTGGCATGGACTGAGATTTGAGTGTTTCCTTTCATTTGTTTGAGCTTTTAGCTTTAGAATTTGGAAGTTAGAAGGCCCAAAAACATGTTCATATCATGTTTTTCCAAACAACAAGGATTAAAAATAATCTTGATAACCAAGAATCATGACCTCTAATACATAATTACAATTAACTAAAATGAGATGAACTCATTTTTATGAGAGTCCCTAACCCTAGATTTATAAGATTGGCATGCTTTTATGACTTGTGAATCTACAGAGTGAAGGAAAAAACAATAACTGATGTAAACCTGTGCTATCTGCGTAATATTGTAAAAACTAACACATGGTCCAACTCATTAAACATGGAAAGATGTGAATGGGGCCCAACCCAAACTTGCAAAATGTGGCAAATGCATGAGATCTACATTGCTTATTATATGGAACATGCCCCCACAATGCATTTGCTTTGGTCTCAGGGCAGGTTTGCTCATACACCAAATGTGGACTGATGGCCATTTTATCTTAATCTCACACCATTTGTTCACTTGTGGCCGACCTGATGAGCAGATTGACCTGATTCTCAGCCCAGGAGAGGCATGATGCAGCCCACCTAATGAATGGTTGGATCTCGCCTGCAAGTGGGGCAGGTCCAAATGCGTGTCTGATTAGCTGGGCACTTGCTCAAAACTTCTTAACAGCCACAAGTGATTATATTTCCGATCACCAACCTAGAATTCATCTGTGGGAGTCTGTCAAAAGGGTGAACAATCCACAACAATTCATCCACGAACTCCGCCGCACCAATGGTGGATCTGAAGCAATCTACAGCCCTTCCAAATGCTCCAAAAATCAGATTTCATAGGCATCCAGATGCACTGCCCTTCCAAATGTTGACACGTAACATGAGATGACAAAAAAAAATGCAGCAGCTCCTCAATGCTGGTAACAAACACCAACACTAAGAAAAAAAAACCTTTCCAATTCAATTCTCCGATAGAAACCTCTTTCAAAGAACAACATGGGATCCAGAAATGTGGGCCCACTAGTACATTTACCACCCAAATAGAAAACACTACTCAGTTCCATCAGTTGATTTCATATTTCCATACAAAGTCCAGCATTTTTGAAGCACATTTCAGATTTTTCCCTCAAAACAAACGAAAATCACAAATTTCATTACCAGATCACATCAAATCCGCTCATTTGAGACCACAACACAAATCCAATCGTCCAGATCTCACCGCCAATAGAGACGGAAACCACCACAAATGAATCCAAATCCATGCATTTCATGAAGAAAATGAATCTAAAACAGAAAATCCAATGGTAGCAGTAAATGTCAGAAAGAAGCATATACCTTTTTTTTTTTTCTTGAAGTTCTTGCAATGGCACCTCTCAATCTAGCAACAAAGAGGGAAACTAATAGTCCCAGATGCACCGAGTTAAGTCAATGATGGAACTCCAATTGAGATGATGAAGGGTCCTCTGAGGTTTTCTGAGGTGATGAATCTGATAGAGGGAGAGAGAGAGAGAGAGAGAGAGAGAGAGAGAGAGAGAGAGAGAGAGAGAGAGAGAGAGAGAGAGAGAGAGAGAGAGATTGGGAAACAAATAGAGAGAGGGAGGAAGATGAGAGAGCTGGAGCAAGATTGAGAGAGAGATAGGGTTAGGGAATGGAGCGCGTGCGCGCGAGAGAGAGAGAAAGAGAGAGAGAGAGAGATCAGAGATTTGGGGTTTTTTTTTTGGGCGGGCATGTGTTTCGAGAGCGCGCCCAAATTTGGGCCGGGGTCTGGTATGGCTTTGTGGGCCCCACCATGATGCATGTCAAACATCTACCCCATTAGTCAGATGCACCATCCCATGGTGGGCCCAGGGATTAAAAATCAAATCAATCTATGACTTTTGTGGGCCACATCACATACAAAAGTTGGGAGGTGTTACCATCCATTAAAAATTCATAATTATTTTTTAGGCCCACAGAGATGTGATCCACAAATCCAGACCATCCATTATGTGTGTGCCACTTGGATGAGGGGTCATACCAAGTTTCAGAAGCATGCAAATTTCAGGTGGGGCCCACCAAGTGCTTTTATGTGTTTTAGGCATGTCTTCACATGATTTTATATCGTATGGCCCACCAGAGTTCCGTATATGGTTGATTTTTAGGATATCCCATAATTTAAAGAGGACCCATCAAATGCATGGTGTTGATGTTTGACACACATCGTGGTGGGGCCCACACAGCTTGACCTCATGGGGATGACATGGATTAAACACATACATCATGGTGTGGCCCACTTGAGATTTATATCTCGAAAAATGGATGAACAATGTGGGGTGATCTCGAATTTTCGGTAAATCCAAAACTCAAGTGGACCATGCCACATGAGACAGTGTGGAATAATGATTTCCACCGTTGATAACATCCAACATGTTCAAAATATCACAAAGATATGAACGAAGAGAAAACATAAAAATATATGAATTATTGTGGGCCAACTACGATGACAGTGTAAAATCTACTCCGTCCATCATTTTCTCTGAATCATGATAGAATGAGATCTAAAAAATCAGATAGATCCATTGTTAAAGAAATGGAGAGAAGATACCACCATTTGTACCAAAGTAGCCCATGGGTGCAAGATCTAAGTTGTACATCAGGTGAGTCCCACCGTTTACGTCTCTAATTCTAGCCTACTACTCAAGTGGATCACATATTTGTCTTCCCCGACCTTCAAACAACCACCCCAAACATATTAGCTATTGAACCTTGCATCACCCATATGCCCTTAGTTACTTGAATCACAATTTTTTTTTTTCTTTTTCTTTTTTGTTGGAAGGTATAATCTCAACAAATGATTCAAGAAGACTTCAACGACCTTGAAGTAGAGACTAGAAAGTCAGATCTTTTGGATCCTCAATGATCTTCACTAGAGTTTGCAAGAATGAAGCCAAATCAGCACCATATATAACATGATGATCTGCGATAACATTCACCTGCAAGCATTCACAGTTTTGCCCAGGTGAGTATGTGGAAGGCGACTGGATGTTCTAGGCTTCCAAATAACTCACCAGGCATAATATTTCTCACTTGCACATATGACTTTTCACACCAATCTGGCCATCCTTGGTAGCAACTATAATTGGTTGGTATGCTCCAATGGCCATGATTGCACCCTACAGAACAGTTCATTGCAAATTTGGCAGTCAGACTCTCAATTGAAGAGGGGATAATGTATTTGATTTAAAAAAACTAAAATATAGAATCCCAATGTTTTTTTTTTCCTTAAAGTGGGATTGTGTATTTGATTTACGTGGTGCAGCATCCAGGGAACTTCCTGAAGACCCAAGAGTTAGGAAATTCAATTTTCACCCATGGCATAGAATTGCAAGCATTCCCTGCACTTGTTAAAATTAAATGACACTAGCAGTGCCGCCGGTCATTGGGCAAGACATGACCCTGACTACTTATTGAGTAGACTGCTACTGAATTAGTTTAGTGGGTGTTTACACAAAATTATGCTGATTAATGAAGAAATTTCATGATGCAACCAAATACACCAGTACCCAAAAACAAACACCAATTGGATTATCCTAAATATCCATATTATGGGCTGAAAATGGATATTTAAAATGGATATTATGGGTTGAATGTGGGGAAATTAGGGATTCGTGATTTTCAGCTACTAAAATCTAATGTGGAATCTTGATCTAATGTGATTTTTTTCCTGGAAATAAATTCTTTACAGGTTGCCAAATGATCCCTTAGGGGTCGATTAGATGCCTATAGGTTTGGATCTTCAGAGGTTGCTCAGGTGGCAAATCCTCAGGCAAAAGTCTATGCAATTCCTAATGTGTTTGGATTCCCCTTTCCTCCCATATAGTAAGGAGTTGTTTGAATAACCATGTGGGCCAATCATTTCTCTAAATGGATGATCGGAAATGTGAACTATGTGGGCCAATCATTTCTCTAGATATAATGAATCACACTTGCGAATTTTGCTCACATCAGCAACATCCAATCCACTCATTTTTTTGGTCACATGATATACCATAGAAATTGAGAGTTGTAGTTGATGAAGAGATGGAGCAATCCCTACTTGTTCATTTAAGTTGGACACTTCTTAGTTGAATGGACAGTACACCACACGTGATTCCAAACCTGTAAGCCTACCAAACACAGGCATTATAATTTCTAGGAAGTACAATGCCTACTAAAAGTTGCCCAAACAAAGAAAATATAATGGTTGGGTTTTGAGATTTTGACTTAGTTACTTGAAAAATATAATACTTGAAAAATCTAGGATATCCAAATGACTCGTTAGCTTTGTTCAGTGAATCGGGTTTTCAAATTTTGACTCAGTTACAGTCCAAGAATCATGTATTTTCATTTCATCAAATCTCATGTAGGATACACCATAGGAGTACTGTACAAACACACTTAAAAACTATATACATATCCGTAAGGTGTGGCCCACCTGAGTTTTGGAATAGCTTGAGTTCTGGTATCCTACAAACTATGTACTTGTTGTAATTCTTTATCTTCTTCTTTTGCATGTCTTCAATGAAATTGTCGTTGTTCATAAATGTTCTATCTTAACGATTGCCAACCTAGCCCAGACCTTAGTCTCCTTTACTTATAGGGTGTCAATAGCTTAGTTCACTACGTCAAAATGGTCAATTTGCGACGGACTTGGTCCGTCGCAAAAATCTCTTGGTTTAATGATGGATTTAATCCGTCGCTAACGGAAAAAGTCTGTCGCTAAACTCCTCTTTTTCGAATCTGTTGGTCCGAACGTCGCGGAATTAGCTACGGACCAAAATCTGTCGTTAAAATCTGATTTACGACAGATTTTCGTCCGTCGTAACTCTGCGACGGACGAAATTCGTCGCAAATTTTGATTTGGCGACGGAAAATGAAGTCGCAAATTCCCGCCTAAAATATCAAAAGGCGCACTTTTCAGTTGATTTTTCGACGGATCGGATCCGTCGTAAAACGACTTCACATTATTATTTTTTCATGTTTTAAAAAAAGATGGTGGGAAATTAAGTTTTTTTGTAGTCTAATAATTATTTTTTAATAGAATTTCAGTGGTTTAATTGTACATATTTGTATCTAAGATTATTTTTTAACAATTGATTAAATGCAAAAAGAAATTTATTTTGTTTTTATATCAAATGAGTGAAATTTTTATTTTTATTTTTTAATTTAAAACTAATATTTAAATGATTTGTAATATCACATGAAAAAGAATATTGAGAAGTTTAAGAAATTTAACAATGTTTGAGAAAAAAAATTAGATTTGGAAAAAATAAAAATTGTGATTTAAAAAAAATCTATTTTGTGGGAACAAAAAAGAATATTTAATAAAGTTGATAAATTTGAAAAAAAAAAGCATTTGATTTTGAGAAAAAATAATATCCTGAAAAAGAAAATTATTATTTTTTTTTGAAAAAGTGAAAATTTTCAATGTTGAAAAATGAAATTTTAAAAAAAAAGAAAATGAGAGTTTGAAATTTGAAAATAATATCAAAATTGTGAAGTCCAATAAAAATCGACAAGTGAATAAAATGCTTTTAAAAAAATGGAGAAGTGAAAAAGAATTGAATTTTTTTTTAAATAAAACGATATTAAAAAATCGATACTTGATCAAAAAACAAACATTTTGAAATGAAAAATAAATAAGTTGAAAAATTTTGTAATTTTGAAAAATAATTGAAAATGTTCAAGCTTCAAAATTTTTAAAAAAAGGTTATTCATAAAAACACTAAGATTTTGAAAAAATATATATAATTTTTTTTTAAAAATTGAAAAGTTGAAAACAACATGATACTTTGAAGAAAAAAAATCGGCATTTTGGAATTTTTGGGAAAAAAATTACAAATTGTGAAAATTTAAGATATTTTGAAAATAAAAATTTAGAATTTGTATTTTAATTTATTTTTAAAAATATTTTATAATAAAAATGATATTTTGTTAAAAGTTTTCAAAGAAAAATTAAGAGTAAAAAAAATATTCGTTTTGAAAAAAAATGTTATTTTTAAATGGAAATTGAAATTTATCTGTAAAAAAAAAAAAAAAAAATTTTAGAAATTATTAGGCATATCCAATAATTGAACATTTAATCATTTTTGGACAATTGAATTAGTCCAGATTAAAGAGTAATAACTTCATATGTTAAAATCAAATTTCACTCAAATTGTTGATCAATCTTGTATTCCCAATACTTTTTTCATATGTGGCTAGTCTGATTGGGGCGAATAACTACTCAAATTGAGGGTATTGATAGTAAAATAAAGTGAATGGATTGGACATATAAAATAGGCTAAATATTATTGTCAAAATTGTGACCCAACTTACTGACCTCGCGAGAACCTACGAATTGATGTTAATAAGTTTTGTGGGCCCCATCATGATGTGTGTCGAACATCAATACCGTGCATTTAAAGTGTCCCTTTTAGGTTTTGAGATATCTCAAAAATCATCCATAAACGAAACTCAGGTGGGCCATATCATCTAAAACCATGTCAAGACATCTTAAAAAATATAAAAGCACTTGGTGGGGGCCAAATGAGTTTTGGATGCAGCTAAAACTTAGTCTGACCCCTCATCCAACTGGGACACACATAATGAGTAGGTTGGATATGTGATCACATTTAGGCAGGCCCAATATATCATTATGAATGTTTTAAGGAAACCCTTCTCCACTGCATTTAGGTTACTCATTACCCTTACCAGAGTAAACTCTATGGGGTCCACCATTATTTATTTATTTTATCCACTCCGTTCATCCATGTTAACAGATATTTTGAGGTCTAAAGAACAAAAAAGAAGTATATCCAAAGCTCAAGTGGACCACACCACAGAAAATAGTGTGATTGAACATCTATCATTGAAAAATTCTTGGAGGCCATAGAAGTTTTGCATCAAGATGATGTTTGTGTTTCTCTTCATTCATATCCTTTTGATATTATGAACATGTTGGCTGGAAAATAAACATTATTGTGGGCCCTAAGGAAGGTATTAATGGTGGAAATCATTATTCCACATTGTTTCATGTGGCATGAGTTTTGAATTTACCAAAAATTTGAAATCAACTCACACTGTTCATCCATTTTTTGAGATTATTTTAGAGAATTATCCAAAAAATGAATCATATATAAAGATTAAATGGATCACACCACAAATAAAGGGAACGAATTAAATACTCCCCATGACACCAGCCAATGGCTGGTCGATGCATTGTGGGCCCCAACATGATGTATGTGTTTCATCCATGTTGTCTATCTATTTTTAAAAATCATATTACGACATGAGACCAAAAATGGGGTATATCCCAATCTGAAATGGACCACATTACAGGAAACACTAATGAGCGTCAACCATTAAAAATATTTTGGAGGCCATAAAATTTTTGGATCGAGATGATTTTTGTTTTTCCCCTTTGTCTAGGCATGTATGACCTAATAAACAGATTGGATGTCAAATAAATAGTACAGTAAGCCTTAGGAGGATTTTAATGATGGATATCCAATCACTATTATTTTCATGTGGTGTGGTCCACCTGAGATTTATATACCTCTCATTTTTGTAATAAATCCCTAAAATGATCTTTAAAAATTGATGAACATAGTGGATGAAATACATGCATCACGGTGAGGCCCTCTCAAACTTTGGATCAGCCTCTTATTCCGGCTGAACGTAATGGATCAAATAAACAGTAAAGTGGGCCTTAGGCGTTCAATCCCCACTGTATCCTGTGGTGAGGTCCACTCGAACTTTGGATCAGCCTCTTATTCTGGCTCACGCTCTAAAGTTATGCGGTAAAATAGATGGATGGAGTGGATAAACCCAAAGCACACATGGTGGACCCCACAGAGTCTACTCGATACACTATGCGTACTTAGAGACGGAAGCGGAAGCGGATTGCGTAGTGTGTAACTCACTACGCTTAGGGTACTGAGAAACCTCTGTGAGATCCACCATGATTTTTGTATTTAATCCACTCCGTCCATACATTTTAACAGATAATTTTAGCTCTTGAGACAAAAATTGAAGCATATACAACGTTCAAATGGATCACACCATAGGAAAAAGTTGAACTGAACGTCTACTGTTGAAAACTTCTTGGGGGTCACAAAAGTTTTGGATCAAGCTTGTATTTATTTTTTCACTTCATCCATGTCTGTAAGATCTTATGAAAAGTTTGGATGACAAATAAGTAGCACTGTGGGGCCTAGAAAAGTTTCAACGGTGAAAATGATTATCCCCCACTGTTTCCCCTGGTATGATCCACTTGATCTTTGGATATGCTTCAATTTTTGTATCAACCCATTAAATTAGCTGGAAAAGTGAATGGACGGTGTGGATAGGCTACATACGTTCTAGGTGGGCCCAACTGTGTTTACTCAGTATAGTAAGAGCGTATTGAGTAAGTCAGTATGCAATCCGATTTCTGCGCGGATGCTCGGCTGCGCACAGTTCGCACCGAACTCTTGTGAACTTTTTGGTGACTCATCATACGTGATGTGAGTCCAAAATCTGAACGGTCCACATGATGCAGCATCCCATTAAATCCCCAGGGCCCAACTTTTACTTTGATCCAAAACTTTTGTGGGCCATGGAAAAAGAAATCCATTTCCTCCCTTGATTTGCATGTCTCTTTCCTATGGCTCATTGGAGTATTATATCAAGGCGAAAATTGGTCCATGTAAGTTTGATGGGATGCCACATCACATGGACCGTTCGGATTACACACCCATGACACATGTACAAAGGTTCGCACGTGCACGGGTGAGCATTCCTAAAGTTGAAATGCCCTAACTTCTCTCCTCTCCTCCGCCTCTCTCTCTCTCGTACCTACTCCAATCTCTGCATATCCCTCTCGCACTCCTCTCTCTCTCTCTCTCTGGATCTCTCCCTCCTCTCTCTCTTCCCGCTCTCTCTCTCTCTCTCTCTCTCTCTGGATCTCTCCCTCCTCTCTCTCTCTCTCTCTCTCTCTCTCTCTCTCTCTTCCCGCTCTCCCTCTCACTCTCTCTCTCCACCAACGCTCTTGTTGCCGAAGCCCTACCCATGCACGCCCTCTCTCTCTCTCTCTATGAAGCTCGGTTGAGGTATTTCTCACTCTCTCTCTCTCTCTCTCAATCTCTCTCAATCTCGATACCGATTTAGGGATTTGGAAATTTTATGGTGGATTGTCCAAAATAGGAATTTGGGGATTTTACGGTGGATTTGTCAATGCATATGGCTAGGAAGTGCTTATGAGCAGCACTCAACACAATGCACTGATGACTAGGATTGCTCGTGCAGTTGATTTTTTAAACAAGCTAACCATCTATGGAGACAACCAACTAGATGAACACTCCACTGGATTGAGTTATTGCAGATCAATTCATTTGAGCATCCAAATGCACCTGCAAACGTAAATTTAGATACCAAATCATGTTGATTTACTTCCTCTCTAGCCTTTCTTAATTTATTGATGAAGGCGTTGCCTTTTTTTTATGATTGGTTCATATTTAAAGATCCTTCTGGTGTTATTGTTGTTGCAACCCAGGCTGAAAATGTAAAGATTCTTCTTTTGTAGGTCACAAATATCTGATGTGGCTAATGAGGAAGTCTACAAGCTGGATAAAAAGTTCAGGAAAGGGAGTCATGTTTGAGTTCGTGTTCTTGGCTTTAGGCATCTAGAAGGATTGGCAATGGATGTTTTTTGAATGTTTTATTTTTTATAATAATTAATTTTTCTATCACTTTCCATGTAGTATATGACCTTTTGATCTGCTTGGGGCATTTTTTATCTATTTTTTCATCTATTTCATTATTTATTTATTTATTTATAACTTGATTATTTCTTCATCTCTATCTTTAAAATCTCTTTACCATATAAACCTTTACTGCCGTCTTGTAAAGCACACTGAACCCTCATTCTTTGCAGGTAGAGTAGCTCTTTTAAGGACGAGCATCCTAGTTGCATATGATCTATTGGATCACTTTTGTGAAATAAACCTTTCTTGTATTCAGAGACAGATACACACTACGTGAAAAATGGAAAAAAATGACGGATTTGAACCGTCTCTAAAATTGCTTGGTTTAAAGATGCTTTAGAGATGGCCGTAAACCGTCTCTAAAATTAGGGACGGCTCCTAACCGTCCCTAATATTGTCTTTAAATGTTTTGCGTCCACAAATAATTTAATACGGTCTAATATTTTGAAAAAGAAAATATAAAAAAATTTGTGAAAAAATTGACAAATTGTAAAAAAAAATATATTTTTTAAAAAAGAAAACTAGATTTTGTATTTTGACAAAAAAAATTTAAAAGTTATATAACAAAAGTGAGATTTAAAAAATGATATTTTGAAAAAGAAAATTTAAAAAATTAAACAAAATTGTGAAAAAATTGACAAATTGTAAAAAAATATATTTTTTAAAATAGAAAACTAGATTTTGTATTTTGACAAGAAAACTTAAAAAGTTATATAAAGCGAGAATTAAAAAAATGATATTTTGAAAAAGAAAATTTAAAAAATTAAACAAAATTGTGAAAAAATTGACAAATTGTAAAAATATATATTTTTTAAAAAAGAAAACTAAATTTTATATTTTGACAAGAAAAATTGAAAAGTTAGATAACAAAAGTGAGATTTTGATGATGTGTTGTATATCCTTATTGCCCTTATGTTTCTCCAACCCATTTTTGGGCAGGGTATAAAAAATTGTGTAGATTTAAATCTTAAGTGGACCACATCCTCTAGAAAGAATGATAATATAGTACCTCGCTATTAAAAATTATAAAGAGCCCATCGTAAGGTTTTAGTAATGTTTATTTGCAATCCAACTTGTTGATAATGTAAAGAAGATCTAGATGAAGGTAAACCACAAAGATCAAATTGATCCAAAACTTTTGTGGCCTTCAAAAGGTTTTTAATAGTTATTCATCATTGTTTTGATTGGTATGACCCGCCTGAGATTATTGAGTTCTTATGATTTGAAATCACATCTTAAAATATAATGAAAAAATATATGGACAGTGTCGATATACATAAAATATATTAAGGTGGGCCCTCCACGGTTAGAGTAACACCCATGAAGGAGTTACCTAAATAGTGAAATGGTACTATAAGGTCACCTCATGGGAACTTCCCATGAGGTTAATCTGTGTACGCTTCACCATGATGTGTGTAGAACATTAACACCATGCATTTGATGTGTCCCCTTTAAGTCCAAAAATCAGTCATATACGAAACTCAGGTGGGCCATAGCATCTAAAATATGTGAAGACATCCCTAAAACATATAAAAGAATTTGGTGGGGCCCACATGAGTCTTGGATGTGTATGAAACTTGGTCTGACTCCTCATCCAAGTGGGACACACATAATGAATTGGGCTGGATCTATGAACCACATCTAGGCTGGCCCAATAAATGATTATGAATGTTTTAATGGGAGGGTAACCCTCTCAACTATAGTATGTGGTGTGGCCCACCCAAGTCATGGATTGACTTTATTTTTAAGCTCGTGGCCCACCATGGAATGGTGCATCTAACTGACGGGGTAGATCCAAAGTTCAAGTGGACCCACCATAGAAAAGAGTGGGATAGTGACACCCACTATTGAAACCTTTTTAGGGCCTGCCGCGATGTTTATTTGAGATCCAACCTATTTATAAGTTAAAACATACATGGAATAAGGGAAAACATATATATTATAGCTTGATTGAAAACTTCTACAACCCAAATGAAGGTTTGAATGGTAGGCATTCAATCCCCACTGCTTTTTGTGATGGGGTCCACTCGAACTTTGAATCTGCCTCATACTTTGGCTCAATCACAAGAAGTTTTTAAAATAAATAAATCATGGTGGGTCCCACAAATCCTAAAAAAAAAAATACTCATTTAAAATATAAAACAGTATCCAGTTACTTTTTCCCTTTGCATGGATGATTGAAAGCTTCTCAATGAAAGTAGATTCCATTTGTGAGTTGAACCATAGATTATTTTATTTTATTTTTTAATAATAGTTTGAATTCAAATTGGCCCATTATTCCTAACAACCTTCCAATTATCTTTCATGAAAAAATTACAAAAACAAACGATCTAATAATTACCCACAAATTCAAAATCAAAATCAAATTGGACTCCTTTACCAAAAAATGAAATCCAAATCCAATTTAATATTTAAAAAGCCAACAAACCCAATTCATGAATGGATCATTTATGCATGCATGGATGGATGGATTGTTAGATCATGGATGAATGAATCATCATGCATGTGTTTATGTATGTATGTATGCATAGATTTGGGGATATATATATATATATATATATATATATATATATATATATATATATATATATAATTAAATGGTAATTTTTAAATGATTTGTAATATCACATAAAAAAGAATATTGAAAAGTTTAGAAATTTTAACTATGTTTAAGAAAAATTTTGAGAACAAAATAATGCTTTTGAAGAAAAAAATCGGCATTTTGAAATTTGAGAAAATATTAAAATATGAGAAATTTTTTGAGATTTTGAAAATAAAAATTCAAAATTTATATTTTAAATATTTTTGAAATATTTTATAATAAAAATGACATTTGGTTAAAAGAGTAAAAAAAATATACGTTTTGAAAAAAAAATGTTATTTTTAAAAGGAAATTAAAATATATTTGTGAAAAATAAAATTACTAAATTATTAGGCACATCCACTAATTGAACCTTTAATCATTTGTAGACAATCTAATTAATTTAAATTGAAGAGTAAATAATTTCAGATGTTTAAATCAAATTTCATTGAAATTGTTGATCAATCTTGTATGCCCAATATCTTTCTCATATGTAGCCTGATTGAGGTTCCAAAATTATTTATATGATAATTTCAATCAGACGGTGAGAAGCTTCTAAAATTATTTATTTGAGTTTGGTATGATTTGCATCTTCTGAAATTCTATATTGACAGTAGAAAATGATAGCAAATCGTAGAGCTTTGCTAAGCGCACACGCGTGTGCAATTAAACTCGTGTACATGCCACACATATGCCAGCATGACACATACATGCTAGATCTCATCGCTCCATCAGGTTGGTCCTACTCTGTACATGTTTTTTTTATTCAAAATAAAATCTGGTCCAATGAGTATGTGGACCTCAATTTGGAAACAACGGATGGGTTAGAAAACTTCAACTAGGTTTTTTAGAGCCGTACTTTTTTTAAAATAAATTGTGTCCCACATAACACGTGGACCAATTAGATTCTTGAATTAAGTTATTATTAGTGTTTCTGTTCTGATGGATGGACTGGATCTCAGATCTATTGTGCCATGCTGGCAAATATATGGCATGTACTCGAGCTGTATTGCACATGCGTGTGGGCTTAGCAAAGTTCAGAATGGGTGGCACATTGAGGTTTTTTTTTTTAAAAAAACTTTAACTTAAATATAATATTATATATATATATATATATATATATATATATATATATATATATATATATATATATATATATAATATAAATATAATATATATAATACTAAAAATTTTAAAATTATTACTGGGCCCACATTGAGGTTTATTCACCATCTAACCCGTTCATAGGGTCACATAGACATGGATAAGGAAAAAATATAAATATAAGCCTGATGTAAAACTTTCGAGGGCCTTAACAAGTTTTTAATGGTAGGCATTCAATTCTCACAATTTTGTGTGGTGTGGTCCACTCGAGCTTTGGATTTGCCTAATTTTTCAGCTCATGCCTTCAATTCATTTGGCATAATGAATGGGCGGTGTGGATAAGCCATACAAATTATGGTGGGCCTTAGGATAGTTTCAATGGTGGGAATCACTCTCCCCACTGTTTTCTGTGGTGTGGTCCACTACATCTTTTTATCTGCCCCATTCTTTGGCTCATGCCCTAAAATAATATCTTAAAAGGGATGGACGGTGTGGATACAACACATACATCATAGTGGGGCCCACAGAAGTTGGTGACGTCACTTCATTAGCCAACTCGCTACTCAACCTTAAGCCGCGCACCCCCTCCCTCTCTCACTCTCACTCTCTATCTCGCACCCTCTCCATCCTCTCTCTCTCTCTCTCTCTCTCTCTCTCTCTCTCTCTCTTCCCCTCTCTGATCTCTCCACCATCTCCTCTCTGTCTCTCTCGCATCCTCTCCCTCCTCTCTCTCTCTCTGTCTCTCTCTTCCTCTCTCTCTGATCTCTCTTGTGGTCCGTCGCCGAACGCCCTACCCACGCACGCCCTCTCTCTCTCTCTCTCTTTGAAGCTCGGTTGAAGGTCATTTACGACAATGAGGTATTTCTCTCTCTCTCTCTCTCTCTCTCTCTCAATCTCTCTCAATCTCAATACCGATTTAGGGATTTGGGGATTTAGGGATTTAGGGATTTGAGGATTTAGGGATTTGGGGATTTGTGGATTTAGGGATTTGTGGATTTAGGGATTTGGGGGTTTAGGGTTTAAGGTGGGCCCTACTGAGTTGGGACTAATTTTATGGGAATGCACTACTTATGGTCTACCATTTCTCAAAATTCAGGACATGGATACAGATGTGGGATTCCCATTTATAACATGCTATTCATATTGGTATTTGTGATGTTGAAATATTTGACCTATTCTATTTTATTCTTTTGGACATTCCATTCAATTAACTTCTAATTTATTGAACGAGTCACACTCACACAAACACACCACACACATACACCACATAAATTCTTTCTAGCATGAAAAATTTGTGTGTGTGTGCGTGCCATGACGGGAAGCTGACTGAAATAACTGGGACAAGGCTATGATGATTCTATATTATGACAATAATGCAAGAAAATTTCAGGATTCTGTTAAAAGTAAAATCATATCCTATCAATATTGTATGATTGTTTGGTACTAGTGCAGTCATCTTGCGTCTGACACGATACACCAAGTCTCTAGAAGTGTCTGGGATTGTTTGTTTACACAGGTTTAGAAAAAAAGAGGCAATGACCTATGTAGATAGATCTGGATAGTTTTATATGATACTTTAGAATAATCTAGGAGAGTCATTGTTATATGGTATAAAGGAGATAAATAACTATAGAATAAATGGATGAAGTTAGACCTGCTAAAGAAATCTATTGACTTTAGGCTTGTTCTGTAGTTATCTTTTTCTAAAATAACATGTGGAATGGTATGGGGCATTTCTCATGTTCAACTGGCTCTCTCTCTCTCTCTCTCTCTCTCTCTCTCTCTCTCTCTCTCTCTATTCTCGTCTAAAAGTTTTACTATTTTCGGTGGAACCTATGTAACTTTATATTGAGTTGTCTTTCATATTGATATGGTTGTTGAGCCTATCCATTGATTTTTATTAATTTTTTTTTTGTGCCAAAAAATTCCATCTGATTTGCTTTTTTCCTTGTATGGTTTATTCTATTCTCTTTCCTTTGTTGTGACAATGATTTCCTTTTTGGAGTCACACATTCATCTATGTAACAATCATTATGGCTTTTGGAACCAGGAACCTCGGAATAATTTGAATAGGGAACCATCACTGAGAAGAGTTCTCTCAAATCCCTTATCGTAAGTTGTAATTTTCACTTGCTTTCTTAATTCTTCTCATTCCTTTGCTTTTTGGTTTAATATTCTCACCCCTAGATGCATGTTTTAATATTTTTGACGAGAAGATTTCTCTATGATGACACCTTGAAAAAATAATTTCTATATATGATGGGAATGCTCTAAATGTAGGTGTTCCTCACGGAAAATGCTACCCATTTTACCTGTGTGATTATATCAAAGTTTTGTACCTGGGACTGCAAAATTCTAAGAAATCTTCATCTGTTGTTGGGTTCCCTTCTTTGCAATTCAAATCCTTGAAATCTTCCACCAACAGCGATTTCCATAGCAGGAAAATGGTTTTTCTGCAGAATCAAATAAAATCCTAGAGAGAATCTCCAAGCTTTTCATGTACAGGTCTGTAGCTGAAAATTAGATATTCCAATTCATGGGTTTTTTTTTTTTTTCTTTTCGGGCAAGTGGAAATTGTACATGTGGCATACATCAATCATACATGAACTCAAATTAAACAGCTTAAATTATGAAACCTACTGTAACTAACTCCAAATAACAAAAAATAAGATTGATTGAACAATATTAGTGGATGCTTCTTTGCTGAAACAGGACTGTTGGAATTTTGTTTATTTTTTTTCATTTTTTTTTGGTTTTCATTTCAACCATTGCTAGATGTGCACCAATATGATGTTTTAAACAATTAAATACAATTTTTAGTTCACAATACATCTAAACTTGGAGCCATAATTTGGCTAGTTTAGTTTGAATTAATTGTATGCCATGTGTACAAGTTCTCAATGCATGTGTATCATCCACAAAATAGGGACAAAGTATCGATTTGGTGTAATTTTTTGTAATAGTTGTAATCACAATTTGAAGACTACCTTAAACAATTACAATTTTGTTAATTTCTACTCTATTGAACTAATTATTTCAATTCAATTTGATTGTGCATCCAAACACTTCTCCATCTAGTCCCATATAGTCGGTGAACATATTCCAATTGTATATGGACTATTGGCTGTTACACTTTTGACCATTCATTTTGAAGTTGGAAATCACATGGCATGCATTGCCCATTGTGTAAAGAAGAAATGAAAGATGCTGCTTGAAAATCACACGTTGGTGGCAGATTATCTCTAATATGTTCCCTTTTTATTTTTTTGTTTTGTTTTTTTTTTAAATTTTAATTTTAATTTTAATTTTTATGGGATATGATTGTAGGATGTGCATTTCCAATATATTGTCAGCACATTGTCAGTTTCAAGAGGGGCCTTAAAAATTCACTTCCTCTGGTTTTAGTATTTTCTCTGCCTTCAGTATTAACAACATGTGAAATCTTAGTATGCTAGTGTAGATAATAGCTTTATTCTAGTTGGGAAATGCTGATTGCAAGCTTGGAATCATTAGCAATTCATAGTACTGTCTTTTTTGGTTTTACAGGTGAAGCTTAGGGAGATGAAGCCAGGTGTCTTGTCACAGGAACTAAAAGAAGCTCTTGGTATGCCAAATGGTGCCCCTCCTCCCTAGCTTATCAACATGCAGGTGGGATGAGCAAATAATCGGTAGATGTTCTATTTGACGACTTTCTACCTTCCAATTTTAATTGGACTAACATATTTTATATGCTTCCTTTAGCCATTTGATTTGTTCACTAGTTTACATTTACTTCTTATTGTGTGTCTGCTTATGACATTATTGCATGTTTCGTGGAATGATTTATATATTTCTAAAATGGATCAAAGAACCTGTTTTTGGTCATTTTTTTTTCCCTATTCTTTTCTATATGGGCTTACCTTAGACTGTACATGTTTTTTTTTCTTACATATATGAGCACATCTCACTTTACATATGCATGCAGCTCATTCGATGAGTGGTGGGTTTTAATTGTATAAATAGGTGTAGTTCTGTTAAAGCATTCTTTTTCGGATGTCAGAACTTCAGGATTCTGATCGTAGTTGGAGGTGTTAGATGACACAGGTGTATTATGCTTGCATCATCTGAAATTTCTAGTGGTTTTTACTTAATTTTCCCTGCAATCAGTTGTTTGCATTGCTGTAATACTAATATCACATGGGCAAAATAGTCAATCGTCCTAGTTGGGTGAGCATATGAAAATGGAAGATGCTCTGTAAGATGTCATGAGCATTTTCATGCTAGTCTCTTGCTATTTTTTGGTTACCATGTCTAAGAAAATCAGGTTGAGGTTCAAGAGAATCAGTTGGCAAAAGCAAAACCCATGCAAAATACCCAAATGCATGCATGCACAGATGCGTGTTATGTTAGCATGACGTAGTGTTGATTATATTGTTGATAGATCATAACAGTGGATTTTAGCTAGGGGATTCCTACCACACTTCATGGAGTCCAATAAATGTGCATAAAAACATCTTTATTGCATGTGGAACTCTTGTATATGACCATACGTGCAAAGGCCATGTTCCAAAAAGTAATGTAATCAGACTGTTCCTAGCATCTGATAAGTGGCCTAAAATGGGATGTTTAACTTAAAAAAATACATTTTGTTCCAATAGTTGTACAAAATTATTCATCCTAAACCTAATAACATCAACCATCAATATTTCGATATTTCGATTTAGAAGTTTCCTGGTAATAAGATTTATAGCAGTTTGTAATGTGAAGAAAAATAGGGCAGCCTTATCTTATTTTACTCAAACAGCATCATGTTAATCCTTTTAATCCTTTTCACATAAGCTTATGCGACTGAATCCCATTTATCTTGTTTTACTCATAGAGACCTGTGTGCACATCAAGCAAAGAACTCTAGAGGCCTTGAGAGAACCCAAGGTGATGTCATGTAAGAATCAGTTCATGTTGTTTGTCATGTTGGTATCAACACATTAGCAATCATTTTTGTACTTTTAGGTTTTTCTAAATCATGGTTGAAGCACCTAGGTTGTGCCTAGTGTTGTGAAACTTGGTTTGCCATCGTCTGTTGGTTGGCTTTAATAATCCTATTTCGCCAACCTATGAAGGCCCTATCATTGTTGATTTCAACATCAAAAGCATTCCAATTCAGTCTTTCTTCATTTGAATCTCTTACCTGTAGAAAATGAGAGATGTGCCTTGATTACGTTTGCATTTCTTGGGCTTTTTTAGGAGTGAAGGTGGTGGAGATCGAGCTATGCAAGAAGCTGAACGAGTAGGATTTCCTATACATGATTAAACAAGCTTATTTAAATTTGAAACAAATCTGACATGCCATGTACACCACAAAAACAAAAAATAAAAAAAAATAAAAATCAAGGCAGCACACTCACACATGAGCCACACATGTACATTTGAGTATGGATTGTTGAACTATTTCTTTTTTTTTTTCTTTTTGAAAGATGAAAATGGATTCTTAATGGATAAGCTCACTTGTGTATTGCCATTGCATTGTATGTTTAACAAAAGAAAAGGATTTCCTTGGTTTAGTGAGATCTAGTTAGTTTGTAATTTTGTGCCAATGTTTGTACTTGTCTTCTTCATTTTTCCTCTCTTGACATTCCCTTATCATGCTTTTTATCAAATTTGTAGGACTCTCCCAAGAACAGAGATTTCCTGGGTGCATTCTAGGACAAGGCAACATGTAAAAGATTTCTGCATTCGAGGTCAAGTGCCCGAGTCAGAAGCAAATTCCTCCCTTTAACCAAGATAGACGATTATTTATGCATCCACTAATTAGGTAGGGTTGTGCATATCTTTTTCTACATATTTCATTCTTAAAAGTGTGTTCATATTGTGTTGGTGGCCATCAAGCCTAATCTTTGGCTGACCTTTGGGTATTTTGGTTGAAAACAAAGCAATGAAGACCTGATAGTAGAATAACCAGTTGTTGAAGAGGACAAATGGTGGGGCATTTCTTGTATTCTTGGAGATGATATATATATATATATATATATATATATATATATATATATATATATATATATATATATATATATATATATATATATATATATAACCTAAACCTAAAACCTTACTCATAACCTAAAACTATTCTCAAATCCTTAAACCTTAACCTATAACCTAACCTTACTTTTTTTTAACTTCAGTCACTACTTCAAATGGAGGGACTGCACAAAGATTTGGTTAGGGAGATTACTGATGGTGAACTAGCAGCTGCAACAAATATGAGAGTTACAAAGGTGAAAAGAAACATAAGGCGGTCGGTAAGATAAGATGCATGATTTTTCTTTTCAATTGTTAGTCATATATTGATAGTACTTGTTTTAATTTTTTTGGATGGATGATGAATGTATTTGGGAATGTAAATGAAAATAAAAAACTTATAATATATATATATATATATATATATATATATATATATATATATATATATATATATATATATATATATATATCTGTTATCAATGGAGGATACCTTGTTTAGGGGGACATGAAATTCTTATAGCTTATGGTATGGTGCCCCATATTGGTTGTATGTTACTAGTATGTAGTAGATAATACTAGGTTCAATAGTAGATAATACTAGAGAATCCCTAAACCTAAACCTACACCTAATCCTAATCTACTCCTTAACCCGAATCCAAACCTAAACCTATACTTATAACCTAAAACTATTCTCAAATCCCAAAACCTATAACCTAAACCTAAACCTATAACCTAAACTCGATCTCGAACCCGAACCTGATTTCCTAAACCTAAACCTTAACGTATTCTCAAATCCTTAAACCTAAACCTACACCTAATCCTAATCACAACTCCCTAACCTAAACCTAAACGAAAACTTAAAAACCAAAAACTAAACCCAAACCCGAATCCGAACCCGAATTCCTATACCTTAACCTAAACATATAACCTATAACCTATAACCTAAGCTTATACTTAAACCTAAAACTTAAAGCTAAACTTAAACCTATAACTTAAACCTAAACTCAAATCCCTAAACCTTAACCTAAACTTACAACCTAAACCAATCCTTAAACCTTAACCTAAACCTAAAACCTAAACCTAAACTTATAACCTTAACTTAAATCCGTAAACCTTAACCTATAACCTAACCTAAACCTATTTATAACCTAAAACTATTCTCAAATCCCAAAACCTATAACCCAAAGTCGAATCCAACCCGAACCCGAACCCGAACCTGAATTCTTAAACCTTGACCTAAACATATAACCTATAACCTATAACTTAAGCCTATACCTAAACTTAAAACCTTACTTATAACCTAAAACTATTCTCAAATCCTTAAACTTAAACCTTAACCTATAACCTATAACCTAAACTTATAACGTATAACTTAACCTTAACCAATAACCTAAAACCTAAACCTAAACCTAAAACCTAAATGTATACTCAAATCCCTAAACTTAAACCTATAATGTACACTTATAACCTAAACCTAAACCTATAACCTACACTTATAACCTAAACGTAAACCTATAACCTAAACCTAAGCCTAAATCCTAAACCTATGACCTAAAACCTAAATATATGTATTCTCAAATCCCTAAACCTAAACCTACACCTAATCCTAATCTCAACTCCCTAACCTAAACCGAAACCTATAACCTACACTTATAACCTAAACTTAAAACCTACACTTATAACCTAAACGTAAACCTAAGCCTAAAACCTAAACCTATGACCTAAAGCCTAAATGTATTCTCAAATCCCTAAACCTAAACCTACACCTAATCCTAATCTAAACCTAAACCTAAACTTGAAAACCCAAACCTAAACCTAATCCCAAACTTGAACCCGATTTTCTAAACCTAAACCTTAACCTATTCTCAATTCCCTAAACCTAAACCTTAACCTAAACCTATAACCTTAACCTAAACCAAAACCTATGACCTAAAACCTAAATGTATTCTCAAATCTCTAAACCTAAAACTACACTTAATCCTAATCTCAACTCCCTAACCTAAACCTAAACCTAAACTTAAAAACCCAAACCTAAACCCGATCTCGAACCCGAACCCGATTTCCTAAACCTAAACCTAAACCTTAACCCATTCTCAATTCCCTAAACCTATAGCTTATAACCTAAACCTAAACCTAAACCTTAACCTAAACCTATAACCTTTACCTAAACCAAAACATATGACCTAAAACCTAAATGTATTCTCAAATCTCTAAACCTAAACCTACACCTAATCCTAATCTCAACTCCCTAACCTAAACTTAAAACTAACATTAAAAACCCAAACCAAAACCCGATCCCGATTTCCTAAACCTAAACCTTAACCTATTCTCAATTCCCTAAACCGATAACTTATAACCTAAACCTAAACCTAAACCTTAACCTAGACCAATAACCTTAGCCTAAACCATAACCTATGACCTAAAACCTAAATGTATTCTCAAATCTCTAAACCTAAACCTACACCTAATCCTAATCCCAACTCCCAAACCTAAACTTACACCTAATCCTAATCTCAACTCCCTAACCTAAACCTAAACCTAAACTTGAAAACTCAAACCTAAACCCGATCCCGAACCCGAACCCGATTTCCTAAACCTAAACCTTAACCCATTTTCAATTCCCTAAACCTTTAGCTTATAACCTAAACCCAAACCTTAACCTAAACATAAACCTTAACCTAAACCTATAACCTTAACCTAAACCAAAAATTATGACCTAAAACCTAAATGTATTCTCAAATCTCTAAACCTAAACCTACACCTAATCCTAATCTCAACTCTCTAACCTAAACCTAAACCTAAACTTAAAAACCCAAACCTAAACCCGATCCTGAACCCGAACCTGATTTCCTAAACCTAAACATTAACATATTCTCAATTCCCTAAACCTATAGTTTATAACCTAAACCTATAACCTTAACCTAAACCAAAACCTATTACCTAAAACCTAAATTTATTCTCAAATCACTAAACCTAAACCTACACCTAATCCTAATCTTAACTCCCTAACCTAAACTTAAACCTACACCTAATCCTAATCTCAACTCCCTAACCTAAACCTAAACCTACACCTAATCCTAATCTCAACTCCCTAACCTAAACCTAAACCTAAACTTGAAAACCCAAACCTAAACCCGATCCCGAACCCGAACCCGATTTCCTAAACCTAAACCTTAACATATTCTCAATTCCCTAAATCTATAGCTTTTAACCTAAACCTAAACCAAAACCTTAACCTAAACCTATAACCTTAACCTAAACCAAAACCTATGACCTAAAACCTAAATGTATTCTCAAATCTTTAAACCTAAACCTACACCTAATCCTAATCCCAACTCCCTAACCTTAACCTAAACCTAAACTTGAAAACCCAAACCTAAACCCGATCCCGAACCTGAACTCGATTTCCTAAACCTAAATCTTAACCCATTCTTAATTTCCTAAACCTATAGCTTATAACCAAAACCTAAACTTAAACCTTAACCTAAACCTAAACCTTAACCTAAACCTATAACCTTTACCTAAACCAAAACCTATGACTTAAAACCTAAATGTATTCTCAAATCTCTAAACCTAAACCTATACCTAATCCTAATCTCAACTCCCTAACCTAAACCCAAACCTAAACTTGAAAACCCAAACTTAAACCCGATCCTGAACCCGAACCCGATTTCCTAAACCTAAATCTAAACCTATTCTCAATTTCCTAAACCTATAGCTTATAACCTAAACCTAAACCTTAACCTTAACCTAAACGTATAACCTTAACCTAAACCAAAACCTATGACCTAACACCTAAATGTATTCTCAAATCTCTAAACCTAAACCTACACCTAATGCTAATCTCAACTCCCTAACCTAAACCTAAACCGAAACTTGAAAATCCAAACCTAAACCCGATCCCGAACCCGATTTCCTAAACCTAAACCTTAAGCTATTCTCAATTCCCTAAACCTATAGCTTATAACTTAAACTTAAACCTAAACCTATAACCTTAACCTAAACTAAAACCTATGACATAAAAGCTAAATGTATTCTCAAATCTCTAAACCTAAACCTACACCAAATCCTAATCTCAACTCCCTAACCTAAACCTAAACTTGAAAACCCAAACCTAAACCCGATCCCGAGCCCGAACCAGATTTCGTAAACCTAAACCTTAACCAATTCTCAATTCCCTAAACTTGTAGCTTATAACCTAAACCTAAACGTTAACATAAACCTATAACCTTAACCTAAACCTATAACCTTGACCTAAACCAAAACCTATGACCTAAAACCTAAATGTATTCTTAAATCTCTAAACCTAAACCTACACCTAATCCTAATCTCAACTCCCTAACCTAAACCTAAACTTAAACTTGAAAACCTAAACCTTAACCCGATCGCGAACCTGAACCCGATTTCGTAAACCTAAACCTTAACCCATTCTCAATTCCCTAAACCTATAGCTTAGAACCTAAACCTAAACCTAAACCTTAACCTAAACCTAAACCTTAACCTAAACATATAACCTTAACCTAAACCAAAACCTATGACCTAAAACGTAAATGTATTCTCAAATCTCTAAACCTAAACCTACACCTAATCATAATCTCAACTCCCTAATCTAAACCTAAACCTAAACTTGAAAACCCAAACCTAAACCCGATCCCGAACCCGAACCCGATTTCCTAAACCTAAACCTTAACCTATTCTCAATTCCCTAAACCTATAGCTTATAACCTAAACCTAAACCTAAACCTTAACCTAAACCTATAACCTTAACCTAAACTAAAACCTATGACCTAAAACCTAAATGTATTCTCAAATCTCTAAACCTAAACCTACACCTAATCCTAATCTCAACTCCCTAACCTAAACCTAAACCTAAACTTGAAAACCCAAACCTTAACCCGATCCCGAACCTGAACCCGATTTTGTAAACCTAAACCTTAACCTATTCTCAAATCCCTAAACCTAAACCTACACCTAATCCTAATCTAAACTCCCTAACCTAAACCTAAACCTAAACTTGAAAACCCAAACCTAAACCCGATCCTGAACCTGAACCCGGATTCCTAAACCTAAACCTTAACATATTCTCAAATCCCTAAACCTAAACCTACACCTAATCCTAATCTCAACTCCCTAACCTAAACCTAAACCTAACTTGAAAACCCAAACCTAAACCCGATCCCGAACCTGAACCCGATTTCCTAAACCTAAACCTTAACCTATAACCTAACTTAAACCTAAACCTATAACCCACACTTATAACCTAAACCTAAACCTATAACCTAAACCTAAGCCTAAGCCTAAAACCTACCTATGACCTAAAACCTAAATGTATTCTCAAATCCCTAAACCTAAACCTACACCTAATCCTAATCTCGACTCCCTAACCTAAACCTAAACCTAAACCCGATCCCGAACCCGAACCCGATTTCCTAAACCTAAACCTTAACCTATTCTCAATTCCCTAAACTTATAGCTTATAACCTTAACCTTAACCTAAACCAAAACTAAAACCTATGACCTAAAACCTAAATGTATTATCATATCTCTAAACCTAAACCTACACCTAATCCTAATCTCAACTCCCTAACCTAAACCTAAACCTAAACTTGAAAACCTAATCCTAATCTCAACTCCCTAACCTAAACCAAAGCCTATAACCTAAACCTTAACCTTAACCTAAACCTAAACCAAAACCTATAACCTAAACCTTAACTTATAACCTAAACCTTAACCTATAACCTAAACTTATAACCTATTACCTAACCTTAACTTAAACCTAAAACCTAAACCTAAACCTATAACCTAAAACCTCAACCTAAACCTAAACCTAAACCTAAAACCTAAATGTATTCTTAAATCCCTAAACTTAGACCTACACCTAATCTTAATCTCAACTCCCTAACCTAAACCTAAACTTGAAAACCCAAACCTAAACTTGATCCCGAGCTTGAACCCGATTGCTGTAATAATGTAGCCCAATCACATGGCAATAAACAAGAATGTATCCCTTTTAACACATGCCCCTTTTTACAAAGCTTTAATTTTTGTTGTTGTTTCTATTAATTGAAACACTTTTTTGCATTATTTGCTCGTATTAGTTTTATTTTAATGACCAGTTTTGTTTTAAAAAAGTGCCCGCTTTCTTGGAAGAAGTTTCTGTAATTCTTCATGATTTTAAGTTAATAATGTTTTGTTGGTTGAATATTTATTTTATTAGGTGAAAGACAAAAAAAAAATTGTTGTTGATTTTTTTCCTTTGTTTTTTTTTTACTTATGATGTTAATCTTTTATGTATTATGCGTGGATGAATGTAATGTGGACAAGATTATTTGTGTTTGGATGGATGTATAGTTTATGTTTGGATGGATTTACGTAGTTTGGGTTTAGATGGATGTGAATGTGAATATTGTATAACAGGTGTATATCAGGACGAATACGATGAAATATTGTATAATAGGTGAATGTGAATGTGAATGTGAATATTGTATAACAGGTGTATATCAGGAAGAATACGATGAAATATTGTATAACAGGTGTGAATGTGAATATTGTATAACAGGTGTATATCAGGTGTGAATGTGAATGTAAATATTGTATAACAGGTGTATATTAGGTGTGAATGTGAATGTGAATATTGTATAACAGGTGAATGTGAATATTGTATAACAGGTGTATATCAGGAAGAATACAATGAAATATTGTATAACATGTGTATATTAGGAAGAATATGATGAAATATTGTATAACAGGTATATATTAGGAAGAATACGATGAAATATTGTATAATAGGTGTATGAATGTGAATGTGAATATTGTATTACAGGTGTATATCAGGTGTGAATGTGAATGTGAATATTGTATAACAGGTGTGAATGTGAATGCGAATATTATATAATAGGTGTATATCAGGTGTATAACAGGTCAAATTTACCCTTAAGGGTAAGAAGAGACGGTCCATGACCGTCCTTTAATAAGACGGTCCGTGGCCGTCCTTTGAAGGCTCATAAGAGACGGTCTATGACAGTCCTTTTTAAGGACGGTCCGTGGCCATCCTTTGAAGGCTTATAAGGGACAGTCGATGACAGTCCTTTTTAAGGACAGTCCATGGTCGTCCTTTGAAGGCTCATATGGGATAGTCCATGACAGTTCTTTTTAAGGACGGTCCATGACCGTCCTTTGAAGGCTCATAAGAGACGGTCCATGACAGTCCTTTTCAAGGACTGTCCATGGCCATCTTTCGAAGGCTCATAAGAGACGGTCCATGACAGTCCTTTTTAAGGACGGTCCATGACCGTCCTTTTTTCCATCAATAAGAATGACGGTTCAAAACCGTCCTTTAAGTAATACGACACGTCAAAATTTGATGGCCCATGCGACGGTCCATGACCGTCCTTTTTGGTCATTTGAGATGGTTTTGGACCGTCCTTTTTTCGCTGTTTTGGCGTAGTGATAATTCTATTGGACCACATTGTTATTTTACTTTGTAGTTTGTGAATTTTAATTGGCCAGCTTTTGTTTCATATAGACATTGAATTGGAGCAGCTAGTCTTCCCAGCTTTGTTAATATAGTAGTTAATAAATCCATTTAGTTCATTTTGAAAGTTTGGAGAAAGAAATGCTTGACCGATTTAATCTGTATGTGTGTGCATGGATTGTTTTTTTTTTTTTTTTTTGAACATTTAGTTAGCTTCTGTCTCTAGTTAGATTTTTTTTTTTTTCTATTCCCATAAAACTAGTTGTGTAGCCCGTTTACATCGCTACATTCAAGTGATGTGCAGTTTTCTTAGGACTTCTTTAGTTGATAGGTAGAATGGCTTTTTTTCATATTTCTTCTTTGGGTCCATTTCACATGACCTACGTTGCATTGCTTATGTAGCATGGATACCACGGGCCCCATATGTGGAGATGATCTGAACTATGATATTTTTAGTGACCAAGTACATCATGCTCATTTTACTTCCATGTACCTCTCCTGTCTTTGTAGGTTACTTTCTGACAAATCTTTCATCCAAACATTGCAACTAACGGCGAGATCTACGTCAATACGCTGAAGAAGGATTGGAATCCAAGCCTTGGGACTGTGACATGTTCTGCTTGTAAGTCTGTAACATGTTGTTTTACATGTCTGAATTTTCTTGTGACTTGTAAAATTTTCATTCTTTCATTGAAAAGGCACATGCCTAATATCAATTGTCTTGCCTTCCAAACAAACAAACACCGTTCATTCAAATTTAGCAACAGATGTTCTTGCTACAAAGGCGCTTCAAAAACATTAATCCATGGTTGAATATTGTTACGTAGATCCCATTTGTTATTACTCGAGAGGTCATATGCAATTCACAAAGATTATTCTACTCTTCTATCAGGCGGAGGCTCTTGATTTGGAGAAAATTGTGCTTCAAACAGTAGCAGAAGTTGCAAAGGACTGGAGAATAGATGATATAAGCGGGCTCTTGGGTCATCGTAATTTTAAAGCCACCATGCTTGACAGAAAAGTCTCACTTTCACTTTCACAAAGATTATTCTTTGGTTGTTTGGTTTTGAGCTTGTAATTGTGGTGTAGATATCTCATTTATGCCTTTATCAATAAAATAGTTACCTTAAAAGAAAAATCTTCAAAATTATATGCTGATCTATGATTCCATATCAACCCACCATGCACATTGATGAGATTTGGTTTTGGTAGTGATACCAAAGATGGATATGTTTTTATATGATGTGGGTAATTGAATTGTTACAAGGGCAGGTAGCTTGTTCACTTTGCAGTGAGACCATACAGCGTGAACTTTTGGCTCTACATAAAGGTTTACCCTGCCCCCAAAGGATTGTTACATGCGAATATTGTGAGTTCCCGCTGCCTGCTGTTGATCTCTGTATGCATCAGGTAGTAAATGTTGACAATTCTTTGCTTAAGCATAATTCTTCTATGCTTAAGCATAATTCTTCTATGGGATAATTTGCTGTTATTTTCTCAAGTAATTCTCTATTGCTTTGTAATTTCAGGACGTGCGTGGGAATTGGACTGATTATTGTGATCTTTGTAACAAATATATTCAGCGGCTTGAGAGGAATGAACATGACCTACAGCTGCATAGTAGCATGGATACTATTGCAGAGTTTCCAGGTATGTCCATTTTGCAATCTTCCCAAGTTACAAATTTTAAAAGAGGTTTGCTGGAGATGTTCACGACCAGTATATCTCCAACATCTCCACCACACATGTGCTGGATTTCTATTTAAATTGGAACAATTGATCTGATGGTCCACCATTTAAACAAGTCAGCAGAAATTGATGGTGATTTGGCAATCATAGCCATTTGACCATTGTAATTTTTACCCACTGAAAGAGTCCATTCATATGCCACTAGTACAATGATTAAGATAATTTCTTTAATGTGATTTTTGAGTTAGGTGGGCCACCAGATTAATGGTTTAAATTGAACATAAGCATGACCATGTGTAAGAATGAGACGCTAGAGGTGAGCAAGCCTCCATTTTCAAAAAGGCTTGCTGGCCTCTCTAGCAAATCTAATTTCAAAATGGATTCTTGTTTCTTCTTTAAGATCTTTTATCCTCATTCAAAATTTCTAATGAATTTATCTCAAAGTGTGCTTTACCATTGACTCAACATTGGATTGGATTATTTGTAATGGGTTTCAGGAATACATGGTTTGACCTGGTATGGGATATGAATATTGGACAAATCATTACCATTTGACCCCCTCTTTGAGATCGAAATGCTCCATAGACAGGCATTCATAGTATCATGTGTCTATTGTCTTTCAGAGCTATTGTCATGCATTTATGGTAGCATTAGAAAATAATGGTAAATTACATCACAAACTATACAAATTATCACATTGCCATTGCTAGAAAGAAAACTGCAGACCTACAGCTCCCACCCATCCTTCATGGTGGGCTGGTGTTTCCACTTGCATTCATAGTTAGAACTATGGGCTATAAGGAATGGCCTGGTGGTGATCTATTGGATAGGCTGTCAAGGGACCAGGCTTCATATTGCCAAATCCCAGTAAAAAATCCTCAAAGCTAGCCCAAGCTTGGTCCATGTTCATAAAAATATCCAAAGCATTGTCCATGACCAACTTACATGATAGTTAATGTGCCCATGACCAGCACGGCCCGCCCATTACGACTTTCACATACCAAGCGTGTGTAAAAATAAAATGGGGACATTGCTTAAACTAAAATAGGAATTTCAAGTTATTTTGGTCCTAAGTTTGATGAAAAAAATTGCAATTCCAGTTCCATTCTATCATGCATCGAATAGTCCATATAAATCTCATATCACCCATAGGCATTAGTATAGACATGACCCAGTAAAAAGTCCTCAAAACTAGCCCATAGGGATTGATCTATATTTAGTGCTTTGTATTTTAAATTTCTGTGTCTTTGTTTATATGCAATGTATTTTTTTTTTCCTTTTAATTGTAAAAGAGCCTTTACATGTTTTTATTAAATGTAAGTCTTTGCATCTCGGGGATCACATCAGATGGTTATACAACCACCACCTTCAGTTATATACCCTGCCTCCTACAAAACATATGTAGAAGTGTAACCACCCATGTATGAAGTTCTGATGTGTTTGTTTGACATGAAATGGAAACAATGTTTGATGATTAGGGTTTTTGTTATGTGGGTTTCATGTTATTGCAGACAAATTTCTGTGAATCAGAGAATAGGATTGTGACTTGGCAGTAGTGAACTGCACAATATACTTGTTTTGGTTAAGCTTGTTTTGATTTTTGCAGGGTGTACTTGAAGTGCATAGAAGAATTTTTTATTTTTATTTTTTTTCATTCATCAATTGCTTGAAGGTGGTGTAAAATATTCGTTTC
The DNA here is from genome assembly GCA_037074715.1 of Magnolia kwangsiensis. Taxonomy (NCBI): domain Eukaryota; kingdom Viridiplantae; phylum Streptophyta; class Magnoliopsida; order Magnoliales; family Magnoliaceae; genus Magnolia; species Magnolia kwangsiensis. The sequence continues at coordinate 5,984,597 of CM073578.1, read as the reverse complement.
TTTGGTGAATGATTTTATGCAGGTCTGCCTTTCAGGAACAACCCACTCCCAGTTTTTTGTATCTTTGATTTTAACTTGTCAATGTCAGTCAATTTAATACAAATCATGCAGTCCCTGTATTTCTATATGGAGCAGCAGATGAGCAAGCAAGGACCCTTGATTCAACCAGTAGAATTGCTAGACAGATGAGTATGTATGCACTCTCCTTGTCGCTGGTGGAGTATCATCCAAATGCTCCTTTTGGTTATGGCGTGTGTTTTTTTAACTTAGCAATTGATGGATTCACGAATGCAACTCAGGATTCCAAAACTGCAAGGTTTGTCAATTCATGAGTTGAATGTTTCTCCTCTTGTTGGTGAACTTGTGCTTTCTGAAAATATTATCTTTCTGAAACAGAACGTTATTTACTTCGATCTTGCATCCAACTTCAAAATTTCTTTCTCCTTTTCTTGTTACTATCAGAATTTTCTATTCATACTTATCAAAGGAAAATAAAAAATATTTTTTCAGAGATGATGAAGCTCTTTAATGTTGCATACCATTCCTAAATGGCACATGACGCATGCCAGATCCTAAAACCTCCTATAATTGGCACTCGAGAGCCACCATTTCATAATACCACATCATGTTGGAAATGCATGCAATCTTGACTTGGAATAGACATTACTTGGTGTGACCTTGAGTCACTCTATGATCATTCCACCAATCCAAACAACTATGTAATTCAATCACCACCCTATATGGCCTTATGGAAGCAATAAGCACACGACATCTCTTTGTAAAAGAATTTAGAAACAAACCTGAAAACTAGCCCTGAAGCTTGAATCTAAGCAATTGAATATATATATAATTGCAAATGAAAATCTCTGCTTTCCCTAACAACTCACTACCTCTAACTTAATAGATTCCTCAATCTGTGGTATCTCATCAGCCACCTTTTATGATGCCATCCATAAAAACTTTTGAGGTTTTTATGCTTCCAATGGTAGGTTATTTCTATTCCCAGTCACGACGGTTAGTTATGGATGATAGGTTATGCTTTAAACTTCATTGATGTAGTGAAAAATAAGAGTTTCCTTGGTATTTCATTGTAGGTTTTAATCAATATCCACCATTCACATTACACATTTCAGCTCGATTGAACTGTAGAAATTTGTACATAGGGACATGCTCATCATTTGAGCACAACAGATTTTTTTTTTTTGGGTATTTGAGATCTGATAAATGAATTGGGTAAATTAAAGATGGTAGTTTGGAATCCTCATCATACTGCTTGGTTAATTTCGAAGCGACCTTCAGTTTTAACTTTTAAGAAAGAGCTAGAAATGGTTGGGGCTGTCAATGAGCCAGGCTGGAGGCACATGAAATCAAAATTTTGAATAGGTCTGGTCTCTTGACATCCCTAGAAATATTGTAAAATGCAATTATGTTGACCATGTATTAGTATTCAACGATATTTACCAGAAAAACATTAGGCACTATTTCTATTTTCAGAAAGTGTGACTTTGTCATTTTTTTTTTCATAATACACAACTCGTTTTTTTTCATTACTTGGCTGGCTCATGTCAACAAAACTCAGCTGTCATTCAGTTTTCTACTTGAATATCTAGGGCAGAGGCACAACATGTTGCACGACTTGAGGTAGGCTTATTTTCACTCCAAGCTTCTTTTCTGTCATTTCTTCATTTTTCTGTAACCAGTTATCAGAAGGGATTTTCTACATGCATTGGTGTTTCTTTTTTTTTTTGAGTTTGGAACTGTGTTCTTGCTTCACTTGTGTAGAAAGAAGAGGCTCTCATTTTAGCTCATAAAAAAATAAATCCAGATAGAAGAGACTTGCCCCAATTGCTTTTGTACTTAAGCTGGTTTTGCAATATTGAGTGCAGGATATTAGCAACACCAATCTATATATTCTTTTTGAAATATTGACTTGCAGAATAAAAGAATGCGAATGATGTATGACATAATTTATAAGCCCTTGGAAGAGGTTGGGCTCGAGGAAACATGTGCTGTAAGATTATTTGAATTTTTTCTGCCATGGCAATTGTGAGGTTGCAGATGGAACCGATGCTTCATGAGGAAGTCCTGCGGCAAACACTCCACAAGTAATTCTTTTGTTCTTGAAGCATTTTTTGTAGTTTTATATTTCATGACTTTTTCTTCTCTTTTGTTTTGTAGGTTAGCTGGAATCAAGCCCATGACTTCATTCTCGTAGTCTCTCTCTTTACCACATGGACATTGGGTATGGTTTGAGACTTGGAGCTGAGACTCTGTATTCTATTGAGTCACTCAATTTTTCTAGAAACCAAGCACAGAATGATGTAGTAAACTCACTTTGTGCTCACGTGGTTTGATTCTAGCTTAATTATTGACTTGGTTAGGAACCAACTCAATCTTGAGTCAATCATGGATGCCTTTTTTAAAATCTACCTGTAGCACCCATGCTTGTACAAGGCATACCATCTACATGCCACCATATGTCCCAGCATGACAAGCAGGTGCAAGATCCAAGCCATCCATCAGGTGGGTTCAGATAGTATGAAATAACAGGTTTTATGGAGCTTGAATTTACCATATTCAACATGAAAATCTGCATCATACTAAATACTTATGCATTAGCTTGGTTTTCCACTAGTATTGGCAAGATAATGTGTTGAATGAGTTGACAGAATTGCATGTTTCTCATCAGTGCTTACAGTGTGACGAATGATGTGAATGGTCATCATGTCATGTTGTATTGCTTCAAAAACTGTAAGGAACATACTAAGGTAATTTATGATGAAATTTATCCAAATTATAACTATTTCTTTGGTAGAATTTTTTGATATATGCCAATAGTATTTCTTTACCTTGAGTAATAGGTGTTCCTTATTTGTATTACTTGATATCTGTTAGTCTTGTTACCCAACAGGGGCTTGTCACACAAGTTCTGTATATCGATAAATATTTTTAATTGAAAACATTTGAAGCTATCTACCTTGTAGTTTGAAGACTTTCTTAAATGATCTAAATAGGCGTCTATTGAATTTTGGGCCGGATTACTCTTGTCTACTTCACTGTCTTTTCATCTCTGTTCTCATTTTAGTTTTTATGAAATCAGATTATTGGGTAATTAAAATTCTTATCATTCAGTCATAGGGTTTTGATAATTATGCAGATAGAGATTTGACAGTTAGACCGATAGAGATTTGATTGCAGGATAATAGTTATAGGAAAGGATTAGTAAAGAATTAGTAGGAATTTCTATTTTCGGCACTTTTAGCGGCATTTTTTTTTAGATTTTACTGGCATTTTTAATCTATTATCGGCACTTGTTACAGGTTTTACGGGCATTTGTAGCACCTTTTGTGGCGTTTCTAACAAATTTTACTGTGTTTCTTATAACTTTGAGTGGTGATGAGGTATATGAAATGTCTTCTACCATGTTATTTTTGGTTTTTCCTGTTTGGCTATATTAGGCTGTGGCTGCATGGAAAGTCGTATTGCTATAAACATTTGTAGCATGGAAAATGGACATTCTTGTGCATTTGTAGTCTAAAAACATTAAATAGACTGTTAATTGTTTTATTGGTATTGTGTTGATTATTGTCTCGATGAATGTTAAATGGGTGATTTAGGTACGTACATGTTTAATCATTGATTGATTATGATATTATAAAACAATCATTTGAATCATTTTTTGAATGACTATTAGGTGTTAAGATTCAAAAGAAATATAAACAAATTTGACAAAAATTTTTAAAATTCGCAGATATCTTAGCGACGGACCAAATCCGTCGCTAATATCTGAACAACGCTGGATGACGGATTTGAGGTCCATCGCTCTCCTCATATTAGCGATGGACCTTATCCGTCGCTAATATTTTAAATGATGAATAATACCGGTGGTATTTTCCTAATTTCAGCGACAGATTTTAATTTTTTGTGACGGATATTATTCGTTGGTAATATACGACGGACTTTATCTGTCGCAGATTCAACGACGAATTTTATCCATCGGAAAACAAAAATGACCCATTAAACAGCGACGGACCGAACGACGGACGAAATCCATCATTTTTTTTGGTTTTACGACAGATTTGGTCCGTCGCAAATCCACGATTTTGGCGTAGTGGTTGGGCTGGTGCTACTAAAAAATAGGCCAAAGTTGATGGATATTGGGTGCTTTTGGCTACGGCTAAAAGTAGTCTGTATTACGGACGAATAAAATCCGTAGCTGAAACCAATTTCTCCATAGCTAAATCTCTTTTTCAAACAGTGGACGTCCAATCGCTACTGTTTTCCTGTGGTGTGGTTCACGAGATTTATTTTGATCTCATTTTTTGATATCATTCTTAAAATAATGTTTAGAAATTGATTTACGGCTTGGATATAATACAAACATCATGGTGGGGCCCATAGATCCCTACCAGATCCAATGCTCATGGAATTTTTTTTTAGTGCAAATTTATGTGAGTTTTGTATTTTCTGTAAAATTTTGGTGACTCATTTATATAAAAAATGATAATGATATAGGGTTATCCACAACAACCAAATAATAAGTCTAGTTGTAGATGGGTAATATTTACATTTTCTTATATAAAAATATCTTAACCATTCAGTAAATGGGCCCTTATGTACGGTTGTTAATATGGTGTGTGTTATAAATGATGGTAAACACACAATTATCGGATTTGAAAGTATCCTCTCATTTTAGACGAGAGATTTCCAAATGCACGGCACTTCTCTTTTGAAATTTAGATGAGATTTCCAAACAGCGCAAGCTTCCTCGCCCGAGCTCTGATTCCTTAAAGAATTTCCTCTTCTTGCTGAGAGATTTCCAAACGCAGTGCAAATTCATCTCGAATAGGTGAGCTTCTCTCGAAATCCCTTATTTTCCTTACCATTTGTTCCTCTTCTTGCTGTTTTTATTCTAGAATCCCTTCCATCTGTCATTGCTTTTTCTATTTTCTTGTGATATTGCAAGTACACAAATGTTTGGCAGAAAGGCCGATTCTTGATCTTTTGAGTGTTTGGTTTGTTGATGGCCCTGCTAATGTGGCACGATTTCCTGGAGAGAATGCGGCATCTCGCAGGAGTCCATCCTCTAGCAGAATATCTCCAAGACGAGTAATTAGGGAAGCCTTCGAACCTTCCTACCTTGGTAACATTCGGCCTTAGCTTAGTTATCTTTTTCCTTGTGTTGCTTTGTTTGATAAAATTCCAGTGAGCAACAAACATGTCAGGTGTTTGATGAAATTCCTGAAACAAATGTGTAATTATATTTTTAACGCGTGGAATTCAAAATAACCACCAAAATTAGTTCCATTTGTTGCTATTTTGAGTAGATTTGATTGTTGCTGAATCAAACTAATACTCGGGAATCTTGTTAAAGATTTAGTTAGTAATTTAGGATGTCTCTTTAGGATTTGTAAATAGGGACTGTTTGAGGAGGTAGAGGCATTACATTTTCTGAGGATTATTCAAGTATTTTTAAAAAGGGAACAAATTTCAATATTCTTGCAATTCGGGTATGGAAATCTCACTGATTTGATAGCTAGACTGCATCAAATAGTATGTCTATTAAACTATTATTAACTTGCCAACCATCGAACGATCTCCCTTTCTTTTACTTAAATACCCATTTAATGTTTATCACTTAGACTTTTACCATATAAGATTGGAGATTTGTTAAGGGTCAAACACATGTTGAAAAATGCCCAGCAACATAGAAGCACACGTGCCAATATGGCTCACATGCAAGGTCCGAGCTTTTTATCTGATGGGCTTAGCAAATGTGTTGAGATTTTTATTGGAATATGTGATGATAATTGAGAGTGAACATGTAGGTCTTCCATATTACAACAATTCCAGTTCTCCCAAATAAACTGTCATGAATAGTATAAAATAAAGAATAATACAAATCAAAGAATAGATAAATCTAGGACATCGTAAAAGCTAACTAATTAACAAGCAATAGGAACAATGGATCCTTGAGCCCATATATTCTAAGGCTTAGATGGTTGATAACTGTATGTGATAGTCTTTACCTTTTTTAAGTGAAATGACTTTTCATAACCCTAAAAGTGTGGTACATGATTCCTAACCATGGGAAGTGCTCGGGCCTATAGCCACGTAGGTAAAAAAAGGTTGTCAGTTGTCACCTCAGCCTATGCCTCCTAGTTGTTGTACTTGTATCCTTATAGTGGTGCATTTGCAACTGTCTGCAACAACATCGTCCTCTATAGTATTAAATAGCTATTTGTTTGGCAAGAAATGAAACATTACTCTTTTTGGACAGTTTGTGGTCTATATCGTGGTCTCCTAGGGTCAATGCTTTATGAGAATTGCATTTTCTTGATAAAATTCTTACCATCCCTGACATGAAGAAGTTAGAATCCCCATAAGAGATGTCTTTTGCTATGTAGTAGAACGGAGCCTATCATTTGTATTATGTTGCTAATTCACATGTTGGATTTGAAGCTTCTTTCTTTATTTTATTTTTTTTTTAAGATTGGATGATGCCAGTTGCACTTTTATATATATAGATGATTTGGTCTGGTGCTACCATCTCCTTTCTTCGCTAATAAAAAAAGGATTTGGTCTCAACTCTTAATGGTGATCTTCTGCCTCTTGGAGAGAACTCGACAATGAGTCTTGAGATGTTTACTTATAGTGTGAGAGAGGATGGAAGGTCCGTATCATTTCTTAAGATTTGATGTGCAAGTAGTTTAGAGATGATCCTTGTAGGTGTTGGAAAACATTTGAAAATAAATATGGAGGCAAACTGGAAAACTAGAGAAATCATGGAAATAATATTGGTGGAATCTCTCAAACTTAGTGTTTTAAAAACACCGATCCGACAAGGTGGTTAGACCAGTTTGGACCAAGACTAGCCACCATCTCCATTTTTTCCTTCTCCTTATTCTGTTTTGTTGTTTGTTGGTTTTACTGGTGCGCCTCTGTTCATGATAGCCTTAACATGGGATCAGGTTACAAATAGAGATTTGGCAGAGAAGGCTACTTCAGAGGCAAGTAGACTGATGAAGAGATCTAATGCCGAGAAGTCTACAGCTAGGGAAGATGATGGAATTGAAAGGTTTGTTGAGTTGAATGATGATGCAGATTTCGGATCGAGGCAAAGCCCTTCTTCCTTTGTGAGTGAGATAGTCTTAAGTTATTTATTTTCTTTCTTATTTTTGCATGATTTTCCTTTTCAATTGTTAGTCAAATCCCTAAATCTATAACCTAAACCTAATTTAATAACTAGAATCTTCCAACCCATAACCTAAACCTAAACCTTAGGCAGGCCATTGGCAATATCTTTATTTTTTCTACAAACCACTACTATTTTTGTCCATGTGTTCCTCACTTGATTAGTGGATCAGTATGGATTCGATGTCTCACTCGGATGCTAGTGGGCTGAGGAATGAAAGAATGCTAAATCAATTCAGTGGGCTAAGGAATAAATAACATGTGGTCTCTTCTACAACACAACCTAAACCACCCACCATCAACACATTAGATCCAATTTTGTGACAAAGAGTTGTTATACATGTTGTCTTCTCATATATCTTTTTTATGATGTTTTTCTTCTTCTTCATGTGTAATTTACTATTTATAGTAATTCGCGGATTCTAGGAGTTTTAGTTGTAGTTTGAGTCTGATTTCTTTCCTATTGCTTGGTTCCCTTATTTAAAGGGGTGTGAACTCATTTTTATTCATTCATTAATTAATTTCGAATTTTATTAGAATTTATTCTATTCTCTTGCTTTCTTTCCTCATGGATTCGAGAAGTCTCTGTGAGGAGTCCAGAGAAGCTCCGGGGATTCGGAGTAGTTATCCTTGAGGAAGACGGTGATCGACCTCATCACGTTCATCCCTGCGTTAGGCTTTCAGCCAAAATGAGTTAGGGAGGAGTCTGTTAACCACCTGCTTCACATGTGCACCAATCGATGTTTTAGACAAGTAAATACAATTTTTAGTTCACAATACATCTAAACTTGGAGCCATAATTTGGCCAGTTCAGTTTTAATTAATTGTATACCATGCGTACAAGTTCTCAATGCATGTGTATCATCCACAAAACAGAGACAAAGTATCGATTTGGTGTAATTTTTGTTGCGTTTTCATGCACCGGATAACTGAATTGGGAACATACAGTTAAGAGATGATTCAGCCAATTCACCCTGACTCGAGCCAGTTGTAAGCTCATGCATAGAATTTAACTAAGCTGAAGTGGCACAAGGTAATTCTCTTGCTCATGCATAGAATGTAATGATTGCATTATGAGCTCATGGAGTGCTGAAGAGTTAACTGCTACTTCTTTCCTTTTCCAGAAACTTTGGGCTGTCCAGAACCTTGATAAAAAGTGGTTGCTACTTCAAAAGCAGAAGAATGCTCTTTAGTTGTACCACAATAAGCGCTTTCAGGAAGAAGCTTGAAGGATTGACGATGAGACGAGGCTTGCATTGAATCAGTAGCTTTTCAACTCTATTCTTGAGTCTCTTAAAGTTGCTGAATCTGAAAGAGAGGTTGATGATGTTGATGCAAATTTTAATTTGCATTTCCCTCTAGGTGAAGTGGAAGTGGAGGAAGGGCAGTTTAAGAGGCCAAAACGAAAATCTCTGTATAGTATTTGCATTAAGGCTGGTCTATGGGAGGTAGCAAACAAATTCGGGTTTAGTTTAGAACAATTTGGGTTGGTCTTAAACCTGGAAAAGATGGTATGTATATTCTTATCATAACCTTGCATTGGCTTTGAACATAAAGTGTAACCATGCCCCACTTTACTTGATTCTAGCGGGTGGATGAATTGGAAGATGCTAAGGAAACTCCTGATGAAATAGCTACGAACTTTACATGCGCGATGTTTGAGACTCCTCAAGATGTGCTCAAAGGTGCTAGGCACATCATATGTATTCTACTTTATTGTTGCCCTGAATTTTAAGTTTCATGATCTGTGTGGAATTTATAGCATATTGTGCTAGCATTTTTTTTTTTTTACATGCTCCAGGCGGCAGTAGAGATCAGCAGCGACTCATCTGTTAGGAAACATGTTCGCAGTATGTTCATGGAGAAAGATGTAGTCTCAACTAGTCCTACATCTGCTGGGAAAACTGCAATAGATTATCTTCATCAGTTTGCAACTGTCAAGTGGTTGGATGAGAAGCCATTCTATCGATTCAAAGATGCATAGTGGCTTCTTATCCAAAAAGCGGAAGAAGAGAAACTCCTGCAAGTTACCATAAAATTGCCAGAAAATGTTCAAACTAAGTTAATAAGTGATTCAAATGATTATTACATCAGTGATGGAGTTAGTAGGTATGCTCAGCTTTGGAATGAGTAGCAGAAGTTGATTTTGAAGGATGCTTTCTTTAGTTTTCTTCTTCCTTCAATGGAAAAGGAAGCCTGATCCCTCTTGACAACAAGAGCCAAGAACTTCACAAGAGCCACAAAAGTTGTGGATCAATCTGATATTTGTGTTTTCCCTTCACCCAGGTTCGTGTGACCTAATCAAGATGTTGGATGGCAAATAAACATTACAGAAGTTTATGTAGAATTAGGACAACGGGTAAATATGACAATTTTCTAATTTTCAGACTTTTTAGTTTGTGTTTACCAAATAAGTTTTTGTAAAAAAGTGCTTATTTTCAGATATCAGAACTTTTAGAAAAATTACCAAACGAATATTTTAGTACTTTTAAGTATTAAAATTTAGTACTTTTAACTTTCAGCACCTAAATTAATTTTCAGACCTTATTTTTCAGTTTACCAAACGACACCTTAGTTCCTTTTTGTTGATTCAGTTATTTTTCATTCATAAGTGGACTGTTTACTGTTAATATTCTAATAATTTTTTGGAAGACAATGCTTTTCTCGTCATATTTCTCTTGTTATGTTATTGACATTGACCTTTTTTGCAATGTTAATTCTTTGATCTTTTTTATTGGAATTAAAATTTATTAAAACAACCAAGAGAAGATTGGATCATATCTGTCAAGACAATGGATGGGAAGGTCCCACACATTAATAAGACCAAGAGGTTGCTTATCAAGGGAGTCGACAAAATCATTTGCCCCTTGAGGGACGTTTCAATCATTTCAAGTTGCGATTAATACCTGATAAGATTTAGGCTTCAAGTCTGCTCCATTTTAGGCGAACATGTTTGATGATTTGATCATGTAGTTTAGCTTCAGTTGTAATTTACATCTGATAAGGTTTAGGCTTCAAGTCTGCTCCCATTTAGACTGACGTTTTCATCCTTTTGTTCATCTCAGTTTTTATTGGTGCTTCAATATTGTAGGTTCAAGTACGGGATGGTGAAACTGATTGGGGTAGGGGTGTGCTTTTTTTATATGATGCTTGCGGATTAGACTTGTCAGCATGTCATATGTATTGCTTTGTGAGAGCCATCCATCAGATAGATCCACCAAGCCTATTTCTTGGCCTCACTAAACTGTTTGACATTCATGTATGGAGAAGATGAACAGTTAAAAAATGTTGAGCAACAGTTCACCTATCCCATATATTTAGTTCAGCTGAGAGATTTTGCATTCTCAACAGTTACTGTGTAATTTTCATATATTTAGTGTTGATTCCAAAAATTTTGTTTTGCTTGTGAATTTAATGATGATGCAGTCATCTGAATTTTGAATTTTTCTTTTATTGGAACTAATGAATATGATGACCAAATTACAGTGAATATCACAGGTCTGAACAAAGCAGAACTGTTGTTGTTGCATTTGTACTCAATGATCTTGGTAATTCTTATGGAATGTTTGAATCCATCTAAAATGAAAGTTTCTATATAAGGTCTTTTTCAATGCTATTACAGTGCTTGAAAAGTTGTTGTTCTTGGTTTTGTTAATGTGTTGACTGAAATACTTGGAATGACTGAAGTCGTTAGCAAATGGGGCTGCGTTCAATCTGGAATCCAGAACTAATTGATCATATGCCATTGTCAACCTTTTGAATTCTCTGTCCTCTTAAAAAGACTGGGTACATTCCTTTTAATTTTTCATTTTAAAAATAGATGGCTGCTCAATGTGCTCAACCATCCCAAAGTTTAGGTAATGTCTGTTATTTTTTTTTTCTTTTTTTTTGGTGAGCCAGACTGTTGATTTGATGGTTCCATTATGGAACAAGACCTCCATTTTTAGAAGTTCCTAATAAGCCCTTTTATCAATAAGCCCTTTTGCATGATTCAAATTGTTTTTTTATGATTTTAAGGGCAAGCTTAAGTTGTTGATTTCTTTCTGTAGGAAGATTTTTTTTATAATATTGCATGACACACTGGTTGAAAGGGAACAAGTGACTGAATTACAACCAGTTCCAAATGCTCATATAGGACTCAAGAAAATGGTTGGTAATAAAATTTCTATTTTCTTGATATTCTTTTGTTTTCATGTGTAGATGAAGGAATGGGTATTGTATGTTGGAACAAAAGGTTGGTGATAACAGGTATCTCTAGAGCTGTTCCATGCATTTCCATTTCATCTTCTTTTCCTTCTGTCATTTTAACTCTTTCACATTAGTTTTCTTTAGGTCAGACTTTTGGTTGGGGCATAGTAAGTACCTGATGTATAGTTTGGGGCAGAATTACTGTTTCATGTGGTGGGTTACAAATCCAAGAGAATTACAGCCACACACAAGAAAACTCTTTTGTGCTTTTTTTTTTCCTCCATTCATTATTACTTCTGCTTTTTTTTTTTTCTTTCTTTTTTTTTTTTTATGCTTTTATATGACAGGAGATATCTGTATTTGGTAGATAATATGCTATGCCAATTTGTTGATCCCATGTTCTGCATCCATATGGATTAAATCAATTGTTTGACATTGAAATAGACAAGGTATATACTCTTGTATGGATGCTTTTGCCATGCTTTCTAGACCATACTGTCTACACTGGAATCTTGCACAAAAGGAAGGGAAAAAAAACTTTTTTCTTGATTGCAAGACCTGTCTCTTACTTTAGTGGTGTTATATGATGCTTAATTGGGAGAAACAATATGGATTTGTTTGACCTGGAAGTAGCAGTGGTTGGTCCACATTATGTATTTTAGAGGAGTCTTGGGCCCAATATACATATGATTTTATCATTTCTGAAGTGTTTTTATTATTTCATAATACTAATGATTTAGCGCAGATGTGAAATATTTCAGATTGTTGGTGGATCTGAACATACTATACATGCAAAACTCACATTCTCACAAGAATCATATGGTATGACCGAGATTCTAACCTATGAATTTGAAAGAAAATGTATGAGCTGCAAGCTTCCATAACACATCTTGTTTATTTTTCTATTTAGTGTAAACATTGGCTTGATTTGTTGATTTTTTTTAAATTTTTTTTTAAATGTTTCTTTTGTTGGAAATGGATTCTAACAGGAAACCAATTCCGAGTATTTACATAGGCCCAAATGCAAGAATTTGCATCTACCAATGGTTTTCATTTCCATAGTGGATATTTTCAAGACGCCCAAACCACTCTTTATGAATTAAAGTGGTTAGGATTTTGCTGTCTATTGGTGAATCTTTATGGTTTTTAGATGATGCCATGGTTGATTCTGGCCTGGGCATATTCTTCTAGAATGAAAATTGACATCTTTGATCAATGGCTGTTTCGTCTTTGCAGGCACTAGCATCTCAATCTAGGTGACTCAACTTGTTGCAGGAACTGTTCGCTGATACTTGTTGGGTAGCCCATGTTGATTTTAGGAGTCGTGGAGGCCATTGTTATAATGTACTCTTATTTGTACAATTTCTGCTAAGGAAGAGAACAGGTCTGTAATTTATATTTCATTACATTTGGTTAGTGCCCTTTTATTGTTCTTCAGTGCACACTCAGTGTCTACCATTTCTTTCTTCCCATGCAACATCATCATTTGCAACAGTATGACTGCCAGAAGCAGAGGCTCTCCTAAAATGGAAAGCCAGCCTCTTTCCATTACAAGCTCTTTACTCATGGTCACTTCCTGCTACTAATGCTACCACCAACACAATCTCTCCATACAAATGGATTGGGATCTCATGCAACAGCCTTGGAAGTGTGAGAGGGATAAGCCTACAGAGTGCAGGTTTGCAAGGTAAGCTTGACAACTTGAGCTTCCTGTCATTTATAAACCTCGTTCATCTCAATCTCAATGGCAATACTCTCACTAGAACCATCCCAGCCCATTATTGGCACTCTTCACAAACTCATATCCCTTAGTCTGTCTGCAAATAAAATAAGTGGATTAATACCTATGGAAATAGGGAATCTTGTGAATTTGAATGAGCTAGACTTGTCCATTAACCATCTAGATGGTTGCATCCCTTCCACTTTAGGGAACTTGACAAAGCTTTCCATCTCGTTCCTGTACCAAAATCGAATCTATGGCTCCATTCCTCCAAAATCAAAGCTTTCCATCATTTGTGCAATGGGGGAAAGAGGCTTTGAGAATCCTATACATTGAATAATGTTGGTACTCTATAATTGAACATGTGTAGTATGCATTTTGAACTAATTTTGAGCGTGTAGTGTGCATTTTGAACTAATTTTGAGCATGTAGTGTGCATTTTGAACTAATTCTGAACTAATTTGGCACTCATTTTTTTTATATATATAAATATTGAATGAATTTTGTACTCTATATTTGAACGTATTTATAGTCTTAGGCTCCATTTGGTCATCACAATAGTATTTATGAAAACATTTTTTTAAAAAACCAAATGGAGCCTAAGCCCTTTTTTAACTCCGCTAATGCAACTCCTTACATTGTCGGTCCCAAGCCCGGGTAAAGGAGGAGGGAGAAGGGCTTTAGAATGAGATCGTTAAATATGGAGGAGATCTTGAAAATGCAGTGAGTATCTCTGGTTTTATGGTTTTACTTGTACATTCCTGTATTGATTACTCAAGCATGACGGTTATATGCATTCTTTCAGGTGGATGTTGCATGTGGGAGGATTGGAGCTGCATATTTCATATTCAAGCATCTGGTACGTCTCTTGTCAAGAATGCACATGTGTAGTTATCATTGTGGTTATAGTTATTCATTATGTGATAGGTTTTCAGGTGAGATGAACGAGTTTCAAAAGAAAATAGTCTGCGGTTTTGAGAAGCGATTCCCAATGCCATTTTATGTGTAAATGCATATTTTAGATTCAAGTATCTGGTACGTCTCTTGAATCAAGAATGCACATGATTGGAGGAGCCTGGCCATTTGGACAGGCCGTGTTTATGTATTTGCTCGAAATTAATGGAGCAGACCCGGATGTGCATTGCAGCTATCCGGAAGAGTGGGGATCCCTGGAAGGTGGGAATCGTTGTTATGACCATGATGAAGCTGTCCATTTCCTATGGACGATATTGGAGGGGCCTGACCATTTAGACAGGCCATGTTTATGTATTTACTCAAAATTAATGGAGCAGACCCAGATGTGTGTTGGAGCTATCCGGAAGAGCGGGGGTCCCTAGAAGGTGGGAACCGCTGTATGACCATGATGAAGCTGTCCATTTTATATGGACGGCATTGGAAGGGCCTGGCCATTTGGACAGGCTGTGTTTATATTTGTATTTGCAGGGACCACACCCTTAACCTAAACCCGAACCGATTCTCAAATCCAAAAACCTATAACTTAAACCAAAACCAAAACCTATAACCTAAACCCGAACCATTCTCAAATCCCAAAACCTATAACCTAAACCTAACATTAACCTATAATCTAAACCAAAACCTATAACCTAAACCAAAACCTATAACCTAAACCCGAACCCATTCTCAAATCCCAAAACCTATAACCTAAACCAATACCAAAACCTATGACCTAAACCCGAACCCATTCTCAAATCCCAAAACTTATAACCTATCCCTAAACCTTAACCTATAACCTAACCTAAACCTATACTTATAACTTAAAACTATTCCCAAATCCCAAAACCTATAACCTAAACCTAACCTAAACCTAAACCTAAACCTATAACCTATAACCTTAACCAAAACCTATAACCTAAACCAAAACCAAAACCTATAACCTAAACCCAAACCCATTCTCAAATCCTAAAACCTATAACCTAAACCAAAACCAAAACCTATAACCTAAACCCGAACCCATTCTCAAATCTCAAAACTTATAACGTAAACCTAAACCTAAACCTTATCCTAAACCTATAACCTATAACCTAAACCAAAACCTATAACCTAAAACAAAACCAAAACCTATAACCTAAACCTGAACCCATTATCAAATCCCAAAACCTATAACCTAACCTAAACCTATACTTATAACCTAAAACTATTCCCAAATCCCAAAACCTAACCTAAACCTATAACCTATAACCTTAACCAAAACCTATAACCTAACCTAAACCTATACTTATAACCTAAAACTATTCCCAAATCCCAAACCTATAACCTATAGCCTAAACCTAACCTAAACCTAAACCTATAACCTATAATCTTAACCAAAACCAATAACCAAAACCAAAACCAAAACCTATAACCTAAACCCGAACCCATTCCCAAATCCCAAAACCTATAACCTAAAACCAAAACCAAAACCTATAACCTAAACCCAAACCCATTCTCAAATCCCAAAACCTATAACATAAACCTAACCTTAACCTAAACCTAAACCTAAACGTATAACCTATAACCTAAACCAAAACCTATTACCTAAACTAAAACCAAAACCTATAACCTAAACCCGAACCCATTCCCAATTCCCAAAACCTATAACCTAAAACCAAAACCAAAACCTATAACCTAAACCCAAACCCATTCTCAAATCCCAAAACCTATAACATAAACCTAACCTTAACCTAAACCTAAACCTAAACGTATAACCTATAACCTAAACCAAAACCTATTACCTAAACTAAAACCAAAACCTATAACCTAAACCCGAACCCATTCTCAAATCCCAAAACCTATAACCTAAACCAATACCAAAACCTATGA
Organism: Magnolia kwangsiensis; assembly: GCA_037074715.1. NCBI lineage: Eukaryota > Viridiplantae > Streptophyta > Magnoliopsida > Magnoliales > Magnoliaceae > Magnolia > Magnolia kwangsiensis. Next base: position 5,968,675 of record CM073578.1, on the reverse strand, counting down.
CCTAAACTTGAACCCATTCTCAAATCCCAAAACCTATAACCTACCCTAAACCTTAACCTATAACCTAACCTAAACCTATACTTATAACCTAAAACTATTCCCAAATCCCAAAACCTATAACCTAAACCTAAACCTATAACCTATAACCTTAACCAAAACCTATAACCTAAACCAAACCTATAACCTAAACCCGAACCCATTCTCAAATCCTAAAACCTATAACCTAAACCAATACCAAAACCTATGACCTAAACCCGAACTCATTCTCAAATCCCAAAACCTATAACCTATCCATAAACTTTAACCTATAACCTAACCTAAACCTATACTTATAACCTAAAACTTTTCCCAAATCCCAAATCCTATAACCTAAACCTAACCTTAACCTAAACCTAAATCTATAACCTATAACCTTAACCAAAACCTATAACCTAAACCAAAACCTATGACCTAAACCCAAACCCATTCTCAAATCCCAAAACCTATAACCTAAACCAATACCAAAACCTATGACCTAAACCCGAACCCATTCTCAAATCCTAAAACCTATAAGCTATCCTTAAACCTTAACCTATAACCTAACCTAAACCTATACTTATAACCTAAAACTGTTCCCAAATCCCAAAACCTATAACATAAACCTAACCTTAACCTAAACCTAAACCTAAACCTATAACCTATAACCTTAACCAAAACATATAACCTAAACCAAAACCAAACCTATGACCTAAACCTGAACCCATTCTCAAATCCCAAAACCTATAACCTAAACCTAAACCTAAACCTTATCCTAAACCTATAACCTATAACTTAAACCAAAACCAAAACCTATAACCTAAACCCGAACCCATTCTCAAATCCCAAAACCTATAACCTAACCTAAACCTATACTTATAACCTAAAACTATTCTCAAATCCCAAAACCTATAACCTAAACCTAACCTTAACCTAAACCTAAATCTATAACCTATAACCTTAACCAAAACCTATAACCTAAACAAAAAAAACCCGAACGCATTCCCAAATCCTAAAACCTATAACCTAAACCAAAACCAAAACCTATAACCTAAACCCGAACCCATTCTCAAATCCCAAAACTTATAACTTAAACCTAAACCTATAACCTAAACCTAAATCCGATCCCAAACCCGAACCCGATTTCTTAAACCTAAACCTTAACCTATAACCTAAAACCTAAACCTATAGCCTAAACCTAAACCTTAACCTATAACCTAAACTTAGACTCATAACCTTAACCTAAACCTATTCTCAAATCCCAAAACCTATACCTATAACCCAAACTTAAACCCGATCCCGAACCCGAACCCGATTTCCTAAACCTAAACCTTAACCTATAACCTAAACCTAAACCTTAACCTATAACCTAAACCTAGACTTATAACCTTAACCTAAACCTATTCTTAAATTCCAAAACCTATACTTATAACCGAAACCTAATCCTTAACCTTAACCTATAACATATACTTACAACCTTAACCTAAACCTATTCTCAAATCCCAAAACCTATGCCTATAACCCAAACTAAAGCTGATCCTGAACCCAAAATCGATTTCCTAATCCTAAACCTTAACCTATACCTATAGCCTAAGCCTAAACCTTAACCTATAACCTAAACCTAGACTCATAATCTTAACCTAAACCTATTCTCAAATCCCAAAACCTATACCTATAACCCAAACCTAAACCCGATCCCGAACCCGAACCCGATTTCCTAAACCTAAACCTTAACCTATAACCAAAACCTATACCTATAACCTAAACCTAAACCTTAACCTATAACCTAAACCTAGACTTATAACCTTAACCTAAACCTATTCTCAAATCCCATAACCTATACTTATAGCCGAAACTAAAACCTTAACCTTAACCTTAACCTATAACCTATACTTAAAACCTCAACTTAAACCTATTCTCAAATCCCAAAATCGATACCTATAACCCAAACCTAAACCTGATCCCGAACCCGAACCCGATTTCCTAAACCTAAACCTTAACCTATAACTAAACCTATACCTATAGCCTAAACCTAAACCTTAACCTATAACCTAAACCTAGTCTCATAACCTTAATCTAAACCTATTCTCAAATCCCAAAACCTATACTTAGATCTGAAACCTAAACCTTAACCTTTACCTATAACCTATACTTACAACCTTAACCTAAACATATTCTCAAACCCCAAAACCTATTCCTATAACCCAAACCTAAACCCGATCTTGAACCCAAACCTGATTTCCTAAACCTAAACCTTAACCTATAACCTAAACCTATACCTATAGCCTAAACCTAAACCTTAACCTATAACCTAAACCCAGACTCATGACCATAACCTAAACCTATTCTCAAATCTCAATACCTATACCTATAACCCAAATCTAAACCCGATCCCGAACCCGAACCCAATTTTCTAAACCTAAATCTTAACTTATAACCTAAACCTATACCTATAACCTAAACCTTAACCTTAACCTATAACCTAAACCTAGACTTATAAGCTTAACCTATTTTCAATTCCCTAAAGCTATAACCTAAAACCTAAATGCATTCTCAAGTCCCTAACCTAAACCTAAACTTGAAAACCCAAACTTAAACCCGATCCCGAACCCGAACCTGAACTCGATTTCCCAAATCTAAACCTATAACCTTAACCTAAACCAATACCTATGAGCTAAACCTTAACCTAAACTTATATCCTATAACATAAACCTTAACTTATAACCTAAAACCTAAACCTAAACCTAAAACCCAAATGTATTCTCAAATCCCTAAACCTAAACCTACACCTAATCCTAATCTCAACTCCCTAACCTAAACTTAAACCTAAACTTGAAAACCCAAACCTAAACCCGATCCCGAACCCGAACCCGAACCCGATTTCCTAAACCTAAACTTAAACCTTGACTTATTCTCAATTCCGTAACACTTTGAATAATTTTTTATATTTTATTTATGATGTTTAACTTATATGTATTTATGCGTGGATGAATGTCATGTGGATAAGATTGTATGTTTGGATGGATGTAGCTTATGTTTTGATGAATGTACTTTATGTTTGGATGGATTTACATAGTTTGGGTTTAGATGGATGTGAATGTGAAAATGATGAAATATATTATATAACAGGTGTATATCAGGAAGAATATGATGAGAATATGATGAATTATATTGTAACAGGTGTATATCAGGAATTTCCAGTAGGAAAATTTAAAAAAAGAAAAGGCTTTTACCTACGAAATTTTTCATAGGTAAATGAAAAATTTCATAGGTAAAATTCGCAGAACTATTTTTTTACCTACGACAGTTTTCATAGGCAAAAGTCTAAACGGTTGAAATTTAAGTTAAATATTATATTTTTACGTACGAACCATCTCGTAGGTAAAAGTTTGATGCACATTTTTTCATACACGCATTTTTGTAGGAATTATATTGTGATACACGTTTTTTACCTACGAACATTTGCGTAGGTAAAAGTCTGATACACGTTTTTTACCTACGAACACTTTCGTAGGCAAAGGTCGCAACTACATTTTAACTTTATGTTAAAGAGTATATTTTTACCTACGAACCATTGTGTAGGTAAAAGTGTCCTACACGTTTTTTTAGCTACGAAATACTTCGTAGGGAAAAGTCTCTCAAATATGTTTTTACCTACGAAAATAGTGGTAGGTAAAAGCCCTATAGACGCTTTTGGCCTACGAAATCGTTGGTAGGTAAAAGTAAACTTTTCGATTTTTGGTTTTTTGAAAAATTCAAAACACCTTTACCTACGAAAATCTTCATAGGTAAAGATCACTTTTTCCTACGAAATTATATGTCGTCGGTAAAAGCAAACTTTTCGAGTTTAAATTCAAAACAGCCTTTATCTACGAACATTTTCATAGGCAAAGACAGCTTTTACCTACAAAATTAAATTTCGTAGATGAAACTAAACTTTTCGATTACTTTGAATTGAAAACATTGTTTACCTACAAAAAGTTTCGTAGGTGAAATATCTTTTACCTAAAAAATTAAATTTCGTTGGTAAAAGTTATCTTTTCAATTTTTAAGTTATTTTGAAAATTCAAAACACCCTTTACCTACGAATATTTTCATAGGTAAAGATGTCTTTTACCTACGAAATTCTATTTCGTAGGTAAAAATAGGCTTTTTGTTTATTTTGAATTGAAAACACCCTTTGCCTACAAAACGTTTTGTAGGTGAAAATAGCTTTTACCTACGAAATTAAATTTCGTCGGTCAAAGTAAACTTTTTAATTTTTAATTTATTTTAAAATTTTAAAACACCCTTTACCTACGAACTTTTCATAGGTAAAGATATCTTTTACCTACGAAATTATGTTTCGTAGGTAAAAGTACACTTTTCGTGCATTTGGAGAAAGAAAAAGGGAAAACACCCTTTACCTACGAAAATTTTCATAGGTAAAGATGACTTTTACCTACGAAATTTAATTTCGTTAGTAAAAGTTTACTTTTGCCTACGAAAATAGATTTCGTCTGTAAAAGTCATCTTTACCTATGAAAAATAATTTCGTCGGTAAAAACCATATTTCTTGTAGTGTCTTGAATAAACTTGAGTTAACATTTCTTCATTCGCCATCTTTTGTGAGCTTCAGGCTTGTTGCAGCAGGTATATTCATGGCTTTACAGTTTTTTTTTTTCAAAAAAATGTATAGTTCATTCCAAAACTTCCTGTACAACAAGGAACCCCTTTACATAAAAAAGGAGACCCAACAAGAAAAACGACAAAATACTTACAGGAAAACGCCCACGGGAATCACACTAATTTAATAGATCCCAAAACAACTTTATCTAGAAAAATGAAACCATGCACCTATCAAGGAAGCTCTGCAAGATTGTCAAAAAAACCATTAGAGTGAGAGGCACTTCCTAGATGAGCCATAAAATCTGCTGGAGAGTTTCCTTCCCTAAGGACGTGCACAACTCTAGTTGTACCCCTCATTCTCAACTGATTGATCCTAGTTGACCAAGCTCTCCATTTCCAACCTGATTGTGCGTCACCATTGATTAGATCTACCACCAGTCGCGAATCAGACTCATAAAATCTGCTTTACAGTTGGCCATCCAAAATTTCTTAATAAGTTCTTTTACGTACTTCTTCTATGATATATAAATGCCGCCGACTTGTTGTTTCACTTTGATGCCGAAGAAGAAGGACATCAATCCACCGTCAGTCATCTCAAACTCATTAAACATATCCTGCTTGAATTCTTTAAACATCGCCTAGATGTTTCTTGTGAACAACAGATCATCAACATATAAAAAAGTTATAAGCATATCGCCATGAGCATTCTTCTTTATATAGGCGGCATGCTCGTATGGACATTTGATGAAACTGTTCTTTTGAAGATAGTTGTCAATCTATGCATTCCAAGTACGAGGAGCTTGCATTAACCCATACAGGATTTTCTTCAGTTGATACACCTTGTGTTCCTCCCTTTGCATGACAAAGCCTTCAGGCTGGTCAATATAAACTTCTTCTTCGAGTACTCCATTTAAGAATGCAGATTTCATATCCAGTTGGTAGATCATCCAACTATGATGAGATGCAAGGGAGATAATCATCCTCACAGTGTCAAGGCGAGCAACTGGGGCAAAATTTTTTTTATAGTCTACCTCATATTTCTGTTTGTAACTCTTTGCTATGAGCCTTTCCTTATATTGTTCGATCTTACCACGACATTCCGCTTCATTTTATACACCCATTTGAGACCAATGGTCCTCTGGTTTTTAGAGAGTAAGATCAGATTCGATGTGTGATTCTTCTCGATGGCATGAATCTCTTCTTCCATAGCCTTTTTTCAACATTCATCATTCGTGACCTCCTCGAATGTGAAAGGCTCATGGTCCGCATACAGGCAAAGAAAATTCACTTCCTCAGTTTCTGCGTAGATCTCGTTGAGACTTCTCGTTTTGATAGGAGCCAAGGGTGAAGGAGAATTGGATGAAGATGTGCTGGCTAAATTCAGATTTGATGAAGTACTTCCAAGGGAGATGGAACGTGCTCTTAGACTTTTGCGATCTGAAAGGGGTGATGTGGGTGTTTGCCCCTGATTCACATGCTTCTCTTCTTCATATTCTTTGGCCTCAACCTAATTTTCTTTGACTGAATCTTCATAGTTCCACTTCCAGGCTTCTTCCTCACAGAACACCACATCTTTACTTATCACCACCTTATTAGTTAGTGGGTTGTAGAGCTTATATGCCCCTGATTCTTCACTGTAGCCGATAAAGATACACTTCTCGCCATGATCATTAAGTTTTTTCCTTCTTGCTTCTTGAACTTGAGCTTAGGAAACACACCTAAAGATTTTAAGGTGCGTCACGCTCAGCTTGTAACTGCTCCATGCCTCAGGTGGTATCATGAACCTGACACTCTTGGTGAGACACCAATTGAGCAGATATGTAGTACATGCAACTGCCTCTCTCAAGAAGTTCTTTGGTAGGCCTTTGTCCTTCAACATAGTCCTCATCATGTCAAGGATGGTGTAGTTCTTCTGTTACGTAATTCCATTTTGTTGTAGCATGTAAGCTATAGTGTGTTATTGCTTAATGCCGTGTTTCCTGCAATATTCTCCACATGCATTTGAGGTGTACTCTCCACCTCTTTCAGATCTGAGAACTTTGATTTTGAAGCCACTTTTAGTTTCAACACGAGCTTTGAAATTCTTGAAGATAATAAAAGTAAGTACACCCATAAATTTTTGCTAAAATCATCAATGAAGGTAATAAAATACTTATTACCTCCAAGAGAGGGTGTTTCAAATGTTCACAGATGTTTGTGTGAACTAACTACAATGACTCCTTTGCTCTTCGGGATACTCCAACTGGGAAGGAGTTCTTTTGCTGCTTGCCAAGTGTGCACGCCTCACACACATGTTTTAGAGCTTCGATGGTAGGCAAGTCATGCTCTATGCTTGATGAAAAAAGGAGCTTAAGGCCATTAAAGTTCAGATGGCCAAAATGAAGATGCCATTTCTATGATTCATTATTAGCACGTCCATAAAGACACTTCTCAAGCCTTGTGTTTATATGGAGTGGGACTATTCTATTTTTCGCCATTTGGATCCATGCAACATGTCTACCGCATGCGTATTTTAAAGACATAATTGAGTTCTCCATGTGTATCACACATTACTTTTCAAGTAGTTGGCTGATGTTGAGGATGTTACTTTTCATGTTGGGTATGTAATATACATTAGAGATGAATTGCGGCTCACCATTTTTCTGATAAATTTTGATTTTACCTCTACCTTTCACTGGAGTTTTTGATGAGTCTCCGAACGTTACATCATCATGAACTCCTTCTGTGAGTTCCATAAAGAGATTTTTGTCACCGCACATATGATTGCTTGCACTTGTATCAAGATACCACACATTTGACTGATTATAGCCTTTATCTTGTGCAAGGAAGAGTGTGATTATTTTCTCTTCATTATTTGATGCTTTGACATAGTTGGATTGTTCATCTTGATCCATTGACTTGCTCTAACAATCTGATGCATAATGGCCGAACTTGTTACAATTTCGGTACTAAATATTTTTCACATTTCCATGACCTCGTGTGGATCGACCTCTACCATTTCCTCTACCAATGAAATTGGTAAATTTTTGTTGATTTTGTGGATTACTTGGACTATATCCACACCCTCTTCCTTTTGCATGATTATTAGTGCCACAGCCCTCATGATGTGTATGGTCACCTCTTTGCTCATTTAGAGTCAGCTTAGACTCTAGGGAATGTTCAAGTATCATTCCTGCATTCTTTTACATTCGTTGCTTATGCACTTGCAACGATCCCAATAACTCTTCAATGGACAGTTTTTCCAAGTCCTGAGTTTCTTCGATCGCCATAACCACGTGCTCAAACTTGATTGTGAGAAATCGCAGTGCCTTTTCCATGACATGTATGTCTTTAACTTTTTCACCATTTTTTTTAAAAAATTATTATTAATAATAAGTAGACGTGAGAAGTAGTTAGAGATACTTTCACATTCCTTCATTTGCACTGCTTCGAACTCGGCTCTTTGTGTTTGAAGGCGAACTTGCTTCACTCGATCAACATCTTTAAAGATAGTGCTAAGGGTATCCTAAGTTTGCTTGCTTAATGTTGCTTCGGCGATCTTTTCAAAGGTTAATTCATATAACCCTCGATAAAGAAGGAACAAAGCTTTGTTGTCTCTCTTCCTTTGATTTTTAAGAGCAGTCTTTTCCTCGTTGGTGAAGGTAGCTTCTTTCTCCATAGTTGGTTCTACATACCCATCGATGATGATCTCCTATAGATCTTGCAACCCGAACATCGCTTTCATTTAGATGCAGCAATTTTCATAGTTGTCCTTTCACAACTTAGGAACGTGCATCTGAATTGTGTTGTTCATCTTTACATGAACAAGCTTGATGGGTTAGACGAATTGGCTTTACTAAGCCTCAAGATGACCTAGACAAATTTTTTTTTTTAGGAGTAGGAAGGGAGAAAGGGATGGATATGATTTTTTCCTTAAACAACATGAAAATCTGTTCTTAGCTGGAAAAAAAAAACTACTAGAAACTTCTTCTAAAAAAGAACTTGGCTCTGATACCAGTTTGTTGGCTATACAAGCCGGATTTTATTTGCTTCAAGAGGAAGCCTCTAGACAACTTAAAAAACTATTTCTGTAAAGGAAAGAAGAGATAAAAGAAAACAAACAAAATACTCTTTTTTAAATATTGAATTCTATTTCACTACTGCTTCACCCTTGCTTCTTGCATTAACCGAATACATAAGGTGCCTTTTTTTATAGGCATTTGAATCAACTATGAAATGACTACAATACCCCTACTAGGAGCTTCCAACATTTAATGTTCTTAGAAACTTATATATGCTTTTCATCTTCCAAAAAAACTCCATGGAAACTGTTGCTGTGCATTGGAAGATCAATAGTCACAGGCAGTTGTTGGGTTTTAGTTTATAACTCCAATATAAACACTATCTTTTATTTATCCTTAAAGATGGTTTTTGACCATTGGAAATGTCACCACATTGTGTAAGATGATTTTTCTTTGTATTAGAGATGGTTAATAACTTTTGTGAAATTTAGAGACAGTTTGTAACTGTCTTTATACCAAGGGATTTTACAGCCGGTACGTCCACAATCGTCTCAAAATGCATCTTTTTTTGCCCATTTTCACATAGTGCCTGCCCATCCCTCCTCTGCTAGCCTGCTAGATGATGTGCAGATTATCAGCTCTTTCCCAGGTGGAGATGAAGACCTGAGAAGCGTCAATCCTCTCCCTCATCAGCAAAGTGTTAGTCAGTTGAGTCTGATTACCTCACTAATTCCTGATCACTCCTCCGAATCATCCAATAAGGTTGAGGACCTCAATCATCTCTTCTTTCATGACATCGTTTCAACAATGGTATGGTTTCACTTTGCCCGCCTTTTCAGTATGGTTTCACTTTGCCTGCCTTTTCAATATGACTTTGCTACATTTTCAATAAATTGATTAAAGAGTTAAGTAGTGGATCAATGGGGTGAGACGGTCCACTGGATTTCAGCTTCTTAGTGGTCTGACTCCTTAAATTATTCGAGAATTATGGATAATCCAAAATGCAACTAGATTTAAAGGCCAAAAAATGTCAATGATCAGGATCATAGCCGAAGTCCCTCAATGGTTGAAGGAAATTGGTTCTTCCCTGCCTAAAAATGATAAGAAATCCCTATCGAAAACTATATCCTTGCAGTCCCTGGGCCTCCAAGTAGGACATTTGGAAAGGATAAAGAGTGTCACCATTGTTAAGTGGCAAAAACCTGGTAGGGGATTCCTTAAGCTAAATGTGAATGGTTACTCCCAAGGTAACCCATGTATAGGTGGAGGAGGGGGAGTTTGTAGAGATCGCTTAGGCCAAGTGATTTTTTCTTTCCATAATGACTACGGCCACGTCTCAAAGTTGATGGTTGAAGCTCAAGCAATGTTGAAAGGCCTTCAAATCTGTGAAAACTTGAGCCTGAATAATATAATGGTGGAGACTATTATTGGCAGAAGTGGTTTCAAGAACACGATGTGCACCGTAAATAAAACCCTGAGTGTCAACACCGTTATCTTAGCTCTTCAAGAGAAGGCCATAAGAAAGCGTAACAACAATATGGGGACATCTACTAATGCACTTATTACGAGAGGCAGTGATATTGATCGAGGTACAGGATCTTCAAGACCTAGATCCAAATTTAAGGGCAAGGGTAAAGGAAAACTAAAGTGCGAGAATTGTGGGATGACTGGACACATGAAGAAGGATTGTACCAATCCCAAAGTGAAGAAAGAAAATTCAGTCTGTGTTCATGATTGGACATGTGCACATCTGATGAAGAGACAAGTGGTGGTGAAGTTCTGTCTGTGTCCATGATTGGACATGTGCATGACAATCGTGCAAATGAGTGGATCCTAGACAAAGGAGCGCCATATCACATGACTCTTCTTCGGAATCGGTTCGCCAGTTACAAGAAATGCGATGGTGGAAAGGTTTTTATGGCAATGACAATGCCTGTAATGTTGTGGCATTGGTACTGTAAGCATCAAGATGTTTGATAGGATGGAGCTTACCTTGACTAATTGTAAAACCCGTATCCTAATTCGTACTGTTCCTTAGACTTTCGCGGTCATTCCGATCGATTTTCGGCTACTCGCGATCTGTTGCGCGAAATCCTGAAACGGATTCTGTCGGTCTGAGTCAGTTCGACATGAGACTTGTACCAGTGCGACCGCGTTGTCGCCGCGGTTCCGATGCCGTGTCTCACACGCCGAGGCGATACCCAGGCCAGGAGATGTGGGCCCGCGTTCAGTTTGAGAAAACACCGCGCGTTGCGGATTACGAAGGAATCTCTACGAGATGTCCCATCAATCAATCAATCACTCATGTCAAGTATAAGTCAAGTCACTCCATACCCAAGTACAACTAACCCATGTCATGCCCATACCTTTCTCTTACACAAGCAACCCAAAGTCCACTCTCACATCACTTCATCCATCACCAAACCCATCACACATCACTCCATCACCCTTTTTCACCCATCACTCCCCTCTCTCTCTCATTCATTCTCAAAAAAATCTCTCCAAGTAAAAAATTTCACACGTCCAAGCATTCCCAAGCTTTTCCAAAAGCCAAGTGTGGCCCACCCTCTCATCTCTCATCCACACCATCAAAGGTCCATCATCCACCATCCAAGGCGAAGGCAAGGAGCATTGGAGGCCAAGGGAGCAAGAAGGAGGCTTAGAGGTGGGTGATCCACTGTTAAATTTCTTTTTAGGGACCACTTGTTTGTGGGACCCATTTTTTTTGTGTGTAATTTGTATCATGTGGGGCCCATAGTAGCGAGGCCCCACCATCACCGTCTCTTATTCTCTCTTTCTCTCTCCTTATCCTTCTCCTAAAATGAAGTGGGCCCCACCGATTCATGATAAATCTACTCCATCCATCAAATGGCGTGGCCCACTACATATTAGATAAATGATATTTATTATATATATATATATATATGTACATGCAAGGTGGGCCACGATCATGTGGGACCCACCTTGGGAACGTGGACCATGTCCCTGTGGGACCCACCGTGTTGTATCTGTTTAAAGCACGCCGTCCAGCGTCTCTGGACGTTGGACTGGCAGCGTTAACACATTGCACTTAAAAAAAAAAGAAAGGGAAAAAAGTATACTTTTACAGTGGGCCACTGATGCAGGCCCCACCTTGAGGTATTTGCTTGATCCAAGCCGTCCACCACCTTTCTCAGACTATTTTAGGCGTTGAGCCAAAGTTTGGGACCAATCTGATTCTCAGGTGGGCCATACCATCTAAAATCATATGGAGACATGCCTGAAACATACAAAATCATTTGGTGGGGCCTATCTAAAATTTGGACGTGGTTGAAACTTGGTTTGGACCTTTAATTTTGTGAGACACATGCAATGGACGGGGTAGATCTGTTTAATGTGGGTCCCACCTAGGATAAAAAATAATTTTCTTTTTTGATATGACTTTGTGCCATGACGTCCAGAGACGTCCACGTTAAAAAGCGTGGCCGCATTGGCCCACTTGTAGACTCCACCATGATGTATGTTTTACATCTATACCGTTCATTTAATAGGTCCCCTTGAATGGTGCGTTGGCTCCAAAAATCATCCACAAACTGAACTCAGGTGGGCCATACCATCCAAATCATGTGAAGACATGCCTAAATCATATAAAACACTTGGTGGGGCCTACCTGAATTTTTAATGTGGCCGAAACTTAGTGTAAACCCTCAAACAGGTGGGACATACGTAATGGACGGGTTGGATTGCAAATAAACACTTTGGTGGGCCCTACATGGGATCTACTGTGGTATGTGTGGCTTACCACACCGTCAAAACAGTGGGTGGTGACACCCACTGTGATGCAAGTGTTTCACTCACGCCATCCGTCCACGGCAGTGGACGGTGGCCCCCACTCAGATGTATGTGTTATGTCCACGCCGTCCATCACGTGGCCCCCTGGCCACGTGACGTTATGAACGGGTTTGGATGGCAATAAACATTACAGTGGGCCCTAGGCCATGTGATTCAATGAGCAGTTTGGATGCAAATAAATAGTACAGTGGGCCCAGGTTGGGTAAAAAAAAAATATATACATTACGGTGGGCCCTGGGTCTATATGACCTCATCAGCAGGTTTGAATGGAAAATAAACATTTTGGTGGGCCCCTTGCTACATAGCCTTATCAACAGGTGGGATGTAAAATAAACATTTTTGGTGGGCCCCTTGCCACACGGCCCTAACAACAGGTTGGGTGGCAAATAAGCATTTCAGTGGGCCCAGGATTGGATGGAAAATAAATGTTATAGTGGGCCCACATGGGAGTCTACCATGATGCATGAGTTTCATCCAAACCGCCCATTTATTTGTTGTTGTAAAATTATTTCATGACTTGTGCCAAAATGAACCAGATCTATGGTTCAAATGGGCCACCATGGTATGTGTATAGGGCCATGTTGACCCATTTATGGCCATTCATTTAGGCCCACCTTTGTGCACATCTAAGACCATGGGATTAATCCCATTTGGCATGTGTAATGTCCATGGGATTAAGCCCATTTGGCATATCTAAAGCCCATGGGTTTCGGCCCATTTGATATATACAATGCCCATGAGATCTGACCCACTTATTCTATATAAGGCCCACGGGATCTAAGCCCATTTGGTACATATAAATCCCATGGGATCAGGCCCATTTGATGTGCAAGGGGTGCAAATGGAATGACCCATTTGACATATTTAAAACTCATGTGTGTAGTCCCACTTTGATGTATTTCATGGCCCATGAGTCATAGACCATTGCAATGTACATAAGGCTCCTTGGCGAGGCCCATTAACGTAGCCATTTGAAGAATGTAAGGCCCATGCAATTCGGCTCATTTGATATATCCAAGGCCTAGGGATCGAGGCCCAATGGATGTCCTTAGGGTCCATTGCAATGTACGTCTATCATGGTTCGTGAAATGATATTTACGGTAAGCCGTGCCTAGAAAACAATGTTGGTTAAATGTCCGCATTGTAGCTCTCTTTAGGGCCCATTGATAGGTCCATACTCGTTGCTATTCATTGCCTTATAACATGCTTAGTATAACCTCATGACTCATGCCCATACGCATCATATGTATGATTGATATGAGTAATGACTGATCATAACATACGCCATTGGGCAGACCATTTACGGGACTCGTTATGTGACTGAGTGCCCTACATGATTGCACAGTACGCGCTGGACTTTTGCATGATTTGACGTGTGATTCATGCATCTCACATACGTGTGACTTGATCACTACACGCCCTAGCGACATCAGGGCCATGGCTCCACAGGTACATCGTGGATGACCGTATTGGATACCGGAAATACTTATTCTAGCACTGTGGGCACTTAGGATGTCCTTGGGTGAAAGTCCCAGAACCTTTTTGGTACTAGGAGATGCTCCAACGTCTAGACCGAGTGGATACATGAGCGCCCGAGTGCCGAATACCAGTAGGCCGTGTCTCCCACTGTGTCATGGTCGGTTGGAAGGGGGTGTGGCCTTATCCGCCTGAGTGAGGGGGCTATAAGCTAGGCTGAGTTTGACTAGCTCGCAAATGAGTCCGCTATCGACGAGCCGGGTAGGTATTGGCATACTACTGGTCAGGCGGATAGTGAGGTCTTATCCGCTTGCTTGACTGTGCAGCTAGGGAGGTGGCAGTCTCTGCGAAGTGTATTAGACCCCGGTGATATCCAGAGAGGAACTGTACTGATATACGTATTTGAGGAGTACCGACTTGCTTGGACTGCATTTCGCATATGACATTTGGCTATGTAGGCCTTGCATTGCATCGGTGTGGCCGATGACATCCATATCTCGCATCATGCCTTGCATTACATAGCCTTGGTATTTTCATGGACTTACCACATACTTCCGCATTGTCCTGATACTGTACACTTGGCGTTTGCCTTATGCACACACTTACACCACCCTCTAAGCTTTCTATAAGCTTATGCACGATAGATGCGTGTAGGTGATGTTAGGTTGCAGCAGTGTTGAGCTTGGAGCGTGCAGTGGTCTTCTGGAGCTTGATTTTTCTTTATTTATGTATTCCCTTTCAGCATTGTACTCAAATGATTATATTAGTGGATATGTGATGATGATGTTTCCTTTATAATTTGGGTAAACTTGTGGTTATGCTTATTACAAGACAAGTGTACGTTCAAAAATAATAAAAATCCTCCTTGTAGGATCCCAGGATCGGAATCTGGTGTATGTTGTGCTGGGAGCCGAGAATGGGGTACTACGGAGGCTGTCGGCACCGAATTCAGCGATCGAGATTCTTGTGAATCTGATTTCTGGGTTTGGGGCGTGACACTAATGTTAGGCATGTTCTTGATATGATGAAAAGTCTGATTTCTCTCGGTGTACTCGAGGTTATAAGGGGTAAGTTTACTGGTATTGACGGTGTCCAAAGTTACAAAGGATGCACTTGTGATTATGAGAGCATAGAGACACGAAAACCTTTACAGGTTGATCGATCAGGAACACTTCAGCTGGTGGAGTGGCAACAGCTGTTGCAGATTCTACGTCTGCACATATGTGGCATGCACGTCTAAGCCACATGAGCGAGCAGGGCATGAAGGTACTTTCTGATCATTGTTTGATTCTAGCTTTTAAGAATTCTAATTTAGATATATGCGAGCATTGTGTATATGGTAAACAATCTAGAATATCTTTAATTTAAATTTGGAAAACAAGTATGTAAGGGAGTGCTTGATTATGTGCACTCTGACATATGGGGGTTGTTCACTCTCCAAGTGCAAGGTTGTGATGTAGTAATAAACTCGGTAAAACCGAGGTCGAATCCCAAGGGATTGAAACTTGTACGTTATCTGAAACTAAGTAGGAATAGAACTAGCCTAAGATGAAATCTAAATCGAATAAAAATTAATAGATAATGGTGAGAGATTAATCTAAAACTTAAGAGAAATCAGAGATAAGAAACTAGGGATTAAGAGGATCCACTTGTAGAGATCAGGGAGATCTTATGCCAGTTTCAAGAATCATGGAATTTAACTGAACTTACTTTGATCTAGTTTTTAAGAGATGAAAGGTATATAAATTAGGATGGATTCCATCACCAAACCATGCCTAGGAGACAAAGCAAACAACAGAATTAAACTAATTACCAACCAATCAACATGTTATGAAGGTCAGGAAGGGTACCGTCATCCGACCATGCCCATGAGACTATGGTGAACAACAGGGCTTCCTGACATCATAAACATAAAAGGAAAAGAACATGCTCAAAGCCATTGCAGACCTATTGTAATTTCAGTCACAACAGACCATTAAAGACTAAAAATATTCTCATAATAAAATTAAATCAAAATCCATTCAGTCTACACAAAAGGCACAAGCATCAATTCCCTCATCTCACTACAAGCTTCACCTCTTAGCCCTAGCTAAGAGGTTTAACCAATCATAATCATGATTAAGCTAAAGTCTCTTAATATAAAAATCATAAACTAAATTTAAAAATAAAGAAAAGAAAAGAACTCTACGGATACCGGCTGACGTTCCTCTTTCTTTCTTCCTCCAAGCTCTGATCCCTTTCTCCCTCTTCCTCTCTCCCTTTTTATAGACTAAGGGAGATGGCTAGGTCGGTCACCAACCCTACTTACGCAAAGAAATTCACAGGAAACATTAGACTTTGTTCTGCCGCGTAACTTGATTGCGTTGTAACGTTGGTGAGGCCCACAGATGATTTCGTTTGGCAAATCCAGTCCGTCCAATGGATTCCTCTCAGAATTTCGGTCAGAAATTGCTGCTTTTGGATTGCTTTTGATGTGGTCCACCTGATTTCTGCTCTGCCGTCGATCATTCGTTTGAACGGTTGGATTGCGATCCTCGTGATCTTTTGCAATTTTGCCACCTAGGCAGTGATAATAAGCTCCATGGGGATCTGATGGATGGCTAGGATTGGACCGTTGAGACTGGATGGTGGCCCACAAGGATCACCTGCAACCGTCAGTGCGAACGCACATCCCTGCCTAAACAGGGACGCCGTGATGATCGGTGGGCCCCAGATCGACGTCGGGTGGAAAATCCACTCTGTCCATAAGCTTCGTGACGAAATTTAAGTTAGAGAAGGTTGGTTTTGGATTGATTCTGACACGACCCACTTGATTTTTCATTTTTCGTCCATCCTATGTTTGACGGTGGAAATCGCGTGATAGCATGTATGGGGCGAGAAGGTCAACATGAATAGGGGCGTGGCCATCCCCTAGACACAATGAATGGGTTGGATCGTGCATTTGGGCGATGGGTGGGACCCACCGTGAGAAACCGGCGGATGCTGGTGCGTCCGCTGGTACTTCTTTTTTTTTGAATTGAAGAAGATGGAGTCGGTCAGCATGTGCTGACCGAATTTGAGAATTTTAGTGCACGGCTAGTGACTTGTCTACCGTGCACACGTGATGTAAATGAGGTCCTTTGAAGTTGTTCATGAGAAATCCGTTCCATCCATTTCTTCTCTTGTATCTTTTAAACAGTTGGGACCAAAATTGAGGTATATCCAAGTTGCAGGTGGGCCCCACTTAATGAATTAAGGGGCTGATCTACCCGTTGGCCCACTTTTTGAGATATCCAATGGTTTAAATTTTACTTGTACGGTTAATTTATGGCCCTCAGGTCATGTATGAAGTTTCGAGCTAAACGGATAGTGGAAACCATGTGATCTTGCATTCTAGCTGATTTTCGGGTTACTTTAGTTTCAATTTCTTGAATTTCCCAGATTTCTGGTGTGTAATTCTGTCGATCTTGGTCCCATGGAGCCTGCCCCTTGCCTTGGTAGCTTCATAGCGTTAAATCCAGACTTTTAGCATCATTTTTCAGTCCAAGCTCCTAAATTCAACCTGCAGCATAAACACGATTAAATCGGGCCATTAAATGGTATCATGTTCGTAAATCTAGGCAATAACTGGGTCTGATATGCAATATTTGACCCTCAACACAACCCCCGACCAACATCTTGCTAGTTCCAAGAAAGGTATGCGAAAAATAAGTTGAGAATTACAGTATAATTTCTATGCACTCGAGTGAATTTTGCAAAATAACCAGATGCTAGAATTTTAAGATTCACAAATGTTGGGCATTACTTGCTCTTAGACTCAATCACACGGTAAACTTCATGATCGAGTGCAAAGTATTAATCCATCAATTAGAAAAATTCTAAACATTGAGTTCTATAAGTGTATAGTGTAATATCAGCTCATCAACATTAGGATTCAATTCGTTATTCCATGATATCATTGGTAACTAACAGAGCATTCAGGACACTTAAAACCTAAACTAAAACGTGCCTCATAGATCATTCTTCTTCTTCTTCTTCTTCTTCTTTTTTTCAGCCTTTGATTTTTCCAGAAAAAGTAATGCCAAGAATGGGAATCAAATCCTCACCTACAAGGAGCAAACCTATGGTGAAGACTGTACACCCAACTTTTTCTTCATATCATCCATGGGGAATTAAATCCACACTTATAGGGAGAAAACTTATGGTGAAGATTATTCGCCTAAATCTTTCCAAAGATATCTGTTTTTTTCTTCTCTCTCTCTCTTTTTTTTCTTTAATTGATCATGATGGGCAAATTTCAAGTGGGTTCCTTACATGCTTAGTGATTACCAAGTTAACCCTTTAATATCAAACTGAATCCTTAATGTGAAAGCGAGATGTGACATGTGAAATCATGACTCAATCAATGTTTACGACTTCTAATCATGGATTAATAACTCGATCTTAATTATGAAATTTAACAGATACTGAATCCAAGAGTCATAAATTACCAACATCACTTATCTTGAAATTCTAAATCAAGGGTATCCATCAAAATTACTTCGAATTCACAAGAATTCCCAGAAAATTTTAAAAATTTTCACAATTTTTGCTCAAGACCAAGAAAACACTGATTAGGTACCTAATCTCCCACCTCCAACCAAAAATCTACATTGTCCTCAATGTAAAAGATATGAGCATGCAATGTACATGGGACATTGAAAGTAAATGAGAAGTGATGGGAAGATAGTACCTGGATAACGTATCGAGAGAGAGACTTTCCAAGAGATAGCAGTATGAAAGCCGGTCAGCATGAGAGTGGAGACATGAAAGCAAACTATCCTTGTAACGCACTGAAATTCGGGGGTCGAGCACAACTCAGCTCCCGAGTTCCAAAACATCACTTATGCAACATATGTGATGATGATTGTATATTGTCTGGATTAATACATAAAACATGAAATATATTAAACTAGATTAGCAGACATAATTCAGGGATATTGAGAAATAAACAAACGAAAGACTTAAATACATATAAAATTTAAAATAAATCTCCAAATGATGCGTGCTCTGCCTAGGGCAATAGATATATCTGTGTCTCAAAAATACATGTATCACTGTGTAAAAATCATCAAGTACATATCCCAGAAAATCCCTGCTAGTCAGGACAAGGCTCACTCGAAACCGCTTGAGAACTGCATGTATGAGAACGCCTCCTCGTCCTCATCAAAGTCTGGCGCTGCCTCGCTAGCATCACCATCACCTGCATCTAAAGCAGAGTCTGGTTGGTGTTCAAATATCGTCCCAGAATGTGGGAGTGACTGATCAACTCAGTGGTACTATATAGCAAAAGTTAAAATGTTATCAATCCAGTCAAGTAGTAATGATAAGGCAGTACAATCACACAAGTCCTAGATCTCTTGTTAATGCAAGGATGACATGAAGAATGATGCATGCCCTCACCACAATCCCCTCTGTGACATCATCTAACGATCGCGGCATGATTCACTTCCTCAGTGCTCTATCACCAACACCGTTAGCACATGCAATGCGGTGTTATGAATATGATTATTAAATTTTTATTAGTCCTTTTCATACATCAGTATTGGGAAGCTAAGACACCTCCCTTGTATCATTTCCCAACATTGATCCTTTTTAGGGTCATAAAGCCTAGGATATCTCATACGATGGTATGGTTTTAGGTCACTACAAGGGCTGCCAGCGCTGTTGCTTGTAATTGTTGCTCCACTCCCCCATCACCTTATCAATACAGGCCTATTTATATTCTTAAGATTGCATCAGGACTCGTTGTCCCCATGCAGTGTTAGGATAAACTCAAGGTCACTACAGAGGGCTCGTCACCAATCAGTGTAGGCCAACAGCGAGAATATAGTGTCCCATACCACCATAATCTGCTCAGAGTAGGGTGCTCACTGGTCACTATGGGGAGGTTTGTGGCCCCAGTGTAGGCCGACAGCACGACCACGGTGTCCCATACCACCATGCCCGGCTCATGAGTCTTAGGGGATCTTGGTACCATGGTTAACGGGAGTTTCAATGGTAAGCTCAGTGCCTTAGATTCAAATAGTGGCGATCAAACATGGTGAACAAGCATAGGTCAATCGGGTTAGTTGATAAGCTCAACTAGGCCAATCGCACGTTAAGTTGAACGACATGTAATGCATAAGCACTCCGTGTGGCCTAATCACTGCCGAACACCCCAAGCACGACTCAGATTCGCTAAACTTATCTCGTGTGGCGAACGCAACCTCAACCACTATTTACGGAACATTTTCCGATTACCTGGACTATAGTACAGCCCCATTCACATACAAGGAGAATAATTAGCATATGATTCATATTCTGCATCCATGTGAGCAATCATGAAATATAACTTGAATGTAAACAGTATATGGAGGAATTCATGCACACATTTATCATGATTTAACTAAGTACATAATCCATGGAGGAAATCATACACTCATTTAGCATGAATAACCTAAGTTACATGATTCATGGAGGGAATCATACACATAAATACTACAATTGAAATCCATATCTCAACCATCTTAACAATCATACTTTACTAACTACTAACTCACTCAGGCATTTATTCAAACACTTAGGTTACACTATTCAACATACATCACGTATGTCGACACCGTTTCAAATTTGGGTAAGTCCTCTCACCAAGGATTTGCCGCATACATATTAGGCATATCACAATGACAATTTATCATGGCAAGAAAATCAACAAATTCCATACGCATACGTGTATTCTAACATATACATGAAATACGGTATTTACAATATACAGCATATGTATACGGAAAGCAAAACGGATAGCATATTTGGAATGTGTAATTTTATTCACAACATGAATAAATCATTAACTATCATTGAAAGGGTTGAAAACCATAACCTAAGCGCATATAGTCCGCACCTTAAACTAGAAAAGTCGTTTTCAAGATGATCCAGACGATGTGTCTTCGTCAACGGTGAATACACTACCTATGACAAGAAATAGGTTAGCTATAACGCTACTACAGCTAGTCTAAGCTTCAAAACAGGTTAGGGTTAGCTTAACTTACCCAAAAATGAAATCAGAATCACCGGAAGAACAATTCAGAAACGCCGGTTCAATGTATAGATGCACTAGGAAGAATCCTACGGAGTTTCACCTGATTCTCCCATACTTTTTCTCTCTTTTCTATCTCTCAAATCTCTAGGGTTTGGGAAATTCGTATGGATTAAAAAGCTAAGGGTTTAAGGCCCTTTTATAAGCCCAAACATAATGAAAATGGACTTCAAGTCAAGGTATACTTAGGTTATAACCAAATCAAGGTCTTTGGGATCCAACGGAGCACTTCTGGAGGTCCTGTTATCAATCGCGGTTGGACTTAAGCTCACTAACATCGGATCATTAGTCAGTTAAGTTTTCAGTCCGATCGAATTTTCAGATCGTCCGTGGCGGACCAGTTTCAATTCAGCGGTCACCGAATCTCGATCAAGGCCACAAATACTTGGACATGTAAGGGCCAACTTTCCTAATCCGAGGGTGAAATTTGGTTGAACTCTGACGATCAGAATGCTTAAAAATAACGCACAAGTAAACCATGCCAGATTTCATAATAATAGAATTAATTTTCTAAATCTTTTCCTTTTCTCACTCTCTTCACTCCGAACTCAGTAAAATGGTGTCAGGACATCAGTTGGGCTTGATTTATGAAAGGATAGTCAAGTCTAACTAAGCGGTCATAATGGCCAAGATTGTAGATATCGGACTTTCGACGTGCGGTCTAGATCCAATACAAAATTACCAAACATTCCTTAAAACAACTGGGTTTAGTGTTGGATCCTAGATTTCAGGGTATTATAGCGTCATTGATTCTACAAGTTTTAAGTCTTGCAGAATGTATTTAAAGCGAACAGTGCAAATTTCACAGCCAGTCTAACTTAGAGCTAAGTAACTTAGGTTCAATTTCTAAGAGAATTAATCCTAAGTGATTTCTGATCGAGGTGGTACTCGAGTCTTGGTACGGAATTTTTTGGGTTCTTACAATCCTAAAATACCACAGGAAGCAAACTAACCTAATGGCATAAAGTCGTCTATCCTAGAACATCATAAAGCAAACTACTGTAGTCCTATAAAAGCTGGGAAAAATTACTCAATCATGCCGCAAGGTTCCTCTTCTGGCCAATATCTTGATAAGTTTCTCAGTAAGTTCCTGAACAAGATCATCTAAAAGCCCCTTTTGCAATAGGCTTGGATCCCCTGGAGCTTGACTTTCCAGAGAAACTTATGTACCTCATTAAAAATTTGTCGTTGATTCGCCTGAGGTATCCAAAGTATATATGATTCACTTGTGTTAGAAAAAGTTTCAAAGTTAGTATCCCATGGTGAATCAGAGACTACAGATAGATCAAATTGAGAAAAATTTTCAGGAAGTGGTGTAATCTCAACACATTCCGAAGTATTAGATTTTGGTTCAATTTTCAGCTCCTCCTCCCTTAATGGTAAACATTCAGGATTTGTGGAAGAAGGGGCTTCAGAGTACGGGTTCTCTCGGTCAGTGATGTTACCGAGATGTTGTCTTGCAAAGCATTCACTATGTCTCTTATCATGGGATCATTTGAATCTGTAAAGTGCGCCAAGCAATCATCAAAAGAGTTAGGACATTTAGTTGAGAGTGACTTATTTTCCACCTTGGAGCTCGTGATGATCTGCCCAAGGAATCCATCATCCTTGAAAGTGGACGGATGTATGCTCTCTTGCTCCAGCCCTGTACAGACAGATTGAGGGTCAGTATACGAAGTATTGATGTGCGGACTCTGTTCATTGATACTACTCAGAAGAGGCATTGAATCGTTAACATTCAACAGTTTAAATGGTGGCCTCAACTGGGTGGTTTCAAAATCCAAAGTCATATCGAGTAACTCGTCCATCTCCCGAATTATATCATCATTCAATTCAGGAGAGTGGTCCAAACATATCTCACAAGAGATAGAAGGGTCGATTGTAAGGAGCTCATCCACTTTTAGATCAGACATGTCTGGTAAGTTAAGTAGCTCATTAAGACTGTTCTCTTCGTGTACTCCTTGATCATTGACCTGGATTAAACTTGAGATTGATTCTAGCGGCATTTGGGTTGCATGTTCATGATCATCATCCCAATACTCATCATATTCTTGTTCAGTGCAGTGCACATTTGGGATGAGATCACTTTCCTCACATTCTACACCTAGAATAAGTTGAGGTTTGCATAAACTAACCTCTTCTTCATCATTAGAATCTAGTGTCCTGTGAGTGAAGTATGTCATCATCATTATATTTAAAAGACATCCATGTCTCTTCCCCATTCTTTTGAACCGTCATCGAGATCGACTCATCGAGAAAGTGAATCATATGCTCATTAGCACAATTCAACTCTTCATTCCAAATCCTAGAATTCTCCGAAAGTAAGTTAGGATTACATTGTATTTCTGGACTGGTTTGCGGCTGGGGTGAACTAGCCTTGTTCCTCTCATTGAGGTGCGGTTCAATAGCTTTTAATGATTTCATCACTTTCGCAACATGCTGGTTGAATTGTTCTAGATTAAAACATGAATCCTCTTGGATCGTTTCTGGTTGGGTCTCAAAGGTAAAGTATCTAAGAGAATATTCATTATAACATGTTGTTGGTTCATTTTCTCAATTTTGATGTTTCCACTGGTTATAGTCATGCTGATCATACATGGGATAATATGATGGTTGATAATAATCCTCATTCCCATAATTACGATCGTATACGGCCCTATTAACAGATGGAACATAACGTTCTAGTCGGTTCTCAATATCGGTTCTCGATGGAGAGAAATCTTGAGGTATTCGTTGAATTCCACAACCCTTAGGCATTCCCCAATATTTCCTATCCATCTCAGCATATGCACGTACCCATGCTTCCATGGTAGAACCCTAACTCTGAATCTAATCCTAGAAAAATAAAAGAAAGGATCCTACAGCAATATGGAAAGTAAGAGGCGAAGTTAGAAAGGTGTTACCAAATAAGAAGTTCCTATGTTAAGATCCTGCAAAACAAAATAAACCAGTTAGTATCTGAGAGATACGACCTAATCTAAAGAATAGAAAAAGTAGAGAAATTCAGACGAAGTTACCAATTTAGACGATTTATCAATGACCCTATAAAACATGAAAGTTAGTTCTAAGAAAGAAAAAGTTAAAACTAAAGTTAGTAAAATCCTAATCTTAAACTAATTCTTAAACCAATTAATTTCAGAGAATTGTAGCCGTCAATCCCCGGTAACGGCACCAAAAAACTTGTTCAATCTCCAAGTACAGGGTTGTGATGTAGTAATAAACTCGGTAAGACCGAGGTCGAATCCCAAGGGACTGAAACTTGTACGTTATCTGAAACTAAGTAGGAATAGAACTAGCCTAAGATGAAATCTAAATCGAATAAAAATTAATGAATAATGGTGAGAGATTAATCTAAAACTTAAGAGAAATCAGATATAGGAAACTAGGGATTTAGAGGATCCACTTGTAGAGATCAGGGAGATCTTATGCCAGTTTCAAGAATCATGGAATTTAACTGAACTTACTTTGATCTAGTTTTCAAGAGATGAAAGGTATATAAATTAGGATGGATTCCATCACCAAACCATGCCCAAGAGACAAAGCAAATAACAGAATTAAACTAATTACCAACCAATCAACATGTTATGAAGGTCAGGAAGGGTACGGTCATCCGACCATGCCCAGGAGACTGGTGAACAACAGGGTTTCCTGATGTCATAAACATAAAAGGAAAAGAACGTGCTCAAATCTATTGTAGATCCATTGTAATTTCAGTCACAACAGACCATTAAAGACTAAAAATATTTCCATAATAAAATTAAATCAAAATCCATTCAGTCTACACAAAAGGCACAAGCATCAATTTCCTCATCTCATTATAAGCTTTACCTCATAGCCCTAGCTAAGAGGTTTAGCCAATAATAATCATGATTAAGCTAAAGTCTCTTAATATAAAAATCATAAACTAAATTTAAAAATAAAGAAAAGAAAAGAACTCTACGGATACTGGCTGACGTTCCTCTTTCTTTCTTCCTCCAAGCTCTGATCCCTTTCTCCCTCTTCCTCTCTCCCTTTTATAAACTAAGGGAGATGGCTAGGTTGGTCACCAACCCTACTTACGCAAAGCAATGCACAGGAAACATTGGACTCTGTTCTGTCACGTAACCTGATTGCGCTGTAACGTTGGTGAGGCCCACAGATGATTTCGTTTGGCAAATCCAGTCCGTCTAGTGGATTCCTCTAGGAATTTCAGTCAGAAATGGATGCTTTTGGATTGCTTTTGATGCGGTTCACCTGATTTCTTCTTTGCCATCGATTGTCCGTTTGAACGGTTGGATTGCGATCCTCGTGATCTTTTGCAATTCTGCCACCTAGGCAGTGATAATAAGCTCTATGGGGATCTGATGGACGATTTGGATTGGACCGTTGAGACCAGATGGTGGCCCATAAGGATCACCTGCAACCGTCAGTGCGAACGCACATCCCTGTGTAAACAGGGACGCTGTGATGATCGGTGGGCCCTAGATCAACGTCGGGTGGAAAATCCACTCCGTCCATAAGCTTCGTGACGAAATTTAAGTTAGAGAAGGTCGATTTTGGATTGATTCTGACACGACCCACTTGATTTTCCATTTTGTCGTCCATCCTATGTTTGACGGTGGTAATCGCGTGATAGCATGTATGGGCCGAGAAGGTAAACATGGATAGGGGCGTGGCCATCCCCTTCGACACAATGAATGGGTTGGATCGTGCATTTGGGTGATGGGTGAGGCCCACCATGAGAAACCGGCGGATGCTGGTGCGTCCGCTGGTGCTTTTTTTTTTTTTTTTTTGAATTGAAGAAGATGAAGTCGGTCAGCAAGTGCTGACCGAATTTGAGAATTTTAGTGCACGGCTGGTGCACTTGTCTACCGTGCACACGTGATGTAAATGAGGTCCTTTGAAGATGTTCATGAGAAATCCGTTCCATCCATTTCTTCTCTTCTATCTTTTAAACAGTTGAGACCAAAATTGGAGTATATCCAAGTTGCAGGTGGGCCCCACTTAATGAATTAAGGGGCTGATCTACCCGTTGGCCCACTTTTCGAGATATCCAATGGTTGAAATTTTACGTGTACGGTTAATTTATGGCCCTCAGGTCATGTATGAAGTTTCGAGCTGAACGGATGGTGGAAACCATGTGATCTTGCATTCTAGCTGATTTTTGGGTTACTTTAGTTTCAATTTCTTAAATTTCTAGGATCTCTGGCGTGTAATTCTATCGATCTTGGTCTCATGGAGTCCGTCCCTTGCCTTGATAGCTTCAAAGCTTTAAATCCAGACTTTTAGCATCCTTTTTCTGTCCAAGCTCCTAAATTCAACCTGCAGCATAAACACGATTAAATCGGGCCATTAAACGGTATCATGTTCATAAATCTAGGCAATAACTGGGTCTGATATGCAATATTTGACCCTCAACAGGGGCTATCGCCAGATATTTCCCTTGAGAGGTCGTTATGGTTTGTTTCATTCATTGACGACTACTCCAGGAAATTTTGGGTTTACTTCATGAAACATAAATCTAAAATTTTCGCCACATTCAAACAATGGATGACAATGGTAGAAAAATAGTCAAAGAAAAAAATAAACGTTTTAAGGACCGAAAATGGTGGAGAATTTACTTTCACTCAGTTTAATGAATATTAAAAGGATGAAGGGATCATTAGGCACAACACAGTGCGTCACACGCCCGAACAAAGCGGTGTGGTTGAGAGGATGAATCGGACTCTCTTGGAGAGGGCCTGATGCATGTTAGCTAATGTTGCGTTGGGCAGAGACTTATAGACTGAGGTCGTTAATACGGCTTGCTATTTGGTGAACCGATCTCCTGCAACAATTGATTGTAAAATTTCAGAGGAAGTATAGAGTGGTCATAAGCTCGACTACTCAGATTTGCGTATATTTGGTTGTGAAGTTTACTCTCATGTACCATCAATTGAGAGAGATAAACTAGACTATAAAGTTAAAAAATACATTTTTGTTGGCTATGGTATTGGTGTGAAAGGTTACATATTGTTTGACAAGGTCACAAGCAAGGTCATCACTAGTCATGACATCAAATTCGATAAAAGCTCTCTATTCCGCAAGAATAATCAAGAGGAGCAAAAGGAACCTAAAAAGTTTATCGTAGAGTCTAAATTAACACAGATGATACTTAGGTAGAGATAGATGCACAGACAGAGGTACATGATCCAATGGAGCAACCACCTATGAGAAGAAACCCACTATGTGATCGCAGGTTATCGTCAAGTTACAGGAACGACTCTAATATTGCATATATCCTCATTACAGATGAGGGGGGTCCGTCTACTATTCAAGAGGCTCTTAATGAGCCTGATGCAGAAAAGTAGAAGATGACTATGAACGATGAGATAAACTCGTTGCACAAAAATCACACATGGAAATTGGTGGAGCTTCCAGTGGGCCGAAAAGTGATCAGACACAAGTGATTTTTTTTATTTTTTTTAAATAGAGAATTTTATAACCCAAAAAGGGGATGTATAGGCACTTCAGGCGGGCATCACAAAAAGATCGAAGCGTCACCTATCATATGAATGGCAGGACAGACTACTAGGCTTTGTGCAAATATCCCAGACCGACCCTATCCACGAATAACAGGCTCCTGGTGAAGGAGGGGAGATCTGCCTAGGAAGCATAGAAATTGGACTCTTAAGAAGTGGTTATTCAAAAGGAAACAAGATAGATACAAAACAAGGTTGGTAGTGAAGGGTTATGCTCAAAGAGAAGGAATTGACTTCACAGAGATATTCGCACCACCTGTTAAGTAGAGATTCGTATTGGCGCTGGTTGCCTAATACAATCTCAAGCTGGTACAAATGGATGTCAAGACTGCATTCCTATACGAGGAATTGGAAGAACAAATCTACATGAAGCAACTAGAAGGCTACAAAGTTAAAGGGTTAGAGAAAAAATTTGCAGGTTAATGAGGTCATTGTACGGCCTGAAACATTCACCTAGGCAGTGGTATAAAAAATTCAATTATTTCATGTTGAGTCAGAAATTTATTCGGAGTGAATACGATCACTGAAGGTTTCAATGGTCAACATTTCCATCTCTGTCGTTTGCTGTGGTGTGGGCCACTTGAGTTTTGAATCTTCTTAATTTCCAAGCTCACACTCTAACATGATCAGCTGATGCAACAGATGGATGGACTGGATATAACACAGATATCATAATGGGCCCACTAAACTTTTTGTTGCACAGGCTCCCTGCAAGGTTGTGGGTGCATGAAGTACGGAAAATTCTTGATATCAATGTAGATTGGATGTGAACGAATATTAACAAATGAGATTGGGCCCTTCAATCGCCATCAAACAGCAAAGAAAGAGCCCTCCACATACACAGCTTGGACCCTACGATTCATGCACGTGACTAAGATTATAGGGGATTTTATGTTCGAAAAGATCTCTTATTGAGATTATGAAAAAGACGAGGAATTTGTTCTTTTATCTCATCCATTAGCCAAAAGACACAATCAAAGATCTTATGGACCCTATATAAGTAGTTGACTCTCTTGTTCATTGAGCAAGGACGGTGCAAAATGCACATGAAACATGGGGTTATCTATTCCTTCTACGTCTTCATGGGAATCTTGCATGCACTCTCCCTCAAGGGTTTCCGCAGCTACCATCACCTCTTATTATAGATGGATGTGGAAGCCCTCTGGGGAGAGTACATGACAGCGGCCCTTGCTCTACATAGCCCTGTGTTCGCACATGCCCTACTACAGCTGAGAGAGAGAGAGAGAGAGAGAGAGAGAGAGAGAGAGAGAGAGAGAGAGAGAGAGAATGTTATGAAGACTCGGATGATTCTGGTGTGACTTGTCCGAGTTGACTCAGACGTGAGCCAATGAGTCTTTATACTATGAGACACACCATAATACTCTAGGTGGTAAAGGGCCAGGCTAGATCCGTGCCTAGTTGGCCCTATCCCGACTCCATTCCACTAAGTTAAAGGCCTTGGCCTTTGCCCTAATCAGGCTTTTTTAGGCCTTGGGCCTACTGGCTCAAGAAAAAATAGTGAAATAATTAGGTTTGAAATAAGAAATTTAATTTGGGTTATCCCTTTGTCCATGATTACTGTCAACATACAAATGGTTTTGATCGTTGAAACATCACCCCATACTCAAGTGTTCTTAAACAACGCATGCATGTATGTTGAATTGGAGCTGCTCAAAGGTAGACATAAACTTTGGTTGTTTTGTATGATGGTCGTCCACTTAATGATCACACCGGCTAATAAGCCAGGATGAGCCATTCATCATTAATCAGGGCCCATACTTTCCAGACACCAGTCCAAGAATTGAAACCAAGTCCAGCCCTCAGGCCAAGTTGCCCTGGCTCCACAGGGTTATGATGCCCTGTTTTGCTAGGCCACAGTCGCCTAGTTTCCTACCCTGGATTGCATCCTTAAAATGATCTGAACCCGTCATATTTTCAGTACCAACATATTGAATCTATATTCTTAAAATCATGCATCGATGATCCAAATTTCAAATCTTGGATTTGAATATGTGCCATTAAATATTCATCTTCATGCGCAATCACCTCACCTGTTCAACAAATGTTTTACATGGAATTCAGAGCACGAACAATTCAAATCATTATTTAAAATGCAATATGGGGTGAATACTAGCAACCGTACCATACTGTGGTGGTACGGATTACCGTGACCTAGCAAAATTAGCCCATTGCCACCCCTATTTGTAAGTTGGGCTTGATGGAAATCCGGATGGACAAGAACCATCCAATATCCAGGTGTATTTGAATAGAAGAAGAATATGTTTTATAATTATTGATGCTTGTTCAACATAATTATATGAAACAATTGATGTATAACAACTCATGGTTTAGTGATCCGCACAGTTGACATGATTAGATTGCAAGGGTTTGTGAAGCTTTTAAGAATATTTTTGATATTTCACTCATAAATGGGAGGCATAGGGTTAAATTATATTAGGGTTAAGGTGAAGTTATAAATTTAGCGAGTGAGAGAGGGGTTCTTTTTGGACAATTCAAGAGATGGTTTCAAAAGGGGGGGCTTCTTTTCTTGAAGATAGGATCCAAGATTCTAAGGCTTTTTAGGGGGTGCCCCAGGGTCTTCCTCTCAAGGTAAGGTAAGAAGATTTAATAGTAGCATTGCAATGGTGGGGGGTTTTTCTTTTAAATTTGGATTTGAAGGAATTTTGCTGTATTCTTGAGGAAGACACTCCATGCCTTACTATTTGTAATTCTTGATTGCTATAGTGGATTATTTTTTTGGAAGATTGGTGTCCTCCTTTGGAAGATTATGCACAATGCCATCCTGGTGGATTTTGCCATTCAATGCATAGGCATCAATCTAGCTTCGATGTGCATTTGTTGTGGGTCTCCAACCATTCGCCTATCTGCCCCTCCCACTGATCTCTCTGGCGTCCAATCTTGGTCAGCTTGTCCCTTGTAGCCTATCTCTGATTCCCAACCCGCGGTTGCAACCTCTATGGCTATCCACAAATCCAGTAGAGATCAACAACTTAGCCATAGCCCTCAGCCACCTGGGCCTTCCCATCAGGCTCCTCCCCATGGCAATAGACGGAGTCAGTAGCTATTTTCTCATTCCCAACTACCTCTAGCACACTTAAACCTCCCTGTTCCCCCTGTCCAGATCCAGAGCTAGCTACATTATCATCCTGCTGCAACAGATATGCCCTCCATCTCAAATAGCCTTGTCTACCCACTTCAATAGCCCCTTCCTCCTCTTTCAGCCACCAGATTCGATCCATAGATTGAAGACGCTGACCACTTATACTGCTAGAGCAAAGCTGCTAACCAGATTTGGAACCACTTTGCATCCTTATTTCACATTCCTCTCATCCAGAATCAGTCAATCCAAGCCCATATCCTCTAATGGACAACAGCAGCGTCCTTCTCTTCCTATCGGAGACTCATTTGGGGCCTGGCCATGCCCACCATTGTTGAGGGTCAAATATTGCATATCTGACCTAGTTATCGCCTGGATTTATGAACAAAATATTGTTTAACAGCTCGATTTACTTGTGTTTGTGTTGCAAGGTGACTTTAAGAGTGTGGATTGGAATAGGGTGTTTAAAACATGGAAGTAATGTTTAAAATGCACCAAGGCAAGGGATGGACCCTAGGATGCTAAGATTGACAGATTTGCACACCAGGGATCTAAGAAAGTCGAGAAACTGAAGCTCAAATGGCCAAAAAATCATACAGAATGCAAGATCACAGGCTTTCCATCATTCGTTAGGCTTGAAACTACATACATAGCCTGAAGACCATAAATTAACCGTACACGTCGAATTTCAGCTATTGGAACCTTGTGGAAGTGGCCCAACGTCTAGATTAGCCTATGAATTGTCAATCTGGGCCCACTTGATATTGGGATATGCTTCAATTTTGGTCCTAACGGTTAAAATAATCTGAGAAAAGAAATGGATGGAGCGAATTTTTTGCATATATCATGATTGTGAGACCCGTATCTTAGTCCGTACCGACCCGTAGAATTCCGCGGTCTTACCAGTTGAATTCCGGCAACCTTCGACCCTTAACCGATGCTTACGTACGACCCTGATTCGTATGCCATCAACCCGAGTCAACTCAACCCGAGACCCGTACCCTAGTGACCGCGCCGTCGCTGCGGTTCCAATGCCGCGACTCGCGCGCTGAGGTGATACCCTGGTCAAGAGCTGTAGGCAGACGTTCGGTGTGAGGAAAACACCGCGCGTTGCGAAATCCAAGGGAATCTCTACGATGTGTCACATCAATCCCATTAATCCTATCAATCAATCAATCCATCAAGCCATCACATGTCAAGTACACATCACTTTCACCCTTTCCCAAGCAAGCCACAAAAGTCTTCCAAGCCCATACCTCTCTTACACAAAAGGCCTCAAAAGTCAAAAAGGTCTTACACACCCATCACCACCACATCCATCACTCCATCCATCCATCACTCTCTCTCTCTCTCTCTCTCTCTCTCTCTCTCTCTCTCTCTCTCTCTCTCCCTTTACAACTCTCTCTTTCTCTTTCTCATTTCAAACTCAAAAAAATCCCAAGCTCCATATGTATGAGAGCTCTCCAAGCACTCCCAAAATTCTAGGTGTGGCCCACCTTCCCTACCACATGATCTCCCCATCTTAACCTTCCATTCCCCATCTCCTCCATTGAAGTCCAAGCTAAGGTACTAAGGAACCCCTAGGAGCAAGAAGATCAGACGGTGGGTGCATGATCATAGTAGTTTTTCTTATTTTTGAGATGGGCCAAGTGAGGCCAACCGATCAATGGTTTGATCTCATTTGGGACCCTAAGATGTGGCCGATGGTCCACTTGATCATCATGATCATTCCATGATGGGGCCATTCTCCATGGACCCCATCATGATGTTTATTTCATTACAATAGCAAGGTCATCTTGACCGTTTATTTTCGTGAAGAATAGATCTCCATCGTCGATCCTTGATTAGGTGGGCCCATATGCCATGATGTATGTTGTAGATCACGAAAGGGAGGGCCCATAGTGCCGGGGACCCTCCATCAAGCGTGTCCAACCCTCTATCTCTCTCTCTACTTTATTTCTTTTTTTTATCATCTTGTGTTTGAGTGGCCCACTTGGATGGACCTCACCATGATGTAAGTATTTTGTCTCAAACCATCTACTAGCAGGGCCCACATGATACATGTCGTACCCACACCCTCCATCATTTGGTGGCCCACTCGAGCTGGGCCCACCTCAATGCATGTCAATCGTCCAGCGTCCAGGGACGCTGGACGTCAGTAAGGAAATACACAAATGCAAGCTTGGTTCCAAGCTTTGGGGGTGGGCCCTTATGTAGGCCCCACCTTGATATATGAGTATAATCCAAGCCGCCCACCCTCTTTCCCATAACATTTTAGGCGTTGAGCCAAGGGATGAAATTAATCCGTTCATTGGGCGGGCCATACCACTCAAAATAGTGACACTCACCGTTTAAATTAAATCTTAATTTTTCTACATGCCTAGATATGCTCAATAACGGACTCATTGGACTTGTCTTGAGCCGGGGAAGCTAGTGAGCGGAGTGGATTTACGTGATATGGGCCCCAGACGTGAAAAACCCCGGAAATCAGGTTTTTCCAAGATAAAAAAAATAATTGGAGGCAGAGCCTCTGACATGCTGCAGTAGCAGCATGCTGCTTGTGTAGCGAGCGGGTAGCGGGCGGTCGAGCACATCCCACGGCTGCTGCCGTGGCCCCCAACATGATGTTTTTTTTGAAATCCAATCCATCCATGAGGTGGGTCTCCTCCTCAGGTGGGCCCCCTCCAAGTTTCAGCCGGTTCCAAATCTCAAGTGGCCCACACCACAGGAAACAGTGGATGGAACCTTTGCCATTGAAATTCTGTAAGGGGGCCACAGAAGTTTTAGATCAAGATGAAATTTTTTTTTCCTTTCATCCAGGGATGTGTGACCTTACCAAAGGGTTGGATTTCAAATGAACATTGTGGTGGGCCGCACATGGAGCCCACAGTGATGTCTACATTTGCCGAATGGTGGAGCCCACCTGATACATGTGTTATTTCACACCCCCAGGCGTGCGTGTGGGGGGTGTGTGTGTGCGTGTGTGTTTGTTGTGTGGGTGCAGCGTGTGTGAGTATATATATATACATATATATATTTATATTATATACAATATTATATACATACATATATATATATATATATATATATATATATATATATATATATGTATATAATATTGTATATATATTATATATGTTGGATATATATTATACAATATATAACATTTACAATGGTGGGCCTTCATGTGGTCCCCTACCATTGATGCAGGTGCTGCATCTATTCTGCCCGTCCATTTTAAAGATCATTTTATGGAATGAGTCAATGAATGAGCCAGATCCATACTTCAAGTGGACCCCACCTTAGCATGCGATGATGCCCATCTTGATTTGGTAGTCCATTGGGGCCCACTTTAATGTATATGTAAGGCCCATGTTATGAGGCCCATTCGGCGTATTCATGGTCGTGGTCGAGGCCCACTTTGATCTATGTATAGGGCCCATGTTATAAGACCCATTTTGATGTATTTTAAGACCCACGGGATTGGATCTAATTGATATATCCAAGGCTCATGGGATTAGGCTCATTGGATGTATTTTAGGGCCCATGGGAATGGACCCATTTGATATGTTCCAAGGCCTATGGGTTAGGCCCACTTGATTTGTATAAGGCCTATGGGTTTAGGCCCAATTGATGCATTCAAGGCCCAACGGGTTATGACCCATTGCAATGCACTTAAGGCCCATTGCTGCGGCCCATTGATGTGGGCCGCTTGAAGAATGGAAGGCCCATATGATATGGCCCATATGATATATTTAAGGCCCAATGGGATATACCTGAGGCCCATTGCAATGTGTGATCCCAACCTAGTTCATGATATTCACTACGGGTAACGCCTTGGGAGCAATGTTGGTTTGACGTCTACATTGCGAGTATAATGTTGGTTGGATGTCCACATTACGACTCTCCCTTGGGCCATTGATAGGTAGTACTTATTATGTATAGGTCATCCAGGCCCATCTGCATTGTAGGGATAGTTCATTTCGTTATAATATGTTTAGTATAGTTCCATGACTCATGATCAAATGCATCATATGTATGCTTGATATGAGAATTGACTGATCATAGCATGTGCCTTCGGGCAGGTTGTTTATGGGCTCCCGTTTAGGTGGTGTTTCTCTGCATGAGCGCACGATATGCGAAGGATTTGTTGCATGACTGGATAGCGTGATTCATGCATTTCGCATTTGTGTGACATGGTTACTGTACGCCTTAGCGACATCAGGGCCGTAGCCTCCATAGACGTATCGTGGTGGGCAAGATTGGATACCGAAAATCTTGTTCTACATGGGGTGCTATAGATATCCTTGGGTGAAAGTCCCTAAACCCTTATGGTACCAAGAGGTTGCTCCAACGTCTAGACTGAGTGGGTAGATGAGCGTTGAGGGCCGATTACTAGACGGTTGCGCTCTCCACTGTGTCGTGGTCGGTTGGAAGGGGGTGCGGCCTTACCCGCTCGAGTGTAGGGGGCAATGCTAGGCTGAGTTTGACCAGCTCGAGGAATGAGTCCGCTATTAACGAGTCACGTCCGATATTGGCAGATGGATAGTGAGGTCTTTTCCACTTACCTTATTGCGCGCGATATGGCGGCAATCTAGTTTAGAGTGTACTAGACCTCGGTGATATCCCATATTTGAGCTATATTGATGTGTGGACATAGATGAGGATCTGTATGCTTGAGTTACATTGCACATTGTATGGCCTTGGGATGGCCGATACCGTTCATGTCTTGCATCGCGTAGCCTTGGTACGGCTCATGATATTATGGATTCATCTGCATATTCCGCATTACTCTGACATTGCATGTTCATATTACTACCTTGCGCACACACTTTCACTACCCTCTAAGCTTTCTATAAGCTTATGCACGACCGTTGTGTGCAGGTGACGTTGGCTCGCAGCAGCGCTGATGCATGAGCACGTTGTAGATCATTTTAGAGTTTTTGTTCTTTACCATTGTATTTCCCTTTATGCTCATTGTACTTGTAAAGTTTTTGATCATAGTGGAAATGTAATGGAGTTCTTGGTTGTTGTTTGTGGGTTATGCCTTTGGTTATGCTTATTACGAAACAAACTGACGTTGAAAATCTTCCTCGTAGTATCCCAGGATCGGAACCTAGCGAATGGGAGCTAGGAGCCGAGAATGGGGTTCTATGAAGGCTGTCAGCGCCGGATTCGGCGATCGGGAATTTTGTGAGCCCAGTTTTCGAGTTTGAGACGTGACAATGATGGACCCTACCTGTGCACTGCATGTGCACAGTGTGAACGTGCACCAACCGTGCACCATTACATCTATAGTCGGTCAGCATACTCAGCATATGCTGACCAACTCCTTCCAAAGTTAAAAAACTCAACAGCGTTCGAGCAGCATCATCCGCTCGAACCATAGTGGGTCCCAATCACCGTCCAAATTGCAGATCTGGACCGTCCATTGGCCTTCCACCGAGCCTCTTATCATTTCCTAGGTGGCGGAATTGAAGAATATCGTGAGGATCTATATCCAGTCTTCCAAAAGAAGGATAGAAGACATAGGAAAAAGCTCTGTGGGCCACCACCGTACATCAACGGTCCAATCTGGACCATCCAGTAGGAGGTCATGGGCCCTCTCGTCCAAGCCTAGGTGTCCTTTTATTTCCATGCGAGCGAGCTAGTGTTTATCGGGATCAAAAGAAGGATGGACGGTGGAATGAGTTTTTCCCTGAGTTGCATCGACAGACAACCAAAACCAGCTGTCTCCACTGAAATTTTGAGGATAAGATGCTGAACAGAGTGGATCTCAGGTCTAAACTCAAGAAGGGATCCCCAGAGAGCATCAACGTAAGTTAAATGGTTTCTGCCGCAACAGGAAGTGGTAAGAGCATCTTACGCACTTCCAGCCACTGACTTCCATTCACTGTCCTTGCCTGCTTATAAGGAAGAGAGAGAGAGAACGTGAAAGGAATCTCAGCTTGGGCTGGAATGTGGAGAGAGAGAGAGAGAGAGAGAGAGAGAGAGAGAGTAGAATAGTTTTTTTCTTTTTCTTTTTCTTGTGTTTTCATTATTCTAGAGAGACATAGTCCATTCATGACGGGCTAAACCTCTTAGCTAGGGCTAAGAGGTGAAGCTTGTAGTGTGATGAGAGATTTGTTGCTTGTGCAATTTGTTTAAGACTAAATGATGTTGATTTTAGTTTGATTTTAAGGGAATATTTTTAGTTTTTGATGGTCGGTTGTGACTGAAATTACAATGGGTCTACGATAGCTTTGAGCATGTTCCTTCTCTTTTTACATTTATGATGTCAGGAAGCCTTGTTGTTCACCATAGTCTCCTGGGCATGGTCGGATGTTAGTACCCTTCCTAACCTTCATACATTATTGATTGGTTGGTAATTACTTTAATTCTATTGTTTACTTTGTCTCCTAGGCATGGTTTGGTGATGGAATCCTTTCCAATTTATATACCTTTCATCTCTTGAAA
The DNA here is from genome assembly GCA_037074715.1 of Magnolia kwangsiensis. Taxonomy (NCBI): domain Eukaryota; kingdom Viridiplantae; phylum Streptophyta; class Magnoliopsida; order Magnoliales; family Magnoliaceae; genus Magnolia; species Magnolia kwangsiensis. The sequence continues at coordinate 5,931,574 of CM073578.1, read as the reverse complement.
ACTATATTAATGGCAGTTCAGTTTAATTTCCATAAAGCAGGCGTAAGATCTCCCTGATCTTTACAAGTGGACCCTCTAAATCTCTAGTTTCACTCCTCTGAATTCTCTTAAGTTTTAGATAATTATTTCACAATTCTTCATTAAATTTTATTCAATTTAGATTTCATCTTAGGCTAGTTCTATTCCAACTTAGTTTCAAATAGCGTATAGGTTCAATCCCTTGGGATTCAATCTCGGTCTTACTGAGTTTATTACTACATCACAACCCTGCACTTGGGGTGTGAACAACTATCCTCTGGGAGATTTGGCTTGATAGGAACGGAGCTATATATGACAACAGGCCCTTCAATCCAGATCTCATTATCTCTAAAATCTCCAATTGGCTCTTGGAAATCGTAGCCATTCTCACTGGCATTGACCCTGCTTTCTGGTCAGGTCTTGTGGTGTAGGGATTCTTTATGCCATCACCTCTCTCCCAAACCAATAGATTGTTAAATGGCAAATGGCATAGGCCATCCATAACCTGGATTAAGCTCAACGTCGATGGTTCAGCCCAAGGGAACCCCAGGGCTGGAGGCAGAGGAGGTATTTGTTGAGATCATGAACAGAACCTCATTTTCGCCTTCAATATCAACTATGGTCTTACCTCCAACATGTTAGTGGAAGCCCGTGCTATGGCAAATGGGCTAAAATTCTGCAAGGATATGGGGCTTTCATCCACATAGTTGAAACCGATTCCAAGGCTCTTTTTGAAGCAGCCTCCAATCTCTCTCCTGTGGCTGGAAACTTTAGTACCTCTTACCAACCATACACCGACTGGCACAACCTCTCAATCTCCACTTCAGCCATACCTTGCAGGAAGGTAACTTAGTGGCAGATGGGCTCGCCAACATTGCTAGCAGCGGTGCTCTTGATACCTTTTTTCTTCAATCCTACTGATTCGCCCAAGCAAATTAGAGGCTCTTTGGTGCTAGACAAAGCTGGAGTGGGTCTCCTAAGGCAATGCAAGAACAAGATGGGCGTCGACTAGCGCCCTTTTAGGGCACCTCCTGGTTAAGTGTCCCATAGGCATCCTGTCCCTGCTTCTACTTTTTTCGTTAGGGGCCCATCTTTCCCTTCTCCTTCTCCCCTCCCTTGCATTTCTTGTGAGCTGCCCTTGTCCCTTGGGGCTCCCTTTCTTTGGTTCCTTTTCCCTTATTGTTTAGTCTTGTATAAGACTTCTATATGATAGGAGGGCTGTAGATCTTTTTGTTGGAGCTACCCAAATGGCTGTAAATCTTACTCCACATATATAAAATTCCACGGTGGAATGATTCCACCTTTCTCCAAAAAAAAAAAAAAAAAAAAACTGTAGATATGGTAATCGACCATTTATCAGAGTTCTAAGGCCTTTTTGGTAGATAATTAAAAAATGAGTTCATTTAGTTTTAGTTATTATTATTTAAAAAAAAAAAAAAAAAACTAATCTCCATTACTTGAGGATAAAAAACTTAACAGAACAGACATTTCGGGCTACCACCAGAAAAGAAAAAGGAAATCTGGGCTGCCTATCATATCCATTTACAAAGGTGCCAAGGGTGGGGCCGCCACCTTTCCCACCTATTATTTAATTTTAGTTAATAGTAGTTGTGTTGAAAATCTAGATCTCTTACATATAATGAGTTCATCTTAACAGTAGTTATGCATTAGATACTACAGTGAACTAATATGAGATGAAGTCACTTTTGGGTGTTTGTATTAAATAGGCAATGCTTTTAGAGGATTGTTAGAATACATCCAAACGTATTACAGTACAATGTCTTAGGATATTATCCTTTAAATATAGATCTTCCAATGATATAAACCATATATGCGATTAGTCCAATCACTTTGTATGGTAGATAGATGACAAATAAAAGCTCTCATTTGAATTACTTTAACTCTTTGATAATTTGGCTCATTGTTTTTCAAAGGATATCTTCATTAAATGGGTAAAGACTTTACACACATATTTGGGCGGAGCTGTTAACCAAAAACAAAAATAGGCCCACCTATCATGAGAAGGAACAAAAGGAGGATTATCCCTCTCTCAAACTACCCAAACCTACTCTATCCACAAATAACAGACCTCTAAAGATAAAGGGGAGATCAGACTCGGACCGATAGAATCTAGAGCATCATAGTAACCTTTGTATAAGATTGAAGGCTTCTCCTCAACATAATCAAAGAGTTGAAATATCAAATTTGAGGGTGCTTCAGTATCCACCATTTAAAAAGAGCCCTATAATGAAATTTGGTTAATTAAAATAAAATAAAATTCAAGAGGTAGACTTTTAATGTATGCTAATATAATTTTTTAGGGGTACCAACCCATCTCGTTGGCTTCCAATGAGGGGTATTTTTCTGTGTAAGAATGTCTTTTTCTTATGTCTCTAAGCTAGGGCGTGTTATAAAAGCTAAAGGGTTAGTCATTTTTCTTTGAAGCCTATGGGGATTTCCCTTGTACTATCAAGAGTGAGAGGAAATGGAGGAGTGTTTCTCTCAAAGGGGGAGTTTTTTTTTTAGGAACCTTATATATATATATATATATATATATATATATATATATATATATATATATATATATATATAAAATATGACTTTACATCACCTGAGATGCTTTCGGGCCTCCACCCAGAAAAAAGGACCAGGAGGAGGTCTATTGTAAACCCAAAAAACATACACAAATTTAAGAAGTCTAACTACCAATCTTCAGCTTGGGCATTGCCTTAAGGTTCCCAGGCTGACCCTATCTAGGACGAACTGACCTCTGATCTACGAAGGGAGGTTGGTGGTCTGTCAGAAGAAGGAAGAGGACCGACTATCACTCCCCTGGTGAGCTACACCATTCGCTGGGGCATTCGCTTCTCTCAGCACGTGGGAAAAACTGACCCGACCTTCACTTGATAGCTTTTGGATCCTGGGCGCCCAGTACCTCTAGCACCAATTAATTTGAGAATGTCCCTTCAGAATGTCGATTACGATCTTGGAGTTAGATTCCACTTCCATGGAGGAATTGCCCAAACTCTTGCAGAAGGATAATCCGTCCCAGATAGCTCTAAGCTCTGCCATGTTGTTCGATCACATCCCATAACCGAGGGAGAAAGCAAACAAAAAGGTATCTTTGTCCCCTCTGCAGATCTCACCTCCACCTAAAAGGCTCAAATTGTTTTTGGCTGACCCATCAACATTCAACTTCACCCTGCCCGGCTGTGGCGGTATCCATTTAACCATAACAGACTTCATCGCTTGGAGGCTTGGAACCTCCATCCCTAGCGCCCTATATATTAGATATCCCATCAAAGAACTAGCCTTGGGCTTATTCAAATGTAAGACCCATATCCTAGGCCGTACCATTCCGTAAGCTTCCTCGGTCCTCCCTATCGAATTTCGGACCTGCAATCTATTACCGGCATTGACGCGCGATCCTGAGTCGTGTCCCGTATACCTGAGTCGTCTCGCCGCCTAGGTGATACCCTGGCCAGAAGATGTGGGCCCGCGTTTAGTTCGAAGAAAACCCGTGTGTTGCAAAATCCAAGAGAAAATCACATTAAATCCCATCAATCAAGTACACATCACTTCACATGTCAAAGTACAACCCCATTCCCTAAGCAACCCCTAAAGTCAACACTCTCTTACACAAGTACACATCACCCATCACACCCATCTCTCTCTCTCTCTTACCCCTCTCTCTCTCCTCTCTTTCTCATTATCCCAAGCAACCCATGGGAGCACATCGTCCAAGCTCCATGAGAGAAGCTTGGCATGACCCACTCCCTACCATCTAATTCCACCCTCTAAAAACAATCTCAACCATTAGATCACGATCCTTGGAGCTATAGAACGCGTTGTTGGATGAAGGACGAAGAGATCTAAGGTGGGTGCTTCTCTCTCATCTAAGGTGGGTGCTTCTCTCTCTCTCTCTCTCTCTCTCTCTTCGTTTCTTCTTTTATATATATTTTTCTTTTGTGTGATGATTTGGCCGTGTGGCCCACTTGAATGGAACCCAGTATGAAGTAAGTATTTTACTCAGGCCGTTTATGAGTGGGGTTTACCTTATGTGTGTTGTACCTATACCATTCATCATGTGGTGGCCCACTTGAATATAGCCCACCTATACTGTGAGGACCATCTAGCATCCAGGGACGCTGGACGTCTCTGTGAAAACCCAAATATTTGCTTGGTTACAAGCTTGTGGGGTGACCTACTCATACACACCCTACCTTGATGTATGTGTTAGATCCACGCCGTCTATCCTATACACCAACTCATTTTAGGCGTTGAGCCAGAAAATGAGGTTGATCGGAGCATCTGATGAGCCATAACTTAGTAAATAGTGGTTGTAGCTATCAGTGAAGTGTGATCTGACGTGGGCCCAGCTCTACAGCTCAGGTAGTAGACTGAGTGAAAGATACATTATTTCAACGCTGGACCCACCCAGCTCCACAGCTTAGGCAGTAGACGGAGTGAGAGATACCTCATTTCAACACTGAGGTCTTGACATCCATCCTTAGTGGGTGTGGCTATCAGGGACACCTAGTTCCATAGCTCAACTGGTAGGCTGAGCGAAGATGCCTCATTTCAACATTGAGGTCTTGGCATCCATCCCTAGTGGGGGTGGCTATCATGGACACCCAGATCCATAGCTCAACTGGTAGGCTGAGCGGAGTTATCTCATTTCAATAGTGATCTTGACATCCATTCCTAGTAGCAGTGGCAGTAGTGAAGTGTAAACTGGCATGGGGACTATGGGACCCACCCATGTCATTCATCTATTTTGGGTGGTGCTGGTGTACCTGGACAAGTTTGAAAGGTGCAGAGCTATGAGGACAATGTTTGAGCAGTGCTGGTCCTCTCTGATGTGTCATGAGCCCCATGGAACTAGTGTATAAGGATTCATGTTATGGGTATGAGTGGCCTGACTAAAGAGTCAACTCGGCTCGGCTTGGCCCACCTGTATGTTGTTGTTCGGCCAGCTCGGCTCAGCCCACCTGTGTGTTGTTGTTCGGTCAGGTCGGTTCGGCCCACCTATGTTTTGTTGTTTAGTCAGGTCGACTCGGCTCAGCCCACCTGATGGTATTATTTGGTTAGGTTGGCTTGGCTCAGCCCACCTGACGGTGTTGTTCAGTCAGGTCGGCTCGGCTCGGCCCACCTGTGTTTTGTTGTTCGGCCGGCTCAGCTCGGCCCACCTGTGTGTTATTGTTCGGCCAGCTCGGCTCGGCTCACCTGATGTTATTGTTCGGTCAGGTCGGCTCGGCCCACCTGTGTGTTGCTGTTCGGTCAGGTCAGCTCGGCCCACCTGTGTGTTGTTATTCACCAGGTCAGCTCAGCTCGGCTCACCTGTGTATTGTTGTTCGGTCAGGTCGGCTCGGCCCACCAGTGTGTTGTTGTTCGGTCAGGTTGGCTCGGCTCACCTGTGTGTTGTTGTTCGCCAGGTCGGCTCGGCTCGACTCACCTGTGTGTTGTTATTCGGTCAGGTCGGCTCGGCCCACCTGTGTGTTTTTGTTCGCTCAGGTCAACTCGACCCACCTGTGTGTTGTTGTTCACCCAGCTCGGCTCGGCCCACCTGTGTGTTGTTGTTCGCCAGGTCAACTCGGATCGATCCTCCTGTGTGCTGTTGTTCGGTCAGGTCGGCTCGGCCCACCTATGTGTTGTTGTTCACTAGGTCAGCTCAGCTCTGCTCACCTGTGTGTTGTTGTTCGATCAGGATGGATCGGCCCACCTGTGTGTTGTTGTTCGTTCAGGTCAGCTCGGCCCACCTGTGTGTTGTTGTTCGGCCAGATTGGCTCGGCTCACCTGAGGTTGTTGTTCGGTCAGGTCGGCTCGGCTCGGCCCACCTGATGTTGATTATTCAGTCAGGTCGGCTCGGCCCACCTGATGGTGTTGTTCGGTCAGGTTAGCTTCCCCCTTATGGTATGGTTAGACCATGTAGTGTGACCCATTTGTTGTATATATAAGGCCACATGTGAGACCCATATGACTCGGCCAATTGTATCAACCATTTGACTCCGCCAAGTGATTCAACCCATTGACTCGACCAAGTGATTCAACACAACTGATTCGGCCCATTTGAGTCGGCCAAGTGATTCAACCCATTGACTCTGCCAATTGTATCGACTCATTTGATTAGCCCAATTGACCTTGCCCATTTGAGTGAGCCCCTTTGACTCGGTCTATCTGTATCAGTCTATTTGATCAGCCTAATTGATTGGCTCCTTTGTACCGATCCTTTTGATTTGGTATATTTTGTTCGACCCGTTGATACGGCCGACGTTATGTACGTTAGCCCATGAGTGAGGTCTAATGTGATGTGTATATGCCCCATGAGTGAGGCCCATGATGATGTGTTTTAAACCCTTGTATAAGACCATTGATCCATTATACGATTGACCCTATGACCGTCATTCCTTAAGAGTAATGTGATTAAACGTCCACATTGTTGGGCAATGATGGTTGGATGTCCACATTGTGACTTTTCCTTAAGCCTTGTATGAGGCCCACCTTGATGTGTATGAGGCCCGTTGTTAAGGCCCACCTTGATGTGTAGAAGGGACGTTGTTGAGGTCCACCTTGATGTGTATGAGGCCCGTTGTTGAGGCCCACCTTGATGTGTAGGAGGCCCGTTGTTGAGGCCCACTTTGATGTGTATGAGGCCCGTTGTTAAGGCCCACCTTGATGTGTATGAGGCCCGTTGTTGAGGCCCACCTTGATGTGTATGAGGCCCGTTGTTGAGGCCCACCTTAATGTGTATGAGGCACATTATTGAGGCCTACCTTGATGTGTATGAGGCTCGCTGTTGAGGCCCACCTGTTGTATATATTTGAGGCCCATGTGTAGGGCCCACCTATTGTGTATTTAAAGCCCATGGGCTGTAGCCATAGTGATGTATATTAGGCCTATGTGATGTAGCCCATACTGACGTGTATTAGACCCAGGTATGTGGCCTACCCGCGAAGTATATTTGAAGCCCACTTGTGATGTATTCGAGGCCCATGGGCGAGGCCCAATGTGATGTGTTCGAGGCCCAGGGCAAGGCCTGATGTGATGTATATGTAGCTCATTGAGATTGTATAAGGCCTATGGGCAGGGCCCATTGTAATATGTATTAGGCCCATGAGTAGGGCCCACCTGTTTTGTATATTTGTCCCTTTTGTGAGACCATGTGCCCATTATGTGTTTGCCTCTATGTGGGCCAGTCCTTAGGAGAAAATGTTGGTTAAATGTCCACATTGTCGATATCAATTGTCAATGTCGGTTATTGATACCGATTATGAGCATGTGACTGCATAACATCATGATACATGCCCATACGCATCATCTGCATGTTTGTTATGAGATGTGATTGACCATTGCATATGTCATTGGGCAGGATGATATGAGACTCCCTGATAGGCGGAGGTTATCTCACATGAGCGCACGACACGCGCATGATTGATGCATGATTGTATTGTATGACTCATGCATCTTGCATTGTGTTGTGATTACTGTACGCCCTAGTGACATCAGGGTCGTAGCCTCCACAGGCATATCATGGATGGCCAGATGGGACATTAAAAATCTGTTCTACATGGGGTGCTATAGATATCCTTGGGTGAAAGTCTTAAAACCCTCTTGGTTCCAGAGGTTGCTCCAACGTCTAGACCGAGTGGGTAGATGAGCGTCGAGTGTCGATTACCAGATGGTTGCGCTTCTACTGTGTCGTGGTCGGTTGAAAGGGGGTGCGGCCTTACCTGCCTGAGAGGAGGGGGCAATACTAGGCTGAGTCTGACCAGCTAGAGGAATGGGTCTGCAATTGACGAGTCGGGCCTGATATTGGCAGGCGGATAGTGAGGTTTTTTTCACCACCTTGTTGCGCGCGATGGGGCGGCAATCTGGTATGGAGTGTAATAGACCCCGGTGATTTCTCAGAAAGGAACCGTACTGATATATGGACTTATTGAGTAGGAGTCGCATGCTCATGCATTCATTCATTCACTATCCACTCGGGCTGGTGGTGCGCAACTAAATTTTATGTACCTTCGTCATGGCAAGGATTTCGGTTGGGCGAGCGACTAACCTGAGATCAGGAGTCTGCTACATTGGGTTTGACTATCCAAATTTAGGTATGGGACTGGTTTGGATAAAAGTCCCTTGTGATAGACCCATAGCCTGTGATACCACGTACTATCATCCCGACGTCACTCCGGCTTGGTCATTTCATTCGCACCGCGTATTACGTTGCATCTGCAGTATTTAGTATTTTGGGTTGCCATGTTTCTGCATTGATATGGCCGATAGTACTCATGCCTTGCATCACGTCGCCTGGTACGGCTAATCGCACTCATAGACTTGTCAGTATATTTTTGCTTATTTCGATATTTTATGATTTATGGCATTGTATCCTCGACATCTAATATTTGGCTTGCTTTGACTCCTCATTTGGATAACCGATTTTCACTGCCTACCCTGATATTGTATGACTCATGGACTTGTCAGTACTTCCGCTTACTCTGATTACTCTGTTCTTACATACTTGACACTTACCTTGTGCACACACTTACACCACCCTCTAAGCTTTCTATAAGCTTATGCACAATAAATGCGTGCAACTGATGTTAGGTTGCAATAATGTTGAGCTTGGAGCGTGCAGTGGTCTTCTAGAGCTTGATTTTCTATTTATGTATTTTCCTTTCAATGTTGTACTCCAATGATTATATTAGTGGATATGTGATGATGATGTTACCTTTGTGAATTGGGTAATCTTGTGGTTATGCTTATTATGAGTTAAATGTACATTAAAAAAAATATAAATAATAATAAAAAAAAATTCTCCTTGTAGGATCCCAGGATCGGAATCTGGCATATGAATGCTAGAAGCCGAAAATGGGGTACTACGGAGGCTGTCGGCACCGGATTCGGCGATCGTGATTCCTGTGAATCCGATTTCTAGATTTGGGGCGTGACATCAAACTAGGGCTAAGGGCCTCAAACCATCCAGTAACTCAGTGGATGGTTTTGGAGGGCTGAGTAGCAATATCTTCAAACTTGGCCTCATTTCTATTATTCCAGATTTTCCAGAGGATGAAACACAGGGCCAAGCCACACAATTCTGCTATATTACCTCCTGAGGGAAGGCGGTGTCCACCAAGCTCTCTCCCTGTCCATCATAATCAATATGCCAAAAATAACCCCAAATTTCTACCATACTTCTGAAGCCAGAATGCCGAATAGGTAGAGGTGGGTGATTGTTTCCTCAGGTAGCCTATGTGCCTAGATCTCTTTGCAACACACGCATTTAGATGCCAGGTGGACTCCCCTGTATTGGACACCTTCATCGGTAGGGATTACCCAGTTAAGGAGCCTCCAAAGGAGGAGTTTTCTACAAGGGTTTCTTCTCATGTATTAGAAAAGTGTAGAAAAGAGGTGGGATAGTTTTTTTTTTTCAAAAGATTCTCTTGGTGCTTGAAGAGAAGATGTGTGATGATTTTATCAAAGGTTCTCCTATTGTATGGGAATATGTGGGAGGTGTTTATTGCATGTTCATTGTAATTGGGCATTATTTTTTGTGTATCTTGTATTCTCCTTATTTTCTCATGGAATAAATTTCCATTGCATTCACATGGATGTAGTCATATTGTGACAAAACACCTATATCTTTTGTCTCTCTCGACTCATTTTTCATATATATACCCAAATCTATGGCTATGGATATTTCACATTATCTTCCCATGATCGCCTACACACACGGTCTAAGCGCTTCCACAAGTGGGAGCTTGATTCTTTTTTGGATTGGTGATGGTGTGAGCTCCTGAGTTTTTCTGCAATAGATAATACATCGGGATGTATTTAACAAACATCATGTTTTTATTTAGATAATATTTAATAGGAAATCAAAGGTTTTCTTTAATAATGCCAAACCCATGCAAACACATGAAAAAGATATTGATACTTTGGAAAATATATGAGTGATGATCTATATGTTGGATATTTACCCTACTTGCAAGGCCCACACGGATCAACAATGATATGGATTCGACCTATCCATTTTTGGCCATTTGATTTTGGATATCGGTAGACTCCGTTCCATACTGACTTGTTAAAATATGAATTAATATGGTGGGAAATCTTCTATGTACACTGCATACTGATATGTTAAAACATGAATAATATGATGACATTTGTTTGTGTATATTATATTACATATCCTTGGTATTCTAGCAAAAACTAAGTGGCTATTTTGGTGTATTTGATATTACAAAGCATCATATTTTCATATTGAATCCTCAGTTCCTTATTTTTCTTTTCAGAAAGATGGGGAACTCATCACCTATAATTTTGTCTCTTAAACTGCTCAAGATTTACAGAGATTCGATTGAGTGGGATCCCAACAAAAAGACAAGGTCCCACCTATCATGTGAACTCTAAATAAGCACTATACAACCTAGACAAAAAAAATAAGAAAAATAAAGCTAAGCCACGGGATCCCTCTAAAGGAAATTGAGAGACTCAATCAACCACCAATAGAAATTAATATGTAGTTATTTACACCATGACCCTTTCTAATCATCCCCAATCCTACATGTTTTGTTTTATTTTATTCCCACCCCCCCAGGGGGAAAACACAGCAACTTACAGCTCTCTCATGTACCCTAAACCCACTTTGTCAAGAAAGAGCATCCCCCTCACCTCCATTGGGAGGTCTTTGACCTTATCCAAATAGGAGGATGCTTGACATTTGCTCCCCATCAGGGCCATCCTGTCGGTCGGACCGTTACCTTCTCGTATGATAAGGTTGAAGGAGAAAGATCCCCTATGCTACAACTTCAAGATCCTAGAGACCCAAGGTTTCTAGTGCCACGAGATAGAAGACTTCCCCAACAGGAGGTCAATCACCACCTTGGAGTTGGATTCTACCTCGACTTCTTTCAACCCCAAATCCAGACACATCAAGAGGCCATCATGGATCACTCGTAGTTTTGCACAATTGTTAGACCCCACAGCGTAACCCATTGAGAAGCAAACATAAGGTTTCCATTGTCCCTTCTACACACACCGCCTCCTCCTGACAATCCCGGGTTCCCTCTAGATGACCTATCCACATTTAGTTTTGCCCAACCCATAGGTGGTTTAGCCCACTTAATAATCTCAGCATGGGTCCTCCGGTAGGGAGGAAATGAGCTTCCCAGCCCATCTTAGAACTGAAGGCGAGGGGAGAAGACCAAAGACTGGACGACAGGCAGCAAATTAAGACTCCCTTGATTCGAGTAATGGTGATAACGACCTGCATGGGCTTCTGATCAAACCTTGCTCCATTCTTGGATCTTTACGTTTCCCATAGGATCAATAAAGGGAGAAGCTTGCAGATGCAAGGAGTGTTGCTGGAGGCTACAGTGAGATGCCATTGTGTCAGTCTTGCTTCTAGGGATTGATGTTGAGAAATAGGAATCCTTAAGGAGCTGAAGTGATGCCAAACATTGGATGTGTGCTGCCCATACAGGAAAAGATGTGAGGGGGTTTTAGTCTGAGGGCATTCGGTGGGCCCTTCTTCACAACAGTTGCATTTGGGGGCAATCTGGACCCCTTTAGCTTGGATCCTAGAGTCCACAGGAATCGCACCTTGCAAAAGCTTCCACACGAAGATGGAGATCTTAGGGGGAAGAGATTTGGGCCAAATCCATTTAGACCACAACGAAATGGGGCGTCTATGCCTGAAAAGGTTCCAAGCTGATTTGATGGAAAACATACTTGATGAATTGTGAGGCTAGAAGCAGGCTGGATCTTCTGCCTGCGTGATAAACCTGCCGTTAAAGATGAAGTTAACCACTGGCTGGGGAAGGAACAACCAAACTACGGAGGCGGGGAGTGGGCCAATTAGGCCTAGGCACTCATTAATCCCCAATCATGCATTGTTTAGTGCATATAAACCCCATATCTCCATTGGCATATCTCCCCTATACTTGAAAATTGATGTAGAGTGGGTCATGGATACTTCATGGCAAAGATGGATTAGAAAAGGCCTGTTCAGAGGCGGAAGTGATTAGGACCGTCAGAACCTTAAAACAATCATATCTCACAAATCGGAATGAGTTTTCCTATCATATATGATTTTGGGGTAGGAGAAGCTACTTTAGCCAACCAACTTGCTATGTCGGGTCGCCCCCACCGGATTTGCGAGATTCCATCAAATGGATGGTTGAAAATCCCTTTTAAATTCATTTTTACTATAAGTAGTAAGTTTTAATTTTATTATATATAGCTGTTGATCCTTTGAATTTTAGGAGTTGTGCCTGACATGAAAAGGGCTTAGAAAAATTAGGAGAATAACATTGTTAGGCTACATTGGACACTTACTATTTTTGGCCAAAACCCATGAAATCTAGTAGGAACCATGGCCATCTATAAATAGTAAGTTTACTATTTATAGTAAGTCACGTTTTTTAGGTGCTTGAGTTGGAATTTGAATCTAAAACTCCATCTTAGGTTTTAACTCATTATTTAAAGGATTGCAATTTCAATTTTTTAAAATCATGAATCAATTTATTTCAAATTTATTAGAAATTATTTCTATTTTTATCACTTGTAAATTCGAGGAAGCTCTATGAACACCCAGATCCATAGCTCAATTGGCAGACTGAGTGGAGATACCTCGTTTCAACACTTGAGGTCTTGGTATCGATCCCTAGTGGGGGTGGCTAACATGGAGTGTGTGTACTAACATGGGTGTGTACTAACAAGCTAACCCAAAAAAAGAAAAAAAAAAAAAAGAAAAAAAAAAGAGGAAGCTCTATGAGGAATCCAGAGAGCTCCATGGATTCGGAGTAGTTATCCTTGGGAAAGATGGTGATCGAACTCATCACGTCCTTTTTTGCATTAATTGGTATCCGAGAGAGGACTCCCCTCGGGTTGATGGAAACTAACAATAAAATAGACCAAAATCCTATAGACGGTGTCCAAGAATTCGTTATCCATAGGGAAGAATGGAAGCTTTCCACCGGGAGAGCCAGTTGACTATGCAAGGGCTGCAGGCAACCTTCGACTGTATTGCAGATGCGCTAATTCCGCCTCGAGCCCAACATGATACTCAACCGCCCGGGATTGATGTACGGAACAAATCTGATTTTTGTAAAGCACTTATGAAGGTGAATTGTACGGCTACCCTAGATGAGTCGAGATCCAGTGACAAAGACATCGGTGGCATTGTTGCTTAATGACCGGTCCATGAAAATGATTGACTAGATCGTGCTAAAAAAGACTATCAAGGTAAGGCCGAACTCCAAAGTTTTAATGGCTTATTATGTATAAAAGAATTCCTCGATTGGTTAGCTTAAGTAGAACGATATTTTGATTACATGGATGTATTAGAACATCACAACGTGAAATGTGTATCGTTCAAATTCAAATATAGTACTTTTGCATGGTGAGAGCGATTACAACTCTCACGTGCCTGATAGAACAAGGTGCTTATCTGATCATAGCCACAGATGAGACACATTCTTTGATCAAAATTCCTCCTCAGTGATTACGAGCATGTATTATTCAAGTAATACTAAGATTAATGGCAGGGGAATCGAGTCACACAAATTATACTAAAGAATTCCAGTGGTTAGTAACGCATAATGAATTTTTGGAGATTGAATCGGAGGATGTAGCATGGTTCATAAGCAGTTTACGACCAATAATTTCAGATCGAATTCAGATGCTCCCAGTTGGGATCATGGATGAAGCGGTTCAATTGGCCGATAGGGCGAAAATGTAGCTTATAAGAGTCCCTACTCGGCTGTATGCTTTGACTCAGCCTTCCATGATGGGTTCCACGTAGGATTTGGCGCTGGAAAAAGGAAAGGAACCAGTAGGAGGGTGTCCTCAATCTCCTACAACCACAAACCATGACACAAGGAGCGGTCCATCTATGCCTCAACGTGCAACACCCACAACGTTGGTTCGAGAAGAATTTCAAATCCTTACGGTAGACTAAGGCCAAACAATTGTTATGCTGTGGCCAACCAGGCTATTTATCAAACACCTATCCTTAATGCCACGCAGCCAACTTACCCATTAACGAAGGGAGCACTGAAGGTGATGCAGCGAAAGAAGGCTCTGGATTTGATGAAGATGAATAAACCACTGAGGAAAGAGCTGGTGATGAAGAATGGTTGGTCGAGAATCATGATGAATCTTTGATCGTGAGGCGAATATTGTACACTCAAAGGAAGGAGGTGCACCCATAACGACACAATATATTCCATACCAGTGTACTGTCAATGACAAGGTTTGTGATGTAATCATATATATTGGCAGTAGCGAGAACATCATCTGGAAGGTGATGATGGATAAGTTGTAGCTACTTACGACAAGACATCCTTCCCCCTACTCAATAGGTTAGATAAAAAAGGTGAATAAGACTAAGGTAACCGAATAATGCACTGTCTCATTGTCAATGGACAGGAATTGTAAGTATCAAGTACTTTTTAACATGGTTGACATGGAAGCATATCATATGTTAATTGGTTGACCATGACAATCGAATCGTGATGCAACCCACCGATGACAAGAAAATATTTATGTCTTCGAGTAGAGCTCCCTCTTGACTATTCGAGTTTTCATGGAGGAATCTAAGAAAACAGGCGAGGTGTACGCCTTGTGGTAAAGGGCGAGGAATCAGAGCCCTTAGTCATTCATTCACGTTTAAGGTCGTTGCTGGAGGAATTTAAAGAAATCTGGTTCGAAGAGTTATCTAATGGATTGGCCCGCTTAAGGGATATCTAATATCACATAGACTTCGTCGTTGAGGCTAGCTTGCTTAGTTGCCCTTACTATCAGATGAGTCCGAAAGAGTATGAGATACTTCAAGGGTAGGTGAAGAAATTGATCCGTTAGGGTGTTCTGAGAGAGAGAGCATGAACCCATGTGTCGTGCCAACGTTATCAATGCTTAAGAAAGATAGGAGTTGGCGCATGTGTGTCGATGACTGGGCAATTAACAAGATTACCATTAAATATTAATTCTCGATACTGCTATTGGACAACATGCTTAATATGCTAGAATATGCCAAAGTGTTCTTTAAACTCAATCTGAGGAGCGAGTACTATCAGATTAGTATCCAATCTGGTAATGAGTGGAAAATGACATTCAAGACCAAGGAAGGGTTGTATGAATGGCTAGTCATGTCATTCGGTCTATTGAATGCACTGAGTACTTTTATACATCTGATGAATCAAGTGTTGAAGTCATTCATTGGCTGGTTTTTGGTAGTATATTTTGATGATGTTTTGATATATAACTAGGGTGACACAGAGTACATGAAACGTCTTAGGCAGGTGCTATAAGACCTGACAGTTAAAAAGTTGTACCAATTTGAAGAAGTGTAGTTATTTAATGGACAACCTGTTATTCTTAGGATTTGTTGTAACATTCATGAACATCCATGTGGACGATGAAAAGGTGAGAGCCATTAGGGAATGACTGATCCCGATGAACATTCATGAAGTGAGGAGTTTACACGGGTTGGCGACATTTTATCGTTGATTCGTGTGGAATTTTAGCACTATAGTCGCACCCATTACATATTGCATAAAAAAGACCCATTTCAGTGGACCGATAAGGTTGATAAAATCTTTGCTGAAATCAAGGATCGATTGTCCACAACACTGGTTTTAATTCTTCCTAATTTTAATATGTTATTTTATGTTAAGTGTGACGCCTCATATGTTAGGATTGGAAGAGTTTTATCATAGAAGGCAGGCTGGTAGCTTTCTATAGCGAGAAGCTTAGTGAAGTCCGAAATAAGTAGTTGACATATGAGCTTGATTTGTATGCAGTTGTTCCAGCACGGTGACATTGGCAGCATGCTAGATGGATTGCATTTTTTGTGGGAATTCGCGTTCATATTGAAGCACAAGATAGGGTAGTAGAAGCATGCTACCCATTAGATGGATGCATGAAGCGTGCAAAATTCTTGATATCAATATAGATTGGATGTAAATGAATATCAACAAATTCAGATTGGGCACTAAAATAGTGGGGCCCTCTACATACACAACTTCCACTCCATGACTCATGCACGTGATTAAGATTATATTTCGAGAATTTTATCTTCAAAAACATCTCTTGTTGAGATTATGAAAGGGACCCAAGTTGGCAAACAAGAGGAATTTATTCTTTTTTCTCATCAATTAGCCAAAGGGCACGATTAGAATCTTATGGGGCCCACATGCATAGCTCTATATAAGTAGCTGCCTCTCTTTGTTATGAAGCATGGACGGTGCAAAATGCACATGAAACGTGAGGTTATCTGTTTCTTCTACGTCTTCCAGGGCATCATGCATGAACTCTCCCTCAAGGGCTTCATCAGCTACTATCATATCTTATTGTAGGTGGATGTTGAAGTCCTTCAGGGTGAGTACATGACAACTGCCCTTGCTCTTCAATGGCCTGACTTCACACGTGCCCTGCTACAGCTAGTAATATGAGAGAGAGAGAGAGAGAGAGAGAGAGAGAGAGAGAGAGAGAGAGATGAACCTGAACACTACTTTCGCGGCAGAAAAAACCTAAATGAACTTCGAAACAGAGAGAGAGAGAGAGAGAGAGAGAGAGAGAGAGAGAGAGAGAGAGAGAGAGAGAGAGAGAGAGAGAGAGAGAGAGAGAGATGAACCTGAACACTACTTTCGCGGCAGAAAAAACCTAAATGAACTTCGAAACATCATTCCATATTTGAGTGCTCTTAAAAGACACCATTCATGTTGAATCAGAGCTGTTCACAGGTGGACACGAACCTTTTATTATTTTTATATGATGGTCGTCCACTTAATGATTGCACCGGCCGCAATGAGCCATTCATCACTAATCAGGCCCACCTCGCCCACACACCAGGCCAAGAATTGAAACCTGGGTTCATCACTCAGGCCGAGTTTTAAGGCCGGAAGCCGTGACTCTACACGACCAGGCTGCCTTGCTTTGCTAGGGTCTGGTCGCCTCATAATATGGTACGGAAGCTGGTGTTTCCAACCCTGGATTGCATCCTTGAATGATATGAACCCTTTGTATCCCCAATACCAGCATATAGAGGCTATATTCTTATAATCATGCATCAATGATCCAACCTTTGAAACTTGAATTTGAATATATATGTGCCATTAAATATTCATGTTCATGTGCAATTGTCTGTTTCACAAAAATTTCACATGGAATTCTGAACATGAAAGTTTTTCTTTTTTAAAAGGAAAGTGGACTGAACATGAAAGATTCAAATCATCATTTAAAATGCAATCTCGAAGTGAAAACCATCTACCATAGAATACTGTAGTGTTACAGGGCCACTGTTCCCTAACAAAACAGGATGATCAGGTTTTACAGAAACTCTCCAGCAGGACATGTATGATCAAATATCCAGATGAATTTTGACTTGGGAATAAAAGTTGACTGTTTTATAATATTACTGACGCTTGTATGAAACAATTGATTTTTAACACCTCAAGGTTTGGCGATCCATGCACGCAGTTGAGATGATTGGATTCATATTCAAATTAGATGGGCCACCCATTCAGAATTATTCCAAACAGCATGAAAAGATCGATGATATGAATGACCTGAGTGCTATGAGGGTCAGCTAATGTTGACCGCCTTTGTTTTCTCTTGCTAGTGGGGGAATCCCGTGTGGTGTTGCCAGTGCTATTCGTGAGTCTTTGTCCAGGTTTGCAGCTGCTAGTGTTTTGATGCACGGAGGGACGTGATGAGGTCAATCAGTACCGTCTTCCCCAGGGATCTTCCCAGTAATGAAATTTTCGTGGCTTATTAAAAAAAGAAACAAAACTACTCCAGATCCATGGAGCTCTTTGGACTCCTCAGCGTCCTTGAATTTATGAGGAATAAAAATAGAAATAATTTTTAATAGATTGAAAATAAATTGATTGATGATAAAAATAAAAATACAATCCTTTAAATAATGAGTCTAAACTTAGGACAGAGTTTTAGAATTAAACTCCCTAAAACTTACAAGTGTACTCCTATCCTTTTTTGTTTTAAGCAAAAGGAAACTTTTATTGATGAAAGGAAGATCGATACACATTGAGGTGGGGCCCCACAAAAGGCTAGGGTCCCACCTATCATATAGCTCAAAAACAAAACAAAATAAAAAACCACAACTAGCGCAACCCACCCAAACAGGCCTCTAATCATCTTCCCAAACACTAAGCCTTCACCCATTTGAATATAATCATTGTGTCTACTTCAAGGTACTAAGTGATAGAGAATTCATTGTATTTGCATTCTATGTTGATGACATACTTATCACTAGTTATACCATATCTGATATCAATATATTGAAGATTCGGTTATCAGGGATATTCGAAATGAAAGATCTGGTGGCTGCAAGAGGATTCTCGACATTGATATACACAAAGATAGGGAGAGGAGTTTGTAATAGTTATCTCAAGTATAATACAATGAGAAGGTGTTGATCAAGTATTTGGGATGGACAAGGTTAAACCAATTAGCATACCACATGAAGCTCACTTTTGATTTTCTTCATAACAATGTATCATTACAGATGAAGAAAAGTAGTTTATGTCTCGTGTGTCCCACTTAAGCATAATTGGCAGTTTGATATATGGCATGGTCTCTACAAGTTAGATATTTTACATGAAGTCAGTGTTGTGAGCTAATACATGTCAAACCTTAGTAAGCAGCATTGAGAGACAGTGAAATGACTACTTCATTATTTATGAGGTATAACGGATTATGTCTTGACATTCAAAAAATTAGAGGGAAACTTTATAGGCTATGTTTATTACGACTACACATTGAATATAGATAATAAAAGGTTGACTTTTGTTTTTTTATTTTTTATTTTTAAATAAAACTTCTATGATTTTTCCATTGAACACTAAAACTATCTATGAACAGCCCTTCAGGTGTGGCCAGACAAAAAATGGGCCACACATACCTATCGTATCAAGCTAAATACAAAAAACGGCAATCCAACAATTTAACAAACACTGAACAGGGAGCCCCTGCCCACATTGAACCCCCTGATCACAGGAACCTCCCACTCTATTAAAACAGAGCTCCAACCGTGGGCAAGGAGAACTAAGAAAGGGAGGAACGAACAGAGCCAAGGCCTACTCTGTCAAGAAAAAGGAGGCCACGAACATGAGGAGAGAGATCTTTGGCATCTTTAGTAACTTTGGCAATCTGCTTCTGACTACCCTCCCTAGCCATGCCATCGGCCGGACCATTACCCTCCCTAGGGATCGTAACAAACGAAATGGATCCGCTCAGCATCAGCCTCTTGATTTTGATGATCCACGGCCTCCATTGCCAGGGGATAGGGGACATGGAACAAGTGAGGCTTACCACCACTGTAGAATTTGATTCTACTACAATTTGCCTCAGACGACGCTCCAAACAGAGCACAAGACCATCGTGAATAGCTCTAACTTTCGGCTTGTTGTTTGTGCCCACCTCGTAGCCTACAGAAAAAGCAAACAACAACTTACCTTCCTCATTTCTGCACACAGTACCTCCCCCTGAACGCCCAGGATTTCCACTAGCAGAGCCATCAACATTCAATTTCACCCATCCTGCTGCAAGTCTATTCCACCGAATGACGTGAAAGGTGCAAGGAGGGCGGGTGGAAGGAACGCCCACAAATCTGTCCCCATAAAACCTCTGTTGAGTATCTACATTTCCTTCAAGAAGATGAAGCGCCCACCACCTGATGCAGGCGTTCGCAGTTTTCTCCTCCATAGGATGCTCATTGAATTTGGCCTCGTTACGGCTCGACCAAAGCTCCCACAAGATCAGAACTAGCACCACTCGCCTGACAATCGCCGAAGCTGCCCCAGGCACATCAGCACCCTTCCAATAATGCAGCCTGCTTTTGGTTATTCGTTTGTGCTAACGGGGGGAGCGATCAATTGGATGTTAGAGCTTCGATCTATGATTGGTCTTTCCATAACCGAAGTTGAGTATAAGGTAGTGACAGAGGCATTCAAGGAAGGTGTTTAGTTGACAAGAATGATGAACGAGCTTAAGCTATAACAGAAGGTTATGTCGGTTAATTGTGATAACGAAAGCGCGATCAATTTGGAAAAGCATTTGATATATCATTCTTATACTAAGCATATTGATGTTCGTCATCATTTTATTCGACAATTGGTTAAGGAAGGTGGTGTTATTCTTGAGAAGATTCACACGAGCATGAATCCCGTGGATATACTAACAAAAGTGGTTCCCGTAAAGAAGTTCAAATTTTGTTCGACTTCTCTTGTCTTGGTAAAGGTTTGATGAAGACAGAGTATTGTTCATGAGAAGTGACAACGGTGAAGCTATAATGGAGACGATTAGAGATGGAGCTTGGACTTGTGTTTCATAATGATTGAAGTCATTGTGGAGATTGTAGTCTGGATGTCTTAAATTTATGCAAAAATAGGGGTTCGATCGATTGACCAGACTGATCGATCAATCAAGTAAACTCTATATTAGACAAATTGGTCTCTGGATAGTTTTGGACAAGTTCGATCGATTGACCTTAGAGGTTCGAGCAATCGATTTAATTTAAAAATTTTGTGTAAACTCTCTAGACACTTTTGAGCATGTTTAGTTGATCGAACATGAATGCTCAATCAATCGAGGATTGCTCAATCGATGCTTAATTTGACGGCACGCACAGTTTTACATAATGTGTGTGTGTTTTTTTTTTTTTTTTTTGGGGGGGGGGGGGGGGGGGGGGTGGGGAGAGTGCTTATTCTATAGTGAGGCTTATTGTAACAGTTGTAATCATCCTCTTAGGAAATGAAGTGATCTTTTCTAAAAATAAAAAAAAATAAAAAAAAATAGTGAGGCTAGGGTTTTGAGAAGGGTTCTCACATTTGTAAGTTCATCTAATCTCTTGTATAATTCATTTTCGTAATCAATTGTTGTCGCTTTGTTCAACGATTTTATTCTGTAAGAATTTTTCCATATAAAATTGTGTGTTATTGCACATGCATGTTATTCACATTTATCTTTCACTTGTTTGATTCGAATTCATAATTTACTTTCGTGGCTCCTAACACCAAGCGTATTGAGGTAGGTAGGCATTTGTTCTTCAAGAATATTTGGCAAGCATAATTTCTCTTCCTATATACCATCTCAAGAATAAGTTGATATCTTCTTTACAAAGATGCATAATGTCTCTCATTTATGATGTTCTCTCAAAAGTTTCAATAGTTTTTCTTTAATTATCTCAAATTTGAGAGAGAATGTGCATGTATATTGTGCGTGTGTTCTTCCTATTTCTTTTAGCATACGCATTTTGTATGTGTTATCCTTTTGTATTTATATCCATTCATTCTCAATGCAATACATATATTGTGCGTGTATACATGGAATTCATTTATATAGCTTTCTATTTTGGTATAGGCATTTTGTATGTGTTATCCTCTTGTATTTATACCCATTCATATTCTCAATGCAATATAGATACACAGTTTTTCATCTCCACCTTTTAACTTTCTTAAGGACGTTAGCCAAAAATTGGGTGGACAAGGGACTCAAGTGGGCAACTACAGGTCTCACTTACATACACCATTATAAGGACGGAACCTGCCTCAGGTTGCACAAGACTCAACTCCTTGCAGGCATTGAAACGCTAGATATCACATGTCCAGGGAATCCATCGCAAACGCGTAAGGGTCTCTCACACTCCTGCAACAGTTACACTGGCCGAGTCAACCCATCTTCCCACTTAAGATATCTAGCAGTCGTGTGCAGTATCTGGCCACTCATTGATTTGCCACTCCGTGAAGATGCCCTGGGCCATAAATCAGGGATACAGGTTTGTCGTGTTGGATGGATGTGCTTGAGAAAAAATGGGCGGCTGGAGAGGAGGTGATGAGCAGTCGATCTTCAGCAAATGTGTTGGGCCCACATGTAGGTTGGCCCTAATTTTAGGCACGGGTACGTTAGGGGAAAGAAGCTAAGCATTGTAAGTACGAAAAAGCTCTGTGGGGCCTATAATGATGTCTGTGTCACATCTGTTCCGCCCGTCAGTTGCAGTGCTTATTTTAGGGCCCGATCCCAAAATTCAGGCAGATTCAAAAGTCAAATGGAATGACCTTCCTGGGGCCCACTAAGATGTTTATATACCATCCTACCCGTTCATAAGGTGATTATTACTAGGATGAAGTGAAAACCCAAATATCGGCTTTATCCAAAACTTCGGTGGGAGACAAGAGGGTTTCAATGGTCAGCATCTCTATCCGATTGTTTCTGGTGGTGTGGGCCACTTGAGTTTTGGTTCTTCCTAATTTTTGGCATAACATTCTAAGATCATCAGGCACAATAGATGGATGTAGTGGATATAACAAAAATATCACAGTGAGTCCCACAGAGCTTTTCAATGCACGGGCTCTCTACAACGCGTGTTGTTTAAAATACGCGTCCATGGCGGTGGTACCCACGAGATGGATGCATGAAGCGTGGAAAATTCTTGATATCAATGTAGATTGGATATAAATGAATATCAACAAATCAGATTGGGCCCTTGAATAGTGGGGCCCTCTACATATATAACTTCCACTCTATGACTCATGCACGTGACTAAGATTATATATAGAGAATTTTATCTTCTTTTACGTCTCTTGTTAAGATTATGAAAGGGACTCAAGTTGGCAAACAAGAGGAACTTATTCTTTTTTCCTCTTCAATTCGCCAAAGGGCACGATCAGAATCTTATGGGGCCCACATGCATAGCCCTATATAAGTAGTTCATGACTCGCTTTGTTATGAAGCATGGACAGTGCAAAATGCACATGAAATGTGGGGTTATCTATTTCTTCTACGTCTTCTCCAGGGCACTTGCATGAACTCTCCCTCAAGGGCTTCATCAGCTACCATCATCTCTTATTGTAGGTAGATGTTGAAGTCCTTCAGGGTCAGTACATGACAGCTGCCCTTGCTCTTCAATGCCCTGAGTTCACAGGTGCCCTGCTACAACTACTAACAAGAGAGAGAGAGAGAGAGAGAGAGAGAGAGAGAGAGAGAGAGAGAGAGAGAGAGAGAGAGAGAGAGAGAGAGAGAGAGAGAGAGAGAGAGAGAGAGAGAGGAGAGAGAGAGAGAGAGAGAGAGAGGGGGTGGGGGGGGGGGACATGAACCTGATCAACACCACTTTCGCGGCAGCAAAAACCTAAATGAAATTGAAACATCATTCCATATTTGAGTGCTCTTAAACGACACCATGCATGTTGAATCAGAGCTGTTCACAGGTGGACACGAACCTTTTATTGTTTTTATATGATGGCCGTCGACTTAATGATTGCACCGGCCGCAATGAGCCATTCATCACTAATCAGGCCCACCTCGCCCACACACTAGGCCAAGAATTGAAACCTTTAAAAAAAAAAAAAAAAACAAAAAAAAAAACAAAACGGGAGATGTATATTCCAACTGAGAAAAGATATAGACACTCGGGAGGGACCTGACAAATATAACGGACCCCTCCTATCGGGAGGCTCCCAAAGAGACAGAAAAGAAAAGGCAAAAAAAAAAAAAAAACAAAAAAAAAACAAGGGCAAAGCAAGGAACAGCCTCGCCTGCCACCTCGAGCTTAGGCAGCCAGCCAAGACTAAGGAGGAAAGCGGCTACCTTGTCAGGCAAATGGACCCCAGACATTTTTTATCTAGGAGGACATGGCCCCTACTCAGCGTAGGGAGGGATGCTATGCTGTGGAAGATGACATTGGTTTGGGAGTGGCTCCCAATTTTAGCCAGTCAATCCGCAGGACTATTAGCTTCTCTAAACACATGCGAGAACCGGAAGACTCCCCTAGAACTGAGCGAATGAATTCTGTCTAACCAGTAGGACCATCTCCAGGAGTGGCTGCCTGTACCTTGAAGCGATTGGACGCCCCAGCTTGAAACCTGGGTTCATCACTCAGGCCGAGTTTTAAGGGCCGGAAACCGTGACTCTACACGACCATGCTGCCTTGCTTTGCTAGGGTCTGGTCACTTCATAATATGGTACGGAAGCTGGTGTTTCCTGGATTGCATCCTTGAAAGATATGAACCCTTTGTATCCCCAATTCCAGCATATAGAGGCTATATTCTTATAATCATGCATCAATGATCCAACCTTTGAAACTTGGATTTGAATTTGTGCCATTAAATATTCATGTTCATGTGCAATTGTCTGTTTCACAAAAATTTCACATGGAATTCTAAACATGAAGATTCAAATCATTAGTTAAAAATGCAATCTGGAAGTGAAAACCATCTACCATAGAATATTGTGGTGTTACAGGGCCACTGTACCCTAACAAAACAGGATGCTCAGGTTTTACAGAAACTCCAGCTGGACATGGATGATCAAATATCCAGATGAATTTTGACTTGGGAATAAAAGTTGGCTGTGTTATAATATTACTGACGCTTGTATGAAACAATTGATTTGTAACAACTCACGGTTTAGTGATCTACGCAGTTGAGATGATTGGACTTAGAAAGAGAGAGAGAGAGAGAGAGAGAGAGAGAGAGAGAGAGAGAGAGAGAGAGAGAGAGAAGTACTCGAGAGAACCCGACAATCCCACGAAGTCCTGCAAAGCCAGGGGGTCGGATCTTATGGTTCACTTCAAGAACACCAGAGAAACAGCCCATGCTATCAGAAAGTTGCCTTTGACCTAGGCCAAAAGGTATCTTGAGGATGTCATTGCTCACAAACAAGCCATTCCCTTTCGCGGATTCTGTAGGGTGTTGGTCGAACTGCTCAGGCAAAGAACATGCATTCAAATGGACAAGGTCGTTGGTCAGCGAAATCGGCTAGGTTCATTCTGGACTTGCTTAAGAATGCAGAGAGCAATGCCGATGTGAAAGGTTTGGATGTAGACACACTATTTGTGTCTGATATCCAGGTAAATCAAGCCCAGAAACTGAGGTGCCGCACATACCGTGCCCATGGAAGAATCAACTCCAATATGTCCCCACCTTGCCATATCTTATATATATATATATATATATATATATATATATATATATATATATATATATATATATATATATATATATATATATATATATATATATATATATATATATATATATTTTACACACTCACACACGCCCCACACACGCACGCCAACACGCACACATACCTCACACACGCCGTGGGATTTCACCACCGTGGGTACTCGAACCCTAGACCCGGTGTTGAAACTCCCGGGAGTCTACCACCCGAGTAAAAGTAAGGACCCACCTTGCCATATCGAGCTAATTTTGTCTGAGAAGGAAGAACCTGTCAAGAAGGAGCCTGAAACGCAATTGGCTCCTCGGAAATCCAAGAAAGCACAAGTAGTCCACGGTGGCACCTCATCCTGAGGGGCACTAGTTGTAGAAGGAAATATTTTTTTTTCAAGTCTGTCTTCTTTTTTATTTTTAATTCGAAGATTTTTTATATTTTGCTTGAGATCTTTATCTTGGGGGCGTATATTTGAATCATTTATCTGGGGTGCATGTTGGACCCATTAAACCAAAATAAAAATAAAAATAAAAAGATGGGCCACCCATTTAAAATTATTCCAAACAGCATGAAAAGATGATTTGAATGACCTGGGTGCTATGAGGGTCAGCTAATGTCGATAGCCTTTGTTTTCTCTTGCTAGTGGGCGAATCCCGTGTGGTGTCACCTGTGCTATTCGTGAGTCTTTGTGCAGGTTTGCAGCTGCTATTGTTTTGACGCACAGAGGGATGCGACGAGGTTGATCAGTGCTGTCTTCCTCAGGGATAACTACTCCGGATCCATGGAGGAGCGTCCTCAAATTTATGAGGAATAAAAATAGAAATAATTTTTAATAGATTGAAAATAAATTGATTGATGATAAAAATGCAATTACATTCCTTTAAATAATGACTTTAGACCTAGAACGGAGTTTTAGACCCAAACTCCCTAAAACCATGACTTGTTATAAATAGTACATTTACTTTTTATAGACTGTCATGATTCCTACCAGACTTCATGGTTTTTGGCCAAAAATAGTAAGTGTCTAATTTGGCATAACCACGTTGTTCTCCAAATCTTTCTAAGCCATTTTCAAGTTGGGCACTACTCCTAAAACTCAAAGTATCAATGATCAAACTATTTATAGGAAAATTGAAAAAAAAAAAAAAAAAGAAAGGACTTTTGATCATCGATATGATGGAATCTCGTAGATTCGGCAGTTGTTGATCTCATCGAGCAATTGCTAATCCCATCGACAGCCCACTCGACCTCATTGAGAAAATCTTGATTTGTTCCCATTGCTTGCCGGATTGTTTTGGGATCCAAATCGTTATGATCAGAAGTGGCTTCGATCCCATCGACAGAAGGACGTGATTTTGAGAAATTGTGAGAATTATTTCCTATTCCGGATGCGACACTATATATAGGTGTAATTGAGGGATTATGGTTAAGAGAAGAGTTTCCTATTCCGGATGCGCCTCCTCTCTTAGGCTGGAAGGGCTGTGCTTGTGCAGCATGTCCTGGGGAGCATCCCAGTCCATTCTATGGCGGCAATGCATATCCCAACTTAGGTTCTTTTTTGCTTTGGAAAATAGATTTGCAAATTTCCTTTGGGGTTGGAGCGAAGGCAAGCGGAAGCTGCACTGGAGGAGTCGAAGGACTATAGCTCAGCCCAAAGATGAGGGAGGGTTGGGAATTAGAAGGCTTGATGAATTTCTGACTGCGCTCATGCTGAAACTGGGCTGGCGATAAAATTCAATGCCAAGGAAAATCTATGGATCTCTTTTATGAACGCAAAATACAGCCAGGACCTCGCCCAAGTTGGCTTGAGAGGCCCTGCTACCTTTGCTTCCCCTTTGTGGAGAAAGATCTTGCATTTGCTTCCAATTGCGGAGAGCGCAAGATCTTGCATTTGCTTCCAATTGCGGAGAGCAAATCCCAATGGCTGTTGGGTCAAGGTGAATGCAATTTCTGAGCTGATAACTGGACAAGATTGGTCCTGTTGCTGCAGCTAGCTAATTCTTCAATTTCGCTTGCCTTGCTGCCTCTTTCGATAAATCAAGTTCTGGGCAAGACCAGTCCGCTTCCACCTAGTTCGACCCTCAATTTTCTCCCCCAAAGCACAGTGGATACTATCTTCTAAGCGGGTTTCTGCCTGTTGGAAGGTCTGGACAGATGCCTTTTTCCATTCATTCCCTCTGGTGACTTCTCAGTTTGCTTAGCCTAGAAAATCATCAGGGCCAACCACCCTCGCTAAGATTGGGCGAGATGGGTGTGGCATCCCAAGCTTCCCCCCAAAATATCCTTGTTAATTAGTATGGCGTGCTCTTTGGAGAGTGGTCCAAGTAGATGGGGCCATTCAAGGTCGTGGGATCCAGCTGGCGTCCAAATGTGAGTGTTGTGTCGATGCCTCAGCCCCAGGCTCCTCCATTGAGTCCTCTCTGCACCTCTTCATAGATAGTTCATTTGCTAGAGCAACCTGGGAACATTTTGGAGGAGTCGACAATGTCTTCATCGGGGGATCTGAGTCGATTGAAATCAGACTGAACCGATGGTGGTACGTCTCCTCGTTGCATGGGAAAGTATCTTCACTGCAGATGTTAGTCTTGTGCTTTATTATTTGGGAGATTTGGAAATCTAGAAATGGGGCCAAGTTTACGACAGGCCTACCTTAGTTTCCGCTGTTATTACAAACGTTAATAGGTGGTTGTCACGGCTGGCCAACCACTCCCCGTCCCAACAGCTTAGGGTAGCTACCAGTTCAAGTTAACGTGGACAGGGGTCAAACTCTACTCACCAGTCCCAAGTTTCTTCTTTGATAGTGAAATGGTTAAGACCCCCCTCTGGTTGGGCTAAAGTTAACGTTGACGGGTCGGCTAGGGGTAATCCGGGGCTCTCTGGCGGTGGGGGAGTATCCAGAGGTGATAAAGGGAAATTTATATTTTCCTTCTCGGAAGGTTATGAATCTAGATCTAACACTAGAACAGAGCTAAGAGCGGTGCACGATGGGCTATCTATTTCCTTCTCCTTCGGCCTTTCCAAAGTGGTAGTTGAATCTGACTCACAGCTTGTGATAGCAGTTCTGAATGATAGTGTCCTTCCGAACTAGAAATGGAGATATTGGTTGGCCAGAATTCAAAGATCGAAGCTCAGAGAGCAGGTTCATTTTGTGCATACATATAGGGAAGGTAATGGGCTAGCGGATGGCATGGCCCGTATGGGTAGTGAATCCCAATCATCCGTGTTCTTCTAAAGTTCCAGGGATCTTCCGGTCCAGGTAAGGGGCCTCCTCTTCTTGGACACTGCTAGGCTTGGGGCAGTGAGGACGATCTCTAGCTATTAGAGCCAGCCCAGTCTCGTTCTCTGAGTGTTTTCGGTAGAGGGCCCAACTTCAGATTTTTTGTGGTTTTCTTTCTTCCTTCATTCTCTGGCTGTTTATGCTAGGATTTGTCCAAGTCATTTTTTCCTGGCCTAGCTTGAATGTCCCTCTCTTGTACATTTTGCCCTTATGAATGAAGGATTCCTTTTTTTTTTAATTTTTTAAATTTTTTATTTATTTTTTATAATAATAAGGTTATTCTAAAGACGACAAAAACATTTTTTAGGACTTGGGGAAGGAGAAAAGGGGTTTTTAGATTATTATAAGTGATTCAATCTCTTGTATTTTTTGCTTTCATAGTGATTCACTGCTGCTTTGTGGTGTGGTTTTTTTCCCTCAAAGGTTTTTCCACGTAAAATTGTGTATGCTTTTTTATTGCTTGTTTACATTTTCATAATCGCATAAGACCTAAATTCAGGGTTTGCTTTAGCGGATTCCCAACAAATGGTATTAGAATGTACATTTAGATTCAAGTTTGGATTAATAGCATGACGATTTATAAGGAATTAAACGTGAAGTATGAAACAGAGAAGTTCATCAGGAAAAATAACTTTGAACTATGAGAGGTGAATATGAGAGACCTTTTAGTTTAACAAGGATTTTTTATTTTTATTTTTTCAAAAAATTGGACTCTTGCCACTCGAATTTCCATTTACCAAAAAAACATTGATGTACATGAGCTATTTCGGGAGGGACCCCCAAAAACCTTGGGTCACTCCTATCATTTCTCCCTTACATACATCTAGGCTGACTATCCACAAGGGGTTCTGAAGGCTACATCAAAATTAGGTAAACACAAGAAAAACAATACTTTCGACCGCTAAACCACCAGGGAAGTCAAGCAGTGACTAATCTCCCTGGTTAACTAGATCTAATATTTCCCAAGCCGATTTTGTCCAGAAATAGCCTACCTCTCACTTCCCAAGGTAGATCTTTCACCCGGGAAACGAGGGAGAAAAACTGATCAAGACTACCTATGCAGGCCATACCGTCGGCTGGGCTGTTCCCTTCATGGGGGATGAAATTGAAGGAAACAGAGGCCAAATGAGTCATATTCCAGATCCTCGAGACCCACGGTTTCCATCGCCACGGGATTTTGACTTCCTCTGAAGAAGATTGATGATGACTTGGGAATCCGATTCCACTTCGATGTTTAGAATCCCATTCTCCTGACACAAAGCCAGGCCATCGTGAATCACCCTGAGCTCATCTCAGGAAGCAAATGGTGGGTTAGGATAAAACACCTTGTGAGCTAGCTTGAGGTATCTTTTAACCATTGCCCTTGGGAAGTAAATGGTGTGGCTGATGACTTGGCCCGTAGGGGTAGTAACGGTCAATCCCACTTGCTATTTCAATCTGTGGTGTCCCTCCCTCAATTGACTAAAGGTCTTCTTTTTCTCGATAAAGTGGGGCTGGGAAACCTAAGGGCTATTTGAATTTTTAGTTTTTCGAGTCTTGTCTGTGAATGTCTCACAATAGGCAGGCCTTTCCCCCTTTTTGTTGTGGGGCTCACCCGAAAATTTCCCCCCATGTAAAGTCTTTCAGTTGAGCAATGGAATACTGAATACTATTTTTCCAAAAAAAATGGATTATAACAAGCACTCCTTGGTGTTGAGAGGCATCCAACGTCTTTAAGCGAAGAAGAATGGAAAGAGTTGGATGAAATAGTGAAAACCTCGGTTCAACTATTTTGGTGGACAATGTCTTTTATAATGTCCTTGATTAAAAGAATGCTTCAAGACTTTAGAAGAAGTTAGATAGCTTGTACATGATGAAATTATTGTCAAATTATTTGCATATGAAGAAGCAATTCTATAATATGAAGATAGTGAAGGGGTCAGATCTTAACGAATGCATCAGCGCGTTCAATTAGTTCATTCACAAATTGACAAGCATGGAAATGAAGATGGGTGAAGAAGATCAAGTCCTAATTATGTTGAACTCACTTAGAAAGTCTTACGATAGCTTCCTAAACACTATGTGCATGCCACAGTAGAGAGACCGTTGATATTGAGACTGTCATCTCAGCTCTTTAGTCGAGGGTATTGAGAAAGAATGACAATAGTGCAGGTTCCTCTATTGATGCGTTGGTAACTAGGGGAAGGAATTAAGAGTGGGAGAAGGGTAATTCGTCGCATTTACGGTCCAACTATAAGGGCAAGGAGAAGATGAAGTGTTGAAATTGTCAAAGACATGGGCATATGAAGAATGATTATTGGAATCTTAAAGCCTAAAAGGGAGATAAGATCGATGAAGTAAAGCCTAAAAGGGAGATAAGATCGATGAAGTACTAAAAGAGGCCAATGGAGAGCGGAGTCGAGTAAGGATGTGGATAACAGTGATGTTCTGACCGCATCTAAATCTATCTACCTCAGTGATGAATGGATTTTGGATAGGAGGCATCATACCACATGACCTCGTATAGGAATTGATTCACCACATACATCAAGCGTGATGGCGGCCAGGTATTTATAAGAAATTATGTTGCATGTAAAGTCGTTGGAATTGGATTGGTGCGCATCAGGATGTCTAATGGGATAGAACGCATCCTGAAGAATGTGAGACAGGTTCCTGACCTACTGAAGAATCTGATCTCCCTAGGTACTCTTGAGCTTATTAGGTGAAAAATCACTGGTTTTGATCGTGTCCTGAAGGTTTCAAAAGGGGCACTCATAGTAATGAAGGAACAACAAAATGGTAACCTTTACATATTAATTGGGAATACCGTATCGGTAAAGTTACAACGTTTGTAGTGGATTCCACATCGGCATGTTTCTGGCATGCACATCTAGGCCGCATGGGCGAGGAAGACATGTAGATACTTTTTGATCGTTCCCCAATTCTTGTATTTAAAAGCATTGATTTGACTATATATGAGCATTGTATATTTTGTAAACGGTCAATGTTATTTTTTAAGTCAGGAACACATGTTAGTAAAAGATGTTTAAATTATGTGCATTATGATATATGGGGGCCTTCGCTTATTATTTATGGAGGAGGATTATCATTCTTTGTATTATTTATAAGTGAATATTGTAGAAATGTGTGGGTTTACTTTATGAAGTATAAGTTAGATGTTTTCGACACCTTCAAAGTGTGAAAGGCGATGGTTGAAAAATAATCAGGGCAGAAGTTGAAAGTTTTGAGAACAGATAATGGAGGTGAATTCACTTCTAATAAATTTAACCACTTTTATAAAGATGAAGGGATCATATGGCATAATAAAGTCAGGCATACAATAGAGCAGAACGGTTTAGTAGAATAGATGAATCGGATTCTCTTAGGTAGAGCCCAAAGCATGTTAAACAACATTAGATTAGGTAATGAGTTATGGACTAAGGATGTTAACGCGACTAGCTATTTAGTGAATCGCTCCTCGTCTATGCTAATTGGTTGTAAAATTGTAGAAGAAGTGTGGAGTGGTCATGATATTGATTACTTAGGGCTATGAATTTTTTATTGCAATGTTTAATCTCATATATCGTTAGTTAAGAGAGATAAGTTAAACCAAATGGATAAGAAGTATCTTTTTTCGCTATAGCATGGAATATCACGATTAGCTGTAACATCGGGTTTGATGGAGATTTTTTGTTTCGTTAGGAAGACCAAAAGGAGTCAAGAAAATCAACAGTAATGGATGTTGAAATTAATAAAGATGAAACACAGACTGAAGCCAAGCAACATCAAGAGGTACATAAGCAAGTGTAACAGCCACCTGTGAGGAGAAATCTACTTAGAGATTGAAGATTACCAGTGAGATATAAGGATGACCCAAACAAAGATGGGGCCTTCCTTGCTCTCATAGAGATTCGGAAAGTACAACCCTTGTAGCCTTGGGAATTTCGATTCAGCCAAGACCGAGGAGCCTAACCCAAGTGGTTATTTGGAAAAGGCCTCCGACGGGCTGGTTCAAATTAACCGTTGACGGGTCCTCTAGGGGTAACCTGGGGGAGGCAGGGGGAGGTGGAGTTTGTAGAGGAGAGAAGGGTGAATTCTATTTTTCTTTTCACGAAGGCTACGGTGTCGCGTCCAACACTAGAGCAGAACTCCGGGTCATCTATGACGGGTTGATGCATTGTCTTCGCTTGGGCTACACTAGTATCATTGTGGAATCAGACTCCCGTTTGGTGGTGGATTTTGTAAGTGCTATGATTTCATATCCCTTTGGTTGTCAAATTTTGTGGTGCCAAAACCTATATCTATGCCTTGTATATCTTGTATTTTATGTTTGAAGACTATTCTTTGCAATCAAGACATCGCATTTCAAGACAAGATCTTAAATTAAGAAGTTTTCAAGTCATGGATGAAGAATTCAAGTATTGAAGTCTTCAAGTTTACATGTTCAAGATTCAATCAAGTTCAAGTATATTAGAAGACTTTGTCAAGTCAAGTTCAAGCGCAAGAAGGCCTACTATAAGATTTGTATATTCTCAAGCTTCTCTTAAGGGTCATCTGAGTGTACAGACTTTCAATGTCCATCTCACTTTTAAGGTTTGTTTGACCTTAGATTGACCTTAGGATGGGCTTTACAATAGGTCATTCTAGATACATAAGTCATATAATTCAATATGCTTGTTTGGACTGTTCTAAGACCAGTCCTAGGGACTTCAAGACCAGTCCTAGATTTGTTACGACTAGTCTTAAGTTTTTCAAGACCAGTCATAGGTTGTTGAAGATTTTTGAATCTTTCTAGCTGTCCTACGACCAGTCCTGGATATCCTACGACCAGTCCTGTGAGTTATACGACTCATCTTTTGATCGGTCGTAGCCCTACGACTCAAACTCCAGCAACCAATTTTGGGGTCCCACGACCGGTCGTAGGTGTCCCACGACCGGTCGTAGGTGCCCCACGACCGGTCGTAGGCCTCCTTGGACCGGTCGTGGAGCAGAAAATCCAATCCCGCGGAAATGTTTGAAAATCTTTGAAGCTACGACCAGTCCTAGGATCCTAAGACCAGTCGTAGATGGGATTTTTCAGGCTATAAATAGTGCAGGAACTTCAGAGTTTTAGCAATTCAATTCAACTCTTTTCAAACAATCTTTAGGCTATTCTCTGAGATAAGTTTGTGTTTATTTTAAGCTACTTTGTGCTTATTTAATATTCCTTTTGCTAGCTTATTTTTATTTGATTTTGATCTACATTCCAATCTTATTAGAAAAGAAGAATTTCTGATATTCCTTCTTCTTGGATTCAAAATCAAATAGAACTAGCCCTTTTGATTTAAAATCAATTAGACTTAGAACCATTCTTAAAGTGAGTATTGGACTTTGAACGTTGAATCGAACTTCTACTCCGATTGGTTCTACCAGGCTTCTTCAAAAGGTGATTCAGGTATTTTACATTTTTATAATTTACTTTCTCTGGTTTTTGTTTGAGATTCGCCAGAAAAATCTCATTGTATTGGTTATCTGAGGAGAGCCAGAAAACTCAGATTGTGGAGTTTTTGGATTGTGTAAGCTCGAGATCAAAGACACAATTGTGAAGGTTTTAGGTGAACCTGTGAAACCTATTTTGATAGTGCATGCTAATATCCCCTGTGTGAGGATATTATCAGTGGAGTAGTATTCTGTGTGGCTGTTGGATAATAGTTGGTGAACACACAGGCGAACCACTATATATCACTGTGTTATGGATGTGTTTTACTCTTTCATTCTTTTATTCATTCTTTTTTGTGGAGAGTGTTTGTGGATGAATGTTGTAATCACTTCAAGCAAGTGTGGATGAATGTTGTAATAACTTAGGATTTATTTTCTGTAAGTTATTTTGATTTCCTTGCTTTTTATTCCTCATTGGTTTGTGATACAAAGGACGTTCTAGAAATAAGGTTGTCCTACCTTAAACCTTTGGTTTTTGGTGTAAGGTTGTCCTTAGAACTGATAAAGTATCATTCTCTTTATTTTAGGCTATTGAGATTACTTTAAATTCAGCATTGTGCTTTATTTCTTTTATTATTCCGTTATTATTAGTTTTATTTGGCATTGCCCTATTCACCCCCCCTCTAGGACATATAGCTAGGCCCTTTCAAGTGGTATCAGAGCCTAATAGCTCGCGCTTATTGTTTATTTATTGGATTTATTTCCTGAGCTAACGATCTAAGCTATATTAAGATGTCAAATTTTGATAGCCTATCAGTCATCTTTTAATGGCACAAACTATGCCTATTGGAAAGCCAGGATGAGGATCTTCCTCAAATCCTTGGATGAAAGTGTGTGGCTGGCCACAGTGAATGAATGGAACCCTCCTATCACTGAAGTCACTAATGGCGATGGTTCAAAATTAATGAAAGTAACGGCTTACTTTCTTTGGACCACACTTCAGAAAAGTGAGAGTAGTGCAAATGCAAAAGCACCAAATGCAATTACTTGTGCATTATCACCAGATGAATTCAAAAGAATCATCTCTTATGAAAATGTAAAACAAGCATGGGATGTATTAGAAATGACACACGAGGGTACATCAATTGTCAAGAAATCTAAAGTCCAACTCCTCACAACTAAATTTGAAGAAATTCATATGGAGGAGAATGAAATGTTTATAGACTTCTACACTGGATTGAATGACATTGTGAATTCTATGTGTGGTCTTGGTGATAGAATCCTCGAAAGTAAAGTGTGCGCAAAAATACTACGCTCACTTCCTGAACGGCTCAATTCTAAAGTAACCGCGATTCAGGAACTTCGTGATACAGATACCATGAGGGTTGAGGAATTAGTTAGTTCACTTCAAACCTATGAGCTATCCTTTAAAGCTCCTAAAGGAAAATCAATTGCTCTCAAATCATCTAAAAATGTTTCACAAGAGAGTACTTTGGATTCAGAAAATACCGAAGATGATATGGCGATTTTAGCAAAAAAGTTTTACAAAATTTTCAAAACCAAGAAAAAAGCTGATTTTCAAAAGTCAAATGATAAGAGATGATCTAAACCTAGAGCTCGAAAATCATTGAAAGATAGTCAATGTTACAATTGTCAAGAGTATGGGCACTTAGCTAACAAATGTCATAAAAAGGACAAATCAAAAAAGAAAAGCATGATGGCTACTTGGGATGAATCGTCTGATTCTGAATCCTCTTCTAAATCAGAAGATTCTGAAACCGAGTCGGGCGATGATGTTAAAGCCCTTATGACTCTAGCCAAGATCACCTATTCAGATCATGATGATATATCTAGTGAAGAAAATCTGAATAGTGATTGCGATAATGAAGATGATCTTCAAGATGCTTATAATGCTTTTTATAAAAAGAGTTGTAAAATGGTCGTTAAGCTTAAATTACAAAAAGAAAAATTTTCTAAGCTTAAGGAAGATTATGAGTCTCTTATTTTAGAAAATTCTCATATTTCTGATTCTTTTGAAAAGACCAAATGTGATTTAGATTTCAAAACCTTCCAAATTGAAGATTTGAAATTCGAAAAAGAAAAACTCAAAAATAAGGTAGCTTCTCTTCTGAGTTTGAAAGACACATGGAGATATGACCAAGGTGATCCAAAATTGAAAAAATTATTGTCAGATCAAGAAAATGTGGCGATCGATCTGGGTTGGGCTATGATAAGAATACAACTCGTAAACAAAAGAACATTGCTCCTAAATTTGTAAAAGAAGAGTCTTTAACTTCAAAAGAAAAGAATACCTA
The DNA here is from genome assembly GCA_037074715.1 of Magnolia kwangsiensis. NCBI lineage: Eukaryota > Viridiplantae > Streptophyta > Magnoliopsida > Magnoliales > Magnoliaceae > Magnolia > Magnolia kwangsiensis. The sequence goes on along the minus strand of CM073578.1, from coordinate 5,895,601 downwards.
TCAAGGATTTTTAAAAAATTCAAGGTCTTTTCAAAAACCTAAAGGTGGCCATGTCAACTTTAATTTTCAAAACTGAAATCCTTTAGCTGAAAAAATAATTGATCTACTAAAGGAGCTAGTAAAGTCTAACTCTATAGGTCACTCATATAACAACAGATAGAAAAAGACCATCTATACTCTTAAACCCAAAACAGTTCTGAAATGGGTTCCTAAAGTTGCCAGCTTGGTTGCCCACACTGATTGCAAAGCTACAAGCTATTCAAAGTGGGACCTAGATAGTGGTTGCTCCAGGCATATGATAGGTGACAAAGCTTTATTCACCGATCTAAAAGATATGACTGATGGGTCAGTCACATTTGGTGATGGAAGCAATTGCAAGATTATTGGCCAAGGTACGATTCAGCTTTATAACCTTCCCTTATTTAAGAATGTTTTATATGTTGAGGGCTTAAAACACAACCTATTAAGCATTTCTCAGATATGCGATAACAAGTATAATGTAAAGTTTTCTAATCAAGGTTGTGAGATACTTGATAAAAGGGGTTCTGTTATATTAACTAGTCGCAAAACTTCTGAAAATTGCTACATCGTTAGTGATGCTAGCTCATCTACTCAATCATGTTACATGGTCCATACTGATGAGACTGAATTATGGCATAAATGCCTTGGACATGTACACTATCGGAACTTATTTAGATTGAGCAAAAGAGAACTAATTAGAGGTCTATCCAAATTGCAAAGAGTAGACAAAATATGTGGTGAATGCCTGTTGGGCAAACAGATTAGGAGCTCTCATAAGAAAGTAAACTCTAATACCACATTTAGACCACTCGAGCTTCTCCACATGGATCTTATTGGACGAACTGGATCGGAGAGTCGAGGAGGTAAAAAATACATCTTGGTTATCGTAGATGACTATACCAGATTCACTTGGGTATCATTCTTAAAAGACAAAACTGAAACCCTAGATGAAGTGAAAAAGGTCATCAAATGAAACCAAAATGAGAAAGGTTCTCATGTTAGTAAGATCCGTAGTGATCATGGATCTGAATTCGAAAATAGTATTTTTGAGAAATTCTGTAGCGAACAGGGAATATCACATGAATTCTCTGCACCCAAAACACCACAACAAAATGGTATTGTTGAAAGAAAAAACAGAGTGCTTCAAGATATGGCTAATGTTATGTTGAATAGCATGAAGCTCTCTAGAAATCTTTGGGCTGAAGCAGTTAATACCACATGTTATATTATTAATCGGGTTTACACCAGTAAATCTGATAATAAGACTGCTTATGAATTATGGTTTGAACAGAAACATACTGTCAAATACTTTCGGGTTTTTGGCAGCAAGTGTTATATTTTACGGGATTGTGAAAATTTGGGTAAGTTTGATACGAAAAGTGACGAAGGTATTTTTCTTGGTTATTCTTTGAACAATCGAGCTTATAGGGTTCTAAATAAGAGAACTGGTGTGATTCAAGAGTCCATCAATGTGGTCATTGATGATCATTTGAATACACCAGCCCCGAGTTCAGATGATGATAAAGCTCTTATTATTGACAATCAAGATATCTCATCAAGTCAAAAAGAATCTGAACCAAGGACTGTTAAAGATCATCTAACCAATCAAATACTTGAAAACCCTCTCACTGGAGTTCGTACTCGCAAACAACTTGAGAACATATGTAATTATGTTTGTTTTACATCCCAAATAGAACCGGTCAATGTAAAAGAAGCACTTTCTAATGAAAATTGGATAGTTGCTATGCAGGATGAACTTAAGCAATTTATTCGTAATGATGTCTGGTATCTTGTTCCTAGACCTAAAGATAAGCACATTATTGGAACAAAATGGATCTTTAAAAATAAGTCTGATGAACTTGGAAATATTATACGAAACAAGGCTAGACTGGTTGTACAAAGGTACACTCAAATTGAAGGCATCGATTACGATGAAACCTTTGTTCCAGTTGCTCGCCTTGAATCAATCAAACTTTTTATTTCCATCGCATGCTTTAGAAAATTTAAAATTTATCAGATGGATGTAAAGAGTCCCTTCTTGAATGGCGATTTACATGAAGAAGTGTATGTTGAACAACTTTCAGGGTTTGAAGACCCCAAGTTGTCTGACCATGTATTTCGTCTCAAAAAGGCTTTCTATGGTCTAAAACAAGTGCCCATGGCATGGTATGAAAGGTTGACTAAATTCTTACTTAGTCATAACTTTCAAGTAGGAAGTGTCGATAAGACACTCTTTGTTAAGAAGAATAACAATGATATTTTGATGGTTCAAATATATGTTGATGATAGTATTTATGGATTAACTTGCTCTAACATGTCTATTGAGTTTGCAGAGTTAATGAAATCAAGGTTCGAAATGAGCATGGTTGACGAACTTAACTATTTTCTAGGGTTGCAAGTAAAACAACAACCTGATGGAATTTTCATTTCCCATACCAAATATGCTTCAAACTTGGTTAAAAGGTTTGGATTTGAGAATGGTAAGAACTTTGATACTCCTATGAGTACAACGTTAAGACTCTCAAAAGACTCTACAGGCAAAGATATAGATCCTAAACTATATCATAGTATGATTGGTAGTTTATTATATCTTACTGCAAGTAGACCTGATATTGCGTTAAGTCTTGGAATTTGTGCGAGATATTAGTCTAATCCTAAGGAATCACATCTTACTGCTGTTAACTGGATTATTAGATATGTCGCAAGTACTATAAATCTGGGTCTATGGTACCCTTTTGAAACTAGTGTTCGGGTACTCAGATGATGATTGGGCCGGTAATATCGATGATAGAAAATCAACCAGTGGTGGTTGTTTTTACATTAGAAATTGCTTAGTTTCTTGGTTCAGCAAGAAGCAAAGCTCAATATCGCTCTCCACTGCTGAGGCTGAGTATATTGCAGCTGAATATGCATGTACTCAACTAGTTTGGATGAAACGCATACTAAGCGATTATGGAATTAATCAAAAATCAATGATCTTACATTGTGATAATTCCAATGCTATAAATATTTCTAAAAAATCCAATACAGCATTCATGTACTAAGCATATTGACATTAGGTATTATTACATACGTGAGTTGGTTGAAGAAAAAGTTATTTCTTTGGAATATATATCAACTGAAAATCAACTTGCTGATATATTTACTAAAGCACTCAACAAAAGCAGGTTTAATAAACTGAAATTTGATCTTGGTATGTGCATTTTACATTGAATATTCTTGATTTCATGTATTATATTTCATATTATATTTGTTTAAATTTCAATTTTTTACATAAAAAATATGATTTTTGGTCGATACTCGACCGGTCGTGGATGGACACGACCAGTCGTGGTACGACCGGTCGTGAACCACACTCGACTGGTCGTGGTACTCGTGAACATGATATATTTGGGAAAAATCTCCTTCTTCTTCATTTTCACTCCGACCTACGACGAGTCGTGGCTCGACCAGTCATAAGATTTCTTATTTTTCTTAAAGGTGAGTCCTATTTCATCATTTTTCTTGAAGATTCATGCTCTCTATGCTTTGATTTGTTCATAGTATAGTTAGATTTCATCTCTTGTTGGGTTTTTCAAGGGTTTCCTTTCAATTTATTGATATAGAGAAAACCCATCCTTCTTTTTATGTATTTCTCTTGCTCTTTGTATATCTTTTTGAATATGGATGCTAGAGGGAAAAAGAAAACATCCCCTGGTCCATCTTCATTTAGATCTGCATTGATAACTAAACGGTACCTTCGGTCACCTGAAGATGATTCTCAAGATGTAAGAGATTTATGTGTTCGTAATATTATCGTTGAGCATATCGCTGATCTCAATCACATTGCTCCATATGGTATAGTCCCTCTCCTTGATTCTGTTGGCTGGACTAACATTGGGGTGGGCCTGTATACCAGTCCATTGTCCAATCAATGGTAGCATGCATTTCAGAATTTTCTTTTGATAATTTAACATTTTCAATTGATACTAGAGAAGGAAAATTTGAAATAGACCGTCATTTGATATCAGGTATTATGGATATACCTATTAATGATGAAGGTATACTGATTCATACTTTATATGACAAACCATCTGAATCAGGAAAATGCATTTTAACACGAGATTTATGCAAAATTGATGTGCAATGGACATAAAAAGCGAATGCGCTCCCTTCAAAGTATTTGTTACCTAGATACAGAGTGTTACATCTTTTCTTCATTTCCAATGTGAATCTCAAAAGAAGTATAGGACTCCGAGTCACCACCCAATCGGGCCAGGAAGTCAGCCGAAGAATTGCCTTCCCTTAGTACATGCACTACTTTGACATTGGCCCTCTGTAGTAGCCGATGAATCCTAAGAAGCCACGCCTTCCATTTTTAACTAGGCTAAGCCACACCATTGAGGAGATCGACTATAAGCCTCGAATTAGACTCCATAACTATTTGACACAAACCCCTTTGAAGGCCGAAAGTAAGTCCATCATGTACAGCGCGAAGCTCGGCCACCATGTTGGAGCCAAAACCATAGCCAGCTAAAAAGGTGAAAATAAAATCCCCCCTTTCCCCTATATAAACACCACCTCCCCCTGATCTCCCTGGGTTTCCTCGAGCTGACCCATCCACATTTATCTTAACCCAACCAGGTAATGGCCTTTCCCATTTGATCACCCCAGGACAGATAGGAGAAGAGATTAGAGACAGCGACTCCAAGTTTGGGCGACGCGACAAATTCCTTTTACACCACTGACTGCATCATTTAGTAGGGTCTCCCACCACTTTATCTTGGTTACCACTCGATTAGAACACACCACCCTATTTTCATAAACTGCCATGTTTCGGGCTTTCCATAGCTCCCAAATAATCGTGCAAGGAATTAACTTGAGAGAAGTCGATCTGTGTTGTAACGAGTCAACCGCTGCCCACCATTGAGAGAGCCTAGTAATTAGTGACAGTGCAGGCAATACCATAATTCCCCCCCCCCCCCCCCCCCCCCCGATAGTCGACCACACTAACTGAGCTAAATTGCCGTTAATGAACAAATGAAGAAGAGTTTCAACGTCAAAATTAGAAGTACTATAGCAAACACATCTGGACGCGAGGTGGATCCCTCTCGATTGCACTGCACTATCCACCGGGATTGCCTCATGAAGCACTTTCCAAACAAATAAAGAAATTTTGGGAGGGAGCTTGGTGTGCTAAACCCACCGAGACCAGCTACGACTTGGATTGGGACTTCGAGACATTGACCAAGCTGATTTCACTGAAAAATTTTCAGACGGCGTTAACGGCCAAAACGAGGAATCCGAATCCTCTGAAATACAGTAACCGCCTGAAAGATGTAATCAATAACACTTTGTGGGAGATAAAGCATCGTCGATGAGGGGGGAGAGGCCCAAGCGGGCCAATCACCTGATTAACAAGGATCTCAAGAAGCTCGAGAGGTACTACCAAATCTGACATGTGAATTAGAGGGCCCAGCCCCGTCCAATTAACCTTCCAAAAATTGCAATGACCTTCTCCAATTTGCCATTGGACTTGAGAGTCAACCAAGGGAAGTAGATCTCTAATTCGCTTCCACATGGGAGAGGTAAGAGAACTTGACATTGGCAATTCACCAAAAGAATCGTGGGCCAGATACTTCGCTTTCATAAAATGTTTCCAAAAATTGTTCTTCGTCCCAAATTTCATTGTCCACTCCATTTTCATATGGAAGGCCCTCATGACTTCTTGAAACTTTTTTATTTCGATTCCCCCCTCCTCCTTAGGAGAGGACAACAAATTACAAGCCTTCTAGTGGCACTTTCTTCTCCCCTTCGACTAGCCCCAGAAGAAATTTGCTATGTGCCTTTCAATAGACTTCAACACCTGGGCATGAATATGGACCGCCGCCATTGAATGTACCGAAATACTAGAAAGGACGTTTTTAATGAGAACCACACGCTCAGCTTGAATCAAAATACAGGCCTTCCAACCATTTAACCTCCCCACCACTTTGTCCACCAAAGGCTTGAAAGCACTAGCTGTAAGACGAACCTCCGAAATTGGGACCCCCAAATAAGTTAATACAGAAGATGATTTTTTAAATCTAAGAATTCCTTCAATGATTCAGAGGCGAGATGTTGGTAACTTTTTGGGGCAGAAAAAGGCACATTTTCGTTGGTTGATTCTTTGACCCGAGGAGCTCGATAGGAATCAAGGAATTTCTTAAGCTCTAGGAGAGATGATTTGCTCCCATTAGTGAAGATTAATGTATCATCTGTAAAAAGCAAATGAGATACCATAGGGCACCTCCTGCTAAGGGCAAACGGCTGGCTAATTTGAAAAGAAAACTAGTTTCTAACACCTCTGCTTAGAACCTCGGTCGCGATAATGAACAAACTTGGAGAAATTGGATCCCCTTGCCTTAACCCCCCAGAAGACTTGAAGAAACCTACTATTTCTCCATTGATAAGAATTGAAAACCAATTATTCACCCAACATTTTTCTACCAAGCCCACCCAAGTCCGACTGAACCCAAAGCAGTAAAGAACCTGGGTGAGGAAATCCCGGTTGACCTTGTCATATGCTTTGTCCATGTCTAATTTCAAGACAATATTGTCCCCTCGGACTGACTTGTTTAGATCTCTATATAATTCTTACGCTAACGCAATGTTTTTTATGATCGACCGTCCCTGAACAAAAGCCCCTTGTTCGGGCGAAATAATCACCGGGAGAAGATGGCTCAGCCTAGAAGCAACGACCTTAGCAAAGATTTTATACAAGTAATTACACAAGCTAATTGGCCGAAAATCTGAGAAGTACTTCGGGGAAGTAACTTTAGGGATTAAGAAAATAATAGTAGATGTAACTGAGCAAGGGAGCTTACTTCCTTGGAAGAAGAAGGTGACAACCCTATGGATATCGAGACCAATCACCTCCCATGAAGATTGGAAGAAGATAGTAGAGAATCTGTCTGGCCCTGCCGCACTGTCAACCGGAATGGATTGAACTGCCTCATGGATCTTGAGGATCGAAGGAGCCATCATCAGCTTTTCATTGTGCTCCTGTGTTATTAATGGAGGAATGCATTCCATCAGCGTTTGATCCATCAGCCCTGACTCAGCAGCAAAAATCTTTTGAAAATACTCCACTGCAGCCGATTTAATTTTCACCTAATCCCCTGCTATCTAACCTTACTCCAGCTCCACCTGTCGGATGACTGAGCATCTCTGTCTATCAACGACTGTGGCATGAAAAAACTTCATGTTTTTATCACCCTCTTGCAGCCAGTCCACCCTAGATTTCTTCTTCTAAAAAATTTCCTGCCTGAGTTCCAAAGTTGCTAACCTCCTGCAACCTGAGAAGCTGATCCAATGAACCAAAGAAATCTTGGATCTAACCCTCCAGATTAGCCACCAGTCGCTCTGTGGACTGGAGTTGCTGGAAGATATTCCCAAATTCGTTCTTGTTCCAATCTTTAAGATCTGATTTCATCTGTTTGAGTTTAGAGAGAACGTTGTAAATTGGGTGAGTAGATTCAGCCTTGTTCCATGCTAACTTCATGACCTTAAGAAAGTTATCATGCGTCGTCCATATGCGATGGAAACGAAAAGGTTTCGGGCCGCTATACAACTATTGCGGTAAAGATAGAAGAAGGGGAGCATGATCCGATTGAATACGCGACAAATGAGTAACTCGAAACTGAGGGAACTGAATAGACCACCTTGGATCTATGAGCACCCTGTCGAGCCTCGCCCAAACTCGAGAGGAGCCCTCTTAGTTATTACACCATGTGAATCTAGTACCAGAAAGACCTGCATCCATCAGACCCACACAATTTATCGCATCAGCGAATTCAGCACAAGAAGCTCTATTTGCTGCCCGACAACCTCTTCTTTCTGAGTCGTTGACAATGGCATTAAAATCTCCACAAACCATCCATGGGCCTCGAGTTGAGGAGGAGAGCGAAGCCAAGTCAGCCCAGAGAGATCTGTGCAAAACCTGTGCACACCTGGCATAGACAATAGTTATATAGATTTGAGCAGCACTATGCAGATCAATTGCTTCAACTGATAGACATTGATCCAATTTAGAAAGTAAAGTGAAAGAAACAGACGTCTTTAAAAATAGCCAAATCTTATCACCCTCATCCAGATTTGACAGGGATGAATGAAAACCCAAACTTAGACCTGTTTTCCCCCGTTTCCCATCATCCAACATTGGCTCAAGAAGCACCACCATCTGAGGATCATAATTCTGGATAATCCTGTTAGTTGTCCTGATCGACCATTTATTTCCAATCCCCCGGACATTCCACACAATGATGTTATCCATCCATCACACATCCAGTATTTACGGCCCTTCTTTTTAACTTCTAAAGTCTAGAACTCCAATTTCCTTTCACGTACTTAATTTGGTACCTTTGGGATTGATTTTCTCATGTTTTGACTGTAATCATGGCCTGAGTAATGTGCACCCTCTCTCCTACCAATTCAATACGCCTGCAGTCCCAGCCATCTTACGTCACCCTCTCCGGACTCTGATTTCGCTGATTTACAACAGGGATGTAGAAATTCTCCTCCCTCTCACCTACAATGTGAGGTCTACCAACTGAAGAAAAATAGGGTGATAGGTCAACCTCAAGAGCTATCCTATGAAACTAATCATTACTACCTAGAGAACCAGTGACCGGAGCTGAATGCTGATCCCATCCTGTCGCTGCTTTGCATTCATCATAGTCACCCTCGAATTTCATTCTTTATTTGCCCTTTTCTATTCCTAGCGTTGCTCTACACTGACCAGGGGACTCCCCTGCTGTGCTGGTATCTCTGACCAGCCCCCTTGGCAGTGGTGGACTGTTTTCCTTTCCCCCACTCTGATTAGAAACTTGCATTTGGGTTTGAGCTACAATCCAGACCTGCATTGGAGAGATTCCCTCATTTTTGAGAACTCCATTTCTTAACAGAGCCCCCTCAGGGTGTGACATAAGACACCTGATTGTCGATGGATGTCATTCTTCAACTACAGTTTCCTAATTCCTGTTTAGAGTACCCTCATGTTGAGCTTTTAGCAAGTGCATTTGAGTGTTAGAATCCCCAATCCTATATGCAGTGTCATTTGGAAGAATCATATCCACGAGGTTTATTGTTGTACTCCTGTCCTGTGACGCTGGATCGTATGATTGTAGCCCGCACACCAAATCTAATTCACCTTGACTATAAATACTGATTACGGGGTGTGGCAAATTACCCTCCGAAGGAGCCTGTTGATACTCTACTTGCGTATGAGTGCCTTCCTCTAAGGTTGAAAGATGAATAGTCTCAGCATTACTAATTATGATCGCACGATCGGAGCACACCCCATCACCTCTGGTTTGGACATTTCTATAAGCAGCTGTTGAGATGCCACCCCCTGTCGATGGCCTTCCAATAGAATTCGAACACCCCTTTGCACAGCCAGCTGGGAATTCGACAGAACAATCCGCCATAGAAGCAAGTCCCTCGGCTTCCTAAGTTACTTCCTTTCCATCCCCCCTTCTAACAGTGGAGGCCACACCAGACCCATTGCCATATTTTCCCTTCTCTGTTTCTGCCACTCTCATTGACGCATTTCCACAAACATGTGATGGGAGTGACTGATGGTCCTGAAACCTCCTCACAACCCACTCCTTTGTGCTTTCAGTCGTAGCTTGTTTGATAGGAGGAGGGATTCCGAGCTTGAATAGAGATTCCCTTTCCACATATATTGAATATTCCTTCCCCAACACAGATAATCGCAACACAATGTTGAAACTAACTCTCAGTCATGGCATGATTTTAACCCGCGTAAAAGCCTGAAAATAGCCAAACCGCGAGATTGAGTCGATTTGTAGGATTTTACCGAAATTGCTTGCCAGATCTAGGAATCTAGGCATGTCCAGGAATACCAAAAATTCTGATATAGACACCATCAACCCCAATAACCTCATCAGGAGCCCACAGAGCAACAGTTTTGAGACCCATTTCCTTTAGCAGAGAAGCATTGCTCCTAATTGCCAACATGTCCTTTTCCGATGAGAACGATAATAGAAATTTTGATACATTAATCCTAACTATTTCCACTGCCAAGAATTTTAGATCTGGGTTCTTCATTGCTCGTAATAGCCGATCAATGCAGACATTTTGATCCTCCACTATTCCTATCATTGCGAGCTTTAAGCTACGGAGACGATTTTCAACCGCTCTTGGATCAGCGATGATTGTGACCCCCGAATCTCCATCCGTTAGGGTTAGGACACCCGGCCTTCCATGAGTAATTGCATCAAGAAACGGACGATCTGGACCTGTTGTTAGCTGAAGATTGGCAGGTTGAAGTGAGATAGGCATGATGCCCTACCACCGCCAGATTGGGCTTTTGTCCAAGCGATGTGAGCAACCCTACCATCGATTCGTCGACCATGGAGACATTGGATAGCATTGAAAGCGTCCTGTTCGTAGTAGAATTGTATGAAAGCAAATCCACGAGATCGACGAAGCTGGCGATTCCATGGGATGAAAACATCCCTAGTTTTCCCATAATAGCTGAAAATACAGAGAAGGTCCTCTTCTGTGGTATGGTAAGTCAGATTGGCTGTAAACACCGAGAAGTATGCTCGAGATTTTCTTGTTGCAACTCGAACCCATTGATCTTCTCCAGTTCGCTCCTAATCTCTCTCGTGTTCCTCCATAATATCGAAAGCTTATTTTAGGGCATAACACCTCCTTGGCTACCCCTAACACCTACAATAAAACTCTAAAGATGTAGGAGACAAGTTCGAGAGCAGAGCAAAAGACCAACTGAAGCGTCAAGGCGGGGCGAGGAGCAAACGAAATTAACTGAAATTCGTCTTGGGGGAAAGCTGGATGGAACCGAGTCCCACCTTGTCAAGGAAAGTAAGGCCTCTAATGTGGGGAGGAAGATCGGTATAATTGGAAAAGAAGGCTGAAGATTGATTTGAACTTCCTAAATGGGCCATCGTGTCGGCAAGGTTGTTTCCCTCCCTTAGAGTATGAGAGAACACCACGTGAGCAGAGCCGACCATGGCTCTAATTCTAGAAATCTAGTATCTCCATTTCCAGCTTGGAAAGGAGTTCCCGAGGAGAAAGTTGATGACCAATTGGGAGTTAGATTTGACAATGAATCTTTCCATCCCCTTGTACATGCACACCTGAATACCGTCATAGATGGCTCTGAGCTCTGCATGGACATTAGACCCGAACCCATACCCTTCAGCGAATCCAAAGAGAAATTTGCCTCTGTCATCTTTACAGATAGCTCCACCCCCAGCCGGTCCGGGGTTTCCTAAAGCCGACCCATCAACATTGATTTTGTTCTAGCCAAAGGGAGGACGATTCCATTTTACCACAGAAATACAGTCGAAAGAAAGATGGGACGGAGGTGAAGGGTGGAAGGTATTGGAGGACATACCTGAAGGCCTGGCCTGCCTGCTCGTCAGACGAGTCCCCAACGCTGGAACAGGGCCTGCTTTCGCTTGGACGCGGGTGTTGGTGACGAAGTACATCCACCTCTCAATATTTACCGTCAACCTTTGAATGGAGGGTTCCACACCTTCAAAAACTGCTTTATTTCCTGCTAGTCAGACCTCCCATAGGAGAAAGCGGGGAGCCAAAATTCTTAGCGGAGAAGAGTGATGAGAGGGAAGAGTCGAGTGCTGCCACCATTGCGCTAATCTTTCCTCTACAGAGCGAGAGAATTGGATGGGGATTTGAAACCTTGAACCCAGAAAATTCGAAGCCGCTTTCGCCAACGAACCTATCAGAAACAGATGGAGAGTGGACTCGGAGTCGTGTCCCGGCAAGCCCCTGGCTTGATCTACCTTACAGAAAACACATCTGGACGCCAACTGGATGCCCCTGCTCTGAATCTACGAGTCGACTGGGATGGCACTCATCAGAATTTTCCAGACCAAAACAGAAATTTTTGGCAGGAGATTGGAATGTCAAATCCGATTAGCCCATCTTCTACGAGTCTGGCCCGATCTGCAGATGCCCCAAGCTGTCCTGATTGAGAATTGACCTGATGGAGTGAAGCTCTAGAAAGCCTTATCTGGTCCTTGGGACAGACAGAAGCCAGCTTGGAAAATGAAGTTTATGACCTGTTGAGGAAGAGAAAGAAAAGTCGCTGATGGAGGAAGAGGACTAGCTCTACCCAGCAACTGATTCACCTTCATCTGTCTCTGATGAAGAGGGATATTGATTCCCTCTAAGGAGATGAGGGGCCCCAGCCCTGTCCAGTTAGCAGTCCACAAATTGCAACTTCCATCTCCAATGAGTTGCTGCGCGGAGGAGTCCAAAAGAGGGAGGAGCTTCACAATCCTTTTCCAGATAGGAGAGGCAAACACAGGAGGGGAGTGCATGCTCTGCGGCGAGTGAATGTGATTGTATTTGGCTGACATGAAACTACTCCACAGACCATGATGCTTCAAGAATCTGATGTCCCACGCCATCTTGAGCCTAAAGGCTTTCATTATATCAACCAGCTTTCGGATGCCCAAGCCCCCTTCATCTTTGGGGAGGGAGATGATTTTCCAGCTACGCCATTGGAGTTTGCATTTTCCATCGGCCCAACCTCATAGAAAATTGGCAAAACTTTTCGCTAATGCTTGTAAGGTCTAGGTTGGAACGTGGGCTGCTACTAGGGAGTGAACCGGGATGCCACCAAGGACATGACGGATAAGAGCTGCTCTCCCCGCCTGGGATAGCAGTCTGGCCTGCCATCCGACAATGCATTTTTCAACTCTGTCCAGAAGAGACTGGAAAGCACCCGATTTCAGCCTTCCTGCTACAATGGGGACACCAAGGTACGTAAGCGAGGAGGCCGCCTTAGAGAAACCGAGTGCTACTTCAATCGATCTAATTTTGGAGGAGGATAGGTTGTTGGCACATATGAACGAGCTTTTGCGCTTGTTTATGGACTGACCCGAGGCTTTTTCGTAGGAGTCTAGAAAAGCCCTCAACACCCTGATGGATGATAATGAACCATTCAGGAAGAGCAGCGTGTCGTCCGCGTAGAGAAGGTGAGATATCTATGGGCAACCTCTGCGAATCTTGTAAGGAATGATCAATTCTTGAGAAAGCAAAGCTTTAAGCCCTCTACTCAGCACATCAGCAGTGAGAATGAATAGGGAAGGAGACAATGGATCGCCCTGCCGAAGACCTCTCGAGGATTTGAAGAATCCTTCCATTTCCCCATTAATCATAACGGAGAACCAAACCGTGCTCCAGCAGTTTTCAACCATCCTGATCCAATCTAGCTAGAACTCGAATCGGATGAGAACAATCTTGAGAAAGTTCCAGCTGACCACATCATACGCTTTTTCCATGTCAACTTTCAGCACTAAGTTTCCTCCCCTAGCTTTCCTATTGATGTCTCAGAAGATCTCTTGTGCCATCACTATATTTTCAGAAATTGGACGGCCTTGAATGAAGGCCCCTTGCTCGAGGGAGATAATAAAGGGAAGGAGCTTACTCAGCCTTGTAGAAATGACTTTGGCTATGATCTTGTAAATGCAGTTGCATAGACTGATTGGGCGGAAGTCTGAAAAGAATTTAGGAGAGACCGATTTCGGGATGAGGCAAATGATTGAGGCGTTTATGGCTCGCGGAATAGCCCCTCCTTTGAAAATGAAGACTACAACATTGTGGATATCTTGGGCTATGATATTCCAACATCCTGCATAAAAGGCACCCGAAAAACCATCTGGCCCTGCTGCACCCTCATTGGGAATAGATAACAAAGCTTGATGAACCTCCAAGATAGAAGGGGCGACCATGAGCGCGTCGTTATCCTGATCGGTAAGCAAGGAAGGGATACAATCCAGAATATTGGCTTGCTCCAATCCAAGGGCTACCTTGAATTGCTGCTGGAAGTGGTTCACTGCTACGTTGTTGATTTGAGACTGATCTTCAATAGTCTCCCCAGATGGAAGAATGATGCTGCTGATGTGGTTTTGCCTCTGCTTTTCCATCGCAACCACATGGAAGAAATGAGTATTTCTATCCCCCGATTGTAGCCAGCTGACCCTGGATTTCTGTTTCCAAAAGGACTCTTCCATGAGCTCTGCCCGAGATAATTTTGAGGAGATGTCATTAAATTCATTCTGAAGAACACTATCTTCCTCGGAATCTTGCTGCTGATCTAACATTCTTTTCTCCAAGTCTTCAAGAGCATCTTCGAGATGGGAGATCTGGTTCGATAGATTTTGGAAAACATCCTTGTTCCAAACCGATAGAGCCTTCTTAACGTTTTTCAGCTTAAGCAGGACATTAAAAATGGGATGATCAGCAGCCTCGGGAGTCCATGCCTTATGGACCTCTTGCTGCAATGAATCATGAATCAGCCACATACTCTGAAATCGAATAGGCTTCGGCTCGACCGAATGGGTTGGGGGAAACTGGAGGAGAAGAGGAACATGATTAGAATTTACATGAGGGAGATGTTTGACTGAGAAGGATGGGAAGGAATTCATCCATGCTGCATTAACTAATACTCTGTCAAGCTTAGCCCAGACTTTGGCTGCACCACTTTGGTTGTTGCACCAGGTGAAACGGCTTCCTAAGAAACCTACGTTTATCAAACCAGCCATATTGATCGCAACAGAAAATTCTCTGGAACTATTCGAATCCCCTGACCTGTGACTTCTCCTTTTCGTAGCCGTCACCGTCGCATTAAAATCTCCACAAATTACCTAAGGACCTTGGACTGTAGAGGAAATTGCAGTGATGGTATGCCACAGACTTCTTCTCTGGATGCTTGAGCAACTGGTGTAAACCACTGTCAGAAAAATGGGTTGTTGAAAATTTTGATGAGCAGCTGCAAAAAAGAGAGATTGGTTAGAGGAATGAAGGATGGAAAGGGAGATAAGATTCTTGTGAAAGATCCAAATCTTCCCTTGTTCGTCCCCATTAGAACATGAAGCATGAAAACCGAGCGAGAGACCAACACCCACTCTCCTATTATCCCTAATCATCGGTTCTAAAATGGCTAGGATGAGAGGGTTGTAGGTTTTAATGAGCCTTTTGGAGGTGCGAATAGTGTGAGAGTTGCTTATTCCACGAGCATTCCACACGAAGATCTTTCCATTATCCAACTCCTTCTGTATTATCGGCCCTTTTGTTTGACATTCTTAATCTTGAATCTCAAGATCATCTGATGCAGTTAATCTTCGCTCTCCTTTTTTGGACCAGACTGGGACCTTCGAGCTGTAAATCTATCTCACCTGGAGGGTTCTGGGATGGAGAACATTGAGCTTTCACTGCCTGGTTGTCCTGCAGGTTTTTGTCACTTGTGGGGGAGCTTGTTCCTGGAGGAAGGGACTGCTGAATATGCCCTACCAGGATGACCTTCTCCATCATGGGCGAGAAGTATGGTGAGAGATCGACCTCCAGACTACCCCTGTCTAGATCCGAGGATAGTGGGGATGAAGATTGGTGGGCAGGACTATTACTGGGGTGAAGAGGTGAAGCTTGGTCTATTTTGCTCAGGTTGGGGGTCCTTGCCTCTTCGGAAGAGAGCAGGGATGTAAGCAAGCGGTAAGACGGAGCGAAATACAAACTCTTCCCAGAAGACACAGGGATGTGAACATTACCACCTGGGGCGCAGCCAGCCGATTTGGTTCTCCTGAGATTTAGCTATCTCAGATCTAGGAACAGTTGGTGGACTAAGGAATTGCTGGGGGTTCCACCATTTCCTGCGGGTGACTCTAAGTGGTGGGGGGCCGTCCCTTGCCTATCACCAATGGCAGTAGACAGAACTGGGCCGGTCGAGACAGGGGGTTATGGGGGATGGGAGCTGGCTACTGAGAGCGGTGGGATAAGTAGCAAAGAATTGGAATTAATGGAGTTAGCTATAATTGGCCTAGGCCATTTGAGAGAATTGTAGGACGGTACTGTAGGAGGAAGGCTGCAGTTGGGTTCAGTAGAGATCACATCATTGGGTGATCGGTGAGTATGAAATAGCTTTAGTTGTCTAGTTCTGGGATCTGGAGTAATCCCTGGTGAAGGAAGCAATACCGTGGGCTGGTTCAAGGGGACTACAATTAGGGTTGAAAGTGGGTCTGGGACTGCTGTGGCAGAACTAACATCATTTTGCTTATCCATAGAAATAGGCAGGCAATGCAGTGGCTTGTAAGGAACTATCTCTAGTTGGACATTTGGTCGAACATCTTGAGTGCGCTTCCCAATATTGGCAGCTCCAGTACCAAAACTTCTAATCACCCAATCGTGAGTGCTTTCCTTGTGCCTCTGTGAATGACGAAACTCAGCTGTCTCGTGAGATGCAGGCCTCACCACCTGAATTAGTTCCAGATCAGCAGCTATTGGGAACACTTCATCTCCAACCACAAGTTTTAGCACAGTTTGAATATTAGCACCAGGCTTTAGACGAATTTTAATACGGATAAAAACTTGAAAAATTCCATGGTAGAAATTTGGATCTAGTTTGGTGACCTTTCCAAAGAAACTGACCAGATCTAGAAGAACAGACTCCATCCAAGCATGGGCGGGGATCTCGAAAAATCTGACCTAAAAACCATCAGTGCCGGTTGTTTCCGAGGCTGTCCAGGGGTGCACCTCGCTCAATCCCATCTTATCTTGGAGCTCCAAATCAGCCATGAAGTAAAGAAATTCTGATTTCATTTTGAAAGAGATCAGGAACTGTGAGGGAGAAAGCCTGGTAATATCAGCCGTAGAGGAGTAGAAGCTTGAATCCCTCAGGTGGGTAGTAAGGTGCAGGATCGAGATGTCTGGGGAAGAAGCTTGGCCAACTAGGGAAAATCTGAGTTGTTTTAATTTGGTATCGATCGCCATCCTATCCACAATAGTAGTGTACTCTTCACAGTCATTTTGGGGAATTGAGGATTTGGGGTAGTGGTGTGGAAAGGGGGCTCGAACTCGGGCAGCTTCGGGGTAGGACGGGAAGAGGACAAAGGCATTGGGGATGTTTGCAGGGTGTGAGGGCGGGCCGGATTAGAGACTGGAGCGTGTTTAGGTGCTGGCAAGCTAGTGGGGTTGGGGAAGGATTTGGGGGCATTGCGTTTGGATGAGAGTATTGTATCTCTGGCTATCTCTACAAGGTTGGTTCTCCTGTCTACCTTACGGCCGTTCAACACTCCCATTGCAGCTCTGCCTTCCTCCTCATATTGAAACCTCACAAAAGCAAATCCCCTGGGTCGAATGGAGTTTGGGAAACATGAAATGTATACATCAGTAACCTTTCAATATCGTTGGAATATCTTGAACGTATCTACATGGTTGCAGTCATATGGAAGGTTCGCGACGAACAAGGAGAAACCACCTGTTCTGGCAACATGGGTCTTTCTGCCGTGGGAGCTGCTCACCTCGTCCCTAGGTTTGAATCTCCCTCGTGGGGGAGCTGCCATTTCCAGGCACAGTCTACTAGAATCCCTTGATCTTAAGAAAGTAACAGGAAAGTGTCTCTAGGTTTTTGCGTTTTCCATTATGGAGGCTATCCCTTGATCGAGCATTAGACTGGGGGATATAAAGACTGATTTCCTACATAGAAATTAGAAGAGCAAATCTATATAAAGCAAAAAAAAAGGTGTTAGAAGAAAATGAGTTAAAGAAAAAGGCTCATAGCTTGAGAAGGTTATTGTACGGACTTACGCATTCGCCTATAGAGTGGTACAAGAAGTTTGATACTTTCATAGTAAGTCAGTGGTTTACCATGAGTGAATATGATCACTGTGTCTACTATAAGACACTAGTGATTATGATTCATTCTATTGGTATTATATGTTAATGATATGCTTATCGTTAGTCAAATCATGTCGAAGATTAATATATCAGTTGTCATTGACATTTGAAATGAAAGATCTAGGATTTGCAAAGAAGATTCTTGGCATAGACATACAGACAGACAAACAGAAAGAGGAGCAGGTTACATTTATCTCAGGAAAAGTACCTCAAGAAGGTATTAGTGAAGTTTGGAATGGACAAGGTTAAGTTAGTTAACACATCCTATGCTGCTCACTTCAAGCTTTCTTTAGAATAATGTTCCATTATAGATGAAGAAAAGTGATTTATGTCTCATGTGCCCTACTCGAGTGCTGTTGCCAGCTTGATGTATGACATAGTCTCTACGAGAATGGATATTTCAAATGTTGTTAGTATTGTGAGCGGATACATGTCAAACTCTTGCAAGCAATATTAGGAGGGAGTGAAATGACTACTTTATTATTTATGAGGTACAATGGACTACGTCTTGACATTTTAGAAATCTGTGGAAAAACTTGTATGTTATGTTGATTTGAATTATGTAGGGAATGTGGACAACATAATGTTAACTTTCAGTTACTCGTTTGTATTAGTCAATGGAGTGTCATTTGGATTTTGAAGCTTCGGTTTGTGATTACCCTTTCCACAATAGAAGTCGAGTTTATGAAAGTTACAGAGGCATTCAAGGAAGGTGTTTGGTTATGTGGAATGATGAACTAACTAGGGCTTCAGCAAGAGGTCATGCCAGTTAATTGTGATAACGAAAATGCGATCAATTTGGCAAATATTTGGTTGAGTATTCTAGATGTAAACATATTGATGTTCGTCACCATTTTATCTAACAAGTTCTTGAGGAAGATGGTGTCACTCTAGATAATATCCACACGAGCATGAATTTGGCGAATATAATGATAAAGGTTGTTCCCATAGAAAAGTTTCGATTATATTTGCCTTATCTAGGTTCGGCGAAAGGTTAGTGAAGACGAAGTGTGCATGAGTAGCGACATCGATGGTAAAGATATGATGGAGGCAATTAGAGATGGAGCATAGAGTTGTGGTTCATAACAATTGAAGACATGGAGGAGATTGTTATTAGATGTCTTAAATTTGCTTGTAACTAGGTCTGTCAATGCCCCACTAGATCCCATCGAGTAGTTGTCGATCCCATCAAAAGTCCACTCAATCTCATCGAGAAAATCATGATTTATTCTCTTTGCTCGTTGGATTGTTTTGGGGTTCAAATCAATATGATTGAAGGTGGCTTCAATCCCGTTAAAGAGCCTTCGATGATTGTTGATCCCATTGAAAGAAGAGTGCAATTTTGCAAAATTACGGAATTGTTTCTTATTCTAGGTGTGACATTATATATGGGTGTAATTACAGGATTAAGGTTAAGAGAAGATTTTTTTAGGTTATTCTAAAGAGGGCAAAAACATTTTTTAGGGCTTGAGAAGGAGAAAGAAGAGTTTTGAATTATTGTAAGTGCTTCAATCTCTTATGTTTTTTCATTCATAATGATTTGTTGTAGCTTTGTGTAGAGTTTTTTTTTTTTTTTTTTTCCATCAAAAACAAGAATTTACTGAACTCAATCAGAAAAATGACACATTCGGGTCGGGGCTAACAAAAAAATAGGGCCCCCACCTATCATATTCCACCTTGTACAATGCCCAAACATGAGAGAAAAAAGGAAAAGATAAAAGATAAACGATTAGGCCATCTAAATGAGAACCTTGGGTCACAATGGGGACTATAGCTATTAACGAACTCCCAACAATATACGACCCACCTACTTCGAAGAATTGGATGCAGAGCTGCTAAGAAGACTTAGTAGACAACATAGACCCAAAACGAATTTCCACTGTAGCAGCCTAATCTAGCAAAAATGGGCAGAATATCCTCTTGGATAGAGGAAGAGAAAAACTCAAACACTCCAAACCATAAGTTCAACAAATGGGACACTAGGCAAAGGACAACAGGCCTGACCAACATGACATTACAAGAAATATGGTTTTTACCTACGAAACTTTTACCTACGAAATTAATTTTAGTAGGTAAAGATGACTTTTACTGACGAAACATATTTTCGTAGGTAAAAGTAAACTTTTACCGACGAAATAAAATTTCGTAGGTAAAATTCATCTTTACCTACGAAACTTTTCGTAGGTAAAAGGTGTTTTCACAAAAAGTTTACTTTAGCCTATGAAATCTAATTCCGTAGGTAAAAGACTTATTTACCTATGCAAATTTCCATAGGTAAAGGGTTTTTTCAATTTTTCTATATAATTAAAAATCGAAATGTTTACTTTTACCGACGAAATGTTATTTCGTAGGTAAAAAAAAGCTTCACCTATGAAAAGTTTTGTAGGTAAAAATTGAAATGTTTACTTTTACCGACGCAATTTAATTTCGTAGGTAAAAGCTATCTTCACCTACGAAATATTTTGTAGGTAAAGGGTGTTTTCAATTCTTCAAAATCCTTCACAATGCAGAAAAAATGAAAGGCTTGCTTTTACCTACGAAATGTAATTTCGTAGGCAAAGGTCATCTTTACCTACGAAAGTATTCGTAGGTAAAATCAAAAATATCTTTGCCTACAAAAGGTTTCGTAAATAAAGATGTTTTGAATTTTTAAAAAAACCAAAAATTGAAAAGTTTACTTTTACCTGCCAACAGTTTCGTAGGTAAAAAAATGTGTATGAGGCTTTTACCTATGATTATTTTCGTAGGTAAAAGCATATATGAGACTTTTACTTAAATTTCAAATGTTTTACCTACGAAAGTTTTCATAGCTAAAAAACGTGCATAAGACTTTTACCTACGCAATGATTCGTAGGTAAATATATAATCTTTGCCTTAAATTTCAAATGTTGTTGAGACCTTTACCTACGAAAATGTTCGTAGGTTAAAAACATGTTTTAGACTTTTACCTACGAAATGTTTCGTAGGTAAAAATCTAATTTTTAATTTAAATTTCAACTTTTGCCTACAAAAATTGTCGTGGGGAAAAACATTTCTAAGACTTTTACCTACGAAATATTTCATAGGCAAAAGTCTTATTTTTTTAAGAAGATTTTGCAGCTCAAAATTCCCGATATACACCTGTTACAATATAGTTCATCATATTCTTCTTGATATACACCTGTTACAATATAGTTCATCATATTCTTCTTGATATACACCTGTTATATAATATATTTCATCATATTCACATTCACATCCATCTAAACCCAAACTATGTAAATCCATCCAAACATAAACTACATTCATCCAAACGTAAACTACATTCATCCAAACACAAACAATCTTATGCACATGACATTCATCCACGCATAAATACATATAACTTTAACATCATAAATAAAATATAAAAAATTATTCATAGCGTTAGGGAATTGAGAATAGGTTTAGGTTTAGGAAATCGGGTTCGGGTTCGGGATTGGGTTTAGGTTTGGATTTTCAAGTTTAGGTTTAGGTTTAGGTTAGGGAGTTGAGATTAGTATTAGGTGTAGGTTTAGTTTAGGGATTTGAGAATACATTTAGGTTTTAGGTTTATGTTTAAGTTTTAGGTTATAGGTAAAGGTTTAGGGTTTAAGTTAAGGTTAAGGTTAGGTTATATGTTATAGGTTAAGGTTTAGCTCATAGGTTTTGGTTTAAGTTAAGGTTTAGCTCATAGGTTTTGGTTTTGGTTAAGGTTATAGGTTTAGGTTTAGGTTATAGGTTTAGGTTATAAGTTATAGCTTTACGGAATTGAGAATAGGTTAAGGTTTAGGTTTAGGAAATCGGGTTCGGGTTCGGGTTCCGGATCGGGTTCAGGTTTGGGTTTTCAAGTTTAGGTTTAGGTTTAGGTTAGGGACTTGAGATTAAGATTAGGTGTAGGTTTAGGTCTAGGGATTTGAATATACATTTATATTTTAGGTTTAGGTTTTAAGTTATAGCTTTAGGGAATTAAGAATAAGTTAAGGTTTAGGTTTAGGAATTCGGGCTCGGGTTTGGGATTGGGTTTAGGTTTGGGTTTTCAAGTTTAGGTTTAGGTTTAGGTTAGGGAGTTGAGATTAGGATTAGGTGTAGGTTTAGGTTTAGGGATTTGAAAATACATTTAGATTTTAGGTTTAGGTTTAGGTTATAAGTGTAGGTTATAGGTTTAGGTTTAAGTTAGGTTATAGGTTAAGGTTTAGGGAATTGAGAATAGGTTAAGGTTTAGATTTATGAAATCGGGTTTGGGTTCAAGTTTAGGTTTGGGTTTTCTAGTTTAGGTTTAGGCTAAGGAGTTGAGATTAGGATTAGGTGTAGGTTTAGGTTTAGGTTTAGGAAGTTGAGAATACATTTAGGTTTTAGGTTTAGGTTTAGGTTTTAGTTTATAGGTTTAGGTTTAAGCTTTAGGGAATTGAGAATAAGTTAAGGTTTAGGTTTAGGAAATCAGGTTCGGGTTTGGGTTTAGGTTTGGGTTTTCAAGTTTAGGTTTAGGGTTAGGTTATAGGTTTAGGTATAGGTTATATGTTTAGGTTAAGGTTAGGTTTTAGGTTATAGGTTAAGGTTTTGGTTATAGGTTTGGGTTTAGGTTAAGGTTATAGGTTTTGGTTATAGGTTATAGGTTATAGCTTTAGGGAATTGAGAATAGGTTAAGGTTTAGGTTCAGGAAATCAGGTTCGAGTTCGGGATCGGGTTTAGGTTTGGGTTTTCAAGTTTAGGTTTAGGTTTAGGTTAGGGAGTTGAGATTAGGATTAGGTGTAGGTTTAGGTTTAAGGATTTAAGAATACATTTAGGTTTTAGGTTTAGGTTTAGGTTTTAGTTTATAGATTTAGGTTTTAGGTTTAAGATAGGTTTAGGTTTAGGT
This sequence comes from Magnolia kwangsiensis, assembly GCA_037074715.1. Lineage (NCBI taxonomy): Eukaryota > Viridiplantae > Streptophyta > Magnoliopsida > Magnoliales > Magnoliaceae > Magnolia > Magnolia kwangsiensis. Next base: position 5,873,016 of record CM073578.1, on the reverse strand, counting down.
TACAAGTTATAGGTTATAGCTTTAAGGAATTGAGAATAGGTTAAGGTTTAGGTTTAAGAAATCGAGTTCGGGTTCAGAATTAGGTTTAGGTTTGGGTTTTCAAGTTTAGGTTTAGGTTATGTAGTTGAGACTAGGATTAGGTGTAGATTTAGGTTTAAGGATTTGAGAATACATTTAGGTTTTAGGTTTAGGTTTAGGTTTAGGTTTTAGGATTAGGTTTAGGCTATGGGTTTATGTTAGGTTTAGGTTTAGGTTATAGGTTATAGGTTAAAGCTTTAGGGAATTGAGAATAGGTTAAGGTTTACATTTAGGAAATTGGGTTCGGGTTCGGGTTTAGGTTTGGGTTTTCAAGTTTAGGTTTAGTTTTAGGTTACGGTTTAGGTTAAGGTTAAGTTATAGGTTATAAGTTTAGGTTAGAGGTTAAAGGTTAAGATTTACGTTATAGGTTCTGTTTTAGGTTAAGGCTATAGGTTGTAGGTTATAGGTTATAACTTTAGGGAATAGAGAATAGGTTAAGGTTTAGGTATAGGAAATCGGGTTCAGGTTCGTCATCAGGTTTAGGTTTGGGTCTTCAAGTTTAGGTTTAGGTTTAAGTTAGGGAGTTGAGATTAGTATTAGGTGTAGATTTAGGTTCAAGGATTTGAGAATACATTTAGGTTTTAGGTTTAGGTTTATGTTTTAGTTTTAGGTTAAGGTTATAGGTTTAGGTTAGGTTTAGGTTTAGGTTTAAGTTTAGGTTATAGGTTATAGCTTTAGGGAATTGAGAATAGGTTAAGGTTTAGGTTTAGGAAAATGAGTTCGGGATCGGGTTTAGGTGTGGGTTTTTAGGTTTAGGTTTGGGTTTAGGTTAGGGAGTTGAGTTAAGGATTAGGTGTAGGTTTAGGTTTAGGGAGTTGAGAATACATTTAGGTTTTAGGTTTAGGCTTAGGTTTTAGTTTATAGGTTTTAGTTTAGGTTTTAGGTTTAGGCTATAGGTTATAAGTTTAGGTTATAACTTACAGGTTACAGATTAAGGTTTAGGTTATAGGTTTTGGTTTAGTTTAAGGTTATAGGTTTTGGTTTAGCTTATAGGTTATAGCTTTATGAAATTGAGAATAGGTTAAGGTTTAGGTCTAGGAAATCGAGCTCAGGTTCGGGATCGGGTTTAGGTTTTAGGTTTAGGTTATAGGCTACGGTTTAGGTTTAGGTTATAAGTATAGGTTTTAGGATTTGAGAATAGGTTTAGGTTATAAGTATAGGTTTAGTTTGGGTTATAAGTTAAGGTTTTGGGATTTGAGAATAGGTTTCGGCTAAGGTTATAAGTCTAGGTTTAGGTTTAGGTTATTGGTAAAGGTTTTGGGATTTGAGAATAGGTTTAGGTTAAGGTTATAAGTCTAGGTTTAGGTTATAGGTTAATGTTATAGGTATATGTTTAGGTTATAGGCTAAGGCTTAGGTTTAGGTTAAGGTTGTAAGTATAGGTTATAGGTTATAGGTTAAGGTTTAGGTTTCGGCTATAAGTATAGGTTTTGGGATTTGAGAATAGGTTTAGGTTAAAGTTATAAGTCTAGGTTTAGGTTATAGGTTAAGGTTTAGGTTTACGGTATATGTTAAGGTTTAGGAAATTGGGTTCGGGTTCGGGATCGGGTTTAGGTTTGGGTTTAGATTTTAGCTTATATGTTATAGGTTACAGTTTAGGTTTAGGTTATAAGTATAGGTTTTGGGATTTGAGAATAGGTTTAGGTTAAGGTTATAAGTCTAGGTTTAAGTTATAGGTTAAGGTTTAGGTATAGGTATAGGTTTAGGTTATAGGTTATAAGTATAGGTTATAGGTTAAGGTTAAGGTTTAGGGATTTCAGTTTAAGTTAATGCTTAGGTTTAGGTTAAGGTTGTAAGTATAGGTTATAGGTTAAGGTTAAGGTTTAGGTTTTGGCTATCAGTATAGGTTTTGGGATTTGAGAATAGGTTTAGGTTAAGGTTATAAGTCTAGGTTTAGGTTATAGGTTAAGGTTTAGGTTTTGGGATTTGAGAATAGGTTTAGGTTAAGGTTATAAGTATAGGTTTAGGTTATAAGTTAAGGTTTAGGTTTAGGCTATAAGTATAGGTTTAGGTTATAGGTTAAGGTTTAGGTTCAGGAAATCGGGTTCGGATTCGGGATCGGGTTTAGGTTATAGGTTATAGGTTATAAGTTACGGTTTAGGTTTAGGTTATAAGTATAAGTTTTGGGATTTGAGAATAGGTTTAGGTTATAAGTATAGGTTTAGGTTGGATTATAGGTTAAGGTTTTGGGATTTGAGAATAGGTTTAGGTTAAGGTTATAAGTCTAGGTTTAGGTTATAGGTTAAGGTTTAGATTTAGGTTATAGGAATAGGTTTTAAGATTTGAGAATATATTTTGGTTAAGGTTATAAGTCTAGGTTTAGGTTATAGGTATATGTTTAGGTTAAAGGTTAAGGCTTAGGTTTAGGTTAAGGTTGTAAGTATAGGTTATAGGTTATAAGTTAAGGTTTAGGTTTTGGCTATAAGTATAGGTTTTGTGATTTGAAAATAGGTTTAGATTAAGGTTATAAGTCGTTTAGGTTATAGGTTAAGATTTAGGTTTAGGGTAAAGGTGAAGGTTTAGGAAATCGGGTTCGGGTTCGAGATGGGTTTAGGTTTTAGGTTATAGCTTTAGGGAATTAAGAATAGGTTAAGGTTTAGGTTTAGGAAATTGGGTTCGGGCTCGGGATCGGGCTTGGGTTTGGGTTTTCAAGTGTAGGTTTAGGTTTAGGTTTAGGTTAGGGAGTTGAGATTAGGATTAGGTGTAGGTTTATGTTTAGGAATTTGAGAATACATTTAGGTTTTAGGTTTAGGTTTAGGTTTTAGGTTATAGGTAAAGGTTTAGTTTAAGGTTAAGTTATAGGATATAAGTTTAGGTTATAAGTTATTGGTTAAGGTTTAGGTCATTTGTTTTGGTTTAGGTTAAGGTTATAGGTTTAAGTTTAGGTTATAGGTTTACATTATAAATTTTAGCTTTAGGGAATTAAGAATAGGTTAAGGTTTAGGTTTAGAAAATCCGGTTTGGGTTCGGGATCGGGCTTTTTGTTTGAGTTTTCAATTTTAGGTTTCAGTTTAGGTTAGGGAGTTGAGATTAGGATTAGGTGTAGGTTTAGGTTTAGGGATTTGAGAATACATTTAGGTTTTAGCTTTAGGTTTAGGTTTTAGGTTTAGGTTATAAATGTAGGTTATAGGTTTAGAGAGTGGGTAGGTTTAGGGTATAGGTATAGGTTTTGGGATTTGAGAATAGTTTTAGGTTATAAGTGTAGGTTATAGGTTTAGGGAATGGTTAGGTTTGAGTTATAGGTTTTGGGATTTAAGAATAGGTTTAGGTTATAAGTATAGGTTTTAGTTGGGTTATAGGTTAAGGTTTAGGGATTTGAGTTTAGGTTAAGGTTGTAAGTTTCGGTTTAGGTTATAATTATAGGTTATAGGTTAAGGTTAAGGTCTAGGTTTAGGTTAAAAGTATAAGTTTTGGGATTTGAAAATATGTTTAGGTTAAGGTTATAAGTATAGGTTTAGGTTATAGGTTAAGGTTTAGGTTTAGGGTATAGGTATAAGTTTTGAGATTTGAGAATAGTTTTACGTTATAAGCGTAGGTTATAGGTTTAGGGAGTGGGTAGGTTTAGGTTATAGGTTTTGGGATTTGAGAATAGGTTAAGGTTTAGGTTTAGGAAATCGAGTTCGGGTTCAGGATCGGGCTTGGGTTTGGGTTATAGGTATAGGTTTTAGGAATTGAGAATAGGTTTAGGTTAAGGTTATGAGTCTAGGTTTAGGTTATAGGTTAAGGTTTAGGTTTAAGCTATAAGTATAGGTTTTGGGATTTGAGAATATGTTGAGGTTATAAGTGTAGGTTATAGGTTTAGGGAATGGTTATGTTTAGGGAATACGTTTTAGGATTTGAGAATAGGTTAAGGTTTAGGTTTAGGAAATCGGGTTGTGACTTAGGTTTGGGTTATAGGTATAGGTTTTAGGATTTGAGAATAGGTTTAGGTTAAGGTTATGAGTATAGGTTTTGGTTATAGGTTAAGGTTTAGGTTTAGGGTATAGGTATAAGTTTTAAGATTTAAGAATAGTTTTAGGTTATAAGTGTAGGTTATAGTTCTAGGGAGTGGGTAGGTTTAGGTTATAGGATTTGGGATTTGAGAATAGGTTAAGGTTTAATTTTAGAAAATAAAGTTTGGGTTCGGGATCGGGCTTGGGTTTGGGTTATAGGTATAGGTTTTGGAATTTGAGATTAGGATTAGGTTAAGGTTATGAATCTAGGTTTAGGTTATAGGTTAAGGTTTAGGTTTAGGCTATAGGTATAGGTTTTAGGATTTGAGATTATGTTTAAGTTATAAGTGTAGGTTATAAGTTTTGGGAATGACTAGGTTTAGGGTATAGGTTTTGGGATTTGAGAATAGGTTAAGGTTTAGGTTTAGGAAATCGGGTTGGGGTTCGGGTTCTGGCTTGGGTTTGGGTTATTGGTATAGGTTTTAGGATTTGAGAATAGGTTTAGGTTAAGGTTATGAGTATAGGTTTAGGTTATAGGTTAAGGTTTAGGTTTAGGGTATAGGTATAGGTTTTGAGATTTCAGAATAGCTTTAGGTAATAAGTGTAGATTATAGGTTTAGGGAGTGGGTAGGTTTAGGTTATAGGTTTTGGGATTTGAGAATAGGTTAAGGTTTAGGTTTAGGAAATCGAGTTCGGGTTCGGGTTCGGGATCGGGCTTGGGTTTGGGTTATAGGTATAGGTTTTGGGATTTGAGATTAGGATTAGGTTAAGGTTATGAGTCTAGGTTTAGGTTATAGGTTAAGGTTTAGGTTTAGGCTATAGGTATAGGTTTTGGGATTTGAGATTATGTTTAGGTTATAAGTGTAGGTTATAGGTTTAGGGAATGGTTAGGTTTAGGGTATAGGTTTTTGGATTTGAGAATAGGTTAAGGTTTAGGTTTAGGAAATCGGGTTCAGGTTTGGGATCGGGCTTGGGTTTGGGTTATAGGTATATTTTTTTTTTTTTGATTTGAGAATAGGTTTAGGTTAAGGTTATAAATATAGGTTAAGGTTTAGGTTTAGACTATAGGTATAAGTTTTGAGATTTGAGAATAGTTTTAGGTTATAAGTGTAGGTTATAGGTTTAGGGAATGGTTAGGTTTGGGTTATAGGTTTTGGGATTTGAGAATAGATTTAGGTTATAAGTATACGTTTTAGTTGGGTTATAGGTTAAGGTTTAGGGATTTGAGTTTAGGTTAAGGTTGTAAGTTTAGGTTTAGGTTATAATTATAGGTTATAGGTTAAGGTTGAGGTCTAGGTTTAGGTTAAAAGTCTAAGTTTTGGGATTTGAGAATAGGTTTAGGTTAAGGTTATAAGTATAGGTTTAGGTTATAGGTTAAGGTTTAGGTTTAGGGTATAGGTATAGGTTTTGAGATTTGAGAATAGTTTTAGGTTATAAGTGTAGGTTATGGGTTTAGGGAGTGGGTAGGTTTAGGTTATAGGTTTTGGGATTTGAGAAGAGGTTAAGGTTTAGGTTTAGGAAATCGGGTTTGAGTTTGGGATCGAGCTTGGGTTTGGGTTATAGGTATAGGTTTTGGGAATTGAGAATAGGTTTAGATTAAGGTTACGAGTCTAGGTTTAGGTTATAGGTTAGGGTTTAGGTTTAGGCTATAGGTATAGGTTTTGAGATTTGAGAATAGTTTTAGGTTATAAGGGTAGGTTTAGTTTTAGGTTTAGGTTATAGCTTTAGGGAATTGAGAATAGGTTAAGGTTTAGGTTTTTGAAATCGGTTTCGGGTTCGGGATCGGGTTTAGGTTTGGATTTAGGTTTTAGGTTATATGTTATAGGTTATAGGTTTAAGTTTATATTTTAAGTATAGGTTTTTGGATTTGAGAATAAGTTTAGGTTATAAGTATTAGTTTAGGTTAGGTTATAGGTTAAGGTTTAGGGATTTGAGTTTGGGTTAAGGTTATAAGTTTAGGTTTAGGTTATAAGTATAGGTTATAGGTTAAGATTAAGGTCTAGGTTTAGGTTATACGTATAGGTTTTGGGATTTGAGAATAGGTTTAGGTTATAAATATAGGTTTAGGGTGGGTTATAGGTTAAGGTTTAGGGATTTGAGTTTAGGTTAAGGTTTAGGTTTAGGTTAAGGTTATAAGTTTAGGTTTAGGTTATAAGTATAGGTTATATGCTATAAGTATAGGTTTAGGTTGTTCACTCCCCAAGTGCAGGGTTGTGATGTAGTAATAACTCGGTAAGACCGAGGTCGAATCTCAAGGGACTGAAACTTGTCGTTATCTAAAATTAACTGGAAATAGAACTAGAATGAGATGAAATCTGAATCGAATTATAAATTGAGGAATAATTGTAAACTATTAATCTAAAACTTATATGAGAAATCAGAGGTAAGGAAACTAGGGATTCAGAGGATCCACTTGTAGAGATCAGGGAGATCTTATGCCTGTTTCATGAATCATGGAATTTACTGAACTGCCATTGATCTAGTTTTCAAAGAGATGAAAGGAAGATGAATTAGAATGGATTCCATCACCAAACCATGCCCAAAGACTATGGCAAACAACAGAATCAAACTAATTACCACCCAATCACATGTATGCAAGTTAAGAAGGGTACCGTCATCCAACCATGCCCAGGAGACTATGGTGAACAACAGGGCTTCTCGACGTCATAAACATAAAGGGAAAAAAGACATGCTCCAAGCCATTGCAGACCCATTATAATTTTAGTCACAACAGACCATTAAAACTAAACAAAACATGCCATTAATAATCAACTAAAATCAACGTTAATTAAAGAATTAAAATTAAATTAAAGACATAAAATAAAATCTCCCATCTCAACACAAGCTTCACCTCTTACCCTAGCTAAGAGGTTCAGCCCATCACAGATAAGATGAAGCTAGACATGTTAAAAGAAAATATGAAGAAGGAAAAAAATAAAAATAATAAAATTACTCTACTCCCTCTGCCATCGTTTCCAGCCCAAGCCTCAAGCTCTCCACCTCCTGATCTCCTTCCAAGACCTGAATGAATACTCCCCACGTCCAAAACCTCCTTTTATAACTGTTGGAATGCTGGAGTCAGTGACAGAGTTGTAGCAGGACACGGAGTGCAATTTTCACAGCCAAGTTCGGTGCCTCGAAACACGCCACTTTTCTCGCTCAAATTCCAAAGAAACACCGTCCCTTAGTACTTTCTTGGGTTCTCTATATGATAGACGGTTCAGATCTGCCATATGATCAAAGATGGTGGGTCAAAATCACCTAGAAAAGTCAGTTTTCACGGATGTGCGAAACCTTTCGTACCATTTCGCTGTTGTGATCGGTGGGCCCCACAGAAGAATTTTAAGAAAAATTCACCCCGTCCATTGGATTCAGAACGAAATTTCAGTTAAGAATGAGTGGTTTTGAACGTCCATTGACGTGGCCCAGAGAAGAAATCACAAAAAGATCAGATTTGAACGCTACAGGGCAGCCCTTTTGTGGCTCCTGTATTGCACACGTGTGTATGTATGGATGCAAAAGGTCAGCATGGTTTTGTAGTATTCGAACCCCTCTACAAGATGAACGGCTTGGATCAGACGTACAGCCAATAGGTAGGGCCCACAATCGTCCGTAAAAACGAGCGTCGGTCGGTTACGCGACCGTGAAAAATGGAGATTTTCATTTTTTTTTAAAGAGGATGCAGGTCAGCACTTGCGCTGACCGATCGGTTGGTCCGGTGCACATCGTATGCACGTACATGTGTAATGTACACACCATGTATACGGGCCCCATTGCAATGTGTTTCAGAAATCCAATCCGCCCATTCTGTTCCTCACATTATTTTACCCGTTGAGAACAATTATCAAGCATATCCAGCTGGCGGGTGGGCCCCAAATTGAAGATTGATGGGCTGATCTGCCCGTTAGGCCACTTCCGCAATGATCCAATGGATAATTTTTGACGTGTACGGTTAATTTATGGTCCTCAGGCCACGTATGAAGTTTCGAGCCGAACCGATATTGGAAACCCCATGATCTTGCGTTCTGGATGCGTTTCAAGCCACTTGAGCTTCAATTTCTTAGTTTTCTCGGATTTCTGACCATATATATCTGTCAATCTTGGTCCCCTGGAGTGTGTCCCTTTCCTTTGGTGTCATCAGATCGTTAAATCTTAACTTTTAACATCCTTTTTCCATCCATGCTCATAAAATCACCTTGCAACACAAGAATGAGAAAACGAGCCATTAGACAGCATTATATTCGTAAATCCAGACAATATTTGGGGTCTAATATGCAATATTTGACCCTCAACATAATCCCCAACCAGCATTTTGCTAGTCCCGAGCAAACTATGCGAAAAATAAGTTGAGAATGAACTTGAGTGATTTCTTGAAAAACGATTCAGATACAAGAAATTTAAAAATCATGAATGTTGGGAATTATTTTCTCCTGAGTTCAAGCGCACGGTAGACTTCATAATCAAGTGTAAAGTATTAATCCATCAATTAGAAAAATTTTAAACATTGAGATCCCTGGATGTATAGTGTAATCTCGGTTTATCATCATTAAGAGATCCAATCATCAATTTCATGATATCATTGGTAACCAACAAGAAAATTCATGACAACCAAAACCTAATCCAAAACTTGCCTCATAGATTAATCTATTAACTTGTGATTTTTCTATTCAAAGTAATGCCAAGGAAGGGGAATCAAATCCTCACCTATAGGGAGCAAACCTATGGTGAAGATCGTACACCTGACTCTTTTTCACATATCATTCATGGGGAATTAACTCTACACCTATAGGGAGCAAACCTATGGTGAAGATTAATTATCTAACCTTTTTAATTTTTATACCATGATGGCAAGATATTTCAGGCTAGTTCCTTTCGTGCTAAGTGATTACCAAGTTAATCCTTCGATATGGAACGTGTCCTGAAATCATGATTCAATCAATGTTTAAAATCTCTAATCATGGATTGATAATTCAAACTCAACTGTGGAATCTATCAAGTAGCTAAATCCAAGAGTCATAAATTACCAACATCACGTATCTTGTAATTCTAAATCAAAGATAGATGTCAAAATCACATTGACTTTACAAGAAATGTCAGAAAAATTTTAAAATTTTTTCACAATTTTCACAATTTTTGCTCAAGACCAAGAAAATACTGATTAGGAAGCCTAATCTCCCACCCCCAACCTAAAATCTACATTGTCCTTAATGTAAAAGATCTAAACATGGAATAACAAAAGTAAAGTGATGGGAAGATAGTACCTGGATAACGAATCAAGAGAGAGACTTTCCAAGAGATCATAGCATGGAAGCTGGTTAGCACGAGAGAAAAATAAAAATAAAAATGACGAAAATAAAATCCTACCTATACCACTTTCGCAGGTGCTCTCGATTGCATTTAGCGTATGCAACAAGCCTTTAAACCCCTAGGTTACCCCTAGTGGATGAGTTGTAGTCTCGTGAGGGTTTGCAGTAATGTTACCCATAAACATTGAATCGATCATCCCGCAAGGTTCCCCTTCCGGCCAATATCTTGATAAGTTTCTCAGTAAGTTCCTCAACAGGATCATCCAAAAGCCCTTTTTGTAATAGGCTTAGGCGTCCTGGAGCATGACTTTTCAGAGAGACTTATGTACCTCATATGAAATCTTCCATTGAATTGCTTGAGGTATCCGTAATATATACGATTCACCTATAACAGAATAAGTTTCAATGTTAGTATCGCATGGTGAATCAAAGACTACAAGTAAATAAAGTTTAGAAAACTTCTTAAAAAGTGATGTAGTCTCAACATATTCCGAAACTCCAAACTTCAGTTCTAGATTCAGCTCCTCTTCCTTTACTAGTAGACGTTTAGGATCAGGGGAAGAGAGGGTTTCAGAATAAGGGTTCGTTTGGTCAGTGATGACTACCGAGATGTTGTCTCGCAAGGCATCCACTTTGTCTTTTAACATGGGATCGTTTGAAACTACAAAGTGTGTCAAGCAATCCCAAGAGTTGGGAAGTTTAGCTGAGTGTGACTTATTGTGACTCATGATGATCTGCGCAAAGAATCCATCGTCCTTGATAGTGGATGGAGGTACGCTCTCTTACTCTCGTCCTGCACAGACAAATTGAGGGTCAGTCGACGAAGTATTGATGGATGAACTCTGTTCATTGATACTACTCAGAAAAGGCATTGAATCGGCAAAACTTGACAGTTCAGATGGTGGCCTCAACTGGGTGGTTTCAAATTCCAGAGTTGTATCAGGTGGCTCGTTCATCTCCTGAATCATATCATCATTCGATTCAGAAAAGTGATCCAAACATGTTTCACAAGAGTTGGAAGGATTAGTTGTAAAGGGCTCATCCTCCACCTTTGAATCAGACATATCAGGTGAGGGAAGTGGCTCATTATGACCGACCAGTTCATGTACGTCTTGATCATTGATCTGGACCAAACGTGAGAGAGATTCCAGGGAGACTGTGGCTGCACATTCAGGATCGCAATCATGTTCTAGTCCAGTGCAGTGCATATTTGATATGAGATTATGTTCCTCACATTCTACACTTAACATGGGTTGAGGTTCGAATAAACTAACCTCCTCATCATTAAAATCATGTGTGTCATGTAAGGAAGGTGTGTCATCATCAATGTATTTAAAAGACACTCATGTATCTTCACCATTCTTTCGAACAGTCATCAAGATTGACTCATTGGGAAATTGAACCACATGCTCATTAACGGAATCCAACTCCTCATTCTAAATTCCAGATTCTTTTAAAAGTGAGTGCGGATCACTTTCTTCGCATTGTATTTTTGGATTAGGTCGTGGCTGGGATGACTGAGTCTCCTCTATCCTATCAAGGCGCGCATCGAATCCTTTTATTGCTTCCATTACTTTTCTCATTTCCACAAGACAGGCCGAAAGATTACGCTGATATGAATCCTCTTGGATCGTTTCTAGATGGATCTCAAAGTTAGGGGATCCAAGAGAATAATCATTATAACATGTAGTTGGTTCATTTTCCCAATTTTGATGTTTCCATTGGCTATAGTCATACTGATCATAAGTAGGAGAATCTGCTGGTTGGTAATACTTATTATCACTCATGATACAATCACGCATTGTTTTATCGGATGGATGATAATAATTCTCACAACTATAGTTATGATAACCCCAACACTCACGTACTGCTTTGTTCATCCATGGGGTGTAATTGTTCTCCTACATATAATCACGTAAGGACTTCTTAACCGGTGGATTTTTATATTTTGATCGGTTCTCGATGATAGTTTCAGAAAAGTTTTGAGACATAGGTTGATTTATATCATCATCATTCCAAAATAAGTTATTCTTCTCAGCATACTCACGTTGCCACTCGTACATATACATGATGAAACCCTTAACTTGAATTTAATCCTATGAAAAATAGAAGAGAAGGTCATACAGCAAAGTGAAAAGTAAGAGGGGGAGAAGTTAGAAAGATGTTACCATACTAGAGATTCTTATATTAAAAACTTGCAAAATAAGACAAAACAAGTTAGTTTCTAAAAAGATAAAGTCTAGGATCAGAAAATCTCTAAAAATAAAATCCTAATTCTAAAAATAGAAAAAATAAAGAAATTACAACGATATCACCAAATTAGAAGTTCCTATCTCATAATCCTACAAAACAGGAAAGACAAGTTAATTCTAAAAAAAATCAGGAAAATCTAAACTTAAAACTAAAGTTAGTAAAAATCCTAATCTTAAACTAATCCTAAAACTAATTAATTTCAGAAAAACGTAGCCGTCAGTCCCCGGCAACGGCGCCAAAAACTTGTTCACTCCCCAAGTGCAGGGTTGCGATGTAGTAATAACTCGGTAAGACCGAGGTCGAATCCCAAGGGACTGAAACTTGTACGTTATCTAAAATTAACTGGAAATAGAACTAGAATGAGATAAAATCTGAATTGAATTATAAATTGAGGAATAATTGTAAACTATTAATCTAAAACTTATAGGAGAAATCAGAGGTAAGGAAACTAGGGATTCAGAGGATCCACTTGTAGAGATCAGGGAGATCTTATGCCTGTTTCATGAATCATGGAATTTATTAAACTGCCATTGATCTAGTTTTCAAAGAGATGAAAGGAAGATGAATTAGCATGGATTCCATCATCAAACCACGCCCAAAGACTATGGCAAACAACAGAATCAAACTAATTACCACCCAATCACATGTATGCAAGTTAGGAAGGGTACCGTCATCCAACCATGCCCAGGAGACTATGGTGAACAACAGGGCTTCCTGACGTCATAAACATAAAGGGGAAAAAGACATGCTCCAAGCCATTGCAGACCCATTGTAATTTTAGTCACAACAGACCATTAAAGACTAAACAAAACATGCCATTAATAATCAACTAAAATCAACGTTAATTAAAGAATTAAAATTAAATTTAAGACATAAAATAAAATCTCCCATTTCACCACAAGCTTCACCTCTTAGCCCTAGCTAAGAGGTTCAGCCCATCACAGATATGATGAAGCTGGACATGTTAAAAGAAAATATGAAGAAGGAAAAAAATAAAAATAACAAAATTACTCTACTCCCTCTGCCCTTGTTTCCAGCCCAAGCCTCAAGCTCTCCACCTCCTGATCTCCTTCCAAGACCTGAATGAATGCTCCCCACGTCCAAAATCTCCTTTTATAGCTGTTGGAAGGCTGGAATCAGTGAAAGAGTTGTAGCAGGACATGGAGTGTAATTTTTACAGCCAAGTTCGGTGCCTCGAAACATGCCACTTTCCTCGCTCAAATTCTAAAGAAACACCATCCCTTAGTACTTTCTTGGGTTCTATACATGATAGACGGTTCAGATCTGGCATATGATCAAAGATGGTGGGTCAAAACCGCTTGGAAAAGTCAGTTTTCGCGGATGTGCGAAACCTTTCGCACCATTTCACTATTGTGATCGGTGGGCCCCACAGAAGCATTTTAAGGAAAATCCACCCCGTCCATTGGAGTCAGAACAAAATTTCAGTCAAGAATGGGTGGTTTTGAACGTCCATTGACGTGGCTCAGAGAAGAAATCACAAAAAGATCAGATTTGAACGCTACAGGGCAGCCCTTTTGTGGCCCCTGTATCGCACACGTGTGTACGCATGGATGCAAAAGGTCAGCATGGTTTTGTAGTATTCGAACCCCTCTACAAGATGGATGGCTTGGATCAGACATACAGCCAATGGGTAGGGCCCACAACCGTCTGCAAAAACGAGCGTCGGTCGGTTAGGCGACCGTGAAAAATGGAGATTTTCATTTTTTTTTAAAGAGGATGCGGGTCAGCGCTTGCGCTGACCGATCGGTTGGTCCGTGCACATCGTATGCATGTACATGTGTAATGTACACACCATGTATACGGGCCCCATTGCAATGTGTTTCAGAAATCCAATCCGCCCATTCTGTTCCTCACATTATTTTACCCGTTGAGAACAATTATCAAGCATATCCAGCTGGCGGGTGGGCCCCAAATTGAAGATTGATGGGCTGATCTGCCTGTTAGGCCACTTCCGTAATGATCCAATGGATGATTTTTGACGTGTACGGTTAATTTATGGTCCTCAGGCCACGTATGAAGTTTCGAGCCGAACCGATATTGGAAACTCCGTGATCTTGCGTTCTGGATGCTTTTCAAGCCACTTGAGCTTCAATTTCTTAGTTTTCTCGGATTTCTGACCATATATATTTGTCAATCTTGGTCCCCTAGAGTGTGTCCCTTGCCTTTGGTGTCATCATATCGTTAAATCTCAACTTTTAACATCCTTTTTCCATCCATGATCATAAAATCACCTTGCAACACAAGAATGAGAAAACGAGCCATTAGACAGCATTATTTTCGTAAATCCAGACAATATATGGCGTCTAATATGCAATATTTGACCCTCAACACAGGTTGGGTTATAGGTTAAGGTTTAGGGATTTGAGTTTAGGGTAAGGTTTAGGTTTAGGTTATAAGTTTAGGTTTTGAGAATTGAGAATAGGTTTAGGTTATAAGTATAGGTTTATGTTGGGTTATAGGTTAAGGTTTAGGAATTTGAGTTTAGGTTAAGTGTGTGGTACCTGCAAATACAGATATAAACTAGATATAAACACGGCCTGTCCAAATGGCCAGGCCCTTCCAATGCTGTCCATAGGAAATGGACAGCTTTATCATAGTCATAACAGCGGTTCCCACCTTCAAGGGACCTTCGCTCATCCGGATAGCTTTCATGCACATCCAGGTATGCTCCATTAATTTTGAGCTAATACAAAAACGTGGCCTGTCCAAATGGCCAGGCCCTTCCAATGCTGTCCATAGGAAATGGACAGCTTCATCATGGTCATAAAAGTGGTTCCCACCTTCTAGGGACCCCCGCTCATCCGGATAGCTCCGACACACATCTGGGTATGCTTCATTAATTTCAAGCTAATACAAAAACACAGCCTGTCCAAATGGCCAGGCCACTCCAATGCTGTCCATAGGAAATGGACAGCTTCATCATAGTCATAATAGCGGTTCCCACCTTCCAGGGACCCCCGCTCATCTGGATAGCTCCGACGCACATCCGGGTCTGGGTAGACATTTGTATGTATGCATAAACCTGTATGTACCTCAAGAAGTCCGATGATGATTTGAAATTTGTCTTGAATCCATTGCATGTAAAAAACTTGATATCAGTCCCAAAGAGATAGTGGCCGACCATTGTCTGTGCTCATGTTCATACTGAAACAACCATTGCCTGATCACACAAATGGTTTGGGTCATTAAAAAACCTAATTTCAATGGATAAAATCCTGACATATCATATTGCAATATGCCAAGATGCATTCAAGACAACCTCCAAGACAAAAATTTGAAAATGATGGTAATCTGAAGTCAAAGTGGGATCCACATGAGAAAGATGATAGCTACTTACCACAAAAACAGTATAGTTAAAAAGACAAAGGGAAAATATAAGATGGCTTGAGATGCCTGACTTTATGCATAGCACAAGATGGAGGCATCTAAATATGCCAAGTTCAACAAAATGAAAGTTAGAAAAAAAGAAGAAAAAGAAGTCATCTCATAGAATATAAAGTAGAAACCAGAAAGGCCAGGCAATTAGACCTCCACTAAAAATTTCATATGAAATTGTAAACCTAAACATGCATGTTTTAAGTACACCTTAGAATCAAGCACCTTCACATATTCTACAGAAACTAGAAGAATATTTGGGAATATTTGAGAAATGAGAATATGTATTTTCCATATCCATGAACTTGTCAAATTCATGAGTTCGCATTGGATTTGAATTTGACAAACTCCAAAGTCCACTATTTGGGAATCAAGCTACAATCAATGAATTTGGGAGCTTTTATTGCAATTGTCATAACTACACCCAATGATTAGTCCCACTCTTAACTCTTGAATTGCCATTGTCTAGGAGGATGTGCTCTGATTTTTACATCATTAGACTGAAGATGGCATGAAACAAATGAAACCCAACACAAATTATTGGTTCATGAAAAGCGAGAAACACTAGGCTAAGATGACACAAGCCTAGAGTTGAACAGGGACAGTTCATGAATAGGCATACAAGACAGGAACAAGGACAATTCATGAATATGACATAAACATTTGGGCAAAATAATGCACTAAATCATTGCTATAAAATAATATGCACAAGTTATGGACAAGATTAAACTGACTGATCAATGAACTCTCTTTTTTTTTCACAACAAAGACATTGGAAATGTCTCAAGCTAGTCCCACTCTTAATTATTGAATTTCCATCATCTAGGAGATGTTCTCTGATTTTTACATCGTTTGATTGAAAATGGACATGATGAAGCTGAAATCCAATACAAATGATTGGTCCATGAAAAAGGAGAAACACTACATTAAGATGATCCAAGAAACTTGATGACAGGAGCCACGCAAGAACTGGTATTTTGTTAAACAAACTGATAGCATGAGGATCACAAATGATTTTTACTACCACAAAACATACCAAGTAGAAGGAGAATGATGTAAAAAACTAAACATAAGTCACCTAACTTTCCAGGTGATCTCTGTCAACTCACAACAAAAGCTATTGCTACAAGAAGGTTATAAAGGTCATTTTGTCTTGAATCTGTGGGTTATCAGACATCTAGTGATGTGCATTTGGAAGTCTTCCTAATGAATGAAGAGAAAGAAGAAAGAGAGAATGAAAAGGAAAGGAAAAGGATAAAAAGAAAAAAGAAAAGAAAGAATACATTCTAAAAGACAATTCAATTGGTACAAAACTGGAATAATGTGATATGTGCAGAAAAAGTTGTGGCTTCAATTTGAAGGGTCTGAACTTTTCGCTCAAGTTCTGATATATAATGGGCCTTCCTCTCTTTTGAGCGAGCAACAAACTGACGATTTGTAAGAATCTTGCATTGAGTAACATCCAAAATAGCTCAAAGGCGAATTTCAAAATCATCGAACAATCTAAACTAAATTCAGGATAGGACGCTTGAAACCTCAGCCCAAATCAACATTGTAATTTTAAATTTTAAGTGTTGGGATGTAGAACATATATAAATGATAAATGCCATATTTTATAGCAGAAAAAAGATGGTTGAAAAATAAAACTTGAATTTAAGGCCCATCATACATTTCGTGTTTGAATTCATCAACCCACTGCCGTAGGGTCCATGGACACCATCTAAAAACTTCCTAGGGTCCAATGTGAGGTTTATTTGCCATCCAACCCTAAACCCTAATCCCCAAATCCCTAAATCGGTATTGAGATTGAGAGAGAGAGAAAGATACCTCACGATCAACCGAGCTTCAGAGAGAGAGAGAAGGCATGTGTGGGTAGGGCGTTCGGCAACGGTCAGCGAGAGAGAGATCAGAGAGAGAGGAAGAGATACAAAGAGAGAGAGAGGAGGTAGAGGATGGAAGAGAAACGGAGAGGGAACAGGGTGGAGAGATCAGAGAGAGAGAGAGAAGAAGAGAGAGTCAGTGAGAGAGAGGAAGGAGAGGATGCGGGAGCACTAGAGGTGCGAGAGAGTCAGAGAGAGAAAGAGAGAGAGGGAGAGTGGCGTTAGGAGTGGGGCGTCACTTGGACGCCCTACTTTGACTGATGTCACCAACTTCTGTGGGCCCCACTAGGATGTGTTTGTTATATCCACACCGTCCATCCATTTTGAGATATCATTTTAAGTCATGAGCCAGAATGAGGCAGATTTAAATCTGTAGTGGACCCCACCACAGAAAAAAGCAGGGAGAGTGATTCCTACTGTTGAACTTATCTTAAGGCCCATCATAATTATTATTTGATATCCAACCAGTTCAAAAGTTTAAAAATACATGTAATAAGGGAAAACACAAATACCATCTTCATATAAAACTTCCGTGGCCTTTAGAAGTTTTTAATGGTTGGCATCACCGTCCCCCTATTTTCTGTGCTAGGGTCCACTGGAGCTTTGGATTTAACTCATTCTTTGAATATTGTCCTAAAATGATCTCTCCAAGTGGATGGAAGGAGTGGATATAAAACATACATCATAGTGGTATACAAAAATCAGGTGGACCCCAGCACAAATGATTTTATAATTTATTATACATACATACATACATATATATATATATATATATATATATATATATATATATATATATATATATATATATATATATATATATATATGGGAAAAGGTTCCATATGGTCGAGTTGTGTGGGCCCCACCGTGATGGGTGTCAAACATCTACCCAATCAGTCAGATGCACCATTCCATGGTAGGCCTGTGGCTTAAAAATCAAGTCAATCCGTGACTTTTTGGGGCCACACCACATACAAAAGTTGAGAGGGGTTACCCTCCATTAAAATATTTATAATCATTTGCCGAACATCTTCTCTCTCTCTACCCGCCGCACACTTGCCCGATGCCCAACCACAAGAAAAGGGGGCTTTAGCCTCGGTTCAAAATTGTTGGTGTACCGCCAAGGTTAAATACCGATTCTTCAAGAACCCACACATATGATAAGTTGGGGCTTTTTATCCTTCGGATCGGGGACATATTTCAATGATCAAAAGACTTTCAATGTCAGCAACTTTTCCCGTCACAGCATACTCACTCACAAAAGCCAAGAATTGAATTCAAAGTTGTTATCTATAGACACTAATGGCATATGTAGTTTACTAGTCATAAAATTGCAACAACATCCTACGTTTGGGCCATTGTTACTGCATGTTGTCTAATCAAATTGATGAGACTTGGAAAACATGTTGTTTGAGGAGGTATAAATCTATTCAAGGAAACTTGATCAGAATATTTGCCACCGAGGTGCAAACCTTCTCCAGCTGTAGCATGTAGAGGCATCTGTTCATCGTAATTTTTTGAGTTTGGATCAACACCATTTTCAACAACCATTTCAAAAGGTTGACATTACCCTCCATTACAACTTTATAAAGATAGTTCAACATCTTCCAAGTTCAAAATTGCACTATTTTTTTACAAGGAGAGTTGCAACTTTATCATGCCCGGCCTTGACAACCTCCAACAAAAGGAAGATTCTCAAACTCGTCTGCATTTTAAAACAATAAACTACCTATTTATGAAGCATGTGTTGCAATTAAAGACAATTTAAATCCATTACAATCAGAGACTAAAAAAAAACTATATTCATGAACCATTGGAAAAAAAATAAATAAATAAAACACGAGTGATATGTTGTTAGTAGTATTCAGATGCTTTTTTGATTAGATTGTATAGTATTTCATCAGCCTATTTGCTATAAGCTATTTCATGTTTCCAAGAAGAGTTGATGGCTTAACAAGTGTGGAGAAAACATGTGAATTACCTGATATAGGATTTAATGCACCCGAATAAATGACCCAAGGTTTTGAAATCATGACTGATTTCAAATCAATCATAGTTGATTTCAAATGGTAAAAGCTTAATTGCCTAAGATGGTAAAAACTTAATTATATTAAAAGCGAATCTTAGAAACTAATCCTCAAAATCTTCAATCATATCTTTAATTAAATTAGCCCCCATATGCTCAATCACATCTCCCCATATCTCTCACAAATAATAAATTGCATTTCTTGGTATCTAGGTTTTAAATTTTTAAATAAATAATTCAAAATCAGTACTTGCTTTTGGCCCTATGGTGGGTTGTGAGCTTATATCATTTCCCCCGAGTTGGAAAGAATCGACTCTAGTGAGTTTGACACTTTATACAAGTAGTAGAGGTTCAGATCCAAATGTTTCAATCCATTGCTTGTGATTTATGTGCATTCAGAATAAGGCTTGTTTTTTCATTTCACCAACCATTGCTTGTATTGGCCCCTTCGAGTGTCATCAGTCTACATGTGTAACAAATGATTTTTGAATGCGGGTAAAACCGGGTCTGACCCCTCATCCAAGTGGGACACATATAATGAGTGGGTTAAATATGTGAATCACATTTAGGTAGGCCCAATTTAAGATCAAGCCCTAAAATGATCTTTAAAAATGAATGAACGGAATGGATGAAACACATACATCATGGTGGGGTCCACAGAGCACCGACCACCAGCGACAAGGCTAGTGTAAGGGAGAGTAGCCAATCTGTTTCCCTTTTTAGGTCGGACGTCGATTGCGTCCTACCCCTGCCGGACGGTAATCTATCCAGGCAGGTGTCTGTGGGGCCCACCATGATATAAGTGTTTTATCCATGCCGTTCATATTTTCTCTCAGCCATACAAAAATCATCTTACGGCATGAGATAAAAAATAAGGCATATCCCAATATGAAATGGACCACATTAATAGGAAACAATGTTGAATGAGCGTCAATCATTTAAAACATTTCGGGGGCCATAAAAGTCTTGGATCAAGATGATTTTTGTTTTTCCCTTTTATATAGGCCTGTATGACCTAATCAACAGATTGATTGTCAATTAAAAAGTAAAGAGGGCCTTAGAAGGGTTTTAATGATGGATAACGAATAATTATTGTTTTTATATGGTGTGGTCGGCCTGATATTTATTTACCAGGCAATGTTTGGTGGTCGGTGCTTTGTGGGCCCCACCATTATGTATGTGTTTCATCCACACTGTCCATCTATTTTTATAAATCATTTTATAATATGAGAGAAAAAATGAGGTATATCTAAATCTCAAGTGGACCACATTACATAAAAAAGTGTTGGATGAACATTGACCATTAAAAATGTTTTGGGGGCCATAAAAGTTTTGGATCAAGCTGATATTTATTGTTTCCCTTCATCCGGGTCTTTATGACCTAATCAACATATTAGATTTCATATAAACAGTACAGTGGGCCTTAGGAGGATTTTAATAGTGAATATCCAACCATTATTGATTTCCTATGGTGTAGTCCACCTAAGATTTATATACCTATCATTTTCTGTACTAAGCCCTAAAATGATCTCTTAAAATAGATGAACGGAATGGATGAAACACATACATCATGGTGGGGCCCACAGAGCACCCACCACCAATAGCCAATCCACCTCCCAAATTTGGGCGTGCGCTCAAAACAGAGGCGCGCCCAAAATTAGGGATTTTGGTCTCTCTCTCTCTTCTCTCTCTCTCCGTTCCTCCACCAAGGATCCCTCCATCTCTATTTCTCCTCCCTCTCTCCCCAATGCCTCAACCGTGAAGAAACACAGGCCATCCACGCCGTCCTCTCTCTCTCTCTCTCTCTCTCTCTCTCTCTCTCTCTATCTCTCTCTCTCCATTGCAGTAGCCGTGAATCTCCTACCCGAAGAAACTCATATCATGAAGCTCCTCGCCATAGGTTTAATATCTTCTTCTATTTGTATCTCTTTTCCTGTCTTTCAGATTTGATACATGATACACGCTATCATTTGTGTAGAATTTCTTTATCGTACATGCCGTGGGCCACACCATAGAGATTACCTGGGGCGTGGTCCACTTATCAATTAAAATACCCGGCAAAATCAATGGACAAAGGATGGTTTGACTCAATGTACGGGTTTGCCCCCCTTGATGAGTGGATTCGTCTGGTTTTCTCCATGGCTCAGATGTTCTGCACAAGTGCCATGTTTGATGGAAGGAAAGCATTATATGTGAAAGTTCTTGTATAATGTTGTATGTGAAAATTTCTCTGTATTGACTGTTTGATCGCTGACGGTGTCTAGAAATTATTTTTTTCCATGGATTTTTTCCTTCATTAATTTTTTTAATTTTTTAATTTCGTTTATTTTTAGTAATTTGAGAGTTTGAGAACGAAATTTGATGACATTGTTATATTCAAATAATGAAAGCTGATTCAAAAATAATGTAGGTCCTTTGCTGTTAAATTTGAATGGGTGCCAGGAATTTGTGGGCACCATACACCAGCAGACATAAAATTCACCACCACTGCCTAGGATTCTGTACATGTGGGGCTTGTTTGGTGTTCTAGACTGTTGTTTTGCTAGGTCCCACTATTAATGGGGGATTCCCTCAAATTTCTCTTCAACCAGGATGTTCGTTGAGGCTTGCTAGTCCTGTATGCACCTTGATGAAATATATCTGAGCCATGCGCAAATCTGTATGCACCTTGATGAAATGGCTTGCTAGTCCTATATGCACCTCAAATTCTCTTTTTAAGATTAAAATTCGATTAGTCCACAGACACAGATTTCCAGCAAGAGGAAGAAGAAATAAAGACAGTTTTGTTGCGGTGTGTTCCACTTGAGATTCAGATATGACTCCTTTTTAGGCACTTGCCCTAAAATAATGATCCAAGTGAATGGACCACATGGCTAAAATACATGCATCATTGTGGGGTCCACCAAGCACCGTCCAGATCTCTAATACATAATTACCATTAGCTAAAATGAGACAAAGTCATTTTTAAGTGGCTGCCAAACAGGGCCTTGGGTTTTGGTCAAAGGTAAACCATGTTGATAGAAACTAATCTACTTAGACCCCTGTTTGGTAGACACCTACAAATGAGTTAATCTCATTTTATTTTACCGCCATAATGTATCAGAGGTCATGTTTTCTATTACATAGTTACTGTTATTATGAACTCATTGTTCATTATAGATCTATATTTCTAATACATAATTAGTCTTAAGACTCTTAACTAAAATGAAATGACCTCATTTTTAGGTGCCTTCTTGGAACTGACCATGATATTCATATGCCCTCCAAACCATTCATATAATTATTCATCTGGTGGGGTCTTCCTTAGTGATCAATAGTAGAAAGCTTTCATCAGTCAAATGGTCTAGACCATCCAATCAGTGATGAATGAATGGTGGAAAATAAATATTAGCTGAGTCAGCACCATCTGGGAAAATAAATATTAAGTTCAAGGTCTTTTCTTTATTATGTTTATTTTAAATAACACAATTGCAGACTTTATGCATTGTATTTAAATCAATTGTTTCTCTTTAATGTTTGCTAGATTAGGGCGGTAGCAACAGTCAAAGATTTGATTGCAGCAGGTGTTGGTGGTTGCTTTCCTGAGGTACAATGTAAATCATACATGTTTTGAGACATTAGGTTCTTTTCTTCTGTCAGAATTCTTTTTTCTTTTTTAGAACTTGGCACCAGAATATTTTAAATCCTCATTATTATTTTTTCTATAAAAAAACTTGTGTATGGAAGTCTAGTTAGCTACATATCCCGTGCTTGTGTTTTTTTTCTAACATGAAAGTATCCACCAGAATTCTGACATTTGTTTTGACACCCTAGAGCTAGATAGTTAGGTCTAGCTAGCTATGAACAAAAATTATGAATTATGACATTCATAAACCTCAGTATTTATGAACATGAAAATGCCTTTCAGTGCTTTCTAAAGAAATAACACAATGATGTTGTGTTTGACAAACATAGTTTCAATTGTTTGAATAATGCTTATAATGCTTAAATTAGTCCACTTGGACATGTGTTTACAATGCTTGAATCAGTCCACTTGAACATGTGTTTACGATGATTAAATCAGTCCACTGGAACATGTGTTTATGATGCTTAAATCAATCAACTCGGATGTGTGCTAATGATGCCAAGATATTCAACAAGAACATGTGTGGTAATGATGCTAAGATCAGCCCCCTAGAAGTTTTGCTTATGATGCTTAAATCAATCCACTTGAACATGTATGAATGATGCTTGACTTAGTTCACTTGAACATGTGTGAATGATGCTCAACTTGATTCACTTGAAAATGTGCGAATGATGCTTGATTTGGTTCACTTGAACATGTGTGAATAATGCTTGGCTTGGTTCACTTGAGCATGGGTGTATGGTGCCTATGTTGTAGTTTATAGATTTGTAAGTTAGATAATTAGTTACTCGTTTGAGGATTTCTATGGGGCCATACATAGATATGGTGTGCTTTTGGTGGCATAAAAATTGCTCAAGTTGTCCCCTTTTGGACAGTTCAAGGTTAGATGGATAGTATGCTTTCATATAATCTATTTAAATGTTCATGCTTGATCCGCAGTCCATCTCCTTGTTTCTCTCTAGATATGTTTCTTCCATTTCGTGTCCAATGCCAAATATCTTTATATTGTTTTAGATATTTGGCATCGAAATGTAACGTAAGATCAACTTATCTGGAGAGGCATGGGGAGATGCTGCCGGATTTTCGGCGTGGACGTTTAAATGAGAATATGAAAGTATTACAATCTATCCAACCTTGGATGAGTAACTAATTTAGGATTTAATTGTATTAGCTCAAAATTAATGGAGCATACCCGGATGTGCGTCGGAGCTATCCGGATGAGTGGGGGTCCCTTGAAGGTGGGAACCGCTATTATGACCATGATGAAGCTGTTCATTTCTTATGGACAACATTGGAAGGGCCTGGCCATTTGGACAGGCCGTGTTTTTGTATTAGCTCGAAATTAATGGAGCATACCCTGATGTGCGTCGAAACTATCCAGATGAGCGGGGGTCTCTGGAAGGTGGGAACCGCTATTATGACCATGATGAAGCTGTCCATTTCCTATGGATAGCATTGGAAGGGACTGACCATTTGGACATGCCAATGTTTTTGTATTAGCTTGAAATTAAAGGAGCATACCCGGATGTGCGTCGGAGCTATCCAGATGAGCGGTGGTCCATGGAAGGTGGGAACCGCTGTTATAACCATGATGAAGCCACTATAAGAAAAGAATTTTTTAACGACGAAACTTTTAGCGACAAAATAGTTTTTGTTGCTAAAAGTGACTTTTAGCGATGAAAAAACCTTTGTTGTTAAAAGTTTACTTTTAGCGGCGAAATAGTAAATTCGTAGCTAAAAGTCACTTTTAGCAAAGAAAATTTTCATCGCTAAATATTGTGAACATTTTTTTTAAAAATACCAAAATGAATACAAAGGTTTACTTTTAGCAATGAACACTTTCGTAGCTAAAAACTTGGCTGGGACTTTTAGCGACGAAACTTTCCGTCGCTAAATGTGTGAACACTTTTACCTTTTAGCTACGAACTTTTCATAACTAAAAAATGTGGCTGGGACTTTTAGCGAAGAAAATTATCATCACTAATGTGTAAACAGTTTTTGATATAATAACCAAAGGTTTACTTTTAGCTACGAACATTTTCGTAGCTAAAAACGAAAGCTTTACTTTTAGCTACGAAAATTGTCGTAGCTAAAAAACATGGCTGGGACTTTTAGTAATGAAAAGTTCCTTGCTAAATGTGTGCAGAGTTCTGAAATAAAATCCAAAGGTTTGCTTTTAGCTACGAATATTTTTGTAGCTAAAAAATGTGGCTGCAGCTTTTAGCGACGAAAATTTTCGTCGCTAAAGTCTTTTTTTTTTAATAAAAAAAATTCATCTCAAATTTCCTTTCATCATATTTTTCTTGATATACACCTGTTATATAAAATATTTCATCATATTCATATTCACATCCATCTAAATCGAAACTACGTAAATCCATCCAGACATAAGTTATATTCATCCAAACATAAACTGCATCCATCAAAACATAAACTGCATCCATCCAGACATAAACTACATTAATCCAAACATAAACTACATCCATCCAAACATAAACAATCCTATGGAAAAAAATAAATGAAAAGAGAGAGAACATATGGGAGATGATCCAGACAAATGAAAAGAAAAACAACCTTAACCTAGGTTAAGGTTTAGGTTATAGATTTTGGTTTAGGTTAAGGTTATAGGTTTTGGTTTAGGTTAAGATTTAGGTTTTGGGTTTAGGTTAAGGTTATAGGTTTAGGTTATAGGTTAAGGTTATAGGTTTAGGTTGTAGGTTATAGCTTTGGAATTTGAGAATATGTTAAGGTTTAGGTTTAGGAATTCGGGTCAGGTTCGGGATCGAGTTTAGGCTTGGGTTTTCAAGTTTACGTTTAGGTTTAAGTTAAGGAGTTGAGATTGGGATTTGCTATAGGTTTAAGTTTAGGGATTTGAGAATAGGTTAAGGTTTCGGTTTAGTAAATCAGGTTCGGGTTCGGGATCGGGTTTAGGCTTGGGTTTTTAAGTTTAGGTTTAGGTTTAGCTTTAGGTTTAGGTTAGGGAGTTGAGATTAGGGTTAGGTGTAGGTTTAGGTTTAGGAATTTGAAAATACATTTAGGTTTTATGTTTAGGTTAAGGTTATAGGTTTAGCTTATGTTTAGGTTATAGGTTATAGGTTATAGCTTTAGGGAATTGAGAATAGGTTAAGGTTTAGGTTTAGGAAATCGGGTTTGGGTTCGAGATCGGGTTTAGGTTTAGGTTTAGGTTAAGTAGTTGAGAGTAGGATTAGGTGTAGGTTTAGGTTTAGGAATTTGAAAATATATTTAGGTTTTAGGTTTAGGTTATAGGTTTAGATTAGGTTTAGGTTATAGGTTATAGGTTATAGTTTTAGGGAATTGAGAATAGGTTAAGGTTTAGGTTTAGGAAATCGAGTTTGGGTTTGGGATCGGGTTTAGGTTTGGGTTTTCAAGTTTAGGTTTAAGTTAAGTAGTTGAGACTAGGATTAGGTGTAGGTTTAGGTTTAGGAATTTGAGAATACATTTTGGTCTTAGGTTTGGGTTGAGGTTTTGGTTTTGGTTTTGGTTTAGGTTATAGGTTTTGGTTTAGGTTATAGGTTATAGGTTTAGGATAAGGTTTAGGTTTAGGTTTAGGTTATAGGTTTTGGGATTTGGGAATAGTTTTAGGTTATAAGTATAGGTTTAGGTTAGATTATAGGTTTTGGGATTTGATAATGGGTTCGGGTTTAGGTTATAGGTTTTGGTTTTGGTTTTGGTTATAGATTTTGGTTTAGGTTATAGGTTATAAGTTTAGGATAAGGTTTAGGTTTAGTTTTAAGTTATATGTTTTGGGATTTGAGAATGGGTTCGGGTTTAGGTTATAGGTTTTGGTTTTGGTTTAAGTTATAGGTTTTGGGATTTAAGAATGGGTTCAGGTTTAGGTTATAGGTTTTGGTTTTGGTTTAGGTTATAGGTTTTGGTTAAGGTTATAGGTTATAGGTTTAAGTTTAGGTTAAAGTTAGGTTTAGGTTATAGGTTTTGGGATTTGGGAATAGTTTTAGGTTATAAGTATAAGTTTAGGTTTGGTTATAGGTTAAGTTTTAGGGATAGGTTATTGGTTTTGGGATTTGAGAATGGGTTCGGGTTTAGGTCATAGGTTTTGGTATTGGTTTAGATTATAGGTTTTGAGATTTGAGAATGGGTTCGGGTTTAGGTTATAGGTTTTGGTTTTGGTTTAGGTTATAGGTTTTGAGATTTAGGAATGGGTTCGGGTTTAGGTTATAGGTTTTGGTTTTGGTTTTGGTTTAGGTTATAGGTTTTAGTTAAGGTTATAGGTTATAGGTTTAGGTTTAGGTTAAGGCTATAGGTTTTGGGATTTGGGAATAGTTTTAAGTTTTAGGTATAGGTTTAGGTTAGGTTGTAGGTTTTAGGATTTGAGAATGGGTTCGGGTTTAGGTTATAGGTTTTAGTTTTGGTTTAGGTTATAGGTTTTGGTTAAGGTTATAGGTTTAGATTTAGGTTAAGGTTAGGTTTAGGTTATAGGTTTTGGAATTTGAGAATAGTTTTAAGTTATAAGTATAGGTTTAGGTTAGGTTATAGGTTTTGGGATTTGATAATGGGTTCGGCTTTAGGTTATAGGTTTTGGTATTGGTTTAGGTTATAAGTTTTGGATTGAGTTATAGGTTATAGGTTTAGGATAAGGTTAAGGTTTAGGTTATAGGTTTTAGGATTTGAGAATGGGTTCGGGTTTAGGTTATAGGTTTTGGTTTTCGTTTAGGTTATAGGTTTTAGGATTTGAGAATGGGTTCAGGTTTAGGTTATAGGTTTTAGTTTTGGTTTAGGTTATAGGTTTTGGTTAAGGTTATAAGTTATAGGTTTAGGTTTAGGTTAAGGTTAGGTTTAGGTTATAAGTTTTGGGATTTGGGAATAGTTTTAGGTTATAGGTATACGTTTAGGGATAGGTTATAGGTTTTGGGATTTGAGAATGGGTTTGGGTTTAAGTCATAGGTTTTGGTATTGGTTTAGGTTATAGGTTTTGGGATTTGAGAATGGGTTCAGGTTTAGGTTATAGGTTTTGGTTTTGGTTTAGGTTATCGGTTTTGGTTTAGGTTATAGGATAAGGTTAGGTTTAGGTTATAGGTTTTGGGATTTGAGAATAGGTTCGGGTTTAGGTCATAGGTTTTGGTATTGGTTTAGGTTATAGGTTTTGGGATTTGAGAATGGGTTCTAGTTTAGGTTATAGGTTTTGGTTTTGGTTTAGGTTATAGGTTAAGGTTAGGTTTAGGTTATAGGTTTTGGGATTTGAGAATGTGTTGGGGTTTAGGTCATAGGTTTTGGTATTGGTTTAGGTTAAGGTTATAGGTTTTGGTTTTGGTTTAGGTTATAGGTTTTGGTTAAGGTTATAGGTTATAGGTTTAGGTTTAGGTTAAGGTTAGGTTTAGGTTATAGGTTTTGGGATTTGGGAATAGTTTTAGGTTATAGGTATAGGTTTAGGTTAGGTTATAGGTTAAAGTTTAAGGATAGGTTATAGGTTTTGGGATTTGAGAATGGGTTCGGGTGTAGGTCATAGGTTTTGGTATTAGATTAGGTTATAGATTTTGGTATTTGAGAAAGGGTTCGAGTTTAGGTTATAGGTCACTGGTTTTGGTTTAAATTATAGGTTATTGTTTGGTTTAGGTTATAGGTTTTGGGATTTGAGAATGGGTTTGGGTTTAGGTCATAGGTTTTGGTATTGGTTTAGGTTATAGGTTTTGGGATTTGAGAATGGGTTTGGGTTTAGGTTATAAGTTTTGGTTTTGGTTTTGGTTATAGGTTATAGGTTTAGGTTGAGGTTATAGGTTTTAGGATTTGGGAATAGTTTTAGGTTACAGGTTTAAGTTTAGGTTAGGTTATAGGTTAAGGTTTAAGGATAGGTTATAGGTTTTGGGATTTGAGAATGGGTTCGGGTTTATGTCATAGGTTTAGGTTATAGGTTTTGGGATTTGTGAACGGGTTCGGTTTTAGGTTATAGGTTTTGGTTTTGGTTTAGGTTATAGGTTTTGGGATTTGAGAATGGGTTCGGGTTTAGGCTATAGGTTTTGGTTTTGGTTTAGGTTATAGGTTTTGGTTAAGTTTATAGGTTATAGGTTTAGGTTTAGGTTAAGGTTAGGTTTTGGTGATAGGTTTTGGGATTTGGGAATAGTTTTAGGTTATAGGTATAAGTTTAGGTTAGGTTATAGGTTAAGGTTTTGGGATAGGTTATAGGTTTTGGGATTTGAGAATGGGTTCGGGTTTAGGTCATAGGTTTTGGTATTGGTTTAGATTATAGGTTTTGGGATTTGAGAATGGGTTTAGGTTTAGGTTATAGGTTTTGGTTTAGGTTATAGGTTAAGGTTAGGTTTAGGTTATAGGTTTTGGGATTTGAGAATGGGTTCGAGTTTAGGTCATAGGTTTTAGTATTGGTTTAAGTTATAGGTTTTGGGATTTGAGAATGGGTTCGGGTTTAGGTTATAGGTTTTGGTTTTGGTTTAGGTTATAGGTTTTGGTTAAGGTTATAGGTTATAGGTTTAGGTTTAGGTTAAGGTTAGGTTTAGGTTATAGGTTTTGGGATTTGAGAATAGTTTTAGGTTATAGGTATAGGTTTAGGTTAGGTTATAGGTTAAGGTATAAGGATAGGTTATAGGTTTTGGGGTCTGAGAATCGATTCGGGTTTATGTCATAGGTTTTAGTATTAGTTTTGGTTATAGGTTTTGGTATTTGAGAATGGGTTTGGGTTTATGTTATAGGTCACTAGTTTTGGTTTAGGTTATAAGTTATTTTTAGGTTTAGGTTATAGGTTTTGGGATTTGGGAATATTTTTGTAGCTAAATAGTGGTTGAATTTTTCAAATAAACAAAAAAACCAAAAAAATACTTTCACCTACGAAATTAACTTTCGTAGCTAAAAACCTTATTTACCTACAAAAAGATTCGTAGAGAAATAATCTTTTAAATTTTAATCCAAGACTTACCTTTTACCTACAAAATTTAATTTCGTAGCCAAAAGCATTACATTTACTTTTACCTAAAATCAATCTTTACCTACAAAAATATTTGTAGCTAAAGGGCGTTTTGAATTTAAAAAAAACAACAAATCCAAAATTTTACTTTTACCTATGACAATAAGTTTCGTAGCTAAAAGTACTTTTTCCCTACGAAATTATTTGTAGCTAAAGGGTCATTTGAATTTTTAGACCCTCTTTACCTACAAAACTGTTCGTAGCTAAAGGGCGTTTGAATAATTAAAAAAACAACAAATCGAAAACACTACTTTTACCTACCAAATTAAATTTCATAGCTAAAAGACATTTTTACCTACGGAATTATTCGTAGCTAAAGGGTCATTTGAATTTTTCCCCAAAACTCAGAAGGTGTTTGAATTTACTTTTACCTACGAAATAAAATTTGGTAGGTAAAACGTATTTTTACCTACGAACGTATTCGTAGCTAAATGGTCATTTGAATTTCTCATTCCCTCCAAATATAGAGAATACTTTTAAAAATAACAGATCCAAAAATTTACTTTTGCCTACGACACTAAACTTCGTAGCTAAAAGCCTTTTTTACCTACGAAAGTATTCGTAGCTAAAGGGTCAATTGAATTTTTTACCCCAACCAAAAAAAGAGAAGTGTTTTGAATTTACTTTTACCTACGAAATAAATTTCATAGGTAAAACTTAGATTTACCTACGAATCTATTTGTAGCTAAAGGGTCTTACAAAATTTCTCTTGTTCTTTCCCTTGCAAAATTTTGTGGGCTGGTGGAAAAGTTGGCAGTAACACTTTTACTGATGAAAATATTCGTCAGTAAAAGTGTTTTTCCTAAATTTTATTTCCTGACGGCTAAGAACCGTCGGTAATAATGTAAAAATGTTTTAATTTTTAAAATTTTTTGTCTATAACGTAAATGTGTATGTGTGTATATATATATATATATATATATATATATATATATATATATATATATATATATATATATATATATAAAATTAAAAGGTAATATTTAAATAATTTAAAATATCACATGATAAAGAATGTTGAAAAGTTTAGAAATTTTAAATATGTTTAAGAAAATTTTTGAGAACAAAATAATGCTTTTAAAGAGAAAAATTGACATTTTGAAAATTTTGAGAAAAAATTAAAATATGAGAAAAAATTTTAGATTTTGTAAATAAAAATTTAAAATTTGTATTTTAAATATTTTTGAAATATTTTATAATAAAAATGATATTTATTTAAAAGAGTAAAAAAAATATACCTTTTGAAAAAAAAATGTTAAATTTATTTGTGAAAAATAAATTTACTAAATTATTAGGCACATCTACTAATTGAACCTTTAATCCTTTTTTTACAATCTAATTAGTTTAAATTAAAAAGTAAATAACTTCAGATGTTGAAATCAAATTTTACTAAAATTGTTGATCAATCTTGTATGCCCAATATCTTTTTCATATGTAGATTGATTGAGGCGAGTAACTAGTCAAATTGAGAGTATTGATCAGTAAAATAGGGTGAATGCACCAGCCATGTAAAATGGGCCAAATATTCTGGTCAAAATTGTAACCCAACTTACTGACCTCATGAGAACATAAGAATTGATGTTAGTAAGTTTTGTGGGCCCCATCATGATGTCTGTCAAATATCAACACCATGGATTTGATGTCTCCTCTTTGGGTTATGAGATATCTAAAAAATCATCGGTAAACGAAACTCAAGTGGGCCATACCATTTAAAAGTATGTGAAAACATCCTGTAAAATATAAAAGCACTTGGTGGGGCCCACATGAGTTTTGGATGCGGTTGAAACTTGGTCTGACCCCTCATCCAAGTGGGACACACATAATGAGCGGGTTAGATATGTGAATCACATTTGGGCAGGCCCAATATATGATTACAAATGTTGTAAGGAAACCTTTCTCCACTACATTTGAGTTACTCGTTACCTTTACCTGAGTAAACTCTGTGGGGTCCACCATTATTTATCTATTTTATCTACTCCATTCATCCATGTTAACAGATAATTTGAGGTCTAAATAATAAAAAGGAAGCATATCCAAAGCTCAAGTGGACCACACCACAGGAAATAGTGTGATTGAACCTATACCATTTAAAATTTCTTGGAGGCCATAGAAGTTTTGGATCAAGCTGATGTTTGTGTTTTCTATTCATTCGTATATTTTTGATATTATGAACAACCTTTATCCATTTTTGGACAATCTGATCAGTCCAGATTGAAGAGTAAATAACTTCAGATGTTTAAATCAAAATTCACACAAATTGTTAATCAATCTTGTTTACCCAATATCTTTCTCATATACAGTATGATCGAGGCGAGTAACTGATCAAATTGAGGGTAATGATCAGTAGAATAGAGTGAATGGACCAGACATGTAAAATGGGCCCATTATGATGTGTCTCGAACATCAACATCGTGCATTTGATGTCTCCCCTTTAGCTTATGAGATATCTAAAAAATCATCCGTTATGAAACTCAGGTGGTCCATACCATCTAAAACTATGTGAAGATATATTTTTTAGATGTCTTCACATAGTTTAGCTATCACTCCAAGAGTAATCAAGATCGTGACTACCAAAAAAATCCATGGGACCCAGCTGATGCTTTTAGGAAGCATGGCCCACAACAGGATCGTGACCCTTAAAACCACACAAACAAAGGCCATGACGTTAAGGACTTTAGCCATCAATGGCAAGACTAACCGGATGATCATTGCTATGTTGGTTCTACAGTGGGGCCCACTTCCTGATCATGACCGAAGTCTAGAACGAAGTCAGTGACCGAAAGACTGCTTATATTTCGGATGAAATCGGTGACTGATGGACTGGAGATACTGATTGGAAGGCCTAGATGGATTTCACGAGCATCTTGATGGTAAATCTCATCCGTTGATCCGAATGACCGGAAAGATTGTCTAGAACCCTGAAAATAAAAAGGATTTCAATATTATACACGTGGCACAAATATATAAGATCTAGAAATATTCATCTATTGGGCCCTTACATTGGGGGGGAAATCCCCAAAGAAATTTCTCGTTAGTGGATTTTTGTATAACTCAATAGTCTAGAAACTCTGAATCGACTTGCTCGAGTTGATGCTACTCAACTCAAGAAGCTTTTTCGGAGACTCGGAAAAATTCGGTTTGATCACCACTCGGTCAAAACTCAAGAGAGAAACTCAAATTGGTCACAACTCAGTCAAAACTCAAGCGAAACTGAGATTATGGCCTGTACTATCCAAAACATCTATATTATGACCTGTACCATTCATCCAAGCTGATTTTTGTTTTTTCCCTTTATCTGGCCCTGTATGACCTAATCAACATATTGGATGTCAAATAAACAATACAGTAAGCCTTGGGAGGATTTTAATGATAGATATGCAATTATTATTGATTTCATGTGGTGTGGTGCACCTAAGATTTCTGTGGTGGGGTCCCCTACAGATATTTATCTGCCTCATTCTTTGGCTCATGATGTAAAATGATATCTCAAAATGGATGGACGGTGTGGATATAACAAATACATCATAGTGGGGCCCACAAAACTTGGTGGATGTTGGTCGGTGCTCTATGGGTCCCACCATGATGTATGTGTTTCATCCATGTCGTCCATCCATTTTTATAAATCATATTAGGGCTTGACACCAAAAATGAGAGCGATATAAATCTCAGGTGGACAACACCACATGAAAACCATAGTGATTGGATATCTACCATTAAAACCCTCCCAACGCCCACTGTACTTTCTATTTGACATCCAATCTGTTGATTAGGTCATACAGGCATAGATGAAGGAAAAAAAAATATCAGATTGATCCAAAACTTTATATGGCCCCCAAAAGGTTTTCAATGGTCGATGCTTATTCAAAACTGTTTCCTATAATGTGGTCCTGTTGAGATTGGGATATACTTCATTTTTTGCCTCATACCATAAAATGAAATGAAAAAATAGATGGACGGCAGGGACGAAACACAAACATCATGGTGGGGCCCACAGTGCACCCACTACGTCGCAGTTCGCCCGCAAGTGAGAGAGACTTAGTCTCTCTCTCGCTCTCTGACCTCTCTCACTCTCACTCTCTCTCGCACCCTATCTCACTCTCACTCTCTATCCTCTCTCTCTCTCTCTCGGTCCTCTCTCCAACCCGCCAGTCTCTCCACCGCGCCTCTCTGTCTCTCTCGGTGCTCTCTCCCTCCACCGCGTCCTCTCTCCACCGCCCTCTCTCTACCATGCTCGGCTGACCGTGATCAGGGCTCCAACTCAAACAGGTATCTCTCTCTCTCTCTCAATCTCTCTCAATCTCAATACCGATTGAACGATTTGGGGATTTAGGGATTTACGGATTTAGGGACGATTCATTCCTGCAAACACTTTTAGCCGATTACAACGCTTCCACCGTCAAATGCAGGTGTAGCTTCAATGCAGGCTTCAACTAGCTGCCGCAATTATCTACCTTTTTTCTTTTCTTTTTTTGACAGAACCCGTCCATCTCAATACAAACATACACAAGGCCCGACAAAAATGGAAAGACTACTAAAAACCAAAACCAACAAAACTAGGCAAAAATACGATCATGCCAAGCTTCCAGCCAGACCAGCAGACCAAATAGGGAAAAGAAAGCCTCTGATCCAGCATGCGCAGAGGATCCTCTGCTCATGAACATACCCTACTGAGAAAGAATACCCGCACACGCCGGTAGCATTGAGACCACCAAAATCTGCATTGAAGCTGGTCCTGCTGAACCCTGAGTCAACCCCAAACTCGTGTATGCAGACCACCAAAATCTACATTAATTCATTGAGTCAACCACTAACTCATGTACCAACACCTCCTACCTTTGATTGCTAGCGATCAGGTACCTTTCTCACTTTCAAAATCGATTCCTTCCAACTATGGAAATCTGGACAGGAAATTTGAATTGAAATTCCCGCGCACAGTTAATGGGCTAAGACAGATAAGGAGTCAAATGGTATGCAATCCCTTGTTTACCAGTCAACCAGTCGACATATGCAATCTTTTCTAGTCACTGACCAAATACTATTTACATGCACAACAGGTCTTTCGAAAAAAGCATCTATCAGTTAACCATTTGTAGAATAGATTAAGATATAACTCGGGTGTCTCAAGTACCTATGATATCTAAGCGGTCCCCCCCCCCCCCCCCCCCCCCAAGACATTCCAGCTACCCCTAGCCCTTCCCTTTCCATGAGTTTTGACCATGTGTTTGTACAAATAAAACATCGTTGCTTACATCCACCTTTTAAAAATGGCTTTTAGTGTCAACCTTTCATCATTCTAAAGAGTTTATGTCGTAGACTTATGTCTCCTCCAGACGCAGTATGTTCTTTTGAACACTTACATACTATCAAACCATTTGTACATTAGATAAAGATATATATAACGGTGGTTTCTCAAGTACTTATGACATATATATGAGCCAAGTAAAAGGTGGGCCGTTCCATGAAGGTCGACGGCAAATGCAGATGGTTAAAATAAGCCTTCAATTAATTCACAACCCTTTCCTTTGCACAAGTTTGACCATGTGTTTGTGAAAATAACATATTATTCCGTACCTTCACCTTTTTAGAATTGTTTTTTACCACAAAATTTCTGAAAGACCCATATCACACTCATGTCTCCCCCATAGGTAACATGTTCTTTTGAACATTCTAAAACCATCAAATATGATTCATGGATTTTCTGAGATGATTGTCACTGAAGTATTATTATTGTTGTTGTTGTTGTTGTTGTTGTTGTTATTGTTATTATTATTATATCTGGATATCAATTTATTCCATCCAATCATATAGATGCTCCACTTTTTGAGAAAACTCCAGCATAGTCCCCATCTTGCCTATCCGACTTTGATTTTAAAAAATAGCTTCTTAGAACTATTTACTTGCTGGCTCATGCACAATGTTCTAACAATCCAAAGCATCTATGGATGAGTTCAATTATCTAACATAGGAAAGTATCTCCATTCAACATGAAATTACAAGTTTGATAGCCTTTACATTGTTCTTTCTCCAATTTGCTAGTTTGGGCTGCTAAGTGCCAATTTACATCGCTACGGCCGACTATATCTCAAAAGCCTTGACCCAACAAGTAGCTTAGTATACTTTTCAATTTATATAGCTCTTCGTTGTAGAACTTAGGGAACAAACTGTAGTTAATGTTGATGTGATCAAGCTCATCAGCACCAAAAAGAATTGCAGAGAATTAATAGTAGGTGAAAGCATATTTATTTAATTTTTTGAATCACAATTGCACTTAACACAAGGTGTTGGGCGTATCCGTGGCAATACACGTGTTGAAAAGAAGAGTAAAACAGGGAGAGAGGACTGAGTAGTACTGCATTCCACTAACTTAAGAGGAAAAAAATCACAATGCATGCTTCTTATATATGCATAATTTTCTAATTGAAACTAGTTAAGGAAACACCACTAAAACTCAAAAAACATAATCTAGGATATCTATTTAACTAATATCCCAAACAACTCACCTAAACCAAATAAGACTCGAAGAATATATGTGATTTGAAATTGCGACATAACTTAGATGTCATGCATATTGAGAAAAATATATGTGACAATGTCTTCGGAACATTGATGAACATAGAGAAGAAAACAAAAGACAGTTTCAAGGCTCGATTGGATCTATAAGAAATGGGTTTAAGAAAAGAGTTGCACTTGCAACCACATAGAAATTCATATACTATACCAGCAACCTGCTACACGTTGACAAAACTAGAGAGAAAGCGTTTATGTGAATGGTTGAGATCGGTGAAGTTTTCCGATGGGTATGCGTCAAACATATCTCGGTGTGTAAACGTTATGAACTGTAAGGTAACAAGAATGAAAAGTCATGATTGTCACGTCTTTCTGCAACGTCTACTGCCGGTTACGATTCGTGGATTCCTAAGCAAGGATATTAGTGCGGTGCTGATTGAGTTGGGGATATTCTTTAAGGATTTGTGTTCGAAATCGTTGAATGTAGATGTTATTAAACGACTGAAGAGAGATATTTCCTTAATCCTTTGCAAACTTGAAAGAATATTTTCTCCTGCATTTTTTGATGTCATGGTACACCTAGTAATTCACTTACGGCACGAGGCGAAGCTTGCAGGCCCAATACAATATCGTTGGATGTATCCAATCAAAAGGTGGTAGAACCTTATAAAATTTTTATTCGTTCCGTAAACTACATATATCCATGTTTTCATACTCTTAACATAGTAGTTTTGTGTACAGATACCTTCACACACTCAAACAATTCGTAAGGAACAAGGCACGTCCAGAGGGATCCATAGGTGAGGCGTACATTGACAATGAGTGCCTTACATTTTGCTCCATGTATCTTCATGGCATAGAGACTAGATTTAACCAAGAAGATCGAAATGCTGATGAAGGGCAGGAGCATGAACAAGGACTCATATCTGTGTTTGCACATAACGTTCGTCCTTTAGGATCCTCGACGTTTCAGGATATAGATGTTGGGGATCTAGC
This sequence comes from Magnolia kwangsiensis, assembly GCA_037074715.1. Classification (NCBI taxonomy): domain Eukaryota; kingdom Viridiplantae; phylum Streptophyta; class Magnoliopsida; order Magnoliales; family Magnoliaceae; genus Magnolia; species Magnolia kwangsiensis. Next base: position 5,836,066 of record CM073578.1, on the reverse strand, counting down.
AAAGGCGAGGTGGTATGTGTTGCATAATTATGAAGAAATAGAGTCATACTTAGAGTAAGTCTTCTCTCAATTATCATTTTCTTTACATACGATGATCTTAATGTTTCTTGCTTCTAACGTGCCATTTATGTGTAGCGAACACATGGACGAGATGAAGTCCAAATTCTCCACAAGTTATGATCGAATGCATCAGGATCAGTTTCCACAATGGTTCGAAAAATGTGTAAGATTTCACACAATCTCACCACACTTAGAATTTTTGTTGTACTGTACATTATTTTAACCTAAGAAAATCTCTAAACAATTACATTCTGTACATAATAATAGATGAAGATGTTGCGCACAAGAAACTCTGCAGATGCGTCTAATGCACTATACTCGTTGGCGTGTGGCCCTGATAGACGTGTATCTAGATACACAGGTTGTATTGTAAATGAGATTCGATTCCACATCGAAGAACGTGAAAAGTGTAGGACCACACAAAATAGTGGGGTGGTTGTGAAGGAAACCAATGAGGAGGATTAGATTGACTTTTATGGCATTTTGACGGATATTATTGAGCTGAATTATTGTATGAGAAAATGGGTGTACTTATTTAGATGTGATTGGTGGGACATTAGAAATAAGAAGTTGGGAATACAGAGGGACAACTACTTTACGAGCGTAAAATTATCTCGAAAGTGGTTTAAGGACGACCCATTTATCCTCGCCAGCCAAGCCAAACAAGTATTTTACCTCGCTGACACCAAGTTAGGCGGCTCTTGACACGTGGTGCAGAAAATAAAGCCCAGGAATGTATTTGACGTTCCCGTACCAGAAGTTAAAGATAGGGAGGACGAGGAAAATGGCATGGCTAGGGTTGAACATGCATATCAAGAAGACGTGTCGTCTCATGTTGATACAGGGATTAATTCAAGTACTGATATTGATGTGGTGTAATTGGACAGAGATGATGTGCCACCTGATCATTTTGATGCCTTAATAATAGATGACATTGTTAGAGATGATAGTAGTTTCATTGATGACAACGTTACAGATAATGAAGAGGAGATACTGATCAGCGATAGTGATGGTGAAGAAGAAATAGTCATAAGCGATAGTGATGCAGACAACGATTATTAATGTACACACGATTTACATATCATTTTTTAATTCGAATAATTTATGTATTCCATGTATACATGAAAATTACAAGTCGTGATTTATTCCTCTTATTGACTTGTTTGTAATCCACATTTGCAGTTGAGTTAATTTCTGATCATGTCCTCCTCCAACCGGAGCGTAGCAGAAGCACGTAACATACTTCATCAGTTGTTGCAGATGAACGTTTCAGCCCTATCTTCTTCTGGTTGGGCCCTAGAGATAGCCGGTCTAGTTGATGAGTGTAAAGTAGAATATATCGACGACGACTCAGAGAAAAGATTTCCTATGGACAGCATTGGAAGGGTTTGGCCATGTTGACAGGCCATGTTTATATCTTTATTTACAGGCACCTCACCCTTAACCTAAACCACACCTAATCCTATTACCTGAACCTATCATCTAATCTCAATTCCCTACAGATATAACCTAAAACCTACCTAAAACCTTAACCTAAAACCTAAATGTGTTCTCACATTCCTAAACCCGATTTCCTAAACTTAAACCATAACCTATTCTCAAATTCCTAAACCAATAAGCTATAACCTACCTATAACCTTAACCTAAAACCTAAACCTTAACCTATTCTCAATTCCCTAAACCTAAACTTACACCTAATCCTATTCTCAACTACCTAACCTAAACTTAAACCTAAACTGGAAAACCCAAAGCAAAACCCGATCCCGAACCCAAACCCAATTACCTAAACCTAAACCTTAACCTATTCTCAATTCCCTAAACCTGTAACCTATAACCTACCTATAACCTTAACCTAAAACCTAAACCTTAACCTATTCTCAATTCCCTACAGCTATAACTTATAACCTACCAATAACCTTAACCTAAAACTTAAATGTGTTCTCAAATCCCTAAACCTAAACCTACACCTAATCTCATTCTCAACTACCTAACCTAAACCTAAACCTAAACTTGAAAACCCAAAGCAAAACACGATCCCGAACACCAACCTGATTTCTTAAACCTAAACCTTAACCTATTCTCAATTCCCTAAACCTATAACCTATAACCTAGCTATAACCTTAACCAAAAACCTAAACCTTAACCTATTCTCAATTCCCTACAACTATAACCTATAACCTACCTAAAATCTTAACCTAAAACCTAAATGTATTCTCAAATCCCTAAACCTAAACCAACACCTAATCCTATTCTCAACTACCTAACCTAAACCTAAACCTAAACTTGAAAATCCAAAGCAAAACCCGATCCCGAACCCAAACTTGATTTCCTAAACCTAAACCTTAACCTATTCTCAATTCTCTAAACCTGTAACCCATAACCTACCTATAACCTTAATCTAAAACCTAAACCATAACCTATTCTCAATTCCCTATAGCTATAACCTATAACCTACCTAAAACCTTAACCTAAAACCTAAATGTGTTCTCAAATCCCTAAACCTAAACCTACACCTAATCCTATTCTCAACTACCTAACCTAAACCTAAACCTAAACTTGAAAACCCAAAGTAAAACCCGATCCCGAACCCAAATCCAATTTCCTAAACCTAAACCTTAACCTATTCTTAAATCCCTAAACCTATAACCTATAACTTACCTAAAATCTTAACCTAAAACCTTCTCAAATCCCTAAACCTAAACCTACACCTAATCCTATTCTCAACTACCTAACCTAAACCTAAACCTAAACTTGAAAACCCAAAGCAAAACCCGATCCCGAACCTAGACCCGATTTCTTAAACCTAAACCTTAACTTATTCTCAATTCCCTAAACCTTTAACCTATAACCTACATATAACCTTAACCTAAAACCTAAACCTTAACCTATTCTCAATTCCCTACATCTATAACCTATAACCTATCTAAAACCTTAACCTAAAACCTAAATGTGTTCTCAAATCCATAAACTTAAACCTACACCTAATCCTATTCTCAACTACCTAACCTAAACCTAAACCTAAACTTGAAAACCCAAAGCAAAACACGATCCCGAACCCAAACCCGATTTCCTAAACCTAAACCTTAACCTATTCTCAAATCCCTAAACCTGTAACCAATAACTTACCTATAACCTTAACCAAAAACCAAAGCCTTAACCTATTATCAAATCCCTACAGCTATAACCTCTAACCTACTTAAAACCTAAAACTAAAACCTAAATGTGTTCTTAAATCCCTAAACCTAAACCTACACCTAATCCCATTCTCAACTAACTAACCTAAACTTAAACCTAAACTTGAAAACCAAAAGAAAAACCCGATCCCGAACACCAACCTGATTTCCTAAACCTAAACCTTAACCTATTCTAAATTCCCTAAACATATAACCTATAACCTACCTATAACCTTAACCTAAAACCTAAACCTTAACCTATTCTCAATTCCCAACAACTATAACCTATAACCTACCTATAACCTTAACCTAAAACTTAAATGTGTTCTCAAATCCCTAAACCTAAACCTACACCTAATCCTATTCTCAACTACCTAACCTAAACCTAAACCTAAACTTGAAAACCCAAAGCAAAACCCGATCTCGAACAACAACCTGATTTCCTAAACCTAAACCTTAACCTATTCTCAATTCCCTAAACCTATAACCTATAACCTACCTATAACCTTAACCTAAAACCTAAACCTTAACCTATTCTCAATTCCCTACAGCTATAACCTATAACCTACCTATAACCTTAACCTAAAACTTAAATATGTTCTCAAATCCCTAAACCTAAACCTACACCTAATCCTATTCTCAACTACCTAACTTAAACTTAAACCTAAACTTGAAAACCCAAAGCAAAACCCGATCCTGAACCCAAACCCGATTTCCTAAACCTAAACCTTAACCTATTCTCAAATCCCTAAACCTATAACATATAACCTACCTATAATCTTAACTTAAAACCTAAACCTTAACCTATTCTCAAATCCCTAAACCTAAACCTACACCTAATCCTATTCTCAACTACCTAACCTAAACTTAAACCTAAACTTGAAAACCTAAAGCAAAACACGATCCCGAACCCAAACCCGATTTCCTAAACCTAAACCTTAACCTATTCTCAATTCCCTGAACCTGTAACCTATAACCTACCTATAACCTTAACCTAAAACCTAAACCTTAACCTATTCTCAATTCCCTACAGCTATAACCTATAACCTACCTAAAACCTAAATGTGTTCTCAAATCCCTAAACTTAAACCTACACCTAATCCTATTCTCAACTACCTAACCTAAACCTAAACTTGAAAACCCAAAGCAAAACCTGATCCCGAACCTAAACCCGATTTCCTAAACCTAAACCTTAACCTATTCTCAAATCCCATAACCTATTACCTATAACCTACCTATAACCTTAACCTAAAACGTAAGCCTTGACCTATTCTCAATTCCCTACAGCTATTACCCATAACCTACCTAAAACCTAAATGTATTCTCAAATCCCTAAACCTAAACCTACACCTAATCCTATTCTCAACTACCTAACCTAAACCTAAACTTAAACTTGAAAACCCAAAGAAAAACCCGATCCCGAACCCAAACCCGAATTCCTAAACCTAAACCTTAACCTATTCTCAAATCCCTAAACCTATAACCTATAACCTACCTATAACCTTAATCTAAAACCTAAACCTTAACCTATTCTCAAATCCCTAAACCTAAACCTACACCTAATCCTATTCTCAACTACCTAACCTAAACCTAAACCTAAACTTGAAAACCCAAGGCAAAACCTGATCCCGAACCCAAACCCGATTTCCTAAACCTAAACCTTAACCTATTCTGAAATTCCTAAACCTATAACCTATAACCTACCTATAACCTTAACCTAAAACCTAAGCCATAACCTATTCTCAATTCCCTACATCTATAACCTTTATCCTACTTGAAACCTAAACTTAAAACCTAAATGTGTTCTCAAATCCCTAAAGCTAAACCTATACCTAATCCTATTCTCAACTACCTAACCTAAACCTAAACCTAAACTTGAAAACCCAAAGCAAAATCTGATCCCGAACCAAAAATCGATTTCCTAAACCTAAACCTTAACCTATTCTCAAATCCCTAAACCTATAACCTATAACCTACTTATAACCTTAACTTAAAACCTAAACCTTAACCTATTCTCAAATCCCTAAACCTAAATCTACACCAAATCCTATTCTCAACTACCTAACCTAAACCTAAACCTAAACTTGAAAATCCAAAGCAAAACCCGATCCCGAACCCAAACCTGATTTCCTAAACCTAAACCTTAACCTATTCTCAATTCCCTAAACCTATAACCTATAACTTACTTATAACCTTAACTTAAAACCTAAACCTTAACCTATTCTCTAATCACTAAACCTAAACCTACACGTAATCCTATTCTCAACTACCTAACCTAAACCTAAACCTAAACTTGAAAACCCAAAGCAAAACCCGATCCCAAACTCAAACTCGATTTCCTAAACCTAAACCTTAACCTATTCTCAAATCCCTAAACCCATAACCTATAACCTACCTATAACCTTAACCTAAAACCTAAACCTTAACCTATTCTCAAATCCCTAAACCTAAACCTACACCTAATCCTATTCTCAACAACCTAACCTAAACCTAAACCTAAACTTGAAAACCCAAAGTAAAACCCGATCCCGAACCCAAACCCGATTTCCTAAACCTAAACCTTAACCTATTCTTAAATCTCTAAACCTATAACCTATAACCTACCTATAACCTTAACCTAAAACCTAAACCTTAACCTGTTCTCAATTCCCTACAGCTATAACCTATAACCTACATAAAACCCTAACCTAAAACCTAAATTTGTTCTCAAATCCCTAGACCTAAATCTACACCTAATCCTATTCTCAACTACCTAACCTAAACTTAAACCTAAACTTGAAAACCCAAAGCAAAACCCGATCCCGAACCCAAACCCGAATCCAAAGCTATAACTTATAACCTTAACCTAAACCTAACCAAAACCTATAACCTAAACCTATAATCTTAACCTAAACCAAAACCTATAACATAACTAAACCAAAACCTATATCCTAAACCTTAACCTATAACATATAAGCTATAACCGAAACTTATAACCTATAACCTAACCTTAACCTAAACCTAAACCTAAACTTATAACCTAAAACTAAAAATAAAAAATTATACCTAAACCTAAATTTAAAACCTAAATGTATTCTCAAATCCCTAAACCTAGACCTACACCTAATCTTGATCTCAACTCCCCACCCTAAACCTAAACCTAAACATGAAAACCCAAACCTAAACTCGATCCTGAACGCGAACATGATTTCGTTAACCTAAACCTTAACCTATTCTCAATTGCCTAAAGCTATAACCTAAACCTAAACCTTAACCTTAACCTTAACCTTAACCTAAACCTAAACCTACACTTATAAATCCTAATTTATTTGATAAAAGTTCATTTACAATTAAGTTATTTTATTAATAAGTTTATTGCCTTAATCTATTATTTACGAAATTTCAGGATAAATTTACGAGTGTTCCGCACATTTCCTATGCCATCGACGACATGATCAAGGAGCGGTTTAAGGAGTACCGCTCATTGTTACACAAGCAGTACAAGCAGTGCATGAGTAATGAGGAGGGCACACTGTCCGCACCACTGCACGTGACCCGTGATGACTGGAAGATACTCTGCGATAGATTTTCGTCAGATTCTTTTCAGGTAATATTTTTATATTTACGATATCTTAAGGTAACAATTAAATTCGCAACTAATAATAATGTATTATGAATAATGTGTTCAGAAGAGGAGCAAAATAAATTCTAACAACAGGGGAAAGTTAGTAGTGAACCACATAGCTGGTTCAGTGTCATTTGTACAAATTCGTCACGACATGGTAAGAAATTACTAGTAACTATTAAGTTGATATATTCTTTCAATGCATTTTATATTAACTCTATTGTTCTTTCGATTGCGCAGCGAGATTTCGTCACTGGCCAGGAGCCCAGACCAATAGACCTCTACAAAGGGACTCACTGTCGGCAGGCGACGGGATCTTGGGTGCATCCTAGTGCCGGCGAGATTTGGATAAAAATCCTTACATTATAAAATTTAATTGCATTAAATTATAATAATGTCATTTTTTTAAAAAAAAATTCATTTGTTTTCATTACAAGCAGTGATGGATACCTTACACAGTCAACCCACTCCCGATGGTACTCAGCGGAGTGAGCCAGAGATCTTGAGTGAGGTGCTTGGCACCCGTTCTGCCATGGTGCCAAGCTCATGACACTCGCTAGAGCTGCTTCCACTTGATCCATCGTCGTTGGCGAGAGTACCACCCGCCGAGCTGATATCACTGAGAGAGAGGTTCACCAGCTACAAGTTGTCGTTAATGACATCAGAGATCAGCTGGAGAAGAAGAGTGAGCAGTTGGAGAGGCAGATGGAAGAGCAGCAGAGGAGGATGGAGGAGCTGATGAGTCAGAGGGAGGAGCAGGAGAGGACCAGGATGGAGGAGCAGGAGAGGCTGAGGGAGGAGCAGGAGAGGAGGATGGAGGAGCTGACGAGACAGAGGGAAGAGGATGAAGGAGCTGACAAGGCAGAGAGAGGAGCAGGAGAGGATGAGGATAGAGGAGCATGCGAGGCTGAGGAAAGAGCATGAGAGGAGGATGGAGGAGATGCGGGTGGAGCATAAGCGATGGATAGCAAATATGTTTCAGGCTCTTGCCGCACGCTTACCCATTGATGCCCCACCACCTCTGCCTCCGTCTTTGTGATTTTTTATATTTTATTTATGATGTTAAACTTATATGCATTTATGAATGATGTAGTTTATGTTTGGATATATTTATTTATGTACTTTGGAGTTAAATGGCTGTGAATGTGAATATGATGAAATATATTACATGATAGGTGTATATCAGGAATTATATTGTAATTGGTGTATATCAGGTGTATTTCAAGAATTTTATGCTGGAATGTAGGGTGTAAAAAAAAAAAAACTTTTACCTACGAAAATTTTTGTAGGTAAAAGAATGCTCCAAGTTTTTACCTACGAAAATTTTCGTAGTTAAAAGTATCACAAATGTTTTTACCTGCGAAAATATTCATCGCTAAACGTTTTGTAAGATATTTTTACCTACGATATCATTCGTAGTTAAACATGTTCGTTTGGTAAATATTTTTACCTACGAAAATATGCGTAGGTAAAGGAGTTTTTAGCTAGTTTTCTAAGTATTTTTAGCTACGAAACTATTGGTAGGTAAAAAGTCTTGTTAATATTTTTAGCAACGAAATGTTTGGTAGCTAAAAAGTCCTATTAAAATTTTTATCTACGAAACTATTGGTAGGTAATAAGTCTTGTTAATATTTTTAGCTACGAAAATATTGGTAGGTAAAAAGTTTTGTTAATATTTTTGGCTACGAAACTATTGGTAGGTAAAAAGTGTTGTTAATATTTTTATAGACGAAATTTTTGGTAGCTAAAATGAGATTAATATTTTTGGCTATGAAATTGTTGGTAGGTAAAAAGTGTTTTTAATATTTTTGGCTACGAAAGTATTCGTAGGTAAAAAGTCTTGTAAATATTTTTAACTACGAAATTATTGGTGGTAAAAAGTGTTTCAAATATTTTTGGCTACGAAAGTATTCGTAGGTAAAAAGTCATGTATATAGTTTTAGCTAAGAAATTATTGGTAGGTAATGTGTTTTGTATGTATTTTTACCTACAAAACTATTCGTAGGTAAAAAGTTTTGTCAATACTTTTACCAACGAAATTCAACGTTGGTAAAATGGTTTGCCTACGAAAAATTTTGTCAGCAAAAGTCTTACCTTTGCCAACGAAATTTTTTTTTCGTGGGTAAAAGGTGTTCCCCTCGGGCTTTTTTAGCTACGAAATTGCTGTGAATTTAAGCCTTTTGCCTACGAAAATTTTCGTTGGTAAAAGTGGCTTTTCTTGTAGTGGTCCTATCGAGGAGATTCTTGGGCATAGTCCATCTGCTGTTGGGACAAACATGCATGGGTTTGGATTATTAGACCATGGACCCCACCTGTCATTGAAAACCAAAGATTAAAATGGTGTGACGATATATATGTAGTAAGAGATATATATAAATCCCTTGTGTAGTATTTGTGGATTATGTATTTGTGGATAATGTGTAGTTGTGTAATATCATTTATACAAGAACATGTCCTGACTATATATGGACACACATGCTAAGACATACGTATGTGAGATTGGTGAAGCTAAATTTCAATGGATCACATTAACTTGACAAAATCAAATGTCAAGGTCGATCTTGGGGTGTTGTCATTCCACTATTAGCTGATATATGGTAGTTACACATATGATGAACGGTTCCAATCTTTGGATCATCTGTACATGTGGGCCCATGATGGTGATCCTGAACCATCACATAGGGGAAGCAAAATCGGGCAAGAAGATCTACCCCTAGCCAAACAACCACACAAACTATAACAACTATCAAACTACATTCATACAGGTCATAAAGAAACAAGATAAGGAAAAAAAAAATAAGGCATTATTTTTTAATCCATGTCTTAACCCAATCCGTTGATTTCTCACAAACATCACGGTGCCCCCTTTGCTTCCCGCCTACTATGACAGGCAATCCTCTCCTTACCATAGTAATCCTCATTTTAGATGGCAGATACTCACCATCTCTTTAGATACTCACCAATATTGGACATTTGTTTGTCTAATTTAGACCACTTATTCCTTTTCATTTACCATTCCTTTTGATTTTCACAGTTTGACACATAGGATCATTTAGTTGGTATAATTTTCAAGTTGTCACTGACTTATAATGGGCCTTATTTATCTGGATGGTTTCAATTGAGAAACATAAATGCCTGGCTGCACGTATACACATGCATGGATTTTAACACCCTATAAGTGTATGGAATGAATTGTTTCAAATTGTGCTTTCACATAATCATACATATGCATGGATGTAAATAGCTACCAAAAGCATATCAAATGAATCCTTTCAAACTGTATGTTTACTGATGCAACACTTCATCCTGTCTAATAATGTAAAAAATAGGTATAAGAGCGCAAGAAAATTCATAATGAGTGAGAATTTGCCCAATGTTCATCCCTACCTAGAAAACAATGATAGTAGCATAAGGCACTGTTTTGATGTACTTCAATTTGGGTGTACTGAATATTCCATGCAAAGGTAAGCATCCATGTCTTTGTTGTGTTTAGTGCATAAGTCTGTGTATATGTTTTTGTTGTGTTTTCAATATATTTGGTATATATATATCATAGATCATCTTCTCAAACTTACTCTGAAGGTATGATGCCAAAAGGGTTTTTTTCTTTTCTCTTCTTTTTTTTTTTCTTCTCTTTCAATGGCAAGTATGATGCAATGATCATACTGGCGATGTATAAAATATGAGAAATGTGATGGTTAGTCAGTAGAGTAGGATATCAAACCCAACTCTCTCCAAAAGCACCAATGTGGTGCCTTCATGCAAAGATCCATATGGCCCAGAAAATAGGCTGGTCTATTAGAAGGCCCTTGCATGTATGAAGAAAATGGATGGTTAAAGCATTGGCCAGTACTCCAAATTTGACATCCAAACAAGTCCCAACTGACGAATACTGGAAAAAGGTCTGCTTATTGAGCCATGACACATATAAGGTGGGGCCTGCCTCAAAAACAGGCCACATTTAGCCCACATCCGTCCCATATCTTGAGTTAATTTTAAAATATGGATGGATTAGTATGCCGAGCATCTTGAAGTCACAATATCCAACACCTTGTCATGTGCCCATCACATGGCTAGATTCCTATGTTAGTTTTGGACCATTTAAAAAATGGTGGTGACTCTTCAAACATACACATGGCATAGTAGTACCTCTACCGCTTTCCCGGTGATTCCACCACGATCCTAGGTAAGTAAAACCCTAAATAGTTGTTGATTTGAGTTTTTCTTGTTTCCATAGCGATGTAGCTTATGGATCTTGTGTATTAGGCTCCTTATTCGCCGTAGACGAAGCGTATACGCTCCGTTTCAATTTTCGAGTCTACAAGACATAAGGTGAGGATTTTAGACGCTTTGATTGACGGTTCCCAACGCTTTCAATGTCGTTTAATAGTAGATTCTTGACGGCATCGCCGTTTGACATGTACAAAATGCTCTCCGTTTCCCGTTTCGTAAGCTAACGAAGAATATGAGATTTAGGGCATTTTAGTCATTTGTAGGAAGTACTGTTTACATTCATATTTTGCTGATGTGATTGACATGGTTTGTTGTCGCATTAGGAAGTTAGGAATGCGTGCATAATTAGTTTGGCGAAGAGATTCGCCTAGTTGCGCACTTTGGGTCGACATACTATATGTAGACTTAAGTGTGTAGTGTATGTGTTTGTAAAAATGCTTGTATTAGTATGTATTGAATTAGATGATGTTATTTGATAGTTTGTGATTGATTTTTCAATTATTATGCTGACCTAAATGATTTTCTACATGTTGACTAAATGCATGATTTCATTACATGCATGGAATTTATGTGCTTGAGGATTTGCTTAAGTTGAATGATATAACATGTGTTAACATGCTCACATGATTGTATTTCAATTCCAATGCTCTTACATAACTTGTTGATGTGATTCCATAAGTGTTTGGGACTAGACTTAGTCCAGGCAGTCGGTAACCGAGCGAATTCGTGGCTGACTGGTCATAGCCACGAACGACGCGTCGATGAACGTGATTCGTGTTGAGAGTTGGCGGCAGTGGTTAGGCCACGCGAAGTGTTTTACGCACTTCATGTCGTTCAGCTTGAGATGCGATCGCGCTAGTCGAGCCCGTCAAGTAACCCGACTGGCCGATGTTTGTTCACCTTGTATGTATCATAACTTCTTGAACCTAGGGTACTGAACTTACCATTGTAAACCCTATTAACCGTGGTACCTTGATCCACGAAGACTCATGAGCCGGGCATGGTGGTATGGGACACCGTGGTTGAGCTATCGGCCTACGCTGGGGCCACAACCTCCCCGTAGTGACCAGTGAGCACCTTGACTCGTGAGCAGATTATGGTGGTATGGGACACTATATTCTAGCTGTCGGCCTACACTGATCAGGCGACGAGCCCTTTGTAGTGACCGCGAGCGTATTCTGAGTCCACGGGAGGCGACGACCCTTCCGTTGCAGTAGAGTACGGTAGGCCTGTATTGATAAGGTGATGGGGGAGCGGTGCAACGAGTGCGAGCAACAGCCCTGGCAGCCCTTGCAGCGACCTACGAAATATACATCGTATGAGATTTCTAGGAGTGACGACCCTAGACAGGATCCGTGTTGGGATTGATACAAGGGAAGTACCTTAGTTTCCTAATCCTGCTGTTTGAATGGACTAATAACAACTTGGTAATCATATCACCATAGCATTGCATGTGCCTGGAAGATGTGGAGCACTCTAGGGAGTGTGGCATGCCGCGGTCATAAGATGTTGCCGCATGAGGGTGATCGTCGGTGAGGGCATACATCACGTCATATCATCTTGCATTAACAATAGTATTAGGATTGTCTGATTTACTGCTTTACTATTATCGCGTGATTGAATTGTGAACATGCTAATCTTTGCTCTATGATTCCACTGAGTTGATCACTCATTCCCACGTTACGGGATGGTGTTTGCAACACCCACCAGACCCTGTTGTAGTTGCAGGTGAGGACGAGATCCAGGAGGTGGAGCTAGATGATGACGAGGACCAGGATGAGTTCTTGTATATGCAGTATCATGACGGCTTCCCGTAGGTGACCTGGATCGAGGGGACATCAGTGGGACTTTTCTTTTTGAACATTATTCTTTTGTTATGTATATGTACATGAGACTCAGTGATGTAGTCATACTTTGGAGACAGATGAGATTACTTTGCTTTTCCATACAGTGATATATACATTGTTTAGTCTTCCGCTTGCTTTTATCACTGGATCTGAAGTATGAATTGCAGTTTTGGTATACTTTTACTCATGTGGATGCTTTAAATCAGACAACATCGAATCATAACCATTTTTGTTGCATAAGTGACGGTCTGAAACTCAGGAGTTGAGTTTATACACGACCCCCGATTTTCAAGGTGTTACAAGTTGGTATCAGAGCATGAATGAGAGTATACTGGGCCTGGGTTATGGTCTTGCGACGTACGCTGTCGCTTCCTTTGACTTAGGTGGGTGCGAGAAGGGTCTAGAAACACTTCTAGGATCGCAGATTCGCCGATAGGCGAAGTCTATTAGGATCGATCGCAAGATCGAGTCTGTAACGTATCTCGGGTCGCATAAAGTAACCCGAATCACTTCTAAGTTGTAAGAAGTTAGGTGGAGACGTCCTATAAGTGGTTTTAAACCGCAAAAGTGAATCCTTGGGCCGTGGGATGACCACGACTCCAGTAATCAATCGCCGGGGCTTAAAAACCCCGTTTTGCCAAAAAATTCTCAAAATTCCTCCTCTAAACACTTCAACCTTCAGTTTCTTCTTATCCATTTCATGTTAGGCATCAAACCTAATGTGAAAATAACACAAATTAGTACATTCACCAAATTTTACAGTGAATAGTAAAATTTCATGAAAAATGGCTATAAGGCCATTCTAACTTCACTTTATTTAGAAACTAAGGAGCTAGATAGGTGTACTGGCTCCTTCTACCCCAAATTCATATGCTGCATCATATGGTTTGGTATTCGGGATTGCGATGTGGACCCGGAAAGCCCCAAACATATGTTTGGGCTCATACAGACCAAATTATTTGAACCAAGGGGTGGGACCTAACTTTTTGGGACCCTGGGACCATGGGGGACCAGACCCATGGGGTCCCACTGGCCAACTTGAAGGTTGGCCGGCGATCTCCGATGGGGCCGTCCTTCGGGCGCACCCCCTTAAATAGGGTCCACATCACCCCTATGCACCTCCCACATCACGAAAACCCCCAAATCCCACCTCTCCTTCACAAACAGCCCCCTACATAGCCCTAGATTTGATTTTCAGCAACCCATTCCAAACCCCGGCGTCCCAAACCACCTCTAAAACCTTCCTTGGCCAAAACCGACCACCACCCATCATTTATTGGGTGTTGGCAGCCTCTTTCCTTGAAGATATCATCATTTGGAGCTCCAAAATCCCCCAAATATAGCTGAAATCGTGAGGAGCTCCATCCCATCTTTTTGTTTGTATTTTTCCCTGAAACTACAGCCTTGGGAAGCTTGAAGCACCCCTCTACGACGCCTAGATTTTCTTTTTTCAGATTGGGCAGCCATTTCTCCACATTTTCGGCGTTTTCCATGGCCTTCGTGGAAGCCATTTTGGGTCTTTTGTCACTCTCATCCATCCTGTCTTTGATGGGTAAGAGGAAAACTGCAACAGACGAGGCTGGGCCGAGCCGCCCTGCTCGATTGAGAAGACCGCGGGGTGGTGCCGCAAGTTCAAGCGCCACCGCAGGTCCAGCTGCAGCCCTGGAGTGCCGTACAAAGCGGGATTTGGATCCCCATGCACACCTTGGACGAACCATTCTATCAGAGATGCCTCATGGTGAATACACTGATCGTAGAGTGTTATTTGAGGCGGATGTAGATGGGCGATTGTTCGGCGAGTATCTGTTGTTCGAACGCATTGAAGCTGCGCACTGGGGACCGATCTTTGAAGCTCGCGCTCGTGCTAATGTGAGCACCGTTCGTGCCTTCTATGCTAACATCCAGAATCCTACCTTGGAGCCTTTGCAGTTCAAAATCCCTTTGGTAGAGATCGGATGGCTACGATCGACGTCCGGTTGATTGCGCGACTTCTCAACGTGCCTCTAGGTGATGTGCATCCAAGTGAGAAGAATTTGAGGACTAGACATGAACGAGATCGCCGCACCAGGTTTCTGTGCGGTAAGTTGGTTCCATGGCAGCCTAATAATAGCCTCAAGGCGACGTACATGTCTGAGGATTTGCGTCTGCTGCATCATATCTGCACGTTCAATGTTTATCCTAGGTCGACGAACCGCATTGAATGTACACGTCTTATGGTCAATTTCTTATTTCTGGTGGCCCAGGGAGAGAACGTATGTATGGCCACTTTCATCTTACGGCAGATAGTTCTCATATCCAGGTCGAGGAGAACATCCGAATCCCTTCCCTTTGGCCGACTCATTTGCAAGATTGCGCTTGAGTTTGCCTATAGACTTGGACCCGAATTGCCGGTATCGATTCACACCATCGATGAGTCGACAATGATTAAGATGAAGATTGGGTCGCAATACCGTGAAAATCAACTTGAAAGGGATAGTGGGGATGACTTTGATGAAGAGGAAGATCAAAGCGAAGAAGAACCTAGAGCAGAGGTTCAGGAAGAGGTTCAGGAAGAAGCAGAAGAGGAGGCTCAGGATACTGATGAGAGCCCTCCTCCTTCTGCGCAGACTACTATCGACGACCGCATTGCTCGGATGGAGGAGAGTCAGACCGCTTTGCGAAGGAAAGTCCAAGAACTTCGAGCGGAAGTCGCTGATGCCAAGGCTGTTACAAAGAAGAAGTTTGGCAAGGTGACTCGCACCTTGAAGGCAATCCTGTGTTGCTTACAGGATAAGGGTGCTCCTCCTCCGTCACCAGATTCCGACTAGTGATGCGATCTTGATGTTGTTATTAGTAGTTAGCCATTTCCTGTTTTATGTGTGTAAGCCTGTTAGGGCTAGTGCTTTGCTTATGTTGCTGTTGCTTAATTGTCTTAATTTTTCCATGTAATTCTAGTCATGATGCTTGTAAGGATATATCCCCTGTATTGTGACAATTTTGATTAATTGAAATGCATGGAATGCCTTTGACTCCTTAAGTGAATGTTTGCGGTGTAATTGTGTAATTGAGACTGACAAGGTTGCACCCTATTTTGAATATAGGGAATGCCACCTAAGACTACGAGGATCGCGGTTCGGCTTTCATTGTTAGAGCAGATGGATCAGACTCCCTCTCAGTCTGACACTCGTCCGGACCCTGCTGTGGGCCCGATTCCTGAGACGGTTCGGTCGTCTCAGCCTGCTGTTGGTCTTACAGATGGACCACCGCCATTTACACCATCAGTTAGAGAGCCACAGTGCGCATCTACTTCCGCACCTCATCCGCCACAGCCTGCTCCACCCCCTGATAGATTCGAGCAGATGATGGCTATGATGCTACAGCAGCAGCAGCTTCTGACCACCATAGTTGGGACTTTAGCCCAGGGTGGGGGTGCGACTGCATCTACTCCGCCTGCACCACCTGCGCATCCAGCTGAGGATGCCTATACTTACGCCCAGGATGAGGGCATAGCACATCCTGCGCAGCCTGCTTTCCCTGCGGGGAATCCTGCCGACACACGGGGCCTTCTGGAGCGATTTCAGCGCTTGCGGCCTCCTACTTTCACGGGTTCTCACAGACCCGAGGAGGCTGAGTTCTGGCTCGACCGAGTGTCGAAGATTCTACGGATGTTGCACTGTACCGAGGCTGAGCAGGTAGAGATGGCTACCTTCCTGTTTGAGAGAGAGGCCAGTATGTGGTGGGATAGTATATTGCGGACTGTTACCGCAGATTTCGTATGGACATGGGCAGCATTCGAGTTCCACTTCCATGAGAAGTATTATCCTCAGACCTACAGGCACGAGAGGGAGAATGAGTTTCTCCGTCTCAGGCAGGCAGCGATGACAGTTACCGAGTATGAGCATCGGTTCACAGAGTTGGGCAGGTACGTCCCGACGATTCTAGCTGATGAGCAGATGCGCATACGGCGCTTTTTGGAGGGCTTGCGACCGGATATTCGGTCGAAGATGTGCTGTGTCAGTTTTCCCTCCTATGCGGAGTTGGTTCACATGTCCATGCGGGCAGAGTAGGACGTGGATCGACTTGTGCGATCTCGAGGCCCGACTACTTCTAGGCCGCGACCGGATTTGACAGACAGGCCCTTCGCGGGCAAGAGGCCTCGCATTGATCCTCCTACCAGGACCACGGTGCCAGTAGGACCGTTTCGGCGCCCTGATTTATCATGCACATACTGTGGGAGGACGGGCCACTTAGCGCAGAGTTGCTTTTCGAGGATGCGGGACAGTGGGTTCTCGCCGCCGCAGAAGATTGATCGTGTACATCCACAGGCGATATCAGCACCGCCTATACGGTCAGCTCCTGCGCATCCCTCTTTCAGACCCACAGTATCGCAGATTCGACAGCCTCCACGGCCCTTGACACAGCGGCCGAACCGGCCACAGCAGGCTCCAGTTCATGCACTGACCGCTGAGGCAGCTATGACGCCGACTTTCCAGCATTCAGCCTTCGAGGTCACGGGCCATATCGGAGGTACTCCCGTTCTTGTCATGGTGGACACTGGTTCCACGCTTTCTTTGATATCGCGTGCCTTAGTCAGACGTCTTGGGTTGCAGACTATCACTATGGATAGCGTGCGAGTCCTTGCAGCTCATGGGGATTATTCGGACATCACCCAGATGTGTGAGGGTTGTTTAGTTGATCTGGGAGGCAGGACGATGACTCTTGATCTGGTCGTCGATCCCTCGCTCGTTTATCTCGACGTCATTCTTGGCATGTACTGGTTGACTGCAGCGAGAGCCGAGATTGACTGCGAGGCTCGTGTGGTGACGGTGTACGAGCCTGAGGGCACGCCTTTCACATTTCCAGTGCGGGTAAATCTTCCCTTCCGCATTCTTAGCTACGCCACTCTATTGCGCGACGCTGGTGCCCAGGTACTTGAGCAGACGCCAGTTGTTTCTGAGTTCGAGGATCTGTTCAGGAAGATCCCTGGTTTACCTCCCCGACATGAGATCGATTTCACTATCGATCTGGTTCCTGGTTCTACACCCGTCTCACTGCCGACGTATCGCATGGCACCATGTGAGATGGAGGAGTTGAGGACGCAGATTGATAGCCTGCTAGAGCTTGGCTTTATACGACCTAGCGTGTCTCCTTGGGGAGCACCGGTCTTGTTCGTAAAGAAGAAGGATGGTTCGCTGCGATTGTGTATTGATTATCGCAGGCTGAACCAGCTCACGGTGAAGAACAAGTACCCTTTGCCCAGGATCGATGACTTGTTTGATCAGTTGAGAGGAGCGCAGTACTTCTCGAAGATTGATCTTCAGTCAGGATATCATCAGCTGCACGTCAGGGATGAGGACGTGCAGAAGACAGCATTCAGGACCAGTTTTGGCCACTATGAGTTCCTCGTGATGTCGTTCGGTCTCACGAACGCACCGGCCATGTTCATGGATCTGATGAACCGGGTATTTCGGCCTTTCCTCTATCGATTCGTCGTTGTCTTCATCGACGACATTTTGGTGTACTTTAGGAGTCGAGAGGAGCATGAGGAGCACTTGCGTTTGGTCCTTGATACGCTCAGACGACATCAGTTGTTCGCACAGTATAAGAAGTGCGATTTCTGAAAGCAGGAGGTGAAGTTTCTGGGACACGTGGTGTCCAAGGATGGTATGGCAGTTGACCTGTCTAAGGTAGCTGCGGTGCAGGACTGGGAGCAGCCTGGTTCTGTCACTGAGGTGAGGAGTTTCTTGGGTCTCGCTGGCTATTATCGGCGCTTCATTTAGGATTTCTCGAAGATCGCGAGACCCTTATCTCAGTTGACACGGAAGGACGTGAAGTTCGCCTGGAATGATAAGGCGGAGTCAGCTTTTCAGGAGCTGAAGGACAGGCTTACGTCCGCCCCTGTGCTAGTATTGCCAGAGCAAGGGGTTAAATACACTATATTCACTGACGCGTCTAGCGTTGATTTGGGTTGTGTCCTTATGCAGAGGGACAGGGTAATTTCGTATGCCTCGAGACAATTAAGGAAGCACGAGGAGAATTACCCTACACACGACCTAGAGTTGGCAGCCGTTATATTCGCACTGAGACTCTGGAGACATTACCTCTACGGAGAGGAGTTCGAGCTCTTTTGCGACCACAAGAGCCTCAAGTACATATTCACGCAGCGGGACTTGAATATGAGGCAGCGGCGATGGATGGAGACGTTGAAGGACTTCAAGTTTGAAGTCTCTTACCATCCTGGGAAGGCGAACCTTGTGGCTGATGCGTTGAGCTGCAAGAAGGCAATAGAGTTTGCGGCTCCGCTGATGGTTGCCGAGTGGGATATGGTGGAGTTTTTGCGAGACTTTGAGCAGAAACTCACCGTAGAGGAACCATTTGAGTTCATCGCACATGTACAGGTGCGATCTCAGATCGATGACCGAGTCATCGAGGCGCAGAGGGACGACGCGCATCTTACTGAGCTTCGAGAGCAGGCCAGTGATGATGCTGACGCCGACTGGCGAGTTGGTATGGATGGGGGCTTACGATACCGTGGCCGCCTATGTGTCCCAGATGTCCCTGACTTGAGACGAGAGATTCTCGAGGCTGCGCATTCTACTAGACTCGCGATGCATCCAGGCAGCACGAAGATGTATCGTGACGTGAAGAGGACGTATTGGTGGGAAGGTATGAAGACCCACATAGCTGAGTTCGTGTCCCGTTGTCTCACTTGTCAGCAGGTGAAGGCAGAGCATCGCCGACCACCTGGACTTTTGCAGCCTATGCCGATTGTAGAGTGGAAGTGGGATTTTATTTCCATGGACTTCATTTCTGGGTTGCCGAAGACGAGGAAGGGGCATGATTCCATTTGGGTGATCATCGACCGATTGACGAAGTCGGCGCACTTCCTACCGATCAGAGTTACGAACTCTGCAGACGAGCTGGCTAGATTGTACATCCGAGAGATCGTGCATCTGCATGGAGTTTCGTTGGAGATCGTGTCGGATAGAGACATGCGGTTCACTTCTATTTTCTGGACTCGCATTCAGGAGGCTATGGGTGTGAAGTTGAAGTTCAGTACTGCCTTCCACCCACAGACGGACGGACAGACGGAGCGAGTGAACCAGATCTTGGAGGACATGTTGCGGGCTTGCGCATTGGACTTCAAGGACAGTTGGGATGACTGTCTTGCATATGCGGAGTTTGCGTACAACAATAGCTTCCAGGCGAGTATCGGCATGGCACCTTATGAGGCGCTGTATGGGCGACCTTGTCACGCACCGCATTGCTGGTTAGAGGTCGGTGAGCGTAGCTTGATTGGCCCAGAGTGGGTGCAGGCGACGTCAGAGAAGATCGATATTATTCGACGTCGGCTTCTTACAGCGCAGAGCAGACAGAAGAGCTACGCCGATACGAGACGGAGGCCACTAGAGTTCACAGTCGGGGATCATGTATTTTTGCGAGTTTCCCCTATGAAGGGAGTCCTTCGGTTCGGGAAGAAGGGGAAGCTGGCACCGCGATTCATTGGTCCATTTCAGATCCTCGATCGTGTGGGAGCAGTGGCTTACCGATTGGCTTTACCCACGCCCCTCGCGAGCGTCCACAACGTATTTCATGTTTCTATGCTGAAGAAGTACGTTGCTGATCCTTCCCATATTATCAGATGAGAGCAGGTGCAGTTAGGAGAGGATGTTACTTATATCCTGCGACCGACACGCATCTTAGACAGGAAGGAGCAAGTACTGCGTAGCAAGGTGATTCCCCTTGTGAAGGTACTATGGACGCATCACTCTGAGGAGGAGGCTACTTGGGAGACAGAAGCCGAGATCAGAAAGAACTACCCACAGCTTCTCGAGGAGTACGAAAAGGTACAAAATTTCGAGGACGAAATTATTTGTTAAGGGGGGTAGATTGTAACGCCCGTGAAAAATCCATACTTGGGCTCGAGTACCAACTCGACCCGAAATTGCGTAGAATTCATTCCTTTAGAAAATATGACTAGGTTAGCTAGTGCAACGTTAGAATAGCTGGGAAATGGTCCCTGATCACTTTAAATACGTTCTACAAGGCCAGAAGCGAGTGGAACCAAGGGTGCTATAATGCTCTAAAGCCTCGGATCAAACTCTAAACCGGTTTGTTCTCTAGACCCCTTTGAATCTTTGTATTGGATCTAGACCGCACGTCGAAAGTCCGATACCTCCTATCTCAGACCGTTAGAACCGTCTAGTTGGACTTGACACTCATTCCAAAAATCAAGTCAAACCGATAATCACAGGCTATTTCATTGAGCCCGGACCGAAGAGAGTGAGAATAGGGTTAGAATTGGAATTTGAAATTCAAATCTGGCACACAATTTGACGCATCAGTATTGAGCGTTCTGACCGTCAGAATACAGCCAAATTACACCCTTGGATCAGGAAAAATATCTATTATATATCACGAGACTTATAGACCTGATCTTGGTGCGATGACCGTTAAACTGAAACTGGGCCGCCACGTGCGATCTGGGAACCCAACCGGTCTGAAAACTGGATGTGTGCTAGATCCAGTATGCATGAGCTTAAGTCCGACCGCATTTGGCCTGGGGACCTTCAGAAATGCCCTTTTGGACCGAAACGGCCCCGATTTGGTTAGGCACCAAGTAAACATTGTTCCCAAGCCTATTTTGGGCATGTTGTAGGCTATAAAAGGGGTTGAAACCCTCACTCCTCTCTCCCATCCGAATTTGAGAGAAGCCCTAGCTTGGGAGAGAGAAAAAGGTGGGAGATTGTGAGAGTGTGGGAGAGTTCTTCCTGCCACTTGTACTACGCGTTGCACGTGCTTAAGCAACACACCTCTACCGCTTTCCCGGCGATTCCACCGCGATCCTTGGTAAGTAAAAACCCTAAATAGTTGTTGATTTGAGTTTTCCTTGTTTCCATAGCGATGTAGCTTATGGATCTTGTGTATTAGGCTCCTTATTCGCCGTAGACGAAGCGTATACGCTCCGTTTCAATTTCCGAGTCTACAAGACATAAGGTGAGGATTTTAGACGCTTTGATTGACGGTTCCCAACGCTTTCAATGTCGTTTAATAGTAGATTCTTGACGGCATCGCCGTTTGACATGTACAAAATGCTCTCCGTTTCCCGTTTCGTAAGCTAACGAAGAATATGAGATTTAGGACATTTTAGTCATTTGTAGGAAGTACTGTTTACATTCATATTTTGCTGATGTGATTGACATGGTTTGTTGTCGCATTAGGAAGTTAGGAATGCGTGCATAATTAGTTTGGCGAAGAGATTCGCCTAGTTGCGCACTTTGGGTCGACATACTATATGTAGACTTAAGTGTGTAGTGTATGTGTTTGTATAAATGCTTGTATTAGTATGTATTGAATTAGATGATGTTATTTGAAAGTTTGTGATTGATTTTTCAATTATTATGCTGACCTAAATGATTTTCTACATGTTGACTAAATGCATGATTTCATTACATGCATGGAATTTATGTGCTTGAGGATTTGCTTAAGTTGAATGATATAACATGTGTTAACATGCTCACATGATTGTATTTCAATTCCAATGCTCTTACATAACTTGTTGATGTGATTCCATAAGTGTTTGGGACTAGACTTAGTCCAGGCAGTCGGTAACCGAGCGAATTCGTGGCTGACTGGTCATAGCCACGAATGACGCGTCGATGAACGTGATTCGTGTTGAGAGTTGGCGGCAGCGGTTAGGCCACGCGAAGTGTTTTACGCACTTCATGTCGTTCAGCTTGAGATGCGATCGCGCTAGTCGAGCCCGTCAAGTAACCCGACTGGCCGATGTTTGTTCACCTTGTATGTATCATAACTGCTTGAACCTAGGGTACTGAACTTACCATTGTAAACCCTATTAACCGTGGTACCTTGATCCACGAAGACTCATGAGCCGGGCATGGTGGTATGGGACACCGTGGTTGAGCTATCGGCCTACGCTGGGGCCACAAACCTCCCCGTAGTGACCAGTGAGCACCTTGACTCGTGTGCAGATTATGGTGGTATGGGACACTATATTCTAGCTGTCGGCCTACACTGATCAGGCGACGAGCCCTTTGTAGTGACCGCGAGCGTATTCTGAGTCCACGGGAGGCGACGACCCTTCCGTTGCAGTAGAGTACGGTAGGCCTGTATTGATAAGGTGATGGGGGAGCGGTGCAACGAGTGCGAGCAACAGCCCTGGCAGCCCTTGCAGCGACCTACGAAATATACATCGTATGAGATTTCTAGGAGTGACGACCCTAGACAGGATCCGTGTTGGGATTGATACAAGGGAAGTACCTTAGTTTTCCAATCCTGCTGTTTGAATGGACTAATAACAACTTGGTAATCATATCACCATAGCATTGCATGTGCCTGGAAGATGTGGAGCACTCTAGGGAGTGTGGCCTGCCGCGGTCGTAAGATGTTGCCGCATGAGGGTGATCGTCGGTGAGGGCATACATCACGTCATATCATCTTGCATTAACAATAGTATTAGGATTGTCTGATTTACTGCTTTACTATTATCGCGTGATTGAATTATGAACATGCTAATCTTTGCTCTATGATTCCACTGAGTTGATCACTCATTCCCACGTTACGGGATGGTGTTTGCAACACCCACCAGACCCTGTTGTAGTTGCAGGTGAGGACGAGATCCAGGAGGTGGAGCTAGATGATGACGAGGACCAGGATGAGTTCTCGTATATGCAGTATCATGACGGCTTCCCGTAGGCGACCTGGATCGAGGGGACATCAGTGGAACTTTTCTTTTTGAACATTATTCTTTTGTTATGTATATGTACATGAGACTCAGTGATGTAGTCATACTTTGGAGACAGATGAGATTACTTTGCTTTTCCATACAGTGATATATACATTGTTTAGTCTTCCGCTTGCTTTTATCACTGGATCTGAAGTATGAATTGCAGTTTTGGTATACTTTTACTCATGTGGATGCTTTAAATCAGACAACATTGAATCATAACCATTTTTGTTGCATAAGTGACGGTCTGAAACTCGGGAGTTGAGTTTATACACGACCCCCGATTTTCAGGGTGTTACATTCTGCCTAGTAGCAACTGCACCTAATGGTAGTATTTGCAAATGTTGGTCCCATGTTGATCTTGAATTTTTTGCTTAACTACCATGAGAATGAAGCCAATCCCAAATAGCTGGGACAAGGTTGCAATGATGATGATATAGCAACAAATCTTTGTCTGTGAGGAGCAAGTCAGAACTCCCATTCACCGAAGGCCTCTAATTCTCGGACAGCTTCAAGAATCCTCAACAGATAATAATAGTTCATAGCTGGTCAGAATTATTTTTTTTCTGAACTGTGAAGAGGCTCTATCTAATAATAATAGTTCAATCAAGTACTTGGAAACAAGAAAATTAGGCTAAATCCCAAAATCCCAAAATCCCCAAATCCCTAAATCTCCAAATCCCTAAATCAGTATTGAGATTGAGAGAGATTGATAGAGAGAGAGAGATACCTCACGGTCAACCGAGCTTCAGAGAGAGAGAGAGAGAGAGGAAGTTCGGGCATGCGTGGGTAGGGCGTTCGGCAATGGTCCGCGAGAGAGAGGAAGAGAGATACAGAGAGATAGAGGATGTAGAGGATGCAAGAGAAACAGAGAGGGGAGAAGGAGGAGAGATCAGAGAGAGAGGAAGAGAGAATCAGTGAGAGAGAAGAGGGAGAGGAGGGAGAGAGCACTGGAGGAAGAGAGAGCAGCGAGAGAGAGAGAGAGAGGGAGGTTGTGTCGTTTGGGTGTAGGGCATCTCTTGAACACCCTACTTTGACTGACGTCCCCAGGTTCTGTGGGCCTCACTATGATGTATTTGTTATATCCACACCGTCCATCCATTTTGAGATATCATTTTAAGTCAGGAGCCTAAACCTAAGGCAGATAAAAATCTGTAGTGGACCCCACCACAGAAAACAGTGGGGAGAGTGATTCCCACTGTTGAAACTATGTTAAGGCTCATCGTGATGTTTATTTGAAATCAAACTTATTCAAACGTTAAAAAATACCTTAAATAAGGTAAAACACAAATATCATCTTGATATAAAACTTTTGTTGCCTTTAAAAGTTTTTAATGGTGGGCGTCACTATCCCATTGTTTTTTGTGTTGGGGCCCACTGGAGCTTTGGATTTAACTTGTTCTTTGGATATTGCCCTAAAATGATCTCTACAAATGGATGGAAGGTGTGGATATAAAACATACATCATGGTGGGGCCCAAAAATGAGAGTATATAAAATATCAGGTGGACCACACCACATGAAAACAATAGTGATTAGATATTCATCATTAAAATCCTCATAAGGCTGTACCATTTATTTGGCATCCAATCCTATTAAACGAAGCAAACGTAAGGCTGTACTGTTTATTTGGCATCCTTTAGAAGTTTTCAAGGGTAAGCATTCCATGAATCCTTTAGATTTTCTTCATTTTGAGCTTAGCACAGATATCGTCAAGTCAGTAGTTCTTAATAACATGTTCAAATAATTTGGTGCCAATTCATATTTTAGATATGAAAATCCTAAACTTAGTTTCTTTCGTCATGGTAGCTTAAGGCCAATTTATGATCTGGCTGCATCTCTGGTTAAAAGCAACACTTTTGTATAAGGAGCATTTTGACTAATAAACCATTCCTTGATTCCTTGTTAAATTGATTATAAGTTATGAACTAAAAACTTAAGCTCTTATTTCTGTCTAACATTTGGGCATGATTTTCATGTTTCAGAAACTGCATATGTGTCATTTTTTTCTTTGAACTTCCCTTATTTTTTTGGGTTTGGAGCTTTTTATTTTTATATTTATTTTTTTTGAACAGGTAAAATGCCTATTGATCTATACACATACATGTAAATAAACTAACAACATTCTTAGTCATCTTTCACACATAGATATAGACCATAAACATGAGAAAAGATCACATAAGGGCCCACCACCTTTCATGCCAATACATCATGCTGGTAAGACATCCCAGCCGCATAAAATATAGGTCACACCATGATCATTTCATGTCATCAGAATTTGGTCCATTGACTCACTAGGTGAGTAACACACCTGCATTGAGTAGGACCATTGGCTTTTGATTGATTTCAATGATGTGGCCCATCCATTGAGGGGACCAACCTGATTTGCCACAGGTGATTTTCATAGGTGGCCTACTTTTTACTTATGAGGATGTATGTGAAAGTTCATATTTGTCTAGTTGGTGCAGTCTTTCTTCGAGTGTCCAACCTTCCCACACTTGAAATAAATCGAGTTTCGAGATCGACTACCCCCTTTCATCCAATGCTTTTGTTGGCCAGATTGGGAACATTTCCTTGGCTGTGCTACCACACCATTTGTGGTTTCTCCTTGTGACCCAAGTTCTTCGATCTGCATATGATGACCTACCTTGTCAACTTGACTTCCTATACTAGGCAACGGTTGGGATCCTTTCCCATTTGATGTATTGAATGATGCACTCTCTTGTCCATTAACATCTCCTGCACCCCTATCTGTATATAAACCTGGCTCCTTGCTAGGCAGATGGTGGCCCACCAAATCCACTTGGAATCCTTCACCGGAAGATGATGGCAGCCCTTTATTTGTGAATCCATGGAGTAACATACCCTCCAGTGTATTACCATTTCCTCCTGCCCCTTCATGTAATCCACGGGGAGGGGAATAAAACTCATGTCTGTGAGGAGCAAACCCACGACAAAAGTCATTCGCCTTAACTCCTGATAGGTAATCCATGAGGAGGGGAATCACACTCTTGTCTATAGGGAGCAAACCCACGACCAAAGCTATTCACCCAAACTCGTGATGGGTTTTGAGAAGGTTTTTATATATATATATATAATGACAGGGTATCCCCGTCCCTTTAAGGCGAGACCATTCCCTGCAGATGCACGAAAACCACATGCATCCAAAAATCCACATGGAGGGAATTGAACTCGGTCGTTAAGTGTCATAAGCACATGCCTGTAGGAGTAGGATCAAGCATCCAAAAATCCGCATGCAGGGTTTAAATTTTAGGAATATTGAGATGTGATAATTAAAAATAAAAACCTGCCCTGATACACAGCATGTTGAACAGAGCAACGAGTCGAGTCGGACCAAGTTAGGGTTGACCTGACTTGACCCGGTTTTGAAATAGACCTTGTTTGAACTCGACCCAACTTGGTACCAAGTCCAGCATGCCTGGCCCGATCTGAGTTTAGGTCTGGCCTGGACTAATCCAGATTGAGTCCGACCCGGTCACAGACTAATCCAGATTGAGTCCGACCCGGTCACAGGTACTAAGTCAAGTCGAGTCAGGTCAAGTGTGGTAGGTCTCCAGATGTGGAGATTAAAAAAAAAAATCGGGATCAACCCACATTGTTCATCCATTTTTCTTTCACACATATAGAATTATCCGACCTTGATTCATATTCGAAAAAGGATTCATATCCAAAAATTAATTAAATGATTCATATCCACCATTAAAACCCTTTTAAGGCCCACTGTACTTTTTATTTGACATCCAATTTGTTGATTTGGTCATATAGGCCCAGATGATGAGAAAAAAATAAAAACCAGCTTGATCCATTCATTAATGGTGGCAAATAAACCTTACATTGGACCGTTGGAAGTTTTTAATGGTGTGGTCCACCTTAAATTTGTATTGTTATGTGATATATCTAGACCTTACAGGATCCTCCAAATTCTTAAGAATATTTGATATTATTAGTCTTAATTTCATTTTAAAATCCCAATGATGTGCGTCAAACATCAACACCATGCATTTGATGAGTCCCCTTTAAATTATGGGATATCTCAAAAATCAACCGTATATGGAACTCCGTTGGGCCATACCATCTAAAATTACGTGAAGACACGCCAACAGCCATATAAAAGCACTTGGTGGGCCCCACCTGAAATTTAGATGCGTCTAAAACTTGGTATGACCCCTCATCCAATTGGCACACATATAATGAACAGGCTGGATTTGTGGACCACGTCTCTGTGGGCCCAAAAAACAAAACTCATGTTTTAATGGAGGGTAACTACTCTCAACTTTTGTATGTGGTGTCGTCCACACAAGTCATAGATTGAATTGATTTTCAATCCCTAGGCCCACCATGGGATGATGCATCTGACTGATGGGGTAGATTTTTGACACGCATCATGGTGGGGCCCACTGAGCCATACCAGAAAATCAGGGAGGCCCGCCCAAAATCTCTCTCTCTCTCGCGCACACGCGCTCTCCTTTCCCTAACTCTATCCCCCAATCTCTCTCTCTCTCTCTCTCTCTCTCTCTCTCTCTCTTTCTCTCTCTCTCTCTCTCTCTCTCTCTCTCTCTCTCTCTCTCCCTCCCTCCCTGATAGACGCTTCGAAATTCTTGCATCTCCTCGGACAAGGAAAAACAGATCTCTTTGATTTGAGGTAGATTTCTCCTCGTTTCTGTCTGATTTTCGATCGTATTGGATTTCCAAGCATTTCTTGTTGATTTCTGGATTCAGATTTTCGAGCATTTGTTGGTGATTTCTAGATTTTGATCTGTGTTCACTACGCCAAAACAACAAAAAAAGGATGGTCGAAAACCGTCTCAAAAGACCATAAAGGACAGCCTTGGACCGTCACAAGGGCTGTCAAATTTTGAGGATTCATATTACTTAAAGGACAGTCAGAGACCGTCTCTAAAGAAGGACGGTCATGGACCATCTCTAAAGAAGGATGGTCATTGACCGTCTATAAAGGTACGTGCAAGAGGACTCTTTTAAAGCTTAAAAGGACGAGCCTGAACTGTCCGTAAAAAGGATAGCCCTGGACCGTCCGTAAACAAGACGGCCTTAGACCATCCGTAAAAAGGACGGCCCTTAACCGTCCGTAATAAGGACTGTTATAGGCCATCTCTAATGATCCAGAAAACGACGATCATGGACTGTCCTTCAAACAGACTGTTATGAACCATCTCTTATGATCCTGAAAAGGATGGTCATGGACCGTCCTTTTAAAGGACTGCTAGCGACCGTCTCTTCTGACTCTGAAAAGGACGGTCTTTGACCGTCTTATATTTGAATATACACCTGTTACAAAATCCTATTTTTCCTAATATACACCTATTACAACATCGTATTCTTCCTGATATACACTGGTTATATAATATATTTCAACATATTACAGTCACATCTATCTAAACCCAAACTACATAAATCTATTTAAACATAAACTACATCCATCCGCATTACATTCATCCACGCATAAATATATCTAAGTTTAACATCATAAATTAAAAAAGGAAATCAGCAACTATTTTCTTTTTGTCTTTCATCTAATAAAAAAATATTCAACCAACAAAACATTATAATTCCTCAATCCACTTTTAAGGGCGAGGTGGGAGAAATAGAGCTGGGCACGAGAGTACTCAACTCGCCTGACTTGACTCGTCATCAAAGGGTCCCTGCAGCAGTGGTCAGGGTCTCCATTCTTGTCTTCTTTAGCAGGTCTCAAGTGGTTTAGGAAGGACTTGCTGTTTTCTCCATCAACAAAAATCATCCTAAAAATAAATAACTACAGTAGTATCAGCTTTTTTTTCTTAAAGCAAATTACTTATTGACACGTTTAAATCTCACCAGGTTTTTCTATGTAGCTTTATAGCTCATATTGGTGGGGGAGAAATAGTAGAAATGGTTAAATTCATTTTTGAACAACTACTTTCTCTGGCCTTCGATGCAGTGACATCTTAAGCAAGCTTCGAAGAAAATATTAACATTTTAAGAAAAAAGTGAATGAGTTGAAAAGCCGAGCGGCCGAGATGGAGGAAGAATTGAATACAGGAAAGGTAATGTATGAGAAGAAGCCAAAGAAAGAGGTTCGGGATTGGGTTTAGGTTATAAGCTTTAGGTTAAGGGAATTGAGAATAGGTTAAGGTTTAGGTTTAGGAAATTGGGTTTGGGTTCGAGATCGGGTTTAGGTTTGGGTTTTCAAGTTTAGGTTAGGGAGTTGAGATTAGGATTAGGTGTAGGTTTAGGTTTAGGGATTTGAGAATACATTTAGGTTTTAGGTTTAGGTTTAGGTTAAGGTTTTAGGTTTAGGTTATAGGTTATAAGTTTAGGTTATAGGTTATAGGTTAAGGTTTTAGGTCATAGTTTTTGGTTTAGGTATAGGTTTATGTTAAGGTTTAGGTTTAGGTTATAAGCTATAGCTTTAGGAAATTGAGAATAGGTCAAGGTTTAGGTTTAGGAAATCAGGTTCGGGTTCGGGTTCAGGTTTGAGTTTTCAAGTTTAGGTTTAGGTTTAGGTTAGGGAGTTGAGATTAGGATTAGGTGTAGGTTTAGGTTTAGGGATTTGAGAATACATTTAGGTTTTAGGTTTAGGTTTAGGTTTAGGTTATAGGTTATAGGTTAAGGTTTAGGTTTTAGGTTTAGGTTAAGGTTAGGTTATAGGTTATAGGTTATGGGTTAAGGTTTTAGGTCGTAGGTTTTGGTTTAGGTCAAGGTTTTAGGTTTAGGTTTAGGTTTAGGTTGTAAACTATAGGTTTAGGGAATTGAGAATAGGTTAAGGTTTAGGTTTAGGAAATCAGGTTCGGGTTCGGGATCGGGTTTGGGTTTGGGTTTTCAAGTTTAGGTTTAGGTTTAGGTTAGGGAGTTGAGATTAGGATTAGGTGTAGGTTTAGGTTTAGGGATTTGAGAATACATTTAGGTTTTAGGTTTAGGTTTAGGTTTAGGTTTTAGGTTAAGTTTTAGGTTTTAGGTTTAGGTTAAGGTTCAGTTATAGGTTATAAGTTTAGGTTATAGGTTAAGGTTTTATGTCATAGGTTTTAGTTTAGGTTAAGGTTATAGGTTTAAGATAAGGTTTAGGTTTAGGTTTAGGTTATAGGTTTTGGGATTTGAGAATGGGTTCGGGTTTAGGTTATTGGTTTTGGTTTTAGTTTAGATTATAGGTTTTGGAATTTGAGACTGGATTTGGGTTTAGGTTATAGGTTTTGGTTTTGGTTTAGGTTATAGGTTTAGGATAAGGTTTAGGTTTAGGTTTAGGTTATAGGTTTTGGGATTTGAGAATGGGTTCGGGTTTAGGTTATAGGTTTTGGTTTTAGTTTAGGTTATAGGTTTTGGGATTTGAGACTGGGTTCGGGTTTAGGTTATTGGTTTTGGGATTTGAGAATGGGTTCGGGTTTAGGTTATAGGTTTTGGTTTTGGTTTAGGTTATAGGTTTTGGAATTTGAGAATGGGTTCGAGTTTAGGTTATAGGTTTTGGTTTGGTTTAGGTTATAGGTTTAGGGATTTGGTAAGGGGTTTGGGTTTAGGTTATAGGTTTTGGTTAAGGTTATAGGTTATAGGTTTAGGTTTAGGTTAAGGTTAGGTTTAGGTTATAGGTTTTGGGATTTGGGAATAGTTTTAGGTTAGGTTATAGGTTTTGGGATTTGAGAATGGGTTCGGGTTTAGGTTATAGGTTTTGGTTTTGGTTTAGGTTATAGGTTTAGGTTAAGGTTTAGGTTTAGGTTAAGGTTAGGTTTAGGTTATAGGTTTTGGGATTTGAGAATAGTTTTAGGTTATAAGTATAGGTTTAAGTTAGGTTATAGGTTTTGGTTTTGGTTTAGGTTATAGGTTATAGGCTTAGGATAAGGTTTTGGTTTAGGTTTAGGTTATAGGTTTTGGGATTTGAGAATGGGTTCGGGTTTAGGTTATAGGTTTTGGGTTTGGTTTAGGTTATAGGTTTTGAGATTTGAGAATGGGTTCAGGTTTAGGTTATATGTTTTGGTTTTGGTTTAGGTTATGGGTTTTGGTTAAGGTTATAGGTTATAGGTTTAGGTTTAGGTTATAAGTTTAGGTTTAGGTTATAGGTTTTGGGATTTGGGAATAGTTTTAGGTTATAGGTATAGGTTTAGGTTAGGTTATAGGTTAAGGTTTAGGGATTGGTTATAGGTTTTGGGATTTGACAATGGGTTCAGGTTTAGGTCATAGGTTTTGGTATTGGTTTAGGTTATAGGTTTTGGTTAAGGTTATAGGTTATAAGTTAAGGTTTAGGGATAGGTTATAGGTTTTGAGATTTGGGAATAATTTTACGTTATGAGTATAGGTTTAGGTTAGCTTATAGGTTAAGGTTTAGGGATAGGTCATAGATTTTAGGATTTAGGAATAGTTTTAGGTTATAAGTATAGGTTTAGGTTAGGTTATAGGTTAAGGTTTAGGGATAGGTTATAGGTTTTGGGATTTGAGAATGGGTTCGGGTCTAGGTCATAAGTTTTGGTTTTGGTTTTGGTTATAGGTTTTGGGATTTAATAATGGGTTCA
This sequence comes from Magnolia kwangsiensis, assembly GCA_037074715.1. Classification (NCBI taxonomy): domain Eukaryota; kingdom Viridiplantae; phylum Streptophyta; class Magnoliopsida; order Magnoliales; family Magnoliaceae; genus Magnolia; species Magnolia kwangsiensis. Next base: position 5,803,911 of record CM073578.1, on the reverse strand, counting down.
GCTTTAGGTTATAGGTTTTGGTTTTGGTTTAGGTTATAGGTTTAGGTTTAGGTTATAGGTTATTGGTTTTGATTTTGGTTAGGTTAGGTTGAGGTTATAGGTTTTGGGATTTGAGAATGGGTTCGGGTTTAGGTTATAAGTTTTGGTTTTGGTTTTGGTTATAGGTTATAGGTTTAGGATAAGGTTTAGGTTTAGGTTTAGGTTATAGGTTTTGAGATTTGAGAATGGGTTCGGGTTTAGGTTATAGATTTTGGTTTTGGTTTAGGTTATACGTTTTGGGATTTGAGAATGGATTCGTGTTTAGGTTATAGGTTTTGGTTTTGGTTTTGTTTATAGGTTATAGGTTTAGGATAAGGTTTAGGCTTAGGTTTAGGTTATACGTTTTGGGATTTGAGAATGGGTTTGGGTTTAGGTTATAGGTTTTAGTTTTGGTTTAGGTTATAGGTTTTTAGATTTGAGAATGGGTTCGGGTTTAGGTTATAGGTTATAGGTTTAGGATATGGTTTAGGTTATAGGTTTTGGGATTTGAGAATGAGTTCGGGCTTAGCTTATAGGTTTTAGTTTTGGTTTAGGTTATAGGTTTTGGTTAAGGTTATAGGTTATAATTTTAGGTTTAGGTTAAGGTTAGGTTTAGGTTATAGGTTTTGGGATTTGGGAATAGTTTTTGGTTATAAGTATAGGTTTAGGTTTGGTTATAGGTTAAGGTTTAGGGATAGTTTATAGGTTTTGGGATTTAAGAATGGGTTCGGGTTTAGGTCATAGGTTTTGGTTTTGGTTTTGGTTATTGGTTTTGGGATTTCAGAATGGGTTCGGGTTTAGGTCATAGGTTTTTGTTTTGGTTTAAGTTATAGGTTATAGGTTTAGGATAAGGTTTAGGTTTAGGTTTAGTTTATAGGTTTTGGGATTTGAGAATGGGTTCGGGTTTAGGTTATAGGTTTTGGTTTTGGTTTATGTTATAGGTTTTGGAATTTGAGATTGGGTTCGGGTTTAGGTTATAGATTAAGGTTAGGTTTAGGTTATAGGTTTTGGGATTTGAGAATGGGTTCGGGTTTAGGTTATAGGTTTTGGTTTTGGTTTATGTTATAGGTTTTGGGATTTGAGAATGGGTTCGGGTTTAGGTTATAGGTTTTGGTTTTGGTTTAGGTTGTTTTGGTTAAGGTTATAGGTTATAGGTTTAGGTTTAGGTTAAGGTTAGGTTTAGGTTTTCGGTTTTGGGATTTAGGAATAGTTTTAGGTTATAAGTATAGGAATAGGTTAGGTTATAGGTTTTGGTATTTGAGAATGGGTTCGGGTTTAGGTTATAGATTTTGGTTTTGGTTAAGGTTATAGGTTTTGGTTAAGGTTATAGGTTATAGGTTTAGGTTTAGGTTTAGGTTAGGTTTAGGTTATAGGTTTTGGGATTTGATAATGTGTTCGGGTTTAGGTTATAGGTTTTGGTTTTGGTTTAGGTTATAGGTTTTGGTTTAGGTTATAGGTTATAGGCTTAAGATAAGGTTTTGGTTTAGGTTTAGGTTATAGGTTTTGGGATTTGAGAATGGGTTCGAGTTTAGGTTTAGGTTATAGGTTTTGGGTTTTGTTTAGGTTATAGGTTTTGGGATTTGAGAATGGGTTCGGGTTTAGGTTATATCTTTTGGTTTTGGTTTAGGTTATAGGTTTTGGTTTTGGTTATAGGTTATAGGTTTAGGTTTAGGTTATAGGTTTAAGTTTAGGTTAAGGTTAGGTTTAGGTTAAAGGTTTTGGGATTTGGGAATAGTTTTAGGTTATATGTATAGGTTATAGGTTAGGTTATAGGTTAAGGTTTAGGGATAGGTTAGGTTTTGGGATTTGACAATGGGTTTGGGTTTAGGTCATAGGTTTTGGTACTGGTTTCGGTCATAGGTTTTGGTTAAGGTTATAGGTTATAGGTTAAGGTTTAGGGATAAGTTATTGGTTTTGGGATTTGGGAATAGTTTTAGGTTATAAGTATAGGTTTAGGTTAGGTTATAGGTCAAGGTTTATGGGTAGTTTATAGGTTTTGGGATTTAGGAATAGTTTTAGGTTATAAGTATAGGTTTAGGTTAGGTTATAGGTTAAGGTTTAGGGATAGGTTATAGGTTTTGGGATTTGAGAATGGGTTCAAGTTTAGGTCATAAGTTTTGGTATGGGTTTAGGTTATAGGTTTTGGGATTTGAGAATTGATTCGGGTTTAGGTTATAAGTTTTGGTTCTGGTTTTGGTTTTAGATTTAGGTTTACGTTATAGGTTACAGGTTTTGGTTTTGGTTAAGGCTAGGTTAAAGTTATAGGTTTTGGGATTTGAGAATGGGTTTGGGTTTAGGTTATAAGTTTTGGTTTTGGTTTAGGTTATAGGTTATAGGTTTAGGTTTATGTTTCGGTTATAGGTTTTAGGATTTGAGAATGGGTTCGGTTTTAGGTTATATGTTTTAGTTTTGGTTGAGGTTAGGTTTTGGTTAAGGTTATAGGTTATCAGTTTAGGTTTAAGTTAAGGTTAGGTTTAGGTTATAGGTTTTACAATTTGTGAGTAGTTTTAGGTTATAAGTATAGGTTTAGCTTAGGTCATAGGTTAAGGTTTAGGGATAGGTTATAGGTTTTGGGATTTGAGAATGGGTTCGGGTTTAGGTCATAGGTTTTGGTTTTGGTTTAGGTTATAGGTTTTGGGATTTAAGAATGGGTTCGGGTTTAGGTTATATGTTTTGGTTTTGATTGAGGTTATAGGTTTTGGGATTTGAGAATGGATTCGGGTTTAGGTTATAGGTTTTGATTTTGGTTTAGGTTATTGGTTATAGGTTTAGGATAAGGTTTAGGTTTAGGTTTAGGTTATAGGTTTTGGGATTTGAGAATGGGTTCTGGTTTAGGTTATAGGTTTTGGTTTTGGTTTAGGTTTTAGGTTTTGGGTTTTTAGAATGGGTTCGGGTTTAGGTTATAGGTTTTGGTTTTGGTTTTGGTTATTGGTTATAGGTTTAGGATAAGGTTTAAGTTTAGGTTTAGGTTATAGGTTTTGGGATTTAAGAATGAGTTCGTGTTTATGTTATTGGTTTTGGTTTTAATTTAGGTTATAGGTTTTGGTTAAGGTTATAGGTTATTAGTTTAGGTTTAGGTTAAGGTTAGGTTTAGGTTATAGGTTTTGGCATTTGGTAATAGTTTTAGGTTATAAGTATAGGTTTAGGTTAGGTCATAGGTTAAGGTTTAGGGATAGGTTATAGGTTTTAGGATTTGAGAATGGGTTCGGGTTTAGGTCATAGGTTTTGGTTTTGGTTTAGGTTATAGGTTTTGGGATTTGAGAATGGGTTCGGGTTTAGGTTATATGTTTTGGTTTTGGTTGAGGTTATAGGTTTTGGGATTTGAGAATGGGTTCAGGTTTAGGTTATAAGTTTTGGTTTTGGTTTAGGTTATAGGTTATAGGTTTAGGATAAGGTTTAGGTTTAGGTTTAGGTTGTAGGTTTTGGGATTTGAGAATGGGTTCCGGTTTAGGTTATAAGTTTTGGTTTTGGTTTACGTTTTAGGTTTTGGGTTTTGAGAATGGGTTCGGGTTTAGGTTATAGGTTTTGGTTTTAGTTTAGGTTATAGGTTATAGGTTTAGGTTTAGGTTTAGGTTATAGGTTTTGGGATTTAAGAATGAGTTTGTGTTTATGTTATTGGTTTTGGTTTTAGTTTAGGTTATAGGTTTTGGTTATAGTTATAGGTTATTAGTTTACATTTAGGTTAAGGTTAGGTTTAGGTTATAGGTTTTGGCATTTGGTAATAGTTTTAGGTTATAAGTATAGGTTTAGGTTAGGTCATAGGTTAAGGTTTAGGGATAGGTTATAGGTTTTGGGATTTGAGAATGGGTAGGTCATAGATTTTAGTTTTGGTTTAGGTTATAGGTTTTGGGATTTGAGAATGGGTTCGGGTTTAGGTTATAGGTTTTGGTTTTGATTTTGGTTTTGGTTATAGGTTTTTGGATTTGAGAATCGGTTTGGGTTTAGGTTAAGGGTATAGTCCCTGCAAATACAAATATAAACACGGCCTGTCCAAATGGCCAGGCCCTTCCAATGCCGTCCATAGTAAATAGACAGCTTCATCATGGTCATAACAGCGGTTCCCAAGGACTCCCGCTCTTCTGGATAGCTCCAACGCACATTCGGGTCTACTCCATTAATTTTGAGCAAATACATAAACATGGCATGTCCAAATGGTCAGGCCCCTCCAATGTCGTCCATAGGAAATGAACAGCTTCATCATGGTCATAACAGCGGTTCCCACCTTCCATGGACCCCCGCTCAACATCCGGATAGCTCCGACACACATCTGGGTTCGCTCCATCAATTTTGAGAAAATACAGATATAAACACGGCCTGTCCAAATGGTCAGGCCACTCCAATGTTATTCATACGAAATGGACAGCTTCATCATGGTCATAACAGCGGTTCCCATATTACAAGGACCCCCGCTCAACACGGATAGCTCCGACGCACATCCGGGTCTGATCATTTAAATAAAATGGATTATCAAGATCATTTAAATAAAATTAAGTATAATCAATAATTTGACCTGGAGGATTCTGTTAGCATTGTTGACGGCACCTCGAATCTTATTTTAGGGCCTAGAAATTTAAAATTAGATACAAAAATTAGAAAAACCAAAAAAATTTAAGAAAGATAGTCTAAGTCTATGTGAATGAGCACAAGTATGCACCTACATATGAATTCTGAAAAGCTATTGCATTTCACAAAAAAATAAAAAATAAAAATCCTTGCATTTGGATATTCGACAAAATGGGTTAAAATGAATTCATTTGCCTAATTCATGAAAACCTTGCGTTTGGATATTCAACAAAATTGAATTGTAATAATTTAATTCAGTTCAATAAACTCAGATTTCTGAGAAGGATTTAATGGTTTTAAATCCATTGTTTTCTAGAAAAGGTCCATTTCCTAGACGTTAAATTCAACGGGGAAAGTAAAATGGTTAATATTACTTTTTACAGTGCAAAGTTTCAGTTATGTCTCTTCTTTACCTTCCATTTTCTTCTTAACAAGAAAATCCATATTTACTAATATTCTCATTTTTCTATTTTTCAAAAGAATGATTTTGGACTCCGAAAGCATCGGCTCCTGCATTCATACTTTAGCCCAAACCCTAACCAAGGACTCCAAAATTACCAAGTACTCATAAACATTTATTGCAAGCATTTTCTATCTATGTGCATGACGACCATACTGTTAAGATCATTCCTCTTATTTTCATTTACAGAAACTAGTGGATGACAAATTATGTGTAACATATAGAGATGGTTCAGCCACTTGTGCAATTAGGGAAGGTTCAAAAGGGCCAGATTTCCACATCAAGCATTAGTTGCATACATATGATACAGAAGGACAAAAGTATCACCTTCAAAATTGCAAACCATATCAGGTAGGAGAGCTAAAATGGTTGGTTATGAATTTGGAAGTCTAAATCATATTATGTAGAAGTAGGACTCTCGAAGGGTTGCATGAAGCAAAGTAAAATCAAAACTTTGAATAGGTCCAGCCTGAATAGTTCAAAATCAGGGCAGAAGCTGACTCTTAAAATCCATATGTGATTAGTTTTCCAACCAAATCTAGCATCTCTTAAGTACCTTTCCAACAAATGAAAATCTGCACTCTACATACACAGATGCCAAAATAACTATAGCTAACCTCAGACCATAAAATGTCAACAAGCTCATGTATCTTCCTTTGTAGTTCTGATAGTAATAACATATCTCAACAATTGAAAAGCAAAAGTGCAAGGGATAAGGAATTCCAAAGAACTTGCCAAGGATCTTTTGAGAATAAATGCCACTATGAAACTAATAGCCTTAACAAGGAATTATTATCTCTACTTGTTAGTAAACCATAAAAGGGAATTTCGTTCGTTCTTAGAAGTCAGTATATGTCCTCAATCATACAGCTACTAGAGAAATAATTCATAATGTGGTCCACCAATCATAAGACATTCTCAAGATTCTCACATATTACCTTAATCAAGATTTTGTCCTGTATCATTGGTGCAATTCTACTGAGCCTGCCAACACAAAAAGCAGCTATGTCAAGAACATGAGATATTTGTGCATGAGTTGTTGTGGCATGGGATCTTGTATGTTTCTAGCCATGTCAACACATTTTAGTTTCTTTTTTAATTCTTGATACCAACGCATGAAAACAACCATTAGTTTACAACTTGGGTTACATACAAAATCTCAAAACCTTCAAATAAAAATTACAGAAATTGGTCCAGAAGATTTCAGTTGTAGTATGAGAATGCACTCAAATTCATGAAACTGACACATTGAAGTTCATGATTTTGTTGTTCCATAAAGATGAAAATACACTTTTGAAAAACAGATGAACAACGTGGATATACAACATATACATCAAGGTGGGTCCCACGGTCATGGCCTCACCCACTAAGCTGTTAACCCTGCACTCAAACCAAGAAAGCATCTCATATCTAATTCCAAATTAGAATTTTCATTTTAGAATTTAAGAGAACTGACCTATGTAGAAGAGAGAGGCTTAGACAGTTTTAGTGGAGACCTGATTTTTGGAAAGAAAATAATACAATCAATAATTGAGGAGATCTGGTGGGTCCACCATGGATATATAGGGAGATCCATTGAGGAGATCTTTTTTTCAGGGTATGCCCATTATTAATTCAGCATCCTGGATAGCTGAATTAATAAAATTGAAGGTTTCACATAGAGAAATGATAGATATGCAATTATACCTTGGTTACCATTATTGAAGCCTCTCCACCATGAGCTCTGTGGAATTCGATCATTTGCCTGAGCGGGTACTCATTGATTTGATTTTTATTTTTTATTTTTGCAGTCCAAATGGCATAATCTGTCCTCCCCTGCATTTGAAATGGTTCGGATTGTCGGACATATGATGAAAATGAACATCAGCAACATATGCTGAAAATGATTTGGAGCGCAAAGGTGGGAACACAGTAACCTACCTATCATCAATTCTAATTACCATGCCAAACATAGAGAACTGCACCCTAAAGGGTTCTTCTCATCTTCCATAGGAAAACTGGATTCTGTTTATGCATTTCTCATACCCTTTAAAATAATGTTGTAGATTGATTCCATAGTGATATGAACCTACGACATGATCCTCATATGGAAGCAGTTTCAACCAAATCAAGTTCCTCTCCTCAAAGCTTTGAGCAATTGCAAGGCCAATAAAGCAAAAAAGGATAGCACTAACCTGTGATTTAGCAGTAGATGGGTCCCCCAAAAGCAAGACATTGATATCTCCTCTTAACTTCACACCATCTGACAACCTCTGCATACAGAAAGGAGCTGATTATGCTATGAAACATCAACATCCAAGATGAAACAAAATGGCAGTTATGGCATTAGCATACCTTCCTCAATTATCCAAATAAAAGACAAGCCATTGCTTTCTTCACATCAGCATGGCCATAAATAGAAAGAGCAATCATGGAGCATAACTTTGCATATGAATTTGGTCTTTAAGCAATTCTTTGAATTCTAGTTCCTGCATACCAAGGCACATAGTTTTATAAAAACACAAACCAAACACTGCCACATCACATCTAGCTGCATCAGACCATTAAATTACTTTTTTTTTTTTCAACCATACTGATGTTTTGTTATTTCATGCTCAATATCTATTGCTTAATATCTTCTAAAATGTTATTAGGCCATACCTCATCATGCATAAAGGCAGATGGCCCTCCTAAGTTTCTATCATGTGCTTGTTCTATTCCAACAACCCTGATATAAGGTTGTCTAACTGCAACTGCTCCTTTTTTCCTACAAAAGCCCAACCACGTAATCCCAATTTAGTAGATCTCCAAAAAATAAAGGATGGATATTCAGGAACAAGCAATTGCATCTAGAATTATGGATCTAACGCAACAGAACTGGCGGCTTGGAATATACTGTAAATTCCCATGATAGTTAGCCTTGTACCGGGTACAATTGTTTGAACGAGGTGCCTATCAACGGACAGCAGCATGTTCCACGGAAGTTCTCTAGTTGGCACACCCTTTCATGGGTGAAAAAAGACCAACAGTCAGAAATAGCTTATTATATGCATTGCCATGGTTAAAAAAAAAAAAAAAAAAACACTAATAACCATAACCAAACTGCCCTAGAATTTTATGCATGTAACATTTCAGTGGAATATAAATTACATCAATTTTTTCTTAAACGCCCATTTATTTCTTTTAAATAATGGCTTCCATAGGAAAGAAAAATATGTTAGCCAAAGATTACAATTGCTGACATAACAGACTTTTGGGCATTTCCTCCATTTTTTCCATTATATGCGAAACACCTATTATAATGGTCATTGCCATTACATATTCCTAGCCTCCCTTAGCCATTATATACAAGCAACATGGTTAACAACCTTGATTCACTCAAGAGGCTAGGTATGGTACCATGCCAGAGCACCACATCAAATGCCACGCAGACAGAGATCAGCCTTTCAGGTATTCTCTCCTCTTTTCATTATGGGTGAAGCAACCATTATAACAGCCACCACCATTACCTAATGGTAACACGCTTCGGCCATTATAAATATATAGCACAAATTTTAGAACCTTGATTCGTACAAGAGGTGGGTTTGTACAATGTCAGAGTTTGAATGAGAAACTCCACAACCTATTACTTGTGGAAGCGAGGAATACATCGTGGTATGTTAAGGATTTGCATTTCTTCAATGGTACTCAGGGAGAGAACCTACTTTAGTAGTCCAATTCAGGTGGCATATTTTCATATAAATGGTCCAAAGTTTTGAATTATTCATTTTTACACAACAAAAGCCAGCATTCAATTATTCCAACTATGGCACTTGTTTACATCAATTTTATTTTATTTTTTTAAAAATAAAATCTAAAGGTACATCTCATATCATATATCAAGGAGTCGATTATTTTGGGTTTGAGGTACTTGCTTACCTCTGGGTTCTCCTACAATTTCAGTGTTTGTTGATCAACATACTTGCTTCTATCAGGGACTATGATCCAAGGATCTAAAGGGCAAGCCTCTTCGCCAGGCTAGACACAAGAAAACTAACAAAATAAGTAAAAGCAATTGAGTTCCAGAGAAAATGAGAAAACCACATAGAAGAAAAGGTTGGCAAAAGCTATACCTGGGGTGTATGGTCACACGATTAGGGAACAATGGCACCACCAAGCCCAGGTCAACATGGCACCGTCTTGACATTCTTACAGTTCTTACACAAAAGAGTCACATATGTTGCCTTTTCCTTTGTTCTCGATGCAGCAATCGTGATCCCAGAAATCTTAACAAGCTTCGAGATAAACTCGGCCTATTCCAATGCCCCAAAAAATCAATAAAAGACCAAAAGTAAAGAGGCCAAAAATCAATGAATGGTGTAGGAAATAGCAATGTTTGACAGAACAAAAACAACCTTTTCTTTTAGTTGCCAAGCAACAGTATAGGAATGCCCCTGTTTGTATAACCCACACCATTATCTAGTGGGCTCTATCAAGAATGGGGCATACCTGAAGAATCGCCCCCATCAAAGAATCTTACCCACAAGATCAACACACATTTTGCAATTAAGGGCTGTATCCACTAAATCAAACAGTTAATATCATCTAATTCAAAAAAAATAATAAAAAAATGGTAGCATGACAGTCCATAATGGCGCTACCAGTCCATAATGGGACCCACTAGTTGAACAGACTGCCACTAAATGGTGGCCCGCCAATGAATTGCTGGGCCAAGCAAAAGACGTTGTTTTGTTCTGTCGTGCATCATACAATGCATGCTCTACAAATCCCAACTTTCAGACAAAAAAACAAACACAGAGAGTCATACTAACCCCGAGAGATCACATTGAGACCGAATTCTCCTTTGAAGAGATAAAAATCTAGACCTCCCCTTTGACAGGTTCCTCCATTTCACCCGTTTCACCAGCAACTTTCGACCGTAGACTTGCAAGCATTTCAGCTGCTACTATTTCAAACTAAAACAAAACCAAGAAAGAAAGAAAAAAAAAACAGTGGTTTCACTATGGAATCAACAGTAGAGAAACGCATAAACAGATCCAGCACATAGGGGGGAAAAAAAGAAAAAGTAAAAGTAAAAAAGAGGAATGCTCATCTTTAGTTTCAAAGAGATGGACTCATGGGGTATTACCTGATGCAGAATCATGGGTTTGTTAGGAAAATCCACAAGCGGCTTTGGAACACTGAGCGTCAATGGCTGCAGACGCGTACCAAACCCTCCGACGAGAATGAGTGCCTTCATCGTTGCAGGAAGAACCAACTACTGAACCTGCCATGGATTCTAATAGCTGCTGAGAGGAGGAGAAGACGGACCAGATCTGGGTTAGGGAATGGAGGGAGAGAGAGAGAGAGAGAGAGAGAGAGAGAGAGAGAGAGAGAGAGAGAGATTTGGGAGTTAGGGTTTTTTTGGGCGTGGCTCTATTTTTTTGTGCAAACATCTACCCCATCAGTCAGATACACCATCCCATGGTGGGTCCGGGGATTAAAAATCAAATCAATTTATGACTTGTGTGAGCCACACCACATACAAAAGTTGAGAGGGGTTACCCTCCATTAAAACATTCATAATTATTTTTTGGGCCCACCGAGATGTGGTCCACAAATCCAACCCATCCATTATGTGTGTGCCACTTGGATGAGAGGTCATACTAAGTTTCAGATGCATCCAAATTTTAGGTGGGGCCCACCAAGTGCTTTTATATGTTTTAGGCATGTCTTCACATGATTTTAGATGGTATGGCCCACTGGAGTTCCGTATAAGGCTGATTTTTAGGATATCCCATAATTTAAAGGGGACCCATCAAATGCACGGTGTTGACGTTTGACACATGTCATGATGGGGCCCACACAGCATGACCTCATGGGGACGACATGGATTAAACACAAAGGTCAATCTATGTGGGCCCCACCATGACATGTGTCAAACATCAACACCGTGCATTTGATGGGCCCCCTTTAAATTATGGGATATCCTAAAAATCAACTGTATATGGAACTTAGGTGGGCCATACCATCTAAAATCATGTGAAGAAATGCCTAAAACATATAAAAGCACTTGGTGAGGCCCAACTGAAATTTTTATGCATTTAAAACTTGGTCTAACTTTTCATCCAAGTGGGACACACATAATGGATGGGCTAGATTTGTGAACCGCATCTTGGTGAGCCTAACAAATGATTATGAATATTTTAATGGAGGGTAACTGTCACGCCCCAAACTCAGAAACTGGGCTCACAAAATTCCCGATCGCCGAATCCGGCGCCGACAGCCTCCGTAGAACCCCATTCTCGGCTCCTAGCTCCCATTCGCCAGGTTCCGATCCTGGGATGCTACGAGGAGGATTTTAAATACCAGTTTGATTCGTAATAAGCATAACCAAAGGCATAACCCACAAACAACAACCAAGCACTCCATTACATTTCCACTATGATCAAAAACTTTACAAGTACAATGAGCATAAAGGGAAATACAATGGTAAATAACAAAACTCCAAAATGATCAGCAACGTGCTCCTGCCTCAGCGCTGTTACGATCCAACGTCACCTGCACGCAACGGTCGTGCATAAGCTTACAGAAAGCTTAGAGGGTGGTGAAAGTATGTGCGCAAGGTAGTAATATGAACATGCAATGTCAGAGTGATGCGGAATATGCAAATGGAACCATGATATCAAGAGCCGTACCAAGGCTATACAATGCCAGACATGAATGTATCAGCCACCACAAGGCCATGCGATGTACAATGCAACTCAAGCATACAGGTCCTCATCTATGTCCACACGTCAATACAGCTCAAAGTATGGAATATCACCAGGGTCTAGTACACTCTAAACCAGATTGCCGCCACATCGCGCGCAATAAGGTAAGTGGAAGAGACCTCACTATCCGTCTGTCAATATCGGGCGTGACTCGTCAATAGCGGACCCATTCCTCGAGCTGGTCAAACTCAGCCTAGCAATTGCCCCCTACACTCGGGCGGGTAAGGCCGCACCCCCTTCCAACCGACCACGACACAGTGAAGAGCGTAACTGTCTGGTAATCGGCACTCAACGCTTATCTACCCACTCAGTCTAGACGTTGGAGTAACCTCTTGGTACCATAAGGGTTTAGGGACTTTCACCCAGGGATATCTATAGTACCACATGTAGAACAAGATTTCCGGTATCCAATCCTGCCAACCACGATATGTCTGTGGAGGCTACGACCCTGATGTTGCTAGGGCGCTCAATAACCATGTCACACAGATGCGGAATGCATGAATCACGCTATCCAGTCATGCAACCAATCCTGCGCATATCGTGCGCTCATGTAGGGCAACACCGCCTAACCGGGAGCCCATAAACAACCTTCCCGAAGGCATATGTTATGATCAGTCAATCCTCATATCAAGCATACATATGATGCGTATGATCATGGGTCATGAAACTATATTAAACATGTTATAATAAAATGAATTATTTTACTATGCAGATGGGCCGGGACGGTCTATACACGATAAGTACGGCCCAGTAATGGACCCTAAGGAGAGTCGTAATGTGGACATCCAACCAACATTACACTCGCAATGTGGACGTCAAACCAACATTGTTTTCCAGGTACGATCTCCTTAAAACACCGCTACATAATCGGTATTGGGTTTACACATTGCAATGGACTTTATGTTCCTCCCATTGGGCCTTGCATATATATCAAATAGACCATAGCTTATGGGCCTTTTATTCGTCAGATGGGCCACGTAAATGAGCCACACCAATGGGTCTTGTGTGCATTGCAGTGGGTCAAAACCTGTGGGCCTTGGATTGCACCAATTGGACCTAGTCACATAAGTCTAATATGTATCACATGGGCCACACCAATTGGATCCCCAAATGTATATCCAATGGGCCTCAACCCAGAGGCCTTATATGAGTCGAATGGGCCCAAATCCCTAGGCCTTAAACAATTCAAATGGGCCTAATTCATGAGCTTGTACGTATGTCAAAGTGGGCCTAAACCCCTAGGCCTTACATATAACAATTGGCCTACCTCCATGGGCTTTAAATTTCAACAAAAAGGGGTCCAATTACCTGGGCCTTGAAGTACATCAAATGGGCCTAGTCCCAAGGACTTACAACACATCAAATGGGCCTAGATCTAGGCCTTATATGAATTAAATGGGCCTAGCCCATAAGCATTTTATAAATTAATAGGCCTAACCCATAGCCCTTTTAAAATCAGATGGGTCCCAACTCATGGGCCTTATAAAATACTTATTTCCATCCAAACTAGTCAAAGAGACACATGGAGTAGGGCCCACTACAATATTCATCTTATAAACTATATACTATAAACTATATAACATACATAAATGTATATAATGGGCCCCACCGTCCACTGGACGGTGAGTCTCACCGTCCACAGGCTGTGGACGGTGCGAAAGAATCACATACGTCACCGTGGGTCCCAGAAATGTGATCCACCGAATTATTTATTTGAAATCCAACCCGTTCATAAGGTCACTCAGACCTGTATGAAGGGACAGTAAGAATTTCATCTTGATCCAAAACTTTTGTAGGGCCCCAGAAAGATTTCAATGTTAGATGCTCAACCTCACTGTCTCATGTGATGTGGCCCACCTGAAGTTTGAATTGACCTGAAATTTGGAGGGGGCCCACCTGAGAAGGGGACCCACCTAATGGACGGTGTAGATAAAACATATACATCATGTGGGGCCCACGGCAGCAGCCATGGGTGGCTGCACGGCAGCCCGCCCGCCATCCCACGGCTGCACGCTGCAACGTGCAGCGCTGCTAGCTGCCAAAAAAAAAAAAAAAACAGAGGCTCTGCCTCTTAGAAAATTTAGAAAAATCACATTTTCCGGAGTTTTTCGCATGTGGGGCCCGCTAAAGTGAAATCCGCCCCAGCCATTGCATTCAGTGGCTCGACGCCGTCCAAATGAGTCCAGAGTTAGAATTTTTTTGACGCTTGGAAGTGGAATAAAATAAGAAATTAGCATTTGAATGGTGAGAATACAATATTTGGCGCTATGGCCCACCAGGTGCTCCGTTCAATCCCATTTTCTGGCCCAACGCCTAAAATGAGATGGTGAAAGGGATGGACGGCTTGGATAAGATATAAACATCAGGGTGGGGCCTATGCAAGGGAAACACCCCATTCCCTTCTTTTCTTCCTTTTTCCTTTCTTTTTCTTCTTGTTCTCATTCCCTAGAAACGTCCAGCGTCCCAGACGCTGGACGGCTGGCTCTCATAAAAATTTGTGGTGGGCCTGATGAAGTGGGCCACCACATGGTGGGCGGCATGGGAATAACATCTAAGGTGGGCCCCACTTGAGTAGAATAAGTACATCAAGATGGGATACATTCAAGTGGGCCACACCATCCTATTGCAATAAGATAAAATAAAATCAAATAAAAGAGAGAGAGAGAGAGACATGGAGAGTGGGACACGGCTTGTGATGGAGGGACCCCGTCCTTATGGGACCTCCCTTACATGAAATCATACAATAAATGGATCCCTTGCACCTGGGACCATTGAAAATGTAAATCAACGGTGGAGATCCATTCTCCACCGATATGGACGGTCTAGATGACCTTTCTAAGTGAAAATAAACATCATGATGGGGTCCATGGAGATTGGCCCCATCATGGAACGATCATGATGATCCAAGTGGTCCATCGGCCACAAATAAGGGTCCCAAGTGAGATCCACACCATTGATCGGTGGGCCTCACTTTGTCCACCATAAAAACAAGAAAATCTACCCTATAGAAGCACCCACCGTCCGATCTCCTCACTCCTAGGGGTTCCTTGGCACCTTGTCTTCAACTTCAATGGCTAAGATGAAGAATGGAGGGTTGAGATGGGGGATTTTGGGGTAGGAAGGTGGGCCACTTAGAGCTTAAGGACTTTGGAGAAATTCCATACGTATGGAGCCCTTGCAATTTTTGTTGCTTGGAAGTTTTGGAATGAGAAAGAGAGAAAGAGAGAGAGTGATGTAAAGGGAGAGAGAGAGAGTGATGGATGGATGGGTGAGTGATGGTGGTGTAAGAAAAACTTGACTTTTTTGGCCTTTTGTGTAAGAAAGGTATGGGTTGAGAAGACTTTGTTGGCTTTTTGTGTAAGAGAGGTATGGGTTAAGAAGACTTTGTTGGCTTTTTGTGTAAGAGAGGTATGGGTTTGGGAGACTTTTGTGGTTGCTTGGAAAAAGGGATGGAAGTGATGTGTACTTGACATGTGATGGCTTGATGGGTGATTGATTGATGGGATTGATGTGATTGATGTGACACATCGTTGAGATTCCCTTGGTTTTCGCAACGCGCGGCATTTTCTCACACCGAACGTTGGCCCATAACTGTTGATCAGGGTATCGCCTCGGCGCGCGAGTCGCGGTATCGAAACCGCAACGACGGCGCGGTCGCTATGGTATAGGTCTCAAGTTAAGTCGACTTGGGTTGTCGGCACATGAATCCGGGTCGCGCGTCGATATCGGTTAAGGATCGAAAGTTGCCGGAATTCGACCGGTACGACCGCGCAAGTATACGGAAAGGTACGGACCAAGATACGGGTCTTACAACTCTCCCCTCCTTATAAAAATTTCGTCCTCGAAATTTATTCAATCATCACAACTAGACATAACTCAGGAGGAAGAAGAGACATATCATCATCATATAATATCAAAGGCAACATACAAAATATCACATATGGTCAACCATCAAAGACATGAGGATAACGCTCACGAATCTCAGCCTCAAGCTCCCACGAAGCCTCCTCCACAGAATGGTGACCCCACTGCACCTTCACCAACGGAATGACCTTGGTTCTAAGGACCTACTCCTTCCGATCAAGGATACGTACTGACTGCTCAATGTAAGAAGCGTCCTCACGAACCTCAAGCGGCTGCCAATCAATAACGGAAACTATGTCCGACCCACACTTCCTCAACATAGAGACGTGGAAAACGTCGTGGACGCCAGACAACTGAGATGGCAAGGCAAGCCGATAGGCCACGGCGCCAACGCGCCCAGTGATCTCAAAAGGTCCTATGAATCTCGGGGCAAGCTTGCCCTTCGCTCCAAATCGAACTACGCCCTTCATGGGCGAGACCTTAAGATACACATGGTCCCCTACATCAAACTCCAAGGGACGACGCCGACGATCAGCAGAACTCTTCTGTCGGCTCTGAGCTGTGCGCATCCTCTGCCTGATGATGTCGATAGCCTCTGAAGTCTCCTGCACAAGCTCGGGACCTAGGAGACGGTGCTCTCCAACCTCGGTCCAACAACTCGGTGATCTGCATGGTCTGCCATATAGTGCCTCAAAAGGAGCCATGCCGATGGTCGCCTGATAGCTGTTATTGTACGCGAACTCAGCCAATCGCAGATGCTCATCCCAGCTACCCCCGAAGTCAATCGCGTAGGCCCGAAGCATATCCTCAAGTATCTGATTGACTCTCTCGGTCTGGCCATCGGTCTGCAGATGGTACGCGGTGCTGAGCTGCAAATCAGTCCCCATCGCACGCTGGAAGTTCCCCCAAAACTGAGACGTGAACCTCGAGTCCCGGTCAGAAACGATCGAGACTGGAACGCCATGCAGTCTCACAATCTCCTCAATAAACAGTCTCGCAAGCCGGTGCATAGACCAAGTCGCACGCATCGCAAGGAAATGTGCCGACTTCGTCAGACGATCCACAACAACCCAAATGGAGTCATGACCGCGCTGAGTCCTCGGCAAACCCATAATGAAATCAGTCGACACGTGCTCCCACTTCCACATCAGGACGCTCAACGGCTGCAAGAGACCAGGAGGTCTCTGATGATCGGCCTTGACACGCTGGCACGTGTCACACTCGGCCACAAAACTGGCGATCTGGCGCTTCATCCCTGACCAAAAATACTATCGCCTCATGTCACGGTACATCTTCGTCGAGCCCGGGTGAATAGAAAATCGCGATCGATGTGCCTCGGTCATAAGATCTCTGCGTAACTCTGGAATATCCGGGACACATAATCGGCCTCTGAAGCGAAGTCCACCGTCTGTACCGATCTGCCAGTCTGCCTGACCCCCAGATGCCGCCTCAGCCATATAACTCTGTAACGACTCATCAACCTGCTGAGCCTCGATCACCCTAGCGACAAGAGAGGGTTGAATCGACAAGCTCGATAACTGTACAATGGAAGACTGCAGGCCGAACTCAAAGTCGTACGCAGCAACATCCTCAAGCATCCGCCATTCCTGAATCATCATGTGCGCCACTAGGCCTCGTGGTTGACGGCTGAGGGCATCTGCCACCACGTTTGCCTTGCCCGGGTGGTACTGGAGGTCGAAATCATAGTCCTTCAGGAGCTCCATCCAGCACCTCTGTCTCATATTCAACTCAGACTGCGAGAAGAGGTACTTCAAGCTCTTGTGATCAGAGAAGAGCTCGAACCTAATCCCGTAAAGGTAGTGCCTCCACACCTTCAGTGCGAAGACAACTGCAGCCAGCTCCAGATCATACGTAGGATAGTTCAGCTCATGGACCTTGAGCTGACGAGACGCGAAGGCCACTGATCTCCCGTGTTGCATCAGGACAGCACCTAAACCGATGTGCGAGGCATCAGTGAATACAATGAAGCCGTCACTCCCAGATGAAAGAGTGAGGACAGGAGCGGACGTCAGACGGTCCTTCAACTCCTTAAATGCTCGCTCGCAGGCGTCACTCCAAATAAACTCTGAGCCCTTCCGAGTCAACCTGGTTAGCGGGGCTGCAATACGAGAAAAACCCTCAATGAAACGTCGGTAATAGCCCGCCAAGCCAAGGAAACTACGGATCTCTATCGCAGTCGTGGGCTGGCCCCACTGACGCACTGCCTCGACCTTCGAGGGGTCCACTGCGACACCCTCCCTCGTCACCACGTGACCGAGGAACTTCACCTCCTCCTGCCAGAACTTGCACTTCTCCAGCTTCGCATACAGCTGGTGTGCGTGGAGGGTCTGTAAAGTAATCTCCAAGTGCTGCTCATGCTCCTCACGAGTCCTCGAGTAGATCAGAATGTCGTCGATGAAGACTACAACAAACTGATCTAGATATGGGCGAAAAACCTCGTTCATCAGCTGCATGAAGATCGCGGGTGCATTGGTCAGTCCGAAGGACATGACCTGAAACTCAAAATGACCGTAACGCGTCCTAAATGCCGTCTTCGGAATGTCCTCATCTCGGACCCGAATCTGATGATAACCGGAACGCAGGTCAATCTTCGAGAAGAACTGTGCACCCTGCAGCTGGTCAAACAAATCATCAATCCTAGGGAGCGGGTACTTGTTCTTGATCGTGACTTTGTTGAGCTCGTGATAGTCAACGCAGAGCCTCAACGAGCCATCCTTCTTCTTCATGAAGAGTACCGGCGCTCCCCACGGCGAACTGCTCGGACGAATAAAGCCCAGCTCACGCAACTCGTCCAACTGCTTTTGCAGTTCCCGTAACTCCAACGGTGCCATACGATACGGGGCCTTTGAAATAGGCGCGGTACCAGGCACGAGATCGATCTGGAACTCGGTGAGTCAACGAGGCGGTAATCCCGGAATCTCCTGAAACACATCGGGAAAATCACAAACTATCAGTAAATGGTCGATGCAAACAGCGACAGGCTCCTCTATGGCGCAAGACATCAAACAAGACAACCGCTCTCCTCTGGCCTCTGCAACGAACTGGAACTGTGGCACGCCGGGTATACAGAACGTGAAGGTCCTCGCGGTGCAGTCCAAAATGGTATAGTACTTGGCGAGCCAATCCATGTCTAAGATGACGTCGAACTCAGATATCGGCAAAACGAACAGATCGGCAGGCAGAAAGGTATCCTCAACTAGAACGGGGCAAGACGAACAAAATCGTCCCAACGCTGCAGTCCTCCCCAAGGGAGTCGATACTGATAGACTCTCATCAGCAGACTCTAACGGTAAGCCAGCCGATCGACAGAAGCTCTCGGCCACAAAGGAGTGCGATGCACCGGAATCAAACAACACTCGTGCAATGCATGCAGAAACTGGAAGTGTACCCTCAACAACTCCTCTGGATGACTGCGGATCCTGCTGAGCCGCATAGAATCTATCCTGAGCTGGCTGGGGAGGTGCATGTCCCCTCTGAACGTGCTGCTGCTACTGCTGGGGTCGCTGAGGCGATCGAAACTGCTGCCTCTGCTGCTGTGGCCTCTGAGGCTGATGCTGATGCTGAGATGGCCTCGGTGGTAGAGGCTGCTGTCGCTGCTGCTGTGGGGGTCTCTGCTGCTGCGGTGGAGGTCTCTGCTGCTGTGGACCTCTCTGCTGCTGCTGGGGACTGGGACACTCCCATGAACGATGTCCCGTCGCACCGCACCTGAAGCAAGTGCCGGTGAACTGCCTCTGAGGTGGTGGTGGAGGTGCTGCTGGTGCTGATGGTGCACGAAAAGCTGGGCGACCAGTACGCCTCTGCTGCTGTGGTCGACCCTGCTGGGAATGACTAGAAGAAGCCTGCCTCTTCCGGTCTCCCCTCTGACCACGATCAGACTGAGAACCGGCCCACTCAGTCTCATATATCTGAGCTTTCCGTACAACTGCCTGGAAAGTAGGAAGCTCATGCCCAATAACACGACCTCGAAGGCCGTAATGTAAACCGTGCTCGAAACGGTGGGCCATCCGCCCCTCGTCATCAACCATGTATGGTGCGAATCTCGATAGTGCCATGAAACGGGCCGCGTACTGTGCCACGGTCATGTCTCCCTGCACCAGAGTCTCGAACTCTAAGGCTCGCTGACGTCGGATATGGTCGGGGAAGTACTGCTCCTCGAATCGGTCCACAAAGTCCTCCCATGTCCAGACATAATCAGGTCCGGTGACACGGGCGATAGAGGTCCACCAATGCTCGGCCTCACCGTGGAAGAGAAATACTGCTAACCGAACGCGCTGCTCGGTCGTACATAACATGGTATCAAATATCTTCTCCACATCGGAGCGCCATCTCTCGGCTGCAGTCGGATCTGGCTCACCCTGGAAACGTGGGGGATCATGCCGTCTAAACTCACGAAGTACAGCACTCGCGCGCTCCTGTTCTGCCTGAGCTGACGAAACAGCTGGGCGTCTGCCCTGTCCCTGGAGTGCGGCTGTCACAGCCTGTAACATCTGTTGTAACTAAGAGGCACTCACAGTCACCGTCGGCTCCTCATCGGCCTCAGGTGGAGGAATGTCATTCTCATGGGAGGAAGCAGGAATCTCTGAGGGTGGAATGGGAGACGCAAGTGGTAAAGCTGGAGTCTCCGATGGTGAAGTAGAATCCTCAGGTGGTGGTGCGGCAGTCGAGCGAGTAACTCTCACAGGCACCATATCCTACAGGAAAGAGCGAAAGCACCTATCATCTTCAAAACTCTCTAATGTACGCATGTTAACGGTCTGAATCGGAAGGTCGCGAAGCTATCCGAACTTCAGAACTTAGCCATTCTTCTCTCATAGCATACATGTAATGTTTTTCTCGGTTATTCCCAAGTTATGCTCTGATACCAACTTCTGTCAAGCCCCAAACTCGGAAACCAGGCTCACAAAATTTTCGATCGCCTAATCCGGCGCCGACAGCCTCCGTAGAACCCCATTCTCGGCTCCTAGCTCCCATTCGCCAGGTTCCGATCCTGGGATGCTACGAGGAGGATTTTAAATACCAGTTTGATTCGTAATAAGCATAACCAAAAGCATAACCCACAAACAACAACCAAGCACTCCATTACATTTCCACTATGATAAAAAACTTTACAAGTACAATGAGCATAAAGGGAAATACAATGGTAAATAACAAAACTCCAAAATGATCAGCAACGTGCTCCTGCCTCAGCGCTGTTGTGATCCAACGTCACCTGCACGCAACGGTCGTACATAAGCTTACAGAAAGCTTAGAGGGTGGTGAAAGTGTGTGCGCAAGGTAGTAATATGAACATGCAATGTCAGAGTGATGCGGAATATGCAAATGGAACCATGATATCATGAGCCGTACCAAGGCTATACAATGCCAGACATGAATGTATCAGCCACCACAAGGCCATACGATGTACAATGCAACTCAAGCATACAGGTCCTCATCTATGTCCACACGTCAATACAGCTCAAAGTATGGAATATCATCGGGGTCTAGTACACTCTAAACCAGATTGCCACCACATCACGCGCAATAAGGTAAGTGGAAGAGACCTCACTATCCGTCTACCAATATCGGGCGTCACTCGTCGATAGCGGACCCATTCCTCGAGCTGGTCAAACTCAGCCTAGCAATTTCCCCCTACACTCGGGCGGGTAAGGCCGTACCCCCTTCCAACAGACCACGACACAGTGGAGAGCGTAACCGTCTGGTAATCGGCACTCAACGCTCATCTACCCACTCGGTCTAGACGTTGGAGCAACCTCTTGGTACCATAAGGGTTTAGGGACTTTCACCCAGGGATATCTATAGTACCCCATGTAGAATAAGATTTCCGGTATCCAATCCTGCCAACCACGATGTGTCTGTGGAGGCTACGGCCCTGATGTTGCTAGGGCGCTCAATAATCATGTCACACAGATGCGGAATGCATGAATCACGCTATCCAGTCATGCAACCAATCCTGCGCATATCGTGCGCTCATGTAGGGCAACACCGCCTAACCGGGAGCCTATAAACAACCTGCCCGAAGGCATATGTTATGATCAGTCAATCCTCATATCAAGCATACATATGATGCGTATGATCATGGGTCATGAAATTATATTAAATATGTTATAATAAAATGAATTATTTTACTATGCAGATGGGCCGGGACGGTCTATACACGATAAGTACGGCCCAGTAATGGACCCTAAGGAGAGTCGTAATGTGGACATCCAACCAACATTACACTCGCAATGTGGACGTCAAACCAACATTGTTTTCCAGGTACGATTTCCTAAAAACACCGCTACATAATCGGTATTGGGTTTACACATTGCAATGGACTTTATGTTCCTCCCATTGGGCCTTGCATATATATCAAATGGACCATAGCTTATGGGCCTTTTATTCGTCAGATGGGCCACGTAAATGAGCCACACCAATGGGTCTTGTGTGCATTGCAGTGGGTCAAAACCTGTGGGCCTTGGATTGCACCAATTGGACCTAGTCACATAAGTCTAATATGTATCAAATGGGCCACACCAATTGGATCCCCAAATGTATATCCAATGGGCCTCAACCCAGAGGCCTTATATGAGTCGAATGGGCCCAAATCCCTAGGCCTTAAACAATTCAAATGGGCCTAATTCATGAGCTTGTACGTATGTCAAAGTGGGCCTAAACCCCTAGGCCTTACATATAACAATTGGCCTACCTCCATGGGCTTTAAATTTCAACAAAAAGGGGTCCAATTACCTGGGCCTTGAAGTACATCAAATGGGCCTAGTCCCAAGGACTTGCAACACATCAAATGGGCCTAGATCTAGGCCTTATATGAATTAAATGGGCCTAGCCCATAAGCATTTTATAAATTAATAGGCCTAACCCATAGCCCTTTTAAAATCAGATGGGTCCCAACTCATGGGCCTTATAAAATACTTATTTCCATCCAAACTAGTCAAAGAGACACATGGAGTAGGGCCCACTACAATATTCATCTTATAAACTATATACTATAAACTATATAACATACATAAATGTATATAATGGGCCCCACCGTCCACTGGACGGTGCGAAAGAATCACATACGTCACCGTGGGTCCCAGAAATGTGATCCACCGAATTATTTATTTGAAATCCAACCCGTTCATAAGGTCACTCAGACCTGTATGAAGGGACAGTAAGAATTTCAGCTTGATCCAAAACTTTTGTAGGGCCCCAGAAAGATTTCAATGTTAGATGCTCAACCTCACTGTCTCATGTGATGTGGCCCACCTGAAGTTTGGATTGACCTGAAATTTGGAGGGGGCCCACCTGAGAAGGGGACCCACCTAATGGACGGTGTAGATAAAACATATACATCATGTGGGGCCCACGGCAGCAGCCGTGGGTGGCTGCACGGCAGCCCGCCCGCCGTCCCACGGCTGCACGCTGCAACGTGCAGCGCTGCTAGCTGCCAAAAAAAAAAAAACAGAGGCTCTGCCTCTTAGAAAATTTGGAAAAATCACATTTTCCGGAGTTTTTCGCATGTGGGGCCCGCTAAAGTGAAATCCGCCCCAGCCATTGCATTCAGTGGCTCGACGCCGTCCAAATGAGTCCAGAGTTAGAATTTTTTTGACGCTTGGAAGTGGAATAAAATAAGAAATTAGCATTTGAATGGTGAGAATACAATATTTGGCGCTATGGCCCACCAGGTGCTCCGTTCAATCCCATTTTCTGGCCCAACGCCTAAAATGAGATGGTGAAAGGGATGGACGGCTTGGATAAGATATAAACATCAGGGTGGGGCCTATGCAAGGGAAACACCCCATTCCCTTCTTTTCTTCCTTTTTCCTTTCTTTTTCTTCTTGTTCTCATTTCCTAGAAACGTCCAGCGTCTCAGACGCTGGACGGCTGGCTCTCATAAAAATTTATGGTGGGCCTGATGAAGTGGGCCACCACATGGTGGGCGGCATGGAAATAACATCTAAGGTGGGCCCCACTTGAGTAAAATAAGTACATCAAGATGGGATCCATTCAAGTGGGCCACACCATCCTATTGCAATAAGATAAAATAAAATAAAATAAAATCAAATAAAAGAGAGTGAGAGAGAGACATGGAGAGTGGGACACGGCTTGTGATGGAGGGACCCCGTCCTTATGGGCCCTCCCTTACATGAAATCATACAATAAATGGATCCCTTGCACATGGGACCATTGAAAATGTAAATCAACGGTGGAGATCCATTCTCCACCGATATGGACGGTCTAGATGACCTTTCTAAGTGAAAATAAACATCATGATGGGGTCCATGGAGATTGGCCCCATCATGGAACGATCATGATGATCCAAGTGGTCCATCGACCACAAATAAGGGTCCCAAGTGAGATCCACACCATTGATCGGTGGGCCTCACTTGGTCCACCACAAAAACAAGAAAATCTACCCTATAGAAGCACCCACCGTCCGATCTCCTCGCTCCTAGGGGTTCCTTGGCACCTTGTCTTCAACTTCAATGGCTAAGATGAAGAATGGAGGGTTGAGATGGGGGATTTTGGGGTAGGAAGGTGGGCCACTTAGAGCTTAAGGACTTTGGAGAAATTCCATACGTATGGAGCCCTTGCAATTTTTGTTGCTTGGAAGTTTTGGAATGAGAAAGAGAGAAAGAGAGAGAGTGATGTAAAGGGAGAGAGAGAGAGTGATGGATGGATGGGTGAGTGATGGTGGTGTAAGAAAAACTTGACTTTTTTGGCCTTTTGTGTAAGAAAGGTATGGGTTGAGAAGACTTTGTTGGCTTTTTGTGTAAGAGAGGTATGGGTTAAGAAGACTTTGTTGGCTTTTTGTATAAGAGAGGTATGGGTTTGGGAGACTTTTGTGGTTACTTGAGAAAAGGGATGGAAGTGATGTGTACTTGACATGTGATGGCTTGATGGGTGATTGATTGATGGGATTGATGTGATTGATGTGACACATCATTGAGATTCCCTTGGTTTTCGCAACGCGCGGCGTTTTCTCACACCGAACGTTGGCCCATAACTCTTGATCAGGGTATCGCCTCGGCGCGCGAGTCGCGGTATCGAAACCGCAACGACGGCGCGGTCGCTATGGTATAGGTCTCAAGTTGAGTCGACTCGGGTTGTCGGCACATGAATCCAGGTCGCGCGTCGATATCGGTTAAGGATCGAAAGTTGCCGGAATTCGACCGGTACGACCGCGGAAGTGTACGGAAAGGTATGGACCAAGATACGGGTCTTATAGTAACCCCTCTCAACTTTTGTAAGTGGTGTGGCCCAAAAAAGTCACGGATTGACTTGAATTTTAAGCCCTAGGCCCACCATGGAATAGTGCATCTGATTGATGGGGTAAATGTGGGCCCACTTTGATTTATATATTGTATATCCATACAATCCATTTATTTTGCCAACTCATTGTAGGATATGAGCCCAAAAATGAATCATATTCCAATATCAGGTAGACCACATGAAAACAATAGTGATTGGTTATCCATCATTAAAATCATCATAAGGCCAATTGTATTGGTTTTTATTTATTTATTTTTTTTGTTTTTTTTTTTTTTTTACATGGAGACTATAAGGGCCTGTTTGGGTGTAACACCCCGGATTTTGGCCAATCTGGGATTAGACGTCCTTAGACAATGGGTTAACAAAAACACCTAAAAAATCGCTTAGAACCCAATTCCATAGCCAAAGAAATCACTTAGGGTTAATTCCTTTAGAAACTAAGCTTAAGTTAGCTAGCGTGACGCTAAAGTAGCTGAGAAATAGTCTCTGATCACTTTAAATACATTCTACAAGACCCAAAGTGAGTGGAACCAACGACCCTATAACACTCTATAACCTCAGATCAAACTCTAAGCCGGTTTGTTCTCTGGACCTCTTTGAAACTTTGTATTAGATCTAGATCGCGCGTCAAAAGTCCGATGCCTACCATCTTAGACCTTTATAACCGCTTAGCTGGGCTTAACAATCGTTTCGAAAATCAAGTCCAACCGATAACCACAGGCTATTTCATTGAGCCCGGACTGAAGAGAGTGCAAATAGGGACAGAATTGGAATTTCAAATTCAAATCTGGCACACGACTTGACACGTCAGTATTAAGCATTCTGACTGTCAGAATTCAGCCAAATTACACCCTCGGATCAGGAAAAATTTCTATTTCATATCATGAGATTTGTAGGCCTGATCTACGTGCGATGACCGCTGAACTGAAACTGGACCGCCACGCGCGATCTGTGAACCCTACCGGTCCGAAAACTTGATGCATGCTAGATCCAGTATGCATGAGCTTAAGTCCGACCGTATTTGGCCAGGAGACCTTCAGAAATGCTCTTTTGGACCAAAACAGCCCCGATTTGGTTAGGCATCAAGTAAACATTGTTCCCAAGCCTAATTTGGGCATGTTTTAGGCTATAAAAGGGCTTGAAACCCTCACTCCTCTCTCCCATCCGAATTTGTAAAAATTCCTAGATTGGGAGAGAGAAAAGGTGAGAGTTTGTGAGAGAAGGTGGGAGAGAATTTCCTGCTGCTTGTGCCACGTGCTGTAAGTGGTTAAGCCACGCACTCCGATCACTTTTCCGACAATTCTTCCGCGTTTTCAGGTAAGAAAAATCCTAATAAGTTACTGATTTGGGATTCTTTCCGTTTCATAGCTTGTAAACTGATAGAATTCATAAATTAGGTTATCTATTCGCCGTAGACGAAGCGTATACGCTCCGTTCGAATTCACACGTTTATAAGAGACAAGGTGCGGATATTAGACGCTTTGATTGACTGTTTCCAAAGCTTTCAATGTCGTTTAATAGTAGATTATTGACGGCAACGCCGTTTGACATGTACAACATGTTATCCGTTTCCTGTTTCGTAAATCAACGAAGAATATGAGATCTAGGGCATTTTAGTCATTTATAGGAAGTACTGTTTTCATTCATATTTTGCTGATGTGATTGACATGAATTGTTCTCGCATTAGAATGTTAGGAATGCGTGCATAATTAGTTTGGCAAAGAGATTCGTCTAAATGCGCATTTCGGGTCGACATACTATATGTAGACTCAAGTATGTAGTGTAAGTGTTTGTATAAATGCTTGTATTAGTATGTATTGAATTAAATGGTGTTATGAATTAATTTGAGATTGATTTCTCAATTAATATGCTGTTATAAATGATTTCCTACATGTTAGCCATATGTACGATTTCATTATATGTATGAAATGCATATGCTTGATGTTGCACTTAAGTGGTATGCTATAACATGTACTTGATGATGTCCTTATGATTTAGTTTGAGATTGAAGTCTCAATTAATAGGCTAATGGAGAGGATTTCCTATATGTTGACGATATGCATAATTTCATTATATGTGTGAAAGACATGTGTAGGATGATTTACTTAAGTTGTACGTTATAACATGTGTTAACATGCTCACATGGTTGTATTTCATTTCCATTGCTCTTACATGAATGCTGATGTGATTCCATGATTGTTTGGGACTATACTTAGTCCAGGCAGTCGGTAACCGAGCGAATTTGTGGTTGGCTTATCTTGGCCACGAACGACGCGTCGATGAATGCGAGCCGTGTTTTGGAGTTGGTGGCAGTGGTTAGGCCACACGAAGTATTTTACGCACTTCATGTCGTTCAACTTGAGATGTGATCGTGCTAGTCGATCCCGTCAAGTAACCCGACTGGCCGTTGTATGTTCACCCTGCATGAGTCATAACTGCTTGAACCTAGGGTACTGAACTTACCATTGTAAATCCTGTTAACCATGGTACCTTGATCCACAAAGACTCATGAGCCGGGCATGGTGGTATGGGACACCGTGGTCGAGCTGTCGGCCTACGCTGGGGCCACAAACCTCCCCGTAGTGACCAGTGAGCACCTATGACTCGTGAGCAGATTATGGTAGTATGGGACACTATATTCTTATTGTCGGCCTACATTGATAAGGTGATGGGGGAGCGGTGCAACGAGTGCGTGCAACAGCCCTGACAGCCCTTTGTAGTGACCGCGAGCGTATTCTGAGTCTACGGGAGGCAACGACCCTTCAGTAGCAGTAGAGTACAGTAGGCCTGTATTGATAAGGTGATGGGGGAGTGGAGCAACGAGTGCATGCAACAGCCCTGACAGCCCTTGCAGCGACCTACAAAATATACATCGTATGAGATTACTAGGAGTGACGACCCTAGACAGGATCTGTGTTGGGATTGATAAAAGGGAAGTACCTTAGTTTCCCAATATTGCTGTATGAAATGGACTAATAATAACTCGGTAATCGTATCA
Organism: Magnolia kwangsiensis; assembly: GCA_037074715.1. Classification (NCBI taxonomy): domain Eukaryota; kingdom Viridiplantae; phylum Streptophyta; class Magnoliopsida; order Magnoliales; family Magnoliaceae; genus Magnolia; species Magnolia kwangsiensis. The sequence continues at coordinate 5,776,001 of CM073578.1, read as the reverse complement.
CCATACCATTGCATGTGCCTGGAAGATGTGGAGCACTTGAGGGTCGATTGCATGCCGCGGTCGTAAGATGGTGCCGTATGAGGGAGATCGTCGGTTAAGGCATACATCACATCATGTCATATTGCATTAATAACAGTATTAGGATTGTTTGATTTACTGCTTTACTATTATCGCATGATTGATTTGATAACATGCTAATCTCTGCTCTCTTATCCCACTGAGTTGATCACTCACTCCCACGTTACGGGATGGTGTTTTCGGACACCCACCAGTCCCTTTTTGTGATTGCAGATGATGGTGCTGCTTGAGAAGCGGAGCTGGACTGGATGATGATGAGGAGGATTCTTCCTTTATGCGTGTTCTGATTGACGGGATCACAGGGAGGTTGATTAGATACCTTGACACTTGTCATTTTATATTTTTAGAACACTCATGTATATCCTTTTGGTTTACTTTTGGAGTATACATGTATGTGAATAACCTGGTAACATAATCACACTCTGGAGACATACAACAGTTTATATATGTTATACATACTATCACAGTCTTCCGCTTGTAAATTTAACCGTCTCTGGAGCGTGATATGCTGTTTTAGCTTAATCTCACTCATGTTTAATACATTATCACAGACAACATTTAATCATACATATCTATGTTGCATAAATAACATTTTGAAACTCGGGAGTTGGGTTTTTGCTCGACCCCCCGATTTTCGGGATGTTACATTTGGAGCATGGATTTGGAACCCCCTGGATTCGTAACCCCCAGGATTGGAAACCCCCTGGATTGGCAATCCTCTGGGTGTGTTTGGCACCCTAGAGTGTGAATCAACTTTAATTCAAAAATACCTATACATGGTATATTTATGGGGGTTTGAATTTAATTACTAAATCAACTTTAATATCTCCAAATAGTGAGATATATAATTTTTGACACTATGGTTGTGATAAGGCCGCTAAAATATATGTTTTGCCTAAAAATGATGAAATTCCAAGTCTCAGATGGACCGCAGGCACAAGATCATGTCTGAGTGACTAACTAACGATTTTTAATCGTTGATTAATATGGACAATGTTTGGACGGTGCTGGACAATATTTGGACAGTGCTGATCATCGTTAGTGGGCCATGTGCCCAGTAGAATGATAGTGTACAGTGACATATATTTATACCTGCAAATATTGAAATAATTTTAGGTGTAATCCAAGCTCTCACCATGGATTACAAACCCCCTCAAAGAGGGGATTGGGAACCCCCTGGATTGGCAATCCCCAGTTGCTTTTTGCTGCCAAAAAACCATGGGGATTTGAAACTCCCTCTAATTCCTTCCAATCCCCTCCAATCCAAGGTGCCAAACGACCCCTAATTGTTCTTCAAGAGACAATGTTCAACAAGTTCAACTAGTGCTACAACAATGGTAGATACTTCATAACCATGAAGAATGAGTAAATCTTTCTATTTTTATTTATTTTTTTTATATGAATTGGATTCCTTAAAATTTCACAAACAAAGGGAGAAATCTTAATTATAAAAGAGATTTCAACATCAAAGCTGGGAAAAAAAAAGGAATGTGATACCCAAACACCCAAATCCAAATGGACAAAAAACTATCAAATCCCAAAACAAAAGGATATAAATAAAGAGAAAACATAAACAAAAGTAACTTTTCGAATATGTATGAAATTTTGAAAACAACCTTTAGCAACGAAAACTTTCGTCGTTAACTTTCATCGTTAACTTTCGAACATGTAGCATGATCGGGGCAAGTAACTATCACTACAAGAAAGAGGGTTTCGTCGTTAACTTTCATCGTTAACTTTCATCGTTAACTTTCGTTGTTAACTTTCGTCGTTTAAATTTTCCCAATATCATTAAGTTTCGTGGTTAAAAACCCTCTTTCTTGTAGTGATAGTTACTTGCCCCGATCATGTTACATATGAGAAAGATATTGGGCAAACAAGATTGATCAACAATTTGAGTGAATTTTGATTTAAACATCTGAAGTTATTTACTCTTCAATTTGAACTAATTAGATTGTCTAAAAATGGTTAAAGGTTGTTCATAATATCAAAAATATATAAATGAATAGAAAACACAAACATCAGATTGATCCAAAACTTTTATGGCCTCCAAGAAATTTTAAATGGCAGAGGTTCAATAACACTATTTCCAGTGGTGTGGTCCACCTGAGCTTTGGATATGCATCCTTTTTGTTCTTTAGACGTCAAATTATCTGTTAACATGGATGAATGGAGTGGATAAAATAAATAAATAACAATGGACCCCACAGAGTTTAATTACTCTGATAAGGGTAATGAGTAACTCACCTAAATGTAGTAGAGAAGGGTTTCCTTAAAACATTCATAATCATATATTGGGCCTGCCTAAATGTGATTCACATATCCTGTGTCCCACTTGGATGAGGGGTCAGACCAAGTTTCAACTGCATCCATGTCTGTATTAACTTATAAACATGTTGGATCTCAAATAAACATCGCGGTGGGCCCTAAGAAGGTTTCAATAGTGGGTGTCACTATCCCACTCTTTTCTATGGTGTGGGTCCACTTGAACTTTGGATCTACCCCGTCAGTCAGATGCAACATTCCATGGTAGGCCACGAGCTTAAAAATAAAGTCAATCCATGACTTGGGTGGGCCACACCACATACTATAGTTGAGAAGGTTATCCTCCCATTAAAACATTCATAATCATTTATTGGGCCCACCTAGATGTGGTTCATAGATCCAGCCCATTCATTATGTGTGTCCCACTTGGATGAGGAGTCAGCCCAAGTTTCATACACATCTAAAACTCATGTGGGCCCCACCAATTAAATGTTTTTATATGTTTTAGGGATGTCTTCACATAGTTTTAGATGTTATGGCCCATCTGAGTTTCGTATACGACTGATTTTTGGACTTAAGGGGACACATCAAATGCATGGTGTTGATGTTCTGCATACATCATGGTGGGGCACATAGATTAACCTCATGGGAAGTTCCCATGAGGTGACCTTATAGTACCATTTCACTATTTAGGTAACTCCTTCAGGTCCCGTTTGGGCTAGTGGATTGGAAGGGATTGAATGGTATAAGGGTGGATGGCATGGATTTCAAGGTAATGAATCATTATGGTGTTGTCAGTGGATTGTCTTGGATTGCTATATCTCGGGATTGCTATATCAAGTCTGTTTGGCATGCCCGGCCAATCCCTAGATTAAACCTTCCCATCCCTTCCAATCCCTCTAACCAAACACGTCATAGGCAAATTTGAACGGATTAGGGTGGATTAGATGGGATTTAAAGGTAATGATGGTGTTGTCAGTAGATTGTCTTAAGATCCATGGGATTGTTATATCCTGCGATCAGGTCACCCAGCCTATTTGGCACGCCCGGCCAATCCCGGGATTTAACTTCCAATCCCTTCCAATACCATCCAATCCCTTCCAATCCGCCTGGCCAAAAACGGGCCCTCATGGGTGTTACTCTAACCATGTAGGGCCCACCTGGATATATTTTATGTATATCGATCGACACCATCCATATATTTTTTCATCATATATTAGGATGTGATTTCAAATCATAAGAACTCAATAATCTCAGGTGGGTCATACCAATCAAAACAATGATGAATAACTATTAAAAACCTTTTGAAGGCCACAAAAGTTTTGGATCAATTGATCCAAAGATCAATTTGATCTATGGATTTTCTTTACATTATCAACAAGTTGGATTGCAAATAAACATTACTAAAACCTTACAATGGGCTCTTTATAATTTTTAATGGCGAGGCACTATATTATCATTCTTTCCAGTGGTGTGGTCCATTTAAGATTTAAATCTACACAATTTTTTATACCCGACTCAAAAATGGGTTGGAGAAACATAGGGGCGACAAGGATATACAACACATCATCAAAATCTCACTTTTGTTATCTAACTTTTCAATTTTTCCAGTCAAAATGCAAAATCTAGTTTTCTTTTTTTAAAAATATATTTTTTTACAATTTGTCAATTTTTTCACAATTTTGTTTAATTTCTTAAATTTTCTTTTTCAAAATATCATTTTTTTTAATCTCACTTTTCTTATAACTTTTCAATTTTTGTTGTCAAAATACAAAATCTAGTTTTCTTTTTTTAAAAAAATATATATTTTTTTACATTTTATCAATTTTTTCACAATTTTGTTTAATTTCTTAAATTTTCTTTTTCAAAATATCATTTTTTTAATCTCACTTTTGTTATATAACTTTTCAATTTTTGTTGTTTAAATACAAAATCTAGTTTTCTTTTTTTAAAAATATATATATATTTTTTTTACATTTTATCAATTTTTTCACAATTTTGTTTAATTTTTTAAATTTTCTTTTTCAAAATATCATTTTTTTATCGATTTTTTTTTTCAAAATTATCAACATTATTCAAAGTTCTTAATTTATTTTTTTTTTACAAAATCTAGATTTTTATAAAATTACAGTTTTTTTTTTCAAAATTTAAATTTTTCTTAAACATTGTTAATTATTTTTCTAAGCTTCTTAACTATTTTTTTTCTTCAAATTTCATAATTTTTTAAATTTTTTTCATTTTTGAACTGAGCATTAGAGACGGTCCTTGACAGGGCTATAAGACGGTTTAAGACCATTTTTAATAGAGACGGTCCTTGACAGTCTCTAATAGAGACGGTCTAGGGCTGTCCCTATTAGAGATGGTCCTTGACCGTCTGTAATAGAGATGATCTTTAATCGTCTCTAATAGAGATGATCTTTGACGGGGCTATAAGACGGCTAAGGACCGTCTCTAATAGAGACAGTCATTGACGGTCTCAGATTGCAAGTAAAAGATAGCCAATGATCGTCTCTAATCCAGACAGCCAATGACCGTCTCTAATGACGGCATATAAGACAGTCAAGGACCGTCTCTAATGCAGACGGCCAATGACCGTCTCAGATGACCCATATAAGATGGTCAACAACCGTCTTAAATGATTAGGGGACGTTCAAATTTTTAAGACAATATTAGGAACAGTCAGGGGCCGTCTAAAATTTTAGAGACGGTTTATGGCCGTCTCTAAAGCATCTTTAAACCAAGCAATTTTAGAGACGGTCCAAAACCGTCTCTAAATCCGTTATTTTTTTTCCATTTTTCACGTAGTGGTTGTTTTTGTTGAATTGATGCAATTTTTGGTTTAAATGGGGGGGGGATTTTCTGTTTGGGATTTGGATTTTCTATTTTAGATTCCGTTTGTTTTGAGGGAAAAATCTTATTGCTTTTTCCCAAGTCAATCGGCAGGCCATTGGGTTGTGCAAATTGCTACCATTGTGAGTTGAGTCGAGAATATTACTTGTTGATTGCATTTTCACTCTCCATGTTGATGACTACTTACATCATAGTCCACTTGATGAGTGGGCCGGCCTTCTTTGTGTGAGATCATCTTCGAGGTTGGACCCACCAGTTGGCCAGCTTGGATATTGTACCTTTCTTCCATGATGGCATGTGCGATGGTGTGGACATTAATGGTGACCCATGTACACGTGTGTGCTTAGCAAACCTCATGTGAAAATTCATTTTCATTGGAAATCAGCAATTGCAATAATAAGCCACTACTAAGCATCTTATCTTGCCTCATTTCCTTTTTTCATGCCAGTCTGGTAGAGTGTTCAGATATTTGTAACCTAATCAAGGATGGTGACGATGGGCCCTGAAAACAAAATTGATGGAACAGAAACCTCCAAGATCATTTGTTCAAGTTACTAACTTTTATGTATGGTCCCAAATTCTGAACAGACTAGCAAGATTGGCTTCATATGTCGGGACAATAGGATTACTGTCTTCATATGGTAATGGAAAGAGGTGTCAATGAGCTTCTTGTTGTTTTTTGTTTTTTCTTGCTCTTTTGAGAGAGAGAGAGAGAGAGAGAGAGAGAGAGAGAGAGAGAGAGAGAGAGAGAGAGAGAGAGATTGAATATTCTTGACATCAAAGGAGGAAAGATACCATAGCTATTTTTCTGGTCTTTAAAATCTTTAACTGCATATCTAAATAGCACATCAATAACAATTCTTATTTGAACTACTAAAAATCATTTGAGAATAATAGTAATTTGTTACTATAATAAAAAGAATACGTATACTTAATATTTTAATTGTTTGTCAGGACTTACTCCCCCATTGATAATATTGCATTTGCTAGAAGTGGAGACGGGGGTCTAAAGGTTGCTCTTCATCCACACAACATCATCCTATCATGTATTGGATTAAATACCCAAAAGACTTTGGGTCAATGTCTAGCTGGGTTGGGTCGCTTCCAAGACTCTAACAAGTTACATGACTCCATCCTATTTTGAATAATTAAACTAATAATAGAATATTTAAAATTAACAGTTGCGCAAGAGGTGGTGCTCTAGGTCACCAGTTTGAATCCTGTTCTGTATTTTCTGTGCTTCCAACACAATAACTTGGTTCGAGTATCATGAGTTAGTCGAGTCAACTGACGAGTCTTGAAAAAATTAACACCAAGTCACATAGGAGATTAATTGATTTTCTTAGCGACTTAACTCAAAATTTCAATACAAGTTTCGAGTTGAATCACCTAGTTTTAGAACCATGTTGTACAGTGGTTGGCAACAAAAATGCATGGAACTGTCAGAAGCATACTATTCATCGTGTAGGTGTAATTGAGAAGTATAGCTATGTTGTTCATCATGTGTGTGTTCTCGAGAAGTATAGCCATGTAACATGTTGTATCCAAGAAATAAAAATTCACTCCTACTGATAATCTCTCATCCATATAATATGCCGCTATTAAAGTATATCCATTGAAGAAAAAACAAATGTTACCAGTCTAGAAAGATCTCAATGGTGAACATTTCCCTTTTTTTTTTTTTTTGGAAAGGATAACTTGGGCTTTGGGTCAATCTCATTTTTAGGTTCGTCCCTTAACATGAATGATCTCCCTCTCTTACTAATGTAGCTTATATTGTTCCATTGCCTTCTATTGCATATAATTGTCCTTGCAAACCTTAAATGAGCTTGTACATTACATTTTCTTGCCTTAAATTATTATTGTGATTAGTTAGTTTATAGTTGTGACTTGTAATTTGTAATTTTGTAAGTTAGATAATTAGTTACTCATTTGAGGATTTCTATGGGGCCATACATAGATATGGTGTGTTTTTGGTGGCATAGAAATCGCTCAAATTATCCCATTTTGGACAGTTCAAGGTCAAATGGATAGTATGCTTTCATATAATCTATTTCAATGTTCATGCCTGATCCGTTGTCCATCTCCTCATTTCTCTCTAGATGTGTTTCTTTCATTCCGTATCCATTGCCAAATATCTTTACATTGCTTTAGATATTTGACATTAGAATGTAACGTAAGATAAACTTATCTGGAGAGGCATGGGAAGATGCTGCCGGATTTTTGGCGTGGACGTTTAAATGGGAATATGAAAGTATTACAATCTATCTAACCTTGGATGAGTAACTAATTTAGGATTTTATTGTATTAGCTTAGAAAATGTTAGAGCTAACCCAGATGTGCGTCGGAGCTATCCGGATGTTGAGCGGGAGTCCCTGAAAGGTGAGAACCGCTGTTTATGTTCGGGTAAAATAAGATGCATGATTTTCCTTTTCAACTGTTTGTCATAGACTGACAGTACTTGTTTCAATTTTCTTGGATGGATGATGAATGTATTTGTAAATGTAAATGAAAATAAACAACTTATGATAATATATATATATATATATGTTATCAATGGAGGATACCTTGGTTAGGGGGACATGAAATTCTTGTAGCTTATGGTATGGTGCCCCAATATAAGTTGTATGTTACTAGTATGTAGTAGATAATACTAGGTTCAATAGTAGATAATACTAGAGAATACCTAAACCTGTTCCGAACCCGAAACCGAACCTGATTCCCTAAACATAAACCTAAACCTATAACCTAAACCTAAACTTATGATCTAAACCTATAACCTAAACCTAAACCTATGACCTAAACCTAAAACTTATAACCTAAACCTAAAACTATACTTGTAACTTTAACCTAAACTTTTAACCTATACTTATAACATAAACCTATACTTATAACCTTAACCTAAACTTATATCCTATACTTATAACCTTAACCTTAACCTAAACCTATACTTATAACCTAAACCTAAACATTAACCAAAACCTAAGCCTAAACTTAAAAACCTAAGCCTAAACTTAAAAACCTAAATCTATAACATAAACCCGATCCTGAACCCGAACCTTAACCTATAACCTATAACCTAAACCTTATCCCATAACCTATAACCTATTCCTATACCCAAACCCTAGAGCTATAAACTAAACCTAAACTTATAACCTTAACCTAAACTCATAACCTTAACCTAAACCTAAACCTAAACATATAAGCTAAACCTATAACATAGCCTAATCTTAAAGCTTTCTCCAGACTGACTCTAGTCTTTTCATTGTAGAGATGGATAAGAGTTGGATGCGAGCTAAGAATAGGTTTGGCCCAGAGTATAAACAAGGGGTTCAAGAGTTCATGAAATTTGCGTGAAATGACGCAGATTCAGGGAATAAGATTAGGTGTCCATGTCAAAAATGCATGAACTTGATATACAAGACTTTAAACAAAGTAGAGGATGATTTGTTCATAGTTGGGATTGACCCGGGTTACACTTGGTGGGTTCATCATGGTGAAGATATGACCCATAGAGTTGAGGCCACTGAAGTCAACGAAGACCCAATTATGTCGAATGATGAGGGTGAGGACGTTGACAAAATGCAAGCTATCATAAGTGATGTGTTCAGGGGAACAATTACGGATACTGATTTTGCAGCGACAAGCAGTAGCCAAGATATTCCTCCAATGGGTGATGTTGAATCAGATAAGTTTAGTAGGTTGTTGAGGGATGCAGAACGTCCACTTTATCCGGGGTGTGAGAACTTCTCCAAGTTGAATTTTCTTACAAAGTTACTTCATTTGAAGACAATAAATCGTTAGAGTAAAAAATCGTTCGATATGTTGTAAGAAAATGTGCAAACACATATTCCTCCAATGTGCAAACACAGATATGTTGCTTGAGTTGTTAAAAGAAGCATTACCGGTTGGTGAGACATTGCCCAAGTCTCATTACGAGGCAAAATCCTTGATGCGAGACTTGGGCCTAGGTTATAAACTCACACATGCATGTATAAATGATTGTTTGTTGTATAGGGAAGAGTATGATAAGGCTGAACAGTGTCAAAAATGTGGAGAGTCTAGGTAGAAGTATGAAAAATTCGAGCATAAGAAAATCCCGCAAAAGGTGTTAAGGTACTTCCCATTGAAACTCATATTGCAAAGATTATTTATGTCTCGTAAGACAACTGAAGATATGAGGTGGCATAAGGAGAAATGCGTTCATGATGATAGTACCCTGAGGCACCCTGCGGACTCTGAAGCCTAGTAAAATTTTGACAAGCAACATGACTGGTTTGCAGAGGATTCTCACAATGTTCGACTAGGTCTTGCAAGTGATGGTTTTAATTCATTTGGTAATATGAGTAGCTCGTACAGTATGTGAACAGTGGTACTTATGCCCTACAATTTACCTCCTTGGTGGTTTATGAAGGAGTCATTTTTCATGATGTCATTGCTTATTCCTTGACCCAAGTCACCTGGGAATGACATCGATGTGTATTTGCGACCGTTAGTAGATGAGTTAAACGAGTTGTGGAGTCAAGGTGTAGAAACGTATGACACATTTGCAGGATGAACATTTCGATTGCATGCAGCGGTCTTGTGGACAATAAATGACTTTCCCGTGTATGAAAATTTGTCTGGGTGGAGCACGAAGGGCAAGTTGGCTGGTCCTACATGTGGTATTGAGACATTTTCATTGTCATTGAAGCATGGTAGAAAAACCTGTTACATGGGCCATCATCGCTTCCTTCCGAGCGATCATAGTTAGCGTAGGAAGATGATGATCTTTGATGGTAAACAAGATCATAGGCCACCCCCGAAAGAGCTATCTGGAGAAGATGTGATACAACAACTGAGTAACATTGGAGAAGTTACATTTGGTAAGGCATCGCACTTGAAGAAGAGGAAACGTACAGTACTGGACTATAACTGGAGGAAGAAGAGCATCTTTTTTGAGTTGTCCTATTGGAGTGATCTGAAATTACGACACAACTTGTATGTCATGCATATTGAGAAAAATATATGTAACAATATCTTCTGAACATTGATGAACATAGAGAAGAAAACAAAAGACAGTGTCAAGGCTCGATTGGATTTACAAGAAACGGGTTTAAGGAAAGAGTTACACTTGCAACCACATGAAAATTTGTATACTATACCAGCAACCTGCTACACGTTGACAAAACTAGAGAGAAAGCATTTATGTGAATGGTTGAGATCGGTGAAGTTTCCCGATGGGTATGCGTCAAACATATCTCGGCGTGTAAACATTACGGACTGTAAGCTAACAGGCCTGAAAAGTCATGATTGTCACGTCCTTCTGTAACGCCTACTGCCGGTTGCGATTCATGGATTCCTGAGCAAGGATGTCAGTGTGGCATTGATTGAGTTGGGGATATTCTTTAAGGATTTGTGTTCGAAATCATTAAACGTAGATGTTATTAAATGACTGGAGAGGAAAATTGTCGTAATCCTTTGTAAACTTTAAAGAATATTTTCACCTACGTTTTTCGATGTCATGGTACACCTATCGATTCACTTACAGCACGAGGTGAAGCTTGCAGGTCCAGTACAATATCGTTGGATGTATCCGATCGAAAGGTGGTAGAACCTATTAAAATTTTTGTTCATTTCGTAAACTACATATATCCATGTTTTCATACTCTTAACATATTGGTTTTGTGTACAAATACCTTCACACACTCAAATAATTTGTGAAGAAAAGGGCATGCCCGGAGGGATCCATAGCTGAGGCGTATATTGATAATGAGTGCCTTACATTTTGCTCCTTGTATCTTCATGTCATAGAAACTAGATTCAATCGAGAAGATCGGAATGCTGATGAAGGGCAGGAGCATAAACAAGGACTCATATCTGTGTTTGCACATAACGTTCGTCCTTTAGGATCCCCGACGTTTCAAAATATGGACGTTGGGGATCTAGCAAAGGCGAGGTGGTATGTGTTGCATAATTATGAAGAAATAGAGTCGTACTTGGAGTAAGTCTTCCACCTGATTATTGTTTTTTCATTTAAACTCAGAACCTTAATGTTTCTTGCTGATGGCGTGTCATTTATGTGTAGGGAACACATAGACAAGATGAAGTCCAAATTCCCCACAAGTTATAATCGAATACATCAGGATCAGTTTCCACAATGGTTCGAAAAACGTGTAAGATTTCACATTGTATCTCTCCACACTTAGAATTTTCGTTAAACCGCACATTATTTGAACCTAAGAAAATTCCTAAATAATTACATTCTGTACATGATAATAGATGAAGACATTACGCATAAGCAACTCTTTGGATGCGTCTAATGCACTATACTCGCTGCCGTGTGGTCCTGATAGACATGTATCTAGATATACAGGTTGTATTGTAAACGGGATTCGGTTCCACACCGAAGAATGTGACAAGTATAAGACCACACAAAATAGTGGGGTGGTTGTGAAGGGAATGAATGAGGAGGATAAAATTGACTTTTATGACATTTTGACGGATATTATTGAGCTGAATTATTGTATGAGAAAGCGGGTGTACTTATTTAGATGCGATCGATGGGACATTGAAAATAAGAAGTTGGGAATACAGACTGATAACTACTTTACGAGCGTAAATTTATCTCGAAAGTAGTTTAAGGACGACCCATTTTTCCTCGCCAGCCAAGCCGAATAAGTATTTTACCTCGCTGACACCAAGTTAGGCGGCTCTTGGCATGTGGTGCAGAAAATAAATCCCAGGAACGTATTTGACATTCTCGAATCAGAAGTTGACGATAGCGTGGACGGGGGAAATAACACGTCTAGTGCTGAACAAGCACATCAAGAAGACGTGCCATCTGCGGATACAAGGACTAATTCAAGTGTTGATATTGATGTGGTGCAATTGGACAGAAATGATGTGCCACCTGATCATGTTGATGCCTTAATAGTATGTGACATTGTTAGAGATAATAGCGGTTTCATTGATGGATCCATTGCAGACGATGAAGAGGAAATACTGTTCAGCGATAATGATGGTGAAGAAGAAATAGTCCTAAGCGATATTGATATAGACGACGATTATTAAATGTACACATGACTTACATGTCATTTTTCAATTCAAATATGTATATTTAATGTAGAATGACAATGTGTAATGGAATTTAACAAGGTTATAGATTAAAGTTTACAGTTTTAATATATTTTGCTTGCATTATAGTGTAATGGTCAAATATGTATATTTAATATAGATTGACAATGTGTAATGGAATTGATATTGTTTAAATTTATAAGTTCATAGCTTGCACATATTCAGTGATGGCACCAGGTGGGAGAGTACGTCGTTCGCGCACTGGATCTACCCCTTCTACCCGTGATGGGACAGAGCCAGCATCGCCGCCACATGTTGCATCGTAGTCGTCAGATCCCTCAGTCACACATACACCAGGCACTGCATGTAAGTCTAAATATATATTTCTTTTAATGACTTTGGTTTATGTTTATACTTACATATTTCTTTTGCAGCAGCGTCGTCGACCAGCCGACGAGGACGTGGACCCATGTGTGAGTTGCTTTTACAACGACTTATACGTGAGGGTAGGGTAATGGTAGAGTTCCCACAGGACGGTATTAGACCTTTTGGGAACAATGCCAGATTGTTTATGTTGGAGATCGATGTCTTATGCCGATCTATGATCCCCACCATTACCTCCCGTTGGGCAGACGTGACAGATGATGTGCGGCAGCTCATGTTACGCCCCAAACTCGGAAGTCGGGCTCACCAAAAATCCCGATCACCAAATTCGGTGCCAACAACCTCTGTAGTACCCCATTCTCGACTCTCAGCGTCCATACGCCAGATTCCGATCCTGGGATCCTATAAGGAGGATTGTCGAATGTACATTTAACTCATAATAAGCATAACCACAAGTTTACCCAAGTCACAAAGGTAACATCATCATCATCACATATCCACTAGTATAAACTGTTGAATACAGTGCTGAAAGGGAAATACATGTTAAAAAAATCAGAGCTCCATAAGTCCGCTGCACGCACCAAGCTCAATACTGCTGCAACTTAATGCCACCTGCACGTATCTATCGTGCATAAGCTTATATAAAGCTTAGTGAGTGGTGAAAGTGTGTGCACAAGGTAAGTGCTAAGTAAGCAATATCAGAGTAATCAGAGTAAGCGGAAGTACTGACAAGTCCATGAGTCAATCAATATCAGAATACGTAATATAGAACAGTTATGCAATAAGGAGTCATAAAGAGCCAAATATCATATGCCAAGGATGTAATACAATATACAAATCCTGCTAAGTCTGTCTAGGTCGTATAAGTGTAGAAACATAGCAACCCAAGATACTATATGCCTGCAGATGTAATGCAATATGTGATGCGAATGAAATAACTATGCTGGAGTGTGAAGTCAGGATGATAGTACGTAGTATCGCAGGCTATAGGGTCTGCCACAATGGACTTCTATCCAAACTAGTCCCATACCTAAATTTGGATAGTCAGACTCAACGTGGTAAACTCCTGATCTCAGGTTGGTCGCGCGCCCAACTGAAATCCTTGCCATAACGAAGGTACACAATAATTAGTTACGCACCACCAGCCCGAGTGGATAGTGAATGAATGAATGAATAAGCATGAAACTCCTACTCGATAAGTCCACATATCAGTATGGTTCCTCTCTGAGAAATCACCGAGGTCTATTACACTCCAAACCAGATTGTCGCCCCATCGCGCCAACAAGGTGAGTGGAAGAGACCTCACTATCCGCCTGCCAATATCGGGCTCGGATCGTCAATAGCGGACCCATTCCTCGAGCTGGTTAGACTCAGCCTAACATTGTCCCCTCCTCTCGGGCAGGTAAGGCCGCACCCCCTTCCAACCGACCATGACACAGCAGAGAGCGCAGCCATCTGGTAATCGGCACTCGACACTCATCTACCCACTCGGTCTAGATGTTGGAGCAACCTCTGAAACCATGAGGATTCTGGGACTTTCACCCAAGGATATCTATAACACCCCATGTAGAACAGATTTTCGGTATCCCATCTCGCTATCCACGATATGTATGTGGAGGCTACGACCCTGATGTCGCTAGGGCATATAGTAATCACAACACACAATACAAGATCCATGAGTCATACAATTCAATCATGCATCAATCCTACGCATATCGTGCGCTCATGTGAGACAATTTTCACCTATTAGGGAGTCTCATAATAACTAGCACTATGACATATGCAATGGTCAATCATATCTCATAACAGACATGCAGATGATGCGTATGGGCATGGATCATGATGCTATGCAGTCACATACTCATAATCGGTATCAATAGCAAGCATTGACAATCGACATCGACAACGTAGACATTTAACCACCATTGTCCTCCAAGGAACGACCCACATAAAGCCTAACATATAGTGGACTCATAGCCGCATACAAGAGCCAAATATACAACACCATGGGCCTCACTCAAGAGTTTAATATACATCACAATTGGCCTTTCACATGGGCCTAACATACATTACAATGGGTTCCATCGCCTAGCCCTCAAATGCATCACAGTGGGCCGCATCACATAAGCCTCATATACATTACATCGGGCCTTAAACACAGGCTGGATACACATCACAACGAGCCTCAAATACGGGCCGCATATACATCACATTGGGCCTCGACAATCGGAATCGACGATCAGCCACGACAATCAGAATGGACAATCGGCCACGATAATTGGCCACGATCAGTAATCGATCACAATAATCGGCCTCGACAATCAGTAATCGGTTTATCGGCCACGACAAGTAGAATCAGCAATCAGCCACGTCAATTGACAATCGGCCACGATCGGTAATCGGTCACGATAATCGGCCTCGACAATCAGTAATCGACAAATCGGCCAAGTCAATTGGAATCGACAATCGACCATGATAATCAGGATCGATCAATAATTGAAATCGGTAAATCAGTCACCTTAATCAAAATCGACAATCGGTCATGATAAACGGCCTCGATCGCTAATCGACACCTATATTAGCAAATAAACGAAGTCGGAGCCATAGATGATCAGTGGATCAACCATAGCATAAAGATTGGCCCACGGCCGTGGTTATATCCAATCTGATGTCATGGAGTCATCCGTCTATGGCGAATGGGGCTCACTTGTTTGGATCAACCCACGTAAAGAATGGTGTGAATGGGCTTAACAAAGCCTACGAAAAGGTCATAATGAAGACATCTAACCATCATTGTACATCAATGTGGACATCTAACCAACCTTGCTCCTAAGGTGTGGCCTACATAAGGGATTCGTACACAATGTAACAGCCACACATACATCACATTGGGCCTCATTCATGGGCTGCAATTGCATCAAGGTGGACCTTAACGGATGGGCCAAGAATACATCACATCAGGCCTCATCATATGGGCCGAAATTACATCACAATGGGCCTCACTAAATGGGGCATAAATACACACAACAGGTGGGCCCTGTACACACATCATGTGGATCGTATTAATAGGCCTTCTACACATCAAGTGGGCTGCATCAATGGACTGTACTAATGGGCCTTACACACATTAAGTGGGCCTCTCAGGTAATGAGGCTTACGACTCAAAAATAAATGAATAGTTTGTGTGATATACATACACTATGGAGTCCATGATCTGGATGGTCCATCAAAACATGCCCCACACGACACATACGACATGGCAGGTTCCACTTGTGTGTAGGCCCACGCTGTTGGGCAATATAGATAAAATATATAGATCATTTGTAAGCCCCACAAAATTTGCTGACGTTGCTACATAGGGCCCGCAGTCCTAAAAATGAATGGACTGCGTAGATAAAATAGATACATCACGGTAGGCATTGCACATCACCATCCAGTCCAAATGGATGGTGAGAATATAATTCATGCATTGAGGTTGGGACCCACCGTCCATGCGCTGGATGGTGGAATTCAACACATCATCAAGATGATCCCCACCCTCACATGTGCAAGGTGGGTCCCACAAAACTTGCTACTGACCAATCACAATAGCTGCTAAGAGAGGTACACGGGCCAGTCCGTCCAGTAGGTGGGTCTCACATGGAGGCCACCAATACATATATATGATAGTATAAAGTAATATTATAATATAATATTATATTATGAAGAGCCCAGCCTCCAGACCCTCTGGACACTAGACGGACGTTGTGTATTAAGGTGGGTCCCACAACATCATATAGATGTCACTACGGCTGCTATATAAATGGTGGGACCCATAGATAAACAGTCAAGATGGCACCGTCCCATCTGGACGGTGTATATATAGCACATACATCAAGGTGTGCTCCACACGGCTGGATGAAACACATTTCACACGTTAAGCATGTGCATGGTGGGCCCTACATGAAATTTACGTCTATCACATTCTCTTACACAACCATAAAACGATCTCTGGGGAAGGTTGGACTGTATGGATACAACACATACCTCATATGTGGGCCATAAAAGACTTGCTGACGCCAACCTCACCAGCTATATAGCTAGTGTGCAGTAGACCAGCCCACCCACGCCCAATCTAGGTGGGTCCCACGTGGGGCCCACCATTATAAGTAATAAAATATGTTATATAATATATATATATTTTTTTATTATTATTATTATCATCAACATCATCAGTGTTCAGCACCAGCATCATCATGCACGGATAGTGGGGATAAGGAACACATACACCAAGGTGGGTCCCATCCACCACACGTTCCACACGTGTGGGGTGGCCCCTTGTCCAAATAGGTGTACAAAGTGTATAAAACACACGTATCATGCAGGAATCCCACATGCTTCCATGGTGTGAGTGATACCAGCCAATTTACTCGTGTGACGCATACTAGCCAATCCACATGTGTGAGGTATACAAATTACATGCGTTTGGTGCTTCCACCATCCAGTCCCTTGGACGGACGGTCTAGATTTCATTACATGCATATAAGGTGGCACCACGTGGCACCTAACCAAATGGGTCCAGCACCGTCCAGCGCTATCTGGACGGTGTGGATAGAATACATATATCAAGGTGGTCCCCACCATCCAGACCTTTGGACGGTGTGGATGTAAACCATACGTCATGGTGGCACTCAAAGCTCCTGCCCGTCCCAGCAAGGTGGGTGGACGGTTGGATGGACACATCCATCATGGAGGTCCACGTGCTGAGTGCACGTCACCAAGGTGGGCCCCACGTCCACACACAGATGGACGGTAGTGATACAACACACGCATCATGGTGGGGCCATACCTGGTACGCCAGACCCACCATGATATTTTATTAATATATGATATTATATATATATATATATATATATATATATATATATATATATATATATATATATATATATATATATATATATATACATATACATACACACACGTGTGAGAGAGGGAGTGAGATGCTGGGCACATACATGTGGGAGAGAGAGAGACGCTGAGCACTGTCAGCGTGATGGTAGGCCCCACATTTGGACAGTTTTGATGTATACATCATATGGTGGGGCCCACATATGACAGCGTCCAGATGAGCGGACGGTTGGACAAAATGCACACATCAGGTGGCCCGTCCAGATCCATGGTCTCGATTCACCTGGGTCCCACGTGGGAGTGGCTGCCCACCATGTCATTTAATATAAAATATTATTTTTATATAATAACATATATCATAGTATAATATTATATGTATATGTGGGTGTGTGGGAGGGTGAGACTATTAGCGCTGTCAACGTCCAACGCCTCTCTCTGGACGGACAACCTGATGGTAGGCCCCGCCTGTATGGACGGTTTGGATGTACATCCATCATGGTAGGCCCCACACGCTGCTGTGGTAGGGTCCACGTCCATTCAATGGACGGCTAGGACGTTTACATATATCATGGGGTTTTCAATCGGTACCGTCCAAATGGACAATACTAATGAATTACATATAGCAAAGTGAGCCCCACCATGACAGCGTGGATATAACTCATTCATCAGGTGGGCCACAAAATCAGAGAGAGAGAGAGAGAGAGAGAGATAAAGAGAGAGAGGGAGAGAAATGATGATGGAGGGACACCGCCACTATGGGTCCCTTAAGATTACAACATATACATCATAATGGGTCCCACCAAAAAGTGAGCCCTTAAATCATCAAAATCAAATCATAAATCATCCACAAATAATGAAGATTCACTCACCTTTCCTTCTTCTTCCTCCCTAGTGCTCTAAGGCTCCTAAGAAGCTCCTTCAATGGTGGAGATGATGATCTAAGGGTTGGATGGTGAGGATTGAGGTGGGGTAGGGAGAGGGCCACACCTAGCTCTCTCTTCACTACAAGAAAACATACTTTTACCAACGAAAATTTTCGTAGGCAAAAGACTTAATTTCGCAGCAAAAAAGTTTTACCAACGAAATTTTTCGTTGGCAATTTTGTAGCTAAAAGCCGGAGGGGAACACCTTTTACCCATAAAAAAAAAATTTCGTTGGCAAAGGTAAGACTTTTTTTCAACGAAATTTTTCGTAGGCAAACAATTTTACCAACGTTGAATTTTGTTGGTAAAAGTATTGAAAAAACTTTTTACCTACAAATATTTTTGCAGGTAAAAATACTTACCTACCGACAATTTCGTAGCTAAAAATATATACAAGACTTTTTACATACGAATACTTTCGTAGCCAAAAACATTTCAAATACTTTTTACCTATCAACAATTTTGTAGCTAAACATAGACTTTTTACCTACGAATACTTTCGTAGCAAAAAATATTTACCTACCAACAATTTTGTAGCTAAACATATTTACAAAATTTCTTACCTACCAACAATTTCGTAGCCAAAAATATTAAACTCATTTTAACTACTAAAAATTTCGTAGCTCAAAATATTAATAAGACTTTTTGCCTACCAATACGTTCGTAGCTAAAAAAATTAATAAGACTATTTGCCTACCAATACTTTCGTAGCTAAAAATATTAATAAGACTTTTTGCCTACCAATACTTTCGTAGCTAAAAATATTAATAAGACTTTTTCCCTACCAATACTTTCGTAGCTAAAAGGTATATTCGTAGACAAAAATATTTAATAAACGTTTCCCTACGACTAATTTTGTAGCTAAAAATTCTTTTACCTACGCATATTTTCGTAGGTAAAAATACACACGTCTAACTACGACTGATATCATAGGTAAAAATACCTTAAAAATGTTTAGCTATGAATATTTTCGTAGGTAAAAACATTGTGATACTTTTTACTACGAAAAGTTTCGTAGGTAAAAACTCGGAGGTTTCTTTTACCTACAAAAATTTTCGTAGGTAAAAGTTTTTTTTTTTTTTTTTTTCCCACCCTATATTCCAACACAAAATTCTTGAAATACACCTGATATACACCTGTTACAATATATCCTGATATACACCTGTCATGTAATATATTTCATCATATTCACATTCACAGCCATTTAACTCCAAATTACATAAATAAATTTATCCAAACATAAACTACATCATGCATAAATACATATAAGTTTAACATCATAAATAAAATACAAAAAATCACCAATATGGAGGCAGAGGTGGTGGGGCATCGATGGGTAAGCGTGCGGCAAGAGCCTGAAACATATTCGCTATCCGTCGCTTATGCTCCACCCGCATCTCCTCCATCCTCCTCTCCTGCTCTTCCCTCAGCCTCCCATGCTCCTCTATCCTCATCCTCTCTTGCTCCTCCCTCAGCCTCGTCAGCTCCTCCATCCTCTTCTCCTGCTCCTCCCTCTGCCTCGTGAGCTCCTCCATCCTCCTCTCCTGCTCCCTCAGCCTCTCCTGCTCCTCCATCCTCCTCCTCTCCTACTCCTCCCTCTGACTCGTCAACTCCTCCATCCTCCTCTGCTGCTCCTCCATCTTCCTCTCCAACTGCTCACTCTTCTTCTCCAACTGATCTCTGATGTCATTGATGACGACCTATAGCTGGTGAACCTCTCTCTCAATGATATTAGCTCGGCGGGTGGCACTCTCGCCAACGACGATGGATCGGGTGGAAGCAGCTCTAGCGGGTGCCATGAGCTTGGCACCATGGCCAAGCCCACGCACATATCTAGAACGGGTGCCAAGCACCTCACTCAGGATCTCTGGCTCACTCCGCTGAGTACCATCGGGAGTGGGCTGACTGCGTAAGGTGTCCATCACTGCCTGTAATGAAAACATATGAATTTTCTCAAAAAATGACATTATTATAATTTAATGCAATTAAATTTTACAATGTAAGGATTTTTACCCAAATCTCGCCGGCACTAGGATGCACCCAAGATCCCATCGCCTACTGACAGTGAGTCCCTTTGTAGAGGTCTATTGGTCCGAGCTCCTGGCCAGTGATGAAATCTCGCTGCGCAATCGAAAGAACAATAGAGTTAATATAAAATGTATTGAAAAAATATATCAACTTAATAGTTACCAGTAATTTCTTACCATGTCGTGATGAATTTGTACAAATGACTTTGAACCAGCTACATGGTTCACTGCTAACTTTCCCCTGTTGTTAGAATTTATTTTGCTCCTCTTCTGAACACATTATTCATAATACATTATTATTAGTTGCGAATTTAATTGTTACCTTAAGATATCGTAAATATATAAATATTACCTGAAAAGAATCAGACGAAAATCTATCACAGAGTATCTTCCAGTCATCACGGGTCACGTGCAGCGGTGCGGACAGTGTGCCCTCCCCATTACTCATGCACTGCTTGTACCGCTTGTGTAATAATGAGCGGTACTCCTTGAACCGCTCCTTGATCATGTCGTCGATGGCATAGGAAATATGCGGAACACTCAAATTGAATTCAAATTTATCCTGCAATTTCATAAATAATATATTAAGGCAATAAACTTATTAAGAAAATAACTTAATCGTAAATGAACTTTTATCAAATAAATTAAGGTTTATAAGTATAGGTTTAGGTTTAGGTTAAGGTTAAGGTTAAGGATAAGGTTTACGTTAAGGTTAAGGTTAAGGTTTAGGTTTAGGTTAAGGTTATGGGTTTTGGTTAAGGTTTAGGTTTAGGTTTAGGTTATAGCTTTAGGTTATAGCTTTAGGCAATTGAGAATAGGTTAAGGTTTAGGTTAACGAAATCAGGTTCGGGTTCAGGATCGAGTTTAGGTTTGGGTTTTGATATTTAGGTTTAGGTTTAGGTTAGGGAGTTGAGATCAGGATTAGGTGTAGGTCGAGGTTTAGGGATTTGAGAATACATTTAGGTTTTGAGATTAGGTTTAGGTTTAATTTTTTATTTTTAGGTTTAGGTTATATGTTTAGGTTATAGGAAATTGGGTTATAGGTAGGTTATAGGTTATAGCTGTAGGGAATTGAGAATAGGTTAAGGTTTAGGTTTTAGGTTAAGGTTATAGGTAGGTTATAGGTTATAGGTTTAGGGATTTAAGAATAGGTTAAGGTTTAGGTTTAGGAAATCGGGTTTAGGTTCGGGATCAGGTTTCGCTTTGAGTTTTCAAGTTTAGGTTTAGGTTAGGTAGTTGAGAATACGATTAGGTGTAGGTTTAGGTTTAGGGGTTTGAGAACAAATTTAGGTTTTAGGTTAAGATTTTAGGTAGGTTATAGGTTAGAGCTGTAGGGAATTGAGATTTGGTTAAGGTTTAGGTTTTAGGTTAAGGTTATAGGTAGGTTATAGGTTATAGGTTAAGGGATTTGAGAATAGGTTAAGGTTTAGGTTTAGGAAATCGGGTTTGGGTTCGGGATCGGGTTTTGCTTTGAGTTTTCGAGTTTAAGTTTAGGTTTAGGTTAGATAGTTGAGAATAGAATTAGGTGTAGGTTTAGGTTTAGGGGTTTGAGAACACATTTAGGTTTTAGGTTAAGGTTTTAGGTAGGTTATAGGTTATAGCTGTAGGGAATTGAGAATAGGTTAAGGTTTAAGTTCTAGGTTAAGGTTATAGGTAGGTGATAGGTTATAGGTTTAGGGATTTGAGAATAGGTTAAGGTTTAGGTTTAGGAAATCGGGTTTAGGTTCGGGATCGGGTTTTTCTTTGGGTTTTCCAGTTTATGTTTGGGTTTAGGTTTAGGGGTTTGAGAACACATTTAGGTTTTAGGTTAAGGTTTTAGGTAGGGTATAGGTTATAACTGTAGGGAATTGAGAATAGGTTAAGGTTTAGGTTCTAGGTTAAGGTTATAGGTAGGTGATAGGTTATAAGTTTAGGGATTTGAGAATAGGTTAAGGTTTACGTTTAGGAAATCGGGTTTTGGTTCGGGATCATCTTTTGCTTTGGGTTTTTGAGTTTAGGTTTAGGTATAGGTTAGGTAGTTGAGAATAGGATTAGGTGTAGGTTTAGGTTTAGGGGTTTAAAAACACATTTAGGCTTTAGGCTAAGGTTTTAGGTAGGTTATAGGTTATAGCTGTAGGGAATTGAGAATAGGTTAAGGTTTAGGTTTTAGGTTAAGGTTATAGGTAGGTTATAGGTTATAGGTTTAGGGATTTGAGAATAGGTTAAGGTTTAGGTTTAGGAAATCGGGTTTGGGTTCGGGATTGGCTTTTGCTTTGAGTTTTCGAGTTTAGATTTAGGTTTAGGTTAGGTAATTGAGAATAGGATTAGGTGTAGGTTTAGGTTTAGGGGTTTGAGAACACATTTAGGTTTTATGTTAAGGTTTTATGTAGGGTATAAGTTATAGCTGTAGGAATTGAGAATAGGTTAAGGTTTAGGTTCTAGGTTAAGGTTATAGGTAGGTTATAGGTTATAGGTTTAGGGATTTGAGAATAGGTTAAGGTTTAAGTTTTGGAAATCGGATTTGGGTTCGAGATCGGCTTTTGCTTTGGGTTTTCAAGTTTAGTTTTGGGTTTAGGTTAGGTAGTTGAGAATAGGATTAGGAGTAGGTTTAGGTTTAGGGGTTTGAGAACACATTTAGGTTTTAGGTTAAGGTTTTAGGTAGGGTATAGGTTATAGCTGTAGGGAATTGAGAATAGGTTAAGGTTTAGGTTCTAGGTTAAGGTTATAGGTAGGTGATAGGTTATAGGTTTAGGAATTTGAGAATATGTTAAGGTTTAGGTTTAGGAAATCGGGTTTGGGTTCGGGATCGGGTTTTGCTTTGGGTTTTTAAGTTGAGGTTTGGGTTTAAGTTTGGTAGTTGAGAATTGGATTAGGTGTAGGTTTAGGTTTAGGGGTTTGAGAACACATTTAGGTTTTAGGTAGGGTATAGGTTATAGTTGTAGGGAATTGAGAATAGGTTAAGGTTTAGGTTCTAGGTTAAGGTTATAGGTAGGTAATAGGTTATAGGTTTAGGGATTTGAGAATAGGTTAAGGTTTAGGTTTAGAAAATTGAGTTTGGGTTCGGGATCGGCTTTTGCTTTGAGTTTTCGAGTATAGGTTTAGGTTTAGGTTAGGTAGTTGAGAATAGGATTAGGTGTAGGTTTAGGTTTAGGGATTTGAGAACACATTTAGGTTTTATGTTAAGGTTTTAGGTAGGGTATAGGTTATAGCTGTTGGGAATTGAGAATAGGTTAAGGTTTAGGTTCTAGGTTAAGGTTATATGTAGGTTATAGGTTATAGGTTTAGGGATTTGAGAATAGGTTAAGGTTTAGGTTTAGGAAATTGGGTTTGGATTCGGGATCGGCTTTTTCTTTGAGTTTTCGAGTTTAGGTTTAGGTTTAGGTTAGGTAGTTGAGAATAAGATTAGGTGTAGGTTTAGGTTTAGTAATTTGAGAACACATTAAGGTTTTAGGTTGGGTATAGGTTATAGCTGTAGGGAATTGAGAATAGGTTAAGGTTTAGGTTCTAGGTTAAGGTTATAGGTAGGTGATAGGTTATAGGTTTAGGGATTTGAGAATAGGTTAAGGTTTAGGTTTAGGAAATCGGGTTTGGGTTCGGGATCGGGTTTTACTTTGGGTTTTCAAGTTTAGGTTTAGGTTTAGGTTAGGTAGTTGAGAATAGGATTAGGTGTAGGTTTAGGTTTAGGGGTTTGAGAACACATTTAGGTTTTAGGTTAAGGTTTTAGGTAGGGTATAGGTTATAGCTGTAGGGAATTGAGAATAGGTTAAGGTTTAGGTTCTAGGTAGGTGATAGATTATAGGTTTAGGGATTTGAGAATAGGTTAAGGTTTAGGTTTAGGAAATCGGGTTTGGGTTCGGGATCGGCTTTTGCTTTGAGTTTTCGAGTTTAGGTTTATGTTTAGGTTAGGTAGTTGAGAATAAGATTAGGTGTAGATTTAGGTTTAGGGATTTGAGAACACATTTAGGTTTTAGGTTAAGGTTTTAGGTAGGGCATAGCTTATAGCTGCAGGGAATTGATAATAGGTTAAGGTTTAGGTTCTAGGTTAAGGTTATAGGTAGGTGATAGGTTATAGGTTTAGGGATTTGAGAATAGGTTAAGGTTTAGGTTTAGAAAATCGGGTTTGGGTTCGGGATCGGGTTTTGCTTTGGGTTTTCAAGTTTAGGTTTGGGTTTAGGTTAGGTAGTTGAGAATAGGATTAGGTGTAGGTTTAGCTTTAGGGGTTTGAGAACACATTTAGGTTTTAGGTTAAGGTTTTAGGTAGGGTATAGGTTATAGCTGTAGGGAATTGAGAATAGGTTAAGGTTTAGGTTCTAGGTAGGTGATAGGTTATAGGTTTAGGGATTTGAGAATAGGTTAAGGTTTAGGTTTAGGAAATCGGGTTTGGGTTCGGGATCGGCTTTTGCTTTGAGTTTTCGAGTTTAGGTTTAGGTTTAGGTTAGGTAGTTGAGAATAGGATTAGGTGTAGGTTTAAGTTTAGGAATTTGAGAACACATATGGGTTTTAGGTTAAGGTTTTAGGTAGGGTATAGGTTATAGCTGTAGGGAATTGAGAATAGGTTAAGGTTTAGGTTTTAGTTTAAGGTTATAGGTAGGTTATAGGTTATAGGTTTAGGGATTTGAGAATAGGTTAAGGTTTAGGTTTAGGAAATCGGGTTTGGGTTCGGGATCGGGTTTTGCTTTGGGTTTTCAAGTTTAGGTTTAGGTTTAGGTTAGGTAGTTGAGAATAGGATTCGGTGTAAGTTTTGGTTTAGGGATTTGTAAATAGGTTAAGGTTTAGGTTTTAGGTTAAGGTTATAGGTAGGTTATAGGTTATAGGTTTAGGGATTTGAGAATAAGTTAAGGTTTAGGTTTTAGGTTTAGGTTATAGGTAGGTTATAGTTTATAGGTTTAGGGAATTGAGAATAGGTTAATGTTTAGGTTTAGGAAATTGGGTTTGGGTTTGAGATCGGGTTTTGTTTTAGGTTTTCAAGTTTAAGTTTAGGTTTAGGTTAGGTAGTTGAGAATAGGAATAGGTGTAGGTTTAGGTTTAGGGATTTGAGAACACATTTAGGTTTTAGGTTTAGGTTTTAGGTAGGTTATAGATTATAGCTGTAGGGATTTGAGAATAGGTTAAGAAATGAGGAACACGTATGAGTAAACCTATTGAACGAAGGGAACTTCATTAGATAAAAATCCACTGTTAGGAAATGCGTCTCGGACATGGACGTTGGGGATTTGTTGATGCAATATTCAGGAAACTTTTTATTTTATTTTATATACCATCAATATATTACCATTTATGTTGTAGTCCAAAAGTGTTTGTGTTTTCCACAGCTATGTTCTGTTTTTGTATTCGATCTCGGAAAGAAGATTATTAAAAGAATGGACTGGTAGTTTCTACCCCTAGATTATAATCCTAGCATGATTTGGTGAAAAGAAAAGTAGCTGTAGTGTGGCCTTCTTCAACCTATAGCTAGGGCTTTGGCGAAACAGTCCCCTGTAGATTGATCTGGTTAATGTTTGAGCCCTTACTAGTAAATCACTATTATTGCCAACCGATTCCATTATTTCTTATCGAGTATTTGATCCAGGTGAGAGTGAAACTGCGGTAACAGGATCAGCAGACATTACCAAGTAATTTTTTCCTCTTTTAACCTATGTCTTTGTTCAGACTTTGATGCGTGCATAAATCATAACTCATAGCATTTTATTTTGCCTAGTATATTCATCTCATAACTCATAGCATCTAATCTCTATATGTGCATAAATCTAGTGATAAATCTATCTGCATAGGAGACCTTGTAATTTAGATTTATGGCTAGAATCCAAGTTTTCAAAAGCGATAAGAGCACTATCCACTATCTGATGACCTGGGATGAAGGCACTTTGGTTATTAGAGATAGGAGTTCCAATCACCCCTTTCATACGAGATGCCAACACCTTATCTAGAATCTTAGAAGGGACCCCTAAAAGACTGATCGGCCTAAAATCTTTTAGAGATTCAAGCCATTGAACTTTAGGAATCAAAGTAACGAAAGTTGCCCCGAGATCCTTGGATAGCCTTCCTCTAACATAAAATTCATCCATGAATTCCATCATGTCGCCCTTTAAAGTATCCCAAAAAGTTTGAAAAAAGACCATCGAAAAGCCATACGGGTCAGGGGCTTTGTCCCCTCCCAATGCATCTACGGCTCCTTTCACCTCAAGAATAAAGAACGGGGATTCGATCGAACTAGCATCCACCTCGAAAGTTGATTCACCTGCAAGTGATCTAGTTTGGATCTCTTCCATCCTTCCCCCTGAAGCAGGTTACTAAAGTAGCATATGGCCTCAGTTGATATAATATGCTTGTCTTCCAATCAAACCCCATCAACCACTATGCTTCTAATCTTATTAAATCTCACCCGGGTGCTAGCTACGCAATGGAAAATTTTGGCATTTTTGTCGCCATCTTTTAATACAATGAAAAAGCGCTATAACCAAACGCCCCTTGAGCAAGCTTTAAGATGTGGTCCTAATTTTCTGTTGTTGAGTTTTTCTTGAGTACTCGTTCAAGTTTTTCAACCACTCATACGAGTTCAGAGCAGTACATTAGTTTTACTAGCTGCAGCCCACCTGACTAGTGGATCAAACTGATTCATGGGCTAGAGCATCAATACAGTGGTGCTGTTCTGATGGATGGATTGGATCCCGGACATATCATGCCATCATGGTTCATGTGTGGCCTGTACGTGAGCTTTATTGCACACACTTGTGGGCTTAGCAAACCTCTTGCACATATCATTCTACGCATACTGAGGAATTAAAAATGATAAATCACAGTCATCCCCATCCATTTGAGAAGAAAT
Source organism: Magnolia kwangsiensis (assembly GCA_037074715.1). Taxonomy (NCBI): domain Eukaryota; kingdom Viridiplantae; phylum Streptophyta; class Magnoliopsida; order Magnoliales; family Magnoliaceae; genus Magnolia; species Magnolia kwangsiensis. Next base: position 5,748,723 of record CM073578.1, on the reverse strand, counting down.
CAGCAGTAAACAGCATTTCCAAATCCACATCCCATGGACATTCCAAATGGGGCATGTAAGTATTCATACATCCATGATTACAATGAAATGTAAAAAGAGGAAGGACACCAAAGTCAGCATATGACTCATAGAGAAGGTTAACAGGATTATATCTTTAAAAGGATAGTTTCTTCAAAGAGTAAGGGCATTGCTCTTATATGTTAAGAGCTGCCACAATGAAATATCTCATACATTTAAGCATAACAGACTTTGAACAACAGACTTTGAACAAGAGGCAAGGAAAATCAGGAAATCCATCATCATAAGCTATTTCAAAAATTTTAAAAAATTTTCAACGTGCAAACAGTGAATGAGAGACTGAATGCATGCTGACATGCAGTTCACCTGGTAGGACCATGGTCATGTGATCCCGACCTTGTGGGCATGGGAGGCCCCACCATGGACAGGTGTCTCAAAATCTCTCAGAATGGAAGATCCGAAGTTCCTAACCCTTCAACCAGTGGTCTATGAATAGATGGGTAAAAAAGATACAACAATGTAGAATAAAGACCAAAGATTACGTAGCTAGGACCATACAATTTGGAAGAATTTTAAGGCATCCACCATCAATGGTGGTGCCATCATATCAACAGGATCACGAACCATGGGACCCACTTGTCTGAAGTGGGCATATCACTGATTCAGGATACTATTTTCATCCTGATGTATCAGGACCCTATATTCATCTACCATAAACTCAATGAAGAACTTCACAGAAAGTTCAATTTCAGTACAGTAAAGGACAACAATCAAACTCCCTTCAACAGACAAGTCAGGACCTGTTTGCATAGGAGAAATCCCATTGTATTTCTGTTAGAGATGATTTATGATGACAATGGGTTCTGTGAGAGAAATTATCACCAACCAAAGAAATCCAAATGGTCTCCTCCCATGCTACTAGGACCTTTGAGATGATTTTGATATCTTCACTATGATAAAGAGAATACACCAGACTATAGAAAAAGCTTCTTAAGCATTTTTCCTTCGATCATAATTTTTTTTTCTCTTAAAGGGAGAGATAGGCTTTCTTCGACCAATCTCTAGTGGATCCACTGGATCATCAAAAAACGGATGCCCCATGTACCATACATAAATGCATGCATAGAGGCATACATACATAAACCATGACTATCAATGACCAATCAGGCAATTTTAACTGTCAAATCAGCTGGGATACCAGTGGAAATTAAAAGACAAACAATTGCAATGGTTCATAATCAATGCAATGAAATTCCCTTGAAGAGCCAACTCAGAATCCAACATCTGTAAAGACACACGAACCTAAATGGAAGTAAAGAAATGTCAACTTGTAATCATCAACATCAAGGAATTCGGATCCTCTATCATGCATTGTGATTGAGCCAATGTGGCCCCATCTTTACCGTATTGTGTGCTCTACGGCATAAGATGGGGATCTGCCTCATTTTTAATTTCATGCCTTAAAATAAGCTGGAAAATGGAGGGGCTGATTGAGATTTGACACAAGCCAGTTGGTTGGTGTTGGGGTCACTAGGCAAACCGTGTCCTTTTAACTTAACTGTATTCTATATGTGTACAATTTTTTAATGTCTGCCTATCACCCATCACACTCTTCCATGTATCAAACAAGTATGTGAGGGCCATGGTCCAATGATCTGGACTGTTGATCAAGGTGGCACACAATGGATTTGGATGTCTAAAAAACTTTTGAGATCAGAATGTGTTTACACCTTGATATGCCTATTTAGTTAATCTTAATAAAAGTGAAATGGGTAGGATAGAGAAGAGAAAGTGAAGATTCTTGAGCAAAACAGGGGATGCAAATTAGTAAGTCTGCTGATCAAGTATTAGGGGCTATATCTAGACAGCAATACTAATTCAATATCGACGAGAATATGTTTGAAAAGGAACTTTTGTTTTCATGAGAAATATTTGAAATGGAACTTGTTATTTGGAAATGAAGCTACATTTTGTTGAGGCCCATAGTAAATTAATTTACAGCTGCACTCTCAAATATTCCACATTGGTCCTCGATATCTTTCATTATTTCAGGATCCCCAATTGAGGGTACGAGATTTATTTAAGAAGGGATGAGGCATGCTGTTTGTGAGGGAAAGTGGCAGATGGTGCATTTTTGGAATGATGTTTCTTTGGGGAAGAAACCTCTTGCTATCAAATTTTTGAGACATGTTCATGTGGCAATGGTGAAAGGCATGCTTGTTCAGGATTTGTTCCAAATGTTGGGAGAATCTTGATTTGGAGCCTTTATTCCAAAGGTTTCTCAAAGATGATAAAATGGAAGAGTTCAAAAGTGTAATGAGAAAGTTGCATGAGGTGTTTATGAATGATATAGGAAGGATTCACAAGGGTGTGAAAATGGACCATGGACAGTTGATTCACATCTAAATCCTTCTATCTTTTTTCATGTTATGGAAAGGACTGGAGAACTCCTTACACCTTTGTTTGGGTTAGGTTGGAGTAGAGTTGAAGCCTTTCCATGATCCGTCACTTCACTACAAAATTCTCACCCTTGAGCATCTCCCTTGAACTGAAAAATTGGTTCCTTAACATTAGCTTCATATGTAAAAAAGGAGGATATTGTCCATCATCTTTACACCCATTGTGATGAAGTGAGATCGTCATCGTCGTTGTCATCACCATAGTCTTATCCCAACAAATTGGGGTTGGCCACATGAATCATTTTATGCCATTACACTCTATCAAGGCCCATGACTATAGTTGGACCATAGGTCTTCAAGTCTTTTCTTACTACCTACACATACATCCTATTGGGCCTTCCCCTTCCCCTTTTAGAGCCTTCAACTTGTACCCACTCCTTCTAACCGATGCAATTCTTCGTCAATGTTGCACATGACCAAACCATCCAAGTCTACTTTCGCTCATCTTATTACCTATTAGTGCTACTCCTAAATTCTATTAAATGCATTCATTTCTAATTCTATCTTTCCTTCTATTGCCAATCATCCATCTCAAAATCCTCATTTCAACTATAGTCATCCTAAGAATATGTTGTTCTTTAACTGCCCAACATTATGTCCCTTAACGCACGATTGGTCTTATAGCCACCCCCAACATAAGGATAAAATTACTAAAGGGATGCTTCCAACAGGTCACTAACTCCAACTCCAACAATAATAAAATCCCTATTAAAGGGATCGGGTTTTGCTTTGGGTTTTCGAGTTTAGGTTTAGGTTTAGGTTTAAGGTTAGGTAGTTGAGAATAGGATTAGGTGTAGGTTTAGGTTTAGGGATTTGAGAATAGGTTAAGGTTTAGGTTATAGGTTAAGGTTATAGGTAGGTTATAGGTTAAGGTTATATGTAGGTTAAGGTTATAGGTAGGTTATAGGATATAGGTTAAGGGTGAGGTCCCTGCAAATACAGATATAAATATGTCCTATCAACATGGCCAGGCCCTTCCAATGCTGTCCATAAGAAATGGACAGCTTCATCATGATCATAACAGCGGTTCCACCTTCCATTCAGATGACCCCCGCTCATCCGGAAAGCTCCAACGCACATCCGAGTATGCTCCATTAATTTTGAGCTAATACTAAAATACGGCCTGTCCAAATGGCCAGGCCCTCCCAATGCTGTCCATAGGAAATGGACAGCTTCATCATGGTCATAACAGCGGTTCCCACCTCCCAGGGACCCCCGCTCATCCGGATAGCTCCGACGCACATTCGGGTATGCTCTATTAATTTCGAGCAACATAACTTAATCGTAAATGAACTTTTATAAAATAAATTTTAATTTACTACAATTTACCTGAAGGCGCTGACGGATGAGCTGCCGCATATCATCTGTCACATCTACCCAACGGGGGGTGGTGACGGGGATCAGAGATCGACATAGGACACTGACCTCCGACGTAAACAAGCTAACATTGTTCCCAACAGGTCTAATATAATCCTATGGGAACTCTGCCGTCATCCTACCCTCACGCGTAAGTCGCTCTAAAAGCAACCCATGCGTGGGTCCACGTCCTCGTCGGCTGGTCAACGATGCTGCTGCAAAAGAAATATGTAAGTCTAAACGTAAATAGAAGTCAGTTAAAAAAATATATGTCTAGACTTGCATGTTGTGCCCGGTGTATGCGTGACTGAGGGATCAGATGCCTGCGATATAATATGTGACAGCGATGCTGGCTCCATCGCATCACGGGTAGAAGGGGTAGATTTTAGTGCGCGAACAACGTGGTCTCCCACCTGGTGCCATCACTGAATATGTGCGAGCTACGAACTTATAAATTTAAACAATGTCAATACAAGTGGAATATACTAAAACATTATACAAGTAGGGTTATACGGTACAATGCATTTGTGTTTATGCTTAAAAAGATGATTAAAATATGATTAGACCATTACACTATAATGCAAGTAGAATACAATAAAATCGTAAACTTTAATCTATAACCCTTAAAAATTCCATTACATATTGTCATTCTATATTAAATACACATATTTTATTATAATACGAAACAACTTTGAGGTAAACTATCTGAAGTACTCCCTGCGTAAATTATCGTATGCTTCAGAAGTATATGTCATCATGTGTAAAGCACTGGATATTTTTGTAACCAACATGTCAGTCACAATAGGAGAAATCTGATCTCTCAGGACTCCATTCAGATGTGCAAGTGAGTGAGTCGTATCTTCCATATCTCGTTTTCCATGGCTATATATCTCCATCAGCTCCGGAATTTCTTTGAGATGGTATAATCTTTCTTCTGAGTCGTCGTCGATATATTCTGCTTTACACTCATCGATTAGACCGGGTATCTCTATGGCCCTACTAGAAGAAGATAGGGCTGAAACGTCCATTTGCAACAGCTGATGAAGTATGTTACTTGCTTCTGCTACGCTCCAGTTGGAGGAGGACATGATCAGAAATTAACTCAACTGCAAATGTGGATTATAAACAAGTCAATAAGAGGAATAAATCACGACTTGTAATTTTCATGTATACATGGAATACATAAATTATTCGAATTGAAAAATGATATGTAAATCATGTGTACAATAATAATCGTTGTCTGCATCACTATCGCTTAGGACTATTTCTTCTTCACCATCACTATCGCTGATCAGTATCTCCTCTTCATTATCTGCAACGTTGTCATCAATGAAACTACTATCATCTCTAACAATGTCATCTATTATTGAGGCATCAACATGATCAGGTGGCACATCATCTCTGTCCAATTGCACCGCATCAATATCAATACTTGAATCAATCCCTATATCAACATGAGACGGCACGTCTTCTTGATATGCGTGTTCAACCCTAGCCGTGTCATTTTTCTCGTCCTCCCTATCTTAAACTTCTAGTACAGGAACGTCAAATACATTCCTGGGCTTTATTTTCTGCACCACGTGCCAAGAGCCGCCTAACTTGGTGTCAGCAAGGTAAAATACTTGTTCGGCCTGGCTAGCGAGGATAAATGGGTCGTCCTTAAACCACTTCTGAGATAAATTTACGCTCGTAAAGTAGTTGTCCGTCTGTATTCCCAACTTCTTATTTCCAATGTCTCACCAATCACATCTAAATAAGTACACCCGCTTTCTCATACAATAATTCAGCTCAATAATATCCGTCAAAATGCCATAAAAGTCAATCTGATCCTCATTGGTTCCCTTCACAACCACCCCACTATTTTGTGTGGTCCTACACTTGTCACGTTCTTCGGTGTGAAACTGAATTCCGTTTACAATACAACCTGTGTATCTAGATACACGTCTATCAGGGTCACACGCCAATGAGTATAGTGCATCAGACGCATCCGCAGAGTTTTTTGTGCGCAATATCTTCATCTATTATCATGTACAGAATGTAATTGTTTAGGGATTTTCTTAGGTTAAAATAATGTACAGTACAACAAAAATTCTAAGTGTGGTGAGATAATGTGAAATCTTACACATTTTTCGAACTATTGTGGAAACTGATCCTGATGCATTCGATCATAACTTGTGGGGAATTTGGACTTCATCTCGTCCATGTGTTCGCTACACATAAATGGTACGTTGGAAGCAAAAAACATTAAGATCATCGTATGTAAAAAAAAAAATAATCGAGAGAAGACTTACTCCAAGTATGACTCTATTTCTTCATAATTATGCAACACATACCACCTTGCCTTTGCTAGATCCCCAACGTCCATATCCTGAAACGTCGAGGATCCTAAAGGACGAACGTTATGTGCAAACACAGATATGAGTTCTTGTTCATGCTCCTGTCTTTCATCGGCATTCCGATCTTCTCGGTTAAATCTAGTCTCTATGCCACGAAGATACATGGAGCAAAATGTAAGGTACTCATTATCAATGTACGCCTCAGCTATGGATCCCTCTGGACGTGCCTTGTTCCTCACGAATTGTTTGAGTGTATGAAGGTATTTGCACATAAAACCACTATGTTAAGAGTATGAAAACATGGATATATGTAGTTTACGAAACGAATAAAAATTTTAAATGGTTCTACCACCTTTCGATCGGATACATCCAACGATATTGTACTGGGCCTGCAAGCTTTGCCTCGTGCAGTAAGTGAATCGCTAAGTGTACCATGACATCAAAAAATGCAGGAGAAAATATTCTTTTAAGTTTGCAAAGGATTACGGCAATGTCCCTCTCTAGTCGTTTAATAACATCTACATTCAACGATTTCGAACACAAATCCTTAAAGAATATCCCCAACTCAATCAGCGCCACACTAATATCCTTGCTCAGGAATCAACAAATCGCAACCGGCAGTAGGCATTGCAGAAAGATGTGACAATCATGACTTTTCATTCCTGTTACCTTACAGTCAGTAACGTTTACACACCGAGATATGTTTGACGCATACCCATCGGGAAACTTCACTGATCTCAACCATTTACATAAACGCTTTCTCTCTAGTTTTGTCAACGTGTAGCAGACTGCTGGTATAGTATACGAATTTTCATGTGGTTGCAAGTGCAACTCTTTCCTTAAACCCATTTCTTGTAGATCCAATCGAGCCTTGAAACTGTCTTTTGTTTTCTTCTTTATGTTCATCACTGTTCCGAAAATATTGTCACATATATTTTTCTCAATATGCATGACATCCAAGTTATGTCGCAATTTCAAATCACTCCAATAGGGCAACTCAAAGAAGATGCTCTTCTTCCTCCAGTTATAGTCCAATACTGTACGTTTCCTCTTTTTCAAGTGAGATGCCTTACCAAATCTAACTTCTCCAATGTTACTCAATTTTTGTATCACATCTTCTCCATATAGCTCTTTCGGGGGTGGCTTATGATCTTGTTTGCTATCAAAGATCATCGTCTTCCTGTGCCAACTATGATCGCTTGGAAGGAAGCGACGATGGCCCATATAACACTTTTTTCTACCATGCTTCAATGACAATGAACAAGTCTCAATACCACATGTAGGACAAGCCAACTTGCCTTTCGTACTCCACCCAGACAAATTTTCATACACGGAAAAGTCATTTATTGTCCATAAGACCGCTGCATGCAATCGAAATGACTGTCCTACAAATGTATCATACGTTTCTACACCTTGACTCCATAGCTCATTTAACTCATCTACTAACGGTCGCAAATACACATCAATGTCATTCCCAGGTAACCTGGGTCCAGGAATAAGCAATGACATCATGAAAAATGACTCTTTCATACATAACCAAGGAGGTAAATTGTAGGGCATAAGTACCACTGGCCACATACTGTACGAGCTACTCATATTACCAAATGGATTAAAACCATCACTTACAAGACATAGTCGAACATTGCGAGAATCCTCTGCAAACCAGTCATGTTGCTTGTCAAAATTTTACCAGGCTTCAGAGTCCGCAGGGTGCCTCAGTGTAGTATCATCATGAACGCATTTCTCCTTATGCCACCTCATATCTTCAACCGTCTTATGAGACATAAACAATCTTTACAATCTGGGTTTCAATGGGAAATACCTTAACACCTTTCATGGGATTTTCTTACTCCTGGCTTTGTTACTCTTCCACCTAGACTCTCCACATTCTTGACACTGATCAACCTTATCATACTCTCCCCGATACAATAAACAATCATTTATACATGCATGTATGACGGTGTAACCAAGGCCCAAGTCTCGCATCAAGGATCTTACCTCGTAATGAGACTTAGGCAATGTCTCACCATCCGGTAATGCTTCTTTCAACAACTCAAGCAACATGTCGAACGATTTGTTACTCCAACGATTTATTGTCTTCAAATGAAGTAACATTGTAAGAAAATTCAACTTGGAGAAGTTCTCACACCCCGGATAAAGTGGACGTTGCGCATCCCTCAACAATCTACTCAACTTTTCTAATTCGACTTCACCCATTGGAGGAATATCTTGGCAACTGCTTGTCACTGTAAAATTAGTATCTACAACTGTTCCCCTGAACACATCACTTATGATATCTTGCATTTCGTCAACGTCTTCATCCTCGTCATCCGGCACAATTGGGTCTTCGTTGACTTCAGTGGCCTCAACTCTATGGGTCATATCTTCACCATGATAGATCCACCAAGTGTAACCCTGGTCAATCCCAACTATGAACAAATCGTCCTCTACTTTGTCTAAAGTCTTATATGTGATGTTCTTGCATTTTCGACATGGACACCTAATCTTATTCTCTGAATCTGCTAGATTTCGCACAAATTTCATGAACTCTTGAACTCCTTGTTTATACTCTGGGCTAAACCTGTTCTTATCTCGCATCCAACTCTTATCCATCTCTAAAATGAAAAAACTAGAGTCAGTTTACGGAAATAGCTTTAAGATTAAGCTAGGTTATAGGTTTAGGTTATATGTTTAAGTTTAGGTTAAGGTTATGAGTTTAGGTTAAGGTTATAAGTTTAGGTTTAGGTTATAAGTATAGGTTTTGGGATTTGAGAATAGGTTATAGGTTATGGGAATAGGTTTAGGTTATAGGTTATAGGTTAAGGTTTGGGTTCGGGATCGGGTTTAGGTTATAGGTTTAGGTTTAGGTTAAGGTTATAAGTATAGGTTTTGGAATTTGAGAATAGGTTTAGGTTCAAGTTATAAATTTAGGTTTAGGTTTTTAAGTTTAGGTTTAGGTTTAGGATTAGGTTTAGGTTAAGGTTATAAGTATAGGTTTTGGAATTTGAGAATAGGTTTAGGTTCAAGTTATAAGTTTAGGTTTAGGTTTTTAAGTTTAGCTTTAGGTTTAGGATTAGGTTTAGGTTTAGGTTATAAGTATAGGTTAAGGCTATAAGTTAGGTTTAGGTATAGGTTAAGGTTATAAGTATAGGTTTAGGGATTTAAGAATAGGTTTAGGTTAAGGTTATAAGTTTAGGTTTAGGTTTAGGTTTAGTTTATAAGTTTTGGGATTTGAGAATTGGTTTAGGTTAAGGATATAAGTTTAGGTTTAGGTTATAGGTTTAGGTTTAGATTTAGGTTATAACTTATAGCTTTAGGGAATTGAGAATAGGTTATAGGTTATAGGTTATATGTTAAGGTTCGGGTCTGGGATTGGGTAAAGGTTATATGTTTATGTTTAGGTTTGGGTTAAGGTTATAAGTATAGGTTTAGGGATTTGAGAATAGGTTTAAGTTAAGGTTATAAGTTTAGGTTTAGGTTTATTTTAATAGGTTGTTTATTTTCATTTACATTCGCAAATACATTCATCATCCATCCAATTCAAATTGAAACAAGTACTGTCACTCTATGACTAACAGTTGAAAAAGAAAATCATGCATATAGGTCTGCTCCAACATTTTCTAAGCTGAACATCCGGATAGCTCCGACGCACATCCGGGTTTGCTCCAAAATTTTTTAAGCTAATATAATTAAATTCTAAATTAGTTACTCATCAAAGGTTGGATAGATTGTAATACTTTCATATTCCCATTTAAACGTCCACGCCGAAAATCCGGCAGCATCTCCCCATGCCTCTCCAGATAAGTTGATCTTATATTACATTCTGATGTCAAATATCTAAAGTAATGTAAAGATATTTGGCATTGGATACAGAATGGAAGAAACATATCCAGAGAGAAACGAGAAGATGGACCATGGATCGGGCATGAACATTTAAATAGATTGTATGAAAGCATACTTTCCATCTAACCTTGAACTGTCCAAAATGGGACAATTTGAGCGATTTCTATGCCACCAAAAACACACCATATCTATGTATGGCCGCATAGAAATCCTCAAATGAGTAACTAATTATCTAACATACAAATCTATAAATTACATGTCACAACTATAAACTAACTAATCACAATAATAATTTAAGATAAAAAAATGTAACATACAAGCTCATGAAAGTTTGCAAGGACAATTTTATGGAACAGAAGGCAATGGAAGTAATATCTTAAAGTTAAATAAAAGACTTCAATTTGAGGGAGTGCATATATCATTATAGATCACTATTTTAGTCAAACACATCATTTCTAGCAAGCTATGATGATGGTGATACAACCATATTTGGAGTGCATAGATCACTATAGTTTTGTCTAATCTCCACCTGTTGGCCTCAATGGCTATCATATATATATATATATATATATATATATATATATATAAAATGAGTGGAGGAATTTGGTCGAGTGTGTGCCTCATCTCAAGTACCTTAGGACATTTAGAGGAAAAACCTCTCTAGCCATGTAGTAAACAATGTGTGAAACTACAATGTGTGAAACTAATGGATGGTGATCTATGGATGGTTTCCACTCATTAGGTGAGCTACAATGTGTGAAACTAATGGATGGTTTCCATCTACTTGTCTCATACTATATGCCTTGCTCATGAGTTTTTACTGTATTTACTTTTGTGCGAAGGAATCTATATGGTGGGTATTGGGATCTCTCACATGTATATTGGCATGTATGTGAGTGTAGAGAGGAACTAGGCTATACATGGATGTTGAAATGCCCTTATTTCTACATGCAATTGTATGCCCTACTTTAGATGTGTGATAAACCATAAGCTATATGGAACTTATGTCTGATTTCCTAAGCGGCTGGTTGGTGGATAACTAATACACAATGCTAAGTTAGTTATTAAGCATTCAATATCACACATCCGAGTTGATTGATTTAAGCATCATAAACACATGTTCTAGTGGGCTGATCTTAGCATCATTACCACACATCCGACTTGATTGATTTAAGCATCATAAACACATGTTCTAGTGGACTGATTTAATCATCTAGATACACATGTTCAAGTGGACTGATTCAAGCATTGTAAACACATGTCCAAGTGGACTGATTCGAGCTTTGTAAACACATGTCCAAGTGGACTAATTTAAGGTTTTTAAACAAACTAATGGTTCTAGTGTGCTGATCATTGTATCGTTACCACACATCCAAGTGGATTGATTTAAGCATCATAAACCCATGTCCAAATAGAGTAGACTAATTTAAGCATTGTAAACACATGTCCAAGTGGACTATGCTACAAAATGAAAAATTCATTGTTCTTCTATAGAGATCGATTAATAATCATCTTTAAAAAAAGAAAAAGAAAAAAAAAGACAGGATATAAAAGATGTAGAAACTTAGATGACTGCAACGTGGCTTAACTTCCCACAACCATTTTAGAAAATTTAACCTAGATAAAGATCACAGAAATGCGGATCTCAAGATTAGAGATGAATTTTGGTGATATTAGAATCGACATTAAACTAAAAAGGAAAAACAGAACAAAAAAAAAAAGCACAAGAAATCCCATATACATTTACCAACAAACCTTCATAAAACCCAAAAGGAACAGGCATATTGTAGCAGGTAAATAAAAATACCAGCTATGGCAGTAAGGATTGAAAGTGGTCCTATATGGTGATGTTATAACATCTGAGCTATGCATCACATGTGCCAAGTGAGAAAAATTTTTAGGCCAATACTATCATCAGGTAGGCAACACCACAGGGAAGAGTGAGGAGGGACACCAACCATTGATAAGCCCATGATACAGCATAGGCCCACCAAGGTTGTGTATTTCATTCAGCCCGTGCATCAGGTGCGCCCCATCCACAGCTCTAGAAAATGGGATCTATACTGGAGGTTTTCTAGCCTCACATGCAGCTTGAGACAGCAATTGTGGGACATTTAATCCATGCAAAAGGTGAGCCCCACTATACAGCTGACCTGGAGCAAAATTTTTAGGCTATGCTCGATCAACGCTCACGATTGGGACTATCCTAGACTGCTCAAATCGTGGAGCACATTTTGGGTAGATCATAGGCGAAATCACACTGACTGAATGATCCTGACCATTGAATTGATGGTTAAAAATGAAGTGATTGATAACCCAATCCAACATATAATAGATTAACAACATGTTAGCAGGAAGATAAAAACAAACTAGTCCCACCATGGATGCTCAAAGTGCATCTTACAATACTTAAAACTGCAAAAAAGATCAATGCAGATGATGGACTGTATGCTAGTCCTCAGAGGGGCTAAGAAGATGATCGGTGCCAATGTTTCAAGAGATGCAAGGATGGAACAGCATTGGTACAACCAGGACAAGGCTTTAATTATGATGATGAGGATGGAAGTTCTGATTTTGATCAATTTAGATCTAATCTACAAGCACACGCAAGCATAGCACGATAGGTCAGAGATCCAATCCATCCATCATGATGACACCACAATATTGATGCCCTAGCCCAACAACCAGGTTGATTCACAGGTGGTTAATGGTTTGCAAAACAAATCGATGGCGCTGAAAAAACTTGGCTGAAGTTTTCTAACCCATACACCTGTTTCTAATATTGGGGACCCACATGCTGATTGGACCAGATTTTAATTTTGTGAAGACATGTACAAAGTCAGACCAACATCAGGTGAGTGAGCTTGCCCAAGGTTCCCTTAAAGGCATTTCTTATCCTTTGAAATGACTGTATATGCTAAAACATGACATGGAAGAAGCAGAACAATGGACGGAAACGTACAGAAAGAGGCTGAGAAAACATTGCAATGAGACCATGCTTCCATACCAAAACTTCATAATCATCTTGAATGGAACTTCTTAAGAGAAATTACCATATATGCCAAAACATGGCACGAAAGAAGCAGAGCAATGAACAGAAACATACAGAGAGGCTGAGAAAACTTTACAGTGGAGACCATGCTTTGTTACCAAAAGTAGAGGAAGTTAAAGCAAGAAAGGGAGCAGAAGCAAATGAGTTAAAGCCATTTTATTAACACCCAAAGCACCCATAAGAAAGAAGAGGAAGTCATATTTCACACTTATTAGGATATTCCCAATTCATGTAAGTTGAGTTGAGAATTTGACAGTTCTTTAGTAAATCATAAATTATTTACGAGGTGTGCTCCAGTGGTTCCAGACAGAAGTGAGGCCCACGTGATGTATTCGCAACATTCAACCTGTCCACCAGATGAATCGTCCCTAAATCCCCAAATCCCTAAATCCCTATATCCCTAAATCCCTAAATCCCCAAATCGTTCAATCGGTATTGAGATTGAGAGAGATTGAGAGAGATTGAGAGAGAGAGAGAGAGATACCTATTTGAGTTGGAGCCCCGATCACGATCAGCCGAGCACGGTGGAGAGAGGGCGGTGGAGAGAGGACGCGGTGGAGGGAGAGAGCACCGAGAGAGACAGTGAGGCGCGGTGGAGAGGCCGGCGGGTTGGAGAGAGAGAGAGGATAGAGAGCGAGAGTGAAAGAGGGTGCAAGAGAGAGTGAGAGTGAGAGAGGTCTGAGAGTGAGAGAGAGACTTAAGTCTCTCTCACTCGCGGGCAGACTGCTGGTGGGTGCATTGTGGGCCCCATCATGATGTTTGTGTTTCATCCCTGCCGTCCATCTATTTTTTCATTTCATTTTATGGTATGAGACAAAAATTGAGGTATATCCCAATCTCAACTGGACCACATTATAGGAAACAGTTTTGAATAAGCGTCGACCATTGAAAACCTTTTGGGGGCCATATAAAGTTTTGGATCAATCTGAAATTTTTTTTTTCCCTTCATCTGCGCGTATATGACCTAATCAACAGATTGGATGTGTAACATCCCGAAAATCAGGGGTCGAGTAAAAACTCCACTCCCGAGTTTCAGAACATCACTTATGCAACATAAATGTGTATGATTGAATGTTGTCTGTGTTAATATATTAAACATGAGTGGGATTAAGCCAAAACAACATATCATACTCCAGAGACAGTTAAATTTACAAGCGGAAGACTGTGATAGTATGTATAACTTATATAAACTGTTGTATGTCTCCTGAGTGTGAACATGTTACCAGGTCATATACATACATGTATGCTCCAAAAGTAAACAAAAAGAATATACATGAGTGCTCTAAAAATATAAAATGACAAGTGTCAAGGCAACAAATCAACCTCCCTGTAATCCCGTAAATGAGAACACGCATAAAGGAGGGATCCTCCTCATCATCATCAAATCTAGATTCGCTTCTCAAGCAGCGCCATCATCTGCAACCAAATTAGGGACTGGTGGGTGTCCGGAAACACCATCCCGTAACGTGGGAGTGAGTAGCTAACTCAGTGGAATAATAGAGCAAAGATTAGCATATTCTCAAATCAATCATGCGATAATAGTAAAGCAGTAAATCAAACATTCCTAATATTGTTGTTAATGCAATATGACATGACATGATGGATGCCCTCACTGACATTCTCCCTCATACGGCACCATCTTCGTCCGCGGCATGCTTGCGTACCGTTCAGTGCTCCACATCTTCCAGGCACATGCAATGTGATGGTGAAATGATTACCGAGTTATTATTAGTCCATTCAAACAGTAGGATTGGAAAACTAAGGTACTTCCCTTATATCAATCCCAACACAAATCTTGTCTAGGGTCGTCACTCCTAGTAATCTCATACGATGTATATTTTTGTAGGTCACTGCAAGGACTGCCAGGGCTGTTGCTCGCACTCGTTGCATCGCTCCCCCATCACCTTATCAATACAGGCCTACTTGTACTCTTGTCGCTACGGAAGGGTCATCGCCTCCCGTAGACTCAGAATACGCTTGAGGTCACTACAAAGGGCTACCAGGGCTGTTGCTCGCACTCGTTGTACCACTCCCCCATCACCTTATCAATGTAAGCCGACAACAAGAATATAGTGTCTCATACTACCATAATCTACTCACGAGTCATAGGTGCTCACTGGTCACTACGGGGAGGTTTGTGGCCCCAACGTAAGCCGACAGCTCGACCACGGTGTCCCATACCACCATGCCCGACTCATGAGTCTTTGTGGATCAAGGTACCATGGTTGACAGGGTTTTCAATGGTAAGTTCAGTACCCTGGGTTCAAGCAGTTATGACACATACATGGTGAACATACAATGGCCAGTCGGGTTACTTGACGGGCTCGACTAGCACGAGCGCATCTCAAGTCGAACGACATGAAGTGCATAAAACACCCCGTGTGGCCTAACCACTGCCGCCAACTCCAAAACCCGACTCGCATTCATCGACGCGTTGCTCGTGGCAAAGATAAGCCAACTACGGATTTACTCGGTTACCGACTGCCTGGACTAGGTGTAGTCCCAAACAATTATGAATCCACATCAGCAATCATCTAAGAGTCATGAAAATGAAATACAACAATGTGAGCATGTTAACACATGTTATAACATATAACTTAAGTAAATCATCTATCACATGCATTTCATACATATAATGAAATCATGCATATAGCCAACATGTAGGAAATCATGTACATCAGCATATTACTTGAGAATTCACTCTCAAACTAATTCATAACACCATTTAATTCAATACATACTAATACAAACATTTATAGAAACACTTAGTCTACACACTTAAGTCTACATATAGTATGTCGACTCAAAGTGCGCATTTGGGCGAATCTCTTCCCCAAACTGATTATGCACGCATTCCTAATATCCTAATGTGACAAAAAACTATGTCAATCATATCAGCAAAATATGGATAAAACAGTATTTCCTACAAATGACTAAAATGCCCTAAATCTCATATTTTTCGTCTGCTAACGAAACAGGAAACGGACAGCATGTTGTACATGTCAAACGGCGTTGCCGTCAATAATCTACTATTAAACAACATTGAAAGCGTTGAAAATAGTCAATCAAAGCGTCTAAAATCCGCACCTTTCACTTTATATGTGTATCGTTTCGAACGGAGCGTATACGCCTTGTCTATGGCGAACAGACAACCTGATACACACATACATCAGTTACTTTGCTATTTGAATCGAAGAAATCCCCAAATCAGCAAGTGGTTAGGGTTTTCCTTACCTAGAAGTGCGTTGGAATCGCCAGGAAAGTGATTGGAGTGCGTCGCTTAAGCACGTACAGTAGCAACAGCAGGTGGCAGGAAAATCTCTCCCACCTTCTCTCACAAACTCTCACTTTCTCTCTCACTCTTGCTAGGGTTTCTAGAAAATTTGGATGGGTGAGAGAAGTGAGGGTTTAAGTCCCTTTTATAACCTAAAAACTTTCCAGATTAGGCTTGGGAACAATGTTTACTTGAGGGGTAACCAAATCGGGGCTGTTTCGGTCCAAAAGAGCATTTTTGAAGGTCCCCCGGCCGAACGCGGTCGGACTTAAGTTCATGCATACTGAATCTAGTACACATCAAGTTTTCAGACCGGTAAAGTTCCCAGATCGCATGTGGCGGTTTAGTTTCAGTTCAGCGGTCATCGCACCTAGATCAGGTCTACAAGTCTCATAATATGAAATAGAAATTTTTCCTGATCCAAGGGTGTAATTTGGCTGAATTCTGACGGTTAGAATGCTTAATACTGACGCGTCAAGTCGTGTGCCAGATTTGAATTTCAAATTTCAAATCTAACCCTATTCTCACTCTCTTTACTCCAGGCTCAATGAAATAGCCTCTGAATTTCGGTTGGACTTGATTTTCAAAATGATTGTCAAGTCCAGCTAGGCGGTTATAACGGTCTAAGATTGTAGGTATCGGACTTTCGACGCGCGGTCTGGATCCAATACAAAGTTTCAAAGAGGTCATGAGAACAAACGAGTTTAGAGTTTGATCCAAGGTTTTAGGATATTATAGCATCATTGGTTCTACAAGTTTTGAGTCTTGTAGAACGTAATTAAAGCGATCAGGGACAATTTCACAGCTACTCCAGCGTTGCGCTAGCTAACTTATGCTTAGTTTCTAAAGGAATTAATCCTAAGTGATTTCTTTGGCTATGGAATTGGGTTCTGAGTGATTTCCCAGGTGTTTTAGTCGACCCATTACCTAAGAACGTCTAATCCCAGGTTGGCCAAAATTCAGGGTGTTACAGGATGACAAATAGAAAGTACAGTGGGCCTTGGGAGGATTTTAATGGTGGATATCCAATCACTATGGTTTTCATGTGGTGTGGTCCACCTGAGATTTATATCCCTCTCATTTTTGGCGTCAAGCCCTAATATGATTTATAAAAATGGATGGACGACATGGATGAAACACATACATCATGGTGGGACCCATAGAGCACCGACCAACATCCACCAAGTTTTGTGGGCCCTGCTATGATGCATTTATTATATCCACACCGTCCATCCATTTTGAGATATCATTTTACATCATGAGCCAAAGAATGAGGCAGATAAATATCTGTAGTAGACCCCACCACAGAAATCTCAGGTGCACCACACCACATGAAATCAATAGTAATTGCATATTTATCATTAAAATCCTCCCAAGGCTTATTGTTTTGTTTATTTGACATCCAATATGTTGATTAGGTCATACAGGGCCAGATAAAGGGAAAAAATAAAAATCAGCTTGGATGAATGGTACAGGCCATAATATAGATGTTTTGTATGGTACAGGCCATAATCTCAGTTTCGCTTGAGTTTTGACTGAGTTGTGACCAATTTGAGTTTCTCTCTTGAGTTTTGATCGAGTGGTGATCAAACCGAGTTATTCTGAGTCTCCGTAAAAGCTTGTTGAGTTGAGTAGCATCAACTCGAGTAAGTCGATTCAGAGTTTTTAGACTATTGAGTTATACAAAAATCCACTAACGAGAGATTTCTTTGGGGATTTCCCCCCAATGTAAGGGCCCAATAGATGAATTTTTCTAAATCTTATATATTTGTGCCACATGTATGATATTGAAACACTTTTTGTTTTCAGGGTTCTAGACAATCTTTCCGGTCATTCGGATCAACGGATGAGATTTATCATCAAGATACTCATGAAATTCATTTGGGCCTTCCAATCAGCATCTCCAGTCCATCAATCACCGATTTCATCCGAGATATAAGCATTCCTTCAGTTATCCGTTTCACAATCAACGGATATGACAACCTTACCCCTGCCACCCTATTTAGTGGACGACCTATATTGTTCGAATTCTTTCTCTTAGTAGTCATGGTCACATTTTATATCTCTATCATAGCAATGATCATCAGGCCAGTCTTACCATTGATGGCCAAAGTCCTTAACGTCATGGCCTTTGTTTGTGTGGTTTTAGGGGTCACGATCCTGTTGTGGGCCATGCTTCCTAAAAGCATCAGCTGGGTCCCATGAATTTTTTTAGGGGTCACGATCTTGATTACTCTTGGAGTGATAGCTTATAAGTGGTTTGTTTATGTAAAGAAGGTTAAAGAGAAAGGGACTACAATAAGGCCCACTATGTATATAGATGAATGGTACAGGCCATAATATAAATGTCTTGGATGGACTGTATCATAATATCAATAGTTTGGATGGTCTCGATCATAAAATCCACAAATTACAGTTTAGATCATAAAATCGATGGTTTGGATTGTCTTGATCATAATATCAATTTTTCAGATGGTCTAGACCAGAATATTGATGGTTTGAATGGTCTGGATCATACAATCAATGGTTTAGATGGTTTGCATCACATTATTGATGGTCAAGATGGTGTGGATCATAATACCCCCGGTTTCAATGGCCTGAATCATAATATCAATTGTGCTCTGGATCATAGTATTCATGGTCGAAATGGTCTAGATCATAATATCTGTGGTGGTTTAGTTGATCTGGATCATATAATATTGATGATCTAGATAATGGTATTGACGATCATCCGTTACGAAACTCAGGTGGGCCATACCATCTAAAACTATGTGAAGACATCTAAAAAATATATCTTCATATAGTTTTAGATGGTATGGACCACCTGAGTTTCGTAACGGATGATTTTTTAAATATCTCATAAGCTAAAGGGGAGACATCAAATGCACGGTATTGATGTTCGACACACATCATAATGGGCCCATTTTACATGTCTGGTCTATTCACTCTATTCTACTGATCATTACCCTCAATTTAATCAGTTACTCGCCTCGATCATACTGTATATGAGAAAGATATTGGGCAAACAAGATTGATCAACAATTTGAGTGAATTTTGATTTAAACATCTGAAGTTATTTACTCTTCAATCTGGATTGATCAGATTGTCCAAAAATAGATAAAGGCTGTTCATAATATCAAAAATATATGAATGAATAGAAAACACAAACATCAGCTTGATCCAAAACTTCTATGGCCTCCAAGAAATTTTAAATGGTATAGGTTCAATCACACTATTTCCTATGGTGTGGTCCACTTGAGCTTTGGATACGCTTCCTTTTTGTTATTTAGACCTCAAATTATCTGTTAACATGGATGAATGGAGTAGATAAAATAGATAAATAATGGTGGACCCCACAGAGTTTACTCAGGTAAAGGTAACGAGTAACTCAAATGTAGTGGAGAAAGGTTTCCTTATAACATTTGTTATCATATATTGGGCCTGCCCAAATGTGATTCACATATCTAACCCGCTCATTATGTGTGTCCCACTTGGATGAAGGGTCAGACCAAGTTTCAACCGCATCCAAAACTCATGTGGGCCCCACCAAGTGCTTTTATATTTTACAGGATGTTTTCACATACTTTTAAATGGTATGGCCCACTTGAGTTTTGTTTATCGATGATTTTTTAGATATCTCATAACCCAAAGGGGAGACATCAAATCCACGGTGTTGATGTTCGACAGACATCATGATGGAGCCCACAAAACTCACTAACATCGATTCTTAGGTTCTCATGAGGTCAGTAAGTTGGGTCACAATTTTGACCAGAATATTTGGCCCATTTTACATGGCTGGTGCATTCACCCTATTTTACTGATCAATACTCTCAATTTGACTAGTTACTCGCCTCAATCAAGCGACATATGAAAAAGATATTGGGCATACAAGATTGATCAACAATTTCAGTAAAATTTGATTTCAACATCGGAAGTTATTTACTTTTTAATTTAAATGAATTAGACTGTAAAAAAAGGATTAAAGGTTCAATTAGTAGATGTGCTTAATAATTTAGTAAATTTATTTTTTACAAATAAATTTAACATTCTTTTTTTTTTTTCAAAAGGTATATTTTTTTACTCTTTTAAATAAATATCATTTTTATTATAAAATATTTCAAAAATATTTAAAATACAAATTTTGAATTTTTATTTACAAAATCTAAAATTTTTTCTCATATTTTAATTTTTTCCCAAATTTTTCAAAATGCCAATTTTTCTCTTTAAAAGCATTATTTTGTTCTCAAAATTTTTCTTAAACATACTTAAAATTTCTAAACTTTTCAACATTCTTTATCATGTGATATTTTAAATTATTTAAATATTACCTTATATATATATATATATATATATATATATATATATATATATATATATATATATATATATATATATATATACATTTACGTTATAGACAAAATATTTAAAAAATTAAAACATTTTTACATTATTACCAACGGTTCTTAGCCGTCAGGAAAAATAATTAAGGAAAAACACCTTTACCAACGAATATTTTCGTCGTTAAAACTGTTACCGCCAAATTTTCCACCGGCCCGCAAAAATTTGCAAGGAAAATTTCGGACGACCCTTTAGCTACGAATAGATTCGTAGGCAAATCTAGGTTTTGCCTACGAGATTTATTTCATAGGTAAAAGTAAATTTAAAACACGTTCTCCTTTTTTCGGTTTGGGCAAAAAATTCAAATGACCCTTTAGCTACGAATTATTTCGTAGGTAAAAATCTTTTAGCTACGAAATTTAGTGTCGTAGGCAAAAGTAAATTTTAGGATCTGTTATTTTTAAAAGTATTCAAAAGATCGTTTCAGCTACGAATGTTTTCGTAGGTAAAAATGGGTTTACCTACGAAATTATCTTTCGTAGGTAAACGTAAGGTTTTCTATTTTTGGAGGGAAAGAGAAATTCAAAGGACTATTCATGATGGAATGCTACTTTGCTTGGAGAAAGGTTTGAACAGGGTAATGGTTGAATCTGATTCAAATCTGGTGGTTCTTAGTATCTCCAATCAATGTAAGACCCCTTGGAAGTGGAAACCTTAGTTGTCTCGAATCAACCGGTTGCGTAGCCTAGGAAACTTGTCTTTCACTCACATTCTTGGTGAAGGAAATGGGCCGACTGATGGTTTGGTGTGTGACGGGAGCCTCCTCCAGCAATCTACGATATATCTCCATTACCGGCCCCTTCCTCCTCTCGTCCGAGGTAGGATTTTTTTGGATAGGGCAGGGGTGGGTTCTCTCAGATCATGTTCCTAACTGGTTTTGTCTGTCCCTGTTTTTGGCTGTCATTCTTGGGTGGTGGGCACGACCCCCTCTGTTTCGGCCTTTTTTACTATAAGGGGCGTGTTCACTTCTTCTCTTTTTTTTTTGTGCAAAGCCTTATATAGCCTATACTTGTCCTATTTTTGTCAGACGATAGGTGAGGCCTTCATCCTTTTGTTAGGCCCACTCAAAAGGATGTACATTTTGATGACCAATGAAATCTCTTGGCCTAGCACCTTCCAAAAAAAAAATAAAAATAGATCATGGCATTCTTGTAATATTGTATATATAGGAGAATTTCATTATCATCATTTGATATTCTAGAAAATCCCCTAGAATATCTTTTTTTACTACATAAAATAACTGATAATGAGAGGAAAATATGAGGGCCAATAAAAGTAAAGGTACCTCGATAAGATTCTCGTACAATCATCAACTCCAAAACTAGAAAAACCAATAGCAAGCAGATAGGGATCCTAAGACAACTAATCCAAGACTAAAGGCCCACAACTAGCAACAAAGCAATCCAAAGAGATTGGACCTTGAGCATGAAGGCAAGCTTAACAATTACAGTGCATGACGGTTCCTAGTAGGTTAAGATTTATGACTCTTTTAATAATTTCAGGTTTAATTAGGATTCCACTCCATAAATGTCACTGACAGTAACATGCTATTGTATATAGTTGGTACTGCTTATTGAATTTTCTATAATTCATGTGTATGTATTAAATGCCTTGATGTCGGATTTGAATCACTGAAATTCCATCGAACCAGACCATGATCAAAATATACCCTTGTGTTCAGTTTCTATGTAGGTAAGCAGATATTTACAAGAAAAAGCTTGCGTGGTTGACAGGTTGCAATCACTTGAGTGGTTTTGTTAACATCTGTTCAACTTTAGGTAGCTTGCATTTATGAGTAGGTTTTTCTTGATGTTTCATGTGTTGACTATTACAAAATGATTTAAGCGTGTTTTAAATTTCTTTGAATCCTTTAGGTCCGTTTAAATTGACACTTCAGTTTACAGAGGATTATCCAAATAAGCCACCAACAGTTCGGTTTGTGCCTAGAATGTTTCATCCAAATAGTAAGTAGAAGAGACAAGTACACATTATTTCTGTTTGCCTTTTTAAAAAAAAGTTATTGTTTGCCTTTTATGTATTTAGATCAGACCAGCAGTGTTCATTCTTATGCCTGTCTGTACATCAACTAATTGGGAATGGTATGAAATCATTTGACCTTGTTCCTAGCATTGGAAACATTTTCATTACATGTACTCTCTCATATGATATTTGCTAGCTATCAGTAGATTGAATTGTTGGGCATTTTAGTTTTATCCATTTGAATTGTACCATCATTTGCCCTTTTACTTCCCATCAGATTTTATACCTCTTGATTTAAATAAAAAAATCTTACATTCTATTGCACCCATATTTTCTATTTACATCTCGAAGCATGGGTCTCCAGTCTCCTTTTCATTTCCTGGAATTTCAGGTTTTCATTTTACATTGTGTATCAAACTGAAACTGAAGATTACAAGGCACTTCTTGATTAAAATGTTATTGTTTTCATTGGCATTGGCAATTGTATGTTCTATTAGAATAAAAGTAAAGATAGCTAGGACACTTCTTTCCTTTGTACAACTTACACAGGCTCCAGTTTTTAAGTTGTCCCTTGACTTAATTCTTGCTGGTCCAGGTTAGGGTACAGCCTAAACAATCAAAACTTGAAGTTGATTTGGAGATGAACATTGGATGTGCATCTACCCTTAACCATTGTTTATGTTGTTGCTCACTTAAGTTGTGGATTGGCCTCATTTTTAAGCCCATGGCTCACCATGAAAGGGTATATCTAATTCATGGGATAGATGTCTTCAAATTTTGAGGATGTGTTGCAAGAAGAAAACCTTTACTTGATTACTGAGGTAAGTTGCTGATTTTTTATTTTTATTTTTCTGTTGATGAAGTATATTAAACAACATGATTTATGTCTTCATCAAGTTGCTGATACAGTTAAATTTGTTGCCAGGCTATTATCATTTTGCAGAAATATTTTAGACCAATGAAATTTTAATATGATTGAAATGGACGGATAATTGAAGGAAGCTGGTTGTCTTCATTTTCATTTTCTAAAATTTTGTTTGTCTTTTTCTTTTTGAATATGCATAGAATCCTATAAGGAATTGGGAAAATACAGACCAATCTTAGACTACTTAGTGACATTTTATCTGGTTGTAAACAGGGGCACCTTATGTGATTTGAGGCTTCATCTCATCATCAATAATGCCAGGTTTGTTCTTTTAAGTCACTAGATAAAACTCAACATTTTTGCACCCATATTCACTCTACAACCGTCAATACTGTTTGACTGCTGCACCCTTCATGTATTCCAGATCATATAAATGATGGGCCACATTCAAATATTGCATCAATTGCAAAAGTAGATATAACATTTACATACCAATTCATGCATTAATTTTGAATTCTTTCCACTCTTGCTTTTCTTAATATACTGATGAAGGCATTGCCTTCTTTTATTGTGAGTCATCTTTAAAGATCCTTCTGGTGTTGTTGTTACAACCCAGGCTGAAAATGTAAAGATTCTTCTTCTGTGGGTCATAAATATCTGATGTGGTTGATAAGGAAGTCTGCAAGCTGGATGAAAAGGTCAAGGAAGGGAGTCATGTTCGAGTTCGTGTTCTTGGCTTTAGGCATCTATAAGGATTGACAATGGATGTTTTAAAGGTAACCTAGTTTATTTTCCCCTAGAATAGCAAAAAGTGAGTTTGGTCCGGTCCCATCTACTATTAGTCCATTAGATCAGTAGTTTGGATTATCTACATGGACCCCACCTCTCCAAAATCAATGGTCAAGTATTACTCTAGAAAAAAGTTATATTTTTGTTTTATTTTTTGTCTATTTTCTGACTTAGACCTTGAATCTTTTCTTTTTTGTTTTTGTGTGTGTATGTAGTGTTTCTAATTGTCTTACAAATTCCCTACTTTATCTTCAAACAGGTGACACTGGCACACTTCCTCTTCTCTACCATTATTATATTATGTCAAGGTAAATTGAAGATGGATTTGTGTTTTACATGTCACAGCCACTCAGAACACAATGAATGGTGATTTGGAGTGTGAGCTAATTTTAACTGCTAATTGGCGCTGATTCTTTTACTGTTACACAGCTCACCAAAGATCAACAGAAGAAATCAGTCCCTTAGAAACAATGGAAATATTTTATTTTTTTTAGACGAAATATATCATTTCACTGAAGGCCGTGGCCGGATTATAGGAGAACTTTCGGGAAGACCCAAAACAAAAAAAGGGGATGGGCCCTCCTATCATATGAACTACTAGACACAAGAGTGGAGAATCAACAAGCACATCCTGCCTACGATTGGCGAAGGGACCCGAGCCCAACTTTGTCGAGAAAAAGTAGGCCTTTGATTACTGGAGGCAGGGACTCTGTTGATAAGAAACTGGAGTAGGCCTGAGCCATGCTCCCCAAGCGGGCCAAGCCGTCAGCAACTGTGTTCGCCTCGCGCGTGGTATGGTCAATTTTGAAATTCAAGGACCAAGCGAAAGAGGAAATTCTAGCCTTGACATACCAGATGTTCTAAGGAACAAGCGCTGAGTCCGTCAGGGCCTTCACCACCACCAATGAGTCAGACTCAAGAATAATTCTAGAATAACCAAGTTGGTGAGCCAGAGCGAAGCGTCGAAAACTGCCTTAGCTTTAGCCCTCGTATTAGTACCGAATCCATAGCCCCTGGTGAACCCGAACAGGAAACTACCCAATTCATCCCTCCCCATCCCTCCACCACCCGAAGGCCCCGGGTTCCCCCTTGAGGAACCATCCACATTCACCTTAATCCATCCAGGGGGAGGTCTATTCCATTTCACCATCGAAAATTTTAGAGGCCTTTGTATTGGGATCTTTAAATTTCAACCTGCGTTCATGTCAGCCACTGACCTGAGAAGGGTTTTAGGAGTAGGAAGTATAGAGTTGATGAGTTTCACCCAATGGAGAACCCTTTGAGCAACTGTGGGGCCTAAAGAACCAGTGTTGTTAAACCTACTAGCATTCCTAGCTTGCCACAGTTCCCAGAAGATGAATATGGGAATCAAACCCTTTAGCGGTGACGACGAGAACATGGAAGACCGCCACCACAAGCAGCTCGAGTAGCTAGAGAAGGTGGCAAAGGCAGGGGGATGCCGCAATCCCTGCGAAATCTCTCCCAGACCTCGGTGGCTAAGAAGCCCGTGGCGAACAAATGCTCTAAAGATTCGCAGGCCGGCTGAGCAGGCGAAGGACAACATTCGCACATTGAGGCTATGCTGATGCCTCTCCTTTGGATATTGGCATCGACCGGGACTACCTTGTGGAGGATTTTCCAAGAAAAAAGGGAGATCTTGGGAGGAAGTTTGGGGTGTCATACCCAGGGGGCCCAGCTGGATTTTGGGGTGGAGGGCCCGATGATCTGCCAGGCAGAGGCAGCTGTAAACTCTCCGTTCCTCGACCGTAGCCAATTCTTCTGTCGTCATCATCCGATGTGCAAATTCCTTCAAGGGTGATGTGATCCACAACAGTAATGGGCACAGTTTGTAAGGCCAATTCTCTGTCTAGCCAACCTGCCGGACTAATCCAGTCCCTGTCTCTGGTTGGCATGGTGGGCTGTTGCTGTAGTTGCAGAGGGTACAGGGCACCCAGGTCCGACCAATCCTCCTCCCAGAAGTCAATGAAGCCCCTCCCAATCAGCCATCTCGAGTTTGCTCTGAGCAGGGGAAATGCACTCCTAATCCGTTTCCAAAAAGGTGCAGCATTGGGGGTGGATGCTGCAGACATATCAGCCTTCAAATCCAAGGCGTATTTGGCCTTAACAATGGCAATCATTGGCAACATGGAGATCATTGACATTAGCCAAGGTATGTTAGCTGTTTAGACTGGTGTAAAAAAAAAAACAAAAAAAAAAAAAAAAAAAACTAGGATACATGCATGTGGGTCACCTTTTTTTTTTCCTTACTTCTTAATAAGAAAGATTTTCTCTATGGCTATGGATTGTCGGTGGCTGTGACCTCTATAGCTACGAATTTAATCCATATCAAAGTTTTAAAGAGCAACAATACCAATGGCTACGGTCATACTGTGGGCTAGTCATCTTTAGCCACGAATTTTATCCGTAGCTTTTGAAAATTTAGCGGCGGCCAGTACAACCGTCAGTAAAGGTCCTGACTGTCGGTAAAGCCTTTACCAACTGAGGCTTTACCGACTGTTAGCCGACCGCGAACAAAAGATTTACCGGCAGTTTTATGGACCTTTGTCGGCGGTTTTTACCGCTGGTAAAGGCCAGTTTTCTTGTAGTGTGTGATTTTTCCATGTGAAAGTAGGAAGGAAAAGAAACAAATAAAAAAATTACAATATAAGATTATTGTTTAAAACCTATGATAATAGAAACACCAATGGCCCCAGATGGGGACTTATGTGATGAATGATCTATCAATAGTCATATATTCATTTTTTAGCTATTGATCAAACTGTTAAGATCATCTGACCAAAGTGTTTTCTTTACAGGGACGGGTGATCAAAAGTGGGGCCCATCTGATGGATTTTCTAAGTAAATAATCATACCATTTCTAGTATAATCAGTATGGATCGTCCATCCCCTAACCAAGGAATGGATGGTTAGATCATATATTCAAACTATCAATGAATGGACTCTAGTCCTATTAGTAGCTTAGAATTCAAAGTGAATTGAACTGACTGCACTTTTTTTTTTCTTCTTAACACTATTTCTTTGCATGTATGAACAAAGGGTGTACAAACCAAATATTTTAGGTGGGCTCCACAAAAGAAAAATGGGCCTCACCTAACTTATAACGGATAAGCAAACACCAGAAGGGAATAGAAGCCTACCCCACCTTGAGATACAACAACCGGCCTCTCCAACTTACAAATGCAAAAGTCCCTACTCCTCCCTTCGATGAGATTGTAAGCTTGCCTAATACAACCTTGAACTGGAATAGATAGATGTTAAGACTGCTTTCCTACATGAGGAATTGAAAGAGCAGATATACATGAAGCAACCAGAGGGTTCGAAGAAAATAGGTCAGAGAATAAGTTTACAGGTTGAAGAGGTCATTATACGGCTTGAAATAATCATATAAGCCATGATACAAGAAGTTTGATACTTTCATGGTGAGTCAACAGTTTACTAGGAGTGAATATGATTATTGTATCTACTTTAAGACAATGAGTGATGGAAAGTTCTTTTTACTGGTATTATATACTGATGATATATTTATCACTAGCTATAACATGTCGAAGATCATTATATATTGGAAACTCAACTATCAGAGACATTCAAAATGAAAGATCTAGGGGCTGCATAGAAGATTCTCGGCATAAACATATATAGAGATAGTGAGAGGAGCAGATTACAATTGTATCAAGATGAATACCTTGAGAAGGTATTAGTGAAGTTTGGGATAAATAAGAAAAAACTAGTACAATACCCTATGCTGCTCACTTAAGGCTTTTTTTTTTTTGAGAAATGTCCTACAACAGATGAAGAAAAGTAAATTATATCTCGTGTGTCCTATTCGATCTTGCTTAGTAGTTTGATATATGGCATGGTCTCTATGAGAGTAGATATTTCACATCCAGTTGGTGTTATGAGTAGATATATGACAAACTTTAACAAGTAACATTGGGAAGCAGTGAATTAGCTGCTTCATTATCTACGAGGTATAGTGAAATATGTCTTAACATTTCAAAAATTAGATGAAAATTTAGTAGGCTACATGGATTCAGATTACCCAGGAAATGTGGACAACAGAAGGCCGACTTTTGGTTACTTTTGTACTAGTGGGTGGAGCGATTAGTTAAATGTCAAAAGTTTAGTCTATGGTTACCTTTTTCACAACTGAAGCTGAGTATATGGCGGTGATGAAAGCATTTAAGGAAGGTGTTAGGTTGCAAGGAATGATGAATGAACTTGTGCTTCAGTAGAAGGTCATGCTGGTTAATTGTGGCAGCAAAAGTGTGATCAATTTGGTGAATAATTCAGTTTACTATTCTAAAACTAAACATATTGATATTCATTATCATTTTATCTGACAGTTGCTTCAAGAGGATGGTGTGACTATTTAGAAGATCCATACGAGTGTGAATATGACAGACATGATTATAAAAATAGTTCTTATAGAAAAGTTCTGATTCTCTTTGGATTCTCTGGGTCTAGCAAAGGTTTGATGAAGATAGAGTACGCAGGAGATGTGACGATGATAGTAGAGCTATGATGGAGGTGATTAGAGATAGATCTTGGAGCTATAAATCATGATGATTGAAGCCATGATGGAGATTCTTGTCAAATGTCTTCAATCTATACATGAACAGGAGTCTGTCGATGCCATCAATATGCCACTGGATCCCATCGAGCATTGTCGATCCCATCGACAGACCACTCGATCATATCACGAAAATCTCGATTTCCCCCTATACATGTTGGATAGTTTTTGGATCATTCTTCGATCCCATCGATAGGCATCGATTGTTGTTGATATTATCGAAGGTCCTATTAACTGTGTGATCGGTTTTGCTTAAGTGCGCAATTTGTTTTCTATTCTAGGTATGACATTATATGTATGGTTATAAACGGGATTAGGGTATATTCCAATCAATGGCTAAATATTTCTAGGATTTAGGATGGTGAAAACTCGAGTTTTCTAATATTATAAATGATACAATTTCTTATACTTTTTTTGCTTTCATAGTGAATCGTTGTCGCTTTGTATTGTGGATTTTTTATACAGGGTTTTTCCACATAAAATTTTTGTGTGCTTATATAATTGCTTTGTTTACATTTGCTTCGTGTGATCTGAATTTAGGATTTACTTCCACAGATTCTCAACAATTGTCATTATGTTCGCCAAGAATATTTGGCGGGCACAATTTCTCATCCTTATGTATTATCCTCAAAACAATTTGCTGACTTCTCTACAAACACACATAATGTCCCTTGCTTCTAACACTTTAACTCCAAACTTTAAATAATATCTCTTAAACCATCTTAAAATTGAGAGAGAGCATGCGTGTGTACGTGAGATGTATTTACATACCTTCTTCTATTAGTATAAGCATATTGCGATATCTTTTTATATTATTATTCATTCATTCTCAATGGAATACACAGAGTTTTTCATCTCTCCACTTTTTATCCTTCTCCACAAGGACGTTAGCCACAGAATTAGGTTTTTTTTTTTTTTCAAAAGTATCATTTCATTTTTATTTTTTTAAAGGTGGAGACTCACTACTAAATATTATTAATCCAACAGGGCCACATGTACAATTCTTTGGGCTGGCTCCAACAAAAAGGAAAGAAGACTCGCCTATCATTTACTCACAATCCCGAACTGATATAAACACAGCCACACCTACCCAACTAGAAAAAGGGAAACAAAAGAGAGAAGAGAGAAATCTCCCACTAAGGTCATGTTCTCAATTAACCCAGGCCTGCCATATCCAGAACTAGGAGACCTCAGATGCCCCCTCGGCATTTCCGAACGAAAAGTATCATTTCATTTCATTTAAAGAAGTGTAGCTATACATGGACCGGACCGACATTGGGGCACCCTACCATCAAAAAGACATGGAGGGCCGCCTATTTGTTGAATTAATGCACTTGAAGAGAGATACATGTATGTGTTCCAATACATGTGCATGTACTTAATGATGAAGAAGATTATGGACCCACAACTCGATTCTCTTCACCAGAAGCTACTCCATCCGCATCAAAAAGTTCTCCATCAACTACTTCAAGTATTTTATCCAAATCGCCCCTAAGAAAAATGAAGAGTCTGAGAGACATCTACGAGTGTTGTAATTTTTCGGTTGTAGAACCAGAAAGCTTTGAAGTTGCAACTCGAGAAGACAATTGGGTGAAATCTATGGAAGAGGAAATTTGCATGATCGAGGAGAACTCTACTTGGGAGTTAGTTGATCATCCAAGTGGCAAAGATGTTATTGGAGTAAAACGGGTTTACAAGTCTAAACTCAGTTCATGGGCTCCAGATCTGTTCCGGCAAAGGACTGACCTTTGTGGACGTCGAGAGCGACTCTTGTTCAGTGGTGGAAGTCCTGAAGAGCCTTGATGATGGCCCCTGGACCGCCTATTACTGGAAGAGTAAATTCAGAATGCTTCGAGCTTTAGGTTTCATTTCCATCTCCCATTGCCCGAGAGAAGCCAACAAGGTTGCCGACAGCCTCGCCTATTGGGTGAGCGCTACCCAGTGTTCCAACCTTTTCGACAATGCTTCCGCGCTCCCTACTCGCACGCGTGGGGAACTGGTCCTCGACAAAACCGGCCTAGCCTTAATGCGAATTTCTTAGGCTCTTGGCTTGGATCCTCTCTAGGGGTGCTGTCCGTTTTGCACAGATTTTTTTCATTTTTGTGTATTTTACGATAGGTGGCCCCAGTCTTTTGTATGGCCCACCCAAATGCATGTATATGTTCGCCTTAAATGAATTTCGGAGGCTACAGCCCTCATTTTTATAAAAAAAAAAAAAAAAAAAAAAAAAAAAAAAAAAAAAAAAAAGTCTAAACTCAGTTCAGATGGCTCAATCCAAAAATATAAGGCAAGGCTCGTTGCAAAAGGTTTTACACAACAACCAAGCATCGATTATAATGAAACTTTTACACCAATTTCTCGATTGGAGACTATACGAACCCTCATTACACTTGCAGCTCAAAGGAAGTGGTCCAATTTTTAGATTGATGTCAAATCAGATTTCTTGAATGGTGTCCTCGATGAAGAAATTTATATTGCTCAACCACAAGGATTTGTGGTGGAGGCAAAGTAGATAAAGTCTATTAGTTGAAGAAAGCGTTGTATGGACTAAAGCAAGCGTCGCGTGCTTGGAATAGCCAAATCGATGGTTATTTTGCCAAGAATCAGTTTCATCGGAGCAAGTGTGAGCCTACCTTATATGTCAAGACTGAAGGTACATCTATTTTCATCATATCATTGTATGTTGACGATTTGATACTCATGGGAAATGATCATAGTATGCTCCATCAGTTCAAACTCAATATGATGAAGACATATGAGATAAATGATCTTGGCATCATGCATTATTTTTTGGGAATAGAAGTTTCTCAATACGAAAATGGAATCTTCATTTCTCAAAAAAGATATGCTGAATCTATTCTTGCAAAATTTAGGATGAAAGGATGCAACCCAGTTACTACTCCTCTTGTAGTAAACGACAAGTTGATAAAAGACAATGGTTCAAAAAAGGGGGATGAATCATTGTACAGAAGTATCGTTGAAAGCCCCTGATATTATGTTTGTTGCGAGTTTACTCTCAAGATTTATGAATATTGTTCAAAGCAAACTCACTTAGGAGTTGCAAAAGGGGTGTTACGATACATCCAAGGATCGTTGGATTATGGAATCATGTATACTCCTATTCCAAATTTAAAATTGGTAGGATATATAGATAGTGATTGGGCAGGATCCATATATGATATGAAAAGCATATCGGCATACACTTTCTCTCTTGGATCCAGGATAATTTCTTGGGTGTCAAAGAAACAAAGTACCATTGCTCAATCTACAGCAAATGCAGAGTATGTGGTGGTATCTCTTGCAATAAAGCAATATAGTTACGAAGAATTCTTGAAGATATTTGAGGAAAGCAAAATGAAGGAACTACTATATATTGCGATAATATATTAACCATTTCAATTGCAAAAAATCTAGTATATCATAACAAGACGAAGCATATTGCGATCAAGCATCACTTTATCCGCGAAGTTATTGAGAGTGGCAGGATCAAGTTGAAGTATTGCAAGACGAAAGAACAAATGGCTGACATGTTCACCAAGGCAATCCCTAAAGAAAGGTTTTATCATCTTCGAGAGATGTTGGGAATAATTCAAAAAGTGCATTAAGGGGGAGTGTTGAATTAATGCACTTGAAGAGAGATACATGTATGTGTTCCAATACATGTACATGTACTTAATGGATCAAAGAAAATGAACAATCTTCAGTGGCCTCCACGCTCTTCTCCCATGAAGTCGGTTCCTCCTATCAACTGTTCTGCTGCTATCTTGGTGAAATGAAAGCTGCCAACTCCGGGATGGGTCAAAATTAACGTTGATGGCTCGGCGTTATCAAATCCTGGCCTGTCAGGTGGGGGCGGCATTTGTAGGAATGACTCTGGTGTCTTCTTATTTGGTTTCTCGGTGGCCTACGGGGTAGGGTCTAACAATCTAGCAGAGCATCGTGCTATTCATGACGGGATGGTGCTCTATTTGGAGAGAGGTTTGGAAAGAATTATAGTTGAATCCGACTCTCATTTGGTGATTTCCAGTCTTACTAATCAGTCCAAGTTTTTTTTTTTTTTTTGGGAGAATTGAGGTTCTTTTTTTTAAAAAAAAAAAGAAAGAAAAAGAAAAAAAAAGAAAAAAAAAAAAAGGAGCCTTCATTGCATGAAAAGGGCATTGTAGAAGGGACACTTCGGGCTGTCATCTGGCCAGAAAATATTCCTGATGCCACCCATCGTAAGATTTACAAAAGTCGCATCCCTCCATTTTTTTTACAAGAGTATAACTGGAGCCCAAACCGAAACCACAACCTAACTCTCTACCACTAGCTTTTGAACCTCTTTCTGATAGTCCCCAATCCGACCTTGTCGAGGAACAAGAGGCTTCTCACCATTTGAGGGAGAGCCGCAATGTTTGGGAAAATGACAGTTTCTTGTTTCCCACATCCTAAATTGGCCATGCCATCCACTAGGCCATTTCTTTTCCTGCAAATGTGTTGAAACTTTACATTACCATAGGAACAGATAATCCGAATTCTGTGAATCGGATTCAAGAATGATGTTTTTTAGGCCGTAATTGATGCAATGTGTGAGACCATCATGGACCACACGAATTTCAGCCCTGGTATTTGAGGCACGTCCATAGCCCACATAAAAACCAAAAAGAAGATGACCATCCTCAATCCTACACACTCCCCCTCCTCCTACTAGTCCCGGGTTACCCAGAGACAACCCGTCGACATTGAGTTTGACCCACCCACTTGGCGGTTTCAACCAGCGCACCACGCGGGACACATCGTTATGGGTCTGAAGGCTAATCCCCAAGGATGACAACACCTTGCTTTGGTTGGTGGTGCGAATAGTCAGTGATGCTCGAGTACCTGCAATTCTTCTCAACCAACCGACAATGCGAGAAATCATGATCTCATTCTGCATGAGTATCCCATCAAAATGGGCGGTATTCCTACACTTCCAAAGTTCCCATAATATAAAACACGGTACCTGGTTTTTGAAGGGAGCAGTAGGGTCGAAGGTTGAACGAGAGCGCCACCAATGGGAGAGCCATTCACCTACCGTAAGACTGCACACCATGTTTACTCCATAAATTCTGGCAAAATGGGACTAGACCACCCTCGCCCTAACATTGTGGAAGAAGATATGATCTGTAGATTTGACGGAGGGCCTCTGCCTATAAGTCTATTCACAACAGTTGCATCTCAAGGCCATCTGCACCCCTCGGGATTGAACAACAGTAACCACCGCAACTGCCCCTCTGAGGATCCTCCATACCAGCGTGGATAGTTTTGGGGGAATTAAGGCATTCCAAATTTTTTTGCCCCAAACCGTCTGGGGACTGCACACACGATAGGTCTCCCATGCCGAAGAAACAGAAAACTTTTCAGAAGGATTATGCGGCTAGAATGGGATATCAGGGTCATCTGACACACCAAAGCCCCCATGGAAAATAACGTATATTTGCTCTTGAGAAAGCACAGAGAAAATGGCAGAAGGGGGGAGAGGACCCATCTTTCCCAAAAAATCCTTCACTTTCAACGAAAGGAGAGAGGGAGCAATGGTGGCCGACAACCTATCTTGCAAGGGGCCCAGTCCGGTCCAATTGTCTTGCCAAATACGTAAATTACCCATGCCAATCTGCCATTGGGTAGAAACCTTGATGTGAGGGAGAAGAGCTCTGATTCTCTTCCATAAAGGAGAAACCGCAGACATAAGCTATGGCTGACCATCTGTCTAAAGATCCTGGCCATACGTAGCTCTCATGAATGCTGCCCACAGGTTTGTGTTCATCGTGTGCAAAACTGTCCAGGCCATCTTGATATGGAATGCATTCATAACATCCTCAGTCGCCTAATCAGTCCAAGGTTCCTTGGAAATGGAATCAATGGATTTCCAGAATCAACTACCTGCGAAGTTTGGGCCATTTCTCTTTCTCCCACACTCTCAGGGAAGGCAACAATCCTACGGACGGTATGGCTCATCTTGGGAGTCTTCGTCATCTTTCGTCGATTCATCTTAATCTCAGAACTCTTCCTCTTCAAATCCGTAGGATGATTTTCTTGGATAGGGTCGGGATTGGGTCTATCAGAACTTGTGATTAATTAAAGCCTTTTATTGTTTTTTCCTTTTATGTCAAATCTTGTAAATAGGTGGACGTAATGCATCCCCTTGCGATAGGTCCTCTCTCGTTATTTTGGTTGCGAGGGGACCCAAATTTTTTGTGTTAGGCGTTGTAAGTTAATCTTATCTGCAATGAAATATTTTGTTTAAAAAATAAATGTACATGTACTTAATGAGATACATGTATTAATTTGTTCCAATACATGTACCTTTTGGAATACATGTATTTGTTGCAATACATGCATGTATTCATGCTTAGAATTTTGTGAAAAGGTTCATGTCTCTTTGTTGAAGAGTCACATGTCTCTTAGTTTTTTTATGCATCTATTAAATAGCTTTTATTTGTTGAATGTATTCAAAAACCTATAAATATGTGTATGGATTTCATTTTCAAGTATGAAGAAGCAATACAACAAAAATCGGTATTTTCCTATTTCCTTTTTTTTTTTTTTTTTTTTTTTTTTTTTTTTTTTTTTTTTTAAAAAAAAAGTAAAAAGGCTACAATAGCCTACACTATCTTACGGAATGCCTATACAAGAAGCTCAACAAAGGACCCCTTACAATTTTTTAATGGCCCCAGGCCTGTTTTATTGAGCACTATTAATCCCCTAATTTGCTGCGGGAGCTCGGCCAAGTTCTTTAAAAAAGAAGATTCCTGGGAGGTGCTGCCAAGCGGGGCCAACCAAAGAATTAGGTGGATTAGGAATTCAAGTGGCCACAACAAATATCCACTCCTATATTCCATACTTTTAAAGGGTGGAACCAACCTTTGCATGCACATGGGTCAACTCTTTGCTGACACTAAAACGCTACTTGTTGAGGAGAATTCAGCCCCAGGAATCTATCCCAAATGCGTAGAAGTTTCTGAAAGTGGACTGGATGTATGCTGACTTCGGTGGCGTGTTGATGTCACCAAATTTTGTGGGCCTCACTATAATGTATGTGTCATATCTATGCCGTCTATTTTGTTTTTTAATTATTCAGGAATGGGACAAAAAAGAGGCTGATCTAAAGTTCAACCGGACAGTACAACAGAAAGCCGTGGGGACATGACACTCACAGTTGAATTTTTACTAGGGCTCATCATGATGTTTAATTGTCATCTAACCAGTTCATAAGGTCACACAGATTTTGATTTACAAATGTTGGAATCCACGTTCCATTATTTGCAAGGGTGTGGACCCCTTGAGGTTTGTATCTTCCTAAACACTCTAAGATGAGCAGACACAATAGATGGACCGAGTGGATATAACACAAACAGATCCCAGGAACCCCCAACGGGACCCTCATGTCCTTGGAATGAACAAGCACAAGCTCCTACGAGAAGGGTCCTTACTCTTACTCGGGTGGTAGACTACTGGGAGTTTCAACACCTGGTTGAGGGTTCGAGTACCCATAGGTGGCGAAATCCCACCGTAGCGTGAGTGTGTGGTGGTGTGTGCGTGTGTAAATAAAAAAATAAAAAATAAATAAAAATAAATAAATAAAAAAGCTCCTGCGAGAAGACATCCCCCCGGCCATGGCATCAAACAGGAAAGTCCAACGGCTGCTAAACGAGTTCATGGATCTCCTCTTGGAATATGAAAGCAGTGAAACAAACCCGGAACAGGTGGACCCTGTCCTGCCTGTGAAGGATGACGGATCATGATGATAAGCAGGCCTTGCCCAACGTCAAAGAATTCCCATATGGGGGGAAGGCATGAGAGGAAGAAATTATATATACAGGGAGAAGACATGATCCACCTTTGGTTTTGTATGTATATTTTACTTGATTAATCCTCTTCGGTCAGCAGAAAGGGCTTTTTGTGTGCCGGGAAAGCTTCAGATCGTGGTGCACTGTTTATTAATGTGGTTTATCATCACTAATCTCTTTTAGAGATCGAGTGTCTATTAAGAGTAGTAGCAGCCTCTCTTTTATAATTGAAATAGAATTTAATCAAAAAAAAAAAAACTGTGGTGCAAAATTCGACGAATGAGATTGGATCCTTAAATCGCCATCAAGAGGCTCATGCACGAGAATTTTATCTTTAAAAACATCTCCTGTTGAGATTATGAAAGAGACCCAAGTTGGCAAACAAGCGGAATTTATTCTTTTTTCTCTTCAATTAGCCAAAGGGCACGATCAAAGATCTTATGGACCCCACATGCATAGCCCTATATAAGTAGTTGACTCTCTCTTTTATGAAGCATGGACAGTGCAAAAGGCACATGAAACGGGGGATTATCTATGTCTTCTACGTCTTCCAGGGCATCTTGCATGAACTCTCCCTCAAGGGCTTCATCAGCTACCATCATGTCTTATTGTATGTGGATGTTGAAGCCCTCTGGGGAGAGTACCCATGACATCTGCCCTTGCTCTTCAATTCCCTGAGTTCGCATGTGCCCCGCTTCAGGTCGTAACATGAGAGAGAGAGAGAGAGAGTCGTTTGAAGACTCAAATGCCTCTGATGTGAGTCGAGAAGGATCCAAAATATTTTAGGTGGCATTGAGCTGGGCTAGAGCCGTGCCTATGTTGACCCTAGTCTAACTCTATTCCCCTAAGGTCATGGCCTTACCCTGGTCCTAACCTGGCTTTTTAGGCCTTGGGCCTAATGGTGAAATAATGAAAAACCGTGGGATGTCCCTCTGTCCACTATAGTCCCATCATATAAATGATTTTGATCATTGAAACATCATGCCATATCTGAGTATTCTTAGACAACATGTATGTTGAATGGGAGCTGCTCACAGGTAGTCTAACCTTTTGTTGTTTTTGTATGATAGTTGTCTACCTGATGCTTGCACCAGCCTAAATGGCCACGATGCGCCATTCATCATTAATCCAGGGTCATATTATACAGAGCAGGTCGTGGACACTTTCATGGCTAAGATGGACCAGAGAAGGCCTGATTGGATGCAGAAGTGCTCAGGACTGTCAGAAACTCAAAACAGCCGTATCTCGCAAATTGGAACAAGGTTTTTGACATATCATATATGATTTTGGGTAGGAGAAGATACTTTAGCCAACCAACCCACTATGCCGGGTTGCACATGCCAGATTTGCAAGATTTCATGATATCAACTGTCAAAAGTCCTTTTTATTTCTATTTTTTTATTATAAATAGTAACATAATTCTAGTTCGATCATAACATTTTATCCTTTGAATTTTAAGAGTAGTGCCTAATATAAGAAGGGCTTAGAAAAATTATGAGAATAACATGGTTAGGTCAATTTAGACACTTACAATTTTTAGCTGAAAACCATGAAGTCTGGTAGGAATCATGACCATCTATAACTACTAAGTTTACTATTTATAGTAAGTTACGTTATTAAGAAGTTTGAGTCTAAAACTCCATCCTAGGGTCGAGTTCACTATTTAAAGTATTGTAAATTCATTTTTTATTATCAATGAATTTATTTTGAATTATTAAAAATTATTTCTATTTTCTTCCATTGTGGATTCGAGAAATCTCCATGAGTCCAAAGAAACTCCATGGATTTGGAGTACTTATCCCCAAGGAAGACGGTGATTGACCTCATCACATCCTTCCCTGTGTCATCATCTCGCCTAGATCCCCGGCCAAGAATTGAAACCTGGGCTCAGCACTCAGGCCAAGTTTTAAGGGCCCAAGCTCTGACACAACAGGGCCATCCCACCTTGCTTTGGTAATGTATGCCACCTTCCAACCCTGCATAGCATTCTTAGAATGATCCAAACCAATACCAGTATATAGAAGCTATATTATTATAATCATGCATCAACAATCCCTTTGAATCTTGGATTTGAATATGTGCTGTTAAATTTTCATCTTCAAGTGTAATTCCTATTTTGCATATGTTTCGTATGGAATTTAGAGTATTAACATTCACATAATCATTTATAGTGAATTCTGGCCAAAGAATACTGTGGCCATACAAAGCTACATTACCCTAACTACACCCCTTTAACATCAGATGGGGATGTAGCTCAAATGGTAGAGCGCCCGCTTTGCATGCGGGAGGTACAGGGTTCGATCCCCTGCATCTCCATTTTTCATTTTTTCAAAACAAATTTCCAGTTGTCTGCTCCCACCTTTAAAAAATAAAAAAAATATCATTTTTCATTATTTTAAAACAAATTTCAAGTCGTCTGCTCCCACCTTTCAAAAAAAGAAAAAAAAAAAAACCCATGCTTAGCGATCCACATAGTTGACATGATTGGATCCATACTAGATGGCCCATAAAAAATAATAAAATAAAATAAAAACAAACAAACCATGCTTAGCGATCCACATACTTGACATGATTGGATCCGCACTACATGGCCCATTAAAAAAAATAAAAAACAAAAACGTATGTTGTATAATCCCACCCATGGAATTCTTCCAAACAGTTGTGAAAGATCATTTGAATGGCCTGGGCGCTTTGAGGGTCGGCTAATGTTGATGGCCTTTATTTTCTGACTATTAACGAGTATAATATGGGGCTGAAATGTATAATCAATTTGGTAAAAGAGATGAAGACTAAAAACCCCTTCACTTGAACCTTTCTTACAGACTTCCCCTCTTTTTCATGTTTGTTCCAAACTATCCCTTGTCTTTTAGTGACTGCTTCACCTATCAAAGGAAAAAAAATGAGGGAACACTCTAAATATTTCCTTTTAGTTTCAGTTTTGCCCCTCTTCACAAGCTAATTTATGTGATAATTCACATAATTTTAAAGTGATCATGCCTCATCAACCATACAAATGATACAGTACTGGTACATATATCATTTGTATGGTATAGCGGTACATTAATCTAGATCATTCAAACCGTTAACCTAACTGGGGATAGATATTAATGACTCCAATAAACCACACCAAGAATATGATTTTGAGTATTTATTTTCTATTGGAGTCTTCTTTTTTTTTTTTTTCCATTGGAGTCTTGACAACTCACTATTTTACTTCTAGCAATCTACTTTGATATCCATAAAATGAATAATTAAGATTGTTTTATTTTAAGAGATATGGCCCTTGATTGAGTGGAATGACAGAAAATGATTTATATTGCTGACCTTAATTAATTGGAATAAACATTTTATCCAAATGCCACTCCACAATTTAAATGATCTAGATAGCTGCATGAGTGCGACATATGAGAATGATGAGTTGTGGTGATGAACCAAAGTTGGTTACCCTAATGCAAACTCTCCCCCAGGAAGTGTTGGACCACATCTTTTAGGGAGGTTTTTGCACATCAAACGAGAGGTGTTGGGGGCCTTGCACAAAACCTTAGGATCTATCCTCCCGAAACAAACTAAAATTACGGAATAATAAAGTAATGAAACAAATCAAAGCATCAACCACACACCACATAAGAAATTTTTACGTGGAAAACCCTCAAAAGGTAAAAACCACGGGACCTCATCCAGATCAACAATCTACTATGAAGTAGAATGTTACAACTGTCTTCACTCACGCAGGAGTGGATAAACAATGAGGGAATAAAAGAAAAACGGAAAGATCTCACTGATTACAAGGACGTAAAAGCGTTGAGATATAAATTGCATAGTAGATAACTTCCACGAGCATAACCTCCCTTATACAAGCTTCCTCTCTCTCTCTCTCACCTTTGATAGGCTTCTTGTATTTTTTATATCACTAGAAAAATCCTAGGAACCCCTATTTATAGTTTTAGAAAACTCTTTTCCGCATCCCGGTTGCAAAAGTACTCAGATTTTCGCGATCTGCAAAATCACGGAACGAATCTACGTAACCACGACCGGTCGAGACAAGGCCACAGCCGGTCGAGCGTCACCCACAACCAGTCGAGAACCACCTTCGACTGGTCGAGCAGCCTGGAGAAAAATATCCCAAAGTACCTGGACTATGAGTCGAGTCAGGGCTCGACTCAACGATTGGTCATGCACCAGCCCTCGACCGCTCGTGTAGGTGTCACGCCCCAAACTCGGAAACCGGGCTCACAAAATTTCCGATCGCCGAATCTGGTGCCGACAGCCTCCGTAGAACCCCATTCTCGGCTCCTAGCTCCCATTCGCCAGGTTCCGATCCTGGGATGATACGAGGAGGATTTTCAATGTCAGTTTGATTCGTAATAAGCATAACCAAAGGCATAACCCACAAACAACAACTAAGTACTCCATTAAATTTCCACTATGATCAAAAACTTTACAAGTACAATGAGCATAAAGGGAAATACAATGGTAAAGAACAAAAACTCCAAAACACTCTGTAATGTGCTCCTGCCTCAGCGCTGCTGCGATCCAACGTCACCTGCACGCAACGGTCATGCATAAGCTTATAGAAAGCTTAGAGGGTGGTGAAAGTGTGTGCGCAAGGTAGTAATATGAACATGTAATGTCAGAGTAATGCGGAATATGCAGATGAAACCATAATATCATGAGTCGTACCAAGGCTTATGCGATGCAAGACATGAATGGTATCGGCCATCCCAAGGCCATGCGATGTGCAATGCAACTCAAGCATACAGATCCTCCTCTATGTCCACACATCAATACAGTTCAAAATATGAGATATCACCGGGGTCTAGTACACTCTAAACCAGATTACCGCCACATCGTGCGCAATAAGGTAAGTGGAAGAGACCACACTATCCGTCTGCCAATATCGGGCGCGACTCGTCGATAGCGGACCCATTCCTCGAGCTGGTCAGACTCAGCTTAGCATTGTCCCCTACTCTCGGGCGGGTAAGGCCACACCCCCTTCCAACCGACCACGACACAGTGGAGAGCACAGCCAACTGGTATTCGGCACTCAGCGCTCATCTATCCACTCGGTCTAGACGTTGGAGCAACCTCTTGGTACCATAAGGGTTTAGGGACTTTCACCCAGGGATATCTATAGTATCCCATGTAGAACAAGATTTTCGGTATCCAATCCTGCCAACCACGATACATCTGTGGAAGTTACGACCCCGATGTCGCTAGGGCGTACAATATCCATGTCATACAAATGCGATATGCATGATTCACGCTATCCAGTCATGCATCAAATCCTTCGCATATCGTGCGCTCATGTAGGGCAACACCGCCTAACCGGGAGCCCATAAACAACCTGCCCGAAGGCAAATACTATGATCAGACAATTGTCACGTCAAGCATACATATGATACGTATGATCACGAGTCATGGAACTGTACTAAACATGTTATAATAAAATGAACTATCTTACAATGTAGATGGACCTTGACGGCCTATACACAATAAGTACGGCCCAATAATGGGCCCTAAGGAGAGTCGTAATGTGGACATCCAACCAGCCTCACACTTGCAATGTGGACGTCAAACCAACATTGCTTCCAAGGCACGATCTTTGTAAACATTGGTACTTAGCCTGTAATGGATTTACACATTGCAATGGACCGTAGGTTGTTCCCATTGGACCTTACATATATATCAAATGGGCCATATCTTATGGGCCTTTTATTTATCAGATGGGCCACATAGATGGGCCACACCAATGGGTCTTATGTGTATTGCAATGGGTCAAAACCCGTGGGCCTAGGATTTGCATCAAATGGGCTTAGTTTCATGAGTCTAATATGTGATCAATGGGTCACACCAATTGGGTCCCACATGTAGATTCAGGTGGGCCTCAACCCATAGACCTAACATGAGTCAAATGGGCCTAAACCCCTAGGCCTTAATTAAATAAAATGGGCCTAACTCATGGGTCTCAAATAAATCCAATGGGCCTAATCCCATTGACCCTTTTTATAATCAAATGGGTTTAGTCCCATGGGCCCTACAATGTATCAAATGGCCTAGTCTCATGGCCTTAGAACATATCAATTGGGCCTAAACCTATAGGCCTTAAATATCAAGTGAGCCTAAGCCCACAGGCTTTACAAAATATTTATTTCCATCCAAACTATTCTTAGGGACACATGGCCTAGGGCCCACTACAAATTTTTGTTTGCAATCCATTATGTTCAAAAGGTCATACGGACCTTGAGCCCACATATATAATATGTATAGCAATATACATACATTATAACTACAACATCAATTCATACATTAAGGGCTATTGTACCAGCTCTTTAATCATTAAAACGGAACTGAGGTGGGTCCCATGTAGGGCCTGCCACTATATTCATATTATAGAATATACATTATAAACTATATAACATATGTAAATATATATAATGGTGGGTCCCACAGAAATCACTACGGGCAGCTGGCAGTGGGCCCCAACATCAAAGGCAGGTGGACGGCGTGTATAAAACACATGCAACAGGGCCCCACCGTCCGCTGGACGGTGGGTGAAACAATACATCATGGTGAGTCTCACCGTCCACAGCGAGTGAAATACATACATTACTGTGGGTCCCACAAATATGGCCCACCGTAATATTTATTTGAAATCCAACCCGTTCATAAGGCCACTCAGACCTGGATGAAGGGAAAACATAAATTTCAGCTTGATCCAATACTTCTGTGGGCCCCAAAAACTTTTCAATGGTAGAATTTAATTCACACTGTTTCACGTGGTGTGGGCCACCTGAGTTTTGGATCAGTTTCAATTTTGGAGGGGGCCCACCTGATGATGGGACCCGCCTCACGAACCGATTGGATGACAAACAAGCATTACAATGGGGCCCACGGCTGGAGCCGTGGGTCCCTGCTGGACGCCACCGCCCGCTTACATGGCTGCACGCAGCAGCGTGCAGCGCTACAATGTCAGGGAGGCAGAGGGTAAGCCTCCTTCAAAAAAAATGAAAAACTTGTTTTTCGATGGTTTTTCGTGCGTGGGGCCCACTAAAA
Source organism: Magnolia kwangsiensis (assembly GCA_037074715.1). Lineage (NCBI taxonomy): Eukaryota > Viridiplantae > Streptophyta > Magnoliopsida > Magnoliales > Magnoliaceae > Magnolia > Magnolia kwangsiensis. Next base: position 5,704,901 of record CM073578.1, on the reverse strand, counting down.
TGAAATCCGCCCCGACCATTGTGATCAGTGACCTGTAACAATCGAAATGAGTCCGAAGTTCAAATTTTTATATGCTTAGGAAGTGAAATAAAATATGAAAATGATGTTTGAATGGTGAGGATGCGATTTTTGACGCTATAGCCCACTAGGTCTTCCAATCAGCCCCAAACTCCTATCCAATGGCTAAAATACCGTAGGTAAGAGGATGGACGGCTTGGATTGTATAAATGCGTCACAGTGGGGCTAAGCAAGTGGACCACCAAAAGTTCCTCTTCTTCTTTCCCTTTTTCTCTTTTTCCTTTGAAACGTCCAGCGTCCCAGACGCTGGACGGTCTTGGTCCCTTAAAGGAAATGCAATGTGGTGGGCCCTGATGGAGTGGGCCACCACGGATGAGTGATAAGGGTACAATGTATATGGTGGACCCCACTTGAATACATCTTGAAAAAAATAATGTCAAGGTGGGATCCATTCAAGTGGGCCACACAATCATATAGTATAAAAATAAAATAAAATAAAATAAAAGAAATAAAAGAGAGAAAGAGAGATAGAGAGTGGGACACGCCTTGTGATGGAGGGCTCCGCCACTATAAGCCCTCCTTTGAATGAAATCATACAATAAACGGATCCCTTAGAACATGGGACCATCAAAAATGTAAATCAACGGTGGAGATCCATTCCCCACCGACATGGACGGTCTAGATGACCTTTCAAAATGAAATAAACATCATGATGGGGTCCATGGAGAATGGCCCCATCATGGAATGATCATGATGATCTAAGTGGTCCATCGGCCACATCTTATGGTCCCAAGTGAGATTCACACCATGGATCGGTGGGCCTTACTTGGCCCATCATAAAAACAAAGAGAAACTACCCTATAGAGGCATCCACCGTCCGATCTTCTCGCTCCTAGGGGTTCCTTGGCACCTTAGCTTCAACTTCAATGGAGGAGATGGAGAATGGAAGGTTGAGATGGGAGATGATGGGGTAGGAAGGTGGGCCACTTGGAGTTTAGAAATTCTTGCAAAATTCCAAATGTATGGGCTCTCTTTTGCTTTGGGATTTTGAAATGAGAAAGAGAGAAAGAGAGAGGGTTGTAAAGGGAGAGAGAGAGAGAGAGTGATGGATGGATGTGGTGAATGATGGGGGTGTAAGAAATCTTTGAGTTTTGAGGCTTTTGTGTAAGAGAGGTATGGGTGGTAAGGACTTTTGTGGCTTTTTGTGTAAGAGAGGTATGTGTGGTGAAGACTTTTGTGGTTGCTTGGAAAAAGGGAATAAAGTGATGTGTACTTGACATGTGATGGATTGATGGGTTGATTGATTGATGGGATTGATGTGATTGATGTGACACATCGTAGAGATTCCCTTGGGTTTTGCAACGCGCAGCGTTTTCTCGCACCGAACGTTGGCCCATATCTCTTGACCAGGGTATCGCCTTGGCGCGCGAGTCGTGGCATCGGAACCGCAGCGACGGCGCGGTCGCTATGGTATTGGTCTCGGGTTGAGTCGACTCGGGTTGTCGGCATATGAATCAGGGTTACGCGTCGATATCGGTTAAGGGTCGAAGGTCACCGGAATTCGACCGGTAAGACCATGGAAGTCTACGGAAAGGTATGGACCAAGATACGGGTCTTACAGTAGGGCTCACGATCGGTCGAGCACGAGGATAAAAATTCTATTAAATCTTTCCCTTTTTGCTCAGGAGGGATTCACCGTCTTTGAGCCAACTTAGTTTCTATAAACCTCAAACTTACCCTTGAGCAAAGCCTTGGTCATCATGTCTGATCTATTATTGTCTATGTGGACCTTCTTAAGCTCTAACACCTTCTGTTCCAAAGTATCGCTGATCCAGTGATACCGAATCTCTATGTGCTTCGACTTGGAATGCTGACTTGGATTCTTGTTCAAGTGTATAGCACTTTGACTATCACAATAGACCACGTGCTGCTCCTACTTCATGTTAAGTTCTTATAGGAACCTCTTCATTTAAAGCATTTCTTTACATGCCTCCGTGACTGCAATATACTCGGCCTCTGTTATTGACAATGCTACGACCCTTTGTACCTTGCTCTGCCAAGAAACCGCTTCCCCTGCAAACGTGAACAGAAACCCGACCCGATGCAAACTTCCTAGAGTCTCTGTCGCCTTCCATATCTGTATCTGTGTATCCTTCTAACATAGGTTTTCCGTCACCATAGCATAGGCTCAACCTAGATGAGTCTCTTAGATACTGTAGTATTCATTTCACTACTGCCCAATGCTCTTTGATAGGATTGACAAGATACCGGCTGACAACACCAACCGCATAAGCTATGTCTGGGCATGTACATACCATAACATATATCAAACTTCTTATCGCTGACGCGTAGGGTATCTTTTGCATCTCTACCACCTCTGCCTTCGTTTTAGGATACTGCCTGTCGCTCAATCTGAAGTGATCATCAAGTGGAGTACTGACCGACTTCGCTGCGTACATATTGAACTATTCACACCCCAAGTATAGGGCTGTGATGTAGTAATAAACTTTGTGAGACCTATGTCGAATCCCAAGGGATTGGAACCTGTACGTAATCTGAAATTAAGTAGAACTAGAACTAGACTAAGAGGAAATCTAAATCAATGAATTTGAGGGAATAATGGTGAATTATTAATCTAAAACTTAAAGAAATTAGATGTAGGAAACTAGGGATTCAGAGGATCCACTTATAGAGATCAGGGAGATCTTATGCCTGCTTCAAGAACTTAACTAGACTTAGAGTCCCATCGTCATCCAGTAGAAGGATGTAACCATGAAAATCAAACTAAACTTTCTTTGATATAGTTTTCAGGAGATGAAAGGTATATGAATTAGAATGGATTCCATCACCAAACCATACCCATGAGATAAAGTAAACAATAAAATTAAACTAATTACCAACCAATTAACAATGTATGAAGGTTAGGAATGGTACCGTCATCCGACCATGCCTAGGAGACGATGGTGAATAACAGGGCTTCCTAACGTCATAAACATACTTAAAACTACCGCAAACCCATTATAATTTTAGTCACAACAGACCATTAAAAACTAAAAATATTCCCTTAATTAAACTAAAATCAACATCAGTTCAGTATAAACAAAAGGCACAAGCAAAAAGTTCTCCCATCATGCCACAAGCTTCACCTGTTAGCCCTAGCTAAGAGGTTTAGCCTAGAATAGACATGATTAGGCTAAACATAAAAAGAACAACAGAAATAAACATATGAAAAAAAAAAAAACTATTACTCTCTTTGTCTCTCTGCTCCACGTTTAGCCCCAGATCAGATGATGCACCAATACCCCCTGCTCTCTCTCCTTTTATAGTCAGTCGTAAGGTCAGTTAAGTGGAGAATCGACTCCAAGTTCGCGGTAAGGGGCGATGAAGAGTTTATGCAACTCCCTGTTTTAGTGCAACGAAAACGTTGAAAAACCTTATGTAAAATCCAGATTTGGAGTAACTGACTATCTAAAAACTTGGTTTTGGCTCCATGGTTGGAGTCATGACCCACTTCTCTCTCCCCAGTATGGACCGGATCAAAGATCTGGCCATGATCACGCTTGCAATCTGGCCCACAATGTCTAGAACTTTCAGACATCTGCGAAACAGGGACCGTGTAAGAGTTACGCTGGATCTTAGTGGGGTCCTCGATCTGGTTCTAATGAGAAATCCACGCCGTCCATTTGATTCCCAACGAAAAACCAACCAGTAAAGGTGGGTTTGTTTCATGTTTGGCATGGCCAATTGTACCAGATCTTCTCATCGTCCATCTTGCTTTTGGATGATAAAAAAAGGATCTCCGATGACTTTTGAAATTTCGCCACCTAGGCTTGAGTTATATGGTCCTTGTGAATCTCATGGATCGTTTGGATTATCCATATGGACAATGGGTGGGGCCCACTACGTAAAAACAGATGGACAACGTCAGTCCTCTGTTCTGAGTGTGAAATGGATCGGGTCAGTGCCCGCTGACCTGATTTCTTAGTCTAGTGCACCTTGAGTGCACCTATGCACTTTGCACAGGCACGGCCAGTGGGGGCCCCTTGAAATATGTATGAGAGATCCATTCCATTCATCTATTTTTCCACCCGCTTTAAGGGGTTAAGACCAAACTTGAAGCATTTCCCAATACCAGGTGGGCCCCAAATCAAGATTTGGTGGGCTGATCTAACCATTGGACCACTTCCACAGGGATCTAAGGCTTGAAATTCGACGTGTACGGTTAATTTATGATCTTCAGGTCCTGTATGAAGTCTTGAGCCAAACGGATGGTGAGAACCCTATGATCTTGCATTTTAGACGATTTTCAAGCCACTTGAGCTTCAGTTTCTCGATTTTCTCAGATCGTTGGCATGTAAATCCATTAATCTTGGCCCCATGGGGTCTATCCCTTGCCTTTGGTGTCATCAGAGCGTTAAATCCATGCTTTAAACACCCTATTTCAATCCAAGCTCGTAAATACACCTTGCATCACAAACACGATAAAATTGAGCCATTAAACAGTACTAGGTTCATAAATTCAGGCAATAATTAGGGTTTGGTATGCAATATTTGACTCTCAACATAACCCCCAACCAGATTCTTGCCAGTCCCGAGCAAATTATGTGAAAAATAAGTTGAGAACTACAGGACAATCTCTAAAAATTCAAGCGATTTTTAAAAACAATCAAGATACTAGTCTAAGATTCATGAATGTTGGGTATTACATTCCCTATACTCAAGCGCTTGGTAGATTTCATAATCAAGATCAAAATATTAATCCATCAATTAGAAAAATTCTAAACATTAGGATCCATAAGTGTATAGTCTAATCTCGGCTTATCATCATTAAAATTCACTTCTCTATTTCAGGATATCATTGGCAACCAATAAGAGAATTCATGATAAGCAAAACTTTCCTAACAGATCATCTTTTCATTCTTAAAGACTTTAATTTTTTCCATTAAAAGTAACGCTGAGAAGGGAAATCAAATCCTCACCTACAGGGAGCAAACCTATGGTGAAGACCGTACCCTAAACCTTTTTTATATATCATCCATAAGGAATTAAATTTACACCTATGGGGAGCAAACCTATGGTGAAGATTATTCGCCCAACCCTTTTTAAAGGTATCTTTTTTTTTTCTTTTTTTTTAGATATGTATTTTCTTTTTTCTTCAATTGATCATGACGGGTAAATTTTTCAAGCCGGTTCCTTACATGCTTAGTGATTACTAAGTTAACCCTTCAATATCAAACTGAAACCTTAATGTGAAAGCGAAATGTGACATGTGAAATCATGACTCAATCAATGTTTACAACTTCTAATTATGGATTAATAATTCAAACTTAACTGTGAAATCTAACAAATAACTGAATGCAAGAGTCATAAATTACCAACATCACTTATCTTGTAATTCTAAATCCAAGATGGTCAATCACTTCGAATTCACAAGAATTTTTAGAAATATTTTAAATTTTTTTTACAATTTTTGCTCAAGACCAAGAAAACACTTATTAGGTAAGCTATTCTCTCACCCCCAACCTAAAATGTACATTGTCCTCAATGTAAAAGATATGAGCATGCAATGCACATGGGACAACGAAAGTAAAGGAAAAGTGATGGGAAGATAGTACCTGGATAACAAATCAAAAGAGAGACTTTCTAAGAGATCACAGCATGAAAGTCGGTCAACACGAGAGTGAAGACACTAAAGTAACCTATCTTAAAACAACGTATCAAGTAAACTAACCTAATGGCATAAAACCGACTAACCTAGAACAACATAAAACAAACTACCCTAGTCCTATGAAAGTAGTAAATTCTAATCCTCAACTGTGGAAGCATGAAAAATCTACTCAGTCATGCATCCAGGTTCTTCTGTTGGCCAATATCTTGGTAAATTTCTCATAAGGTTTTTCAACAAAATCATCCAAAAGCCCGTTTTCCAATAGGCTTAGATGTCTTGGAGCGTGAATGTTCAGAGAAATTGAGGGACCTCAACATAAAGTTTTCTTTTAATCGTTTGAAGTGTCCAAAGTATATACGATTCACCTATGGCAGATAAAATTTTGAAGTTAGTACACCATGATGAATCAAAGACTATGAGTAGATGAAATTCAGAAAAATTTATAGTAGATGATGTAATGTCAACACACGTTGAAGTTTCACTCTTTAGTTCAATTTTCAACTCCTCCTTTAATGGTAACATTCAGGATCTGGGGGCGAAGGTACTTCAGAATAAGGGTTCTCTTGGTCCGTGATAACTACCGAGGTATTGTCTTGCGAGGCATTCACTATTTCTTGTATCATGGGATCGTTTGAATATGCAAAGTGTGCCAAGAAATCATCTAAAGAGTCTTAACATTCAGTTGAAAGGAGTTCATTCATCCTATCGAGATTTGTGATGATATGTCCAATAACTCCTTTATCTTCTTCTAGAGTAGAAATGAGCATACTCTTTTGTTTGTTCTCAAGGTGAGATGAAATCACCATTGGGTATGTCTTTTCTAGACATAAATAGGCATATTCTAAATCTGATGGTAAAAGTTTTAGGTCAAGCTTCGGTGGCTTGAGGTTAGATGATAGAAGCACGACATCAGTTTGGGGTAATTCTTCAAATTGTGGCCTCCACTGGTTAACTTCAAGTACCGGCATAGTATTAAGCAAGGCACACCTCTCCTTAATCATGTCATCATCCAAGTCATGGGAGTGTTCCAGGCACATCTCTAGAGGGTCAGATGATAAGGTCAGAGGCATTCTATCTTTCATGAAAGAATCAATCATGTTAATGTCCTGAAAATCGTCATCATCCTCTGAGTTTCTATTGTTATTGAAAAAAATGTTTAACTCCAATGTCATATTTCTGAAAGACATAGTCATAACACCATTTTTACAATTGATAATTACGTTTGAAGTGGTAAGGAATGGGCGAGAATCTGAGTGCTCATGTTGTTGATGAGTTTGATGTCCAGGATGATAAAATCTACAGGATAGTAAAATCTATCGACTTGGACCAACACATCTTCAATTATCCCTCTTGGTACACGAACAAAGTGATTAGCAAGTTATAGTGTGGTTAGGGTGGGTTTTAATTCACCTAAACCTAATCGTTTGTATATCGAGTAGGGAATTAGATTGACGCTCGCTCCTAAGTCAAGAAGTGCGTGATCAATTTGATAATCTCTGATTACACATGATATGGTTGGGCTACCGGGATCTTTGAATTTCTGTGACACGTCTTGTTTCGGGATGACACTCACTTTCTCAGTTAAGAAGATCTTCTTTTGAATACGATGTCATCGTTTGGTTATGCACAGGTCTTTCAGAAATTTGGCATATAAAGGTATTTGTTTTACGACATCAAGTAGAGAAATGTTGACTTTCACTGGTTTCAACACCTCTAAAATATCCTGAGAGTTAGAGAGAGGTTTTAGTGCAACCAACCGTTGGGAAAATGGAACAACTGGCTTCTCTAGAAGTTCCGGTTCTAATTTTTGTGGGGCATCAATAGATCCATCATTGTTATTCTCTTTTGATTCTTGAGGCTTTTCGGGCTTAACCGAAAGGGTTTTATCAATAATCTTCTCACTCCTAAGAATGGTGATGGATTTAGCATGCTCCATTTGATTTGAAGAGTTTGGGTTGTCAACTTCATATTGCAGCTTTGGATTGGGAAGAGGTTGAGCTAAGAGGCTCCCCTTATTCCTAATCGTGTTTAGCCTTAAGTCCTTGCAATGGTTTATTAAGGTCTTGCAAGACTTGTAGCATACCCTGATTAAAATGATCTTGCTTTTCAAAATGTTTTAAAATCGGATCCTCTTGAGGTTTCTTTTGTTGTTGTTGTGAAGTTTGATTAAAGAAACCTTAAGGGGTAGCAGTTTGTCCATTTCTTCAATTAAAATTTGGATAATTTTTCCAACCAGGATTATACATATTAGAGGTAGGTCCATTGAAAGGTCTTTGATAGTTATTTATGGCATTGACTTGTTCATCTAACACTTCTCTAAAGGCAGGTATTGTAAGATAATTTTTAGTTGTGTGAATGTTGCAATCTCAGATGCCGCAAATAATTTCATTAACCTTATCCCTCTTTCCTTCTATGGCCTTGAATTTTCTTATGATATTAGTAACTTTATAATTGAGATCATCCTCTTCTTCCAAGAGATACAATCCACCTTTCTCCTTATATTGAGTCAGCCTAGATGTTGTTTTCGAATTTAGGTAATGGTCCCACGATTGTGTTTTTACAGCAAGGCTATTGAGGTAATCCCATACCTCATCGACATCTTTATTCATGAATTCTCCATTATACACTGTCTCGACCAATTGGCGCATGGAAGATGTTAGCCCATCATAGAAAAAATTTGTAATGCGCCACATTTCAAAATCGTGTTGTGAGCATGAACTGACAAGAATGTTTCGTCCTCCTTTTGGGTGAAGTTCATAATTGCTTTTCTAAGGGTAATCGTTTTATGATGTGAATTATTTTTTTTATGAATTCCCTCTATATATCATTCCATGTGCCAATGGATCTAGGACGCAGTGAATGTAACCACGTTTTAGCCTTCTCCTTCAAGGAAAAGGGAAAGAGTTTCAGCCTGACTGTATCCTTAGATGCATTAAGAAAGTATAAAGTGGTTATGATCTCATCGAACTCTTTTAGATGTAAGTATGGACTTTCTGATTCAAGTCCATGGAATTTAGGAAGGAGTTGAATAACCCCTAGCTTGATGTTCATATGTCCTGTATTTTTAGAAAAAATTATGCATGAGGGTGTACTCACCCCCACCAGTTGTAAATAAACTCATAAAGTATAAGGCGGGGGTGCTTGATGCACCTCATTCTCATCCTGAATGGCATCCACCCTAGGTGGGGGTAGTATTTCTGGTTGATTTGCAGCCATTACTTTAATTAACTCTGGGGGACCTCGAGCGGTGTCTAGTCCTACGATGGACAGTCAACCCCTTAACCAATCCTCCTTCGGTCAAGAGACTTTGAGTGTTATCACGAACTTACTTGGGCATGAAACACTCACAACCCTTAATTTAGATTCTAAACTTAGACCTAAGAGGAAGAATATAAAGGAATTCTAGAAATAAAGAGGAAAGATGGAAAGAAGCTACCGAATTCGAAGTCCAAAGTTAAAATCCTGCAAAACACAACAAGCCAAGTTAGTATTTTGATGAAAAAAATCTAATATAGGAAATAGAGAAAGTAAAAAAATTAGGACGAAGTTACCAATTTAGAAGATCTATCAACAACCCTACAAAATAGGAAAGCTAGTTCTAAAAATCAAATAGAAAGAAAAAAATTTAAATTTAAAGTTAGTAAAATCTTAATCTTAAACTAATTTTAAAACCAATAAATTTCAGAGAATCGTAGTCGTCTGTCCCCGGCAACAGCGTCAAAAACTTGTTCACACCCCAAGTATAAGATTGTGATGTAGTAATAAACTCTGTGAGACCGAGGTCGAATCCCAAGGGACTGGAACCTGTTCATAATCTGAAATTAAGTAAAACTAGAACTAGACTAAGATGAAATCTAAATCAATGAATTTGAGGGAATAATGGTGAATTATTAATCTAAAACTTAAATGAATCAGAGGTAGGAAACTAGAGATTCAGAGGATCCACTTGTAGAGATCAGGGAGATCTTATGCCTGCTTCAAGAACTCAACTAGACTTAGAGTCCCACTGTCATCCAATTGAAGGGTGTAACCATGAAAATCGAACTGAACTTTCCTTGATATATTTTTCAAGAGATGAAAGGTATATAAATTAGAATGGATTCCATCACCAAACCATGCCCATGAGACAAAGTAAATAACAAAATCAAACTAATTACCAACCAATCAACAATGTATGAAGGTTAGGAAGGGTACCATCATCCGACCATGCATAAGAGACGATGGTGAACAACAGGGCTTCCTAACGTCATAAACATTAAAAGGAAAGGAACATGCTCAAAGCTACCACAGACCCATTGTAATTTCAGTCACAACAGACCATTAAAAATTAAAAAAAAAATATTCCTTTAATTAAACTAAAATCAACATCAGTTCAGTCTAAACAAAAGGCACAAGCAAAAAGTTTTCTCATCATACCACAAGCTTCACCTATTAGCCCTAGCTAAGAGGTTTAGCCTAAAATAGACATGATTAGGCTAAACATAAAAAGAACAGTAGAAATAAACACATGAAAAAAATAACTATTACTCTCTGTCTCTTTGCTCCACGTTCAGCCTCAGATCAGATGATGCCCCGATATCCCTTGCTCTCTCTCCTTTTATAGTCAGTCGTAAGGTCGGTTGAGTAGAGAACTGACTCCACGTTCCCAGTAAGGGGCGATGAAGAGTTTATGCAGCTCCCTGTTTTAGTGCGGCGAAAACTTGGAAAAAGCTTACATAAAATCTAGATTTAGAGTGGTTGACCGTCTAAAATTTGGTTTTGGCTCCATGGTTGGAGTCATGACCCACTTCTCTCTCCCCTGGACAGAACAGATCAAAGATCTGGCCATGATCTCGCCCACGACGTCCGAAACTTTTGGATGTCCGCGAAATAGGGACCACGTCAGAGTTATGCTGAATCTTAGTGGGGTCCTCGATCAGGTTTTAATGAGAAATCCACACTGTCCATTTGATTTACAGGGAAAAACTAGCCAATAAAGGTGAGTTTGTTTCATGTTTGGCGTGGCCCATTGTACCAGATCTTCTCACCATTCGTCTTGCTTTTGGACGATCAAAAAAGGATCTCCGATGACTTTTAAAATTTTGCCACCTAGGCTTGAGTTATATGGTCCTCGTGAATCTCATAGATGGTTTGGATTGTCCATATGGACAATGGGTGGGGCCCACTATGCAAAAATGGATGGACAATGTCCATCTGCTGTTCCGGGTGTGAAACGGATCGGGTCCGCGCCCGCTAACTCGATTTCTTGGTCTAGTGCACCTTGAGTGCACCTATGCACTTTGCACAGGCACGACTAGTGGGGTCCACTTGAAATATGTATGAGAGATCCATTCCATTCATCTGTTTTTCCACCCCCTTTAAGGGGTTGAGACCAAACTTGAAGCATGTCTCAATACCAAGCTGGCCCCAAGTCAAGATTTGGTGGGCTGATCTAACCATTGGACCACTTCCACAGGGATCTGAGGCTTAAAATTCAACTTGTACGGTTAATTTATGATCTTCAGGCCCTATATGAAGTCTCGAGCCAAACGGATGGTGAGAACCTTGCGATCTTGCATTTTGGATGATTTTCAGGCCACTTGAGCTTCAGTTTCTCAATTTTCTCGGATCTATGGCATATAAATCCATCAATCTTGGTCCCCTGGGGTCTGTCCCTTACCTTTGGTGTCATCAAAGTGTTAAATCCATGCTTTAAGTATCATTTTTAGTCCAAGCTCATAAATACACCTTGCATCACGAACACAATTAAATTGAGCTGTTAAATAGTACTATGTTCGTAAATCCAGGCAATAACTAGCATTTGGTATACAATACTTGACCCTCAACATGAACCGCTTTAGGACTTTCTCAATATACCGTTCTTGTGGTAGCTAAAGCTTCCTTCTGCTTTTGTCACAGTTTATCTCTATTCCTAAGATCTGTTTAGCCGGGCCCAAGTCTTTCATCGCAAACGACTTTCTCAACTCATATTTCATCCTGTCGATCTTCTTATTATCTTTTCCCATGATGAGCATATCATCAACATATAATAGTAAAACTAAGAAATCACCATCTAGGAACTTGCACATGTCTGTTCTTTCATACCCATGCTATAACATGAACGAATTGAACTTCTTGTACCATTGCTGTGGAGCTTGTTTCAGCCCATATAAGCTCTTCCTCCGCCTATACACTATATGCTCTTTGCCCTTGACTTCAAACCCCTCTGGTAGGTGCATGCTGATCTCTTCTTCCAGGTCACCATGGAGGAAGGTAGTTTTAACATCTAACTGCTCTATCTCCAGATCCATGCTAGCCGCCAGCCCAAGTAACACCCATATGGATGTCATCTTCACCATTGATGAAAATATCTCCTTGAAGTCTATACCTTTTCTTTGACCGAACCCTTTTACCACAAGTCTAGCCTTTAACCTCGTCTCTGAATTTTTCTGCTCAACCTTCTTTCTGAACACCACTTGTTGCTCAGAGTTTTCTTACCCTTAAGCAGTTTCACCATGTCATAGGTGCGGTTCTTATGCAAGGATTCCATCTCCTCTTGCATAGCTTTCAACCACTCTACCTTATACTCGTCAGCTAGGGCCTCGGAATAATCTTCTGGCCCTCCCCATCAGTCAGCATAATATACTCATGCGATGAGTACCTCTTGGACGATTGTCTGTCCCTAGATGACCTCCTCACCTATGGCTCAACAGGTGGATCAAGTGGGGGCTGCTCCCCTAGTCCATCTTCTAAAGGGACTCCCTCGTCCTCTACACCTCACTGTACTCCCCCGTCATCAGGCACCATGGGAGGAATAATCAGATCCATGTCCTCTACCTCACCTGAACTAGGTTGGTTCTTCTCTGGCTTAACAATGTCTTCTATATATTGATCTTTAAAGAAAAATACATCTCTACTCCTGACGAGCTTCTTCTTGATCGAATCCCACAATCTATAGCTAAATTTTTCATCATTATACCCCAAGACCACACATTGCCTGATCTTCATATCGAGCTTGGACCTCCTATCCTTTCGTACGTGAATGGATGCCTTGCATCCAAACACCCTAAGATGACTGTACGATGGATCATATCCAGTCCACACATTCTCAGGTACTTCTCCATTCAACGAGGCTAATAGAGACTGTTTATTAAATACACTACCATGTGCATTATTTCTCCACAGAATATCTTGGGCAATTTTGCATGGGATAACATGCATCTGATTCTCTCTATAATGGTGTGATCCATTCGCTCAGTAACACCATCATGTTGGGGGGTCTTGGGAATTGTCTGTTCATACCGTATACCCAGGAACCTTTTTTTTAGAGTAAACCATGCATTGAATAAAAAAAAATAATTCTGATCATTACAAAATTCCAAATGTAACACCCATACAAGACTTATACAATCCCAAATGTAAAGTTCCTTAATAACAAAAACAGGAAACTATAATTTAATGGTAAAGTTCAATATGAACTGTAGGGACCCCGTTTAACTCCTTAGCTACTCAATCTTCTCTGACAACCTAGTAAATAGCATTAGCTCGCTCTACACCTGCATTAACTTGGTCAAGCAACCTAGTTGTGTGTGGCCCGCTAAATGACGTGTGACTGTAACCCAATAAGGCCAAATCTGATCGATAAGCATTTGATCACAACCTTAGTTAGTAGCTTAACTCAGTGACTCGATACAAACCCATCACCCAGTAGCTACAAGGCTTAGAGTAGGTTAGGCCCAAACTCGGTCTAACTCCACTGAGTCAACTCGACAACCACTAAAAACCCCAAACTCACTATCTCCCTTTCCTTCCTTTCAATTTTCTTCTTTCTCTCACTCCTCGTTTTCTCTCTCAGTCACTCTCCCCTTTTCTTCTAACCTCCCCCTTTTTTTTTTTCATTTTGCACTGTTCAGCAAACCTGGACCATGCCAACGCCTGAGTCATGCTAAACTTGACTGAGTCGGGTTAGTGCAACAACCACCTACACAACTCTTCCTTTCTCCTACTCTCTTCCTTCCCTTCTTCTTCTTCTTTACATACTGGGACATCCAGCAAGGAAATCCAACTCGGCTTGACTCGACGGTGAGTCAGGTTTGATCTCACTTTCTCGACTATACCCAGGGACTTACAATACTCATGAAAGTCGTCAATGTATTCACCACTATTATCAGTGTCAATGCACTTCAATGATTTACATGTCTCTCTCTCGACTATAGCATGAAACAATTTAAACACACCAAAGACCTCGTCTTTAGATTTCAAAGCATAAACCTAAACTCTCCTAGATGCATCATTTATAAAAGTGACAAAATACAATGCCCACCCAAGGTTTTTGTCCTCATAGGACCACAAACATTAAAATAAACCAAATCTAATACATGCACTTTATTAACATGAGAAGCAGTTTTAACAAATAAAACTCTATTTTATTTTCCTGATAAACAATCAAGATAGGTTTTGAGAGGTGTATCTGCCACATCTGGAAGGAGTCACTTCATCGCTAGTAGTTGAAGCCCTTTTTCACTCATGTGACCTAGACGCCCGTGTCACATGTCAATAGCTGAATCTTTCACTGGGTTAAACCCACCCTTGCACACACTGATACTTTCCTTGTACAGGGTGCAACACTTCTTTCCTTAGGCTGTGATCAACGAACCCTTGATGAGCTTCCGACGCCCACTAGCAAACCGACTTTCATAGCCATTATCATTCAACCTTCTCGTCGACATTAAGTTGAGGCGAAGGTCTGGGATATGCCTCACATCCCTGAGAACCAATGTGCAGCTCACATCGGTCTTCACATAAATATCACCGAACTGTACGATCTTCGATACGCCAGAATTTCCCATCTTCATGGTCCCATAGTCACCTGACTTATAACTTGTAAAGAAATCCCTATGTGGAGTTGTATGAAAAGAGGCTCCTGAGTCTATCACTCAGTCGGTGTCCTGACTTGTAGACGTGAGACATATATCATGATCTGCAGAAAGAATAACTACAACGTCCCCATTTGAAGCGACCGTAGCGGAATCTAATTCATCTTCCTTCTCCTTTCCTTTTCCTTTCTTGTCGTTCTTAGCCTTACGACATTCATGCTTATAGTGGCCCTTCTTGCCACAATTCTATCATTCAACATCTTTCTTGGTATTTGACTTGCCTCTTAATTTATCTCGGGCCTTCCCGGCCTTCCTGTTCTTTCATCTTCCCCGTTCCTGTACATAAGGGTCTCTTGCTAAGTAGACCCCTGAGACATCCTCTTTGTCTCCTCATTGAAGAGACAACTAGTTACTTATTCCATGGTTATCTTTCCATCTAGCACGAAGTTACTTAGAGACATCACCAATATCTCCCAACTGTCAGGCAATGAACTAAGCAATAACAAAGCCTGCAATTCATCATCTAAGACCATGTTCATAGAGGAGAGTTGGTTTACTATATTGCTGACCTCATTCATGTGCTCGGTCATAGAACCACCATCCTTGAACTTGAGATTCACAAGTTTCCTTATCAAAATTTTTTTTTTTACCAACTGTCTTCCTCTCATACAGCCCTTCCAATTTCAGCCATAGGCTAGCGGCTGAGGTCTCCATAGATATATGGTGGAATATGGAATCGTCCAACCATTGTCTAATAAACCCCACCGCCTTCCAGTTCATCTTCTTCTAATCATCATCAGACATATCCTTGGATTTTGCTGATATGCCTAAAATTGAAGTTGCAATAAAGCGAGTCCTTCATCTTAGCCTTCTATATGGTCTAGTTAGAACCATTGAGGCTGATCATCCTTGATGAGTCACCTTCCATAATTTAAAACCAATCCTACCCATTTAATAAACGTGGCTTTGATACTACTTTGTTAGGGGCTTTGCACAAAAGCTTAGGATCTAGCCTCCCAAAATAAACTAGAATTACGGAATAATAAATCAATAAAACAAATCAAAACATCAACCACTCACCACATAGGAGATTTTAACGTGAAAAACCCTCAAAGAGGTAAAAACCATGGGACCTCGTCCAGATCAACAATCCATTATGAAGTAGAATGTTACGACCATCTTCACCCACATAAGAGTCGATAAACAATGAGAGAATAAAAGAAAAACGTAGAGATCTCACTGATTACGAGGATGTAGAAGCGTTGAGATATAAATTGCATAGTAGATAACCTCCATGAGCATAACCTCCCTTTTACAAGCTTCCTCTCTCTCTTTCTCTCTCTCTCTCACACCTTTGATAGCCCTCTTGTATTTTTCATATCACCAAAAAAATCCTAGGAACCCCTATTTATAGTTTTAGGAAACTCTTTTTCGCATCCCAGTTGTGAAAGGACTCATATTTCCACAATCCATAAAATAGCGGAATGAATCTGCGTAACCACGACCGATCGAGATGAGGCCATGACCGGTGGAGCGCCACCCTACGACCGATCAAGAACCACCTTCAACCGGTGGAGCACCCCAGAGAAAAATATCTCAAAGTCGCTGGACTTTGAGTCGAGTCAGGGCTAGACTCCACGACTAGTTGTGCGCACCAGCCCTCGACCGGTCGTGTAGGGCTTACGACTGGTCGAGCACGGGGACAAAAATCCTATCAAGAGGGACTCATGCATATGGCCTCTTGAACCTTTAACTAGGTTCTCAGTGAAATAGGCCTAGGAGATTTGTATAGAAGGAGGGCAGTGCAGGGGTTGGGTGGAGTGGGTATGGCATTCTAAGATGCTGCCCAATATCTCCAAATTTGTTTAGAGTTGTAGGAGGTCATCTGGTTAACGTCAGATTCCAGGAAACAGGGGTTCTCCTATAGTCAAAGTGCATTTGCTGTGAAGATCCGACGGAACAACAACCTGACACGAAATCCTTGAACCACCTCTTTGTCAGCAGTAGCCTTTTTTTTTTAAGTGTCATTTTTATTCAAAATGATGAGTCCAAAATTTACATTCAGACTTCCCCAGGAGAAAAAGGACTTGGGGAACATTTATCATAACTAGCTCGGGAAAAGAGAAAATAAAGAATAGAAAAAAAAAAAGGCAATTGAAAGACTGGGAAGGAGCCAATCGTCACGCTATGGCTCCCTTATCGCCCACAGCCCCACCTTGTCTAAGAAGAGTAGATAACCCTCTGAGATGGGGAGGGAGATCAGCATTACAGAGACAGAAATGGGGGGATTAGATATCGCTCCCTAGGCCTGCTAAGATATCAGCTGAGGTGTTACCTTCCCTAAAGATATGTTGAAACTTGACCTGACCTCTAAGCTGAAGTCTTTCTATCTTGGTGATCCAGTATTTCCATTTCCACCCCAGGAGGGCACACTCATTCTTGACCTTCACCACAAGCTAAGAGTTAGATTCTACCACCACTTTGAAATATCCCATGGAGAAGCAATGGGAAAGCCCATCATGTACCGCTTGAAGCTCAGCATACATATTCAAGCCTACCCCATAACCCTCAGAGAAAGCAAAGAGAAGCTCACCCTTATAAACGCCACCACCACCAGCTTTACCTGGGTTTCCTCTAAAGGACCCGTCAACATTAACCTTAACCCAATCTTTATTCGCATTTAGCCATATAACCATCAAAGAATGAAAGGATTTCCTTGATGATGTTGACAGAAGAGGATTACGGGAGGCTGCAGCTCATATGTGGATCATGTTATTGGGGCCGAAGATTGTGGACATCCACTAGGTGATGCAACCAATCAGAGAAGCTGGAGCAGGGGTCTTGGCATCATAAACAACTACATTTCTGGATTTCCAAAGTTCCCATATCATCAAACAGGGGACCATATTTTGGATTACTGTAAAACTCTTCCCGTCAGTGGGAGAGTTCCCATATCGTCAGTGGTAGCTTGGCTGTGAATGTATGGCGTTATTTCAGTGTAGCTTTTAACATTGTCCTCATGGCTGACCAATCCGTCCAGGAAAGAATGAGCTAAGGGTGGCTGATGCCTCCTTCGGGGGTCAGCATAGCGGTGCTATGTGGGTTGGCCCCATGTTTGATTTTGTGGGAAATTTATAAAGCTATAAATGCCATTAGATTCGACGATAAGAAGGTTCCGGCTGTTGCACCAATTACTCCAGTCAAGTGGTGGCTGACGTGGTTTAGTAAGAGGACTCCTACTCTAAAAACTCTATTGATGGTCAATCGGCTAACCCTCAGAGAGTTAGGGGTAATAGCTACAAGTCCTCCAAGAAAAGAGTATGCTCTAGCGAAGTGGTTTATGCTAGAGAAAGGATGGGTTCAATTGAATGTGGATGGGTCAGGTAGAGGAAACCTGGGGATGTATGGAGGCATAGGCATTTGTAGAGGGGAAAACGATGACCTCCTTTTCATGTTCTCTATAGGGTATGGGGTGGGTTCCAACAACAGACTTGATTTATGATCATTGTATGATGTCTTCACCCATTGTTTAAACCAAGGCCTATCTAAGGTGGTGGTCGAATCAGACTCGAAGCTTGTGGTGGAGTCTTTGAATTGCCTTTCCCAACTGTCTTGAAATTGGTGGTATTGGTCAGCCAGAATAAAAAGACTAAAGAAGAGGGGGCTTATTCATTTTGTTCACGTCCTGAGAGAAGGAAATTACCCATTAGATAGGCTAGCCCATTTAGGGAGCGAGCTTCAGGGAAACCTCTTCTTCAGGCAGGTTTTTGAATTTCCATCTCCCTATCAAAACTAAAAATTTCTACAATAACAAAGTGGTGCTAATAAACTGGAGAAGTTGCCAATGAATTGGGAATCACTTGATCAGTATGGGTTTGAATCACTCACAATCAAAGATGAATTACTTAACTCTTTCTTCTGCTGAAAATTTACAAGAGAGTATTTTTCTTTTTTCTATAACTCAAAAATGAAATGATTTTTTTTTCTCATTGTAAATGAGTTCTTTTATAGACTAAGTAAGACAACCTCTCATAAATACATTAACAACAACCATGAGTTCCCAGTGCATGAACATCTATACAAGACAAACTAATACAAGTTTTTAAGCCGTGCAAAACAACACCAAGACACATAATTGAATTATATTATTTTTATTCTTCAATAAAAGCAACATAATCCCAAATGATAATGCCTCTTCTTACTAGCCCCATTCATTGCGCACCATGTCAAAGATATCGATCATCTGTTTAGCTTAGGATGTATTGCTGCTTAGGTATGGATCTTTTTCTATACTCTATTCGATATGAATTTCCAACACAACCAGTCGATTGCTCAGAGAATTAATTAATGGATCACGAGCAAGGATGAGACTTCAACAAGGTTTAAAATGTTGAGAGGATTGACACCAGGTTTTATCATTTGGGAATTTTGGCTCAATAGAAATGTTGATAGATAGAGGGGTAAAAGGATGCCAACGGAGGCCATCAATTTTAAAACTCTTAATTGGTTGAGAGAGGTGGGCTTTCGTCTTCTTATTAGGAAAAAGGAACCTTTCTGAGAAGACCTCACCTTGAGATCCTTGGGGCTGAAAGTCAATGAATGAGGGTTCGATATAAAAAATAGGTTTGCTAAATAGATTAAGCCTAATGGGGGTTGGCTAAAGCTCAATGTTGATGGGTTGGCTAGGTGGAATCCTGGTGGAGGTGGAAGTGGTGGTGTTTATAGGGACCATAACGGGCAGCTTGTTTTTGCTTTCCACAACTTTTATGGCCAAGTGATGAATACAGTAGCAGAAGCTCAAGCTCTCGTGGATGGTGTTAGGATTTGTGAGAATTTAGGGTTTATACTCAAAGATCCTAGTGGAAGCTATAGTGAATCCTCAATCAGAATTCTCTTGGAACTTATGGTATCGTACGGTATCATTCAGTCTCTTATGGACTCTCTCCCCTTTGTAATTTCACATGTTCTACATGAGGCCAACACAATTGTAGATGCTCTAGCGAAGTTATGAAGTACTGGATGGCCTAATGTGAGTTACCTATCTATAGCAGATTTACCCTTCTATATCAGAGGCCTCATCACTCTTGATAATGTGGGAGTGGGAGCGATCAGATTGGGCTAATCGTTTCTCTAGCCATTTTTTTTCTTATTGTAAAGGGTTATGGGCATATGATAGGTAATGTGTCGTTCTTTTTTATGGCACCCACCCGAAATTGTGTTTTATATATATATATATATATATATATATATATATATATATATATATATATATATATATATATATATATATACATATTGTTATGGGTTAAAATGAACTAGTCAGAAACATGAGGTTGGCTCGGACATCTGTGCACATCGTGTGGTTGGCTGCTACCAATCATGACCAAGGAGCTCCTCAATGGCCGAAAAGCAGTAATCCATTATGTGAAGATCTGCCCATCTAACGGATCTACTCGCCAAGAAATGAAGTACCTCTGCCTTCTTTGGAAGAGGACGAGCATCGAGCCCAACAAAATCCATTTTCGAGCTCCTGCCCCATATGATAAGATGAAGATGGTTATCCGCGATGTCGCCTATTTTGCCATGGGAGGGAGCTCGGTCTCGGTGCTCGGATGCGGCTTTCATG
Organism: Magnolia kwangsiensis; assembly: GCA_037074715.1. Classification (NCBI taxonomy): domain Eukaryota; kingdom Viridiplantae; phylum Streptophyta; class Magnoliopsida; order Magnoliales; family Magnoliaceae; genus Magnolia; species Magnolia kwangsiensis. Next base: position 5,684,734 of record CM073578.1, on the reverse strand, counting down.
GGCAAGTCGGTAATCCGATCAGTACGTTCAACCATAGTCCACCAAAGGGCCCAGCTCAGGACCTCTTTCTCAGGATGGCCATGAAGATCAATTCGGCTACTCGACATCGACCTCCTATTATATGAATCCTCTGACCCCAACCGCTTGGTCTTATTGTCACTGTTAATCTCACAAAATGGTTGAGAAACAGCTGTTAAATGCACACCTATGATACAAGAGGCATTTCTCTCAACGCAATCGACTCGTGACCTATAAATAGAGGCCTTATCTACAATGAAAGGTATGCAATAGTAAACCCTCAACTCTATTAAGGGATCCAGATTGCTTGATTCTAACTTAGGCATTGGAGGATCTCCCCCCTGCTACAGCCAAGGTCTCCTTTATATTCTTTGTGTATAGGTACTCGGAGGTCCAGTGAGGGTAATTTCTATGTCAACACACACACACAAATATATATATATATATATATATATATATAAAATGCTTATCCAAAAAAAAAAAACATAATCCCAAAGTTATGCATTATAAAGACCTATAAATTTAGTTGGGCTAGAAATCATGGGCTAAATACCAAGGCCTGGGATGAGCTTTCCTCTTAAATTGGGCCTGCAATATGTGATATTGGGACAATCACTACAACCAAAAAGGCATTTAGCCTGAGTTCAAAACCATAACTAAAAAGGGTAAAAACTGAGGCTAAAGCCTTTAGCCTCAGTTTTGCCTCAATTATCCTAACCGACGTTGGAACCCCTATGGCTAAAGGCTTTACCCTCAGTTTTAGAACCCCCATGGCTAAAAGAACTTTTTTAGCTTCAGTTGCCTTGAAATGAGGCTACATCAAAATTTTAGCCTCCACTGTTTCCAACCGAGATTAAATCCAAATTTTAGCCTCGATTACCTCCAACCGAAGCTAAACTTAATTTTAACCTCGGTTCTCAACAATTAAGGCTAAAGCCTTTGGCTATAAGAGTTGTAGTCTCAGTTTAGATAACTGAAGCAAAACTGAAACTAAAGATGGATTTAACCTCTTTTGGCATCAACCGAGGCTAAATTCAGTTTATAACCTCATTTCTCAATTACCGAGGCTAAATCTAGTTTTTCACCTCAGTTAATGCCAACCGATACTAAATCCATCTTTAGCCTTAGTTTCTATCAACCAAAGCTAACAATAGCCATCATTAAAACCCTTCTTAATATGTACATTTACAAAATATAGTAAATCTTGTGTGAACTATGTATGAATAGCTATTATCAAAATTCATAACTATGCATTAGAAAATCCTTCAAGTATGAGAGGATCACTACCTGTTGTTCAAAATCAGCATTTGACCTTGCATTGGGAGTAAGGAACACTTGCTCAACAATAGGTTCTGTTTAAAGAGCAAACTTCCAATATCAACAGGTTGATTGTTTCGCTCTTGTATCTTTTAAGATAGAAAAAGATCTCTCAAAGTTGTTCATGGATCCAAAAGAGAGTACATGGGTTCTCCCAATAACTAAAAAGTGTATCATGCTTGAATCTAATTGGGGTTTTGTAATTAACAAAACACAGAAAAAGATAGCTCTTGCATCTCTCAATCATCGATTTTGGGCAAGAAGTCTCTTGTGCTCTCTATCCACAATGTCTACTAACACAGCCAAAGTATCACTTCCAAGCTGAGCTTGGACTGGAGGATAAATCATGCTCCAGCCTTTGTTCAAAGATTCTGCAAAAGTAGTCAGATGATCCCTGAGCCGGTTGGATTCAAGATTCTTGCAATAAATAAATAAATGAGAGAGAGAGAGAGAGAGAGAGAGAGAGAGATCATATCAGTTTGCTAGAAACACCAGAATTTAAGGGAAGATAAGATAACAAATGAATCTTGACCTTATGAAAGTATGGCTTATTCACAAAGGACGGTGTTATGTGATCAGAGCTCAACTAAAAGTACTTGCCTTAACCATATTTCGATCAATATGCAAGTATGTGTAGCTAACAGGCTGGTTACAATGACGGCAGTGCCACGATGGCTTTCTTAAGTTTATCTCCACGTAGTTATCATAATCAAAACACTGCATAAACAAATAATTTATTTTTTTTTTGAGGAATTAACAGGATCCAAAATTTTATTCAAACAATTTTAGAGTATTAACAAACCAAAACAGAAGAACGTTATGTAGTACATGACATGTGCACAAATTCTTTATGCGTTGGGCTCAAGCACCATCGTCATCATCACCGGCATGCATCCTCATCATCACCATCATCCTCATCATCACCGGCATCCTTATAATCATCGGCATCCTTATCATCATTGGCATCCTCATTGTCATCGGCATCTCATCATCACTAGCATCCTCATAATCATCGGCATCCTCATCGTCATCATCCGAATATTCAAGTACTTGGGCATTAGATGATGATGATGATGATCCCTTTTCAAGGTGGTAAATTTTGGTATGCATTGGGGCCAAAGGACCATCATCATCTGAATATTCACATATTACTATATGTGCATGAGATAATGATGACTTTACTAACATCAATACTTGATTTTGAAGAAGATCCAGTGGTGTCTGGATAGATGTAGACTCTGAAGGAGAATCATTCTTCATGTTTAGGATGCATTGCTTAGGAGCTACCAAAACCAGATACTCGAGTCAAATAACATTCCTCAAAAAAAAAAAAAAAACTTCACCAACTCCATTTCAATCTTAATACCTCTAGAACATTTGATTTTCATCACTTTTAATATGATCAATAATCTCTGGAGTGTCTAGTAGTATCTAGATTTCTAAGGGATCCTCACTGAGAGACAGAAGTTGAATGAAAAGCTTCTTTAGACAAGGATATGGACAGTTTTTTAAGAAGCTATAGATGATGTGTAGATAGTTATCACCAAACATATCCATCCTTATCTGCAATTCTTGCATACCGTGAAATGTAATAGGAAAAATTTGGAGCCTATGTTCTATAATCTGAAGTGATAGATCACAAAATGTAAGAATCTTAAGATGCTTGAGATGGCGTAGAACTGTTATCCAAACATCGTCATCACTGCACTCCATATCTACACCATTAAGAACCACATCCACCAAGCTCGTAATATCCCTGAACGATATACGAATGAAATTCTCAGCAAAATGGAATGAATGTATAGGTTTGGAGAAAAAATCTCAATCTCTTCGGCACAGTGATAGTCAACCACTGTTAAGCTCTTTAATGGCAATGAGGAGCAGAAATCTTCACCTTAATTAGCCCTTAAAGTGAATTCCTCAAGAAGTAGGCAACTTGAAAGGATGATTTGAAGCGGGGCATCTGTAATTCTAATAGAGTATAGGTGAAGATTTTTAGGTAAGTGTAACCATAGAAATTAGAAGGCGGGCGGAATTTGCAGTGACTCACTAAATGGATTATAGAATCACAATGAAAGAGGGAGTTAGGCAAGTTACAAAGCCTACTACTATCAGTGAGTTCACCCATACTACCATCATGTATTTGTTAACATAAATCGATCCCTTAACCTATAACCTAACTTAAACCTAAACCTATAACCTACACTTATAACCTAAACCTATAACCTACACTTATAAGTTTAGGTTAAACCTAAACTTACACTTATAACCTAAACTTATAAGTTTAGGTTAACCTAACTTATAACCTTAGGTTAAACCTAAACTTATAACCTATTCTCAATTCCCTTAACCTATAACCTAACTTAAACCTAAACCTATAACCTACACTTATAACCTAAACCTAAACCTAAAACCCAAACCTAAACCCGATCCCGAATCCGAACCCAATTTCCTAAACCTAAACCTTAACCTATTCTCAATTCCCTAAAGCTAAAACCTATAACCTATGACCTAAACCTAAACCTAACCTAAACTTATAACCTTAACTTAAACCTAAAACTTAAACCTAAACGTAAAACCTAAATGTATTCTTAAATCCTTAAACCTAAACCTACACCTAATCCTAATCTCAACTACTTAAATCGTAAACTTGAAAACCCAAACCTAAACCCGATCCTGAACCTGAACCTGATTTCCTAAACCTAAACCTTTACCTATCACTACAAGAAATATGGTTTTTACCCACGAAACTTTTACCTATGAAATTATTTTTCGTAGGTAAATGTGACTTTTACCGACAAAATTTATTTTCGTTGGCAAAAGTAAGCTTTTACCAACGACATACAATTTCATAGGTAAAGGATATCTTTACCTACAAAATATTTCGTAGGTAAAGGGTCTTCTACATTTTCAACTATACAAAAATCGAAAGCTTTTTGTTTTCCCTACGAAATTTTATTTCATAGCTAAAACACATATTTACCTATGAAAATATTCATAGCTAAAGGGCCTTTCAAATCACAAAAATACAAAACTTTAATTTTATCTACGAAATCAAGTTACGTAGGTAAAAACATCTTTACCTACGAAATTATTTGTAGCTAAAGGTTTTTAAAAATCGAAATCTTTCCTTTTGGCCTACGAAATTTAATTTCGTAGGGAAATCCAATCTTTACCTACGAAAATAGTCGTAGCTAAAGGATCTTTTCAACTTTTCAAAAAACCCAAAAAGGAAACCACTCCATTAACCTACGAAATAAATTTGTAGGTAAAACCAGATCTTTACCTAGCAAAATATTCGTAGCTAAAGGGTCTTTTAAACTTTTCAAAAAATAAAAAATTAAAACCACTCCTTTTACCTACGAAACAAACATTCGTAGGTAAAAACCTATATTCACCTACGAAAATAAGCATAGCTAAAAGACCTTTAAAATTTCAAAAATCAAAAACCTTACTTTTTCCTACGAATTCCACTTTCGTAGAGAAAATACATATTTGCCTACGAAAATATTTATAGCTAAAGGATCTGTGAAAAAAACCCATATTTGCCTACGAAAATATTTGTAGCTGAAGGGCTTGTGAAATTTTTACAAAATCCAAACCTTCCTTTTACCTATGAATGAAATTAACTTTCGTAGGCCAAAAAAATATTTACCTACGAAATTATTCGTACCTAAAGGGTTTTTTACACTTTTCAAATTTCAAAAAATTGAAACCTCTCCTTTTACCTACGAAATAAACTTTCGTAGGTAAAAACTCTCTTCACCTACGAATATATTCGTACCTAAGGTTTACTTTTACCTACGAATTAAAGTTTCATAGGGAAAACCTATATTTACCTACGAAAATATTTGTAGCTGAAGGGTATGTGAAGGAAAACCCATATTCGCCTACGAAACTATTTGTAGCTGAAGGGTATGTGAAAATTTTCAAAAAAATACAAAATCCAAAACCATCCTTTTACCTACGAAACCAAATTTCGTAGGCAAAACACATCTTTACCTACGAAAATATTCGAAGCTAAAGGGTCTACTATATCTTTAGAGATCATAAAAAATAAACAACTTTACTTTTTCCTACGAATCTTAATTTCGTAGGTAAAACACCTATTTAGCTACGAACATATTCGTAGCTAAAGGATCTTAACATAATAGATGAAGGATCTGTGAAACTTTTCAAAAAAAAAAAATTATCCAAAGCCTTCCTTTTACCTATGAATTTTACATTCGTAGGTAAAACCTGTCTTTACCTACAAATTTATTCGTAGCTGGAGGGTCTATTGAATTTTAAAAATCGAAAACTCTACTTTTACCTACGAATTATAATTTCGTAGGTAAAACCAGTATTTACCTATGAAAATATTCGTAGCTAAAGGGTCTTCCCAATCTCAAATTTCAAATTTTCGCTTGAAAATTTTCGCGGGTTGTTGGAATTGGTGGCAGTAAGACATTTACCGATGAAAAGATTCATCGGTAAAAGTGTTTCTCCTAAATCTTTTTTTCCGACGGCTAAAAACTGTCGGTAATAATGTAAAAATGTTTTAATTTTTTAAAATTTTTGTTTATAACCTAAATGTATATATGTATATAGTTTTTATAACATATGAATGAAAATTTATATATATATATATATATATATATATAAATTAAAAGGTAATATTTAAATAATTTGTAATATCACATGAAAAAAAATGTTGAAAATTTTAGAAATTTTAAATATGTTTAAGAAAAATTTTGAGAAAGAAATAATGCTTTTGAAGAGAAAAATTAGCATTTTAAAAATTTTGAGAAAAAATTAAAATATGAGAAAAAAATATAGATTTTGTAAATAAAATTTTAAAATTTGTATTTTAAATATTTTTAAAATATTTTATAATAAAAATGATATTTATTTAAAAGAGTAAAAAAAATATACCTTTTGAAAAAAAATGTTAAATTTATTTGTGAAAAATAAAATTACTAAATTATTAGGCACACCCACTAATTGAATCTTTAATCGCTTTTGGACAATCTAATCAATTTAAATTAAAGAGTAGATAACTTCAGATGTTTAAATCAAATTTCACTGAATTTGTTGATCGATCTTGTATGCCCAATATCTTTCTCATATGTAGCTCGATTGAGGCGAGTAACTAGTCAAATTGAGAGTATTGATCAATAAAATAGAGTGAATGCATCAGACATGTAAAATGGGCCAAATATTCTGGTTAAAATTGTGACCCAACTTATTGGCCTCGTGAGAACCTATGAATTGATGTTATTAAGTTTTGTGAGCCCCATCATGATGTCTGTCGAACATCAACATTGTGGAATTGATGTGTCCCCTTTAGGTTATGAGATATCTCAAAAATCATCGGTAAACGAAACTCAAGTGGGCCATACCATTTAAAACTATGTGAAGACATCCTAAAAAATATAAAAGCACTTGGTGGGGCCCACATGAGTTTTGGATGCGGTTAAAACTTGGTCTGACCCCTCATCCAAGTGGGACACACATAATGAGTGGGTTGGATATGTGAATCACATTTAAGCAGGCCCAATATATAATTACAAATGTTGCAAGGAAACCTTTCTCCACTACATTTGAGTTACTCGTTACCTTTACCAGAGTAAACTCTGTGGGGTCCACCGTTATTTATTTATTTTATCCACTCCATTCATCCATGTTAACAAATAATTTGAGGTCTAAAGAACAAAAAGGAAGCATATCCAAAGCTCAAGTGGACCACACCACAGGAAATAGTGTGATTGAACCTATACCATTTAAAATTTCTTGGAGGCCATAGAAGCTTTGGATCAAGCTGATGTTTGCGTTTTCTATTCATTCATATATTTTTGATATTATGAACAACATTTATCCATTTTTGGATAATCTGATCAGTCCAGATTGAAGAGTTAACTTCAGATGTTTAAATCAAAATTCACTCAAATTGTTGATCAATCTTATTTGCCCAATATCTTTCTCATATACAGTATGATCGAGGCGAGTAACTAATCAAATTGAGGGTAATGATCAGTAGAATAGAGTGAATCGACCAGACATATATGTAAAATGGGCCCATCATGATGTGTGTCGAACATCAACATCGTACATTTGATGTCTCCCCTTTAGCTTATGAGATATCTAAAAAATCATTCATTACGAAACTCAGGTGGACCATACCATCTAAAACTATGTGAAGACATTTACAAAATATAAACAGTACAATATTAGATGACATACCATTTTTATCGCCATAAAAGTTCTAGATCAAGATGATTTTTGTTTTTTCCCTTCATTTGACCCTGTATGACCTAATTAGAACTGTACACGAGCAGAGTAAGCTCAGGTACTAGCTTGACTCGACTTGTCAGGTGTTTGAGACGAGTACAAGTGGATTTTTTCTACTCGTTATGATTTCAAGTAGAGTACGAGCTGGGTAGTACTTGACTTGTATACTCGAATTGGTACTCGACTCTGTACTCAACTCGTACTCGAGACTCATTTTTATGGTTATGCCTTAAAATGATACGAGAAAAGGATGAACGGATTGGATAAACGGATACATCACGGTGGGCCCACTCACATGTTTGGGGTAGAGACGAGCGGGGGTAGGACGCAATCCGCGTCTACATGTATCAGCCTTTATTGCTCCAACCAAAATCGTCACGTATGACTAACACACCATAAAGAGTTTGTTTTCCTTCTGCCATAACTTATGATTCATCGTGTGTCGTTGCCCACTGAAGCCCACAGGCTGAGTGTTCTGATGATCGGAACCATCCGTGTTATGAAATTTGACTATGCTACATGGGCTACTTTAAGAAAATTTCTCTGAGACACTGATTCTGACTATCATCTTCTGGAGATGAATTTAGAACAATCAAAAGAAACTTTCAACGACTCTCATTGAAATTTAAAAATCAAAGGTCATTGTCAGGATTTTGTAGAATACCTTATATGTAGTAGTAGCAGTGATATAGACAGTTCAAATTACTAAACCATTTCAGAATGTGGGCCCCAGTGGGTGGCAACAAACATTGGATTACGTTCACGACGGACGTAAAGAGAACTCCATCCAAAAAGTCCTAACTTGATCGCCATGCTAACCCAAATACTATAAATTCTGGTTCACCCCAACCTTTGAAATCCACCGAAAATTTGGACTCGACTAGACTCGATTTTTGCTTGTACTCGGCCGAGAAGAGCACGAGTAGTGAATCCATGCTCGATGCCCAAGTAGAGCTGAGTACGAGTAGGACTCGGGCATTAAGAGTCGAGAACGAGTAGGGTGATACTCGACTCGACTCGACTCGTGTACAGCTCTAGACCTAATCAACATATTGGATGTCAAATAAACAGTACAGTAAGCCTTAGGAGGATTTTAATGATGGATATCCAATTACTATTGATTTCATGTGGTGTGGTGCACCCAAGATTTCTGTGGTGGGGTCCACTACAGATTTTTATCTGCCTCATTGTTTGACTAATGACATAAAATGATCTCTTAAAATAGATGGACGATGTGGATATAACAAATACATCATAGTGGGCCCCACAAAACTTGATGGATGTTGGTCGGTGCTCTATGGGTCCCACCATGATGTATGTGTTTCATACATGCCGTCTATCCATTTTTACAAATCATATTAGGTCTTGACGCCAAAAATTAGAAGGATATAAATATCAAGAGGACCACACCACATGAAAACAATTGTGATTGGATATCCACCATTAAAACCCTCCTAAGGCCCACTGTACTTTTTATTTGACATCCAATCTGTTGATTATGTCATACAGGCCCATATGAAGGAAAAAAATAAATATCAGATCGATCCAAAACTTTATATGGCCCCCAAAAGGTTTTTAATGGTCGACGCTCATTCAACACCGTTTCCTATAATGTGGTCCAGTTGAGATTGGGATATACCTCATTTTTTATGTCATATTATAAAATGAAAGGGAAAAATAGATGGACGGCAGGGATGAAACACATACATCATGGTGGGGCCCATAGAGCACCGACCACGTCACTTGACCCACTTGCGCGCAAGAGAGACTTAAGTCTCTCTCTTGCTTTCTGTCCCCCCCCCCCCCCCCCTCTCTCTCTCTCTCTCTCCCCTCTCTCCACCGCGGCCTCTCTCTCTGTCTCTCTCAGTGCTCTCTCTCTCTCTCCACAGCGCCCTCTCTCCACTGCCCTCTCTCCACTGTGCCGCGCCGTCTCTCCACCACCGTTTTTCCACCGCGCCCTCTCTCCACCACCCTCTCTAAAGTTCGGTTGATAGGTATCTCTCTCTCTCTCTCTCAATCTCAATACCGATTGAAATGATTTGGGGATTTAGGGATTTGGAGATTTAGGGATTTGGAGATTTGGGGATTCAGGGATTAACCTTACTGTGGGACCCACCTTGATGATTTGTTGTATATCCACTACGTCCATCCATTTCTACAGACCACAGGAAACAATGGTGTTTGGGTCCCTCACCGTTAAAATTTTTAAAGGGCCCATCGTCAGGTTTTTATAATTTTTATTTACCATTTGAGTATTGATAATGTCAAGAAGACATAGATGAAGGGAAAATATAAAGATCAGCTTAATCCAAAACTTTTGTGGCCCATGAAAAGTTTTTAATGGTCATTTATCACTGTTTCTAGTGGTATGACCCACCTGAGATTTGGATATTCATAAGGTTTGGGATTGCATCCTACAATGAGATTGAAAAATAGATGGACAACATGGATATACAAACAATACATTAAGGTGGGCTCCACACGGTTTGGGATTTCTATTTCTCACAGTTTTACCCCTTCTCCATGCAGTTGAGGGGGGTTGGGTCAGTCACAGGTGATATCCACTCACGTTGCTTCAAAACTCCCAACAATCTGCTCCATATAGCAAAGCAGAGTATAGAATCCAAATGAATTTCCCCTCCAGTTGTATTGGCAATAAGACGATGGCAGAGCACTCTTAAAGGCACATCCATGTTTCAACCTCCCAGTTCCAATTTTTCTACAACTCTTGTCTTGTCAGCTGATGTTAGTAAGCTGTATGGACAAGGTCCCACCTCTAGTCATGAGTTTAAGGGTTTGGTGACTAACGATTTATAAAGATTAATCATGGTTTTTAACTGTGATTGGATGTCATTTGAGGAATGAAGTCTCAGACCTCTCTTAGAGAAAAATCACGGAAAGAGTTTCATCGAATAGAAGGCCCCCTAGAAATGGGGAAACTTTCTGAACCTATGGAACAAATTTCATGAAAAACTAGATATGCTTTGATGGAATTTCTACAGTTTCCCCAATTTTTTTCTATCAACCTTACCTCTTTTTTTCTGAGTTGTTTCCTTTTTAGGGCATAAACATCTGGTATTAAATCTGAAGTATGATTGTGGTTGAATGAGGATTTTTTCTTCTTGGTTGAGTTGTATGGACTATTGTCCTATATGTACAACTATCCAACTATTGTGTAATTGTTGGCTAGCAAAAAGTCCTCGTGTACTGTGGAATTTTGTCCCCCCTGAAATCAAGCATGTGGTCATACCTGACCATCCAAGTCATGGTCTAAAGAGTGATGTGACATCAGCATCAAACTGAGTGAACCACTGACAGTCATCCTGATTATACTGCGTTTGACATGCATTGTTGGCCCACCTAAATGTCCACCAATCTAATAGTCACATAATCAAATAAGTGTAATTTTTTTTTCATGATACATCTACACTGGATACTATAATTTGAACGGTTTAATGTAACTACTTGTATGCCACATATGTAGTTTATTAATTTCCAAGTGCTTGCTCATCATCCATCACACTCTGCAAGAGTCATAAGCTTTTCTTTAAAATAATGATAGAGTGGATGGTTCAAATCAAGGTCTGTAGTCCTCTTGGATTATAATTTCAGAGGATTATAAATAGAATACTGTAAGTTAAGTGCCTATTCCTAGAGCACGATAAACGTTCGTTATAGTGAGGGAAAAGGAAATAGATCAATCTGGCAACAAGTTTCATATAAGTAGAAGACATAGACATCTTGAGATTAGGGCCCACCGTAATCTTTATTTGCCATCCAACCTATTGATTAGGTCAAACGGACCTAGACGAAGGGATCCAAAACTTTTCTAACCCATATCAACATCTTTATGCAAATGGACCTCTGATACACGACTGTCTTCTCTTAGACAACACCTCTACACTAATACACAATTAGGGAATTGACACTAAAAATCCCTAATTAGGGATTCAAAAATCAAAAAATCTCAATACACAAATCATTGCACAATGTTACAAGAAGGATTAAAAAATGCCAAAAAAATGCCCAAATTGATATGAATAGATAAGGAGAGAGAGAGAGAGAGAGAGAGAGAGAGAGAGAGAGAGAGAGAGAGAGGGAGATACTTGATGTTGTAGCAGAATGCTCCTTGATGTGCGGTAGATCGAGCGGAGAGAGAGAGATACATGATGTTGCAGCAGATGTTAAGGGTCAAATATTGCATATCAGACCCCATTTATTTCCTGAATTTACGAGCATGATACTTTCTAATGGCCCGTTTTATCGTGTTTATGTTGCAAGGTGATTTTACGAGCATGAACTGCAAAAGGGTGCTAAATGCATGAATTTAATGCTCCAAATTCACCAAAGCATAAGACAGACCCCAAGAAACCAAAATTGACAGAATTTATGTGCCAGATATCCGCAAAAATTGAGAAACTGAAGCTTAAGTGGCCCGAAATTGGTGTAGAATGCAAGATCACAAGGTTTCCACCATCAGATTGACACGAAACTTCATACATAGCCTGGAGACCATAAATTAAACGTACATGTCGAATTTTAGCTCTTGGATCATTGTAGAAGTGTCTCAATGGACATATCAGCCCATAAAATCTTGAACTGGGGCTCGCCTGAGATCTGGATATGCTCTAGTCTTGGTCTCAACGCTTTAAATGGGATGACAGAGTGAACGGACGGAGCCGATCTATCATGAACTTGAGACGTGGACCTAGCCAGCTGTGCCAGTGCCCAGTGCACAGGTGCACGCAAGGTGCACTAGATAAACAAATCGGGTCAGCGCCACTCGAAAACGGCGGACGGACGCTGTCCGTCCATTTTTACATAGTGGGCCTCACCTATTGTCCATATGGACAATCCAAACCGTTCATTCACTCAAGAAGGTAGGCGTGACCATCGCCTAGGTGATGGAATCTCGGAAGATAACGGATATAGGATTTTAGCCGTTAAAATGGAAGATAGACGGTGCAACGAAAAAATCCGTGGGCCACACCGAACCTTAGTTGCAACACGTCCTCTCCGACAGGTTTTTCATCAAAAATTTAATGGACGGGGTGGATTTTCCATCTGAAACTGATTCTGGGCACCACCGGCCATCACAGCGCTGAACGCGCAAGCTCTGTTTCGCAACAGAGCCTGCGGACGAGTTTTGTGGGCCACCATGGTCCATGATTCAGTTAATCAGGACCATCCATCAGGCTTAAAAGGGCCTTATAAACATGTTCTAGGTGTCGTAATTGAAGAAGACAAAGGAGATCGGTTTTCTATCGTTCAAACGCTTGACGAACGACTGAATCAAAACTTCGTGGGCTGCGATAAAACAGATCCAAAATCATCCATGTCCGACCGGTTTCGTGAGGGGAATCCAGTGGAAGAACTGGATTTTCCATATGAGGCTGATCAGGGGCCCACTGACTTCAACAACGTAAAACGATTACGCAGTAATATCACGCACGCCGCGAAATCTGGACTTTCCGGGATATGGTGGCTTGCCACCATTGAGTGGACGGCCAATCCGCACCGTCTAGTAGGAGCTTAGACTCAGGCAGACTCTAGCCATGGAGCTAGATCTCGAAGTGAGCTCGTGCACCGTCTAAGAAAACTGACCAACCGTAAGTCAGTTTGCGCTGTTGCTGCGCAACCGCCCTGGTGCGGAAACGATTTGCACTGCTTCATATTGCTGCGAATGAAAACGACCGACTTCCCATTACTATAAAAGAGGCTATCAGAGGGGAGGAGGCTATCAGCTTGGAGGAAGAGCAAGAGGACGGCTTGGGCTGGAATCAGGGCATTCATGGTGTAATCTCGAGCTTGGTGGGACGGCTGGAAAGGGAGACGTGGAGAGAGAGAAAGTCAGGGAAGAAGTTTTTTTTAATAATTCTTATTGATGTTTTTTTTTCTTAGGAGACTTTAGCCCATTCATGGCTGGCTAAACCTCTTAGCTAGGGCTAAGAGGTGAAGCTTGTAGTGTGATGGGAGAGATTTGCTTGTACCTTTGTTCCAAGTAAGTTGACGTTGATTTTAGTTTTTATTAATGGAATGTTTTCAGTCTTTAATGGTCTGTTGTGACTGAAATTACAATGGGTCTGCAATGACTTTGAGCATGTCCTTTTCCTTTTATGTTTATGACGTCAGGAAGCCCTGTTGTTCACCATAGTCTTTGGGTATGGCCGGATGACGGTACCCTTCCTAATCTTCATACATGTGATTGGTTGGTAATTAGTTTGATTCTGTTGTTTGCCATAGTCTCCTGGGCATGGTTTGGTGATGAAATCCATTCTAATTCATATACCTTTCATCTCTTAAAAACTATCTCAACGACAGTTCAGTTTAAATTCCATGATTCTTGATGCAGGCATAAGATCCCCCTGATCTCTACAAGTGGATCCTCTGAATCCCTTGTTTCCTTTCCTCTGATTTCTATAAATTTTAGATAGATATTTCACAATTATTCCTCAAATTACAACTTAATTTAGATTTCATCTCATTCTAGTTCTATTTCTAGTTAGTTTTAGATAACGTACAAGTTTCAGTCCCTTGGGATTTGACCTCGGTCTTACTGAGTTATTACTACATCACAACCCTGCACTTGAGGAGTGAACAAGTTTTTGGCGCTGTTGCCGGGGACTGTCGGCTACGTTTTTCTGAAATTAATTAGTTTTAAGATTAGTTTAAGATTAGATTTTCTTTTTAGAATTTTCTAATTATAGGTTTAGAAGCTTAGTTATTTTCCTTTTTAGAAACTTTTCCTAACTTTAGATATTTCCTATTTTTCTTTAGTTTTGAATTCTTCTTTCTATCTGATTTTTAGAACTAACTTATTTGTTTTGTAGGATTTTAAGATAGAAACTTCTAATTCAGTAAGCTCTTTCTAATTTCTATTTTCTAGTTTAAGACGTTCCTATTTTTTTTTCTACTTTCTTTTTTAGGAATTTCTTTTTTTAATCCAGAAATTAGTTGACTTCTAATTAGGAATTTTCTATTCTTAGACTTTTTATTTTTAGAAATTAACTTATTTTGTTTTGTGTTTTAGGTTCTTAACATAGTACTTGTAAAACCCGTATCCTAATTCGTACTGCTCCTTAGACTTTCGCGGTCATTCCGATCGATTTTCGGCTACTCGCGATCTGTTGCGCGAAATCCTGAAACGGATTCTTTCGGTCTGAGTCAGTTCGACATGAGACTTGTACCAGTGCGACCGCGCTATCGCCGCGCTTCCGATGCCGCGTCTCACGCGCCGAGGCGATACCCAGGCCAGGATATGTGGGCCCGCGTTCAGTTCGAGAAAACACCGCGCATTGCGGATTACGAGGGAATCTCTACGAGATGTCCCATCAATCAATCAATCACTCATGTCAAGTACAAGTCAAGTCACTCCATACCCAAGTACAACTAACCCATGTCATGCCCATACCTTTCTCTTACACAAGCAACCCAAAGTCCACTCTCACATCACTTCATCCATCACCAAACCCATCACACATCACTCCATCACCCTTTTTCACCCATCACTCCCCTCTCTCTCTCATTCATTCTCAAAAAAATCTCTCCAAGCAAAAATTTCACACGTCCAAGCATTCCCAAGCTTTTCCAAAAGCCAAGTGTGGCCCACCCTCTCATCTCTCATCCACACCATCAAAGGTCCATCATCCAACGTCCAAGGCGAAGGCAAGGAGCATTGGAGGCCAAGGCAGCAAGGAGGAGGCTTAGAGGTGGGTGATCTACCGTTAAGTTCTTTTTTTTAGGGACCACTAGTTGGTGGGACCCATTTTTGATGTATGATTTGTATTATGTGGGGCCCATAGTGGCGGGGCCCCACCATCACCGTCTCTTGTTCTCTTTTTCTCTCTCCTTATCCCTCCCCTAAAATGAAGTGGGCCCCACCGATTCATGATAAATCTACTCCATCCATCAAATGGTGTGGCCCACTACATATTAGATAAATGATATTTATTATATATATATATATATATGTACATGCAAGGTGGGCCACGATCATGTGGGACCCACCTTGACGAACGTGGACCATGTCCCTGTGGGACCCACCGTGTTGTATCTGTTTAAAGCTCGCCGTCCAGCGTCTCTGGACGCTGGACTGGCAGCGTTAACACATTGCACTTTAAAAAAAAAAAAAAAAGGGAAAAAGTATACTTTTACAGTGGGCCACTGATGCAGGCCCCACCTTGAGGTATTTTCTTGATCCAAGCCATCCACCACCTTTCTCAGACTATTTTAAGCGTTGAGCCAAAGTTTGGGACCAATCTGATTCTCAGGTGGGCCATACCATCTAAAATCATGTGGAGACATGCCTGAAACATACAAAATCATTTGGTGGGGCCTATCTAAAATTTGGACGTAGTTGAAACTTGGTTTGGACCCTTAATTTTGTGAGACACATGCAATGGACGGGGTAGATCTGGTTAATGTGGGTCGCACCTAGGATAAAAAAATAATTTTCTTTTTTGGCATGACTTTGTGCCATGAGTCCAGAGACATCCACGTTAAAAAGGGTGGCCGCATTGGCCCACTTGTAGACTCCACCATGATGTATGTTTTACATCTATACCGTTCATTTAATAGGTCCCCTTGAATGGTGCGTTGGCTCCAAAAATCATCCACAAACTGAACTCAGGTGGGCCATACCATCCAAATCATGTGAAGACATGCCTAAATCATATAAAACACTTGGTGGGGCCTACCTGAATTTTTAATGTGGCTGAAACTTGGTGTGAACCCTCAAACAGGTGGGACATACGTAATGGACGGGTTGGATTGCAAATAAACACTTTGGTGGGCCCTACATGGGATCCACTGTGGTATGTGTGGCTTACCACACCGTCAAAACAGTGGGTGGTGACACCCACTGTGATGCAAGTGTTTCACTCACGCCGTCCGTCCACGGCAGTGGACGGTGGCCCCCACTCAAATGTATGTGTTATGTCCACGTCGTCCATGACGTGGGCCCCTGGCCACGTGACGTTATGAACGGGTTTGGATGGCAATAAACATTACAGTGGGCCCTAGGCCATGTGATTCAATGAGCAGTTTGGATGCAAATAAATAGTACAGTGGGCCCAGGTTGGGTAAAAAAAAAATATATATACATTTGGTGCACATCTAAGACCATGGGATTAATCCGCAGGTTTGAATGGAAAATAAACATTTTGGTGGGCCCCTTGCTACATGGCCTTATCAACAGGTGGGATGTAAAATAAACATTTTTGGTGGGCCCCTTGCCACATGGCCCTAACAACAGGTTGGGTGGCAAATAAGCATTTCAGTGGGCCCAAGATTGGATGGAAAATAAATGTTATAGTGGGTCCACACGGGAGTCTACCATGATGCATGAGTTTCATCCAAACTGCCCATTTATTTGTTGTTGTAAAATTATTTCATGGCTTGTGCCAAAATGAACCAGATCTATGGTTCAAATGGGCCACCATGGTATGTGTATAGGGCCATGTTGACCCATTTATGGCCATTCATTTAGGCCCACCTTGGTGCACATCTAAGACCATGGGATTAATCCCATTTGGCATGTGTAATGTCCATGGGATTAAGCCCATTTGGCATATCTAAAGCCCATGGGTTTCGGCCCATTTGATATATACAATGCCCATGAGATCCGGCCCACTTATTCTATATAAGGCCCACGGGATCTAAGCCCATTTGGTACATATAAAGCCCATGGGATCAGGCCCATTTGATGTGCAAGGGGCGCAAATGGAATGACCCATTTGACATATTTAAAACTCATGTGTGTAGTCCCACTTTGATGTATTTCATGGCCCATGAGTCATGGACCATTGCAATGTACATAAGGCTCCTTGGCGAGGCCCATTAACGTAGCCATTTGAAGAATGTAAGGCCCACGCAATTCGGCTCATTTGATATATCCAAGGCCTAGGGATTGAGGCCCAATGGATGTCCTTAGGGTCCATTGTAATGTACGTCTATCATGGATCGTGAAAGGATATTTATGGTAAGTCGTGCCTAGAAAACAATGTTGGTTTGACGTCCACATTGTATGTACAATGTTGGTTAAATGTCCGCATTGTAGCTCTCTTTAGGGCCTATTGATAGGTTCATACCCATTGCTATTCATTGCCTTATAACATGCTTAGTATAACCTCATGACTCATGCCCATACACATCATATGTATGCTTGATATGAGTAATGACTGATCATAACATACGCCATTGGGCAGACCATTTACGGGACTCGTTATGTGACTGAGTGCCCTACATGATTGCGCAGTACGCGCTGGACTTCTGCATGATTTGACGTGTGATTCATGCATCTCACGTACGTGTGACTTGATCACTACACGCCCTAGCGACATCAGGGTCGTGGCTCCACAGGGACATCGTGGTTGACCGTATTGGATACCGAAAATACTTATTCTAGCACTGTGGGCACTTAGGATGTCCTTGGGTGAAAGTCCCAAAACCTTTTTGGTACCAGGAGATGCTCCAGTGTCTAGACCGAGTGGATACATGAGCGCCCGAGTGCCGAATACCAGTAGGCCGCGTCTCCCACTGTGTCGTGGTCGGTTGGAAGGGGGTGTGGCCTTATCCGCCTGAGTGAGAGGGCTATAAGCTAGGCTGAGTTTGACTAGCTCGCAAATGAGTCCGCTATCGACGAGCCGGGTAGGTATTGGCATACTACTGGTCAGGCGGATAGTGAGGTCTTATCCGCTTGCTTGACTGTGCAACTAGGGAGGTGGCAGTCTCTGCATGTGAATTGGACCCCGGTAATATCTAGAGAGGAACTGTACTGATATACGTATTTGAGGAGTACCGACTTGCTTGGATTGCATTTCGCATATGACATTTGGCTATGTAGGCCTTGCATTGCATCGGTGTGGCCGATGGCATCCATATCTCGCATCATGCCTTGCATTACATAGCCTTGATATTTTCATGGACTTACCACATACTTCCGCATTGTCCTGATACTGTACACTTGACGTTTGCCTTATGCACACACTTACACCACCCTCTAAGCTTTCTATAAGCTTTTGCACGATAGATGCGTGCAGGTGATGTTAGGTTGCAGCAGTGTTGAGCTTGGAGCGTGTAGTGGTCTTCTGGAGCTTGATTTTTCTTTATTTATGTATTCCCTTTCAGCATTGTACTCAAATAATTATATTAGTGGATATGTGATGATGATGTTTCCTTTATAATTTGGGTAAACTTGTGGTTATGCTTATTACAAGACAAGTGTACGTTCAAAAAAAAAAAATCCTCCTTGTAGGATCCCAGGATCGAAATCTGGCGTATGTTGCGCTGGGAGCCGAGAATGGGGTAATACGGAGGCTGTCGGCACCGAATTCAGTCATCGAGATTCTTGTGAATCTGATTTCTGGGTTTGAGGCGTGACAGTACTCTAATCTGGTAACTTCTCTCAAACTTCCCCTCTACTTACTTTCCATATTATTGTAGGATCTTTTCTTTTATTCTTTAGGATTATATTCAGAATAAGGGTTTCATCATGTATATGAATGAGTGGGCACGTCCGTATGTTGAGATTGCTTATGGAAAACAACCTATGCCTCAAAAATTTTTTGAAAATATCTTTAAGAACCAATCGGAATATGATGCTCCACCGATTAAGAAGACTTTCAGTGATTATCTGCAGGAGAACAATTGCATTCCACGAGTTAAGAGAACATTACGTGATTATTGGAATGATGACGCTTATCAACTCCCGACAGATGACCCGTATGATTCTAATCAATGGAAACAGAAATATTTCAAAGATGAGCTAGTAAAACATCACGGTAATAACTCCCATGGATCAACCACTTATGAATATCCACCTGAAACGATCCAAGAGGAGTTATCTCCGAGCTATACAGACTATATTACTGGCATGAGAAAATTAGTAGAAGCACTTGAATCACGCCTTGATAGGCTAATGGAGGCTAGGTCTCAGCCCCAACCCAATTAAGAAACACAATGCAAGAAAAGTGATCCGCATTCACTTTTAAAAGAGTCTGAAATTTGTAATGAGGAGTGGGATTCCCTTAATGATCTTATGGTTCAATTTCCTGAGGAGTCGATCTCGATGACTGTTTGAAAGAATGGTGAAGATACATTGGTGTCTTTTAAATACATTGATGATGACACATCTTCCTTATATGACACGTAAGATTTCAATGATGAGGAGGTTAGTTTATTCGAACCTCAACCGAATTTAGGAATAGAATGTGAAGAAGGCGATCCCATCCCAACTGTTCACTGCACTGGACTAGAACATGATTGCGATCCTGAATGTGCAGCCACAGTCCCCCTAGAATCCCTCTCAAGTTTGGTCCAGATCAATGATCAAGACGTACATGAAGTGGTCGGTCATAATGAGCCACTCCCATCACTTGACATGTCTGATTTAAAGGCGGAGGATGAGCCCCTCATGATGGACCCTTCTAACTCTTGTGAAACACATTTGGACCAATCCCCTGAATTAAATGATGATATGATTTGGGAGAAGGAGGAGTTACCCGCTACGACTCTGGAATTTGAAGCTACTCAGTTGAGGCCACCATCTGAGCTGCACATATTTGACAATTCAACACCTCAATTGAGTAATTTCAATGAACAGAGTAATGACATCGATGTTTCACCAATTGATTTTCAATCTGTCTGTGCAGGACTGGAGCAAGCGAGCATACATCCATCCATTTTCAAGGATAATGGATCCCTTGGGTAGATCATCACGGACTTCAATGACGAAAACGAGTCACGCTCATCTGAATTTTTCACCTCGTGGGATTTCTTGGCACACTTTGCGGTTTCAAACGATCCCATGTTAAAAGATAAAGTGGATGCCTTGCGAGACAACATCTCGGTAGTCATCACTGATCGAACAAACCCTTATTCTGAAACCCTCTCTTCCCCTAATCCTAAACATCTACTAGTAAAGGAAGAGGAGCTGGAACTAGAATCGAAGTTTGAAACTTCAGAATGTGTTAAGACTACATTACTTCTTAAGAAGTTTTCTAAACTTTATTTACTTGTAGTCTCTGATTCACCATGTGATACTAACGTGGAAACTTTTTCTGATATAGGTGAATCATATATACTTTGGGTACCTCCGGTAAATCAACGAAAAATTTTTGTTGAGGTAAATAAGTCTCTCTGGAAAGTCATGCTCCAGGGCGCCCAAGCCTATTGCAAAAAGGGCTTTTGGATGATCCTGTTGGGGAACCTACTGAGAAACTTATTAAGATATTGGCCGGAAGGAGAACCTTACAGCGTGATCGATTCAATGTTTGTGGGTAACATTACTGCAAACCCTCACGAGACTACAACTCGTCCATTAGGAGTAACCTAGGAGTTTAAAGGCTTATTGCATATGCTAAATGCAATCGAGAGTACCTGCGAAAGTGATATAGGTAGGATTTTATTTTTATTATTTTTATTTTACTTCTGTTGGTTTCTCTCTTGTGCTAACTCGCTCTTACGTAGATAATTTTAGAAACTCTCTTGATTCGTTATTCAGGTACTATCTTCCCATCACTTCTCATTTACTTTCATTGTCTCATGTGCATTGCATGCTCATTTCTTTTACATTGAGGACAATGTAGATTTTAGGTTGGGGGTGGGAGTTACCTAATCAGTGTTTTCTTGATCTTGAGCAAAAATTGTGAAAATTTTTAAAATTTTCTGAGAATTTTTATGAATTCAAAGTGATTTTGATAGATATCCTGGATTTAGAAGTTCAAGATAAGTGATGTTGATAATTTCAGACTCTGGGATTCAGTATTTGTTAAATTTCACAATTAAGATTGAATTATTAATACAGGATTAGAAGTTGTAAACATTGATTGAGTCATGAGTTCACGTGTCACATTTCGCTTTCACATTAAGGTTTCAGTCTGATATTGAAGGGTTAATTTGGTAATCATTAAAGTATGAAAGGAACTAGCCTAATACATTTGCCTAACAAGATTGATATATAAAAAAAAATAGATACCTCTAGAAAGGGTTGGGTGAATAATCTTTACCATAGGTTTGCTCCCTATAGGTGAGGATTTGATTTCCCTTCTTGACGTTAATTTTAATGAAAAAATAAAAAACTGAAAGAATGAAAAGATGATTTATGAGACAAGTTTTGGTGTTTTTTTTTTTTTTTTGGTTATCATGAATTCTCTTGTTGGCTACCAATGATATCATGGAAGAACGAATTGAATATTAATATTGATAAGCTGAGATTACACTATACACCCATGAACTCAATGTTTAGAATTTTTTCTGATTGTTGAATTAATACTTTGAACCTGATTATGAGTTTACCATGTGCTTGAGACCAAGAGGAAGTAATGCCCAACATTCATGAGTTTTAGAATTCTAGTATCTGAATTGCTTTTCAAAAATCACTCGAGTTCATGAAAATTTTCTTATAATTCTCAACGTATTTTTCACATACTTTGCTCGGGACTAGCAAAATGCTGGCTGGGGGTTGTGTTAAGGGTCAAATATTGCATATCAGACCCCATTTATTTCCTGAATTTACGAGCATGATACTGTCTAATGGCCTGTTTTATCGTGTTTATGTTGCAAGGTGATTTTACGAGCATGAATTGCAAAAGGGTGCTAAATGCATGAATTTAAAGCTCCAAATTCACCAAAGCATAAGACAGACCCCAAGAAACCAAGATCGACGGAATTTACGTGCCAGATATCTGCAAAAATTGAGAAACTGAAGCTTAAGTGGCCCGAAATTGGTGTAGAATGCAAGATCACAAGGTTGCCACCATCAGATTGACACGAAACTTCATACATAGCCTGGAGACCATCAATTAACCGTACATGTCAAATTTCAGCTCTTGGATCATTGTAGAAGTGTCTCAATGGACATATCAGCCCATAAAATCTTGAACTGGGGCCCGCCGGAGATCTAGATATGCTCTAGTCTTGGTCACAACACTTTAAATGGGATGACAGAGTGAACGGACGAAGTCGATCTGTCATGAACTTGAGACGTGGACCTAGCCAGCTGTGCCAGTGCCCAGTGCACAGGTGCACGCAAGGTGCACTAGATAAAGAAATCGGGTTAGCAGGTGCTGACCCGATCCTTTTTGCACTCGAAAATGGTGGACAGACGCTGTCCGTCCGTTTTTACACAGTGGGCCTCACCTATTGTCCATATGGACAATCCAAACCGTTCATTCACTCAAGAAGGTAGGCGTGACCATCGCCTAGGTGATGGAATCTCGGAAGATAACGGATATAGGATTTTAGCTGTTAAAATGGAAGATAGACGGTGCAACGAAAAAATCTGTGGGCCACACCGAACCTTAGTTGCAACACGTCCTCTCCGACCGGTTTTTCATCAGAAATTTAATGGACGGGGTGGATTTTTCATCTGAAACTGATTCTGGGCCCCACCGGCTATCACAGTGAGTTTTGTGGGCCACCATGGTCCATGATTCAGTTAATCAGGACCATCCATCAGGCTTAAAAGGGCCTTATAAACATGTTCTAGGTGTCAGAATTGAAGAAGACAAAGGAGATTGGTTTTCTATCGTTCAAACGCTTGACGGACAACTGAATCAAAACTTCATGGGCTACGCTAAAACAGATCCAAAATCATCCATGTCCGACCGGTTTCATGAGGGGAATCCAGTGGAAGAACTGAATTTTCCATATAAGGCTGATCAGGGGCCCACTGACTTCAACAACGTAAAACGGTTACGCAGGAAGATCGCGCACGTCGCGAAATCCGGACTTTCCAGGATATGGTGGCCTGCCACCATTGAGTGGACGGCCAATCCGCACCGTCTAGTAGGAGCTTAGACCCAGGCAGACTCTAGCCATCGAGCTAGATCTCGAAGTGAGCTCATGCACCGTCCAAGAAAAATGACCAAGCGTAAGTCAGTTTGTGCTGTTGCTGCGCAACCGCCCTGGTGCGGAAACGATTTGCACTGCTTCATGTTGCTGCGAATGAAAACGACCGACTTCCCATTACTATAAAAGAGGCTATCAGAGGGGAGGAGGCTATCAGCTTGGAGGAAGAGAAAGAGGACGGCATGGGCTGGAATCAGGGCATTCATGGTGTAATCTCAAGCTTGGTGGGACGGCTGGAAAGGGAGACGTGGAGAGAGGGAAAGTCAGGGAAGAAGTTTGTTTTTATAATTCTTATTGCTTTTTTTTTTCTTAGGAGACTTTAGCCCATTCATGGCTGGCTAAACCTCTTAGCTAGGGCTAAGAGGTGAAGCTTGTAGTGTGATGGGAGAGATTTGCTTGTACCTTTGTTTCAAGTAAGTTGACGCTGATTTTAATTTTTATTAATGGAATGTTTTCAGTCTTTAATGGTCTGTTGTGACTAAAATTACAATGGGTCTGCAATGACTTTGAGCATGTCCTTTTCCTTTTATGTTTATGACGCCACGAAGCCCTGTTGTTCACCATAGTCTCTTGGGCATGGTCGGATGACGGTACCCTTCCTAATCTTCATACATGTGATTGGTTGGTAATTAGTTTAATTTTGTTGTTTGCCATAGCCTCCTGGGCATGGTTTGGTGATGGAATCCATTCTAATTCATATACCTTTTATCTCTTAAAAACTATCTCAATGACAGTTCAGTTTAAATTCCATGATTCTTGATGCAGGCATAAGATCCCCCTGATCTCTACAAGTGGATCCTCTGAATCCTTAGTTTCCTTTCCTCTGATTTCTATAAATTTTAGATAGATATTTCACAATTATTCCTCAAATTACAAATTAATTTAGATTTCATCTCATTCTAGTTCTATTTCTAGTTAGTTTTAGATAATGTACAAGTTTCAGTCCCTTGGGATTCGACCTCGATCTTACCGAGTTATTACTACATCACAACCCTGCACTTGGGGAGTGAACAGTAGAGGGCCGAGGAGATAGAGAGAGAGAGAGAGAGGTTGAGAGAGAGAGAGAAAGAGAGGACTAGGGTTTTGAGAGAGAGGGAGAGGGCCAGAGACAGAGAAGGAGAGGCACAGAAAGGGAGAGCGCACGAGAGAGAGGGAGCGACAGAGAGAGGGAGGGAGAGGGAGAGAGAGCAACAAAGAGAGGGAGAGAGAAAGAGTCATGCTAGGTAATTAGGATTTATTTTTTCTTTTATATATATGGACCCTGCCAACAGCCGTTAAAACTTGCCACCAACAAAGGGTTGGCCCATCGGTCAACTAAGGCCCTGTTTCTTGTAGTGGCTGCTTTACAATAGGTGAGTTATAGCATGCAAATGACATCAGCCAACAAAGGATGGCAACCTATCTGTTTCTTAAATTCATTCTACAAGTTATCTTGGATACAACATTCATTCATTGTGCTACAACTTACAAGCCTGTGATGGTGATGAGGATAACTTGCTTGGATACGACATTCATAGTGATGGTGATGGCTAAAGCATGTTCTATTCACACTTGCGCATTAATGAGGCGATTTGTGCGAACAGACTTGTGCAATATCAAGGTGATTTGTGCGATCATGGATGCATGCCAATGTGGAACAAGTATGTGTGATCTTGGCCATTCTAAACTCCAGTGGCCCATATAAAATTATAAGATTTAGGGTCGATTTTCATCCATTGCTCTTTATGGTGACCCCCTAGATTTATTTAAATTATTTTTAGATTTATTTGAAGTGTTTTATGTTAGATGATGGGCCAAGTCTCAGTTTAACATTGGTTAGATGTTCAGGTCAATATCTTAACATGATGTGTGTGGCACATGATTCTCATGATATGCTTTTCAAGAATGTCATGTATCTTTTAGAATGTGAGATCTTACGTGCATCAATAAACTACAACAGTAGTACCCTTATATTGAAAATTCTGAAGTTATTGTTAGGCCCTCTGCAAACAACAACAACATAATTGCACCAAATTCTTGTATTTATTTGTACAAAGATACTTTTCACTTGTTTGCACGCATTTACATAAGTAAATTCCAATTGGCATATAGAATCCATATGAATAAGCATCTTTTTTTTATTAATCCATGATTTCAATTACTCATTCTCAGCTCTCAGTCAGCATACACATTAGTCCATAAATGTAGAAGAAAATAGGAAACCAATATTGAGAATAAACGGAGAGGATATGTGCAAGTTGATGGAGAAGAATAGAGAATGAGATAAATTTATTTTATAGTGAAATTGAAATTTTTGATGAACTTAATATTTACTTATACATAATGTTGGGCCACTCCCCATGACGACGTTCTCAGAAGCACAGATTCAACCACAACTCTCTCCTTCTTGGTGTCAACCACAGCTGTTTCCTTCCATGGATCAACCACATCCATCTGTCGGACATCAATTTGATTCAAAATTTCATATGCTTGATAATTTTAACTTAATTCAATTACTCCAAGTAATGAATAACATTTAAGGAAAGCTGATATAATTTAGTTTTGCAAAAGGAAAGCTGGTATGGCCCACATGGCTAGAGAGGTTTTTCCTCTAAATGTCCTAAGGTACTTGAGATGAGGCACACACTCGGCCAAATTCCTCCACTCATTTTGTATATATATATATATATATATATATATGGCAGCCATTGCGGCCAACAAGTGGAGATTAGACAAAACTATAGTGATCTATGCACTCCTCCAAATATGGTTGTATCACCATCATCATAGCTTGCTAGAAATGATGTGTTTGACTAAAATAGTGATCTATGCACTCCCCCAAATTGAAGTCTTTTGGCATTTGACTTTAAGATATTACATCCATTGCCTTCTGTTCCCTAAAATTGTCCTTGCAAACTTTCATGAGCTTATAAATTACATTTTTTTGTCTTAAATTATTATTTTGATTAGTTAGTTTATAGTTGTGACATGTTATTTATAGATTTGTGTGTTAGATAATTAGTTACTTGTTTGAGGATTTCTATGAAGTCATACATAGATATGGTGCATTTTTGGTGGCATAGAAATCGCTCAAATTGTCCCATTTTGGACAGTTCAATGTTAGATGGAAAGTATGCTTTCATACAATCTATTTAAATGTTCATGCCTGATTCGTGGTCCATCTTCTCGTTTCTCTCTAGATATGTTTCTTCCGTTCCATATGCAATGCTAAATATCTTTACATTGCTTTAGATATTTGGCATCAGAATGTAATGTAAGATTAACTTATCTAGAGAGGCATGAGGAGATGCTGTCAGATTTTCGGCGTGAACGTTTAAATGGAAATATGAAAGTATTACAATCTATCCAACCTTAGATGAGTAACTAATTTAGGATTTAATTATATTAGCTTAGAAAATGTTGGAGCAGACCTGAATGTGCGTCGGAGCTATCTGGATGTTAAGCTTAGAAAATGTTGGAGCAGACCCAGATGCATGATTTTCCTTTTCAACTGTTAGTCATAGAGTAACAATACTTATTTCAATTTGAATTGGATGGATTATAAATGTATTTCCGAATATAAATGAAAATAAACAACCTATTAAAATAAACCTAAACCTAAACCTAAACTTATAACCTTAACCTAAACCTAAACCTAACTTATAACCTTAACCTATACTTATAACTTAAACCTATTCTCAAATCCCCAATCCTATACTTATAACCTAAACCTAAAACCTTAACCTAAACCTAAACCTAAACTTATAACTTGAACCTAAACATATTCTCAAATCCCTAAACCTATACTTATAACCTTAACCTAAACCTAAACCTAACTTATAACCTTAACTTATACTTATAACCTAAACCTATTCTCAAATCCCCAATCCTATACTTATAACCTAAACCTAAAACCTTAACCTAAACCTAAACCTAAACTTATAACTTGAACCTAAACCTATTTTCAAATTCCAAAACCTATACTTATAACCTTAACCTAAACCTAAACCTATAACCTAAACCCGATCCCGAACCCGAACCTTAACCTATAACCTATAACCCAAACCTATTCCCATAACTTATAACCTATTCTTAAATCCTAAAACCTTTACTCATAACCTAAACCTAAACTCATAACCTTAACCTAAACTCATAACCTTAACCTAAACCTAAACCTATAACCTAGCCTAATCTTAAAGCTATTTCCGTAAATTGACTCTAGTTTTTTCATTTTAGAGATGGATAAGAGTTAGATGAGAGCTAAAAACAGGTTTAGCCAAGAGTATAAACAAGGGGTTCAAGAGTTCATGGAATTTGCGCGAAATCTGGCAGATTCAGAGAATAAGATTAGGTGTCCATGTCGAAAATGCAAGAACATCATATATAAGACTTTAGACAAGGTAGAGGACGATTTGTTCATAGTTGGGATTGACCAGGGTTACACTTGGTGGATTTATCATGGTGAAGATATGACCTATAGAGTTGAGGCCACTGAAGTCAACGAAGACCCAATTGTGCCGGATGACGAGGATGAAGACGTTGACGAAATGCAAGATATCATAGGCGATGTCTTTAGGGGAACAGTTGCAAATACTGATTTTGCAGCGACAAGCAATTGCCAAGATATTCCTCCAATGGGTGAAGTCGAATCAGAAAAGTTAAGTAGGTTGTTGAGGGATGCGCAACGTCCACTTTATCCGGGGTGTGAGAACTTCTCCAAGTTGAATTTTCTTACAAAGTTACTACATTTGAAGACAATAAATTGTTGGAGTAACAAATCGTTCGACATGTTGCTTGAGTTGTTGAAAGAAGCATTACCGGACAGTGAGACATTGCCTAAGTCTCATTACGAGGCAAAATCCTTGATGCGAGACTTGGGCCTTGGTTACACCGTCATACATGCATGTATAAATGATTGTTTATTATATCGGGGAGAGTATGATAAGGCTGATCAGTGTCAAGAATGTGGAGAGTCTAGGTGGAAGAATGACAAAGCCAGGAGTAAGAAAATCCCGCGAAAGGTGTTAAGGTACTTCCCATTGAAATCCATATTGCAAAGATTGTTTATGTCTCATAAGACGACTGAAGATATGAGGTGGCATAAGGAGAAACGCGTTCATGATGATACTACACTGAGGCACCCTGCGGACTATGAAGCCTGGTAAAATTTTGACAAGCAACACGACTGGTTGGTAGAGGATTCTCACAATATTCGACTACGTCTTGCAAGTGATGGTTTTAATCCATTTGTTAATATGAGTAGCTCGTACAGTATGTGGCCAGTGGTACTTATGCCTTACAATTTACCTCCTTGGTTGTGTATGAAGGAGTCATTTTTTATGATGTCATTACTTATTCCTGGACCCAAGTCACCTGGGAATGACATTGATGTGTATTTGTGTCACGCCCCAAACTCAGAAATTGGGCTCACAGAATTCCCGATCGCCGAATCCGGCGCCGACAGCCTCCGTAGAACCCCATTCTCGGCTCCTAGCTCCCATTCGCCAGGTTCCGATCCTGGGATGCTATGAGGAGAATTTTCAACATCAGTTTGATTCGTAATAAGCATAACCAAAGGCATAACCCACAAACAACAACCAAGAAATCCATTACATTTCCACTATGATCAAAAACTTTACAAGTACAATAAGCATAAAGGGAAATACAATGGTAAAGTATAAAAACTCCAAAATGCTCAGCAACGTGCTCCTGCCTCAACGCTGGTGCGAACCAACGTCACCTGCATGCAACGGTCGTGCATAAGCTTACAGAAAGCTTAGAGGGTGGTGAAAGTGTGTGCGCAAGGTAGTAATATGAATGCAATGTCAAAGTAATGCGGAATATGCAGATGGAACCATAACATCATGAGCCGTACCAAGGCTATGCAATGCAAGACATGAATGGTATTGGCCACCCAAAGGCCATGCGATGTACAATGCAACTCAAGCATACAGGTCCTCATCTATGTCCACACATCAATAAGACTCAATATATGGAATATCACCGGGGTCTAGTACACTCTAAACTAGATTGCCACCACATCGCGCACAATAAGGTAAGTGGAAGAGACCACACTATCCGTCTGCCAATATCGGGCGCGACTCGTCGATAGCGGACCCATTCCTCGAGTTGGTCAAACTCAGCCTAGCATTGCCCCCTGCTCTCGGGCGGGTAAGGCCGCACCCCCTTCCAACCGACCACGACACAGTGGAGAGCACAGCCAACTGGTATTCGGCACTCAGTGCTCATCTACCCACTCGATCTAGACGTTGGAGCAACTCTTGGTACCATGAGGGTTTAGGGGCTTTCACCCAGGGATATCTATAGTATCCCATGTAGAACAAGATTTTCGGTATCCAATCCTGCCAACCACGATGCGTCTGTGGAGGCTACGGCCCTGATGTCGCTAGGGCGTACAATAACCATGTCACACAAATGCGGAATGCATGAATCACGCTATCCAGTCATGCAACCAATCCTGCGCATATCGTGCGCTCATGTAGGGCAACACCGCCTAACCGGGAGCCCATAAACAATCTGCCCGAAGGCAAATGCTATGATCGAACAACTGTCACATCAAGCATACATATGATGCGTATGATCATGAGTCATGGAACTGTACTAAACATGTTATAATAAAATGAACTATCTTACAATACGGATGGACCTTGATGGCCTATACACGATAAGTACAGCCCAGTAATGGGCCCTAAGGAGAGTCGTAATGTGGACATCCAACCAACATTACACTCGCAATGTGGACGTCAAACCAACATTGCTCCCAAGGCACGATCTTTGTAAACATCAATACTTAGTCTGTAATGGATTTACACATTGCAATGGACCGTAAGTTGTCCCCATTGGACCTTACATATATATCAAATGGGTCATATCCTATGGGACTTTTATTCATCAGATGGGCCACATAAATGGGCCACACCAATGGGTCTTATGTGCATTGCAATGGGTCAAAACCCGTGGGCCTAGGATTACATCAAATGAGCTTAGTCTCATGAGTCTAGTACGTGACCCATGGGTCACACCAATTGGGTCTTACATGTAGGTCAAGTGGGCCTCAACCCATAAACCTAACATGAATTCAATGGGCCTAAACCCCTAGGCCTTGCATATATCACATAGTTCCAATTTCATGGGGCTTGAAGTACATCAAATGGGCCTAGTCTCATGGACTTGCAACACATCAAATGGGCCTAAGCCCATAGGCCTTATATGAATCAAATGGGCCTAACCCATAGGCTCTTTTATGAATTAAATGGGTCTGGACCCAAGGGCCTTGGAATATATCAAATGGTCCAATCCCATGGGCCATACATCCACATCAAAGTGGGCCCCAATAAGTGTCAGAAATACATTAAGATGAGCTACAAATCATGCTAAGATGGGGTCCACTTGGACCGTGGATCTGGCTCATACTTTGGCTAATTCCATAGAATGATCTGCTTAAAATGGATGGGCAGATTGGATGCAGCATCTGCATCACGGATGGAGCCCAAGTGAAGGCCCACCATTGTGAATGTTGTGTACATATATAGTATATAAACCATGTATATAAATATATATACAATATTATATATATATATACTATATAATATAAGTATGTATGCATATGTATGTATACACACACACGCATGCATACCCATACCACACACACAGCACACACACTCTGCACGCACGCTGCACGCACGCTGTGCTGGCGTGCATAAAACACATGCGTCAAGAGGGCTCCACCGTCCAGCGGACGGTGGAAGCAAAACAACGGCAAGGGGGGGGGGGGGCGCCACCGTCCACTGGACGGTGGACTTTAAGATACACATCATTGTGGGTCCCATGTGGGGCCCACCCTGTAACATTTGTTCGGCATCCAAGCCGTTCACAAGGTCACTCTGACCTGGATGAAGGGAAAACATAAATTTCAGCTTGATCCAACACCTCAGTGGGCCCCAAACAGATTTTAATGGTAATATTCAATCCACACTATTTCACGTGGTGTGGGCCACTTGAGTTTTGGATCTGTGTCATTTTTGGAGGGGGGCCCACCACTGGGGTGGCCCACCTAATGAACCGGCTAGATGGCAAACAAACATTAAGGTGGGGCCCACGGCTGGAGCCGTGGGTCCCTCACTGGACGCCCGCCGTCCCACGGCTGCACGCAGCAGCATGCAGCGCTGCTGGCTGCGTCAGAGGCAGCCTCTGCCATTTAAAAAAAAAAAAAAAGGAAAATCAGTCTTCCAGGGGATTTTCGCACGTGGGGCCCGCAAAAGAGAAATCCGCCCCGGCCATTGCGATCAGCGGCTCAAGGCCGTCCAAATGAGTCCAGAGTTTGGATTTTTTTGACGCTAGAAAATGAATAAAATGAGAAAATGGATCCTTGAATGGTCGAGGTGCATTATTTGATGCTATGGCCAACCAGGTCTTCCAATCAACCCCAAACTTCTACCCAACGGTTAAAACTCTATAAGTAAGAGGGTAGACGGCTTGGATTGTCTGGGTACAACAAGGTGGGGCCTATGCAAGTGGGCCACCAAAGCCCTTCTTTCTTTCCTTTTCTTTTTCTACTTTTCTTTACAACGTCCAGCGTCCCAGACGCTGGACGGTTCATAATATATATATTTTTTAAATGGTGGGCCCTGATGAAGTGGGCCACCACATGATGGGCGGCATGGGAATAACGTCTAAGGTGGGCCCCACTTGAATAAAATAAATACATCAAGATGGGATCCATTCAAGTGGGCCACCATCCTATAGCAAAAAAAATAATAATAAAATAAAATAAAATAAAATAAAATAAAAGCAATAAAAGAGAGAGAGAGAGACATGGAGAGTGGGACACGGCTTGTGATGGAGGGACCCCGACATTATGGGCCCTCCCTTACAAGAAAATTATACAATAAATGGATCCCTTGCATATGGGACCATTGAAAATGTAAATCAACGGTGAAGATCCATTCTCCACCGATATGGACGGTCTAGATGACCTTTCTAAATGAAAATATACATCATGATGGGGTCCATGGAGAATGGCCCCATCATGGAAGGATCATGATGATCCAAGTGGTCCATCGGCCACAAATAAGGGTCCCAAGTGAGATCCACACCATTGATCGGTGGGCCTCACTTGGTCCACCATAAAAACAAGTAAAACTACCCTATAGAGGCACCCACCGTCCGATCTTCTTGCTCCTAGAGGTTCCTTGGCACCTTAGCTTCAATTTCAAAGGTTAAGATGAAGAATGGAGGGTTGAGATGGGAGATCTTAGGATGAAGAGGTGGGCCACTTGGAGCTTAGGAAAGTTGAAAAATTTCCATACGTATGGGGCTTGAGATTTTTGCTTGGAGATTGAAATGAGAAAGAGAGAAAGAGAGAGAGTTGTAAAGGGAGAGAGAGAGAGTGATAGATGGATGGGTGAGTGATGGTTGTGTAAGAAATCTTTGACTTTGTGGCCTTTTGTGTAAGAAAGGTATGAGTTAGGAAGACTTTTGTGCCCTTTTGTGTAAGAAAGGTATGGGTTAGGAAGACTTTTGTGGTTGCTTGGGAAAATGGGTGAGAGTGATGTGTACTTGACATGTGATGACTTGATGGATGATTGATTGATGGGATTGATGTGATTGATGTGACACATCGTAGAGATTCTCTTGATTTTTACAACGCGCGACATTTTCTCGCACCGAACGTTGGCCCATAACTCTTGACCAGGGTATCGCCTCGGCGCGCGAGTCGTGGTATCGGAACCGCAACGACGACGCGGTCGCTGTGGTATTGGTATCGGGTTGAGTCGACTCGGGTTGTCGGCATATGAATCAGGGTCGCGCGTCGATACTGGTTAAGGGTTGAAAGTTGCCAGAATTCGACCGGTAAGACCGCGGAAGTGTACGGAAAGGTACAGACAAAGATACGGGTCTTACAATTTGCGACCGTTAGTAGATGAGTTAAACGAGCTGTGCAGTAAAGGTGTAGAAATGTATGACACATTTGCAGGACAGTCATTTCGATTGCATGCAGTGGTCTTGTGGACAATAAATGACTTTCCCACGTATGAAAATTTGTCTGGGTGGAGCATGAATGGCAAGTTGGTTTGTCCTACATGTGGTATTGAGACTTGTTCATTGTCATTAAAGCATGGTAGAAAAATGTGTTATATGGGCCATCGTCGCTTCCTTCCAAGCGATCATAGTTGTTGCAGGAAGACAATGATCTTTGATGACAAACAAGATCATAGGCCACCCCCGAAAGAGTTATCTGGAGAAGATGTGGTACAACAATTGAGTAACATTGGAGAAGTTAGATTTGGTAAGGCATCACACTTGAAAAAGAGGAAACGTATAGTATTGGACTATAACTGGAGGAAGAAGAGCATCTTCTTTAAGTTGTCTTATTGGAGTGATTTGAAATTACGACATAACTTGGATGTCATGCATATTGAGAAAAATATATATGACAATGTCTTCGGAACATTGATGAATATAGAGCAGAAAATAAAAGACAATTTCAAGGCTCGATTGGATCTATAAGAAATGGGTTTAAGGAAAGAGTTGCACTTGCAACCATATCGAAATTCGTATACTATACCAGCAGCCTTCTACACATTGACAAAACTAGAGAGAAAGCGTTTATGTGAATGGTTGAGATCAGTGAGGTTTCTCAATGGGTATGCGTCAAACATATCTCAGTGCGTAAACGTTACGGACTGTAAGGTAACAGGAATGAAAAGTAATGATTGTCACGTATTTTTACAATGCCTACTACCAGTTGCGATCCATGGATTAAGCAAGGATATTAGTGCGGCGCTGATTGAGTTGGGGATATTCTTTAAGGATTTGTGTTCGAAATCGTTGAATGTAGATGTTATTAAACGACTGGAGAGGGACATTGTCGTAATCCTTTGCAAACTTGAAAGAATATTTCCTCCTGCATTTTTTGATGTCATGGTACACCCAGCAATTCACTTACCGCACGAGGAGAAGCTTGCAGGCCCAGTACAATATCGTTGGATGTATCCGATCGAAAGGTGGTAGAATCTTTTAAAATTTTTATTCGTTCCGTAAAGTACATATATCCATGTTTTCATACTCTTAACATAGTGGTTTTGTGTACAGATACCTTCACACATTTAAACAATTCGTGAGGAACAAGGCACATCCAGAGGGATCCATAGCTTAGGCGTACATTGATAATGAGTGCCTTACATTTTACTCCATGTATCTTCATGGCATAGATACTAGATTTAACTGAGAAGATCAGAATGCCGATGAAGGGCAGGAGCATGAACAAGGACTCATATCTGTATTTGCACATAACGTTCATCCTTTAGGATCCTCAATGTTTCAGGATATGGACGTTGAGGATTTATCAAAGGCGAGGTGGTATGTGTTGTATAATTGTGAAGAAATAGAGTCATACTTGGAGTAAGTCTTCTTTCGATTATTGTTTTCTTTACATACGATGATCTTAATGTTTCTTGCTTCTAACGTGTCATTTGTGTAACGAACACATGGACGAGATGAAGTCCAAATTCCCCACAAGTTATGATTGAATGCATCAGGATCAGTTTCCACAATGGTTTGAAAAACGTGTAAGATTTCACACTATCTCACCACACTTAGAATTTTTTTTGTACTGCACATTATTTTAACCTAAGAAAATTCCTAAACAATTACATTCTATACATGATAATAGATGAAGACGTTGCGCACAAGAAACTCTGCGGATGCGTCTGATGCACTATACTCGTTGGCGTGTGGCCCTGATAGACGTGCATCTAGATACACAAGTTGTATTGTAAACGGGATTCAGTTCCACACCGAAGAACGTGACAAGTGTAGGACCACACAAAATAGTGGGGTGATTGTGAAGGGAACCAATGAGGAGGATCAGATTGACTTTTATGGCATTTTGATGGATATTATTGAGCTGAATTATTATATGAGAAAGCGGGTGTACTTATTTAGATGTGATTGGTGGGACATTGAAAATAAGAAGTTGGGAATACAGACGGACAACTACTTTACGAGCATAAATTTATCTCGGAAGTGGTTTAAGGACGACCCATTTGTCCTCGCCAGCCAAGCCGAACAAGTATTTTACCTCACTGACACCAAGTTAGGCGGCTCTTGGCACGTGATGCAGAAAATAAAGCCCAGGAATGTATTTGACGTTCCCGTACCAGAGGTTGAAGATAAGGAGGACAAGGGAAATGGCACGGCTAGGGTTGAACACGCATATCAAGAAGACGTGCCGTCTCATGTTGATACAAGGATTGATTCAAGTATTGATATTGATGTGGTGCAGTTAGACAGAGATGATGTGCCACCTGATCATGTTGATGCCTCAATAATAGATGACATTGTTAGAGATGATAGTAGTTTTATTGATGACAACGTT
This sequence comes from Magnolia kwangsiensis, assembly GCA_037074715.1. Classification (NCBI taxonomy): domain Eukaryota; kingdom Viridiplantae; phylum Streptophyta; class Magnoliopsida; order Magnoliales; family Magnoliaceae; genus Magnolia; species Magnolia kwangsiensis. The sequence continues at coordinate 5,648,901 of CM073578.1, read as the reverse complement.
GCAGACAATGAAGAGGAGATACTGATCAGCAATAGTGATGGTGAAGAAGAAATAGTCCTAAGCGATAGTGATGTAGACAACGATTATTAATGTACACATGATTTACATATCATTTTTTAATTCGAATAATTTATGTATTCCGTGTATACATGAAAATTACAAGTCATGATTTATTCCTCTTATTGACTTGTTTATAATCCATATTTGCAGTTGAGTCAATTTCTGATCATGTCCTTCTCTAACCGGAGCGTAGGAGAAGCACATAACATACTTCATCAGCTGTTGCAGATGGACGTTTCAGCCCTATCTTCTTCTGGTAGGGCCATAGAGATACCCGGTCTAGTCGATGAGTGTAAAGCAGAATATATCGACGACGACTCAGAGGAAAGATTATACCATCTCAAAGAAATTCTAGAGCTGATAGAGATATATAGCCATGGGAAACGAGATATAGAAGATGCGACTCACTCACTTTTACATCTGAATGGAGTCCTGAGAGATCAGATTTCTCCTATTGTGATTGACATGTTGGTTACAAAAATATCCAGTGCTTCACACATGATAACATATACTTCTGAAGCATACGATAACTTATGCAGGGAGTACTTCAGATAGTTTACCTCAAAGTTGTTTCGTATTACAATGAAATATGTGTATTTAATATACAATGACAACATGTAATAGAATTTTCAAGGGTTATAGATTAAAGTTTACAATTTTATTATATTCAGCTTGCATTATAGTGTAATCGTCTAATCATATTTTAATCATCTCTCTAAGCATAAGCACAAATACATTGTATCGTATAACCCTACTTGTATAATGTTTTAGTATATTCCACTTGTATTGACATTATTTAAATTTATAAGTTCGTAGCTCGCACATATTCAGTGATGGCACTAGGTGGGAGACCACGTTGTTCACGCACTGGATCTACTCCTTCTACCCGTGATGCGACGGAGCTAGCATCGCCGTCACATATTATATTGCAGGCGTCTGATCCCTCAGTCATGCATACACTGGGCACAATATGTAAGTCTAGACATATATTTTTTTAACTGACTTCTGTTTATGTTTAGGCTTACATCGTCGACCAGCCGACGAGGACGTGGACCCACGCGTGGGTTGCTTTTAGAGCGACTTACACGTGAGGGTAGGGTGACGGTAGAGTTTCCATAGGATTGTATTAGACCTGTTGGAAATAATGCCAGCTTGTTTATGTCGAAGGTCAGTGTCTTATGTCGATCTCTGATCCCCACCACCACCCCCCGTTGGGCAGACGTGACAGATGATATGCGGCAGCTCATCCGTTAGCGCCTTTAGGTAAATTGTAGTAAATTAAAATTTATTTCATAAAAGTTCATTTACGTTTAAGTTATGTTGCTTGAAATTAATAGAGTATACCCGGATGTGCGTCAGAGCTATCCGGATGAGCAAGGGTCCCTGGGAGGTGGGAACCACTGTTATGACCATGATGAAGCTGTCCATTTCTTATGGATAGCATTGGGAGGGCCTGACCATTTGGACAGGCCGAATTTTGGTATTAGCTCAAAATTAATGGAGCATACCCGGATGTGCGTCGGAGCTATCCGGATGAGCGGGGGTCATCTGATGGAAGGTGGAACCGCTGTTATGACCATGATGAAGCCGTCCATTTTCTATGGACAACATTGGAAGGGCCTGGCCATGTTGACATGCAAGGTTTATATCTGTATTTTTAGAGACCTCACCCTTAACCTAAACCACACCTAATTATATTACCTAAACCTATAACCTATTCTCAATTCCCTACAGCTATAACATATAACCTACCTAAAACCTTAACCTAAAACCTAAAACCGTTCTCAAATCCCTAAACCTAAACCTAAACCTAAACCTACACCTAATCCTATTCTCATCTACCTAACCTAAACCTAAACCTAAACTTGAAAACCCAAAGCAAAACCCAATTCCGAACCTAAATCCGATTTTCTAAACCTAAACCTTAACCTATTCTCAAATCCCTAAACCTAAAACCAATAACCAACCTATAACCTTAACCTAAACCCTAAACCTTAACCTATTCTAAAATCCATAAACCTAAACCTACACCTAATCCTATTCTCACCTACCTAACCTAAACCTAAACTTAAACTTGAAAACCCAAAGCAAAACCCGATCCCGAACCCAAACCCGATTTTCTAAACCTAAACTTTAACCTATTCTCAAATTCCTAAACCTATAACCTATAACCTACATATAACCTTAACCTAAAACCTAAACCTTAACCTATTCTCAAATCCTTAAACCTAAACCAACACCTAATCCTACTCTCAACTACCTAACCTAAACCTAAACCTAAACTTGAAAACCCAGAGTAAAACCCGATCCCGAACCCAAACCTGATTTCCTAAACCTAAACCTTAACCTATTCTCAATTCCCTAAACCTATAACCTATAACCTACCTATAAACTTAACCTAAAACCTAAACCTCAACCTATTCTCAAATCCCTAAACATAAACCTACACCTAATCTTATTCTCAACTACCTAACCTAAAACTAAACCTAAACTTGAAAATCCAAAGTAAAACACGATCCCGAACCCAAACCCGATTTTCTAAACTAAAACCTTAACCTATTCTTAATTCCCTAAACCTATAACCTATAATCTACCTATAACCTTAACCAAAAACCTAAGCCTTAACCTATTCTCAATTCCATACAGCTATAACCTATAACTTACCTAAAACCTTAACCTAAAACCTAAATGTGTTGTCAAATCCCTAAACCTAAACCAACACCTAATCCTATTCTCAACTACCGAACATAAACCTAAACCTAAACTTGAAAACCCAAATCAAAACCCGATCCCGAAACCAAACACGATTTCTTAAACCAAAACCTTAATCTATTCTCAAATCCCTAAACCTATAACCTACATATAACCTTAACCTAAAACCTAAACCCTAACCTATTCTCAAATCCCTAATACTAAACCTACACCTAATCCTATTCTCAACTACCTAACCTAAACCTAAACTTAAACTAGAAAACCCAAAGCAAAACCCGATCCCGAACCCAAACCCGATTTCTTAAACCTAAACCTTAACCTATTCCTATAACCTTAACCTAAAACCTAAACCTTAACCTATTCTTAAATCCCTAAACCTAAACCTACACCTAATCCTATTCTCGAGTACTTAACCTAAAACTAAACCTAAACTTGAAAACCTAAAGTAAAACCCGATCCCGAACCCAAACCCGATTTCCTAAACCTAAAACTTAACCTATTCTCAATTCCCTAAAACTATAACATATAACCTACATATAACCTTAACCTAAAACCTAAACCTTAACCTATTCTCAAATCCCTAAACCTAAACTAACACCTAATCCTATTCTCAACAACCTAACCTAAACCTAAACCTAAACTTGAAAACCCAAAGAAAAACCCGATCCTGAACCCAAACCCGATTTCCTACACCTAAACCTTAACCTATTCTCAAATCCCTAAACCTAAACCTACACCTAATCCTATTCTCAACTACCTAACCTAAACCTAAACTTAAACTCAAAAACCCAAAGCAAAATCAGATCCCAAACCCAAACCCGATTTCCTAAACCAAAACCTTAACCTATTCTCAAATCCCTAAACCTATAACCTATAACCTACTTATAACCTTAACCTAAAAGTAAAACCTTAACCTATTCTCAAATCCCTAAACCTAAACCTACACCTAATCCTATTCTCAACTACCTAACCTAAACCTAAACTTAAACTCGAAAACCCAAAGAAAAACCCGATCCTGAACCCAAACCCAATTTCCTAAACCTAAACCTTAACCTATTCTCAAATCCATAAACCTATAACCTATAACCTACTTATAACCTTAACCTAAAACCGAAACGTTAACCTATTCTCAAATCCCTAAACCTAAACCTACACCTAATCCTATTCTCAATAACCTAACCTAAACCTAAACCTAAACTTGAAAACCTAAAGCAAAACCCGATCCCGAACCCAAACCCGATTTCCTACACCTAAACCTTAACCTATTCTCAAATCCCTAAACCTAAACCTACACCTAATCCTATTCTCAACTACCTAACCTAAACCTAAACTTAAACTCGAAAACCCAAAGCAAAACTAGATCCCAAACCCAAACCCGATTTCCTAAACCAAAACCTTAACCTATTCTCAAATCCCTAAACCTATAACCTATAACCTACTTATAACCTTAACCTAAAAGAAAACCTTAACCTATTCTCAAATCCTTAAACCTAAACCTACACCTAATCCTATTCTCAACTACCTAACCTAAACCTAAACTTAAACTAGAAAACCCAAAGCAAAACCCGATCCCGAACCCAAACCCGATTTCCTAAACCTAAACCTTAACCTATTCCTATAACCTTAACCTAAAACCTAAACCTTAACCTATTCTTAAATCCCTAAACCTAAACCTACACCTAATCCTATTCTCGAGTACTTAACCTAAAACTAAACCTAAACTTAAAAACCTAAAGTAAAACCCGATCCCGAACCCAAACCCGATTTCCTAAACCTAAAACTTAACCTATTCTCAATTCCCTAAAACTATAACATATAACCTACATATAACCTTAACCTAAAACCTAAACCTTAACCTATTCTCAAATCCCTAAACCTAAACTAACACCTAATCCTATTCTCAACAACCTAACCTAAACCTAAACCTAAACTTGAAAACCCAAAGAAAAACCCGATCCCGAACCCAAACCCGATTTCCTACACCTAAACCTTAACCTATTCTCAAATCCCTAAACCTAAACCTACACCTAATCCTATTCTCAACTACCTAACCTAAACCTAAACTTAAACTCAAAAACCCAAAGCAAAATCAGATCCCAAACCCAAACCCGATTTCCTAAACCAAAACCTTAACCTATTCTCAAATCCCTAAACCTATAACCTATAACCTACTTATAACCTTAACCTAAAAGTAAAACCTTAACCTATTCTCAAATCCCTAAACCTAAACCTACACCTAATCATATTCTCAACTACCTAACCTAAACCTAAACTTAAACTCGAAAACCCAAAGAAAAACCCGATCCTGAACCCAAACCCAATTTCCTAAACCAAAACCTTAACCTATTCTCAAATCCATAAACCTATAACCTATAACCTACTTATAACCTTAACCTAAAACCGAAACGTTAACCTATTCTCAAATCCCTAAACCTAAACCTACACCTAATCCTATTCTCAATAACCTAACCTAAACCTAAACCTAAACTTGAAAACCTAAAGCAAAACCCGATCCCGAACCCAAACCCGATTTCCTACACCTAAACCTTAACCTATTCTCAAATCCCTAAACCTAAACCTACACCTAATCCTATTCTCAACTACCTAACCTAAACCTAAACTTAAACTCGAAAATCCAAAGCAAAACTAGATCCCAAACCCAAACCCGATTTCCTAAACCAAAACCTTAACCTATTCTCAAATCCCTAAACCTATAACCTATAACCTACTTATAACCTTAACCTAAAAGAAAACCTTAACCTATTCTCAAATCCCTAAACCTAAACCTACACCTAATCCTATTCTCAACTACCTAACCTAAACCTAAACTTAAACGCGAAAACCCAAAGCAAAACCCGATCCCGAACCCAAACCCGATTTCCTAAACCTAAACCTTAACCTATTCTCAAATCCATAAACCTATAACCTATAACCTACTTATAACCTTAACCTAAAACTGAAACCTTAACCTATTCTCAAATCCCTAAACCTAAACCTACACCTAATCCTATTCTCAACCACCTAACCTAAACCTAAACCTAAACTTGAAAACCCAAAGCAAAACCCAATCCCGAACCCATACCTGATTTCCTAAACCTAAACCTTAACCTATTCTCAATTCCGTAAATGTATAACCTAAAACCTACCTATAACCTTAACCCAAAACCTAAACCTTAACGTATTCTCAAATCCCTAAACCTAAACCTACACCTAATCCAATTCTCAACTACCTAACCTAAACCTTAACCTAAACTAGAAAACCCAAAGCAAAACCCGATCCCGAACCCAAACACGATTTCCTAAACCAAAACCTTAATCTATTCTCAAATCCCTAAACCTATAACCTATGACCTACCTATAACCTTAACCTAAAACCTAAACCTTAACCTATTCTCAAATCCCTAAACTTAAACCTACACCTAATCCTATTCTCAACTACCTAACCTAAACCTAAACCTAAACTTGAAAACCCAAAGCAAAACCCGATCCTGAATCCAAACTTGATTTGATAAACCTAAACCTTAACTTATTCTCAATTCCCTAAACCTATAACCTATAACCTACATATAACCTTAACCTAAAACCTAAACCTACACCTAATCCTATTCTAAACTACCTAACCTAAACCTAAACCTAAACTTGAAAATAGAAAGCAAAACCCGATCCCGAACCCCAACCCGATTTTCTAAACCTAAACCTTAACCTATTCTCAATTCCCTAAACCTATAACCTATAACCTACATATAACCTTAACCTAAAACCTAAACCTTAACGTATTCTCAAATCCCTAAACCTAAACCAACACCTAATCCTATTCTCAACTACCTAACCTAAACCTAAAGCAAACCCGATTTTATAAACCTAAACCTTAACCTTTTCTCAATTCCCTAAACCTATAACCTATAACCTACCTATAACCTTAAACAAAAACCTAATCCCTAACCTATTCTCAATTCCCTACAGCTATAACATATAACCTACCTAAAACCTTAACCTAAAACCTAAATGTGTTCTCAAATCCCTAAACCTAAACCTACACCTAATCTTATTCTCTACTACCTGACCTAAACCTAAACCTAAACTTGAAAACCCAAATCAAAACCCGATCCCGAACACAAACATGATTTCCTAAACCAAAACCTTAATCTATTCTCAAATCCCTAAGCCTATAACCAATAACCTACATATAACCTTAACCTAAAACCTAAACCTTAACCTATTCTCAAATCCCTAAACATAAACCTACACCTAATCCTATTCTCAACTACCTAACCCAAACCTAAACTTAAACTTTAAAACCTAAAGCAAAACCCGATCCCAAAACCAAACCCGATTTCTTAAACCTAAACCTTAACCTATTCTCAATTCCCTAAACCTATAACCTATAACCTACCTATAACCCTAAACAAAAACCTAAGCCTTAACCTATTCTCAATTCCCTACAACTATAACCTAGAACCTACATTAAACCTTAACCTAAAACCTAAATGTCTTCTCAAATCCCTAAACCTAAACCTACACCTAATCATATTCTAAACTACCTAACTTAAACCTAAACCTAAACTTGAAAACCAAAATCAAAACCCGATCCTGAACCCAAAAAAGATTTCCTAAACCAAAACCTTAATCTATTCTCAAATCCCTAAGCCTATAACCAATAACCTACCTATAACCTTAACCTATTCTCAAATCCCTAAACTTAAGCCTACACCTAATCCTATTCCCAACTACCTAACCTAAACCTAAACCTAAACTTGAAAACCCAAAGCAAAACCCGATCCCGATCCCAAACCCGATTTCCTAAACCTAAACCTTAACCTATTCTCAAATCCCTAAACCAATAACCTATAACCTTAACCTAAAACTAAAACCTTAACCTATTCTCAAATCCCTATACCTAAACCTACACCTAATCCTATTCTCAACTACCTAACCTAAACCTAAACCTAAACATGAAAACCCAAAGCAAAACCCGATCCCGAACCCAAACCCAATTTCCTAAACCTAAACCCTAACATATTCTCAAATCTCTAAACCTATAACCTAAAACCTTAACCTAAAACCTAAAGCTTAACCTATTCACAAATCCCTAAACTTAAACCTACACCTAACCCAATTCTCAACTACCTAACCTAAACCAAAACCTAAACTTGAAAACCCAAAGCAAAACCCGATACCGAACGTAAACCCGTTTTCCTAAACCGAAACCTTAACCTATTCTCAATTCCCTAAACCTATAACCTATAAACTACATATAACCTTAACCTAAAACCTAAACCTTAACCTATTCTCAAATCCCTAATCCTAAACCTATACCTAATCCTATTCTCAATTACCTGACCTAAACCTAAACCTAAACTAGAAAACCCAAAGAAAAATCCGATCCCGAACCGAAACCCGATTTCTTAAACCGAAAACTTAACCTATTCTCAAATCCCTAAACGTATAACCTATAACCTTAACCTAAAACCAAAACCTTAACCTATTCTCAAATCCCTAAACTTAAACCTACACCTAATCCTATTCTCAACTACCAAACCTAAACCTAAACCTAAAATTGAAAACCCAAAGCAAAACCCGATCCCGAACCCAAACCCGATTTCCTAAACCTTAACCTTAACCTATTCTCAATTCCCTAAACCTATAACCTATAACCTACATATAACCTTAACCTAAAACCAAAACCATAACCTATTCTCAAATCCATAAACCTAAACCTACACTTAATCCGATTCTCAACTACCTAACCTAAACCTAAACCTAAACTTGAAAAGCCAAAGCAAAACCCGATCCCAAACTCAAACCCGATTTCCTAAAACTAAGCCTTAACCTATTCTCAAATCCCTTAACCTAAACCGACACCTAATCCTATTCTCAACTACCTAACCTGAAACTGGACCTAAACTTGAAAACCCAAAGCAAAACCCAATCCCGAACCCAAACCCGATTTCCTAAACCTAAACCTTAAACTATTCTCAATTCCCTAAACCTATAACCTATAACCTACATATAACCTTAACCTAAAATCAAAACCTTTACCTATTCTCAAATCCCTAAACCTAAACGAACACCTAATGCTAATCTCAACTATCCAACCTAAAACTAAACCTAAACTTGAAAACCCAAAGCAAAACCCGATCCCGAACCCAAACCCGATTTCCTAAACCTAAACCTTAACCTATTCTCAATTCCCTAAACCTATAACCTATAACCTACCTATAACCTTTACCTAAAACCTAAACCTTAACCTATTCTCAATTCCCTAAACCTAAACCTAAACTTAATCCTATTCTCAACTACCTAACCGAAACCTAAACCTAAACTCAAAAACCTAATGCAAAACCCGATCCCGAACCAAAACCCGATTACTTAAACCTAAACCTTAACCTATTCTCAAATCCCTAAACCTATAACCTATAACCTACCTACAACCTTAACCTAAAACCTAAACCTTAACCTATTCTAAAATCCCTAAACCTAAACCTACACCTAATCCTATTCTCAACTACCTAACCTAAACCTAAACCTAAACTCGAAAACCGAAAGCAAAACCAGATCCCAAACCCAAACCCGATTTCCTAAACCTAAACCTTAACCTATTCTCAATTCCCTAAACCTATAACCTATAACCTACCTATAACCTTAACCTAAAACCAAAACCTTAACCGATTCTCAAATCCCTAAACCTAAACCTACACCTTATCCTATTTTCAACTACCTAACCTAAACCTAAACCTAAACTTGAAAACCCATAGTAAAACTCGATCCCGAACCCAAACCTAATTTTATAAACTTAAACCTTAACCTTTTCTCAATTCCCTAAACCTATAACCTATAACCTACCTATAACCTAAACCAAAAACCTAAGCCTTAACATATTCTCAATTCCCAACAGCTATAACCTATAACCTACCTAAAACCTTAACCTAAAACCTAAATGTGTTCTCAAATCCCTAAACCTAAACCTTCAACTAATCCTATTCTCAAGTACCTAACCTAAACCTAAACCTAAACTTGAAAAACCAAAGCAAAACCCGATCCCGAACCTAAACCCGATTTCCTAAACCTAAACCTTAACCTATTCTCAATTCCCTAAACCTATAACCTAAAACCTACATATAACCTTAAACTAAAACGTAAACCTTAACCTATTCTCAAACCCCTAAACCTAAACCAACACCTAATCCTATTCTCAACTACCTAACCTAAACCAAAACCTAAACTAGAAAACCCAAAGCAAAACCCGATCCTGAACCCAAACCCGATTTCCTAAACCTAAACCTTAACCTATTCTCAATTCCCTAAACCTATAACCTATAACCTACATATAACCTTAACTTAAAACCTAAACCTTAACCTATTCTCAAATTCATAAACCTAAACCTACACCTAATCCTATTCTCAACTACCTAACCTAAACCTAAAGCTAAACTTGAAAAGTCAAAGCAAAACCCGATCCCGAACCCAAACCCGATTTCTTAAACCTAACCCTTAACCCATTTTCAAATCCCTAAACCTAAACCGACACCTAATCCTATTCTCAACTACCTAACCTAAACCTGGACCTAAACTTGAAAACCCAAAGCAAAACCCAATCCCGAACTCAAACCCGATTTCCTAAACCTAAACCTTAAACTATTCTCAATTCCCTAAACCTATAACCTATAACCTACATATAACCTTAACCTAAAATCTAAACCTTAACCTATTCTCAAATCCATAAACCTAAACCAACACCTAATCCTTATCTCAACTATCCAACCTAAACCAAAACCTAAACTTCAAAACCCAAAGCAAAACCCGATCCCGAACCCAAACCCGATTTCTGAAACCTAAACCTTAACCTATTCTCAATTCCCTAAACCTATAACCTATAACCTACCTACAACCTTTACCTAAAACCTAAACCTGAACCTATTCTCAATTCCCTAAACCTAAACCTAAACCTAATCCTATTCTCAACTACCTAACCTAAACCTAAACCTAAATTCAAAAACCTAATGCAAAACCCGATCCCGAACCCAAACCCGATTACTTAAACCTAAACCTTAACCTATTCTCAAATCCCTAAACCTATAACCTATAACCTACCTACAACCTTAACCTAAAACCTAAACCTTAACCTATTCTAAAATCCCTAAACCTAAACCTACACCTAATCCTATTCTCAACTACCTAACCTAAACCTAAACCTAAACTCGAAAACCCAAAGCAAAACCCGATCCCAAACCCAAACCCGATTTCCTAAACATAAACCTTAACCAATTCTCAATTCCCTAAACCTATAACCTATAACCTACCTATAACCTTAACCTAAAACCTAAACCTTAACCTATTCTCAAATCCCTAAACCTGAACATACACCAAATCCTATTTTCAACTACCTAACCTAAACCTAAACCTAAACTTGAAAACCCAGAGTAAAACCCGATCCCGAACCCAAACCCGATTTTATAAACCTAAACCTTAACCTTTTCTCAATTCCCTAAACCTATAACCTATAACCTACCTATAACCTTAACCAAAAACCTAAGCCTTAACCTATTCTCAATTCCCTACATGTATAATATATAACCTACCTAAAACCTTAACCTAAAACCTAAATGTGTTCTCAAATCCTTAAACCTAAACCTACACCTAATCCTATTCTCAACTACCTAACCTAAACCTAAACCTAAACTTAAAAATCCAAAGCAAAACCCGATCTCGAACCCAAACATGATTACCTAAACCAAAACCTTAATCTATTCTCAAATCCCTAAACCTATAACCTATAACCTACCTATAACCTTAACCAATTCTCAAATCCCTAAACTTAAACCTACACCTAATCCTATTCTCAACTACCTAACCTAAACCTAAACCAAAACTTGAAAACCCAAAGTAAAACCCGATCCCGAACCCAAACCTGATTTCCTAAACCTAAACCTTAACCAATTCTCAAATTCCTAAACCGATAACCAATAACCTTAACCTAAAACCTAAACCATAACCTATTCTCAAATCCCAAAACCTAAACCTACACCTAATCCTATTCTCAAATACCTAACATAAACCTAAACCTACACTCGAAAAGCCAAAGAAAAATTCGATCCCGAACCCAAACCCGATTTCCTAAACCTAAACCTTAACCTATTCTCAATTCCCTAAACCTATAACCTATAACCTACCTAAAACCTTAACCTAAAACCTAAACCATAACCTATTCTCAAATCCCTAAACCTAAACCTACACCTAATCCTATTCTCAACTACCTAACCTAAACCTAAACCTAAACTCGAAAACCCAAAGCTAAACCCTGTCCCATACCCAAACCTGATTTCCAAAACCTAAACCTTAACCTATTCACAATTCCCTAAACCTATAACCTATAACCTACATATATCCTTAACCTAAAACCTAAACCTTAACTTATTCTCAAATCCCAAAATCTAAACCTACACCTAAACCTATTCTCAACTACCTAACCTAAACCTAAATGTAAACTTGAAAACCTAAAGGAAAACCCGATCCTGAATCCTAACCCGATTTCCTAAACCTAAACCTTAACCTATTTCCAATTCCCTAAACCTATAACCTATAACCTACCTATAACCTTAACCAAAAACCTAAGCCTTAACCTATTCTCAATTCCCTACAGCCAAAACCTATAACCTACCTAAAACATTGACCTAAAACCTAAATGTATTCTCAAGTGCCTAAATCTAAACTTACACCTAATCCTATTCTCAACTACCTAACCTAAACCAAAATCTAAACATGAAAACCCAAAACAAAACCCGATCCCGAACCCAAACACGATTTCCTAAACCAAAACATTAATCTATTATCAATTCCCTAAACTTATAACCCATAACCTACCTATAACCTTAACCTAAAACCTAAACCTTAACATATTCTCAAATCCCTAAACCTAAACCTACACCTAATCCTATTCTCAACTACCTAACCTAAACCTAAACCTAAACTTGAAAATCCAAAGCAAAACCCGATCCCAAACCCAAACCCGATTTCCTAAACCTAAACCTTAACCGATTCTCAATTCCCTAAACCTATAACCTATAACCTACCTATAACCTTAACCTAAAACCTAAACCTTAACCTATTCTCAAATCTCTAAACCTGAACCTACACCTAATCCTATTTTCAACTACCTAACCTAAACCTAAACCTAAACTGGAAAACCCAGAGTAAAACCGGATCTCGAACCCAAACCCAATTTTATAAACCTAAACCTTAACCTTTTCTCAATTCCCTAAACCTATAACCTATAACCTACCTATAACCTTAACCAAAAACCTAAGCCTTAACCAATTCTCAATTCCCAACAGATATAACCTATAACCTACCTATAACCTTAAACTAAAACCTAAATGTGTTCTCAAATCCCTAAACCTAAACCTACACCTAATCCTATTCTCAACTACCTAACCTAAACCTAAACCTAAACTTGAAAACCTAAAGTAAAACACGATCCCGAACCCAAACTCGATTTCCTAAACCTAAACCTTAACGTATTCTCAATTCCCTAAACCTATAACCTATTACCTACCTATAATCTTAACTTAAAACCTAAGCCTTAACCTATTCTCAATTTCCTACAGCTATAACATATAACCTACCTAAAACCTAAATGTGTTATCAAATCCCAAAACCTAAACCTACACCTAATCTTATTCTCAACTACCTAACCTAAACCTAAACCTATACTTGAAAACCCAAATCAAAACCCGATCCCAAACCCAAATACGATTTCCTAAACCAAAACCTTAATCTATTCTCAAATCCCTAAACCTATAACCAATAACCTACCTCTAACCTTAACCTAAAACCCAAACCTTAACCTATTCACAAATCCCTAAACATAAACCTACACCTAATTCTATTCTTAACTACCTAAACAAAACCTAAACCTAAACTTGAAAACCCAAAGCAAAACCTGATCCCGAACCCAAACCCGATTTCCTAAATCTAAACCTTAACCTATTCTCAAATCCCTAAACCTATAACCTATAACCTTAACTTAAAACCTAAACCTTAACCTATTCTCAAATCCCTAAACCTAAAACTACACCTAATCCTTTTCTCAACTACCTAACCTAAACCTAAACCTAAACTTGAAAACCCAAAGCAAAACCCGATCCCACACCCAAACCCGATTTCCTAAACCTAAACCATAACCTATTCTCAATTCCCTAAACCTATAACCTAAAACCTACATATAACCTTAACCTAAAACCTAAACCTTAATTTATTCTCAAGCCCCTAAACCTAAACCAACACCTAATCCTATTTTCAACTACCTAACCTAAACCTAAAGCTAAACTTGAAAACCCAAAGCAAAACCTAATACCGAACCCAAACTCGATTTTCTAAACCTAAACATTAATCTATTCTCAATTCCCTAAACCTATAACCTATAACCTACATATAACCTTAACCTAAAACCTAAACCTTCACCTATTCTCAAATCCAAAAACCTAAACCTACACCTAATCCTCTTCTCAACTACCTAACCTAAACCCAAACCTAAACACGAAAACCCAAAGCAAAACCCAATCCCGGACCTCAACCCAATTTCCTAAACCTAAACCTTAACCTATTCTCAAATCCCTAAACCTATAACCTAAAACCTTAACCTAAAACTTAAACCTTAACCGATTCCCAAATCCCTAAACCTAAACCTACACCTAACCCTTTTCTCAACTACCTAACCTAAACCTAAACCAAAACTTGAAAACCCAAAGCAAAACCCGATCCCGAACCCAAACCCGATTTCATAGACCTAAACCTTAACCTATTCTCAATTCCCTAAACCTACAACTTATAACCTTAACCCAAAACCTAAACCTTAACCTATTCTCAAATCCCTAAACCTAAACCTACACCTAATCCTTTTCTCTACTACCTAACCTAAACCTAAACCTAAACTTGAAAACCTAAAGCAAAACCCGATCCCGAACCCAAACCCGATTACTTAAACCTAAACCTTAACCTATTCTCAAATCCCTAAACCTATAACCTATAACCTACCTACAACCTTAACCTAAAACCTAAACCTTAACTTATTATCAAATCCCTAAACCTAAACCTACACCTAATCCTATTCTCAACTACCTAACCTAAAACAAAACCTAAACTTGAAAACCCAAAGTAAAACCCGATCTCGAACCCAAACCCGATTTCCTAAACCTAAACCTTAACCTATTCTCAATTCCCTAAACCTATAACCTAAAACCTACATATAACCTTAAACTAAAACCTAAACTTTAACCTATTCTCAAACCCCTAAACCTAAACCAACACCTAATCCTATTCTCAACTACCTAACCTAAACCTAAACCTAAACTAGAAAACCCAAAGCAAAACCTGATCCCGAACCCCAACCCGATTTCCTAAACATAAACCTTAACCTATTCTCAATTCCCTAAACCTATAACCTATAACCTACATATAACCTTAACCTAAAACCTAAACCTTAACCTATTCTCAAATCCATAAACCTAAACCTACACCTAATCCTATTCTCAACTACCTAACCTAAACCTAAACCTAAACTTGAAAAGCTAAAGCAAAACCCGATCCCGAACCCAAACCCGATTTCCTAAACCTAAACCTTAACCCATTTTCAAATCCCTAAACCTAAACCGACACCTAATCCTATTCTCAACTACCTAACCTAAACCTAGACCTAAAATTAAGAACCTAAAGCAAAACCCAATCCCGAACTCAAACCCGATTTCCTAAACCTAAACTTGAAACTATTCTCAATTCCCTAAACCTATAACCTATAACCTACATATAACCTTAACCTAAAATATAAAACTTAACCTATTCTCAAATCCATAAACCTAAAGCAACACCTAATCCTAATCTTAATTATCCAACCTAAACCTAAACCTAAACTTGAAAACACAAAGCAAAACCCGATCCCCAACCCAAACCCGATTTCCGAAACCTAAACCTTAACCTATTCTCAGTTCCCTAAACCTATAACCTATAACCTACCTATAACCTTTACCTAAAACTTAAACCTGAACCTATTCTCAATTCCCTAAACCTAAACCTAAACCTAATCCTATTCTCAACTACCTAACCTAAACCTAAACCTAAACTCAAAAACCTAATGCAAAACCCGATCTCGAACCCAAACCCGATTACTTAAACCAAAACCTTAACCTATTCTCAAATCCCTAAACCTATAACCTATAATCTACCTACAAACTTAACCTAGAACCTAAACCTTAACCTATTCTAAAATCCCTAAACCTAAACCTACACCTAATCCTATTCTCAACTACCTAACCTAAACCTAAACCTAAACTCGAAAACCCAAAGCAAAACCCGATCCCAAACCCAAACCCGATTTCCTAAACCTAAACCTTAACCTATTCTCAATTCCCTAAACCTATAACCTATAACCTACCTATAACCTTAACCTAAAACCTAAACCTTAACCTATTCTCAAATCCCTAAACCTGAACCTACACCAAATCCTATTTTCAACTACCAAACCTAAACCTAAACCTAAACTTGAAAACCCAGAGTAAAACCCGATCCCGAAACCAAACGCGATTTTATAAACCTAAACCTTAACCTTTTCTCAATTCCCTAAACCTATAACCTATAACCTACCTATAACCTTAACCAAAAACCTAAGCCTTAACCTATTCTCAATTCCCAACAGCTATAACCTATAACCTACCAAAAACCTTAACCTAAAACCTAAATGTGTTCTCAAATCCCTAAACCTAAACCTACACCTAATCCTATTCTCAACTACCTAACCTAAACCTAAACCTAAACTTGAAAACCCAAAGCAAAACCCGATCCCGAACCCAAACACGATTACCTAAACTAAAACCTTAATCTATTCTCAAATCCTTAAACCTATAACCTACCTATAACCTTAACCTAAAACCTAAACCTTAACCAATTCTCAAATCCCTAAACTTAAACCTACACCTAATCCTATTCTCAACTACCTAACCTAAACCTAAACCTAAACTTGAAAACCCAAAGTCAAACCCAATCCCGAACCCAAACCCGATTTTCTAAACCTAAACCTTAACCTATTCTCAAATCCCTAAATCTATAACCAATAACCTTAACCTAAAACCTAAACCATAACCTATTCTCAAATCCCAAAACCTAAACCTACACCTAATCCTATTCTCAAATACCTAACATAAACCTAAACCTACACTCGAAAAGCCAAAGAAAAATCCGATCCCGAACCCAAACCCGATTTCCTAAACCAAAACCTTAACCTATTCTCAATTCCCTAAACCTATAACCTATAACCTACCTATAACCTTAACCTAAAACCTAAACCGTAACCTATTCTTAAATCCCTAAACCTAAACCTACACCTAATCCTATTCTCAACTACCTAACCTAAACCTAAACCTAAACTCGGAAACCCAAAGCAAAACCCTGTCCCGTACCCAAACCCGATTTCCTAAACCTAAACCTTAACATATTCATAATTCCCTAAACCTATAACCTGTAACCTACATATATCCTTAACCTAAAACCTAAACCTTAACTTATTCTCAAATCCCTAAATCTAAACCTACACCTAAACGTATTCTCAACTACCTAACCTAAATCTAAACGTAAACTTGAAAACCCAAAGTAAAACCCGATCCTGAATCCAAACTCGATTTCCTAAACCTAAACCTTAACCTATTCCCGATTCCCTAAACCTATAACCTATAACCTACCTATAACCTTCACCAAAAACCTAAGCCTTAACCTATTCTCAATTCCCTACAGCCAAAACCTATAACCTACCCAAAACCTTGACCTAAAACCTAAATGTATTCTCTAGTGCCTAAACCTAAACATACACCTAATCTTATTCTCAACTACCTAACCGAAACCTAAACCTAAACTTGAAAACCCAAAGCAAAACCCGATCCCCAACCCAAACCCGATTTCCTAAACCTAAACCTTAACCTATTCTCAATTCCCTAAACCTATAACCTATAACCTACCTATAACCTTAACCTAAAACCTAAACCTTAACCTACTCTCAAATCCCTAAACCTTAACCTACACCAAATCCAATTTTCAACTACCTAAGCTAAACCTAAACCTAAACTGGAAAACCCAGAGTAAAACCCGATCCCGAACCCAAACCCGATTTTATAAACCTAAACCGTAACCTTTTCTCATTTCCCTAAACCTATAACCTATAACCTACCTATAAACTTAACCAAAAAACTATGCCTTAACCTATTCTCAATTCCCAACAGCTATAACTTAAAACCTACCTAAAACCTTAACCTAAAACCAAAATGTGTTCACAAATCCCTAAACCTAAACCTTCAACTATTCTTATTCTCAACTACCTAACCTAAACCTAAACCTAAACTTGAAAACCCAAAGCAAAACTCGATCCCGAACCTAAACACGATTACCTAAACCAAAACCTTAATCTATTCTCAAATCCTTAAACCTATAACCTTTAACCTACCTATAACCTTAACCTAAAACCTAAACCTTAACCGATTCTCAAATCCCTAAACTTAAACCTACACCTAATCCTATTCTCAACTACCTAACCTAAACCTAAACCTAAACTTGAAAACCCAAAGTAAAACCCGATCCTGAACCCAAACCCGATTTCCAAAACCTAAACCTTAACCTATTCTCAAATCCCTAAACCTATAACCAATAACATTAAACTAAAACCTAAACCATAACCTATTCTCAAATCCCTAAACCTAACCCTACACCTAATCCTATTCTCAAATACCTAACATAAACCTAAACCTAAACTCGAAAATCCAAAGAAAACCCCGATTCCAAACCCAAACCTGATTTCCTAAACCTAAACCTTAACCTATTCTCAATTCCCTAAACCTATAACATATAACCTACTTATAACCTTAACCTAAAACCTAAACCTTCACCTATTCTCCAATCCCTAAACGAAAACCTACACCCAATCCTATTCTCAACTACCTAACATAAACCTAAACCTAAACCTGAAAACCCAAAATAAAACCCTATCCCGAACCCAAACACGATTTCCTAAACCAAAACTTAATCTATTCTCGAATTCCTAAACCTATAACCAACCTAAAACCTAAACCTTAACCTATTCTCAAATCCCTAAACTTAATCATACACCTAATCCTATTCTCAACTACCTAACCTAAACTTAAACCTAAACTTGAAAACCCAAATCAAAACCCGATCCCGAACCCAAACCCGATTTTCTAAACCTAAACCTTAACATATTCTCAATTCCCTATACCTATAACCTATAACCTATATATAACCTTAACCTAAAACTTAAACCTTAACCTTTTCTCAAATCCCTAAACCTAAATCTACAACTAATCCTATTCTCAATTACCCAACCTAAACCTAAACCTAAACTTGAAAACCCAAAGCAAAACCCGATCCCGAACCCGAACCCGATTTCCTAAACCTAACCTTAACCTATTCTCAAATCCCTAAACCTAGAACTTATAACCTTCCTATAACCTTAACCTAAAACCTAAACCTTAACCAATCCTCAAATCCCTAAACCTAAACCTATACCTAATCCTATTCTCAACTACCTAACCTAAACCTAAACTTAAACTTGAAAACCCAAAGCAAAACCCGATCCCGAATCCAAACCCGACTTCCTGAACCTAAACCTTAACCTATTCTCAATTCTCTAAACCTATAACCTATAACCTACATATAACCTTAACCTGAAACCTAAACCTTAACCTATTCTCAAATCCCTAAACCTAAACCTACACCTAATTCCATTCTCAACTACGTAACCTAAACCTTAACCAAAACTTGAAATCCGAAAGTAAAACCCGATCCCGAACCCAAACCTGATTTCCTAAACCTAAACCTTAACCTACTCTCAAATCCCTAAACCTATAACTTATAACCTACCTATAACCTTAACCAAAAACCTAAGCCTTAACCTATTCTCAATTCCTGACAGCAATAACCTATAACCTACCTAAAACTTTAACCTAAAACCTAAATGTGTTATCAAATCCATAAACCTAATCCTATTCTCAACTACCTAACCTAAACCTAAAGCTAAACTTGAAAACCCAAAGCAAAACCCGATACCGAACCCAAACATGATTTCCTAAACCAAAACCTTTATCTATTCTCAAATCCCTAAACCTATAACCTATAACCTACCTATAACCTTAACCTAAAACCTAAACCGTAACCTATTCTCAAATCCCTAAACTTAAACCTACACTTAATCCTATTCTCAACATCCTAACCTAAACCTAAACCTAAACTTGAAAACCCAATGCAAAATCCGATCCCGAACCCAAACCCGATTTCCTAAACCTAAACATTAAAATATTCTCAAATCCCTAAACCTATAACCTATAACCTACATATTACCTTAACCTAAAACCTAAACCTTAACCTATTCTTAAATCCCTAAACCTAAACCAACACCAAATCCTATTCTCAACTACCTAACCTAAACCTAAACCCAAACTTGAAAACCCAAAGCCAAACCCGATCCCGAACCCAAACCCGATTTCCTAAACCTAAACCTCAACCAATTCTCAATTCCCTAAACCTATAACCTATAACTTACCTATAACCTTAACCTAAAACCTAAACCTTAACCTATTCTCAAATTCCTAAACGTAAACCTACACCTAATCCCATTCTCAACTACCTAACCTAAACCTAAACCTAAACCGGAATACACAAAGCAAAACCCGATCCCAAACCCAAACACGATTTCCTAAACCAAAACTTAATCTATTCTCAAATCCCTAAACCTATAACCTATAACCTACCTATTACCTTAACCTAAAACCTAAACCTTAACCTATTCTCAAATCCCTAAACTTAATCCTACACCTAATCCTATTCTCAACTACTTAACTTAAATCTAAACCTAAACTTGAAAACCCAAAGAAAAACCTGATCCCAAATCCTAACCCGATTTCATAAACCTAAACCTTAACCTATTCTCAATTCCCTAAACCAATAACCTATAACCTACATATAACCTTAACCTAAAACCTAAACCTTCACCTATTTCCAAATCCATAAACCTAAACCTACACCTAATCCTATTCTCAACTACCTAACCTAAACCTAAACCCAAACTTAAAAATCCAAAGCAAAACCCGATCCCGAACCCAAACCCGATTTCCTAAACCTAAACCTTGACCTATTCTCAAATCCTTAAACCAATAACCTATAACCTTAACCTAAAACCTAAACCTTAACCTATTCACAAATCCCTAAAACTAAACCTACACCTAATCCTATTCTCAACTACCTAACCTAAACCTAAACCTAAACTTGAAAACGCAAAGCAAAACCCGATCCCAAAACCAAACTCGATTTCCAAAACCTAAACCTTAACCTATTCTCAATTCCCTTAACCTATAACCAATAACCTACATATAACCTTAACTTAAAACCTAAACCTTAACATATTCTCAAATCCCTGAGCTAAACAAACACCTAATCCTATTCTCAACTACCTAACCTAAACCTAAACCTAAACTTGAAACCCAAAGAAAAACCCGATCCCGAACCCAAACCCGATTTCCTAAACCTAAACCTTAACCTATTCTCAATTCCCTAAACCTATAACCTATAACATATCAATAACCTTAACCTAAAACCTAAACCTTAACCTATTCTCAAATCCCTAAACCTAAACCTACACCTAATCCTATTCTCAACTACCTAAACTAAACCTAAACCTAAACTCAAAAACACAAAACAAAACCCGATCCTGAACCCAAACCCGATTTCCTAAACCTAAACCTTAACCTATTCACAAATCCCTAAACCTATAACCTATAACCTAACTATAACCGTAACCTAAAACCTAAACCTTAACCTATTCTCAAATACCTAAACCGAAACCTACACCTATTCCTATTCTCAACTACCTAACCTAAATGTAAAGATAAACTTGAAAACCCAAAGCAAAACTCGATCCCGAACCCAAACACGATTTCCTAAACCAAAACCTTAATTTATTCTTAAATTCCTAAACCTATAACCTATAACCAACCTATAACCTTAACCTAAAATATAAACCTTAACCTATTCTCAAATCACTAAACTAAAACCTACACCTTATCCGATTCTCAACTACCTAACCTAAACCTAAACCTAAACTTGAAAACACAAAGAAAAACCCGATCCCGAACCTTAACCTGATTTCCTAAACCTAAACCTCAACCTATTCTCTATTCCCTAAACCTATAACCTATAAGGTACATATAACCATAACCTAAAACCTAAAACTTAACCTATTCTCAAATCCGGAAACCTAAACCTACACCTAATCCTATTCTCAGCTACCTAACCTAAACTTAAACCTAAACTTGAAAACCCAAGGTAATACCCGATCCCGAACCCAAACCCGATTTCCGAAATCTAAACCTTAACCTATTCTTAATTCTCTAAACCTATAACCTATAACCTACCTATAACCTTAAGCTAAAACCTAAACCTTAACCTATTCTCAAATCCCTAAACCTAAACCTACACCCAATCCTATTCTCAACTACCTAAACTAAACCTAAACCTAAACTTGAAAACCCAAAGTAAAACCCGATCCCGAACCCAAACCCGATTTCTGAAACCTAAACCTTAACAAATTCTAAATTTCCTAAACCTATAACCTATAACCTACCTAAAACCTTAACAAAAAACCTAAGCCTTGACCTATTCTCAATTCCCTACAGCTATAACATATAACCTTCCGAAAACCTTAACCTAAAACGTAAATGTGTTCTCAAATCCCTAAACCTTAATCTATTCTCAAATCCCTAAACGTATAACCTATAACCTACCTATAACCTTAACATAAAACCTGAACCTTAACCTATGCTCAAATCCCTAAACTTAAACCTACACCTAATCCTATTCTCAACTACCTAATCAAAACTTAAACCTAAACTTGAAAACCCTAAGCAAAACCCGATCCCGAACCCTAACCAGATTTCCTAAACCTAAACCTTAACCTATTCTCAATTCCCTAAACCTATAACCTATAACCTACCTATAACCTTAACCTAAACCCTAAACCTTAACCTATTCTCAAATCCCTAAACCTACACCTACACCTAATCCTATTCTCAACTACCAAACCTAAACCTAAAACTAAACTTGAAAATGCAGAGTAAAACTTAATCCCGAACACAAACCCGATTTCCTAAACCTAAACCTTAACCTATTTTCAATTCCCTAAACCTATAACCTATAACCTACATAAAACCTGAACCTAAAACCTAAACCTTAACCTATTCTCAAATCCCTAAACTTAAACCTACACGTAATCCTATTCTCAACTACCTAACATAAACCTAAACCAAAACTTGAAAACCCAAAGCAAAACCCGATCCCGAACCCAAACTCGATTTTCGAAACCTAAACCTTAACCTATTCTCAAATCCCTAAACCTATAACCTATAACCTTAACCGAAAACCTAAACCTTAACCTATTCTCAAATTCCTAAATGTAAACATACACCTAATCCTATTCTCAACTACCTAACCTCAATCTAAACATAAATTTGAAAACCGGAAGTAAAACCCGATCCCGAACCCAAATCCGATTTCCTAAACCTAAACCTTAACCTATTCTCAATTCCCTAAACCTATAACATATAACCTACATATAACCTTAACCTAAAACCTAAACCTTAACCTATTCTGAAATCCATAAACCTAAACCTACACCTAATCCTATTCTCAACTACCAAACCTAAACCTAAAAATAAACATGAAAACCCAAAGCAAAACCCGATCCCGAACCCAAACCCGATTTCCTAAACCTAAACCTTAACCTATTCACAAATCCCTAAACTTATAACCTATAACCTGAAACTAAAACCTAAACCTTAACCTATTCTTTAATCCCTAAACCTAAACCTACACCTAATCGTATTCTCAACTACCTAACCTAAACCTAAACCTAAACTTGAAAACCTAAAGCAAAACCCGATCCCGAACCCAAATCCGATTTTCTAAACCTAAACCTTAGCCTATTCTCAATTCCCTAAACCTATAACCTATAACCTCCCTATAACATTAACCTAAAACCTAAGCCTTAACTTATTCTCAATTCCCTACAGCTATAACCTATAACCTACCTAAAACCTTAACCTAAAACCTAAATGTGTTCTCAAATCCTTAAACATAAACCTACACCTAATTCTATTCTCAACTACCTAACCTAAACCTAAACCTAAACTTGAAAACCCAAAGCAAAACCCGATCCCGAACCCAAACGCGATTTCCTAAACCTAAACCTTAACCTATTCTCAAA
This sequence comes from Magnolia kwangsiensis, assembly GCA_037074715.1. Lineage (NCBI taxonomy): Eukaryota > Viridiplantae > Streptophyta > Magnoliopsida > Magnoliales > Magnoliaceae > Magnolia > Magnolia kwangsiensis. Next base: position 5,624,825 of record CM073578.1, on the reverse strand, counting down.
TCCCTAAACCTATAACCTATAACCTGCGTATGACCTTAACATAAATCCTAAACCTTAACCTATTCTCAAATCCCTAAACCTATAACCTATAACCTACATATAACATTAACCTAAATCCTAAACCTTAACCTATTCTCAAATCCCAAAACCTAAACCAACACCTAATCCTATTCCCAACTACGTAACCAAAACCTAAATCTAAACTCGAAAATCCAAAGCCAAACACGATCCCGAACCCAAACCCGATTTCCTAAATCTAAACCTTAACCTATTCTCAATTCCCTAAACCTATAACCTATCACCTACCAATAACCTTAACCTAAAACCAAAGCCTTAACCTATTCTCAATTCCCTACAGCAATAACCTATAACCTACCTAAAACCTTAACCTAAAACCTAAATGCGTTCTCAAATCCCTAAAACTAAACCTACACCTAATCCTATTCTCAACTACCTAACCTAAACCTAAACCTAAACTTGAAAACCCAAAGCAAAACCCGATCCCGAACCCAAACGCGATTTCCTAAACCTAAACCTTAACCTATTCTCAATTCCCAAAACCTATAACATATAACCAGGCTATAACCTTAACCTAAAACCTAAACCTTAACCTATTCTCAATTCCCTACTGCTATAACCTATAACCTAACTATAAGCTTAACCTAAAACCTAAATGTATTCTCAAATTCCGAAACCTAAACCTACACCTAATCCTATTCTCAACTACCTAACCTAAACCTAAACCTAAACTTGAAAACCCAAAGCAAAACCTGATCTCGAACCCAAACCGGATTTCCTAAACCTAAACCTATAACCTATAACCTACCTATAACCTTAACCTAAAACTTAAAGCCTAACCTATTCTCAATTCCTTACAGCTATAACCTATAACCTACCTAAAACCATAACCTAAAACCTAAATGTGTTCTCAAATCCCTAAACCTAAACCTACACCTAATCCTATTCTCTACTACCTAAGCTAAACCCAAGCCTAAACTTGAAAACCCAAAGCAAAATCCGATCCCGAATCCAAACCCGATTTCCTAAACCGAAACCTTAACCTATTCTCAATTCCCTAAACCTATAACCTATAGCCTACATATAACCTTAACTTAAAACCTAAACTTTAACCTATTCTCAAATCCCTAAACCTAAACCTACACCTAATCCTATTCTCAACTACCTAATCTTAACCTAAACCAAAACTTGAAAACCCAAAGCAAAACCCGATCCCGAACCCAAACCCGATTTCCTAAACCTAAACCTTAACCAATTCTCAATTCCCTAAACTTATAACCTATAACCTACCTATAACCTTAAACTAAAACCTAAGCCATAAACTATTCTCAATTCCCTATAGCTATAACCTATAACCTACCTAAAACATTAACCTAAAACCTAAATGTGTTCTCAAATCCCTAAACTTAAACCTACACCTAATCCTATTCTCAACTACCTAACCTAAACCTAAACTTGAAAACCCAAAGCAAAACCCGATCCCGAACCCAAACCCGAATTTCTAAACCTAAACCTTAACCTATTCTTAATTCCCTAAATCTATAACATATAACATACATATAACCTTAACCTAAAACCTAAACCTTAACCTATTCTCAAATCCCTAAACCTAAACCAACACCTAATCCTAAACCTAAACATAAACATGAAAACCAAAAGCAAAACCCGATCCCGAACCCAAACACGATTTCCTAAACCTAAACCTTAAACTATTCTAAATTCTCTAAACCTACAACCTATAACCTACCTATAACATTAACCTAAAACCTAAACCTTAACATATTCTCAATTCCCTACAGCTATAACATATAACCTACCTAAAACCTTGACCAAAAACATAAATGTGTTCAAAAATTCCTAAACCAAAACCTATAACCTAATCCTATTCTCAACTACCTAACCTAAACCCAAACCTAAACTTCAAAACCCAAAGCAAAATCCGATCCCAAACCCAAACCCGATTTCCTAAACCTAAACCTTAACCTATTCTCAATTCCCTAAACCTATAACATATAACCTTAACCTAAAACCTAAACCATAACCTATTATCAAATCCCAAAACCTACACCTACACCTAATCCTATTCTCAACTACGTAACCTAAACCTAAACCTAAACTTGAAAACCCAAAGCAAAAGCCGATCCCGAACCCAAACTCGACTTTCTAAACCTAAACCTCAACCTATTCTCAATTCCCAAAACCTATAACCTATAACCTACCTATAACCTTAACCTAAAACCTAAGCCATAACCTATTCTCAATTCCCTACATATATAACCTAAAACCTAAATGTGTTCTCAAATCCTTAAACCTAAACCTACACCTAATCTGATTCTCAACTACCTAACCTAAACCTAAACCTAAACTTGAAAATCCAAAGCAAAACCCGATCTCGAACCCAAACCTGATTTCCTAAACCTAAACCTTAACCTATTCTCAAATCCCTAAACCTATAACCTATAATCTACCTATAACCTTAACCTAAAACCTAAACCTTAACCTATTCTCAATTCCCTACAGCTATAACCTATAACCTACCTAAAACTTAAATGTGTTATCAAACCCCTAAACCTAAACCTACACCTAATCCTAATCTCAACCACCTAACCTAAACCTAAACCTAAACCGGAAAACCCAAAGCAAAACCTGATCCCGAACCCAAACCCGATTTCCTAAACGTAAACCTTAACCTATTCTCAATTCCCTAAACATATAACCTATAACTTACCTATAACATTAACCTAAAACCTAAGCCTTAACTTATTCTCAATTCCCTACTGCTATAACCTATAACCTACCTAAAACCTTAACCTAAAACCTAAATGTGTTTGCAAATCCTTAAACCTAAACATACACCTAATTCTATACTCAACTAACTAACCTAAACCTAAACCAAAACTTGAAAACCCAAAGCAAAACCCGATCCCGAACCCAAACGCGATTTCCTAAACCTAAACCTTAACCAATTCTCAAATACCTAAACCTATAACCTGTAACCTACGTATAACCATAACCTAAATCCTAAACCTTAACCTATTCTCAAATCCCTAAACCTATAACCTATAACCTACGTATAAACTTAACCTAAATCCTAAACCTTAACCTATTCTCAAATCCCTAAACCTAAACCTACACATAATCCTATTCTCAACTACCTAACCTAAACCTAAACCTAAACTTGAAAACCCAAAGCAAAACCCGATCTCGAACCCAAACCCGATTTCCTAAACCTAAACCTTAACCTATTCTCAATTCCTAAACTTATAACCTATAAACTACCTATAACCTTAACCTAAAACCTAAGCCATAACCTATTTTTAATTCCCTACAACTATAACCTATAACCTACCTAAAACCTTTACCTAAAACATAAATGTGTTCAAAAATCCCTAAACCTAAACCTATAACCTAATCCTATTCTCAACTACCTAACCTAAACCCAAACCTAAACTTGAAAATCCAAAGCAAAATCCGATCCTGAACCTAAACCCGATTTTCTAAACCTAAACCTTAACCTATTCTCAATTCCCTAAACCTATAACCTATAACCTACATATAACCTTAAACTAAAACCTAAACTATAACCTATTTTCAAATCCCTAAACCTACACCTACACCTAATCCTATTCTCAACTACCTAACCAAAACCTAAACCTAAACTTGAAAACCCAAAGAAAAACCTGATTCTGAACCCATACTCGACTTTCTAAACCTAAACCTTAACCTATTCTCAATTCCCTAAACCTATAACCTACCTATAACATTAACCTAAAACCTAAGCCATAACCTATTCTCAATTCCCTACAGCTATAACCTATAACCTTAACCTAAAGCCGAAATGTGTTCTCAAATCCATAAACCTAAACCTACACCTAATCCTATTCTCAACTACCTAACCTAAACCTAAACCTAAACTTGAAAATCCAAAGCAAAACTCGATCCCGAACCCAAACCCGATTTTCTAAACCTAAACCTTAACCTATTCTCAAAACCCTAAACCTATAACCTATAACCTACCTATCACCTTAACCTAAAACCTAAACCTTAACCTGTTCTCCATTCCCTACAGCTATAATCTAAAACCTTAACCTAAAACCAAAATGTGTTATCAAACCCCTAAACCTAAACCTACCCCTAATCCTAATCTCAACTACCTAACCTAAACCTAAACCTAAACCTAAACTTGAAAACCCAAAACAAAACCCAATCCCAAATCCAAACCTGATTTCCTAAACCTAAACCCTAACCTATTCTTAATTCCCTAAACCTATAACCTATAACCTACCTAAACATTAACCTAAAACCTAAGCCTTAACCTATAACCTATAACCTATCTAAAACCTTAACTTAAAACCTAAATGTGTTCTTAAATCCTTAAACATAAACCTACACCTAATTCTATTCTCGACTACCTAACCTAAACCTAAACCTAAACTTGAAAACTCAAAGCAAAACCCGATCCCGAACCCAAACACGATTTTCTAAACCTAAACCTTAACCTAACCTATTCTCAAATCCCTAAACCTAAACCTACACCTAATCCTATTCTCAACTACGTAACCAAAACCTAAACCAAAACTTGAAAACCCAAAGAAAAACACGATCCCAAACCCAAACTTGATTTCCTAAACCTAAACCTTAACCTATTCTCAATTCCCTAAACCTATAACCTATTACCTACCTATAACCTTAACTTAAAACCTAAGCCTTAACCTAATCTCAATTCCCTACAGCTATAACCTATAACCTACCTAAAACCTTAACATAAAACCTAAATGTGTTCTCAAATCCCTAAACCTAAACCTACACCTAATCCCATTCTCAACTACCTAACCTAAACCTAAACCTAAACTTGAAAACCCAAAGCAAAACCTGATCCCGAACCCAAACCGGATTTCCTAAACCTAAACGTTAACCTATTCTCAAATCCCTAAACCTATAACCTATAACCTACCTATAACCTTAACCTAAAACTTAAACCTTAACCTATTCTCAATTCCCTACAGCTATAACCTATAACATATGTAAAACCATAACCTAAAACCTAAATGTGTTCTCAAATTCCTAAACCTAAATCTACACCAAATCCTATTCTCAACTACCTAACCTAAACCCAAGCCTAAACTTGAAAACCCAAAGCAAAATCGGATCCCGAACCCAATCCCAATTTCCTAAACCTAAACCTTAAACTATTCTCAATTCCCTAAACCTATAACCTATAACCTACATATAACCTTAACCTAAAACCTAAACCTTCACCTATTCTCAAATCCCTAATCCTAAACCTACACCGAATCCTATTCTAAACTACCTAATCTAAACTTAAACCTAAACTTGAAAATCCAAAGCAAAACCCGATCCCGAACCCAAACCCGATTTCCTATACCTAAACCTTAAACTATTCTCAATTCCCTAAACTTATAACCTATAACCTACCTATAACCTTAACCTAAAACCTATGCCTTAACCTATCTCAATTCCCTACATCTATAACCTATAACCAACCTAAAACCTAAATGAGTTCTCAAATCCCTAAACCTAAACCTGCACCTAATCCAATTCTTAACTACCTAACCTAAACCTAAACCTAAACTTGAAAGCCCAAAGCAAAAGCCAATCCCGAACTCAAACCCGATTCCCTAAACCTAAACCTTAACCTATTCTTAAATCCCTAAACCTATAACCTATAAACTACCTATAACCTTAACCTAAAATCGAAACCTTAACCTATTCTCAATTCCCTACAGCTATAACCTATAACCTACCTAAAACCTAAACCTAAAACCTAAATGTGTTATCAAACCCCTAAACTTAAATCTACACCTAATCCTATTCTCAACTACCTAACCTAAACCTAAACCTAAACTTGAAAACCCAAAGAAAAACCTGATCCCCAACCTAAACCCGATTTCCTAAACCTAAACCTTAACCTATTCTCAAATCGATAAACCTATAACCTATAACTTACCTATAACCTTAACCTAAAATATAAACCTTAACCTATTCTCAAATCCCTACAGCTATAACCTATAACCTACCTAAAACCTTAACCTAAAGCCTAAATGTGCTCTCAAATCCCTAATCTTAAACCTACACCTAATCCTATTATCAACTACCTAACCTAAACCTAAACCTAAACTTAAAAACCCAAAGCAAAACCCGACCCCGAACCCAAACCTTAATATCCTAAATCTAAACCTTAACCTATTTTAAATTCCCTAAACCTGTAAGCTATAACCTACCTATAACCTTAACCTAAAACCTAAACCTTAACCTATTCTCAATTCCCTACAGCTATAACCTATAACCTACCTAAAACCTTAACCTAAAACATAAATGTGTTCTCTAATCCCTAAACCTAAACCTATAACCTAATCCTATTCTCAACTATCTAACCTAAACCCAAACCTAAACTTGAAAATCCAAAGTAAAATCCGATCCCGAACCCAAACCCTATTTCCTAAACCTAAACCTTAACCTATTCTCAATTCCCTAAACCTATAACATATAACCTACATATAACCTTAACCTAAAACCTAAACCTTAACCTATTCTCAAATCCCTAAACCTCAACCAACACCTAATCCTATTCTCAACTACCTAATCTAAACCTAAACCTAAACTTGAAAACCCAAAGAAAAACCCGATCCCGAACCCAAACCCGATTTCCTAAACCTAAACCTTAACCAATTCTCAATTTCCTAAACCTATAACCAATAACATACCTATAACCTTAACCTAAAACCTAAGCCATATCCTATTCTCAATTTCCTACAGCTATAACTTATAACCAACCTAAAAGCTAAACTTAAAACCTAAATGTGTTCTCAAATTCCTAAACCTAAAACTACACCTAATCCTATTCTCAACTTCCTAACCTAAACCTAAACCTAAACATGAAAACCCAAAGCAAAGCCCGATCCCGAACCCAAACCCGATTCCCTAAACCTAAACCTTAACCTATTCTCAAATCCCTAAACCTATAACCTATAACCTACCTATAACCTTAACCTAAAACCTAAACCTTAACCTATTCTCAATTCCTTACAGCTATAACCTATAACCTACCTAAAACCTTAACCTAAAACCTAAATGTGTTATCAAACCACTAAACCTAAACCTACACCTAATCCTATTCTTAACTACCTAACCTAAACCTAAACCTAAACTTGAAAACCCAAAGAAAAACTCGATCCCGAACCCAAACCCGATTTCCTAAACCTAAACCTTAACCTATTCTCAAATCGCTAAACCTATAACCTAAAACTTACCTATAACCTTAACCTAAAACCTAAACCTTAACCTATTCTCAATTCCCTACAGCTATAACATATAACCTACCTAAAACCTTAACTTAAAACCTAAATGTGTTCTCAAATTCCTAAACTTAAACCTACACCTAATCATATTCTCAACTACCTAACCTAAACCTAAACCTAAAATTGAAAACTCAAAGCAAAACCCGATCCCGAACCCAAACCCGATTTCCTAAACCTAAACCTTAACCTATTCTTAATTCCCTAAACATATAACCTATAACCTACCTATAACCTTAACCTAAAATCTAAACCTTAACCTATTCTCAATTCCCTACAACTATAACCTATAACCTACCTAAAACCTAAATGTGATCTCAAATCCCTAAACCTAAACCTACACCTAATCCTATTCTCAACTACCTAACCTAAACCTAAACCTAAACTTGAAAACCCAAAGCAAAATACGATCCCGAACCCAAACCCGATTTCCTAAACCTAAACCTTAACCTATTCTTAATTCCCTAAACATATAACCTATAACTTACCTATAACATTAACCAAAAACCTAAGCCTTAACCTATTCTCAATTCCCTACAGCTATAACCTATAACCTACCTAAAACCTTAACCTAAAACCTAAATGTGTTTTCAAATCCTTAAACCTAAACCTACACCTAATTCTATACTCAACTACCTAACCTAAACCAAAACCAAAACTTGAAAACCCAAAGCAAAACCCGATCCCGAACCCAAACGCGATTTCCTAAACCTAAACCTTAACCAATTCTCAAATACCTAAACCTATAACCTGTAACCTACGTATAACCATAACCTAAATCCTAAACCTTAACCTATTCTCAAATCCCTAAACCTATAACCTATAACCTACGTATAAACTTAACCTAAATCCTAAACCTTAACCTATTCTCAAATCCCTAAACCTAAACCTACACATAATCCTATTCTCAACTACCAAACCTAAACCTAAACCTAAACTTTAAAACCCAAAGTAAAACCCGATCTCGAACCCAAACCCGATTTCCTAAACCTAAACCTTAAACTATTCTCAATTCCTAAACTTATAACCTATAACATACCTATAACCTTAACCTAAAACCTAAGCCATAACCTATTCTCAATTCCCTACAACTATAACCTATAACCTACCTAAAACCTTTACCTAAAACATAAATGTGTTCAAAAATCTCTAAACCTAAACCTATAACCTAATCCTATTCTCAACTACCTAACCTAAACCCAAACCTAAACTTGAAAACCCAAAGCAAAATCCGATCCCGAACCCAGACCCGATTTTCTAAACCTAAACCTTAACCTATTCTCAATTCCCTAAACCTATAACCTATAACCTACATATAACCTTAAACTAAAACCTAAACCATAACCTATTTTTAAATCCCTAAACCTACACCTACACCTAATCCAATTCTCAACTACCTAACCTAAACCTAAACCTAAACTTGAAAACCTAAAGCAAAACCTGATCCTGAACCCATACTCGACTTTCTAAACCTAAACCTTAACCTATTCTCAATTCCCTAAACCTATAACGTACCTATAACATTAACCTAAAACCTAAGCCATAACCTATTCTCAATTCCCTACAGCTATAACCTATAACCTTAACCTAAAACCTAAATGTGTTCTCAAATCCGTAAACCTAAACCTACACCTGATCCTATTCTCAACTACCTAACCTAAACCTAAACCTAAACTTAAAAATCCAAAGCAAAACTCGATCCTGAACCCAAACCCGATTTTCTAAACCTAAACCTTAACCTATTCTCAAAACCCTAAACCTATAACCTATAACCTACCTATCACCTAAACCTAAAACCTAAACCTTAACCTGTTCTCCATTCCCTACAGCTATAACCTAAAACCTTAACCTAAAACCAAAATGTGTTATCAAACCCCTAAACCTAAACCTACCCCTAATCCTAATCTCAACTACCTAACCAAAACCTAAACCTAAACCTAAACTTGAAAACCCAAAACAAAACCCAATCCCAAATCCAAACCTGATTTCCTAAACCTAAACCTTAACCTATTCTTAATTCTCTAAACCTATAACCTATAACCTACCTATAACATTAACCTAAAACCTAAGCCTTAACCTATTCTCAATTCCATACATCTATAACCTATAACCTATCTAAAACCTTAACTTAAAACCTAAATGTGTTCTTAAATCCTTAAACATAAACCTACACCTAATTCTATTCTCAACTACCTAACCTAAACCTAAACCTAAACTTGAAAACCCAAAGCAAAACCCGATCCCGAACCCAAACACGATTTTCTAAACCTAAACCTTAACCTAACCTATTCTCAAATCCCTAAACCTAAACCTACACCTAATCCAATTCTCAACTACGTGACCAAAACCTAAACCAAAACTTGAAAACCCAAAGAAAAACACGATCCCGAACCCAAACTTGATTTCCTAAACCTAAACCTTAACCTATTCTCAATTCCCTAAACCTATAACCTATTACCTACCTATAACCTTAACTTAAAACCTAAGCCTTAACCTAATCTCAATTCCCTACAGCTATAACCTATAACCTACCTAAAACCTTAACATAAAACCTAAATGTGTTCTCAAATCCCTAAACCTAAACCTACACCTAATCCCATTCTCAACTACCTAACCTAAACCTAAACCTAAACTTGAAAACCCAAAGCAAAACCTGATCCAGAACCCAAACCGGATTTCCTAAACCTAAACCTTAACCAATTCTCAAATCCCTAAACCTATAACCTATAACCTACCTATAACCTTAACCTAAAACTTAAACCTTAACCTATTCTCAATTCCCTACACCTATAACCTATAACATATGTAAAACCATAACCTAAAACCTAAATGTGTTCTCAAATCCCTAAACCTAAACCTACACCTAATCCTATTCTCAACTACCTAACTTAAACCCAAGCCTAAACTTGAAAACTCAAAGCAAAATCGGATCCCGAACCCAATCCCGATTTCCTAAACCTAAACCTTAACCTATTCTCAATTCCCTAAACCTATAACCTATAACCTACATATAACCTTAACCTAAAACCTAAACCCTCACCTATTCTCAAATCCCTAATCCTAAACCTACACCTAATCCTATTCTAAACTACCTAATCTAAACTTAAACCTAAACTTGAAAACCCAAAGCAAAACCCGATCCCGAACCCAAACCCGATTTCCTATACCTAAACCTTAAACTATTCTCAATTCCCTAAACTTATAACCTATCACCTACCTATAACCTTAACCTAAAACCTATGCCTTAACCTATCTCAATTCCCTATAGCTATAACCTATAACCAACCTAAAACCTAAATGAGTTCTCAAATCCCTAAACCTAAACCTGCACCTAATCCAAATCTTAACTACCTAACCTAAACCTAAACCTAAACTTGAAAGCCCAAAGCAAAAGCCAATCCCGAACTCAAACTCGATTCCCTAAACCTAAACCTTAACCTATTCTTAAATCCCTAAACCCATAACCTATAACCTACCTATAACCTTAACCTAAAACCGAAACCTTAACCTATTCTCAATTCCCTACAGCTATAACCTATAACCTACCTAAAACCTAAACCTAAAACCTAAATGTGTTATCAAACCCCTAAACTTAAACCTACAGCTAATCCTATTCTCAACTACCTAACCTAAACCTAAACCTAAACTTGAAAACCCAAAGAAAAACCTGATCCCCAACCTAAACCCGATTTCCTAAACCTAAACCTTAACCTATTCTAAAATCGATAAACCTATAACCTAGAACTTACCTATAACCTTAACCTAAAATATAAACCTTAACCTATTCTCAAATCCCTACAGTTATAACCTATAACCTACCAAAAACCTTAACCTAAAGCCTAAATGTGTTCTCAAATCCCTAATCTTAAACCTACACCTAATCCTATTCTCAACTACCTAACCTAAACCTAAACCTAAACTTGAAAACCCAAAGCAAAACCCGACCCCGAACCCAAACCTTAATATCCTAAATCTAAACCTTAACCTATTCTAAATTCCCTAAACCTATAAGCTATAACCTACCTATAACCTTAACCTAAAACCTAAACCTTAACCTATTCTCAATTCCCTACAGCTATAACCTATAACCTACCAAAAACCTTAACCTAAAACATAAATGTGTTCTCAAATCCCTAAACCTAAACCCATAACCTAATCCTATTCTCAACTATCTAACCTAAACCCAAACCTAAACTTGAAAATCCAAAGTAAAATCCGATCCCGAACCCAAACCCTATTTCCTAAACCTAAACCGTAACCTATTCTCAATTCCCTAAACCTATAACATATAACCTACATATAACCTTAACCTAAAACCTAAACCTTAACCTATTCTCAAATCCCTAAACCTCAACCAACACCTAATCCTATTCTCAACTACCTAATCTAAACCTAAACCTACCCTTGAAAACCCAAAGCAAAACCCGATCCCGAACCCAAACCCGATTTCCTAAACCTAAACCTTAACCAATTCTCAATTTCCTAAACCTATAACCTATAACATACCTATAACCTTAACCTAAAACCTAAGCCATATCCTATTCTCAATTTCCTACAGCTATAACTTATAACCAACCTAAAAGCTAAACTTAAAACCTAAATGTGTTCTCAAATTCCTAAACCTAAAACTACACCTAATCCTATTCTCAACTACGTAACCTAAACCTAAACCTAAACATGAAAATCCAAAGGAAAGCCCGATCCCGAACCCAAACCCGATTCCCTAAACCTAAACCTTAACCTATTCTCAAATCCCTAAACCTATAACCTATAACCTACCTATAACCTTAACCTAAAACCTAAACCTTAACCTATTCTCAATTCCTTACAGCTATAACCTATAACCTACCTAAAACCTTAACCTAAAACCTAAATGTGTTATCAAACCCCTAAACCTAAACCTACACCTAATCCTATTCTCAACTACCTAACCTAAACCTAAACCTAAACTTGAAAACCCAAAGAAAAACCCGATCCCGAACCCAAACCGGATTTCCTAAACCTAAACCTTAACCTATTCTCAAATCGCTAAACCTATAACCTAAAACTTACCTATAACCTTAACCTAAAACCTAAACCTTAACCTATTCTCAATTCCCTACAGCTATAACATATAACCTACCTAAAACCTTAACTTAAAACCTAAATGTGTTCTCAAATCCCTAAACTTAAACCTACACCTAATCCTATTCTCAACTACCTAACCTAAACCTAAACCTAAACTTGAAAACCCAAAGCAAAACTCGATCCCAAACCCAAACCCGATTTCCTAAACCTAAACCTTAACCAATTCTCAATTTCCTAAACCTATAACCTATAACATACCTATAACCTTAACCTATAACCTAAGCCATATCCTATTCTCAATTTCCTACAGCTATAACTTATAACCAACCTAAAACCTAAACTTAAAACCTAAATGTGTTCTCAAATTCCTAAACCTAAAACTACACCTAATCCTATTCTCAACTACCTAACCTAAACCTAAACCTAAAATCGAAAACCCAAAGCAAAACCCGATCCCGAACCCAAACCCGATTTCCTAAACCTAAACCTTAACCTATTCTTAATTCCCTAAACATATAACCTATAACCTACCTATAACCTTAACCTAAAATCTAAACCTTAACCTATTCTCAATTCCCTACAACTATAACCTATAACCTACCTAAAACCTAAATGTGTTCTCAAATCCCTAAACCTAAACCTACACCTAATCCTATTCTCAACTACCTAACCTAAACCTAAACCTAAACTTGAAAATCCAAAGCAAAACATGATCCCGAACCCAAACCCGATTTCCTAAACCTAAACCTTAACCTATTCTGAATTCCCTAAACCTATAACCTATAACCTATCTATAACCTTAACCTAAAACCTAAACCTTAACCTATTCTCAATTCCCTACAGTTATAACCTATAACCTACCTAAAACCTTAACCTAAAACCTAAATGTGTTCTCAAATCCGTAAACCTAAACCTACACCTAATCCTATTCTCAACTACCTAACCTAAACCTAAACTTAAACTTGAAAACCCAAACCAAAACCCAATCCCGAACCTGAATCCGATTTCCTAAACCTAAACCTTAACCTATTCTCAATTCTCTACAGCTATAACCTCTAACCTACCTATAACCTAAACCTAAAACTTAAATGTGTTCTCAAATCCCTAAACCTAAACATACACGCAATCCTATTTTCAACTCCCTAACCTAAACTTAAACCTAAACTTGAAAATCCAAAGCAAACTCGATCCCGAACCCGATTTCCTAAACCTAAACCTGAACCTATTCTCAATTCCCTACAGCTATAACCTATAACCTTAACCTATAACCTAAACTTAAAACCTAAATGTGTTCTCAAACCCCTAAACCTAAACCTACACCTATTCCTAATCTCAACTCTCTAACCTAATCTTAAACCTAAACTTGAATACCCAAAGTAAAACCCGAACCCAAACCCAAAGCTATAACTTATAACCTATAACATATAACCTTAACTTAAACCTAGCCAAAACCTATAACCTAAACCTATAATCTTAACCTAAACCTAAACCTAAACCAAAACCTATAACATAACTAAACCAAAACCTATATCCTAAACCTTAACCTATAACATATAAGCTATAACCTATAACCTAACCTTAACCTAAACCTAAACCTAAACATATAATTTAAACCTAAAAATAAAAAATTAAACTTAAACCTAAACTTAAAACCTAAATGTATTCTCAAATCCCTAAACCTAGACCTACACCTAATCCTGATCTCAACTCCCTAACCTAAACCTAAACCTAAACATGAAAACCCAAACCTAAACTCGATCCTGAACCCGAACCTGATTTCGTTAACCTAAACCTTAACCTATTCTCAATTGCCTAAAGCTATAACTTAAACCTAAACTTAAACCTTAACCAAAACCTATAACCTTAACCTAAACCTAAACCTAAACCTAAACCTATACTTATAAATCCTAATTTATTTGATAAAAGTTCATTTACGATTAAGTTATTTTTTTAATAAGTTTATTGCCTTAATCTATTATTTACGAAATTGCAGGATAAATTTGAATTGGATTCGATTGTTCCACACATTTCCTATGCCATCGACGACATGATCAAGGAGCGGTTCAAGGAGTACCGCTCATTATTACATAAACGGTACAAGCAGTGCATGAGTAACGAGAAAGGGACACTGTCCGCACAGCCGCACGTGACCTGTGATGACTGGAAGATACTCTGTAATAGATTTTCGTTTGATTCTTTTCAGGTAATATTTATATATTTACGATATCTTAAGGTAGCAATTAAATTCGTAACTAATAATAATGTATTATGAATAATGTGTTCAGAAGAGGAGCAAAACAAATTCTAACAACAGGGAAAAGTTAGTAGTGAACCACGTAACTGGTTTAAAGTCATTTGTACAAATTCGTCACGACATGGTAAGAAATTACTGGTAACTATTAAGTTGATATATTCTTTTAATGCATTTTATATTAACTCTATTGTTCTTTCGATTGCGCAGCGAGATTCCTTCACTAGCCAGGAGCCCGGACCAATAGTCCTCTACAAAGGGACTCACTGTCGGCAGGTGACGGGATCTTGGGTGCATCCTAGTGCCGGTGAGATTTGGATAAAAATCTTTACATTGTAAAATTTAATTGCATTAATTATAATAATGTCATTATTTTGAGAAAATTCATATGTTTTCATTACAGGCAGCGATGGACACCTTACGCAGTCAGCCCACTCCCGATGGTATTCAGTGGAGTGAGCCAAAGATCCTGAGTGAGGTGCTTGGCACCCATTCTAGATATGTGCGTGGGCTTGGCCATGGTGCCAAGCTCACGGCACCCGCTAGAGTTGCTTCCACCCGATCCATCGTTATTGGCGAGAGTGCCACCCGGCGAGTTGATATCGCTGAGAGAGAGGTTCACCAGCTACAGGTCATCGTCATTGACATCAGAGATCAGCTGGAGAAGAAGAATGAATAGTTGGAGAGGCAGATGGAGGAGCAGCAGAGGAGGATGGAGGAGCTGACGAGTCAGAGGGAGGAGCAGGAGAGGAGGAGGATAGAGGAACAGGAGAGGCTGAGGGAGCAGGAGAGGAGGATGGAGGAGCTGACGAGGCAGAGGGAGGAGCAGGAGAGGAGGATGGAGGAGCTGACGAGGCAGAGGGAGGAGCAGGAGAGGATGAGGATAGAGGAGCATGCGAGACTGAGGGAAGAGCAGGAGAGGAGGATGGAGGAGATGCGGGTGGAGCATGACCGATGGATAGCGAATATGTTTCAGGCTCTTGCCGCATGCTTACCCATCGATGCCCCACCACCTCTGCCTCCATCTTTGTGATTTTTTATATTTTATTTATGATGTTAAACTTTTATATATTTATGCATGATGTAGTTTATGTTTGGATAAATTTATTTATGTACTTTAGAGTTAAATGGTTGTGAATGTGAATATGATGAAATATATTACATCATAAGTATATATCAGGAATTATATTATAACAGGTGTATATCAGGTGTATATCAAGAATTTTGTGCTGGAATATAGGGTGGGAAAAAAAAAACTTTTACCTACGAAAATTTTTGTAGGTAAAAGAATCTTCCAAGTTTTTACCTACGAAAAGTTTCGTAGTTAAAAGTCTCACAAATGTTTTTACCTACGAAAATATTCGTAGCTAAACGTTTTGTAAGGTATTTTTACCTACGATATCATTCGTAGTTAAATGTGTTTTTTTGGTAAATATTTTTACCTACGAAAATATGCATAGGTAAAGGAATTTTTAGCTACAAAATTGGTGGTAGGGAAACGTTTTCTAAAGTATTTTTATCCATGAATATAGGTGTGGGGAAAAATCATGTACCTTTTAGCTACGAAACTATTGGTAGGTAAAAAGTCTTGTTAATATTTTTAGCTACGAAATTTTTGGTAGCTAAAATGAGTTTAATATTTTTGGCTACGAAATTGTTGGTAGGTAAAAAATTTTGAAAATATGTTTAGATACAAAATTGTTGGCAGGTAAAAAGTGTTTTTAATATTTTTGGCTACGAAAGTATTCGCAGGTAAAAAGTCTTGTAAATATTTTTAGCTATGAAATTGTTGGTAGGTAAAAAGTGTTTCAAATATTTTTGGCTACGAAAGTATTCGTAGGTTAAAAGTCATGTATATATTTTTTGTATTTATTTTTACCTGCCAAACTATTCGTAGGTAAAAAGTTTTGTCAATACTTTTACCAACGAAATTTAACATTGGTAAACTTGTTTGCCTACGAAAACTTTTGTCGGCAAAAGTCTTACGTTTGCCAATGAATTTTTTTTCGTGGGTAAAAGATGTTCCCCTCGAGCTTTTAGCTACGAAATTGCCAATGAAATATTTCGCTGGTAAAACTCTTTTGTTGCAAAATTAAGTCTTTTGCCTACGAAAATTTTCATTGGTAAAAGTGGCATTTCTTGTAGTGTATTCTCAATTCCCTAAAGCTATAACCTAAATCTAAACCTAACCTAAACCTAAACCTTAACCTATAATCTATAACCTATAACCTAAACTTATAACCTATAACCCAACCTTAACCTAAACATAAAACTGAAACCTTAACCTAAACCTAAACCTAAAACCTAAATGTATTCTCAAATCCCTAAACCTAAACCTACACCTAATCCTAATCTCAACCCCCTAACCTAAACATAAACCTAAACCTGAAAACCCAAACCTAAACCCGACCCTGAACCCGAACCTATTCTTAATTCCCTAAACCTAAACCTTAACCTTTTCTTAATTCCCTAAAGCTATAACCTATAACCTAACTTAAACCTAAACCTATAACTTATTATCAATTCCCTTAACCTATAACCTAACTTAAACCTAAACCTATAACCTAAACTTATAACTTAAACCTAAACCTATAACCTAAACCTATAACCTAAACCTAAACCTAAAACCTAATTAAATGTATTCTCAAATCCTTAAACCTAAACCTATACCTAATCCTAATCTCAAGTCTCTAACCTAATCCTAAACCTAGTCCTGAACCCAATTTCCTAAACCTAAACCTTAACTGTCACGCCCCAAACACGAAAATTAGATTCACAGGAATCTCACTTGTCGAATCTGGTGTCGACAGCCATCGTAGTACTCTATTCTCAGCCCCCAGTGTACATACGCCAGGTTCTGATCCTGGGATCCTATAAGGAGGATTTTCCAATGTACATTTGTCTCATAAGAAGCATAACCACAAGTATACCCAAATCACAAAGGCAACATTATCATCACATACAATAGAGGAAAATGAAAGAGAGAGGGAGAGAGAGAGAGTGAAAGAGAGAGGGACACATGTGATGGAGGGCTCCGCCACTATGAGCCCTCCCTTGCATTCAATAATACATCAAGTGGGTCCCAATACGTGTGGGCCCATTAAATTAAAATTCAACGGTGGAGATTCCTTCTCCACTAAAATGGACGATCTAAATGATCTCTATCTATGTAAAGAAACTAAACAGTATGATGGGGTCCATGGAGAATGATCCCATCATGAAATGATCATGAGAATCAAGGTGAGCCATCGGCCACACCTAGGGTCCAAAATGAGATCCCCACCATCTATCGGTAGGCCTCACTTGGCCCTTCATCTAACAAAATGAAATCTAGGCCTATAGAAGTACCCACAAACAATGAAGATTCACCCACCTTTGATCTTTTCTTCCTTCTTCCGCCTATAGGTTCAAGAGCTCCAAGAAAATAATTCCAATGGTTGAGATGAGGCTTGGATGGTGATGATGGGAGATAGGAAGGTGGGCCACACATGGCTTCTCTCATTGAGAGCTCGGACGTTGGATGCTCTCATGGGGTTTGTTTGAAAATTGAAGAAATGAGAGAGAGAGAGAGAAGATGGGATGTAAAGAGAGAGAGAGGGATGGGTGAGTGGGTGATGGGTGATGGGTGAGTGATGTGTACTTGACATGTATGGGTATGTAAGACAGAGGGTGAGAGAGTTAAATTTAGGGTTGCTTTTGGGGATGGGACATATACTTAACATGTGAGGTGATTGATTGGATTAATTTGACATGTTGTAGAGATTCTCTTGGGATTGCAAACGCATGGTGTTTTCACTAAATAAACGCGGGCCAACATCTTTTGACCTAGGTATCTGGTCGGTGCGCGAGTCACATCGTTGGAACCGTAGTGACGGTGCGGTCGCAATGGTACATGTCTCAGAATAAGCTGACTCAAATCTACAGGATACGACTTAGGGTCGTGCATAAACGTCAATCATATGTCAGAGGTTGGAAAAATTTAACGGGAAAGATCACGAGAGTCAACAGAACAGTACAGGCTAGGATACGGGTCTTACATTAACCTATTCTCAATTCCCTAAAGCTATAACCTATAACCTAAACCTAAACCTTAACCTATAACCTATAACCTATAACCTATAACCTAAACTTATAACCTATAACCTAACCTTAACCTAAACCTAAAACCTAAACCCAAACCTATAACTTAAACCTATAAACTAAAACCTAAACCTAAACCTAAAACCTAAATTTATTCTCAAATCCCTAAACCTAAACCTACAACTAATCCTAATCTCAAATCCCTAACCTAAACCTAAACCTAAACTTGAAAACCCAAACCTAACCCTTATGTCGTACCCGAACCCGATTTCCTAAACTAAACCTTAACCTATTCTCAATTCCCTAAAGCTATAACCTATAACCTATAACCTAAACCTAAACCTAAACCTTAACGAAAACCTATAACCCCGATGTGTGGATGAATGTGATGTGGATAAGATTGTTTCTGTTTGGATGGATGTAGTTTATGTTTGGATGAATGTAGTTTATGTTTGGATGGATTTACTAGTTTGGGTTTAGATGGATGTGAATGTGAATATGATGAAATATATTATATAACAGGTGTATATCAGGATGAATATGATGAAATATATTGAAACAGGTGTATATGAGGAATTTTGTGCGGAATTTTGTGTTGGAATTTTTTTTTAAAAAAAAAGAGACTTTTACCTATGAAAATTTTCGTAGGTAAAAGTTTTTAGGAAGTTTTTAATGATGAAAATGTTCATCGCTAAAAGATTTGTAATTAATTTTAGCGGTGAACCGTATCGTCGATAAAAGTTACCGCTACTATTTTTTCATTTAAAAAAATTCAAAACACCTTTTAGCGACGAACATTTTCGTCGTTAAAGGTGGCTTTTAGCTACGAAATTCCTTTCATCGCTAAAAGGAAACTTCTCTACCAAAAATTCAAAACGCCCTTTAGTGACGAATATTTTCGTCGCTAAAGGTGGCTTTTAGCTACGAAATTAATTTCGTCACTAAAAGGAAACTTTGACTTTTTTGTTTCATTCAAAAAGTTAAAACAGCCTTTAGCGATGAAAATTTTCATGGCTAAAAGCCACATTTAGCTACGAAATTAATTTCGTTGCTAAAAGGAAACTTCTTGAATTTTTTATTTTTTGAAAAATTCAAAACACCCTTTAGCGACGGAAATTTTTGTCGCTAAAAGACACCTTTAGCTACGAAATTAATTTCGTCGCCAAAAGGAAACTTATCGACTTTTTTGTGTTTTTTAAAAATTCAAAACCCCATTTAGCGACAAAAATTTTCATCGCTAAAAGTCACCTTTAGCAATGAAAATAATTTCATCGCTGAAAGGAAGCTTCTCGACTTTTCATTCCTTTAGCGATGAAACTATTATCGACAAGATTAAATTTCTTCGTTAGAAGTTTACTTTTAGAAATGAAATTTTTTTCGTCACTAAAAGTTTCGTCGGTAAAAACTCTCTTTTTTGTAGTGACCCCAGGAGCATGCACATGTTGCGCCAGTGGGGCCACGTTAATGTTTTTCGCAATGACCCCTGCTATCGTCGTTGGACCTGGTGTTATTGTTTCATCAAACGCAACATCTGCCCCATCATATATGGGGGTGGGGTTGCCTGAGGCACAGGCAGTGTCAAAGATGAGTGTACGGCCTGTATCCTAGACTATACCGTTCCGTAGGCTTCCGCCGTCCTCCTGGTTGAATTCCGACGACCCGCGATCTGTTACCAGCATTTGCACGCAATCCTGAGTAGTGTCTCATGTATCTATGTCAACTCGACCTGAGACTTGTACCAATCTGACCGTGTCGTCGTCATGGTTCGGATGTCGCGTCTTGCGCCCCAAGGCGATACCCAGGCCAGGAGATGTGTGCCGGCGTTCAGTTTGAGGAAAACGCCGCGCGTTGCAAAATCCAAGAGAATCTCTACCAAGTGTCACATCCATCAATCAATCAATTCCATCAAGGTTTAAGTACATGTTAATACACATCGCCTCACACCCATCCCCAAGCAACCCCAAAAGTCAAAAGTTCTTACACCATCTACACCTAAAGTCAAAAAGTTTCTTACACACCCATCGCTCACCACATCCATCACCCATCTCTCTCTCTCTCTCTTTACAACCCTCTCTCTCATTCTCAAACCACTTTCCAAGCAACCCAAAAATACCACACGTCCAAACATTTCTAACCTCCATGAGAGCTTTGTGTGTGTCCCACTTCCTACCTTCTCATCTCCCATCTCAACCATCC
This sequence comes from Magnolia kwangsiensis, assembly GCA_037074715.1. Classification (NCBI taxonomy): domain Eukaryota; kingdom Viridiplantae; phylum Streptophyta; class Magnoliopsida; order Magnoliales; family Magnoliaceae; genus Magnolia; species Magnolia kwangsiensis. The sequence continues at coordinate 5,603,897 of CM073578.1, read as the reverse complement.
AAACTTCATCTCTTCCGTTAGGATCGAAGCTAAGGAGCAAAAGAAGTCAAGGGAGCAAGAAGAAGTGCATGGTGGGTGATCTTGTACCCACATTTTCTTGTTTGTTGTTTATTTGTTTTATGATTTAAGGGCCACATATGGTGGGACCCACTTTGATGTATGCTTCTATCCAAAAGGGGCCCATAGTGGCGGGGCCCCTCCGTTGTCTCCGATCTCTCTCTCTCTCTCTCTCTCTCTCTCTCTCTCTCTCTCTATGATCATGGCCCACCTATGATGTGTGTATTTTACCCATGCCATCCAAATAGTGGGCCACCTTGATCCCTTTTTGGGGCCTGCATAACCAGGCGGTCGCACAGGTCCGGATGAAAGGGAAACACAAATATTAGACTGACCCAAAACAAGTGGACCATGTGGGACCCACCTTGATAAGGTGTATACCCACACTGTCCGTCCAGGCACCAGTGGAGGGTGCAATGACAGTGAGGTGTAGCTAATAGTGAAGTGTAAACTGACGCTGGGGTGTACTATCCAGCTACCTGGTTGGTAATTTTTTTATATAATATAATATAATATTATATATTATACAATATGTTATATGTGTGCACCATGTGTGGTGGCCCACGTGTGGGGGCCACACCTTGATATATGTGACTGGACGGCCTGGACATTTGCATATATATAAATATTATATTATATTATATATAATATATATACATATGGTGGTGAGCCCTACGTAGGACCCACTTGCTCTGTTGAAGCAGCAGCTACTAGCTGTCGTGTTGACGTCAACACTTCTGTGGGACCCACGTGAGATCCAAACCGTCCGAACAGTGGGACCCATCCATAGCTCACGTGGTAGACTGAGCGAAAGATACCTCGTTTCAACGTGAGGTCTTGGTACGACTCCCTAGTGAAGGTGGCTAACAGAGATGTGTGAATTGACAGTGGGGTCCATGGGACCCACCCCCGTCCTCCATCCATCCAGATGGGCCACGCCATCATGTATGTGTTTTATCCAAACCGTCCACCGTCCTCGGACGGTGGGACACACCCCACGTGTGGGGCCCTCCTTGATGTATGTGACCGTCCGGGCCATCTAAGGGCTTGGACGTTAAATGGAGATAATATATATTATTATATTATATATTATATATATTATATTTATATAGATATGATATGTGAGGGTGGGCCCTACGTGGGACCCACCTCTACCCTCTCTTTAATGCATAAAAGCTGTTGTGCAGTAGTATATTGTGTATATATATATATATATATATTATATTATATGTATGATATGTGAGAGTGGGCCCTAGTGGGACCCACCTCTGTCTTTTAATGCAATAGGGCTGCACGTGTACTATCCATCTCTACCTACATGGGATCCATCCAAAACATGTGGGCCGTCAACTAATGGGCTGCACATCAGTGAGCTCAGCAAGCCCCCACAGGGATGTATGTGTTTTATCTACCTGGCCTGCTATTTGGGTGGTGGGACCCACCATGATGCATGTGTTATATCCAAGTCGTTCAACCATTTGTGAGATCACTTTTACGGTATGGGAAAGGATGAGTTGGATCTAAAGTTCAGGTGGACCCCACCATTCAAATAGTGGACAGAGACATCCATCGTTTAAACTTCTAAGGGTCATGGTAGTTTCCAATTAAGCTGATACTATTTTCACTTCATTTATCTCTATGTTAGCTTATGAATAGGTCGGATCTCAAATATACGTAAGGTTGGGCCCAATTTAATATAAATGGGACTCATCGGTGTGGCCTATTTGATATACATGAAGCCCATTGGTGCGGCCCATATAATGCGGCCCATGTGATGTAGCTGCTTGACATAAGAGGCCCATTGTGATATATTTGAGGCCCAGGTGCGAGACCCACCTGTTGTGTATTCAAGGCCCGATGGATGTATGGTGGTCCATATGACGAGGCCTATGTGACATAAATAAAGCGCATCGTGATTATACGTGAGGCCATGGGCCCATTATATGTTTGGCCCTAGTAGGCCACTCGGGAGCAATGTTGGTTTTTTTTTTGTAGAAGGTAGATTTTATTCTGAGAGCAATGTTGGTTAGATGTCCACATTGATGGGCAATGCCATGCCCTAAACTCAAAAATCGGATTCACAGGAATTTCGATCGCCGAACCCAATGCCGACAGCCTCCGTAGTACCCTATTCTTGGCCCTCAATGTACATACGCTAAGTTCCAATCCTGGGATCTTACAAGGAGGATTTTTCAACGTACATTTATCACATAAGAAATATAACCATAAGTATACCCAATTCATAAAAGTAACGTTATTATCACATATCCACTAATATAATCATTTGAATACAATGCTGAAAGGGAAATACATATATCAAAATTAAAGCTCCAAAGGACAGCTGCATGCTCCAAGCTCAACGATGCTGTAACCTAATGCCACCTGCACACATCTATCGTACATAACCTTACAAAAGCTTAGAGGGTGGTGAAAGTGTGTGCACAAGATAAGTGCCAAGTATACCATAAAGCCCATAAATAATACATCATCGAAATAAGCAGAAATACTGATAAGATCATGAATTATACGATATTTGAGTAAGAAAAAATATACTGATAAGTCCATGAGTGCTATTAGTCGTACCAAAGCTATTTGATGCAAAACATAATGAGACAATAACAGATGTTGAGGATGCAATGCAATATGTAAATCCTGACGAGCCATGAATACCACAACGTCATCTAGGCCATATAAGTGTAAAAACATAATAACCCAAAATGTTAAGTACTGTGGATGCAATGTAATATGCAGTGCGAATGAAATGACCATGATGGAATGTGAAGTCGGGATGATAGTACGTAGTATCGTAGGCTATGGGGTCCACCACAAGGGACTTTTATCCAAACCAGTCCCATACCTAAATTTAGATAGTCTGACTCAATGTGGTAAACTCCTGATCTCTCGGGTTAGTTGCGCGCCCAACCAAAATCCTGGCCATGTGAAGGTACACGTAATAAATAGTTACGTAACACCAGCCCGAGTGGATAGTGAATGAATGAATGAATGGATATGCAATTCCTGCTCAATAAGTCCACATATCAATACGGTTGCTTTCTGAGGAAATCACCAGGGTCTATTACACTCCACACCGACTGCCTCCTCCCTAGCTGCACAACTCAGCAAGTGGAAGAGACCTCACTATCCGCCTAGGCAGTAGTCTGCCAATACCTACTCGGCTTGTCGATAGCAGACCCATTTATGAGCCGGTCATACACAGCCTAGCTTATAGCCCCCTCACTTAAGCAGATAAGGCCACCACCCCTCCCAATCGACTACAACATAGTGGGAGACGCGGCCTACTGGTATTTGGCACTCGGGAGCTCATGTTTCACTCAATCTAGATGTTGGGGCATCTCCTGGCCTTGAAGATTCTGAGATTTTCACCCAAGGACATCCTAAGTGTCCACAATGCCAGAACCAATTATTTTTGGTATCCCATTTAACCATCCACGATGTGCCTGTGGAGGCCACGGCCCTAATGTCGCTAGGGCGTACAATTATCAAGTCACATATATGCAAGATGCATGAGTCACACTATCCAGTCATGCAGCAATCCTACACGTACGGTGCGATAATGTGGGCACTCCATCTTATAAGGAGTTCCATAAATAGTCTACCTAATGGCGTATGCTATGATTAAACATTCCTCATATCAGGCATACATATGATGCGTATGGGCATGAATCATGTAGTTATACTAAGCATTTTATATAGTGATGAACTATCCTCACAATAAAGATGGGCCTTGATGGCCAACACACAACAAGTATGGGCTTATCAGTGGGCCCTAGGGAGAGTTATAATATTGACATTTAACCAACATTGTTCTTACAATGTGGACGTAAAACCAACATTACTCCCAAGGCATGGCCCGCCATAAATGTCATTACATAACCCATGGTGGAATCACATTACAATGGGCCTTATGTACATCCCAATGGGCCTCGACCATGGGCATCCAATACATCAAAATGAGCCTCAACCTATGGGCCCTAATACATCATAATGAGCCTTAACCCATGGGCTCTAATACATCACAATGGGCCTCAACCCATGGGCCCTAATACATCACAATGGGCCTTAACCCATGGGCCCTAAATACATTACAATGGGCCTCTAGGATGGGCCATAAACACATCAAAGGTGGGCCTCATAAGGCAGCCCATGATTGGGCAAAAATAGATGGACAGTGGGTCCAACACGTACATCATGGTGGGCTTGCCTAAGGTGGCCCATGATTGGGGCACATAAGTAGGGTGGGCCTTATAAGATAATGGACCCACGACCCTAATAAAATGAATGAACATGTGGGTATAATACACACATCATGGTGGGGCCACTAGGACATAAAAATCAAGTCAATCCGTGGCTTGTGTGGGCCACACCACACATAGCAATTGAGGGGTTTACCTGCCATAAAACATTCATAATCATTCGTTGGGCCCACCAATCTGTAGTTCACAAATCCAACCCATTCATAAGTTTAACATATTAATAGATGAAGTGAACACAAAATATAAGCTTGATCAAAAACTACCGTGGCCCTTAAGAAGTTTTGAACGGTGAATGTCACTGTCTCCACTATTTTCAATGGTGGGGTCCACTTGAACCTTAGATCTGACTCTTTCTTAGTCTCAAGCCCTAAGATGCACTTTCAAAATGGTTCGATGGCTTGTATCCAACACATGCATCATGGCGGGTCCCATAGGGATAGACGGCATGGACAAAGCATACCCCATGGTGGGTCCCCTGCCGTCCAACAGCCCACCCAAAGTGGCTCGATGGCATAGATAAAACACATACCTCATAGGGGGTTCCACCGTCCACCTGGACAGTGTGAATAAAACACATACATCACTGTGGGTCCCACGTGGGGCCCACCATAACGCTTACTTGCCATCCAACTGTTGATAAGGTCACACGGACCTGGATGAAAAGGAAAAAATAAATTCATATTAATCCAAACCTCTGTGACACCCAATTGGGTCTCAACGGTAGACGCATCACCATTCCCTGTGATGTGGGTCACCTGAATTCCTGCATACGATTGATTTTAGAGGGGGCCCCGCTATTTAATAAGGGGCCCCATCATATGCACGGCATGGATGTTTACACACATCACAATGGGGCCCATGGCTGGGACCACGGTCTCAGCCCATGTACACAACAGAACGCTGCTGGCGTGCTGCTGCTGCCTTATCTTTTATTTTTTTATTTTTTTGAAATTAGTTTTCCCATGATTTTTCCCATGTGGGGTCCGTATCAGGCGAATCCAACCCAACCACTGGATTCCAAGACTCAAGACGGATCAAACAAGTCCAATATGCAATGTGTTTTGGCGGGTAGAAAGATCAAGGTGGATTTCGATGGTAAAAACCACTGTTTTCGACGTTATGGCCCGTTAGAAATTCGGATTGGCTTCATTTTATGGCTCAACGCCTATAATGAGCTAGGGAATGAGATGGATGGCATGGATTAAACTTATACATCAAGGTAGGGCCTGCATAAGCGGTCCACCTAAAATTTCAAATTAATCTGATATTTTTTTTTTGTTTTAGTTTAGACTGCCAGAACACTACACCGTCCACACTTCACGGCCTAGCCAAGTCTGCTTACATCACATTTAAAGGTGGGTCCCATGTACAGGCGTGCTGCCTAGGTGGGCCACTAGATGGATAGATGGTGTGGATAAGACATACATCATGATAGGTCCATCCGGGTGGGCCACACGGCCACGTCATCACACCCAACAAAAATGAAAGAGATAGGGAGAGAGAGAAAGAGAGAAAGACCGAGTGATGGAGGGACCCCGGCACTATAGGCCCTCCCTTCCATGATTTACAACATACATCAAGTGGGTCCCATTACATGTGGGCCCACCGATCAAAATCAATGGTGGAGATCTTTTCTACACCAAAATGTAAAAGTCTAGATGACCCTATTCATGTAAGAAATAAACATCATGATGGGGTCCATGGAGAATGGCCCCATCATGGAATGATCATGAGAATCAAGGTGGGCCATTGGCCACACCTAGGATCCAAAATGAGATCCATACCATCAATCGGTAGGCCTTACTTGACCCATCATCAAAATAAGAAATCTAGACCTATAGAAGCACCCCCACCATTTGATCTTTTCTGTCCGTTGGAATGCCAGTCTCCTTATGCTTCACTTTGATGGAGGGTGATGAGAGTTGAATGGCTAGGATGAAGGATTTGGGATTGAAAAGTGGGCCACACAAACTCACTTTTCTCTCTTAGAATGGCTTGGACGTCCACCACTTCCTTAGCTTAGAATTTGGGTTAAGAGAGAGAGAGAGAGAGAGAGAGAGAAGGGGTTGTAAGGAGAGAGAGTGATGGGTGATGGATGTGAGGTGAGTGATGGGTGAGGTGAGAGACTTGTTGACTTTAGGGTAGGTTGCTTGACTTATGGAGAAAGAAAACATGGGTTGATTAATAGGACATGTCATAGAGATTCTCTTGGGATTGTAAACGCGCAGCGTTTTCTTCAAAATAAACGTCAGCCCACATCTCCCTGTCAGGGTATCGGATCAGTACGTAAGACGCAGCGTTGGAACCACAGTGACGATGCGGTCGTAATAGCACAAGTCTCAAATTAAGCCAACTCAAATCTATAGGGTACGACTTAAGGTTATGTGCAAACATCGATCATAGGTTGAAGGTTGCCAAAATTCGTCGGAAAGGATCGCGGGAGTCGACGGAATATTACGGACTAGGATATGGGTCTTATAGGCAATGATGGTTGGATGCCCACATTATGACCTTTCCTTATGCCTTGTTAGGCTCATCCTCATCGTTCCCTTATTGAGTTAACCCAAACAAGTGGGCCCCATTCGCCATAGATGGATGGCTCCATGTTATCGAATTAGATATAACCACAGTCGACGCCGATTATCGACCCTGATTATAGGTGTCGATTATCGATGCTATTTATTGGTGCCGATTATCTAAGCCGATTCAGATTTATCGAGGCCAATTGTATATGCTGATTCCGATTGTCAAGGCCAATTATCGAGGCCGATTCAGATTTTTCGAGGCCGATTCTGATTGTTGAGGCCGAGTATCAAGGCCGATTCTGATTGTCAAGGCCGAATATCAAGGCCGATTCCTATTGTTGATGTCGATTCCAATTTATCGAGGTCAATTGTATAGGCCGATTCTGATTTATCGAGGCTGATTTCGATTGTCGAGAGCAATTTCGATTTATTGAGGCCAATTGTATAGGCCGATCCGATTATCGAGGTCAATTTCGATTTGTCGAGGCTGATTGTATATGCCGATTCCGATTGTCAAGGCCGATTCCGATTGTCGAGGTCGATTTCAATTTGTCGAGGCCGATTGTATAAGCCGATTTCGATTGTCGAGGCCGAGTATCGAGGCCGATGTATAGGCTGATTCTGATTGTAGAGACCGATTATCGAGGCCAATTTTAATTTGTCGAAGCCGATTGTATATGCCAATTTTGATTGTAGAGGCCGAGTATCGAGGTCGATTCTGATTTTTCGAGGCCGATTGTATAAGCCGATTCCAATTGTCGCGGTCGATTGTATAGGCCAATTTTGATTTGTTGATAGTGAGGTTTCTTCCACTCACCTTGTTGTGCGCGATGGGGTGGCAATCTGGTTTAAAGTGTAATAGACCCTAGTGATTCCCTAGAGAGTAACCATACTAATATGCGGACTTATTGAGTAGGAATTGCATATTCATTCATTCATTCACTATCCACTCGAGCTGATGGTGCGTAACTATTTGTTACGTGTACCTTCGCATGGCTAGGATTTCGATTGGGTGCGTAACTAACCTGAGATTAGGAGTTTACCACATTGAGTCTGATTATCCAAATTTAGGTATGAGACTGGTTTGGATAGAAGTCCCTTGTGGTGGACCCCTTAGCCTACAATACTACATATTATCATCCCGACTTCACACTCCAGCATGGTCAATTCATTCGCACTGCATATTACATTGCATCCGCAGTACTTAGCATTTTGGGTTACTATGTTTCAGTACTTATATGGCCTAGACGGACTTAGGGAATTTACATATCGCATTGTACCCTCGGTATCTGATATTTAGCTCTCTTTGACTCCTCATTTATATAGCTGATCTGAATTACGTACTTTGATATTATATGACTCGTGGACTTGCCAGTATAATTCTAGTTACTCTGATATCGTATCTTGTCAGTATTTCCGTTTATTCCATTGTATGATTTATGACATTGCATACTTGGCACTTACCTTGTGCACGCACTTTCACCACCCTCTAAGCTTTCTATAAGCTTATGCATAATAGATGTGTACAGGTGGCATCAGGTTATAGCAGTGTTGAGCTTGGAGCATACAACAGACTTTTAGAGCTTTGATTTTTGACATATACATTTCCCTTTCAGCACTGTATTCAAATGTTTATATTAGTGGATATGTGATGATGATGTTGCCTTTGTGATTTGAGTAAACTTGTGGTTATACTTGTTGTAAAATAAATGTACGTTAAAAATCCTCCTTGTAGGATCCAAGGATCGAAATATGGCATATGGATGTTGAAAGCTGAGAATGGGGTACTATGGAGGCTGTCGGCACCGAATTCTGTTTTCACGAATTTCGTGAGCTTGATTTCCGAGTTTGGGGCGTGACAACGCAACAAGGTTCTACTCTAGAACTGGTGGCACATTCGACATCGGTCCATCCATAGTGTTGGTGGCCGTTTGCGAGTCTGGCATTATCTCGCTATCTGGACCCAAGTTAGGGCCTTGTTGCTATCATTCGGGGGAGGGGCCCTTTCGACCAATCCAACATGTGCAAGACATATCATGGTCTGATTACTCTTAGGAGGTATTCCCTATATTCAAAATAGGGCACGTTAGGTATGGCTAAGGAGTTATATGATATCGCACGGCAACACATATGTGATTTACTTTCATGAGGCAAGTAATCACCACAAGTTTTAGCATGTTAAATCATCCATTCGTACAAATTTGTTAACTACAACATTCCATTCATAATATGAGGCTTTACATTACATCGACCGACAAAATTAATGTAACAAAGGCCTCCCGCATACATAACATAGGAAATAAAACTTCCACTACAACACACTAACATACATAAGAAACAAGAAAGAAAAGAGCAATAACTTCTCTAATCATAATACGACTACGATAACTAGGGTTGGGGCCTACTAGACCTCGACTCAGGCGAAGGAGGGGGTGCTCCCTCCTTCTGTACGTTGCACAAGATAGCTTTCATTGTGCGGTGCAGTTTCTTGCTAACTTCTCCTACCTGTCTAACCTGGCCCCAAGTGCATCCAGGCACTCTCACATCTCCTGTGGGACAAGGGGTTGTTCGCATGTCCCTTCGCCCTTAGCTTCAGCTTGCTCTTGGCCTTCGTTTCCTTCTTCATTTTCTTCTTCTTCCTCCTCTTCTTCTTCTTCTTCATCCCCAAACTCTCAAACCGAGCCATTTTTCACTTTGGGCCTACTTTCATGTGGTTGAGCATGTTTTTGTTGATGAATTTCACTGGTGCAGGGTCCCCATTGGATCCTCTAACCACATAATGGTGAGTGAACCTATAGAAATCAAATGACCAAATGGAAGTCCTACATTCGTTCGAGTTACTATTACCGCTTTCACAATTTGGGCAAGCACAATGGTGGGGAGACATACTTGCTCTTGTTAGCTCACTTGGTAAAGGAATTCGATCATGTAACGGTTGCACTTGGTACGGTTGTTTGTCCTTGGATATACATTATACATGTAAATGTGGTAGAGCAACCGGTATGGCGTGAACAAGTCTAAAGCATGCATACTGCTACCGCATCTCCACTCAACGAGTTTACCACACAAGTGCATAACACACTCGCTTCTTCTTCATGTTCTTAACATCAATATGCACTTTTCCCAAATGCGTGTTGAGGAATTTCGAGATGGCCTCTACATCAATATGAATTGCTCATCTGCCAAAAGGGAACTTAAATCCTAAGGGATCGAGACTTGGTTTACGAATTACGGCGTAGAATGACCTTACCAAGCCTGTGTCGGAGCGGTAAGTACCCTCAAACATGTGCACCCAATCGTTGTGTAGGAGGCGATTGAGCAGTTAGAACTCGTCGAATAGTTTGTCTTTGATAGAAACTTCGATTACAACCTTTCGGTTCCGGAACCTTCTTAGCTCGATCTCGGTTAGTTCAAAAGGAGACATTGTCGCTTGCACGTCGTGACTCCGCTTCAATCACCTCTCCCGGCTTGGCCCCGCTTCGTCGGGAGCCGACATTGAACGTGACTCACTACCTTTCTTCATCCCACGACCACGACTCGGCCTCGCCTTATCGAGGGCCGCCTTCCTCTTTCCCATAAGGGAAAGGATCAAGGAGAATGAGAAGAATAAAGCAATGGCTCCAACTAGGGCCATCTTCTCTATGATTTGGGGGCTTGGGTTCTTGAAGTAGGCTTTGAGGTGTGTGGTTGGAGGGATGAACTTGCAATAAATTTGGAAAATGAAGGGTTTTGGAGTTTGGTTTGAAGAGATGGACTTGGATATGGTTTAGATGAGCTATGGGTGGTTGAGATGAGTGATGGATGGTTAAGATGAGCAATGGATGGTGGAGATGAGTGATGGATGGTTGAGATGGGTAATGGATGGTTGAGATGGGTAATGGATGGTTGAGATGAGTGAAGATGTGAAAATAGGTGTAGGCTTTGGAGTTGTAGAAATGGAAAAAGAAAAGGATTGAAGAATGATGGGGTTATGAAGGTCTGAGAAGATGGATTGGATTGGAATGGGTGGTAGAGATTGAATGATTTGTTGAAAAGGAAAAATAAAAATAAAAATAGATGAGGAATGGATTGTAGAGATAGGTTTTGAAAATGAGATTTGAGAAGAAGAAGAGAGTTTTGAATAAGTGTTGAGAGGAATTGAAAGATTAAGAATGGAATGTAGAGATTTAGAAAGAAAATGAAGTTGTGATGTGAGAAGATGAGGTTTAGGAAGATGGGATGAGTTTCATCGGGGTTTTGGAGAGGTAGGGCTGGAGTACGAAGGGAACAAGAGAGATTTGGGTGAAATGAAAAGGGATATGAGAGTTTTAAGGGACCCACACGCACACCACTTCGGACAGTAACGCTGTTAGGCGGCGGCGCGCAGATCCGGCGGTGGTGCCACGGGCTGCTGGCCCCTGCACATGATCTTAGCAACCTACCCAAATCTTGTAAATGACATGTGGGACAAGCGGGACTATCCATTCAATAGCACCAACGCCTACACTATTTATGAAACCGCATGGGATGGTGCAAGAATCAAGCTGATTAGATGATCCAAGCCAACCAGTAGAAACACGCTAATTGAATTACCTGATCCCTGTAGATGAGGACAATTTGCTCCAACCGTCCGTTTTTTATGAACCATATACCAGATGGTTGGAATCTTCAAACCAAAGTGCTACTTAAGGATCATAACCAATACAAAGTTGGATGTATCAGGTAGATGGTTCATGATCATAATTAAACCTATTTTGTTTCTTTGCTTGATATTAACAGTCCATTTCCCATGCTATTGAGCAGACTCTTTTGGGTTTGGGTTTCTTTCTTTTGCGTGGGTAGGTTTTGGTGTCAGTTTGGATGGCGGGTTTCTTATTGTTGGATTGTAATTCTTTTGGTTTAGAAGGGTAGTTCTACATGAGAATTAGGGTTACTCTTTTGCATCCTGAGTTTCTGACCGATGCTGGAATGTGTTAACGCGGAACGTTTGGGTTACTCTTTTGCATCCTGAGTTTCTGACCGATGCTGGAATGGGTTAACGCGGAACGTTTGATTTGAAATGAGATATATATATATATATAGGCACTTATGATCAATCCGTTAGCATGATTTTTACAAAATGGCTTGCCCATAGTTATACGAAAGAACAGACTATTCAAATTAATGATAAGACATCTGACATATCAATTAAAAGTTTTGGGGACCTCATAAGGGCTTTTGGCAAAACCCTAATAATAAAAAATAAACAAAGTGCTTGAAGATCCTTCTTTAAGACTGTGCGAGCCTGAATTTTGGTCTATGGCATGATTATGGTGACCACATAAAGGTATCCAACTAATATGATTTCAAGGGCATGTTCAAATCTTGAGTCGTTTTGTTTCAAGTATGCCTTAAGTAGCATATCTTAGTTGCCACTGATTCAACACATAAGTATGTTTGGCAAACAGCCATACTTAAATCTCAATCCCCAACCCCCCGGCGTGCCATCATCAGCAAGCCTCTCATCTTCCGCCTAAGAGTGACACCCACCACCTCTCTCTCTCTCTCTCTCTCTCTCTCTCTCTCTCTCTCTCTCTCTCTCTCTCTCTCTCTCTCTCTCTCTCTCTCTCTCTCTCTCTCTCTCTCTCTCTCTCTCTCTCTCTCTCAGGTTACTAGCTGTAGCGGAGAAAGTGCAAACTCAGGGCATTGAAGAGCAAGGGCAGCTGTCCTGTACTCAACCCAAAGGGCTTCAACATCCACCTATAATAAGAGATGATGGCAGGTGAGGAAGCCCTTGAGGGAGAGTACATGCAAGATGCCCTGGAAGACGTGGAAGAAATAGATAACCCGCACACCATCCAGGCTTCATAACAAAGCGAGCCAACTACTTATATATATAGGGTCATGTATGTGGGGCCCATAAGATCTTTGATCTTTCCCTTTGGCTAATTGATGAGATAAAAGAATAAATTCCTCTTGTTTGCCAACTTCGATCTCTCTCATAATCTCAATAAGAGATATTTTTTAAGATAAAATGCTTTATAATCTTGGTCATAGGCATGATTCGCAGAGTTGAAGTTGTGTATGTGGAGGGCTTTTTCTTAGCCGGTCGATGGTGATTTAAGGGCCAATCTCATCCATTGATGTTCGTTCACGCTTCATGTATCAATCTGGTGGGTACCACTGTAATGGACGCGAATTTCCCTCAACTCTTTGCAGGGAGCTGTATGACAAAAAGCTCTGTGGGATCCACTGCGATATATGCGTTAGATATATCTACTCCTTCAATCTGTCGTACCAGCTCATCCTAGAATGTGGGCCTAAAAATTAGAAAGATCTAAAACACAAGAGGCCCACACCACAGCAAACAATGGGTATGGAGATGCGAACCATTGAAATTAACCTTCTCGTGTCCAAACATGGCCTAAATAAGAGGAGAGCTTTGATATTCTAGTAAAGTGTGATGAATTATACATAAGTACTGAAATATCATACATTTGCCCATAATCCGACTAATTTAGTCTCTCGTTTGGCAACGTAGAATGGGAGGGATTTGAGGAGATATGCTGTTTAATTTTTTGGTTGTTCGACAGCAAGAAATTGGGGATTTGGATTTGAGAGGAATCCAAAGCTCAAAAGAGCTCTCTTTTTAAAATGCCAGTTTAGAGCTATGATTTCAAATCCATTAAAATCTATGCATATCAAAATCCACCCAATTTCAGGGATTTCGAAATTCTAGGCATCCTTGTGGATCGGCATGGGCTGGTCCTTATTAGAGTCCTTCGCCCCGCTTTAGTTTTTAGGCTGTAGAGTCTTTACAATAGGCAGCCCGTAGCGTCTTTTGTGCCAATGGGCTGCCCCAATGTATCTCCGCCCTGTATATACCCTTTTGTTAATAAAATTCTCTTCCAAAAAAAATAATAATAATAATAATCCATGTTGGCCAATAAGCTTAAAAAGATTTGATATGCATTATGTGTCACGGTTTGATGTATTGTGAACCAAAAATTGGTCTTATTGGATTATCTAAATATTGGTTGGTAGATATTATTGGATGGTTAAATTAAAATAAATAAATAATCCAAAGGTCCCATTTGATTTTTGCTATTGTGACCTAACTCTCATTACTTTATCATATTTATAAATGACTTCTCTAAGAATGTTTAGGTTTATATTTTGAAACATAAATCTAATATATTTGTCACTTTCAAGATATGAAAAGAAATAGTTGAAAAAACAAATAGAAAAAAAAAAAAAAAAAAAAAAAAAGTAGTGAAACTTTTGATGATAAATAATAGTGAAAATTTAATTTCAAAAGAATTTTATCAGTATTGTAAGAATGAGGGAATAGTTAGGCACAACATAATGAGGCATACGCCATAGAAGAATGGTGTGATAGAATGTATAAACTGATTTTATTTTTTTTTAAAAGGGCTCGGAATATGTTGAGCAATTCTGGGTTGGGCAAAGAGCTTTCACCGAAGCTATTTCTACAGCTTTTTATCTGGTTAATAGATTTTCCTCTACGGTTATTATTTGTAAAATTCCTGAGAAAGCGCGGAGTGGTCAGGCAGTTGATTACTTGGATTTTACAATTTATTGTTGTGATGCTTCTTCTCATATATTATCTGTTAAGAGAGATAAACTAAATAAAAAGGTAAAAAAGTGCACATTTGTTGGCTATGGTAATGGGCTGAAATGTTACAAGTTGTTAGACTATGCTTCACAAAAGATCATTATTAGTTGGGACGTCAAATTTTATGAGATTTTCTTGTTTTGAAAAGATGAGCAAAAGAAAACGAAAAAGTCAATTACTAATGTGGAATTAGACAATGGTAGGACACTTAGGGAACCTGAGCTGCAAATTGAGGTATATAAAGAGGTGAAGCCGCCACCTTCAAAAGAAATCCACCGAGAGATTGCAAGTTACCATTGATATACAGGGATGACTCTAATATTGCATTTGATCTCATTATAGATAAGAGCGTCCACCTACTTTTTAGATAGTTTTAGAAGATAAAGATGTAGAAAAGTGGATAACATCTATGCATGACTAAATGGATTCTTTGTATAAAAAATTAAACGTGGGAGCTAGTTGAGCTGCTTGTTGGGAGGAAGACAATCAGGTGTAGGTGGATATTTCGGAGGAAGCTTGTTAGGTATAAGGCTAGATTAGTAGTGAAGGGGTATGCTCAAAAGAAATATGTCGACATCAGTGAAACTTTCATACCAATGGCAAAGTATGTATCTATCATATTTGTATTAACCCTAATTTCCCAATACAATCTGAAATTGAAACAATTTGATATTAAAACTGCATTTCTACATAAAAAAATTAGAAGAGCAGGTTTTTATTATGTAACCGGAAGGGTTTGAAGTGCAGGGAAAAAAGGATCTTAATTTACAAGTTGAAGAGATCGTTGTAAAACCTAAAATGGTCTCCTAGGCAGTAATATAAGTAAGTTTTTTATATTTTTATATTTTTATATTTTTTTAATTTTTTTTTTTAAAAAAAAGAAGCTAAAGTTTTATTTCATAGTATAAGAAGTTTGATTCTTTCGTGTTGAGACATAATTTTATAAGAAATAAATTTGATCATTGTGTTTATTTTAAAGAACTGAGTAGTAGAGAATTCATCATTCTAGTGTTATATGTTGATGATATGTTTATCGTCAGCCATATACCGCATGTCTGAATCAACATGTTGAAGACTCAGTTATCCAAGATGTTTGAAAGAAAAGATTCGGGGTTGTAAAGAGGATTCTTATCATTAATATACACATGGATCGGGAGAGTAATAAGTTATGGTTGTCTCAAGAAGAATATCTTGAGAAAGTTTTAATTAAGTTTGAACTGAAAAAAGTGAAATCAGTTAGTGCTCCCCAGACTACTCACTTTCAAAATTTTCAAAACTATGTCTTACGTCAAATGAATAAAAGTAATATATGTCTTGTGTGCCCTATTCAACTATAGTTGGCATTCTTAACTATGACATGGTCTATACGAGACTAGTTGTTTCACATGTATAGTTGGTGTAGTGAGCATATACACGTAGAAGTCAGGCAAACAATATTGGGAAGCAGTGAAATGATTAATTTGGTATATACAAGGTATGTTGATAAATGTCAGACGGAGTACGTCTTGTGTTTTGGAGATTCAGGGGAGTGATTTGTAAGTTATGTAGATTCGGATTATGCAGGAAATGTGGACAATAAAAGGTTTACTTCCGGTTACTCATTTATGCTAGTGGGTGGAGCCATCAGTTGAATGTCTAAGCTTTAGTCTGTGGTTGCACTTTTCACTACCGAAGCTAAATATATGACAGTGACGGAGGCATTCAAAGAAGTTGTTTAGTTTAAATGGATGTTGAATGAATTGGGGCTTTAACAGGAAGCTATGCCTATGCATTGTGATAGACAGGGTATGATTAATTTAACGAAGAACTTGGTATATTACTTCCAGACTAAGTACATTGATGTTTTTCATCACTATATACAGCAGATGCTAGAAGAAAGAGATGTTACTCTTGAGAAAATTCACACCAGTGAGAATCTAGTGAACATACTTTGAATGTCGTTCCTATAGAAAAATTCAAGTTTTACTGAACTTCTCTAGACTTGGTAAGAAAGGAATAGAGATGGAGTGTGTACGAAGTGATAATGGTGATGCTTACAAGAAAATTGGCAAGGCAAGGAAGTAATTTTTCTATTAAGGTGGAGATTTTTAAATTTCTGACACCAATATTCTAAGTTTATTCCCTTTTATGAGCTCATATAACCCATATTTCAGGCAGGGTATTGCACCACAGAGGGTGCTGACGTGTAATTCTAGCCACTCAATTTCAGGGGTTTTTCGGTTAAAACAGTGTGGGCGATGGTCAGAGCTCCTAATCCGAGTCGAAGCTAGTCAAGATGTGTGTGGCATGCAAAGCTGTCACCCAAAATCTCCCTTCTTCTCTAGAAAATGCTGAAAAATACGCTCCCAGTGGATAGTGCAGTCCAATCCCGGGGTGTCCATTTAGCATCCAGATGTGTCTGTTGTGCTTTGGCAGAATCCCAACCGCATGACATTGAGACTCGGTTACATCTCTTCGTCAACAGTAGTATAGCTCAGGTGGTATGGCAAGCGGTAGGTGGATGGTTTGGAATTAATGTTGGGGCAGCTTCCTCGGTTGAAGTAAGGCTTCTTCAGTGGTGGGCGGCGGTTTGTTCTAAGCGGGATAAATCGGTGAATCAGATGATTATTCCCTGTTTTGTTATATGGGAAATTTGGAAAGCACGTAATGCGATAGTTTTTGACGGTGTGCGAGTATCTTCCGACCGTGTTCTTTCGAAAATCAGATGGTGGGACGCACTTCTGTGTAGCTCGTCTGACCAAGAGGCGAGATTAGGGAGGTCAGTTACTACTACAGTAGGTGTTGTCCACTAGTGTACCAATAGAGCTCGCGGTCATGCAGGTTTGATCAAATGGGAGAGGCCTCCGCCGAGATGGGTCAAAATAAATGTTGATGGGTACGTGAGAGGCAATCCGGGCAGTTTGGGAGGGGGGGAATTTGCAAAGGGGAGATAAGAAATTTTCTTTATGCTTTTTCGGGAGGTTATGGGATTGGTACTAACATCGTTGCCGAATTGCAAGTGGTGTATGATGGTCTTGTTCTCGGTATTCAAAGGGGTTATAGACAAATCATCTTAGAATCAGACTTTAGTCTGGTAGTTGATTTGCTCAACAGAGTGGCAACGTCGAGATGGAAATGGAAGATGTGGCTGCATAGGATTCATCGGTTACAGAGTAGGGGCTGAATCAAGTTTGTGCATGTTCTAAGGGAAGGGAACTCTCTGACGGATTTTTTGGCTCGGCCAGGGAGCGCTTCTCAATCTTATGCTTGGTTCAATCATCCTTAAGAGCTTCCTCATCAGGTTAGAGGTTCTATTTTTCTCGATAAGGTTGGTAGTATTCGGATGAGGTAGACCCCTGGATCTAGATTTTGATCCTTGTTGATAGTAGATTAGTTTTCCTGTTTTACGATAGGCCCTTGCCGGGGTATCTTTCTGTCGACCTGGCTTAGGTCTGAGTGAGCTATATATGTTACGAATAAATATATGAAAGGAATCCTCTTCTTTTGAAAGAATATATATATATATATATATATATATATATATATATATATATATATATATATATATATATATATATATACCCATATTTCACATGCTAACAAGGCCTAAGTATTAGTGGACCATTGGAGCGGTATTTTTTACATTTTTCTCTTGAAACAGTGGTTTTTAGGGTTAATTATGTTAGGGTTAAGAGAGAGTTACGATTTTTAGATTGTTTTTTAGTGTTTTGAGAACCTCCAAGGGGAAAGAGCTAGATTTTTTTTCTTCTTTAAGTTCTCTCCATCCTTATAATCTTTTTTGAACAGTAAATTGATCGTTGGTTTTTACTTGCAAGTAAAAAATCGTGTGTTCTCTATATGGTTATTTGGATTTTTTTTTCATTTTCTGTTATTTGTTTCAATTCATATTAAGGTGCTTCAGCAAGGCCAAATCTCCAACACTTTTTGGCATATCTGGCATTACAGATCCTCACACACCAACTTGAGGGGGAGTATTAGGCTCTCTTTTTTTCTTGTATATTAGGTAAATATATACTATTCATAATGTTCCTTCCTTTGATAGAGATTTGAATAGGAAAATTGATTTCTTTCCCACTCTATAAATATATCACGTTGTAAAGAATTCTCATATAGAAAATTCAAGAAAATTTATCAAATTTCATCTCTCACCTTGATTTTGTTAGAGGCAATGGCAACAGAAAGGATCCAGCGATGGGTAAGATTCCCCGTAGTTGATCCAACTTATATAAAGTAGTCAGAGTCCCCTCTCCTATCACTCACATAAGAGTCCCATTGTCCGTGGAGTGAGAAGGAGGGGAAGCACTACCGTCAACACAACCATCTCTTCCAACCAGTCAAGTATCCATTAATGGAAGTTGGAGGAGGTATGTTCCTCTACTCAAAATCCTAGCATTAATGCTTGTGATCCTAGGGATTAAGATTTTCTATTTGGATAACACCAAGTGGACATCTAACCGAAACATCTCGACTTCTATAACACCCGAAAGCACATGGTGGAAGCAATGAGGATAGCATACTTAGGTCGTAGCCCATACTTTCTCAACAATGTGTCTATGAATGGAAAGGGTGAGCCACACTAAGATGGTACTATAATAAGAAATTAGAAATGATCTAGATTGTAAGACCCATATCCTAGACCGTGCCATTCCATAGGCTTTCGCAGTCCTTCCGGTCGAATTTCGGTAACCCGCGACTCATAATCAGCATTTGCGTGTGACCCTGAGTTACATCCTGTTGATCTGAGTCAGCTCAATCTGAGACTTGTATCCTTGCGACCGCGCCGTCGCCATAGTTCCAGCGCTGTGACTCGCGCACTGATCCGACACCTGAGCCAAAAAATGTGGGCTTACGTTCATTTCGAGAAAAGCGTCGCGCGTGCGAATTCCGAGAGAATCTCTACAACCTATCCCACCAATCCATTAATCAAGTACAAGCAACCCAACCCATTCATCTCTTACACAACCATACCTAAAGTCAACTCTCTCTTACAACCAAGTACATATCCATCACCCATCACCAATCACTTCCCTCTCTCTCTTCACTCCCAAGCAACAAAAAAATCCAACGTCCAAGCCTTCCAAGAGTAACCCAAGTATGGCCCACTTCTTTACAACCCAATCTCTCATCTCCACCATCAAAACTTCATCATCCACCGTCAAAATTTGAGCATAGGATCTAAGGAAGCTAAGGGGACCAAGAAGAAGGCTGATAAGTGGCTGTTCATCATCTCATTTTTTTGGATTTAGGGCCCATTTTTGGTGGGAACCATCTTGATTTATGCATTGTATTGAGGGGCCCATAGTGGCGGGGTACCTCCTTCGTCTCTCTCTCTCTCTCTCTCTCTCTCTCTCTCTCTCTCTCTCTCTCTCTCTCTTGATGTGTGTGGCCCACCAATGATGCATGCATTTCATCCATGCTATGGGGTTAACCCTGATGTTTATAACTTGCATCCGCACCGTCCAGTGATCTAGACGGTGGAAACCCATTTAGAGGTATGTGTTGTATCTATATACCGTATAGATTATGTGAACCCACCTTAGATGTATGTATTTTGCACCCACACCATCCATCCAGACGGTGGATGCTAGCAGCCACAGCTGTTGATTGATGTCAGCAAGATCTGTGGCCCCCACCTCTGATGTATGCGTTGTATATCTAAATTGTCCATCCGTTTTGATGATCGCAGGGTCACCTTGATGAGTATCCATCTGGACCGTCCAGATCATGTGTACCCACCTGGATATATGTATTTTATCCTCATCATCCATTTGTGGACAGTGGGATGGAAGCAAATTGGATGGATTACCCCACGTAGCAAGGTGCTGCTATTGACGCTTGCAAGTTCTGTGGATTCCACCATGATGTATGTGATTATCTACAGCGTCCCTTTTGTGTGGGGCCTTACACGTGTGTTGTATCTACACCATCCATGTTGGGATGGTGGGACCCACCTCTAATATGTGTTAGATATCCAGACCGTCCATCAATGGGCATCCTATACAAACCGTCCATCAATGGACGTCCAGAGCTGGACGCCTATTGTTTATACACACACACACATACATGCATATATATATGTATGGATATATATGTGGTGGCCTCATGTGGGACCCACCATGCTGTATGCCTTCATCTACACCGTCCAGATATCTGGACGGTGGAAACCCACCTGAATGCATGGATTTTATCTAACATCGTCCGTCCATTTAGGACGTGGACCCCACGGCCACGATGTATGTGTTTTATGCACACCTTCTAGGTGTGGGCCCACCCCACACATGTGACACGTGTGGGTAGGTGGGACCCACCTTGATGTATCTGTTGTATACCCACCGTCCAATAGCAGCGGACGGTGGGGCCTGCTTTGATGATGTGTGTCGCATCCGCACCGTCGACTAGATGGACGATTGGAATCCTAGCGATGTATGCATTATATCCACACCGACCACCCTGTTTTCAGATCATTTCGAGGCCCACCATGATATATATGTTTTATCCATCCATCCATTTAAGCGGCCCGCCATGATGTATGTATTATATATCTATGTCGTTCATTAGATGAGGCCCATGTGACGTATTTGGGGCCCATGTACAGGGCCCACCTATTGTGTATTTGAGGCTTGTGTGATGAGGCCTATGTGATGGGGCCCACTTGTTGTGTGTTTATGACTCATGGGATACAGCCCTCTTTGATGTACATGGGACCCAGGTATAAGGCTCGATATGATGTATTTGAGGCCCATGAGTGAGGCCTAATGTGATGCGTATATTACCCATAAGTGAGGCCCATGATGATGTATACTAGGCCATGGGGCCACTATATGTTCGGCCCTATGTGGGCCACTCCTTAGGAGCAATGTTGGTTAAAGGTCCACATTGATGGACAATGATGGTTAAATGTCCACATTGTGACCTTCCCTTAGGCTTGGTTAGGCCCATTCTCATCATTCTCTATGAGTTACCCCAAATGATTAAGCCTCATTGATATTGCATGGTCCATCATCAGCTGTCCAACCAAGGATCCCACCTTGCGTAGAGACTGATTCTGATTGTTGAGGCTAATTTTGATTATCGAAACTGATTCTGATTATCGAGGTCAATTATAATTATCAAGGTTGATTCCAATTGTTGAGGCCAATTCTGATTATCGAGGTTGATTATGATTATCGAGGCCGATTGCGATTGTCAAGACTGATTCTGAGTATCGAGACCGATTTCGATTGTTGAGGCCGATTCCGATTATCGAGGCTGATTTTGATTATCGAGATCGATTTCGATTGTCAAGGCCGATTATAATTATCGAGGCTGATTTTGATTATCGAGATCGATTTTAATTGTCAAGGCCGATTATAATTATCGAGGTCGATTCCAAGTTTCGAGGCTAATTCTGATTCTTAAGGCTGATTCCAATTATCGAGGTCGATTCTGATTATCGAAGCCAATTTCGATTATCAAGGCTGATTTCGATTATCGAGGCCGATTATGATTATCGAGACCAGTTCTGATTATCGAGGCTCATTCCGAGTATTGAAGCCGATTCTGAATATCGAGGCCGATTTCGATCGTTGAGACCGATTATGATTATCAAGGACAATTTCGATTATCGAGACCGATTATGATTATCGAGGCTGATTCCAATTGTTGAGGTGATTTTGAGTATCGAGGCTGATTCCGATTGTTGAAGCCGACTTCGATTATTGAGGCTGATACTGATTATCAAGGTCAATTCTGATTGTTGAGGCCGATTCCGATTATTAAGGCCGATTCCAAATATCGAGGTTGATTCTGATTATCGAGGCTGATTCTAGTTGTCGAGGTCGATTCCAATTATTAAGGCTAATTCTGATTATCGAGACCGATTATGATTATTAAGGCTGATTCCGATTGTCGAGGCTGATTCCGATTGTTGAGGCCGATTCCAATTATCGAGGCTGATTCTGATTATTAAGGCCGATTCCGATTGTTGAGGACGATTCCAATTATCGAGACTGATTCTAATTATCGAGGCCGAGGCCGATTCTGATTATCAAGACCGATTTCGATTGTCGAGGTCGATTCCGATTGTTGAGGCTGATTTCGATTATCGAGGCTGATTCCAATTGCCTAAGCCAAGGCCGATTCCGATTGTCAAGGCTGATTTCGATTGTCGAGGTAGATTCCGACTATCGAGGCCAACCACCATGGCCAATTCTGATTGCCGAGGCTGATTGATGAGACCCAATGTGATGTATATACAGCCTGTATTTGAGGCCCATTGGATGTGTATTCAACCCGTGTTGAAGGCCCATTGTGATGTATATTAGGCCTATGTGATGAGGCCCATTGTGATGCATTTGAGGGCCAAGCGATGGAGACCATTGTAATATATATTAGGCCCATGTGAGAGGCCCATCGTAATATATATTAAGCCTTTAAGTGAGGCTCATGGTGTTGTATATTAGGCCCTTGTGTGAGGTCATGTGTCCACTATATGTTAGACTCTATGTGGGCCACTCCTTGGGAGCAATGTTGGTTAAATGTCTATATTGATGGGCAATGATGCTTAGATGTCTATATTGTGACCTTCCCTTAGTCATTTTGTTAGGCCGATTGTCGATGCCAATTATCGATGTTGATTATTGGTGTCGGATATTGATACCGATTATGAGTATGTGACAGCATTGCCTAATGATACATGCCCATAAGCATTATCCGCATGTTTGTTATGAGATGTGATTGACCATTGCATGTTCCATAGTGCAGGTAGTTTATATCACTCCCTGATAAGCGGAGTTATCCCGCATGAGCGCATGGTATGCGCAAGATTAATGCATGATTAGACTACATGACTCATACATCTTACATTATGTGATTGTGATTACTGTACGCCTTAGCAACATCAGGGCTGTGACCTCTATAAGCATGTCGTGGATGGTCAAATGGGCTACTAAAAATATTTGGTCTGAGCATTTAGGCACTTTAGATGTCCATGGGTGAAAGTCTCTAAACCTTCGAGGCTATGAGACGCCCCAACATCTAGACCGAGTGGATACATGAGCACCCGAGTACCGAATACCAATAGGCCGCATCTCCCATAGTGTCGTGGTCGGTTGGGAGTGGGTGTGGCCTTATCCACCCGAGTGAGGGGGCTATAAGCTAGGTTGAGTTTGACCAGCTCCCAAATGGGTCCGCTATCGACGAACTGGGTAGGCATTAGTATACTGCTGGCAAGCGGGTAGCGAGGTCTTTTCCACTCACTGGGCTATGCGGCTAGTCGGGGCGGTGTTGAGGGTCAAATATTACATATCAGACCCCATTTATTGCCTAGATTTACGAATAGGACACTGTTTAACAGCCCGATTTAATCGTGTTTATGTTGCAAGGTAGATTTACAGACATGGACTGCAAAAAGGTGCTAAAAGTATGGATTTAATGATCTGAAGATAACAAGGCAAGGGATGGACTCCAGGAGACCAAGATCGAAGAATTTACCCGCCAGAGATCCGAGAAAATGGATAAACCAAAGTTCAAGTGGCCCAAAAATCATCCAGAATGTAAGATCACAAGGTTCCCACCATCTGTTCAGCTCAAAACTCCATACGTGGCTCGAGGACCATAAATGAACCGTACACGTCAAATTTTAACCCTCAGATCCCTGCAGAAGCGGCCCAACGGATGGATCAGCTCATAATTTCTTGATTTGGGGCCCACCTGATATTTGGATATGCTTCAAAATTGGTCTCTACGGTTTAAAGGATATGAAAAAAATGGATGGACAGAACGGATTTCGTATATGCATCAAGGTGGGGCCTGATTTACATCAGTGGAGTGCACAGCAACGGTGCACTCACCGTGCACCAAAACAGAACAGGTTGGTCAGCATTGCCGACCCGACCCGTTTCACGCCAGGAACAGCGGACGGACGCTATCCGTCTGTTTTTACATTGTGGGCCCCACTAATCATGCAACTCGATGATCAAAGTTGTTCATCATGTCTGGAGGGGGGCTGTGACCATCCCCTAGGTGACATAATTCGAAGAAGTAGCAATGATCAGTGTTTAACTGCTCAAACGGAGGATATACGGCTGAGTTGTAATTCTCGGTGGGCCACACTGAAATAGAAGAAAAAGGTCATGTCTGACCGGTTTTTTGTTTTGATCTCAGTGAATGGAGTGGATTTCTTATAAATCAGCAATCATGCGCCCCACCGATCATCACAGCTTCCCTGTTTACGCAGGGATGTGCATTCGCACATCCGGACTTCCGTGGCCACTGTATGATCTTGATCGTCGCCGTATTCACGATCCAAACCGTCCAATGGGACTGTAGAGGGGGCATGACCCTCGCCTAGGTGGAAGTTTGGCCACATGCACATGTATTCACGTGGATCGTCGAAAAATGCAAGATGAACGACGAGTTTGTTTGATATAGTGGACCGCACTAAAACCTGATAAAAACTACTCCTTTTTACTGGTTTTTTGCTAGGATTTCAATGGACAGGGTGGATTTCTTTGAAAACATCACTATGGGGCCCAATGAACACGTCAGCGTACGTTGGAGCCAAGATCGTGCGTTTGGGAAATCTGGATCTTCCATGGAGTTGTGTGACCCAGACCTTGATCGGATAAGTAATCTAAACCATCCAAATGAAGCCCTAGCCAGGGTTGACCCTAGCCATGATGGCAAATGCAATAGTTGGGATGATCAACGTCCTAATCTTCAGTCCAAATGCAGCCTTTTTGTGCGTTTCTTGTTGCGAGAAACAAGAGTAAACTGCTTGCGCAAGAAGCCTTTTCTACATAAAGAGGCACCGACTCTAGCTGGCATTCGACCGCCTCTTGCTTCCTGCTGTTATAAAAAGAGAAGAAAGAGAGATAGGAGGGTATCTTTGGATCTGGATCTAGTGCAGCTGTGTGAAGGGCTGAGTGGGTAGAGTTTGGTTTTTTAATTTTTATTTTTAATTTTATGTTAGCCTAATCATGTCTTTTTTATGCTAAACCTCTTAGCTAGGGCTAAAAGGTGAAGCTTGTAGCGTGATGGGGGACTCTTTCGCTTGTGCTTCTTATTCATACTGAATCGATGTTGATTATAGTTTATTTAAGGGAATATTTTTAGTTTTTAATAGTCTGTTGTGACTAAAATTATAATGGGTCTGCAATGGCTTTTTGCATGTTCCTACTCTTTTTATGTTTATGACGTCAGGAAGCCCTGTTGTTCACCATCATCTCCTGGGCATAGTTGGATGTTGGAACCCTTCCTAACCTTCATAGCATGTTGATTGGTTGGTAATTAGTTTAATTCTATTATTTTCTTTGTCTCCTGGGCATGGTTTGGTGATGGAATCCATTCTAATTCATATGCCTTTCATCTCTTGAAAACTATATCAATGGCAGTTCAGTTAATTTCTATGATTCTTGAAGTATGCGTAAGATCTCCCTAATCTCTACAAGTGGATCCTTTGAATCCTTAGTTTCCTACAACTAAATTTCTCTACGTTTTAGATAATTATTCCACCATTATTCTCTAAATTTCATTTAGTTTAGATTTCATCTTAGTTTAGTTCTAGTTCTAGTTAGTTTTAGATTTCGTACAAGTTTCAGTCCCTTGGGATTTGACCTCGGTCTTATCGAGTTTATTATTACATCAACCCTGCACTTAGGGAGTGAACAAGTTTTTTGGTGCCGTTGTCAGCGACTGATGATTATATTTTTCGAAATTAACTAGTTTTAGGATTAGTTTAAGATTAGGATTTTTCTAATTATAGGTTTAGGTTTTTCTGATTTCTAGAAACTAACCAGTTTTTCTGTTTTGTAGGATCTTGACATAAACTTCTAATTTGGTAAATCCCTTCCTAACCGTCATACATTGTTGATTGGTTGGTAATTAGTTTAATTCTATTGTTTACTTTGTATCCTGGGCATGGTTTGGTGATGGAATCCATTCTAATTCATATACCTTTCATCTCTTGAAAACTATATCAAAGGAAGTTCAGTTTAATTTCCATGATTACACCTTCAACTGGATGAAGATGGACTCCAAGTCCAGTTGAGTTTTTGAAACATGCATAAGATCTCCCTAATCTCTACAAGTGGATCCTTTGAATCCCTAGTTTCTTACTTTTGAATTTCTCTATGTTTTAAATAATTATTCCACCATTATTCTCTAAATTTCATTTAGTTTAGATTTTATCTTAATTTAGTTCTAGTTCTACTTAGTTTTAGATTACGTACAGGTATCAGTCCCTTAGGATTCCACTTCGATCTTACCGAGTTTATTACTACATCATAACCTTACACTTGGAGAGTAAACAGGCAGTAGCCACCTTGGAGTGTACTAGACCCCGGTGATGACCCCATAGATGTACGGTATTATTATGTAGACTTATTGAGCAAGGAGTTGCATACTCATTCATTCATTTATTCACTATCTACTTGGGTTGGTGGTGCGCAATTATTTGTTACGTGTACCTTCACAATGGCCAGGATTTCTGTTAGGGCATGCCACTAACCTGAGATCAGGAGTTTACCACATTGAGTCTGACTATCCAAATTAGGTACGAGACTAGTTTGGATAGAAGTCCCTTGTGATGGACCCCATAGCCTACGATGCTACATACTATCATCCCGACTTCACACTCTAGGTTGGTCATTTCATTCTCATCACATATTGTATTACATCCGCAGGCATATGACATTTTGGGTTGCTATATTTCTGCACTTATATGGCCTAGACGGACTTAGCAGGATTTACATATTGCATTATATCCTCGACATCTGATATTTAGCTCTCTATGACTCCTCATTTGTATAGTTTTTTTTTTTTAAGTTTCATGCTTTTTTCATTGATAAACAGAATGTACAAAACCTTCGGGTGGAGTCCAACAAAAAGGACGAGCCCCACCTATCATATGCAACAGCGGATCGAAAACAAACAGCAAAGTACGCGCTACCAAGAAAATCACTTCTTGATCGCCCCAAGCCCCACTCTATCAAGGAACAGTCGACCCCTAACCGCCTGGGGAAGGTCAGGAAGGGAGAGGAATAGGGACGAACCTTGATTGTTACTACCCAAGTTAGTCATGCTGTCCGCTGGCCCGTTGCATAGCTGATCTGTATTGTGTACTCTGATATCGTATGATTTATGATCTTTCTAATAATTCCGATATTATATGATTAAGGCATTGTATTGAATACTTGACACTTATGTTGTGCACATACTTACACCACCCTCTAAGCTTTGTATAAGCTTATGCACGATAGATGCATGTAGGTGGCATTAGGTTGCAGCAGTGTTGAGCTTGGAGCGTGCCGTTGACTTTTGGAGCTTTGATTTCGATATATGTATTTTCCTTTTAGCATTGTATTCAAATGTTTATTTTAGTGGATATGTGATGATGATGTTGCTTTCGTAATTTGTATAAACTTATGGTTATGTTTCTTATGAGACAAATGTACATTTAAAAATTCTCCTTATAAGATCCCAGGATCGAAATCTGGTATATGCACACTAGGAGCCAAGAATAGGATACTATGGAGGCTATCAGCACTGGATTCAGCGATGAAAAATTTTGTGAGCTTGATTTCCAATTTTAGGGCGTGACATAAACCATACGTAAAAACAAACAAAAAGTTATCAATAACTTAAAAGATTGAATTAATGCATGGAATGCAAGTAACTCAATTAAGCTGTAGCGATGAGCCTCATTTCTAGAAATCCTCTCGTTCCTTGGCAATGGCGTCCGTGGGTCGGCAGAATTAACAAGTTGGGACAGCTTGCTTCATTACTTTTTTTGGTGATTTGCAAAGAAGGAAATGGTCCGTTGGATGGGATGGTGAGGGAGGGTAGCCAGAAGCAAGTAACCGAATTATTCGATAATATCAGGGATCTCAATCCTAATGTGTGCGGGCTCTTATTCCTAGACAGGATTGGGCTTGGCTCTGTTAGATCCTCTCATGTGTAGTTGTATATATCTTTTGGTTTTTTGGTGGTAGAGGAGGTCGTGGATGGTTGTCCACTTGTTGGGTTTCCCTGTTTTTTGGTCACGGGTAATAGTTTTGATGGTGTAATAGTTTTGCTCTTATTTATACAAAGCTTCTTTTTGAAAAAAAAAAAAAACTCAATTAAAATGTCCAAATTGTTGGGTCCTTCATATGTGAGGCCAAGAGCCAAAAATTACATTTACTTCATTTGCCAAACATTGGATTGCTGGATATTTATTGGACAATTAGAAATAAAGATATCCAATCCTTATATTTCAATAATCAACTGTTCACGAATAAGAGCTTAGGATTGTGCCCTCAATGTGAATTTGGTATTGTGAAATAAAGTTAGTAAATCCCACAATTTAGTCGGTTTGATCTTAGATAATGTGTCGCATGTACTTCTTTTTTTTTTCTTTTTCTTTTTTCCTTTTTTCATTTTCAATTTTTTTTTTTTTTTTTTGTTGAATAGGTTGTGGATGGATTGCATACATACAAAAATGGTCATGTAAAACATACCGTAAGAGTCAAGTAGTCTCACTACCCATTTTCATGCCTTTGCTTGAATGGACCCTATCATTAGAATCAGGGTGACATTGGGACGATGTGACCCCTCCTGTACAATGTTCCACGTGATCATAGGTGGGCCTAATTGGGTATAAAATACAAATAAGCATATCATTAATGGAAACTTTGGTTTTTTGATCAATAGAATCAAATAAGCACATGGATACTATGATACCTTGTAAGGCCCATTTGGTGATCAATCATGCACAAATGCATGTATATGATCTAGACCGTTCACCTGGGCCTCAAGGAGTGTCCCCTAACCTGAAGATGAGGCACATCTGTTCATTAGTTGGGCCCCTCTTGTACATAAATTTAAATGTGAAAGTTAGTCTATGATTGATGTAAAGTGGCCGGAGATCTATTTCTGGCCCAACTGGACTAGAAAAAGTCCAAACAGAAGCAAACATAATCAATTAGATTTGAGCTCAATCTTACATAGGGTATGATGTAATTAGACTTAGGCACGTCTGAATTAAAGAAATTCATTTCAGATTGAGAAACAATATCATTCAGAGCATAAACTATATATCAACCATAACTTTTGATTCAAAATGAGTTACGTGAGATTCGACATATGAATTTCAACTGAAATTTCATTCTAGGGCCAACTTATACTTATAAGTGTGTCATGTTGCTCCATTTTGCAAAAAAAAAAAAAAAAAAAACAACTCATTCCTACTCAAGCCTCCCATATATATATATATATATATATATATATATATATATATATATATATATATATATATATATATATATATATATATATATATATATATATATATATATTATTTTTAGTGAGTTTTAGGTCGGACGTAACTTCTTATTCTTAGAGTTTTAGTATTAAGTGTATTTTTAAAGTTTTTTCCTTATCATATAAGGAATCATCCCACGTAGTTAGATTATAACTTTTTTTTTAATTATTATTATCAATATATCTCAGGTGGGCCTTCCACCTGTTTTCTCTCGGGAAAAAAAAAAATGATGAGAACTTTTTATTATAAATAAGTTTTACTAGTTTAGAAAAATTTTAGTTTATTTGCATTTGGACCCTTAATTAGGGTTTAGTTTTATTATTTAAAGCTTTATCATCTCATTTGAAAAATAATTTTTAATAAAGTATTTTTGAATTTTCTTAACACTTATGAATTTGAGAGCCATTATGCCTGGTGGATTCAAGGTCTTATTCCCTTGAGATGGCCAATGATCTTTCTCTTTATTCCTTTACACTCTTTCCCGTATTAATTATTTTATCCGTTCATTTTTTTGCCAGAGAACATCTGACTTGGGCTAGGAAAGTTACCAGTTATGGCCCACTAGATGAACGCCACGTGCGGGCAGGTGTGACCCGGCTCTAGGAAAGACACGAGCAAAAAATCGAAGAGGAGAGGTTCACAAATTATGCTCTCGTTTTCAAGGTCAAGGAAGAAATGTCAATTCCTTTACAGCCCGATTATTCTTAGTATTCTTTATTCCCTCGAATATGTATGGAAGCAAGAAGGTGCCTCTTAAGCTTATTTATTTATTTATTTAGGTACCTCTTAAGCTTAGCAAAGGGTCAACCACTCCAACCTTGCCACATCTTCTTGTTCTAGAGCCAGGCCCTTGTCATTATCACTTTCTAACCAAACTTGGGATAAGATCCAGTCCACCTAGGAGGATAAATTTTCCCATCCACCGACTTTCTATATGATACACATGACATACATCTACAATGATCCGAACCATTCAGTCATTGCGGACAACTGTGAATTGCAGATAGACAAAAAATCACACTGATTGGACAATCTTAATCATTTTTAAAAAATAGTATACAAAAAATCACTGTATGGAACTTTCCATGGTCAAGATCGTCCAATCATTGTGATCTTTGCACTATGGTCTATTTATGGAAGAGGAAAGAATAGTTCAAATCATCCTTCACACGTGCCATGTGTACGGTAGAGAGAATGCGAGGACATAGAATTTTATTCCTACAGATGGATTGGATCTCCTCCCACTCATTACAAATTTGAACTGAAGTTGAGATTGCAAAGCCATCGTACCTTCCTAAATGACATCTTCCTAAAATCAATTACAAAGAACCATGCAAAATAACACCTTTCCAACAATGTATAATCCAAAACATGTGAGGTCTTTTTATATTTTTAAGTTGATTTCTAAGCAGTGCATTGATGTGAAAATATAGGAATAAATTATAATTACCATTAACAAACTGTTGAGCCTTACTTCCGTCGCCACTCAATTCACTCATCGATGTAGCGAAAGCTGCTTGGATGGAACGGAGTGACATCGACCGAATCGATGCCACTAGACGAATTGCTTCATTCGAAAGATCCAAAACTTTTTAACGCTAACTACAATGTTAACATTGACTTCCTGATATTAAACACAAAACCCATATAATGTTTCAAAAAAAAATAATATTTATCATATATTTAGGATATGTGGATGACATCTCAACCGTTCATCGTGTTATTATCGATTGGCCATTAACAGCCAAACCTCCTTGATCCCAGAACCATAAATATCTAATCAGTCCATTTTTCTCTCATTTGTACATCACTAATTAAACGGTCACAATCATTTAGTGGGTCCATGCATTAAAAAAGAGAAAAGCACATGTATATTATAAATTGGATTTTAAAATTTTTGGCTTATGACCAAATGCCATAGGAATCATACAAAAACATTTCAAAGAGATTATGGAAGAATACCAATTGACAAAAAGCAGGAACTTATTCTTTATCACATGTAATCTATGATGAAACCATCAAAGATTTCAAGTTCCTTCACAATCATAGGCCTATATAAATGGCCCATTCTATTTGGTATTAGCATGCAAGGTGGACGTAGACTCTAGAAGGGTGTGAAAGATGTTTTCTTCCAAGGCATCTATCATTCACTCTCCCTCAAAGGCTTCTCTACCCTCTTTAATTTGGGAGGAACCCTAGGAGGAGGCGTATATGAGAGCTGCCTTGTTCTTTTCTTTCACTAATATACGTAAGTAAGATGACTTTTATTATTAGTTATCTTTTATTGGTTTATGTTCATTTACAAATCCAAGATTTCTTAAGTATGGAACACATGTTCAAGATCCAAGCTTCACATGAGGTGGTCCAGGTGGTGTGCTCCCACCTTTCTCTAAAAATTAATATAAAATAAAATAAAAAGGCTGTTGAGGTCTACATGCCCAGAGATCAGGCCATCTAACCTCATGTGGACATTAGTACAAAACGAATGGATGGCTAGGAGGAAGTTGTTCCATATGTATGATTGTTTCTAATAGTGTGGCCCAACTTCGGAGTGAAACAACTTGATTTTTTCAACTGGTAGATCTAATAAGTTTCGCCCACCCTATGGAAAACTCAAATCGATCTCATACCGTACTGACCACACGTGCTTGATGGGATTTTTCTCCTCAAATCAGAGGAGAGATGGAGCAACAGGTGAAAAGTCAGAGTAATTCACTGCGTTGCTCGACCGGTCGTGGGACAACCACGACTGGTCGTGGGAGGCGCTCGACCGGTCGTAGGTTCAAGTCCTGGCACGACTCAAAGTCCAGCGAGTTGTGCTGTTTTTTTTCCAGGATTTAGGACTAGTCGTATGAGAGCTACGACTAGTCGTAGGTTACGCAGTTTTTGTGCGAAACTGCAGATTTGAGTCCTTTCACAACAGGGATGTGAAAAAGAGTTTCCTAAAACTATAAAAAGGGGTCTCTAGAATTTTTTTAGGGTATGAAAAAAACACAAGAGGGTTATCAAAGGTGAGAGAGAGAGAGAGAGAGAGAGAGAAAAGAGAGAGAGGAAGCTTGTAGAAGGGAGGTTATGCTCGTGGAGGTGATCTACGGTGCAATCTATATCTCAGCACTCTTAGGTCCTCGTAATCGGTTAGATCCCTCAGTTTTTCTTTTATTCTCTTACTGTTTATCCGCTCTTGCGTGAGTGAAGAAGGTTGTAACGTTCTATTTCATAGTGGATTGTTGATCTGGACGAGGTCCCGTGGTTTTTACCTCTTTGAGGGTTTTCCACGTAAAAATCTCTTATGTGGTGTGTGATTGTGCTTTGATTGTTTTCATTGCTATTATTATCCCATAATTCTGATTTGTTGTGGAGGGCTAGATCCTAAGGTTTTGTGCAAGGCCCCCAACAAAGTAGTATCAGAGCTTAAGTTCATTGAACGGATAGGATCGGTTTGGAATTATGGAAGGTGGCTCATCAAGGATGATTAGCCTCAATGGTTCTAACTGGACCATATGGAAAGCTAAGATGGAGGACTTGATTTATTGCAAGGATCTATATTCTCCAATTTTAAGTATATCAGCAAAATCCAAGCATATGTCTGATGATGATTGGAAGAAGTTGGACCGAAAGGCGGTGGGGTTTATTAAACAATGGCTGGATGATTCTGTATTCCACCATGTGTCTACGGAAACCTCAGCCGCTAGCCTATGGCTGAAACTACAAGGGCTGCATGAGAGGAAGACAGCCGGTAATAAAATCTTTCTGATAAGACGACTTGTGAATCTCAAGTTCAAGGATGGTGGTTCTGTGGCCGAGCACATGAATGAGTTCAGCAATATAGTGAACCAACTCTTATCTATGAATATTGTCCTAAATGATGAATTGTAGGCTTTACTATTGCTTAGTTCATTGCCTGACAGTTGGAAGATATTAGTGGTGCCTCTAAGTAACTCTACGCCAGACGGAAAGATATCCATGGAACAGGTTACTAGCTGTCTCTTCAATGAAGAGATAAGGAGGAAGTCTCAGGGGTCTACTCAGCAAAAGGCACTTGTGACACAGGAACGGGAAAGAGGAAAGAACAGGAAGGGCGGGAAGACCCGAGATAAATCAAGAGGCAAGTCGAGTAACAGAAAAGATGTTGAATGCTGAAATTGTGGCAAGAAGGGCCACTATAAGAATGAATGTCGTAAGACTAAAAATGACAAGAATGGAAAAGAAAAGGAGAAGGAAGATGAATCTGATTCTACTGCGGTCGCTTCAGATGGCGATGTTGTTATTATTCTTTCCATAGATCACGACGTATGTCTCACGGCTACGGGTAAGGACACCGACTGGGTGATAGACTCAGGAGCTTCTTTTCTCGCGACTCCACGCAGGGACTTCTTCACAAGCTACAAGTCAGGTGACTATGGGATCGTGAAGATGGGAAATTCTGGCGTATCGAAGATCGTAGGGGTCGGTGATATTTGTGTGAAAACCGATGTGGGTTGCACATTGGTTCTTAGGGATGTGATGCATATCCCAGACCTTCGCCTCAACTTGATGTCGACGGGAAGGTTGGATGATGATGGCTATGAAAGCCGGTTTGCTGGTGGGCGCTAGAAGCTCATCAAAAGTTCGT
The DNA here is from genome assembly GCA_037074715.1 of Magnolia kwangsiensis. Taxonomy (NCBI): domain Eukaryota; kingdom Viridiplantae; phylum Streptophyta; class Magnoliopsida; order Magnoliales; family Magnoliaceae; genus Magnolia; species Magnolia kwangsiensis. The sequence continues at coordinate 5,569,555 of CM073578.1, read as the reverse complement.
TGATCGGAGTCAAAGGAAAGAAGTTTTGCACCCTGTACAAGGCAAGTGTCAGTGTATGCAAGGGTGGGTTGAACGCAGCGAAAGATTCAGTTATTGACATGTGGCATAGGCGTTTAGGCCACATGAGTGAAAAGGGGCTTCAACTACTAGCGAGGAAGTGGCTCCTTCCAAACGTGACAGGTATACCTCTCAAAACCTGTCTTGATTGTTTATCAGGGAAACAGCATAGAGTTTCATTTGTTAACACTGTTTCTCATGTTAATAAAGTGCATGCATTAGATTTGGTTTATTCTGATGTGTGTGGTCCTATGAGGATAAAAACCTTGGGTGGGGCATTGTACTTTGTTACTTTTATAGATGATGCATCTAGGAGGGTTTGGGCTTATACTTTGAAATCCAAGGACGAGGTCTTTGGTGTGTTTAAGTTGTTTCATGCTATGGTCGAGCGAGAGACAGGTAGATCATTGAAGTGCATTTGTACTGACAATGGTGGTGAATACATCGGTGACTTTCATGAGTGCTGCAAGTCCCTGGGTATACGGCATGAACAGACAGTTCCCAAGACCCCCCAACATAATGGTGTAGCTGATCGAATGAATCGCACCATTATTGAGAGAATCAGATGTATGTTATCCCATGCAAAGTTGCCCAAGACGTTCTGGGGAGAAGCAATGAACACGGCGGTGTATCTGATAAACAGGTCTCTATCAACCCCGTTGAATAGAGAAGTACCTGAGAAGGTGTGGACTGGACAGGATTTATCATACAGTCATCTCAGGGTGTTTGGATGCAGGGCATCCGTTCATATACCGAAGGACGAGAGGTCCAAGCTCGATATGAAGATCAGGCAGTGTGTGTTCTTAGGGTACGGTGATGAAAAGTTCGGTTACAGATTGTGGGATCCGATCGAGAAGAAGCTCGTCAGGAACAGAGATGTGGTTTTCTTTGAAGATCAGTATATTGAAGACATTGATAAACCAGAGAAGAACCAGCCTAGTTCAGGTGAGCTAGAGGACATGGATCCAGTTATTTCTCTCATGGTGCCTGATGACAGGGGAGTACAGCGAGGTGCAGATGATGAGGGGGTTCCTACAGAAGATGGATCGGGGGAGCAGCCCCCACTTGATCCACTTGTTGAGCCACAGGTTAGGAGGTCATCTAGGGATAGACAGTCGTCCAAGAGGTACTCGCCACATGAGTACATTATGCTTACTAATGGGGGAGAGCCAGAAGATTATTCTGAGGCCCTAGTCGATAAACATAAGGAGGAGTGCTTGAAAGCTATGCAAGAGGATATGGAATCCTTGTATAAGAACCATACCTATGATATGGTGAAACTGCCTAAGGGCAAGAAAGCTTTGAGCAACAAGTGGGTGTTCAGAAAGAAGGTTGAGCAGAAGAATTCACAGAGGAGGTTCAAGGCCAGACTTTTGGTAAAAGGGTTCGGTCAGAAGAAAGGTATGGACTTCGAGGAGATATTCTCACTAGTGGTGAAGATGACATCCATACGGGTGTTGCTTGGGTTGGCGGCAAGCATGGATCTGGAGATAGAGCAGTTGGACGTTAAAACTGTCTTTCTCCATGGTGACCTGGAAGAAGAGATCTACATGCACCAACAAGAGGGGTTCGAAGTCAAGGGCAAGGAGCATATGGTGTGTAGGCTGAGGAAGAGCTAGTATGGGCTGAAACAAGCTCCACGGCAATGGTACAAGAAGTTTGATTCGTTCATGCTACAGTATGGGTATGACAGAATGAAGTCGGACCACTGTGTGTCCACGCGCAAGTTCTCAGATGGTGATTTCATAGTTCTGCTCTTATACGTTGATGACATGCTCATCATGGGAAAAGACATCAAAAAGATTGACAGGCTGAAACAGGAGTTGGGCAAGTCTTTTGAGATGAAAGACTTGGGCCCGGCTAAACAAATCCTAGGAATGGAGATAAACTGTGATAGAAGCAGCAGAAAGCTTTGGCTGTCACAAGAGCGGTATATTGAGAAAATCCTAGAGCGGTTCAATATGAATGCAGCGAAGTCGATTAGTACTCCACTGAATGGTCACTTCAGAATAAGCGACAAGCAATGTCCCAAGACGAAGGCAGAGGTGGAAGAGATGGAGAAGATACCCTATGCATCAGCTATAGGAAGCTTGATGTATGTTATGGTGTATACACGCCCAGACATAACATATGCGGTTGGTGTTGTCAGCCGATATCTTGCCAATCCTAGCAAAGAACATTGGGCAGCGGTGAAGTGGATATTGCGGTATCTAAGAGGGTCATCTAGGTTGAGCCTATACTATAGTGACGGTAAACCTGTGCTAGAGGGCTACACAGATGCATATATGGTAAGTGACATAGGCTCCAAAAAGTCAACATCGGGGTTCATGTTTACATTTGCAGGGGGAGCGGTTTCTTGGCAAAGCAAGCTACAGAAGGTCGTAACATTGTCAACGACAGAGGCCGAGTACATTGCAGTCATAGAGGCATGTAAAGAGATGTTTTGGATGAAGAGGTTCCTACATGAACTTAGCCTGAAGCAGGAGGAGCACGTGGTCTATTGCGATAGTCAGAGGGCAATACAGTTGAGCAAGAATCCAAGTCAGCATTCCAAGTCGAAGCACATAGAGATTTGGTATCAATGGATCAGGGATACTTTGGAACAGAAGGTGTTACAGCTTGAGAAAGTCCACACGGATGATAATGAGTCAGACATGATGACTAAGGCTTTGCTCAAAGGCAAGTATGAGGTTTGCAGAAATCAGGCTGGCTTGAAGAAGGTAAATTCCCCCTGAGTCGGAAAGGGGGAGATTTGATGAAATTTTCCTCAAATCAGAGGAGAGATGGAGCAACGGGTGAAAAATCAGAGTAATTCACCACGTTGCTCGACCGGTCATGGGACAGCCATGATTGGTTGTGGGAGATGCTCGACCGGTCGTAGGTTCGAGCCCTGGCATGACTCAAAGTACAGCGAGTTGTGCTATTTTTTTTTCGGGGTTTAGGACTAGTCGTAGGGGTCTACGACCAGTCGTATGAGAGCTACGACTAGTCATAGGTTACGCAGTTTTTGCGTGAAACTGCAGATTTGAGTCCTTTCGCAACAGGAATGCAGAAAGGAGTTTCCTAAAACTATAAAAAGGGTCTCTAGGGTTTTTCTAGTGTATGAGAAAAACACAAGAGGGTTATCAAAGGTAAGAGAGAGAGAGAAGAGAGAGAGGAAGCTTGTAGAAGGGAGGTTATGCTCGTGGAGGTGATTTACGGTGCAAATTATATCTCAGTGTTCCTACGTCCTCGTAATCAGTTAGATTTCTCAGTTTTTCTTTTATTTTCTTACTATTTATCCGCTCATGCGTGAGTGAAGAAGGTTGTAACGTTCTACTTCATAGTGGATTGTTGATCTGGACGAGGTCCTGTGGTTTTTATCTCTTTGAGGGTTTTTCACATAAAAATCTCTTGTGTGGTGTGTGATTGTGCTTTGATTATTTTCATTTCTATTATTATCCCATAATTTTGGTTTGTTCTGGAGGGCTAGATCTTAAGGTTTTGTACAAGGCCCCCAACAGTGCTATCTTAGCAAACCTGTTATAAATATTGAGATTTTTTTTATGAAAATGATGTTTTATTCGAATATGTATCAGAGACTTTGATTAATATGAATAGGAGATTTTATTGTTTCATCTTGATGAATGCCTCACGTCCAACATTAAGGAGGCCCACCTTCAGTGCTCAACTGATCATCACATGAGTCCTGATAGGGATCAAAACGTATGATAGGTTGCCCGGTGATAATTTTTGTGGTCCATGGGAAACCCGAAGTACAGTCCCTGTGTTCAGATATTATACATTGATATGAACCCGAAAAATAAAATAAAATAAAATAAAATAAATAAAAATCCGGCACATACCAATTTTATTATTGTTATTTTTTTGTAGAAAGCTAAATTTGTATTGATATCATGAATAAACTTACAAAATGAACAGCTTTTGGGCAGGCATGGGCTGACAAAAAAGGGCCCAACCACCTATCCTATAAATTTACAAATGAAAAAAAAAAGTACAAAGAAATGATCCAAATCAGAATTCCCTGAGAGCTCCAATCTCGACTTTATCCAAGAAGTAGAGTCCCCGAATAAGCCTAGGAAGATTTGCATAGTTGTTGGTCTAGAAAAAGGATTGACTCATAGCTCCCTCTCTAGCAAGACCATCCGCCGGCCCGTTAACCTCACGGGAGATCCTAGAGATGGCGAAATTCACTTTCTTCCTCAGCTCCTTGATTCTCCACAGTCAGTAGTCCCATTTCCAATGAGGTTGCGAAGAGCCATTTATCACATCGACCAGAGTCAGACTCAATAATCACATTAACCAACCCTTGAGAAACACTAAAAACCATGGAATCATAAAGGGCTCGCAATTTCGCCCTATTATTGGAGTCTCGACCATACCCCGAATGGAATGTAAACATCAAATCACCATTAGAGTTCCTGTAAATCCCCCCGCCCCTAGACGGGCTTGGATTCCCAGATGCAGCCCCATCAATATTGAATTTTACCCAGCCCGAAGGCGGCCTGCTCCACTTCACCGGATAACAACGTTTGGTCGGATTGGGGGTGTAGGGCAAACCATGGTGTTGGGCAAGTGCCCTGAGCAGAGGGGAGTCCTAAAAGAGGTGACAAAAAAGGATCTTATTGTTGCTTGGGCTGGCACCATCGAATCCAGCTGAATTCCTCATTCTCCAAATCTCCCAAAGGATCAAGCCAGGGGCAATGCGACGGACAATGGAAGCAGCCTGCCACATACCAAAATTAAATGCGAGGGAAGCATGACCACTAAAAAAAAAAATAGAAAAAAAAAAAACAGAACGTATTATTCTTAGATGCACCATCCTTCTTAATCAAAGTGTTATTGCCGAGGTTTTAAGTAAGGGCATTAAAAGCTTGATTACTCAACAAATCAACCTTTCTTTTGCGCTTGGTCGACGGTGCCCCATCATTTCTCATTTATTATATGTCGTTGACACATTACTATTCACGAATGGGAGCAAACATTCTCTCTAGCAGCTCAAGAGATTTCTCAATTCCCACCAAGCCTCCTCGGACCAAAAAAATAAATCCGTGAAAGTGTTCCGTTTATTGTTCCGATAAGTTGACGTAGTCTCGTCTCAGATCTATAGAAGTTCTCGATTTTGGGAAGTCTTCGTCCTCTTTAAAATATCTTGGTGTTCCTATCCTTGAAGGGAGGCTCAAAGCAAGTGAGTTTAAGCCCTTAATTGATAAAGTCATGGGGCGCATCAATGGGTGGAAGGGTCGAATCTTATCCCAGGCAGGGCGCGTGGTTCTCATTAAGAACGTGCTTTCAAGCATTCCAGTCCATTCTATGGCGGCAGTCCATATTCATGCTCAGGTACTTAATTCAATTGAAAAACATATAGCGAATTTCTTTTGGGGCTAGTCCGAGGGGGATTAGGAAGTGCCACTGGAAATCTTGGAAGCTGCTGGCTACACCAAAAGAGGAGGGGGGCATTGGATTCAGGAAACTGGCTGATATTTTGAGGGCGTTTCGTACTAAATTGGCTTGGAATATTAAATTTGGGAAAGAGGAAAATGTCTGGAAGGTGTTCATGATGGCGAAGTATCTTCGAGATGGGTCGGCAAGCGGCTATAGTATGGCAAGCCGGCAATCTTCTCCCTTGTGGAAATGTATCAGGGATTTGATTCTTGTTGTTGATTCCCTTGTTCAATGGCATATAGGTGAAGGGCATTGCAACTTCTGGACGGTAAATTGGATGGGTCTGGGACCCCTCCTCCTAGCTGAAGCAGATGTGCCTTTCATTTTGTAGGACACCCAGGTTTGTCAGGTGCTCGGATCGACTGGTCGCTTCCTCCCTCTGCAACGTTTCTTCTTCTTCCCCAAACCATTATTGACCATGTCTTTCAAGCATGCTTTTATACTACAGATGATGTTGATCGGCCTTTTTGGCCTTTAACTCCATCAGGGGTTTTTTCTATTAAATCTGTCTGGTTGGTTTCTAGGGTGTCAAATCCAAGTCGTAGCTGGTCTAAATGGGTGTGGCATACAAAACTTCTCCCCAAAATCTCTCTCCTCGTCTAGAAGGTGATTCATAATGCCATTCCGGTGGATAGTGCGGTGCAATCTCGGGGAATTCAGCTTGCGTCAAAGTGTGTCTACTGCGACAACCATTCCTTTGACACCGAATCTACGCTGCACCTCTTCCTTAACAGCTAGTTGACGCAAACTGCTTGGCTGGCCATTGGTAGTTGGATTGGCATTAATGTTATGCCGGCAACTTCAGTTGAAGCGAGGATGGCGCAATGGTGGGCAGCTGGTAAGGCCGGACATCGAGGATCGGTAAGTGTCATGTTGCTGCCATGCTTTATTATCTAGGAAGTGTGGAAAGCGCGCAATGCAGCCTGTTTTGAGGGCCGTTTGGTGTCCCTTGATAGAGTAGCAACAAAAATCAGATGGTGGGATGCCTTCATTTTTGGTAAAGAGAACAGTGGAGGTGCGCCTAGGTGGTCATTGCCTGGCTTCCCTTCTAATGTTAATCCTGCTTACAAACCGAAGGTGATAAGGTGGAATAGACCAATACCTGGTTGGGTCAAAATTAACGTAGATGGTTCTGTCAGGGGGAATCCTGAGAGTTCTAGTGGAGGGGGAATTTGTAGAGGGGAGAGGGGGGATTTCACTTTTGCCTTTTCAAATGGTTATGGTTTTGGAACTAACACGGTTGCCGAGCTACGAGCGGTGCATGATGGCCTTCTTAGTGGTATTATAAGGGGCTTCCACCATATCATCATGGAGTCAGATTTGAGACTGGTAGTGGATCTGATTAATGGGTTGGCACAGCCAGGCTGGAAATGGAGGGCATGGCTATTTAGAATTAATCAGTTGAGGCGGCAGGGTACAGTACATGTGGTGCACGTCCAAAGGGAAGGGAAAATGCCAGTAGATTCTTTGGCTCATTTGGGTGGTGCCTCTCAATCCCAGGTTTCTTTTGAGATTCTTTCAGATCTTCCTCGTCAAGTGCGAGGTAACATTTTTCTCGACAAAGTGGGTTTAGGTGCGATTAAGATGGGTTGATTCCCTTTGGGTGTTTTTTGTAATTATTTTCTTTGTTTTCAGGATGGGTCTCCTACTTTTTTTTGGATCGAAACCTCCTGGTGTATAGGTTTTTCCTTTTGGGGTTGATCAATGAAATGCAGAGATACGTTAAAAAAAAAAAAAAAAAAAAAAAGACTATCTTGACACTTTTAAAAGAAAAAAAAAGTGTTGTTGCCGCTTTACTTCAAGTTTCGTGCAACTACGTATGATTAATGGTGTCCATCTACAGTGAAGCCAATCAGATGGATAGGTGATGTACCAATCAGGGCTGTTCATTCAGTGGGCCTTATCCCAGATGTCTTATGTTTACAAATTACACACATTAGAAAAGCCAATCCATCATTTCTTCACTTACTTTTTTCTGAATGTTTAACGATTAAGCACACTTTCGTTTACTACACTTTTAACGGACACTTAATTAGATCTAGATGTATTTTGAACCACTTATCAGCTTTCTTTTTTCTTTTTTTTTGGAAAAACCACTTAACAGTTACAATAGGGGTAACGGTGTGGACAGGCCGGATCCTGCCAAGTGTAGTGTGGGATAACGACAAGGGCCAGAGGCAAAAATACAAAAACAAAAAAGCCCAGCTCCCTATTGACACAGGGATGGACATGAAGGTAGATCAATGTCTTCCTGAAAGGGATAATTACTCTGAATCCATAATGCTTCTCTGGACTCCTCACAGGGATTCCTCAAATTCAAAAGGAAAAATAGAAATAAATTTGAAAATAAATTGATTGATGATAAAAATGAATTTACAATCCTTTAAATGTTGATATTAAACCTAAAAAATAAGTTTGAAAATCAAACTCCCTAAAAACATGACTTACTATAAATAGTAAACTTATTATATTATAAACACTCATGATTTCTACTAGACTTTATGGTTTTCAGCCAAAAATAGAAAGTGTACGATTTGGCCTAACCACGTTAGGCACTTAATTTTTCTAAGAACTTTTTATGTTGGGCACGACTCTTAAAGTTCAAAAGATCAAGAGTTATGATCAAACTAAAACTTACTATAACTTGTAAAAACGAAATTAAAATGAACTTTTGACCTTCAATTTGGGGAATCTCCCAAATCCGGCATAGGTAACCAAGCATAGATGGGTTGGTTGGCTAAAGTAGCTATTCCTACCCTGAAATCATGTCTAGTACATCGAATAACTCATTCCCGTTTGCAAGATATGCCTGCTTTAGGGTTCTTACAGTCCTGATCATTTCCACGTCAGATCGGGCCTTCTTTGGTCCATCTTGGCCATGAAAGTGTCCACAACCTGCTCTACATTACTAATTAGAGTCCAAGGATAGTCACAAAATAGGATGAAATATAATAATCTTATGACTTAAAGAAATATTGGCTTGTATTTGGACCTAAACCCAATCAAAACATTTTGAGCACACCCCAAAATATAATATCAAATAGGCCTTGAAATTAGGGCCAGAATCAACATAAAACAGGCCTGAAATCAAGCCTGATTGAATCAAGGGTGATGGGCCAAAACCTGGGCTGAGTGACAATTTCAAATGAGCCCAAAACTGTTGGTAAATTTATTTAAATTAGGCCAGATTGCCACTTGTGGTAGGCCCAACACATGGGCCAAAACACCATGCCCTTTTCACGTCCAAAACCCTAGCCCCTTAGACGACAACGTCTGGACCTCAACCTTATCCACCGTATCTTCCCCACCACCGGCTAAAAACCGTAACCTAACTGCCATCTCTACCACCGCACGCTGAAATCGAGCATTGCTGCCCTCTCTAAAGGAAATTTGGCTGCCGCAAAATAGGTGGCTTCAACGATTGGCGGTTCCTGGCTGACGGCGTTATCGGTGGCCACAAGATAGTTTTGACAGAGGTAGTGGCAGAAACTCTAACCACAGCCGAAAACCAGCAACTAACTACTGCCAGAGATCATGGCCGTGGACGTGACAAGAGACAAAGCTACCATAATCCGAGATGGATTTTTATCGGAGCAGCGGCCATAAATGGCAATTGAAAGCTCATCCATCTACTCCTCTCTCCAACAAATGGACAGCCATCGACGCCTGGTTCAATCCAACATCAATGGCTCCAAGCCCTCGCTGTCAATGAGCATGTGTGGCCCACCTACCTAACAGGAGTCTTATACTTCTTTCCTTCTCTTTATTCCATTTCTTTGAATTTTACATCAAGTGTTATTCGAACAAGTCTGATTCTTAAATTTAGCTAGATGAAACGATTGAACTAAATAAAAATAGAGTGAAACAAAGGCTACATTAAATTTTATTATGATGAATCGATTTATGGCAAAGATGTCCATGAAGTTATTGATGAAATGATTAAATTAAATAAATGTAAAGTGACAAAGATCATATGGAATTTAATAATGACGAGCCAAATTATGACAAAGATGCTCATGAAATACTTAATGAAATGACCGAAGAAAATGAATGTGAAAGTCTTATTATTTACAATGTTCAGACAAGACCTAGAGCATCTAAAGGCAATTGGCTACATATTTTTGCATGAATAAAAGATATATGTTAACATTAAAAATACTTATTTATGGTGACAATGTAATCTTTTTAGGCTATGTTTTCTCATTCAAAGGCATCAAAGTATATGAAAAGAAATTCAAAGAAAGTGTGGAGTGGTCAACTTCAAAATTGTTTACCGAAGTACCATGCTTTCGTGCCCTAACAACATTCTACCAATGATTCATGAGCATAGGGCAAGATACCTATGCTAAATATCTCGTTCAATAAAAGAACATGGCCTCATACAAAGACACTTGTATCATTGATGAAGATTTATGGGATCTTGGTAGAAAATTGTGAAAAAAAATTATCAAGACGAACTCGAGGACAACTTCTTTTTATGAGGGAGGAAATTGATGTAGCCCTTATACTCTAAGAAGCACTATATCATATTTAAGTTTTCCTCTTATATATATGTAATAGTCATTCCATGAGAGAGTGCATTCTCGAGTTATTTTTTACAAGCTTTGTTTTTGGGAGTTAAGTGATTCTTTAGGTAAGTGATTTCCCAACCCCTTTGTGAGTAAGTCACCAAGCAATCCTTTATTAGATAAGTAATTCCTCAATTCCTTGGGTGAGTGAGTCATCAAGCTATTTCTTGTTAGGTAAGTGATTCCACAACCCCTTGGGTGAGTGAGTTTCCAAGTTATCTACTTTTCTTATTCACATTTAGCCCTATGTACCTCTTGATCCAAATTATAACAATAAAATTCTTCTCTTGTTCTACTTATTGAATTTCTTTTGATTCTACATGAACATGGGTAGCTAGAAAAGAAGTAACCAACAATTAATCTTCAGCATGTATGTGTAGCCCACATGATTAGTAGTTTGGCCAGATTTTTTTACATTGGCACATTTGGGGAGGAATGCCACGAATTGTAGGGAGCCCTTGCAACAAAAAGCTTTGTTGGGACTATCTCAATGTCTCTGTGACATCCACTCTATCCATCAATTGCACCTGCTTACGTTAGAGCATGGTCCCAAAAATAAGGCAAATTCAAAACTCAAATGTGCAATGCCACAAGAAATGATGGGGACGGGATGACCTTCCTAGGGCCTACCATGAAGTTTATATGTCATCCAACCTACTCATAAGGTGAATATTACTATGATAAAAGTAAAATGCAAGTATCAACCTTACCCAAAAAGTAAGTGGGACATGGAAAGGTTTCAATGGTTGTCATCCCCATCCCCATTATTTGTTGTGGTGTGGCACAATAGATGGAGGGGGTGGATATAACACAGATATTTGTTGGTCTGGAATTCGGCCACATGGTACACGTGTGAGATCAACAGACATGTCAAAACCAATTAGGGTCCTACTCAAACTAAAACCATCGACCCGTGGTGTCGAGATAGAGGGGTGCTTGATCGGATGTGCAGCTAGCCATTTATTCATCCAACCGTCGAGTGTGTCGTCAGGTGATTTGCAGAGGGTGGAGATATTCCTATAATGAGCTCTTTTTTTCCTTAAAAATCATGGACTTTCAAAGGTGTAGAAAATGTTAGATCGAATGGAAATTAGAGACCAAAAAGTGATACCACTAAGATGGAATTACTTGACCTGGCTAAGATCAGCAGGGTGCTTGACTAAGAAACACGCTAATGAGAGAGAGTTGAGTAATGCTGATATTACAATCTACTATCAACCCAGCATATGAGTATAGGTGGATGATTCATAAGACTATGGTTTTCTTTCATATCTAGCATGCAGGCACAAATGGAAGGGAAATACAGATACTATTTATCACTAAGTCAGTCCGACTTGAAGTAAGGACTGTAAGACCCGTATCTTGGTCCGTACCTTACCGTAGACTTCCGCAGTCTTACCGGTCGAATTCCGGCAACCTTCGACCCTTAACCGATATCGACGTGCGACCCTGATTCATATGCCGACAACCTGAGTCGACTCAACCCAAGACCACTACCATAGCGATCGGGCCGTCGCTGCGGTTCCAATGCCACAACTCGCGCGCCGAGGCGATACCCTGGTCAAGAGATGTGGGCCAACGTTCGGTGCGAGGAAACGCCGCGCGTTGCGAAACCCAAGAGAATCTCTACGATGTGTCACATCAATCACATCAATCCCATCAATCAAACATCCATCAATCCATCACATGTCAAGTACACGTCAAGTACACATCACTTTCACCCCTTTTCCCAAGCAACCACAAAAGTCTCCCAAACCCATACCTTTCTTACACAAATGCCACAAAAGTCTCCCATGCCCATGCCTTTTCTTACACCAAAGGGCCACAAAAGTCAAAAGGTGTCTTACACCCCATCACCACATCCATCCATCACTCTCTCTCTCTCCCTTTACAACTCTCTCTCTTTCTCTCTTTCTCATTTCAAATCTCCAAGCAAAAGAGCTCCATATGTATGGAATTTCTCCAAGCTTCCTAACCTCCAAATGTGGCCCACTTTCCTACCCCATCATCTCCCATCTCAACCCTCCATTCCTCATCTCATCCATTGAAATCCAAGCCAAGGTGTCAAGGAACCCCTAGGAGCAAGACGATCGGACGGTGGGTGCTAGATCATACTAGTTTTTCCTGTTTTTGTGATGGGCCAAGTGAGGCCAACCGATCAATGGTTTGGATCTCACTTGGGACCCTAAGTTGTGGCCGATGGACCACTTTGATCATCATGATCATCCATGGTGGGGCCATTCTCCATGGACCCCATCATGATGTTTGTTTCATTGTATTTAAATGTCATCTAGATCGATCATATCGGTGGGGAACGGATCTCCACCGTTGATTGTCAATTTCGGTGATTCCATGCATAGAGGGATCCATTGATGTATGATTTCATATAAAGGAGGGCTCATAGTGGCGGAGCCCTCCATCACAAAGCGTGTCCCACTCTCCATGTCTCTCTCTCTCTCTTTTATTTCTTTTTATTTTATTTTATTTTATTTTATGTGATAGGGTTATGTGGCCCACTTGAATGGACCCCACCTTGAGATATTTATTTTGTTCAAGTTTTTATTCAAGTGGGGCCCACCTCATATGTTGTACCCACATCACCCATCAGTGGTGACCCACTTCATCAGGGCCCACCACAATGTACTTTTCTAAAAGAACCAGACCGTCCAGCGTCCCTGTAAAAAAAAGGGAAGGAATGAAGAAAAGGAGGAAGTCTTTGGGTGGTCCACTTGCTTAGGCCCCACCGTGATGTATGTAATCAATCCACGCCGTCCATCCCATCCTCCACCTAATTTCATGCGTTGGGCCAAGATTTAGAGCCGATCCAATCATCTGGTGGGCCATAGCGTCAAAAATTGCATCCTCACCATTCAAATATCATTTTTTTTATTTTATTTCACTTCCTAAGCATATAAAAATTCAAACTTCGGACTTTTTTTGCCTGTTGCGAGTCACTGAACGCAATGGCCGGGGTGAATTTTTTATAAGCGGGCCCCACGTGTGAAATATCCTGAAAAATTGGGTTTTTCCCAAAATTGCAAGAGGCCTTGCCTCTTTGCTTCTGACAGGTGCTGCAGCAGCAGCAGCTGCGTGCGGGCGGGCATCCAGCAGGGGACCCACGGCTCCAACCGTGGGCCCCACCATGATGTACATATTTGATCCACACTGTTCATGAGGTGAGTCCCCTCCTCAGGTGGGCCCCCTCCAAATTTCGGCTCGATCCAGAACTCGGGTGGCCCACACCACAGGAAACAGTGGAATTGAATATCTGCCATTGAAATCTTTTTTTGGGGCCCACAGAAGTTTTGAACCAAGCTGAAATTTGTATTTTTCCTTCGACCAGGTCTGTTTGACCTTATCAATGGGTTGGATGCCAAATAAATATTACAGTGGGCCCCACATGGGACCCACAATGATGCATGTGTCTTAAGTCCACCGTCCAGTGGACGGTGGCGCCCACCTTGATGTTGTATTGACTCCATTGTCCAGCGGACGGTGGAGCCCTCCGTGATGCATGTGTCATCCCCACTGCGCTGGGCAGTGGGACCCGCCATGATGCATATGATGCACCCAGACCGTCCATCCACTTGGTGAGATCATTTTAAGGCATGAGTTGTTGGTTGGGTGGGCCACTCATGTATGGGTTAGGCCCATTTAATTGCAAAAGGCCTATGGTTTAGGCCCATTTAATTTATGAAATGCTTATGGGTTAGGCCCATTTGATTTATATAAGGCCTATGGACTTGGGCCCACTTGATATGTAAAGCCTATGGGCTTATGCCCACTTGATATTTAAGGCCTATAGGTTTAGGCCCACTTGATATGTTTCACGTCCATGGGACTAGGCCCATTTGATATATCCCAAGGCCCAGGGGATTGGTCCCATTTGATGTGTTCCAAGCCCATGGGATTAGGCCCATTTGATGTAATTTAAAGCCCATGGGATCAGGCCCCTTTTAATGTATTTTAAGGCCTATGGGTTTAGGCCCATCTGATATGCATCGGACCCATGTGATTAGGCCCATATTGACATACTCTGAGGCCCCCTGGATTGTGATCCATTACAATGTACCTACGGCCCATTGGTGAAGCCCAGTAATGCGGCCCATTTGATAAACGTAAGGCCCACTTGATGCATATAAGGCCCATTGAATGTGACCTATTTGATATAATTAAGGCCCAATGGGATGTACCTAAGGTCCATTGCAATGAGTGACCCCAACACAGAGTATGTAACGATGTTCACGACGATCGTGCCTTGGGAGCAATGTTGGTTTGACGTCCACATTGTGAGTGTAATGCTGGTTGGATGTCCACATTACGACTCTCCTTAGGGTCCATTGTTAGGCCCGTACTTATTGTGTATAGGCCGTCCACATCCATCTGCATTGTAAAATAGTTCATTTCATTATAACACGTTTAGTACAGTTCCATGACTCATGATCATACGCATCATAAGTATGCTTGATGTGAGAATTGTCTGATCATAGCATATGCCTTCGGGCAGGTTGTTTATGGGCTCCCGATTAGGCGGTGTTGCCCTGCATGAGCGCACGATACGCGCCGGATTTGTTGCATGATTGGATAGTGTGACTCATGCATTTTACATTGTGTGACATGGTTGTTGTACGCCCTAGCTACATCGGGATCGTAGCCTCCACAGACGCATCGTGGTTGGAAAGATTGGATATCGAAAATCTTGTTCTACATGGGGTGCTATAGATATCCCTGGGTGAAAGTTCCTAAACTCTTATGGTACCAAGAGGTTGCTCCAATGTCTAGACCGAGTGGGTAAATGAGCGTTGAGTGTCGATTACCAAACGGTTACGCTCTCCACTGTGTCATGGTCGGTTGGAAGAGGGTGCGGCCTTACCCGCCCGAGAGTAGGGGGCAATGCTAGGCTGAGTTTGACCAGCTCGAGGAATGGGTCTGCTATCGACGAGTCACGCCCGATATTGGCAGATGGATAGTGAGGTCTCTTTCACTTACCTTATTACGCGCGATGTGGCGGCAATCTGGTTTAGAGTGTACTAGACCCCGGTGATATCCCATATTTGAGCTGTATTGATGTGTGGACATAAATGAGGATCTGTATACTTGAGTTACATTGCACATCGCATGGCCTTGGGATGGGCGATACCATTCATGTCTTGCATCGCATAGCCTTGGTACGGCTCATGATATTATAGATCTATCTGTATAGTTCGTATTACTCTGACATTGCATGTTCATATTACTACCTTGCGCACACACTTTCACCACCCTCTAAGTTTTCTATAAGCTTATGCATGACTGTTGCGTGTAGGTGATGTTGGTTCGCAGCAGCGCTGAGGCAGGAGCACGTTGAAGATCGTTTTGGAGTTTTTGTTCTTTACCATTGTATTTCCCTTTATGCTCATTGTACTTGTAAAGTTTTTGATCATACTGGAAATGTAATGGAGTTCTTGGTTGTTGTTTGTGGGTTATGCCATTGGTTATGCTTATTACGAATCAAACTAACATTGAAAATCCTCCTCGTAGCATCCCAGGATCGGAACCTGGCGAATGGGAGCTAGGAGCCGAGAATGGGGTTCTACGGAGGCTGTCGGCGCCGGATTCGGTGATCAAAAATTTTGTGAGCCCGGTTTCCGAGTTTAGGGCGTGACAAGGACAGATTATACTAATCTTAAAGACTAAGGGTTTCCACGGCTTCTAAGCGGTGGAGAAAGCTAAATGTCTTGGAGGACTGGATAAACAACATTGTGTTAAAAAAAAAATGAAACCCTCTATTTTCATTAACGAAGAGGATCAAAACAGTGAAGAAAGGTGAGGCACCACAAAAAGGTCGGGTCTCACCACAAAAGCCACATTCGGGCGGCCTCACAAAATAGGCAGGCCGCCTATCATATTCAAAACTACACAAAAAAGAAAAGAGTCCCTCAAAAGGGGCAGAAGGGGAAACCACAAAAAAGGGGAAAAGGGGAAAGCCGGTGACTAGTCCTGAACCACAACCAGACCAACTACCACTACCTCCTGCATTTCTTTCTGACAGCCCCTAAGCCCATCTTATCAAGGAAAAGGAGCCCTCTGTTGAGGGTCTAATATGCAATCCTCTGTTGAGGGTCAAATATTGCATATTAGACCCTAGTTATTGCCTGGATTTATGAACATGATATTGTTTAACAGCCTGATTTAATTGTATTTGTGATGCAGGGTGTATTTACGAGCTTAGATCGAAATAAGGTGCTAAAAGCTGAGATTTAATGCTCAAAATTCATCAAAGCATGGGACGGACCCCAAAGGACGAAGCTCGACGGATTTACACATCAGAGATTCGAGAAAATCGAGAAACTGAAGCTCAAGTAGCCTAAAAGTCGGCCAAAATATAAGATCACAGGGTTTTCACCATCCATTCAGCTCGAAACTTTATACATGTCCCGAGGACCATAAATTAACCATACACATCAAAAATCACTCATTGGATCTTAGTAGAAGTAGCCTAACGGACATATCAGACCATAAATGATGTGACAGAATGGATGGACAGAGCAGATTTCAGACATGCATCACCTTGGGATTCATACACGCGACACGTGTATACGGTATGTATATGGCTAGACGTGTACCATACCTCAAGAAATCGGTCAGCGTGCACTGACCGGTATTTCTTTAAAGAAATCTCTAACGCCACAGCGTCCTCACCACCGATTGCCATTTTTAGCTAGTGGGACCCAGTCAGTGCCTAAAACAATGATCTGTACCATTCATTACGTCCTTAGGGTAGCCACAACCCTCGCCCAGGTGGCCTTTTTACCCCATACATGTGTGTGTACGTGAATCGTGATTAAACGTAAGATGGACGGTGGAATGAAAAGTCCATTAGCCTCATCGAATTCGATCTAGACAACGTCAATTCCGACTGGTTTTCGACAGAATTCCAATGGTTAGATTGGATTTCATGCCAGGTTTCGATCATCAGCCCCACCATTCATCATTTGGGAGCTATGGCTTAGCCGTAACTTGGCTAGATTTGAAGGCCAAAGAATGTCAGTTGACCGCATCATCCAGTCTATTTCCCACTAGCTAAGAGAAGTTAGCTCAGTCATCCCCGGTCCTAACTCGATTGTTGGGGGCCTTGCATAAAACCTTAGGATCTATCTCTCCAGAACAAACCAGAATTATGGGAAAATAATACAATGAAAATAATCAAAGCAACAATCACACACCACATAAGAGATTTTTATGTGAAAAACCCTCAAAGAGGTAAAAACTACGGGACCTCGTCCAGATTAACAATCCACTATGAAGTAGAATGTTACAACCTTCGTCACTCACACAGGAGCGGATAAACAATAAGAGAATAAAAGAAAATAGAGGGATCTCACCGATCACGAGGACGTAGAAGCACTGAGACGATGACTCCCTTCCACAAGCTTCCTCTCTCTCTTTTCTCTCTCTTTCTCACCCTTAATAACCCTCTTGTGTTTTTCTCATACCCTAGAAAAACCCTAGAGACCCCTTTTTATAGTTTTAGGAAACTCCTTTCCGCATCCCTATTGCGAAAGGACTCAAATCCGCAGTTTCGTGTAAAATCGCGGATTAAACTGCGTAACCTACGACTAGTAGTAGCTCTCCTATGACTGGTCATAGACCATCTACGACTAGTCATAGCTCACCTACGACTAGTCCTAGACCCCGAAAAAAAATAGCACAACTCACTAGACTTCGAGTCGTGCCAGGGCTCAAACCTACGACCAGTCGAGCGCCTCCCACGACCAATCGTGGCTATCCCACGACCGGTCGAGCAACATGGTGAATTACT
Source organism: Magnolia kwangsiensis (assembly GCA_037074715.1). Taxonomy (NCBI): domain Eukaryota; kingdom Viridiplantae; phylum Streptophyta; class Magnoliopsida; order Magnoliales; family Magnoliaceae; genus Magnolia; species Magnolia kwangsiensis. Next base: position 5,551,684 of record CM073578.1, on the reverse strand, counting down.
CTGATTTTTCACTTGTTGCTCCATCTCTCCTCTGATCTGAGGAGAAAGATCCCATCAAATCTCCTCCTTTCCGACTCAGGAGGAATTCACCTTCTTCAAGCCAACATGGTTTCTACAAACCTCAAACTTGCCCTTGAGCAAAGCGTTGGTCATTATGTCTGACCCATTATCATCCGTGTGGACTTTCTCAAGCTGTAACACCTTCTGTTCCAAATTATCCCTGATCCAGTAATACCGAATCTCTATGTACTTCAACTTGGAATGCTGAATTAGATTCTTGCTCAAGTGTATAGCACTCTGACTATCGCAATAGACCACGTGCTCCTCCTGCTTTAGGCTAAGTTCCTATAGGAACCTCTTCATCCAAAGCATCTCTTTACATGCCTTTGTGACTGCAATATACTCGGCCTCTGTCGTCGACAATGCTATGACCTTCTGTAGCTTGCTCTGCCAAGAAACTGTTCTCCCTACAAACATAAACATGAACCCCGATGTAGACTTCCTAGAGTCTATGTCACCTACCATATCTGTAACTATGTAGCCCTCTAACACAGGTTTACCGTCACCATAGCATAGGCTCAACCTGGATGAGCCTCTTAGATACCGCATTATCCACTTCACCGCTGCCCAATGTTCTTTGCCAGGATTGACAAGATACCGACTGAAAACACCAACCGTATATGCTATGTCTGGGCGTGTACACACCATAGCATACATCAAACTTCCTACAGCTGATGTGTAGGGTATCTTCTACATCTCTTCCACCTCTACCTTCATCTTAGGACACTGCGTGTCGCTCATTTTGAAGTGACCATCTAGTGGAGTACTGACCAACTTCGCTGCATTCATATTGAACCGTTGTAGAACTTTCTCAATATACCGCTCTTGTGACAACCAAAGCTTCCTGCTACTTCTGTCACGGATTATCTCCATTCCTAGGATCTGTTTAGCTGGGCCCAAGTCTTTCATCGTAAAAGACTTGCCCAACTCCTGTTTCAGCCTATCGATCTTTTTGATGTCTTTTCCCATGATGAGCATGTCATCAACGTATAACAGCAGAACTAAGAAATCACCATCTGAGAACTTGCGCGTGAACACACAGTGGTCCAACTCCATTCTGTCATACCCATGCTGTAACATGAACGAATCGAACTTCTTGTACCATTGCCGTGGAGTTTATTTCAGTCCATACAAGCTCTTCCTCAGCTTACACACCATATGTTCCTTACCTTTGACTTCGAACCCTTCTGGTTGGTGCATGTAGATCTCTTCTTCCAGGTCACCATGGAGAAAGGTAATTTTAATATCTAACTACTCTATCTCCATATACATGCTAGCTGCCAACCCAAGAAACACGCATATGGATGTCATCTTCACCACTGGTGAGAATATCTCCTCGAAGTCTATGCCTTTTCTCTGACCGAACCTTTTTACCACAAGTCTGGCCTTGAACCTCGTCTGTGAATTCTTCTGCTCTATCTTCTTTCTGAACACCCACTTGTTGCTTAGAGCTTTCTTGCCCTTAGGCAGTTTCACCATGTCATAGGTGTGGTTCTTATACAAGGATTCCATCTCCTCTTGCATAGCTTTCAACCACTCTTCCTTATGCTTATCGGCTAGGGCCTCAGAATAATCTTCTGGCTCTCCCCCATCAGTCAGCATAATGTACTCATGCGGCAAGTACCTCTTGGACAGCTGTCTGTCCCTAAATGACCTCCTCACCTGTGGCTCAACAAGTAGATCAAGTGAGGGCTGCTCCCCCGGTCCATCTTCTATAGAAACCCCCTCGTCCTCTGCACCTCGCTGTACTCCCCCGTCATCAGGCACCACGGGAGGAATAACCGGATACATGTCCTCTAGCTCACCTGAACTAGGCTGGTTCTTCTCTGGCTTACCAATGTCTTCAATACACTGATCTTCAAAGAAAACCACATCTCTGGTCCTGACGAGCTTCTTCTCGGTCGGATCCCACAATCTGTAACCGAACTTTTCATCACCGTACCCCAGGAACACACACTGCCTGATCTTCATGTCGAGCTTGGACCTCTCGTCCCTTGGTACGTGAATGGATGCCCTGCATCCAAACACCTTGAGATGACTGTAAGATGGATCCTGTCCAGTCCACACCTTCTCAAGTATTCTCCATTCAATGGGGCTGATGGAGACCTATTTATCAGATACACCACCGTGTACATTGCTTCTTCCCAGAACATCTTGGGCAACTTTGCATAGGATAACATGCATCTGATTCTCTCAACAATGATGCAATTCATTCGCTCAGCTACACCATTATACTGGGGGGTCTTGTGAACCGTCTGTTCATGTCGTATACCCAGGGACTTGCAGTACTCATGAAAGTCACCGATTTATTCACCACCATTATCAGTGCGGATGCACTTCAATGATCTACCTGTCTCTCTCTCGACCATAGCATGAAACAACTTAAACACACCAAAGACCTCATCCTTGGATTTCAAAGCATAAGCCCAAACCCTCCTAGATGCATCATCTATAAAAGTAATAAAATAAATGCCTCACCCAAGGTTTTTTTCCTCATAGGACCACACACATCAAAATAAACCAAATCTAATGCATGCACTTTATTAATATGAGAAGCAGATTTAACAAATGAAACTCTATGTTGTTTCCTTGATAAACAATCAAGACAGGTTTTGAGAGGTATACCTGTCACGTCTGGAAGGAGCCGATTCCTTGTTAGTAGTTGAAGCCCTTTTTCAGTCATGTGGCCTACATACCTGTGCCACATGTCAATAGCTGAATATTTCGCTGCGTTCAACCCACTCTTGCATACACTGACACTTGCCTTGTATAGGGTGTAACACTTCTTTCCGCTGGCTGCAATCAACGAACCCTTGATGAGCTTTCAGCGCCTACTAGCAAACCGGCTTTCATAGCCATCATCATCCAACCTTCCCATCGACATCAAGTTGAGGCGAAGGTCTGGGATATGCCTCACATCCCTGAGAACTAATGTGCAGCCTACATCGGTCTTCACACAAATATCACCAACTCCCACGATCTTCGATACGCCAGAATTTTCCATCTTCACGGTCCCATAGTCACCGGACTTGTAGCTTGTGAAGAAATACCTGCGTGGAGCCGCATGAAAAGAAGCTCCTGAGTCAATCACCCAGTCAGTGTCCTGACTCGTAGCCGTGAGATATACATCGTGATCTGCTGAAAAAATAATAACAAGGTCGTCATCTGAAGTGACCGCAGTAGAATCAGATTCATCTTCCTTCTCCTTTCCTTTTCCTTTCTTGTCTTTTTTAGTCTTACGACATTCATGCTTATAGTGGCTCTTCTTGCCACAATTTCAGCATTCAACATCTTTTCTGTTACTCGACTTGTCTCTTGATTTATCTCGGGCCTTCCCGCCCTTCCTATTCTTTCCTCTTCCCCGTTCCTGTGTTACAAGGGCCTCTTGCTGAATAGACCCCTGAGACTTCTTCCTTGTCTCTTCATTGAAGAGACAGCTAGTAACATGTTCCATGGATATCTTTCCGTCTGTCGCGGAGTTACTTAGAGACACCACCAATGTCTCTCAACTGTCAAGCGATGAACTAAGTAATAGTAAAGCCTACAATTCATCATCTAGGACCATCTTCATAGAGGAGAGTTGGTTCACTATATTGCTGACCTCATTCATGTGCTCAGCCACAGAACCACCATCCTTGAATTTGAGATTCACAAGTTGCCTTATCAGAAAAAATTTATTACCGGCTGTCTTCCTCTCATACAGCCCTTGAAGTTTCAGTCATAGGCTAGTAACTGAGGTTTCCTTGGACACATGGTGGAACACAGAGTCATCCAACCATTGTCTAATAAACCCCGCCGCCTTTCGGTCCAACTTCTTCCAATCTTCATCAGACATATCCTTGGATTTTGCTAATATGCCTAAAATTGGAGAATATAGATCCTTGCAATAAAGTAAGTCCTCCATCTTAGCCTTTGATATGGTCTAGTTAGAACCATTGAGGTTGATCATCCTTGATGAGCCACCTTCCATAATTCCAAATCGATCCTACCCGTTCAATTAACCTAGCGCTCTGATACCACTTTGTTGGGGGCCTTGCATAAAACCTTAAGATCTAGCCCTCCAAAACAAATCAGAATTATGGGATAATAATGCAATGAAAACAATCAAAACAACAATCACACACCACACAAGAGATTTTTACGTGGAAAACCCTCAAAGAATTAAAAACCACAAGACCTCATTCAGATTAACAATCCACTATAAAGTAGAATGTTACAACCTTCGTCACTCACGCAGAAGCGGATAAACAATAAGAGAATAAAAGAAAACAGAGGGATCTCACCGATCACAAGAACGTAGAAGCACTGAGACGACGACTCCCTTCCACAAGCTTCCTCTCTCTCGTTTCTCTCTCTATCACCCTTGATAACCCTCTTGTATTTTTCTCATACCCTAGAAAAATCTTAGAGACCCCTTTTTATAGTTTTAGGAAACTCCTTTCCGCATCCCTGTTACGAAAGGACTCAAATCCACAGTTTCACACAAAATCGTAGAACAAACTGCGTAACTTACGACTAGTCGTAGCTCTCTTATGACTGGCTATAGACCACCTACGACTAGTCTTAGACCCCGAAAAAAAACAGCACAACTCGCTAGACTTCGAGTCATGCCAGGGCTCAAACCTACGACCGGTCGAGCGCCTCCCACGACCAGTCGTGGTTGTCCCATGACCAGTCGATCAACGCGGTGAATTACTCTGATTTTTCACCCATTGCTCCATCTCTCCTCTGAGCTGAGGAAAATCCCATAATCGATTTCAATGGTGGAGGTTATTACCCTCAAAGCCCTTAACATTGACGTCCCCTCTTCCTCCCCTATTGCCTCCCCCAGGTTGGTCATTTGGACTAAACCTCCTCGAGGCTGGTTGAAGCTTAACTCTAATGGCTCCTCCAAATGGAATCCAAGCAAGAGCGGAGGAGGCATCTGTAGAGATCACTTAGGGAGAATGGTTTTCGCCTTCCACAGACGCTATGGGATCGCTTCCAACAATGTTGCAGAAGCCCAATCTGTTCTTGACGGGCTGGATATTTGCTCTTCTCTTGGTTTATTCAATATCATTGTTGAAACAGACTCCAAACTAATTGCGGATTCGGCGAGCGCCCCTTAGGGCCCCATTCCTTGGAAATTTTGGTATAAGATGGGGGCTATTCATCTTAGAAGGCGGCCTATGAACCTTTTCTTCAATCACATCTATCGGGAAGGGAATTTGGTTGCGGATGCCTTGGCAAGGGTTGCTAGTGAGGGCCAGCTGAATCGCTTATTTAGTAATCAATCAGACTTGCCGAGGGCTATCAGGGGAGCCATGGTGCTCAACAATATTGGTTTGGGAGCTCTCATGTGTTAGTAGGATTCATTCTTTCTTTTTGGTGTTGAGCTCTTTATCGAGTCAATAGCCGTTCCTAACTACTACGGGGGCCGTGTTTGTTTGGCTTTGCTATGTCGTTGCCAAAGCAGGGATGTCGTTGGGCGTTTGGTCAACCAGCTTTGATGTTAAGCTAGTTGTTGTGCCAGTTGTAGCTGGGCTAGCTTGGATTATGTTTCAGCCCAGTTCCCTTTTTCCAACCCTGCTTATCCTGGTGCAAGTCAGGTGGTTACTGCTGCTTCTTGCTTTTGAGTTTGTGCTCTGTTGGTTTGTATAGGCTCTGTTCCTGTTCTAAATGATAGGTATGGCCCGCTCTTTTTTGTTGGGGCCCACCCGAATGGATGTACAAAAAAAAAAGGTCCAAGATCAGCCCTCGAGGCTTTATCATAAATTCATTTAGTAGGCCACAAAGATCTTCATAGCGGGATCAATTACGAGAAGAATATCCAAGAAACCACTAGTTCCAAATCTATCCAAAAGATTCCCTTGTCCATAAATCATGGAAGATGTAGTATCAACAAGAAAACCCAACGAGGGTTTTTCGGCCTCAACGAGCTATAAAAGGAACAGACGAAAAAGAGATCAGAGCCTGAGAGGGAACCCGGGCCCCTCTGGTGGAGGTGGTATTTGTAGAAATCATATGGGAGATTTCATTTTTAGTTTCACAGCAGCCTACGGGTCAGGCTCCAACATCTTTACTAAATTGCGAACAATTCACGACGTGCTTACTCATTGTTTCCATCTAGGCTTGCAGAACATTGTGATGGAATCCGACTCCAAGCTAGCATTGACTTCTTGAACGGTTCAGTTTAGCCTAGCTGGAGGTCGTCTTACTAGGTACATCGCATCAGGAGGTTCGAATCGATCGGACAGGTGAGCTTCTCTCATATTTTCAAAGAAGGTAATGGGCCAGTCGATGGGATGGCTTGGCTAGCCAACGACTCTCAAGCGTCCACTCTCATCAGGCACTTCTCCCTTCTTCCATGTCGCATTAGGGGTAGTTTTTTCCTTGACAAAGTGGGACTCGGTGCAATTCGATTGGACCACGTTAGGAGTTTCTCTGGCTAACCTGACCCTCCCTAAATCAGAGACATTTTGCATTTCACTTTTTCGGCACTTTTGTACATGATCGTTTCGTTTACAATAGGCCCTTGTTAGAATTTTTCCTGATGGGGCCCGAATGTGCTACACGTGTAATTTGAACGTTTTGAATGAAAAGAGCTCCACTTGTTTAAAAAATAAAAAATTAAAAAATTAAAAAATTAAAAAACACATCTATCTACTTTACATTTATCTTTTCCATTTATCTTAGCATGGCCTAGCCTAGTTCTAACATAAATCATTACTATCTAGCAGCTTCCGCTATAATACCTTAGTAGTAGATTAAATATCCATAACATTAAGTTGTAAGATGGATCATGATCAACTAAGTTCCGATTTAGCTGATAGTACACATCCGATCACATCCTGCTAACTAGCCACCTCGAATCATATGTTCTAATAATGAATCAGGTATTTATCCGTATTTTTCATTTATTTCTTTGGTTATTTAATGCTCAGTCAATTGTAATGGGCCATACATTCAAATATTAATAAAATCGGCATTGTTTAGCCTTCGTTCATTTATCTATACATTCTTGTTTCTTTAAAAAATATTGAGCCGAAAGTACTGGTGAAAGAAAGTCTTCAAGTTCATATACTCACATCTATTGTCATAAGGTAAAAAGAATCCATTTGGAATGGCTAACTCCTACCCTTTCACAAATCACTTGAACATTGAACACATCCGGTGGTTGAGAGAATAATTAGATCTTGTGTTCAATCTCTAATTTGTCCATCTCATCATAGAGGAACACCAGCATTTCAATCAAACCTTGAGCCGAATAGGCTCCGCCACACCCACGCATCATACCCATACATGACAACCAAATATAGACCCTTTTCATACGTATAACCTTGTTTGATTGTGACGCAGGGATGAACGTGATGAGGTCGATCACCGTCTTCCTCAAGGATAACTACTCCGAATCCACGGAGCTTCTCTGGACTCCTCACAGAGACTTCTCGAATCCACGAGGAAAGAAAGCAGGAAAATAGAAATAATTCTAATAAATTCGAAATTGATTGATGAATTATTAAAAACGAGTTTACACCCCTTTAAATAAGGGAACCAAGCAACATGAAAGAAATCAGACTCACACTACAACTAAAACTCCTAGAATTCGCAACTTACTATAAATAGTAAACTTACTATTTATAGACGGTCACGATGTCTACTAGTGCGCAAGGTTTTCGGCCAAAAATAGTAAGTGTCCTATTTGGCTTCAACAAACCGTTCTCCTAATTATCCTAAGCACTTTTCATGTTGGACACAACTCCTAAAGCCCAACGGATGAAAAGTTATACTCAAACTAAAACTTACTATTTATAGTAAAAACAAAATTAAAACGAGGAAACGACCGTCGATCAGGGGGTTTTTCGCAAATCCGGGCTGCGCAACCCGGCGTAGCGGGGTTGGTTGGCTAAAGTAGCTCGTTCTACCCCAAAATCATATATTTTACGTCGGATAACTCATTCCGGATTGTGAGATACGCCCGATCTAAGGTCCGATGGTCCGGATCACTTCTGTCGCCGACCGTGCCTTTTCTGATCCATCTTAGCCATGAAATTGTCCGCGACCCGCTCTACATCAGATTGAATTGGCAACAACAAAAGCCATGATGTTTGCCACGTCATGAGGAAGGCTCATATTCGAATTGTTCATAGCCCGAGAGAAACTAATAGTGTTGCTGATGGGCTGACTCGATTGGAGAGTAGAGGCCCAATGGGATAGGTCCTTCACACTTATAGTTGATCTTCGCCACACTATCAGAGGAAACCTCCTCCTAGACTGTTGGGGGTTGGATAACTTAAGGGAGGGAGCAGATTTGGTTGCCAGGTTCTGTCGTGGGCAGTTATACTGTTGGTTTCGCTCATAGGCAAACTCTGGAGTTTGTTTAGTGCCTCGGGTTGGCCCATGTATGAGTCCGGTATATAGCCCTCTCCTATTAATAAATTCTTTCTTTAAATTAAAATATAATAATAATAATAATAAAAGATAAGAGCCATAGAACTTTGCCACATCAACCCAATACCGATGTTTATTCTTCCTTCGATCCGACTTAATTAAGTAATGACATGATGGCTATTTTTGTCATTTTATGGAAAAAAAAAAATGTGACGGAAGAGAAAAGTGATGGAAGGTACCCATTTGACAATTATCTTCATTAATGAGGTAACCTAATGAATAGTTAATTTTAAAAGATACCGGGATGTAAATACGGTATTAATGAGGTAGTATTTTATAAAATTCTCTAATTTAAATGCGAAGGTTAATTATTATATGGGTTCATTCTTATTACACACTGATGAGCACATCGATCTGATTTGGGCGAGTCAAATTACCTCATTAATACTGGCACCTCTTAAGCTTGGACAACAGATGAACGACGCAGATTTCACACAGCTTGGACCATGCTGGCAGGTGTGACCGGGCTCTAGAAAAGAGCCAAGAGGAAGAAGGAGAGGTTCCAAATGCTAACCTTTTGAAGGTCAATGGAGAAATATCAACTTGTTTACAGGCCTCATTATTCCTATTATACTTTATTCCCTCAGTGTGGATAGAAGGCACCTCTTAAGCTTGGCAAAGGGTCAACGAAACCAACCTTCTCACATTCTCCTGTTATAGAGCCATGGCCCATGTCACTGTCACTTTCTAACCAAACATGGAATAAGATCCAGTCCACCTAGGAGGATAAATTTTCCCATCTGCTCACATTCTATACCGTAAATATGACATACATCTTCAATTATCTGAACCATTCAGTCTTTTTGGACAACCGAGAATCAGCCCTGCATGATGGATAGCATACATTGAAAGTGGGCCTCATGAGGTGTATGGTCTACGTTGATGGTGGGCATATAATGAACTGTCCACATCAAAAGTTGAGCCCACACAATGGACGAAGGATATTAAGAGTGGACCAAACAAACTTAAGAGATAAGTACTTAATGTCATGTTGAAAACCAAACATATTTTTCTATATTTTAACCAATGACTATGTTGCTTACTTAACATAGTTATCTATTGAAAAAGTAGAAATCAACATAAGCTGCTTGAGGTATAAATGGCTCATGTAAAGTAACTTGCCATCCAAATGCCCCCAAGTGTTCGGTTAAAATTCTATCAGTGTCGTGATCATTTGTACATCACTAATTAAATGGTTGCAATCGATTCATTGAGTAGGTTCGACGCATTGTTGGGCTGGAGACAGAAGATGAGTAGGGTGTTTTTTTTTTTTTTCTTATTTCTCCATATTAGTTTATGCATGTGAATCTTTCCTTCTTTTCACATTTCATCTTAAATGAGACACATTTTTATGAGTGAATTCACCAATAGTTTTTGTTCATAGAAGGCAACTGTTGTACAGCAGGGCGTGGGGCTGTTTGGGATCATCAATTTCATCATCATCTAAACCTTATCCCAATTAATTTGGGAACATACAACAATACAACATTCATCCATTTATTAGATTTTCTAGGCTTAAAAAAAAAAAAAAAAAGAGAGAGTAGGTTCGATGTTTCACGTATGGCCCACTTTCAAAAGCGTATGCATGTGTATAATAATTTAGATTTTGAAATTTTTGGCACGTGACCAAATGCCATGAGATATTATCTTTAAAAAAGCAATCTTCTGTTGAGATTATATATGGAAGAATCCCAATCGACAAACAAAAGGAACTTATTCTTTATCACATCTTATCTATGCAAAATCATCAAAGATTTCAAGGTCCCCACAATCATAGGCCTATATAAGTGGCCCACCTCTATTTGTTATTAGCATGCAAGGTGGATATGGACGGTAGAAGGAAGGGTGTGAGAGATTGTTTTCTTCCAATGCATCTATCATTCATTCTCCCTCAAGGGCTTCTCTAGGGGATCCCTTAGAGGGAGAGTATATGAGAGCTGCCTTGTTCTTTTATTTCACTGATCTATGCAAGATGACTTCTCTTATTTATTTATCCTTTCTGGGTTTATTGTCATGTACAAATTCAAAGTTTGCTAAGTCTACACACGTGCCAATATGGCCCACATGTTTGAGATCCAAGCTGTTTAGGTCTACAGACCTACAGAACAGGCCATTTTGGATGGCTAGAAATAAGTTTAAGATGTACAATTGTTTCTGATAGTAGGGCCCACCTTAAGAGTGAAACAGCTTGATATTTTAAGCTGGAAGATCTAATCAGTGTCACCCACCTGATGGAAAGCCAGATCTTACACACGTGTTGACCATACGTGTTGGCTTAGTAAACCTGTTAGAAATACTGGGATTTTTTTTTTAATGTAAAGCATGTTTTATTCGGATATGAATCAGAGGATTTGAATGATAGGAATAGGAGATTTTATTAATTGTTTCATATTGGTGAATGCCTCACGTCCAACATGAAGGAGGCCCACAGTTCAGTGCTCAACCGTTCATCACATAGGTCATGCCAAGGATCAGAACCGTATGATTATTGATGCAGGATCCTAGATCTATCAAAGTGCTGTTGTGGCTTCACTTCAAGCTTTGAGCAACTATAGCATGTCAATGATGTCCATCTACAGCGGAACAAATCAGATGGACCGGTGATGTACCAATCAGTTCTGTTCAGTCAGTGGGCCTAATCAGTTATCACAGATGCCTTATGACACACACACACACACACACACACACACACACACACACACACACACACTTATTAGAAAGCCCAACCCATCATCTCTTCACCTTCTCTTACTGAACGTTTGACTATCAACCACTTTTGTTTCCTAAAGCCCACTTGATTAGACGATCAGAATCATCCAATCTAGATGTAGTAAAAAAAAAAAACCTTCTTTGTAGCGGATGCTCTAGCGAGGATGGCTAGCGAAGGGTCCCCCAACAAATATTACACGAGCCGACCTGACCATCCACAAATAATTAGGGGAGCTTTAGTGCTTGACAATGTCGGGGTAGGGATTATTAGGAGAAACCTGGAACAGGAGCTTGAGTAGAAAGAAACGTAACTTTGTAGGCCTGTTAGTGTGACTGGTTGATGGGTGGTATGTAGGAATATTTGACTGCTATGAAGGCTCGTGAAAAGGGGAAAAAAAAAAAAGTGTATCTGTTGTTGGACTGCTAGTTTGCTCTACTTTGTTAGGTGGTGGCAGGGCTGGCTGTGATCGGGTGGATCATTTAGGGTGGGGAATCTCTGCTGGAGCGGAAGGCTGTGGGGCTTGCTGTTTACGGCTTCTGGGTCGCTGGCTCCTATCTAGTGCTTCTTCGCTCCCAGGTCAAGGTTTGGGCTACTGGTTTTTGCGTTAGTGGCTGCCATTTCCGTCCAGCGGTGGTTCAGAGTTTTATCTGTCAGCTTGTAGGAGAGGATATTTTGAAGCTCAGTCATCTTCAGGGTGGCTTCACCCTTTATTTTTCAGTTTTGTTTGCTGTGAAGCATTTTATTTTTTTGGGTGGTGAGACCCAGTTTATCTTTTTGTGGAGCCCTCCTTCATCTCTGGTTGTACATCTCTGTTCATAATATAAAAAAAATTAGGTGGTGTGCTCCCACCTTTCATAAAAATAAAAATAAAGATGTATTTTGAGCCATTTATTAGCGACAGTAGGGGTAACACTCCATATGGGTAACTTACCCTGCCACGTGTATTGTGAGATAACCGCAATGGCCAAATGCGTGTGTGTGTGTGTGTATAAACTGAGTTTTCCTAACCTCACACACAAACTTGGTCCGTATGCTTGTACGGTTGTCCATGGTTTATGAAACGAGTTTGTGGCTAAAGAAAACTTAGCTAGCTCTCCTTCTCTTCTAAATTTATAGGTGTTACGCTCCCATTATTTTAATTTTAAAAAAAAAAAAAAAAAACCAAAAACAAAACAAAAAAAAATTTTAAAACTAAAAAATAATAAAAATAAAAAGGTTCACTACCAAATGTATGTCCAAAACCACAAGCATGTGGCTGTGGCTTTGGATGTCATGTATCTCTACTGCTTATAATTTTACTTTTTATTCTCTTCTTTTTTTTTTGTCTTTTTGCTGTTTCTTTGTCATGGCCCAATGTCTTTTTATGGTGCCCACCTGCAACAAAGTTTCAGGTGATATATTCTCACCTTTCAAATAAATTTAAATAAAATAAAAAATAAAAAATTAAAAGTTCTCTTTTATATATTTCTAAAATCAAGGTTGTCTCCTGAACGAATAAGATTTAATCTCGGGCAAGAACATCTATGCGTTAGACCCATTTGAGAGACTTCTTGATATTACAGTTTTTTGCCCGGCTATGGTCGCACGGAAGTTGTATGCAATCCATCCCATGCCACACCTATGTATTATGGGTGGAAGCCATGGAGAAAAAATAAAGACTCTTGCATGAAATGATGATGTTGTCATTTCCAATATAGGTCCTAAGCTTTTATATGGTATTTTTTAATTGGCGGTGGATAAAATATATTAAGCACAGTCCACTTCTCTTTTTTTTTTTTTTTTTTTTTTTTTTTAACGATCATCCAAGCATTCTATTCTGATCATACACCGTCCTTAGTGGGGTCCAATGATTTGTACAATTTGAGGAACCTCTGTAAGCCTGAAGTTCACTGGCTGCGTACATTGCGCAGTCCACTTCTCTATGGTGACACATGGTTAGCACACCTCATGCTAGTTAACTAAAGCGCCATGAACAACCACAGTGCCATATTGGTGGAACTTTCATGAGATCCACAGTCTAATAGATACACTGCTTCATGTCCACCCTAATAATCAGGACACTCCACCATTAGTTTTCCACAGGGCTATTGTAGGATTCTATGCCATCCAGCTCAATCATCTGATGTGCTTCGTCGGAACAATTGAATTATACAAAAATCACAGTATTCCAAAACTCAGGCAGAATCATGTGAAGTTAAAGCTTTTTTTTTTTTTTAATGTGGTGGTGCACGTGTGTGTGAAATCAGCCTAACTTTTTGGATCAAGGATGAACAAGGATTGGTGAACTTAATGAATGGAGGACTCTATACATGTGATATAAGAAAATTTAAAAAGTGAAATCACATTTAGGAAAATAAAATCCTTTACTCTTGTTAGTTTTGTTATTGGAAAATGATTCTCATTTCAATTTTTTGTGTTTGAATTGCAATTTTAAAAGAAAAACTTTTTTCCCATCGATTTTACCATTTAAAATATTAGATCCTAGGCAACATCTTTTTGATAGATTGACTTTTCAAGAAAACAAAACAATTTTATTCTTTTTTTATTTTTTAAATAGAGAAAATGCCGCATTAAAAAAATTACTTTGCTTTCAGTAATTTTTATATATATATAAATAAATTAATAAATAAGCATTTAATGAATGAAGATGATGTAGTGCTCCTGTCACAACACTTAAATTATTTATCACTTGCAAGCCATTTCCTTCGGATCCACCTATTTTTTTTATTTTTTTTTCAGTAGAATATCTTGAATAAGAAAAGATACAACCCATCAATCTTGTGTCTTTCAGTTCAAAGAGAACAGCTGCTGTACTTTTCAACTATCTACCCTATTTCAGTCTATCAATGAGATTTTGGGAGCATGGTCCACCGGCCCATATAGCTGGACCAACAGACCAATGCCTAAAAATTTAAATTTAAAAAAAAAAAAAAAAAAAACAGAGGGGGAATCCTTAGCATCCACCTGCAACTAGCCCAGTCATTTCGTAAAATTGAAGTAGAAAATCCAACCACTGTTAGATTGGATTAGGCTGACTGGATGACCCAAGGCCTATGAATGAGGACAATTTGTTACAACCATCGTTTTCTTTCTACGAGCCACAAATTTGGAGTCTTCAAACCAAAGTGTTACTTTGGAATCATATGCAATACAAGGTTGGATCTATCATGTAGACTGTTCAAGATCATGATTAGACTTATTTTGTTTCTCCACTTGATCTTAACTGTCCAATTTGCATATGTTATTAATCGGACACTTAGATGATGGTTGGCATGATTTTTGCATCATGGCCATATTGTATGAAACAACGGACTGGTAGTTGTCGGTTGATCCATGCAACTGCTCTCGGCAGCAGTGGCAAGGGTTACTAGTGCCGCGGCTATATTGGGCAGTGGTGGCCATGGCTGCGGCTACCGCGGCTACTAACCGGGAAGGGTGAAAAGAAAAACACTACTGAAAAAGAGAGAGAAGGACAAAGATATCATTTTTTTTTTTTTTACTCAAGGCCATAACCAAAAACTTAAGACTTATTTGATTATCTAATTATTGGTTGGTGGACACCTATTCAATATTTAAATAGAAAAATAAAAAATAAAAAAATCCAATGGTTCTATTTGATTTTTGCTGTTGCGAATAAACCATTGGGTTCTACAATTTAAGGTTCTCATTTGAGTTAATTATGCCAATTAGTCTCTAAGTGAAAATGATATTTTAATTTTAATTTGCACTTTTTTGTTGTAACATATTTAATTTTAAGAGTCAATGGCCAAAGTTGTAGTAGCAAGAAAAGTATCATCAATTATAAGTTGAAAGAAGTTTTTTTTTTTTCTAATTAAGTTGAAATCCCGTTGCAAGTGGAATGAAATTCATCGCATTGTGGGGAATGTATAAGGACAAATTTATACGGAGAAATGATTCCTTAAATAATATTTTGAACCTTGATATGGATTTGATTTTTTTTTATGATAAAAAAAAAAAAAGGGTTTCATAATTATCAATCTCTAAACTAAGTGATTTGAATGCCAATTGATCCCAATACAACTATGTGTTTGGCAAGGTTGCCGTGCACTTATTAGCCTGCTTGGTGTTTTCTCTAATTAAACCATGTAATATCGAAGGATACGAGAAGGGTTTTAAAGCAAGGTTCGTGCTTCAGTTTGCGGCCCCATCTGTGATTACAGCACATATCAGAGATTTCAACCATTTATTAGGTAGGATAAGCTGTCAACACACCATATCCACCAACCAGGTAGATCAAACTTATATAACAAGAAATGGGCGATGGAGAGAACATCTAGGCCATTGGGTTGAAGCTAAATATTCAACATCCTCCATTAACAAAAACATATCTACTCTTCCTTGGGAGATACAATACAACGTATCTATTACCTTGCAAGTACGAACCTCCTCAAGGCCGGGTAATTCCATCATGAGAGGCATCTCTAGCAGCTCGCCTAACCCACTCACCACCTAAAATTAAAAATAATAGGTTTTATTTTTGAAACACATCAACCATGCAAAAGGCCAGTAGATGGATGGACCTGGCTGACATATAATCTTGGCCAGGACACTGTGGAAACATGGTCCCACCGTATCTCTGTTAATTGGTATAAGGATTAGATGGTGGTGATTGTGCTGGTGACCGTCCATCTTCAAAGCAAAAGGACTGAATTTCAAATGGTTAAAATAAACCAATTCAAAGAGTTTATCTATTATCTACCATAAAAGGTGAGACTCCAACATGTAAACTGTTCGATCATTGGAAGACAGCCTAGATTCAAAGGCTATGTTCAAGCAGATGGCAAAAACAAAAACGTGAATATGGTGGAATCCTGTGGGCAGGTAAAACCCCCCTAAATCAACAACTTTATCTTTCTCATCAACAAGGCTGGTTCCCATGAAAAACAAAAAAAAAGTTTCAAAACATGGAAATCAACAGTCAGCTTTCTAATCATACTGTCAATAGCACAAAAAATCAAAAATTCAAGCTCCAGTAGAAAATGAAATAGGTCCAGACATCATCTTGAACCATGCAGTTAGTAAACCACCTTATATTGCGAGTCATCCTATATATAACCTGTCGAAAATGAGCAGCTGTACAACATTCAGCAGATCAGAATCATCCAATCAGTGTGATTTTTTTCCAGCACACAGCTTGCCTTCAGAGGTACGAATGTGACCAGCTCAAATCGATAATTGGCCATCACACATGCTAAACAAGCCAGACCAATAGCATGAAAATTTGATAGTTGAGATCAAACAGAGAAACAAAATGCCCCCTATCATTATTATCTTGAATCATCCATTCGTATACATATGATTCAAAAAACATTTTTGGTTTGATGATGTCATACATGGCTCATAAAAAAACAGACAGTTGCATCAGGACTGCCCATATTCAATGGGTCAGGATTATCTGATTGGTTTGATTTTTGTACCATGCTTAACTCCAAATTGTGCAATTTAAGGGACCATCAGAACCTGAGATTGGCAGTAGCATGTGCGGCTTAAAAGCCTTGGGGAAGTTTCTATCACAAAACACTTGTAAATCCCTAAGGGCCTGTTTGAATTGGTGGAAAGCGGGATTCAACAAAGGAAATAAAACTGATTTCCTATGAGGTGACAGTTTCCCTCGCTTGCAAAAGCCAAGGGTGAGGAAATTGGTTTTAATTGTCTGATTTGCTCAGGAAAGCTTTTTCCTCTCTAAAACCTAAGAAATGGAGATTTCCACACTTTTTGATAGACAACTGTCAATTTTTGACCACTGACCATTCCACATTTCCATTGAAATCATATATGCTAAAGCAAACAGGTTAAGGTTCTTTTCCACAAATTTTCTTTTCCATAATTTTCCTCAAATATAAAGTTTTACTTTCCTCATCCACTTTTTCATTTCCACCAATCGAAACAGGCCCCAAAAGACTGCACGCAGTTCACCTTTCCGGACTTGGACCTAACTGTTGGTGTCGGTTCATTAGACGAACCTTGTGACCAACATCTTTGTTACGTGCCTTTTGTGATCATCCTCGCTCGCAATACATGCAGCATATACAAAATGCTTTTCCATTATATGCAATATCAGATTATTTTCAAGTTTGACTCAAATGGAATGGGTATTCATATGAGTTGGAAAAAAATAATAATGATGAGAATGCCTAATACCACAAATAGCCCATTGCCCCTCTAAAGGTATGGCAGAAATGTGGTTATCCAATTCTTTTAAAATAATAATAATAGTAATGATAATAATAGAGAGACAGAAATTAAGCAGAAACAAAGTCGATTTTCACTCAACCCATAGTTTTGGTAGTTATCACAAGAGGCCTCGGAATGCAACTACCAGCAAAAAACATTCATTCTTTCATAAACCAAAATCAAAAGCCAGCAAGTACATGACATTATTCTGGGTTTATTGAGCTTCAACCCATCAGAAGCATGCTGGGAAATGTTCACCATGATTCTGTTTTGGGATTGGTTTCTACTGCTCCGGCTCAGGTTTCTCAAACTGTTTCTTCAACCAATCGAACGGCTGCAAAATAACTTGAAAAGAAATTAAGTAAAAAAAACTAAAATTTATTGAAGGGAACAGAAGTACAGGAATCATCTGATTTGAGTAGGTCAATCCATTCTTTTTGTGAATGGGTGAAATGGAGGGTATTTGCATACTTAACAGTGGGGGCCACCATATGTACCCTCAAATGCCCGGCACGCCTGCAAGGTTGGCACACGTGCTATTTGTAAAAGGAACATGAAGAAAGGTTGTTTATGGGGCTAGAAAACCCCATGGACATTACTGCACACATATAGTGCAAACACACTGCTTAGCCTAATTTGATACGAAGCCAGTTCAAACACAGCGACAGCTCCTCTGCTGATGCAGGACCATCCAACCATCCAATGGGAGACCAAAAAAGGTCTCCATTGATGGGTCCAGATTAGGTCCATTAAGGTTCCTAACTACAATCTGGTTTATCCAACCATCCATATTGAAGATTAAGCCTTCAGATTGCAGAGGGGGCCAGATCAGGCCCATCAAATGTTACCAACTAAAAATCAAGCTCATCCACCATTTATAACAAAGATCTGAACCCCATCAAGGGTCCAGATTGACATGATCAACTATCTCAATAATCATGATGGTTATGATGGATTAAATCTAGGGAGTGAATGATTCATCTGGATGCACAAGCATTAGCTACCCCACGTGCATTCCAAATGATTGCACTATCCATCAACAGCTTTGCCCTAAGATGATGGCCCTCCTTTTTACTTTTTTGAGTCTGCCACTCCATAATTGCTACAAGTTTCCTGCTCCCTGTTTTGCTGTTTTCCTGGACACTATTCTCTTCTTTCCTTTTTGTGATGGGGGCTTTGCATGGTTGTGCACTGAGCCATCCCTTGATAAAGTTCCAAGGCTTTCTGCCTGTGAAGATAGGCTTGACGATGCAGCGAGGTTTGGAGCCTCGTTGGAAGGGATTTTATCCTTATCAGTGGCTGCTGTAAACTCAGACAGTACCTGGAAAATCCCACCTGCTTGGAACCTGGAGGGGAAGAGATCCACTTCTAGTTGGAGAGTTGTAAGGTCCGCTCTGCTATCCTGAGAGTGGATGGGTCTGACTGGACCATCTGCCAATCCAGGTTCCTGTAGCCTGAATGAGTGAGGGAGACTATTACCTTTGTACCTTGGCCAAAGTGATACTTGAACATCCTGCAACCTCAAAGGAGAACTTCCCTCTAAGCGAGAATCTTCCAGCAAATACAATCTTTCCTCCAAAGATGGTTGGGGACTGCCTGTCTTCCTGACTGTTAAAATCGCCTCATTCCCTTGATTGGGAATTAGGTTGGAAACCTGTGCTGAGATGCCTGGCACGTTCCCTCAACATCGGGAGGGAGGCCTGCCCTGATGGTGACTTGGGCTCGATCAGTACCTGACTGATCCATTTCCATGGTGCTCACTCCCTAGTTGGTCCTTAGGATATCGTGTACTGGATCCACCTGTTGCATTTGCTGTATACATGTGCTCTCCTTTGTTGCTGGTTCTCGGTCGTTCTGTTGAAGGTCCTATACTCCTTCTAGCTAGTATTGGTGAGAGATTGAGATGGGGTTAGGATGTCAACGAGAAGAGATTCCCCTGGTGAAAATCAAATGTTGAGTCTAGAAGAGGGACCTGCATTATAGGATCTGGAGCAGGCTTATCACTGGTGTTATTGGTTGTAATTCTGCCCGATTGTTATTCTCCAGCATTATGACAAACTTCACTGATGATATTGGGGACATTTTTGGCCGATTGGTGTTCTCTAGCAATATGACTAGCTATGGTCAGTCCAGAGGTCGGCAGTGGGGGCTGCATTGTGACTGTACCTTAATCTGCATATGAGTGGCACCTATTGCAGCAGGGTGTGTTTGACACCCCACCCGAAGAAGTCAAGGGAAAGGATCCTTGGATGTGGGAAGGTGGGCTAGGGGGACCATCACCATAAGGGGGTGCTGAGGACAGGGGATTTGGAAGAGGCCTAGAGATGTTGGGTAAGGAGGGAAAAAGAGGGGGTGAAAGAAGGCTTGTACATGGTTTGTAGGGGCGCCGGTGGAGGGTTAATGGAGGGGATTTAGAAGAGGCTTAGAGATGTTGGGTAAGGAGGGAAAAAGAGAAGGGGTTAAAGAAGGCTTGTACATGGTTTGTAAGGGCGCCGGTGGAGGGTTAATGGAGAGGATAGATAACTATTTATACTTTCTTAATTACCTTGGTTTGTTGACATTGCAAATTATCTTGTCACAGGTTTCATGTCAATATATTGGACTGCGCAAGATAAGAAAAAATTCTTCGCCGAGATACATAAGTTTTTCTAGAATGATCTTTATCTATTTAAATATTGCCCAAACCAAATTTTAAAGAGATGTGAGTCAGATAGTGAACATCATAGTCATCTCCTTTTGTCATTCTAAGGCCTATGGCAGTCACTTTTCTGCTAAAAAGACCACAGCCAAAATTTTGCAGTGCGGCTTTCACTGGCCCACTATGTTCAAAGATACCCAAGAGTTTTGCAAAGCTTGTAGTATTGTTAGAAATTGGAAAGATTGTCCTGTCAAAATATGATGCCATTAAACCTAATTCTTATCATTGAAGCATTCGATTGTTGGAGCATTGATTTCATAGGGTCATTCCCCCAATCCTTTGGAAGTATTTATATATTGTTGGCGGTAGACTATATCACTAAGTGGGTCAAAGCGATCTTGTGCTGGAATAATGACCATAAAACAGTCATTCAATTCTTAAAAGAAAATATCATTTTCTGATTCGAAACATCTCGAGCTATCATTAGTGATGGAGGTTCACACTTTTGTAATAGCCCACACTACGTGAAAAATGAAAAAAAATGACAAATTTAGAGACGGTTCTGGACCGTCTCTAAAATTGCTTGGTTTAAAGACGCTTTAGAGACGGCCGTAAACCGTCTCTAAAATTTTAGACGACCCCTAACCATCCTTAATAGTCTTAAAAATTTAAACGTATACAAATCATTTAAGACGGTCGTTGACCGTCTTATATGGGTCATCTGAGACGGTCATTGGCTGTCTGCATTAGAGACGGTCCTTGACCGTCTTATAAGCCGTCATTAGAGACGGTCATTGGCCGTCTGCATTAGAGACGTTCATTGGCCGTCCTTTACTTGCAATCTGAGACTGCAAAGACCGTCTTTATTAGAGACTGTCCTTAGCCATCTTATAGTCCTGTCAAAGACCGTCTCTATTAGAGACGGTCTAGGACACTGTTAAGGACCGTCTCTATTAGAGACGGTCCTAAACCGTCTTATAGCCCGGTCTATGACTGTCTCTGTTAGAGCCTGTCAAGGACCGTCTCTATTAGAGACGGTCCTAAACTGTCTCTAATGCTCAATTCAAAAAATGAAAAAACTCAAAAATTATGAATTTCGAAAAAAAAAAAAAAAAAAGTTGAGAAGCTTAGAAAAATAATTAACAATGTTTAAGAAAAATTTAAATTTTGAAAAAAAAAACTGTAATTTTATAAAAATCTAAATTTTGAAAAAAAAAAATTAAGAATTTTGAATAATGTTGATAATTTTGAAAAAAAAAAATCGATAAAAAAATGATATTTTGAAAAAGAAAATTTTAAAAATTAAACAAAATTGTGAAAAAATTGATAAAATGTAAAAAATATATATTTTTTTAAAAAGAAAACTAGATTTTGTATTTTAACAACAAAAATTGAAAAGTTATATAATAAAAGTGAGATTAAAAAAATAATATTTTGAAAAAGAAAATTTAAGAAATCAAACAAAATTGTGAAAAAAAAATGATAAAATATAAAAATATATATTTTTTAAAAAAGAAAAGTAGATTTTGTATTTTGACAACAAAAATTGAAAAGTTATATAACAAAAGTAAGATTAAAAAATGATATTTTGAAAAAAAAAATTAAGAAATTAAACAAAATTGTGAAAAAATTGACAAATTGTAAAAATATATATTTTTAAAAAAAGAAAACTAGATTTTGCATTTTGACAAGAAAATTTGAAAAGTTAGATAACAAAAGTGAGATTTTGATGATGTGTTATATATCTTTGTCGCCCCTATATTTCTCCAACCTATTTTTGGGCCGGGTATAAAAAATTGTGTAGATTTAAATCTTAAGTGGACCACACCACTGGAAAGAATGATAATATAGTACCTCGCCATTAAAAATTATAAGGAGCCCATTGTAAGGTTTTAGTAATGTTTATTTGCAATCCAACTTGTTGATAATGTAAAGAAGATCCAAAGATCAAATTGATCTTTAGATCAATTGATCCAAAACTTTTATGGCCTTCAAAAGGTTTTTAATAGTTATTCATCATTGTTTTGATTGATATGACCCACCAGAGATTATTGAGTTCTTATGATTTGAAATCACATCCTAATATATGATGAAAAAATATATGGACGGTGTCGATATACATAAAATATATCAAGGTGGGCCCTACATGGTTAGAGTAACACCCATGAGGGCCCTTTTTGGCCGGGCGGATTGGAAGGGATTGGATGGTATTAGAAGGGATTGAAAGTTAAATCCTGGGATTGGCCAAGCGTGCCAAACAAGCTGGGTGACCTGATCGTGGGATATAGCAATCCCATGGATCTTAAGACAATCCACTGACAACACCATCATTACCTTTAAATCCCATCCAATCCACCCTAATCTGTTCAAATTTGCCTATGACGTGTTTGGTTAGAGGGATTGGAAAGGATGGGAAGGTTTAATTCGGGGATTGGCCGGGCGTGCCAAACAGACTCGATATAGCAATCCCGAGATATAGAAATCCACGAGAATCCACTGACAACACTATCATTATTCATTACCTTGAAATCCATGCCATCCACCCTAATACCATTCAATCCCTTCCAATCCACTCGCCCAGCCCTAAAGGAGTTACCTAAATAGTGAAATGGTACTATAAGGTTACCTCATGTGAACTTCCCATGAGGTTAATCTGTGTGCGCCCCACCATGATGTATGTAGAACATCAACACCATGCATTTGATGTGTCCCCTTTAAGTCCAAAAATCAGCCGTATACGAAACTCAGATGGGCCATAGCATTTAAAACTATGTGAAGACATCCATAAAACATATAAAAACATTTAATTAGTGGGGCCCACATGAGTTTTGGATGTGTATGAAACTTGGGCTAACTCCTCATCCAAGTGGGACACACATAATGAATGGGCTGGATCTATGAACCACATCTAGGTGAGCCCAATAAATGATTATGAATGTTTTAATGGGAGGGTAACCCTCTCAACTATAGTATGTGGTGTGGCCCACCCAAGTCATGGATTGACTTTATTTTTAAGCTCGTGGCCTACCATGGAATGGTGCATCTGACTGACGGGGCAGATCCAAAATTCAAGTGGACCCACACCATAGAAAAGAGTGGGATAGTGACACCCACTATTGAAACCTTCTTAGGGCCCACCGCGATGTTTATTTGAGATCCAACATGTTTATAAGTTAATACAGACATGGATGCGGTTGAAACTTGGTCTGACCCCTTCATCCAAGTGATACACAGGATATGTGAATCACATTTAGGCAAGCCCAATATATGATTATGAATGTTTTAAGGAAACCCTTCTTTACTACATTTAGGTGAGTTACTCATTATCCTTACCAGAGTAATTAAACTCTGTCGGGTCCACTGTTATTTATTTATTTTATCTACTCCATTCATTCATGTTAACAGATAATTTGACGTCTAAAGAACAAAAAGGAAGCATATCCAAAGCTCAGGTGGACCACACCGCAAGAAATAGTGTGATTGAACCTCTACCATTTAAAATTTCTTGGAGGCCATAGAAGTTTTGAATCAAGCTGATGTTTGTGTTTTCTATTCATTCATATATTTTTGATATTATGAACAACCTTTAACCGTTTTTGGACAATCTAATCAGTTCAAATTGAAGAGTAAATAACTTCAGATGTTTAAATCAAAATTCACTCAAATTGTTAATCAATCTTGTTTGCCCAATATCTTTCTCATATGTAGCATGATCGGGGCGAATAACTATGATGATCAGTAAAATAGAGTGATTGGACCAGACATGTAAAATGGGTCAAATATTCTAATCAAAATTGTGACCCAACTTATTGACACCCTGAGACTCTAAGAATTAATGTTAGTAAGTTTTGTAGGGCTCATCATGATGTGCGTCGAACAACAACACCGTGCATTTGATAGAAGTTTTGGATCAAGCTGATGTTTGTATTTTCCCTTCATTCATATCTTTTTGATATTATGAACATGTTGGATGATAAACGTTACTATGGGCCCAAGGAAGGTATCAACAGTGGAAATCATTATTCCACACTGTTTTGTGTGGCATGGTCTACTTGAGTTTTGCATTTACCAAAAATTTGGGATCAACACACACTGTTCATCCATTTTTTGAGATCATTTTATAGAATTATCTAAAAAATGAATCATATTCAAAGATTAAATGGGCCACACCACAAATAAGGGGAACCGATTAGCTACTCCCCCTACACCATCCAATGGCCGATGGTTGGTGCTATGTGGGCCCCACCATGATTTATGGCCCCACGACCATTTTTTTTTTTTACTTTTGAACCAGTTGGATTTCAAATAAACATTACAATGGGCCTTAGGATAGTTTCAACGGCGGGAATCACCCTCCCGTTGTTTTGTGGTGGGGTCCACTAAAAAATTTTATCTATCTCATTCCTTGGCTCATGACTTAAAATGATATCTCAAAATGGATGGACGGTGTGGATATAACAAATACATCATAAGTTTTTATATTTTTAAAATATTTTATATATATATATGGAAAAGGTTCTATACGTCGAGCTCATGGGAACTCCCCATGAGGTCGAGCTGTGTGGGCCCCACCATGACGTGTGTCGTAAATCAACACTGTGCATTTGATGAGTCCCCTTTAAATTATGGGATATCCCAAAAATCAGCCGTATACAGAACTCTGGTGGGCCATACCATCTAAAATCAAGTGAAGACATGCCTAAAACATATAAAAGCACTTGGTGGGGCCCCACCTGAAATTTGGATGCGTCTGAAACTTGGTATGACCCCTCATCCAAGTTGCACATACATAATGGATGGGATAGATTTGTGAACCACACATCTCTGTGGGCCCAAAAAATAATTATGAATGTTTTAATGGAGGGTAACCCCTCTCAATTTTTGTGTTCGGTGGGCTATGGGCCCCACCATGATGTATGTGTTTCATCCATGTTGTCCATATATTTTTATAGATCATTTTATGATATTACAAAAAAAAAAAAAAAAATGAGTTATATCCCAATCTCGAGTGGACCACATTACAGGAAAAGATGTTGAATGAATGTCGACCATTAAAAACTTTCTAGGAGCCATAAAAGTATTGAATCAAGCTGATCTTTGCTTTTTCCGTTCATCTGGGCCTTTATGACCAAATCAACAGATTGGATGTCAGATAAACAGTACAGTAGGCCTTAGGAGGATTTAAATGATGGATATCCAATCACTATTGTTTTCCTGTGGTGTGGTCCACCTAAGATTTATATCCCTCTCATTTTTAGGACAAAGGCCTAAAATGATCTTAAAAAATGGATGAACGGATTGGATGAAACACATACATCATGGTGGGGCCCACAGACCACCGAACACCAGCCACGGGGCTGGTTTGAGGGGGAGTAGCCAATCCGTTCCACCCAAAAACCACCCCGCGCGCGTCCAGAACCCAAATCCCTAAAAATCTCCTCTCTCTCTCTCTCTCTCTCTCTCTCTCTCTCTCTCTCTCTCTCTCTCTCTCTCTCTCTCTCTCTCGCACCCTGTCCCTCGTCTCTCTCTATCTCTCTCTTCCTCTCTCTTTCTCTCTCCACCATAGATCTACTGTTGCCGAACAC
Source organism: Magnolia kwangsiensis (assembly GCA_037074715.1). Taxonomy (NCBI): domain Eukaryota; kingdom Viridiplantae; phylum Streptophyta; class Magnoliopsida; order Magnoliales; family Magnoliaceae; genus Magnolia; species Magnolia kwangsiensis. Next base: position 5,526,066 of record CM073578.1, on the reverse strand, counting down.
CCTACCCACGCACGCCCTCCCTCTCTCTCTCTGAAGCTCAGTTGAAGGCTAGCTCATTCATCACAGCGAGGTATCTCTCTCTCTCTCTCTCTCTCTCTCTCTCTCTCTCTCTCTCTCTCTCTCTCTCTCTCTCAATCTCTGTCAATCTCAATACCGATTTAGGGATTTAGGGATTTAGCAATTTGTGGATTCCTAATTCGATGTGGACCCTCATTTAGGGATTTGGGGACTTAGCAATTTATGGATTCCTGATTCAATGTGGACCCTCATTTAGGGATTTGGGGATTTTAGGGCTTACAGATTTTAATGTGGACCCCGAACCGGGGATTGAAACCCCGTGTATGCTATGCAAGCATGCGGTCAATGTGGTATATGATTCTTCATGGATTGATGTCCTGTGTACCATGGATGTGTAGGCAACATGGTTTTGGATTGCGGTTTGGAGAGTGACTCTCACAGAAACAGGAACTCGTACAGCTCGCCCCGACTCAGTATCATTTTAGGGTGTAACTTGCACATTGACTCGTTTAGAAGATGTTAGATTTTACCTCTTGTTTTTTGTTGCACTAAAATTGTAAGATTACAAAGAGTTTAGAAGATGGATTTTACCCCATCAAATCTTGAAGGATTAGGATTTTTTTATTTATAATCTTGTGGTTCTATTTATCATTGAATTGTTTTAAATCCATGTTTTATATTTACTTGATATGGATTTATTGATAGTTTTCGGCAATGATTATTGTATTTTTCAAAACGGAGTTAGTAATTCCCTACTTGGAAGTGTTAGGATTACCTTCACTCCAACCATCCAGCATTATAGCATGGAAACAGGGCTTAAGGCATTATATTGATTTAGCTGAGTTAACTTCAATTGTTTCTTATATTTCAGGAAGCTATCAATTTAATGTTTAGATTTCACCCACACATAACTTTCTATTTAGATGTTATGATTGATTGGATTTGATCATATTCCTGATTAATTGGTTAGATCAAAGCTCAAGTGGACCACACCATAGATGTATATGTAGGTTTAACAAGCAGTATTCTCCATGTACCTTCAGATGTAAAACAGTTCGTTTATTAGCCTTGTTAATGGCTTTTTGAAAATAGGTGCAGAAACAGCTTTTAGATGTAAAACAGTTAGTTTATTGGCCTTGTTAATGGCTTTTTGAAAATAGGTGCAGAAACAGCTTTCAGATGTAAAACGGTTAGTCAATTGTCCTTGTTAATGGCTTTTTACAGCAAGAGAACTAGTTTCTCTCTCTCTCTCTCTCTCTCTGTTGCTCTCTCCAACGACCTCATTTTCTTTGTTTTTTGTTGAGATTAGGGTTATATTTCTCTCTCTCTGTTTCACTCTCTTAAATTTTTGGTGCATAGACCATAATATCATCATTTTATTAGGTCACTAAACATTGGTACACTTGTATAAACTAAAAATTCCCTTGTATAATATCTCTTATAATTCATGCATGCTAATTGTTTGATGAAATGGCTCAGTAAGGAATGTTTTTTGTGGATATAGCTGAGCAGAGGGTTGTTCTGCTTTGATTATGTGGGTTGGAGTTTGTGTTGTAGCAGTAAGAGGTGGGCTGTCATTGGCATTTGTAGATGCATGTTAACAGCATTCCTACTGTTAGGTTCTCCTACCGAGGCATTTTGCAAGAGACTGTCCAAATGTGCCTGTCTGTAACAAATGCGCCCTTCCTGGGCATACAACAGCTGAGTGGACCTCAGAGACAATGTGCTGGAACTGCAAAGAGTCTGGCCATGTTGCTGGCCATGTGCTGGAAGCTGGGCCACATTGTTGCTGATTGTACCAATCAAAAGGCATGCAACAACTGCCACCAGACTGGTCCAGCTGAGATTTGATTATGTCTTATTTTGGAATTATTCTTGTTATCTATTATTTGAATACTTTGCTGGACAATGTTCTAGATTGGTGTCTATGATTTTCTTCCATATGATTGCATTTCATTTTTGTTATCTGTGTATTGCAGATTTAGAGAAACACATTCCTAGTGTTTGAATGTATTTAAAATTCAAAGCTTTGAACAGTGTCATAGCTGAACAATGCTTCTAAGAAGTGCAGTTAAATGATGGTTGTTGAAAGTCTATGATCTGAAATGCTCTGCTGGTTGGTATTTTTTGTTATTCTTTGTTGTCTACGCAATTTCTTTTGAGAGGTTTATTTTAAACTATAATGGTTATTTATATGGGTTTATCATTGGCTTTCTTTTTGTTTTGTTTGTTATTATTGTTCTTCTTCTTTCTTTTTTGTTTGTTGAGTTGTGATCAAACTCTGGACTTCAATGTTACTCCCTTCTGGGAATCACACCTGGTAAAATGCTCAAGTGGACCACACCATAGATGTATATGTAGGTTTAGCAAGTAGTAAAATTCACAAGTTGCTGTAATTTCTCCTGCTGTGTAGCAGATTCCCTGTTAGTTCACCTGGATATGGCATCTCTATGAAGTAGATTCCAATCTCATTATTGATCAACTCTATCCACACATATGGCCTTAGAGATCTCTTTGTAAGCCAAAATAGAAAAGCTAAGATATAAAGAGATCTTTCAAATCTAGAGTTTACTAATTAGATCTACACCATGAGATGTACATTTTGAAATTTATAGGACATCAAAGGTAATGTCAACTTGGGTGTAACTCAAAGATCCTTATCGATGGATCCATCATCAATTTATGGACAGGGAGTCATGTAGTCAAAACCTAGACTTGGTGGTGCAGGTAAGATTGCTTGGTTATCTAGGAAATTACCACCACTCCCATGTCTTTACATCACATCTAGTCATCAGACATTTGGGAACTTTTACATGCATTGTTCAATATACTAATTTAGAGGACAACAGGGACCATCGCTTTTTTGTCAAAAATTTGAGAGCCCTTTACTTTCTAAGTACACCCCTTGAAATGGTGAAAGCACCTTTAAAGACCAAAGATTAATTGACATAAACTTTTGATAATAGGCATTGAGCTATTGGTTCTGTTGTTCCTTTTCATTGCATTCAATAAAAAAAAAAACTTCAGATTTGGTGTTATCTTCTAAGATGTTAATATATGCCCTTTTTAATGAATAAAAAAAAAAAACTTCATTACAACTACTAAAGGATTTGAATATTCAGTAGTTTTGTTTAACTTTTTGAACTCTAGGACATTTTGTATGACGAAAACTTGATTATTCACTAAAATCTTTTTTTGATCAAGTTGCCTTTTTTATTTATTTAATCTTTAGCATCCTTTTTATTAATTATGGCTTGTTGTCATTTGTTTTTTATTAACCAAGTCACTAAAGGATTTCAATTTCAAATGTGACTGAAGTATTGACAAAACGTTGTCTCTTATTGCAGTACGAGATGTAACAAGAATATACATTGATGTTGTCTCTTGTTGCAGTACGAGATGTAATAAGAATATACATTAACGTTGTCTCTTGTTGCAGTATAAGATGTAACAAGAATATACATTGATTGTGTATTTGAATTTTTTTAAATACACCAATGAGAAACGATTTGAGACAACGTTCAATGATACTTTGTTAAATATGAAATTTATGACCTTTAGTAACTTGGTTAATTAAAAAGAACTACGTAGTGGCTTGATCCCAATCTGACTTTTTGGGTACATAGGTAGCTGTTCGTAATGTACTAGAATATCGGTGCAGCCACAAATCTTTTTTCTCCTTTGAATTGTATCAGACTGTATCGGTTGCATTTTTCTCTATCATACAGGTTGTGGCTATCAAAGATATAATATCACCTCCTTATAGGGAAACATTTAATGATGTGTACAGGTAATTCATTTTTTCTTATTCCTTATATTGTTTCCCAGTTATATTTGTGTTGGTTTCAGAGTACAGGTCCAGTTATATTTGTGTTGGTTTCAGAGTACAAGTAGCGATAGAAATTGTTGGTCGATTGTGGCTTATAGAAAAAGGGATGAGTAACCAACAATGCAAATATGGGAGGCCTTCCCCAGGTATCTAGATGCTTTTAGATATATTTATGTTGTTTGTAAATGTATTAGCCCGAATTCCTAAACCTTAACCTAAACATATAACCTATAACCTATAACTTAAGCCTATACCTAAACCTAAAACCTTTATTATAACCTAAAACTATTCTCAAATCCTTAAACCGTAACCTATAACCCAACCTTACTTCTTGCAACTTCAGTCACTGCTTCAAATGGAGGAACTGTACAAAGATTTAGTTAGGTAGACTACTGATGGTGAACTAGCAGCTGCAACAAATATGAGAGTTACAAAGGTGAAAAGAAATATAAGGCGGTCGGTAAGATAAGATGCATGATTTTTCTTTTCAATTGTTAATCATATATTGACAGTACTTGTTTCAATTTTCTTGGATGGATGATGATTGTATTTGGAAATGTAAATGAAAATAAAAAACTTATAATATATATGTGTGTGTGTGTTATCAATGGAGGATATCTTGTTTAGGGGGACATGAAATTCTTGTAGCTTATGGTATGTTGCCCCATATTGATTATATGTTACCAGTATGTAGTAGATAATACTAGGTTTAATAGTAGATAATACTCAAGAATTCCTAAACCTTAACTTATAACCCAACCTAAACCGATTTATAACCTAAAACTATTCTCAAATCCTAAAACCTATAACCTAAAGTCGAATCCAAACCCGAACCTGAACCCGAATTCCTAAACCTTAACCTAAACATATAACCTATAACTTATAACTTAAGACTATACCTAAACCTAAAACCTTACTTATAACCTAAAACTATTTTCAAATCCTTAAACCTAAACTTTAACCTATAACCTAAACTTATAACCTATAACCTAACCTTAACCTAAACCTAAAACCTAAACCTTAACCAAAAATCAAAAACCTAAACCTAAATCTAAAATCTAAATGTATTCTCAAATTCCTAAACCTAAACCTTAACCTATTCTCAAATCCCTAAACCTAAACCTACACCAAATCCTAATCTCAACTCCCTAACCTAAACCAAAATCTAACTTGAAAACCCAAATCTAAACCCGATCCCGAACCTGAACCTAATTTCATAAACCTAAACCTTAACCTATTCTCAATTTCCTAAACCTAAACCTAAACCTATAACCTACACTTATAACCTAAACCTAAACCTATAACCTAAACCTAAGCCTAAAACCTAAACCTATGACCTAAAACCTAAATGTATTCTCAAATCCCTAAACCTAAACCTACACCAAATCCTAATCTCAACTCCCTAACCTAAACCTAAACCTAAACTTGAAAGCCCAAACCTAAACCCGATCCTGAACCCGAACCCGATTTCCTAAACCTAAACCTTAACCGATTCTCAATTTCCTAAACCTATAGCCTATAACCTAAACCTAAACTAAAACCTTAACCTAAACTTATAACCTTAAACTAAATCAAAACCTAAATATATTCTCAAATCTCTAAACCTAAACCTATACCTAATCCTAATCTCAACTCCCTAACCTAAACCTAAACCTAAACTTGAAAACCCAAACCTAAACCTATAACTTACACTTATAACCTAAACCTAAACCTATAACCTACACTTATAACCTAAACCTAAACCTATAACCTAAACCTAAGCCTAAAACCTAAACCTATGACCTAAAACCTAAATGTATTCTCAAATCCCTAAACCTAAACCTACACCTAATCCTAATCTCAACTCCCTAACCTAAACTTAAACATAAACTTGAAAGCCCAAACCTAAACCCGATCCCGAACCCGAACCCGATTTCCTAGACATAAACCTTAACCTATTCTAAATTCCCTAAACCTATAGCTTATAACCTAACCTAAACCTTAACCTAAACTAAAACCTATGACCTAAAACCTAAATATATTCTCAAATCTCTAAACCTAAACCTACACTTATTCCTAATCTCAACTCTCTAACCTAAACCTAAACCTAAACTTGAAAACCCAAACCTAAATCTATAACCTACACTTATAACCGAAACCTAAACCTATAACCTACACTTATAACCTAAACCTAAACCTATAACCTACACTTATAACCTAAACCTAAGCCTACAACCTAAACCTAAGCCTATAACCTAAACCTATGACCTAAAACCTAAATGTATTCTCAAATCCCTAAACCTAAACTTACACCTAATCCTAATCTCAACTCCCTAACCTAAACCAAAACCTAAACTTAAAAACTCAAACCTAAACCTATAACCTACACCTATAACCTAAACATAAACCTATAACCTACACTTATAACCTAAACCTAAACCTAAGCCTAAAACCTAAGCCTATGACCTAAAACCTAAATGTATTCTCAAATCCCTAAGCTTAAACCTACACCTAATCCTAATCTCAACTCCCTAACCTAAACCTAAACCTAAACTTGAAAACCCAAACCTAAACCCGATCCTGAACCCGAACCCGATTTTGAAAACCTAGACCTTAACCTATTCTCAATTCCCAAAACCTATAGCTTATAACCTAAAACTAAACCTAAACCTAAACCTAAACCTATAACCTTAACCTAAACCAAAACCTATGCCTAAAACCTAAATGTATTCTCAAATCTCAAAACCTAAACCTACACCTAATTATAATCTCAACTCCCTAACCTAAACCAAAACCTAAACTAGAAAACCCAAACCTAAACCTATAACCTACACATATAACCTAAACCTAAACCTATAACCTACACTTGTAATCTAAACCTAAACCTATAACCTAAACCTAAGCCTAAAACCTAAACCTATGACCTAAAACCTAAATGTATTCTCAAATCCCTAAACCTAAACCTACACCTAATCCTAATCTCAACTCCCTAACCTAAACCTAAACTTAAACTTAAAAACCCAAACCTAAACCTATAACCTAAACCTAAACCTATAGCCTACACTTTTAACCTAAACTTAAGCCTAAAACCTAAACCTATGACCTAAAATCTAAATGTATTCTCAAATAACCTAAAACCTAAACCTACACCTAATCCTAATCTCAACTCCCTAACCTAAACCTAAACCTAAACTTGAAACCCAAACCAAAACCGGATCCTGAACCCGAACCCGATTTTCTAAACCTAAACCTTAACCTATTCTCAAATCCCTACACCTAAACCTAATCTCAACTCCCTAACCTAAATCTAAACCTAAACTTGAAAACCCAAACCTAAACCCGATCCCAAACCCGAACGCGATTTCCTAAACCTAAAACTTAACCTATTCACAAATCCCTAAACCTAAACCTACACCTAATCCTAATCTCAACTCCCTAACCTAAACCTAAACCTAAACTTGAAAACTCAAACCTAAACCCGATCCTGAACCTGAATCCGATTTTCTAAACCTAAACCTTAACCAATTCTCAATTCCCTAAACCTATAGCTTATAACCTAAACCTAAACCTTAACCTAAACCTATAACCTTAACCTAAGCCAAAACCTATGACCTAAAACCTAAATGTATTCTCAAATCTTTAAACCAAAACCTACACCTAATCCTAATCTCAACTCCCTAACCTAAACCTATACCTAAACTTGAAAACCCAAACCTAAACCCAATCCCGAACCTGAACCCAATTTCCTAAACCTAAACCTTAACCTATTCTCAAATTCCTAAACCTAAACCTACACCTAATCCTAATCTCAACTCCCTAACCTAAACCTAAACCTAAACTTAAAATCCCAAACCTAAACCCGATCCCAAACTCGAATCCGATTTTCTAAACCTAAACCTTAACCTATTCTCAATTCCATAAACCTTAACCTATAACCTAACCTAAACCTAAACCTATAACCTACACTTATAACCTATAACCTAAACCTAAGCCTAAAACCTAAACCTATGACTTAAAACCTAAATGTATTGTCAAATCCCTAAACCTAAACCTATACCTAATCCTAATCTCAACTCCCTAACCTAAACCTAAACCTAAACTTGAAAACCCAAACCTAAACCCGATCCAGAACCCGAATCCGATTTCCTAAACCTAAACCTTAACCTATTCTCAATTCCCTAAACCTATAGCTTATAACCGAAACCTAAACCTAAACCTAAACCTTAACCTATAACCTAAAACCTAAATGTATTCTCAAATCCCTAGACCTAAACCTACACCTAATCCTAATCTCAACTCCCTAACCTAAACCTATACCTAAACTTGAAAACCCAAACCTAAACCCGATCCCGAACCCAAACCCGATTTCCTAAACCTAAACCTTAACCTATTCTCAATTCCCTGAACCTATAGCTTATAACTGAAACCTTAACCTAAACCTAAAACCTAAATGTATTCTCAAATCCCTAAACCTAAACCTACACCTAATCCTAATCTCAACTCCCTAACATAAACCTAAACCTAAACCTGAAAACCCAAACCTAAACCTGATCCTGAACCCGAACCCGACTTCCTAAGCCTAAACCTTAACTTATTCTCAATTCCCTAAACCTATATCTTATAACCTAAACCTAAACCTTAACCTAAACCTATAAACTTAACCTAAACCAAAACCTATGACCTAAAACCTTAACCTATAACCTATAACCTAACCTTAACCTAAACCTTAACTTATAACCTATAACCAAAACCTAAACCTAAAACCTAAATGTATTCTCAACTTCCTAAACCTAAACCTACACCTAATCATAATCTCAACTCCCTAACCTAAACCTAAACCTAAACTTGAAAACCCAGAACTAAACCCGATCCCGAACCTAAACCCGATTTTCTAAACCTAAACCTTAACCTATTCTCAATTCCCTAAACCTATAGTTTATAACCTTAACCTAAACCTATAACCTTAACCTAAACCAAAACCTATGACCTAAAACCTAAATGTATTCTCAAATCTCTAAACCTAAACCGACACCTAATCCTAATCTCAACTCCCTAACTTAAACCTAAACCTAAACTTGAAAATCCAAACCTAAAACCCGATCCCGAACCCGAACCCGATTTCCTAAACCTAAAACTTAAATGTATTCTCAAATACCTAAACCTAGACCTACACCTAATCCTAATCTCAATTCCCTAACCCAAACCTAAACCTAAACTTGAAAACCCAAACCTAAACCCGATCTCGAACCCAAACCCGATTTCCTAAACCTAAACCTTAACCTATAACCTAACCTAAACCTAAACCTATAACCTGCACTTATAACCTAAACCTATAACCTAAACCGAAGCCTAAAACCTAAACTTAAACCTAAAACCGACATGTATTCTCAAATCCTTAAACCTATACATACACCTAATCCTAATCTCAATTCCCTAACGTAAACTTAAACCTAAACTTGAAAACCCAAACCTAAACCCCATCCCGAACCCAAACCCGATTTCCTAAACCTAAACCTTAACCTATTCTCAATTCCCTAAAGCTATAACCTATATACTGTAACCTATAACCTAAACCTAAACCTAAATCTATATACTATAACCTATAACCTTAACCTTAACCTTAACGCATCAGCAAGAGCTGATAAGATATCTTTTTCAAGCTGTGCAGGATCCTCAGAGAGGTTCTATGAACAAAGGAATGTTCCGGTAAGTCTTTTTCTCCTTTATTTTTGTATGATCTTTGGTGCAAGTATTTGAATTCAGTGTTTAAAGAATATTTATGGTATTTGGTAGAGAACAACTGATTGCATTCAAGTAAGCAACGGAACAGAAACCTCATCGCATCATATTCTATAAGTGATCTTCACCATGGGAGTCTCTATAAAGTATGAATATTGTGATTTAGTTTTGATTTTTGTTAGATGAGAAACTATTTGATATTTTGGCTCATGATTTGGAGTTTTGAAGGGTTGGTGTGAGCGTATTTATGCGTGGATGAATGTAATGTGGATAAGATTATTTGTTTGGATAGATGTAGTTTATGTTTGGATGAATGTAGTTTATGTTTGGATGGATTTATGTAGTTTGGGTTTAGATGGATGTGAATGTGAATGATGAAATATATTATATAATAGGTGTATATCAGGAAGAATACGATGTTGTAACAGGTGTATAAAAAGTATATATGGAAATACGAGACGATTGAAGAACGTCCTTTTAAAAGACGGTTTACGACCGTTCTTTTCAGGTTCATAAGAGACGGTCCATGATCATCCTTTTCAGAATCATAAAAGACGGTTCATGACCTTCCTTTTAAAGGACGGTCATAGACTGTCCTTTTCAGGTTCTTAAGAGACGGTCCATGACCGTCCTTTTCAGACTCATAAGAGACGGTTCATGACCATCCTTTTTCAGTTCATAAGAGACGGTCTACCACCGTCTTTTTTCAGGTCATACGAGATGGTCTATAACCGTCCTTTTTATTGACGGCCATGGGCCATCCTTTTTACGAACGGTCTAGGACCGTCCTTTTCAGCTTCATGTAAGTCCAATTACGTATCCTTATAGACGGTCTATGACCATCCTTCTTTAGAGACGGTCCATGACCATCCTTCTTTAGAAACGGTTTATGGCCGTCCTTTAAAAAATAGGACTTGTCAAAATTTAACGGTCGTTGCAACTGTCCAGGACCGTCCTTTTTGGCTTTTTGAAACGGTTTTCGACCGTCCTTTTTTTGCTATTTTAGCGTAGTGCCATTTGTGAACTTAATAAAGAAATATGGCATCTCTCATAAAGTAAGTGCTCTATACCACTCGCAGACAAGCAGGTAAGCTGAGATTTTCAACAGAAAAATTAAACAAATTCTTAAAAAAATGCTTAATCCTAACCATAAGGATTGGTCAATCTGCTTAACCAATACTTTATGGGCTTACCATACAACTTATGAGACCCCCATTAGAATGTCTCCCTTTAGACTTGTCTATGGGAAAGCTCGTCACTTGCATATGGAGTTAAAATATAGGGCCTACTAGGCTATCAAAAATCTTAACTTTAATTTGGACAACGCTGGCGCATTGTGCAAGCTTCAACCAAATGAGCTTGAGGAAATATGGAATGATGCATACAAGAACTAAAGAATTTACAAGGATAGGATGAAGGTGTCCCATGATAAGAGCATCGATCCTTCAAAAATCATTCACACCTAGTCAAAAAGTTCTTCTGTACAATTCTTAATTACATCTTTTTCCGAAAAAACTTCCTTCTCATTGGACTGGCCCTTTCACTGTTACGAATGTTTATCCTCATGGGGCTGTTAAGATAAAGAATTTGACAAATGGCAATATTTTCAAAGTGAACGAACATCGTCTCAAACCATTTGTTGAGAAGTTTTATTCATAGGATATGTCCATGCCTCTTATCAATCCTATGTATCAAGATTGACCTCCTAGTCTGATGGAGGTGTAGTTAAGTTTATTGCTTTCATAGGATTTAAGATTATGATAGTTTGATTTCAGTTTGTTTAGTCTTCGTGTTAACCCATTCGATGTTGAGGATTTTGGAAAAGCTTCAATTATCCTTCTTCGAGTACTACCTTTCCATCACTTCTCCTTTCTTTTCATTGTTTCATGTGCATTACATGCTTACATCTTTTACATTGAGGATAATGTAGATTTTAGGTTGGGGGTGTGGATTATATAAACTAATCAGAGTTTTCTTAATCATTGAACAGAAATTTTAAAAATTATTAATTTCTCGAATTAAAAATCTATTTGGAAAGTGATAGGTTGTGTAATTAAGAATGCTTTGAGTATGATGATAAGATAGAGATTGAACTTTGAATTGTTGGATTTTGATCAACTGAGTAGCATGTCACTTTTTTTTTCCAAAAAAAGGGCACGAGGCCTTCAATTTATTCATATATGGGGAACCAACTTACATTTCAAGCATGCCCAGGAAAAAAGGATGGGCACACCTATCGTGAGAATGAAAATCAGAAAGTAAGAAAATACATACAAAAGATGAGAGGCATCAAAACTTGCCTCCAATAGCCCCAAGCCTAGTTTTATCAAGAAAGATCAGCCCTTTCATAAGGGGAGGGAGCTCACGTAGCGATGAAAAAAGATGGTTGTTTTGAGAATCACTACCAAGCCGGGCCAGCGCGTCCGCCAATGAGTTCGCCTCCCTAAAGGCATGCCCAAACCTAACCTAACCACGACTCTTGAGATTACCCATCCGCCTAAGCAAATACTCCCACTTCCACCCTGGCCTAGATCTACCATTCAAGATATCTACTACTAACTGGGAGTCTAACTCCACCTCCACCTTATGAAGGCCCCTGTTTTGGAAAAGGGAGAGCCCATCATGGTGGCTTGGATTTCCGCACCTGTGCTGGTGCCACGGCCATAAGCACAGGTGAAGGCAAAGAGAAACTCCCCTCTTTTATTCCTACAAACTCCCCCACCTCCAGTAACATGTCACTTAAGTTCTCTCATATAATTGACTAAGAGGAAGTTTGAATATCATGTTGATCTAAGTCATAAGACACTTTCGATTTTCTTTTTGTGAATGATGCTAGAATTTCTTATTGTTAGTATGTGTATCATTGATAGATGTTGAGAATTGAGTCTGGAGAATTTTATCCACCTTAGAGAGAGAAAAAGAGAGAGAGAGAGAGAGAGAGAGAGAGAGAGAGAGAGATGAAAAGAACTAGTTAAAAAATAGGGAGATTAACTAAAAGTTCATGTATGATGAAAAGAATAGAAAGCCTGAAAAGACTAGAAAAGAACGAAAATTTCAAAAAGAATTACTAAATAAAAAGGTCTGTTGATATAAAATCAAAAATTGAAAAAAGAAGGAAAATGTGAGAAATTTGGAATCAGCACTTGATTATTCAATTAGTCTTAAGGTGATGAGCATGGCTAACATTATGAAATGATAGTATTTTTTATAGAAAGTAAGTTAGAAATCACTGAGCACATTGGAAAAACTTAATATATGAACTTATGCTCTTAAGTGATTAATGAAGAACCTATTTGATTGATTGTTCGCTTGATTCGGCTCTAGATTTTCAAATTTTCACTCTCGCCTCTGTGGATTATATTCATTCATACTTATTTACACAAAAGATTATTTTCCGGAAGAGATTTGAACATTGAGAATTGAAAATTATATCACGCATGTTTTTCTCAGGACTGGCAAATTGCTGGTTGGGGGTGTGTTGAGTGTCAAGTATCGCATATTTTCACTGTTTATATATTAGTTTTATGAACATAATAATGCTTAATAGGTATATTTTATACATTTTCTATTGCGAGGTGAATCTGAGAGCTTGGATTGAAAAGAATGTTAAAAGCATAGATTTGATGCTCAAGAATCACCATGGTAAGAGATGGATCTTAGAAGACTAAGATTGAAGAATTCACATGCCAAAGATCTCAGGAAACTAAGTGAGAAATGAAAACAATAGAAGATTTGAAGTGAAGAAAATAAATCATCAAAATTATCCTGAAAAAAATATTGTGAAAGTTTTAGCCAGAAAAACATTGTTCTGAAAAACTGCCAGAATAGACTTCGATTCTATCGAAGATACTCAAATGGTATCAAAGGTGCAATTGAAGACTATTCAATTGTATCGAGAATTTCAGGATTTTTCAAGCCAAAATCGCTGGATAGTTCTGTACCAAACTTCGATTCAATTAAAGACACTTCGATATAATCAAAGGTGCAATCGAAGCCAGTTCGATTAATTAAGAATTTCAGGATTTTTCAAGCCAAACTCGCTAGATAATTTTAGACCAAACTTCGATTCATTTAAAAACCCTTTGAGAGAATTGAAGTTATATGTAGATTTTGTGTAGACTGTGTAAATTTAAGGTGGTTTGCGGATTTTTTCAACAAGGTACAAAAGTTGGAGTTCACTAACTATAAATAGGAGTCCCTAGGATGCTCTAAAGCATCCTCTAGAGTTTGAAAAGGGAAAGGAGGCTTAGGTGAAGCACCGATGACGTTCTTTTACTTTGATTTTTTATGGGTTCTATTAGATTTTTCTGCTTTTCTTATGTTTTTTAGTTAGCTATGACTAGTTAATCTCTTAACTACGGCTAAGAGGTGAAGTTTATAGCGTGTTCGAATGTTTATGTTGCTTTGATTATTGTTTATATTGAACTTTACTAATTTCTAGTTTAAATTTAAGGAATATTTTTAATTTTTTATGATTTATTATGACTTAAATTATAATAGATGTTGTGATAGCTTTGGATATTTTCTTTTCCTGTTTTGAAATTGTGAAATTGGTAAATTCTGTTGTTCACCATTGTCTCCTGGGCATGGTAGGGTGATGGAATCCCTTCCTATCATCATAATTCTCCTCTATTGAGAATTAGGTCAATGAAAAGTTCAGATTATGCTTCAATTATTTTATCTTCCAATTGGATAGGTTAGGACTTCAATTCCAGTTGTATTTATTGAATCAAGCAAGGTAGCATCTTGATAGCTACAAGTGGATCCTTGACGCTCTAGTCCCTTTTGATATTTGATAAATCCTTCACAATTACTCTCTTTTATTCAGATTTTAAATTTAGATCTTCTTCTAGTTCTTGTTCTAATTCTTTTTAGAATACGTACAAGTTTAGTCCTTATGGATTCAACCTCGAACTCACCGAGTTTTTACTAAATCGTGACCCTACACTTGGGGTTATGAACAGTTGGTGTTTTAAAACACCATCCTAAAGTGGAAGTGAGTGATCAACTCAGTGGTTCCATTAAAACTAAGTTACACATGTTATCATATCTACATGCACAAGTAATAAAAATCAACTTAAGCATATAGTCCCTAGACACTCTTGTTAATGCATATGTATGTCATTATGATATGATGCATGCCCTCGCCATGCAACACTCCCTATAGTGACTCCATCTTATGTTCATAAACGACCAACACTCCCTCAGCACGCGACCTCAACTGCCAAGTCACCACACTTAGATAATGCAATCCGATGAATGCTCATGTTAGTTAAGTGAATTAATTAAGTTCATTCATCCAAAATGATTGGAGAAGCTGGAACATCTCCATATAATCAATAACCTTATCCATATTGTTAGGCCTAAGGTGGTCATAGCGGCTCTGTGCTCGTTATCCTTGATCTATGTTAGGGTTTACCACCCAAACGATAACTCCCTAATCAATGTGAGGCTAACAATAGCCTGACCGATCACTCAGGACTCGGATGACACAGCCCAGATGCACAGGGTTAAGTCGCGCATCAATGGGTGGAGGGCGCCCACAAATGATGTAAGGGTCATCACCCAAATGCAATTGTGGAATGGTTGCGGTATCATTACAGTTTGATGTATTATGCTCACAGCCTTATTGGTTACTCATTAGTCACTACGGGGAGGCTCGTCACCCCAGTATAGGTCGACAACATAGACATAGTGTCTCATACCACCATACCCAGCTCCTGAGACTTGGGGATCGTATCAATAATGGTTATCTGTACGCCTTTTCAGTTTATGGGAGTGCTCCAAATTCAAGAAGATGTGAACATACATGGTGGACACACATGATTAGTAAGTTATTAAGCTAATTCGGTTGACTCAAACTAACTATGGCGTAACCAGCATTGGGTGCAAGCATCCCATTTAGTCCGACTATTATTGGTTATATGTGTTCGGCCTAGATCAATCAAACTAGTTTGGGGTGGCCAACCCAATCGGTGCCGCCCTTGTGGATTTATAGTTTGTCGGCCAACTCAACTACCCAAGTAGTCTTAGTCAGTCAATCGCACTAATAAATTGACTACCGTGACATAATAAGGAGGAATATGAATAATGAATTTAGAAAATTCTACTTTATGGTATATTTCATCGAATATGTAGGAGGCATTAAACTAAAATAACAAATAATAAAAAGTAAATAGCCATACAAGTGCACACTGGTTAGCATGCATTCATCTATGCATTGTATCAATCATCAATCAGCACTAATTAGCACACATTCGTCCATACGTTACCCAAATCAATAATGGGCACTAGTTAGCATGCATTCGTCTACGCATTACACAAATCATTGATTGGCACAAGTTAGCATGCATTCATCCATTCATAATAGAAATTACTAATCGTGACATGGGGTTCAATAAACGGAAACCTAGGGGCCTGTTTGGTCGGGCAGATCCCATGGTATTAGGAGGGATGGGATCAATTTTAAGGTAATGATGGTGGTGTTAGTAGATTGTTGGGAATCCCATAGGATGCACCAATCCCGGGATAGAAATGGAGGATCAGTTTAGCTCGTCCGTGGGATGTGAGCCATATCCCGGGATCATACACATCTGGCCTGTTTGGCTAGTCATGGGATTGCAGCAATCCCTCTGAATTTTACACATCCATCTGTTTGGTCGGACAGATCCCATCCCAAGATTGCTTTATAAGTGGTTTACATAGCCAGTACTGTTTGGTGGTCTGTTATGGGGCCCACCATGATGTGATAAGGTTTTCTCCCTCCAACAATGGCACATACACGGAAGCGGATTGTGTCCTACCCCTGCCCAGACGGTAATCCATCAAGGCTGGGCTCTGTGGGGCCCACCGTAAATGGTGGATGTTCAATCCCCACTTTCTAGTCCATGTAAGCCCTAAAACTGAATCATTTTTTGGATCGTACCTTAAAATAATCATATAAAAGTGATCAACGGTGTGGATAAATTACTTACATCATAGTGGCCCGCAAAGCGCCCTGCGCGGACGAATTATCGTCTGGGGGGGAGTAGGACGCAATCTCATCCTCACATACACATACTCCAAAGCACTATTATCCCATTTGACCATTTCGACAGTGGATGTCTATTCTATACTAACAAAGATATAAACCATACAATCAAATGATTAATAAAATTTTTAAAATGGATCAAAATCTAACATAGATCTGCAATCAAAGATAGATAATAAAAAAAAAAAAAAAAATCATATTTTCTGCAGATATAGCTAAAGATAACAAAAGCATACAATCAAAATCCCCCAAAAAAAATGTAAAAAATAATATTCATTTGGGTACAGAACCTCTACAGCTAAAATTTAATACTAATAAGCAGCGAGAAGAAAATAACGACAATGCCAATAAAAGTCCATAAAACTCTCTCCACAAGATGGGGCAAGATCATCAGTCATCATGGACCTAGAGACCATGGCCCGGGTCGTCTAATGGATAAATGAAGTTGACGAACGATGGATGTCGACCTCGTCTAAATGTGCGGCGACATGAATTGCATGAGTTTCTGTGGCAGGCCGCAACTGTGCACTAGTACCACCGAAGTAACTCTCCCAACAGGAAACTACTTCCCTCCAATTCTTGAATGTCCAGTGTCTCCCTCCACTGAATCCCTCAATCTCCAGCCTAGCATTGTCTCACATTAGATAAATGCCCGGTCGACGGCCCAGGAGAACAACATAGTACTTTCTTTTGCCATCTGCATTGACATGTGTATTATTGGCATGTACAAGATGCGGCAATGTTGAGGGTCAAATATTGCATATTAGACCCCAATTATTACCTAATATTACAAGCATGATACCATTTAACGACCCGAGTTAATCGTGTTTGTGAAGCAGGGTGTATTTACGAGCTTGGATTGAAATATATGATGTTAAAAGCATGGATTTAACACTCTTATGACACCAAAGGCAAGGGACAGACTCCAAGAGACCAAGAGTGATAGAATTACACACCAGGGATCTGCGAAAATTGAGAAATTAAAGCTCAAGTGGCTTGAAAATCATCCAGAATACAAGATCACGGGGTTCCCACCATCCGTTTGGCTCGAAACTTCATACATGGTCTGAGAGACATAAATTAACTGTACATATCAAATTTTATCCATTGAATCATTGTAGAAGTGGCCCAATGGACACAAAAGCCGCTAATACCCTGATTTGGGGCCCACCTACTATCTAGATATGCTTCAAATTTTTGTCCCCATGGTTAAAATGAGATGAAAAAATGGATGGATGGAGTGGATGCCTCAAAAAGATCACAGTGGACCCCACATGTGCACATGCGTGTACATAGTACACTTTCATCGGCCACGCACCGGATCTCCCAAAGTCGGTCAGCATGCACTGACCGACTCTTTTTCTTAAAAATCAAAAAACGTCCAACGACGGATGGGAGGACGCCGGTTTTGCCTAATGGGTCTCACCCATCATCCAAATGGATGATCTGAACCGTCCACTCACTCAAGGTGGTAGCCAAAACCATCTCCTAGCCTTCCTTTTTGGCCCATGCACGTGTACGCATGTGGATCGTGATTAAATGCAAGATTGATGGTGAAATGAAGAATCTTGTGGGCCACACCAAAAATTAATAAAATCTCACCATTCCGGACGGTTTTTTGCCAAGAATTCAATGATCGATGTGGATTTCTCAACCGACATCAATCATGGGTCCACCGACTACCACAGCGCGTGAATCCACAGGCTCTGTTTTGCAACAGAGGCTGCGAGTGATCACTGTGGGCCCCACTCATCGTCCATATTGTTAATCAGAATCGTCCATTCGAAGCTAAAGGTCAGTCTTACCACGGCTTAGAGGAGGATATTGGAAAAGGAGCAACGAATACACCTTCCAATCAGTCGAGCGTAGAATGGACGGCACCAAGGAACATCTTGTGGGCCCCAAAAATCTAATACGTAATAGGCCATACTAGATCAGAATGATGAGTAAAGTCCAATGGATGAAGTTGATCCTTCCAACGCTAGCAAGTGTGGGTCCCACCATTTAATGCAAAACTGGTTTTCCGCATGGATTACGCAATAACAGCGTCCGAGAGACCCGAACGTTCCAGACCATTCGGCGATCGTGGCCAAGATCAGACCAATGATCCTAGCAGTTAAAAACTCTCCCTGGGGACGTTCGACCAAGCCCAAGAAGGCTGATCGAAATAGATCCCGAAAAAATAGGGCAGTCTTGCTGTCTACACAGGCAGTCACAACGCCCTCCTTGCTGTCTACGCACCGTATCTTGTGTGGAAGCTCCAACCGACCTAGCCACTGTCCTCACCATCCGACCGACCCTCCTGCTATAAAAAAGATAGAAGAAAGAGAGAGGGGAGGGGGAAGAGCTGGATGTGAAGCACAAGTCCACGGCTGAGAGAGATATTAGTTTAGGCTTTTTGTTTTCTTTTCTTTTTTTTTCTGTTTTATTTGAATCTTGGAGTGTTTTAGCCTCATCATGTTAGGCTAAACCTCTTAGCTAGGGCTAAGAGGTGAAGCTTATAGTATGATGGGAGACTCTTGATATGCCTTTTTGTTTAGTCTGAACTGGTGATGATTTTAGTTTAATTAAGGTAATATTTTTAGTTTTTAATGGTCTGTTGTGACTAAAATTACAATGTGTCTGCGATAGCTTTGAGCATGTTCCTTTCCTTTTATGTTTATGACGTCAGGAAGCCCTGTTGTTCACCATCGTCTCCTGGGCATGATCAGATGACGGTACCCTTCCTAACCTTCATACATTGTTGATTGGTTGGTAATTAGTTTAATTTTGTTGTTTACTTTGTCTCCTGGGCATGGTTTGGTGATGGAATCCATTCTAATTCATATACCTTTCATCTCTTGAAAACTATATTAAAGGAAGTTCAGTCTTAATTTTCATGATTACACCCTTCAACTGGATGAAGATGGGACTTTAAGTCCAGTTGAGTCCTTGAAACAGGCATACGAT
This sequence comes from Magnolia kwangsiensis, assembly GCA_037074715.1. Lineage (NCBI taxonomy): Eukaryota > Viridiplantae > Streptophyta > Magnoliopsida > Magnoliales > Magnoliaceae > Magnolia > Magnolia kwangsiensis. Next base: position 5,506,522 of record CM073578.1, on the reverse strand, counting down.
CTCCCTGATCTCTACAAGTGGATCCTCTGAATCCCTAGTTTCCTTCCTCTGAATTTTCTTAAGTTTTAGATTAATCTCTCACCATTATTCATCAATTTATATTCGATTTAGATTTCATTTTAGTCTACTTCTAGTTCTACTTAGTTTTAAATAACGTACAGGTATCAGTCCCTTGGGATTCAACCTCAGTCTTACCGAGTTTATTACAACATCACAACCCTATACTTGGGGAGTGAACAAGCAGGTCTGAATGTGCGTTTACTAAATATAGAAAATTGTCCTGTGATAAATAAATCAAAAATACAATCAGAGGATTTAAATTTCAAATAACTGATAGTACGTACCCTTCGTCCATACAACGTGTGTGGCTCTATCTATCTTAATGTGCTAATCAACAAGCATGTGGCAGCACATATATAAACTATATTAAACCAGAAAATTAGAGTATTCCCACTCTATTCAAATTGGTATACATGGTATACCAATTGTATCAATCCAAAATATCCAGGAAAAAATAAACAGTTACTAGAGTATAAAAAAGTTATTACAATCCCACAAAATAACAGATCAACAGAACAACGGGTAAGAGCATGTCAGACTGACCCAACTCCTGTATTAAGATCGTTCTCGCGGAGTGTTCTCCTCAACCACTCAATGCACCTCTCGGGTTAGAGACTGACAAAGAACGATGTCAGCTTCTCGTCCCTGCTCAACAGCTGACCAACTTCAATAAACTCTAAGTTGGTTAACCCTTGCACCTCTTCAAGAACATCAAGTACCTTACTAGTACGATTTATGTCTTTGCCTAGGCCAAAATCACGCATCGCCTCTGTAATGGTATTAAGGGAGATGCCGAGTACATTGCAAGGATGAGGAGGCCGCATACATTTATTTGATGCACTCCCACCTTGGATATAATCAAAATCTGGAGTCCAACTAGAAGTGTCACGGGTTCCACGTCTTTCCATCAATGGAGTATTCGAGGAAAAAATTTTGCCTGACGAGTCCCCTACGTGGTCCTTAGAGAGGTTAATGGTATCCTCCAGATCATCTTCAGCGTCTCTCCAAGACTCATTAAGATCTCGCTGAATCTGAGAGGATAACGTGGCCATAGTCGTACTTCCTTACACATATCGTCTCGTTGCCTGATCAGATCCGACGATGACTGCAAGGTCATCCATTCTATCAATTCTTTTCTCACGTAGATGTGTAGCACACAGGTAAGACTACAACCGTAAAATATAGTTGTAAGTTAGAAAAAAATACATTTGATAGATGGGGTTTGTAAATGTGTTATAGAAGATACACTTATATAAATCATACCTTAAGGTAATCCTCCCAGACCTCATCAGGGGCTGCAACCACCATGTGCTCATTATCCCATCCGAACCCACTAGTCGTCAGCATGTCCTTGACAGTAATATATTCACACTTGTAATACCTCAGCCGGTTCCGCACATTCTGCCAGTTGACAAGTATGTCTGTATGCTTCGTGACCTCTTCTGTCATTGCTTGGTAAGCTTCCCTCTTGAAACCATTATCTGCCTTACGTCTCAAAGCAACATGTTCTAGCAGTACGTCAAAAAGAACTTGATCCATTTCTACACTCCATTTTATTTTAGCCGCTCGAGACAGAGGCTCAGCGAGGGATTTGACGGTCTTCCCATGTGGTGAACTTCGAGTCGGCATCACAAGTGTCATAACCGGTGATTGTGTCGGTGTCGAACTATCATTAGACCTTGGGTCTGACATGTCACCTATGCATGCAGCACATGTCAAGTACATATTAATTACATTCAATGTCAACCTTCTTCACATGAGAAATGGAACATTATTGATTAAAAATATGGTGCATCCATTTGCGATATAGCTAAATTTTCATAGTTGAGTAATTAATATTACGAGGACTTAAGTATTGTTCGGTTAGCAAGTAAAATTACAAAAGGGAGAAGTAAAAGTAAATTGACCATCCACTCCTAGTGTTCTGGTGCGCATTTGTCCACATTCGAGCAGCAATATCATCCCGCACTCGAATCCAAGTATCCTTTTCTTGTTGAGTGACACGTAGCAACCATTGCCTTTCGTCATTTGTTGACACCTCATTCGATGTTGGGTTACTCTCCTCTAAAGGAAAAGATATATCAGCATAATGTGAATCGTCACGAGACTGAAGTATAGATTGTATGAAATTGTGTAGCAAGCAGCACGCTACAACAATTTTCACTTGTGTGTGAAACTCATACTGAATGGCCATCTTCAATATGGGAAATCTATTTTTATTATACCAAAACAACGCTCAATTGCATTGCGCAATTGTGCATGTCGATAATTAAACAACTCCTTCATGTTCACAGGCGCTCTCCCGGTTCGATACTCGTGTAAGTGGTATCACTTGCCCTGGTATGGAGCCATAAAACTGGGTGAATGCGCATATTCAGCGTCGACAGCATAATATTTTCCTACACATTTGAATCAATGTTTCATCAAATGGACACGCAAATATTTCACTAGTATTAAATGGAGGGGTAATCTAGGAGGGATGTAACCATACCATGCAAGACATGTAATGGATCATCTTATCAAGTCAGAGCATTGTGTAGCACCCTCGCATCCGAAGCTGAACCCTCCCAACCGGCCAATATGTAAGGAAAATTCATGTCAAATGAACATGTCGCGAGTACATTTTGTGAGAGGAATCTTTTTCGATTGCGAAAGCTCACATGATCTACAAACTGGACCTAAGCAGGTATGTGTGTCCCATCAATTACACCAACACATTCCTATATGCATTTCTTCAAATTTCTTTTAGGGTCAGATTTTTTATTAGGGGTATGAGTATAGCAACATACATATACATTGGCTATCAATGAAATTGATACCTGAAAATATGGAGCCCAACTGATATTCATCCAAATCTCGAGTGGTGTTTCTGAGCTTGGCTATTTAACAAACTCTGGGTATAATGATACAATCGCATCCAAAATACAGTTAAAGTGACGGCTAACGGTTTCGCCAAATCGAATAAATCTGTGCCCTATGACCCAATTGCAATCATTATGGCCCACGGTATGAAGGAACATAACCACATATTCTTCTAGACTCACATAACGGGTGTCATGTGGATGTGTCTTCTCGCGAAGTGTAGTACACAACTTAAAGAAAGCATCTTAACTCATCCTAAGTTGAGCTAGACAATCCACGTCTGTCGCCCGAATGATAGAGTTGATGAACCTCACCCACTCAGCATCTCCATGTCGCACCAGATGTCTGAACAAGTATACGCGATAGTTTTCCCCTTCAGCTGGTACACAAACTGTCATCACTTGCATGACAATAGCCCTTTCCCTCTCTTCTTGCTCATCACTGTCCATTCCAGATCCAACTATGCACATATCCAAATGGATTTTGTAAGTTTTAAAATAGTTACATCACGATGGGCCCACACAATGCTGCCTAGACAGATTTCTATGTTAATGAAATGACAACAATTATACTGATTAGATCTTTATTATATTTTCAAAGCGATCCAACTTATCCTATAAGGTATATTAGATCCAAAGCTCCAGTTGACCCCCAGCAAATGATACAAGTTAGATGTCAAATGAACACCGTCCACAGCATCCTCCATTTACTTTATAAGTTATCATTAATTCCAAAATTATCCTTAAATGACACCACAATCGGATGAATCACACAGGAAAATTTTCGTGATCAAACAATCTTGACCGTTTATCTGGAGGAATTTGTGAAGCAGAAATGAACAAATATAAAACACCCAGTCATATTCCCACACCTTCTAATTTTTATTGTTTTTCAATCTAACATATAGTTGTGGGGCACAAAATATATTGTGGACCTTTTATATTGGGTTATAAGCCATACAAAATCTAGGGATCATGAAATGGTGATGGCTAGCCTGCTTAGTGGGCCCCACACACATCGTGCACGGGTCCATATCAGATGTCGTGTTCTAATCCATTGTGCGTCGGATGGTGGGTCCAACACACATCTTGTAAAGGTGAATGTGGTGGTGATTAATCTGCTTGGTCTTGGTCCTTGCCAAGTCGTTTTAGGGCAGTGTTTACTAAATTTAAGAAGATCAAAAGTTCAACTGGACCACAATCCAAGAAATAGTGCAATCATGCAATGCCCCGGCACTTGTTAAGTCTACTAACGAAAAGAATACCAGTTAATACAATACATGCCTAGATATTAGCTAAAAGTAGGCCGTGTACGATGAATTTCGTCTGTTAATCAAAGTAATAGATCCCTTAACTTGAACTTACAAAAATATAACAGAAAATTAGGAGTAAACAGTTTAAGCTGGCCCAAAATATTTAATCTTCTAACTGTGAGGAAGTTTGGCCAAAATATAAAACATGCCCTACGTCACTGAAACTAAACATATATACCCGTTAAAGCTGGATCTCAAATATGAAATTGATTGTGAAACTGAAACAGATTAACTAAACAACCATAGTGATTCATCTATATCAATTCTCAAATATGAAGTTCAAACTGAAACTGTAATCTGAAATTCGAAAGTGATTCATCTATACCAGTTCTAGTAGAAATTGGTATCTATAACTGAAACCGAAGGTGAAATTGAATGTAAACATCTATAACAGTTCAATCTGATTCTGAAATCTGAGAAATCAGAAACTGAAACTAGATGTAAACATGTATACCAGTTCAAACTAAATCTGAAATCTAAAACTAAAACTGAGAGTGAATCTAAATGTAAGCATCTAAAGCAATTCAATCTGATTCTGCAATCTGAGAAATCTGAAACTGAAACTAGATGTAAACATGTATACCGGTTCAAACTAAATCTGAAATTCGAAATCAAAAACTGAAACTGAAAGTGAATCTGAATGTAAACATCTAAAGCAATTCAATCTGATTTTACAGTCTGAGAAATCTAAAACTGAAACTGGATGTAAACATCTATACCAGTTAAAACAGAATCTGAAAGCTGAAATCTGAGAGTGAGTCTAAACATAAATACCAGTTCACACTGGATCTCAAATCTGAGACGGAATCTGAATCTGAAACTTGACAGTGAACATAAATACCAGTGCAAACTAAATCCAAAATCTGAAAGTGAAAATGATCCCTTAACTGAGATTAAACATTTGCACAAGTGGATCTGAAATCTATAACTAAAAATGAAACTGAAACATGAAACTAAATAGCCATACCACTTAAAACTGAATCTAAAACTGAGACTATACATATATACCAGTGCATGCTGGATCTCAATTAATCTGAATCTTAGGCTGAACTAAAACTAAACATCCATACCTATGCAAACTATATCTGAATCTGTTTCCAATCTGAAACTGAATGTAAACATCTATAGCAACTCAAATTGTTATAGATGTGAATCTTATATGTGTTGCTACATGTACAAGTGAAGAGTTTCTGATTTGTCAGGAAATAACAAAGTTGTTGTGATTCACATCTATAATAGTCTCTCCACTGATTCTAAAATTTGAAATCTAAAACTAAATCAGTGTTTTGTAAATGGTACCAACATTTATTTTCGGTTTGTTAGGGGCTCCAAATCATACATTCATTCATAGCATGCACAAGGGCAGAGGGTTGTTGCATGTACAAAGACATAGTTCCTGATTTCTCTAGAAAAAACAAAGTTGTTGTGATTCATAACCTCTCTCACAATATAAACAGCTAGATTCATTCCAAGTAGCATTACCACAACCCACATTTTAGCTACCTGAGATCCACATCCTTTTCTTGTATGAAATGAATGTCACTCAAGCATTTTGGGGAGCATAGCTACCCATGACTTTTTAACAAGAACTCTAATAAAACAAAACATAACGAGAAAAAACACATGCATCATACCTATGTGGCCCACAAAATCTGGACGGTCAATTCATCAGGTATCTATACATATTTGTAAACAATACACAACTTCAAAATATATCTTGTTGATATATAATAGAAGAAAGGAATAGACAAACAGTTCATTTACTTTTATATATCTACAGAATTACAGATCATAGATCTACATAAATCACCACATCTATATTCAAATGGATGAATGATAGCAAGCAGAAGAATATATTTTAATTGAAAAGAACTCCTCCAACAATAGCAGTAGCACCACATTTACATGCACATTATAAAATAGAGGGAGAGATTGATGGAAAAAAAAAAACTGAATCAGTATCAATGGTGGGAATCCATAAGCGCTTAATGGCCTAATGGATTACTGCAATGACATTAGAAACACAAAAATCATATCAAAAATACATCAAGATGCCTAAGAATCGAGCATTGCCCGATTTCATCTCTATCATCACCTACCTAGTGGCATGAAATCGTAGCCAGACGCCCAAAAATACCTCAACGAAAACACTCCAGCAGACATTATATTGAACGGAAAAGGATAATGACAACATCCAGATGGCAAAACCCCCAAATTGTAGCATTAAAATCATTCTTAGAATGAACTTACAGTGAGCAAAATCCCCTAGAGGAAGGCGTCAACATTGAAATCCACCAAATAAAACACGTGGATAGCAAAACCCCTAAATGGGAAGTATAAAACCATAATTGAATGAACATGCAGGGAGCAAAACAACTAGATTAATGCATCAACAGTGAAATCCGGCAGAATAACATGCAAGTAGCAAAACCCCTAAATGGGAAGCTTCAATCCATATTCAAACGAACATTCAGGGAGCAAAACCCCCTACAAGAAAGCATCAACAGTGAAATCCGCCAACATCCTCATCTAGAAGACATATTAATTTCTGAAATCGGAGATGACAATATGCACGAGGCAGAAGCCCCAATTTCTAGCAGAAATTAATAGCTGGACCATATATGCAGGAAGAAATCCCTAATCAAGAAAGCATGAATATGAAGTTAACACATGAAATACAAATACAATTATCAAAGAAGAGTAGATAGAGGCTTCCCTTCAGAAAGAGATGAACGCGTACCTTCCATAAGAAATCCCTTAGATCAAACTCGCAAGGATGAAGACTCACATGAAGGCCCAGGTATTTGTATGCATACCTCATTCGCGCAAGAATGATGATCTCTCGCCGTCTCCAGTGACTTCCTAACCGCACTTACGGCTCCATCCCGTCGATCTGTACGCTGGATGGGTGAGGTTTCCATGGGATAGGCTCGAGGTCGCAGCTCGGGATGGCAGAGCATCCCAAGAGCAATTTCGCAATCCCTTGGAAATCCAGCGAAAAATGCGTATGTCATGGGATATATGCCTCCCCAAACAGATGCGTGGGATCAACGGACTAGATATGGAAATCCCATCCCTTCTAATACCATGGGATCTGCCTGGCCAAACAGGCCCTAGGAGTAATAGTCCGCACCTATAAGTGATTCGTCAATTTTTTTTATGTCGCTCCTAATGTTGGGATCCATAGGTTAGCATGCTAGTGCCCTGCTCTAGTGAAATTAGTTTGTAAGGGGCAAATGCAATTGGCTAATAAGGCTCAAATCACGATAAGGCCCTGATAGTTACCTCTTTCTAGTTGTTGGGTTGGTTTCCCATAGCATGGCATGATTGTGGGCTATGTTTCGACCCATGGTGGTAGGAAAAATCTCCCAATTCAACTCCTCCACATACCCATTCTCCCCTTTTCTCCTCACTCCCTCTCCCTGTTGTAATAAAATTCGTATAGGAGTGAGGGAGTGAAAATCTAAGCTATTTATAGCCCCATATAAGTGTGCAAATGGCCCTGTTGGCCTCTTTCCTATTAAACTTGTCTTTGGGGGGGTTTATTTCCATTTACAGGGTCTTTTTGGGGGCACACTGGCTCATCCGCATCAGGGAAACTGTATCCCACTATAGGATCTATGGTTCATCAGAATTGTGCTGCAATCAGACACTTTAATTAACCGTGGGGGCCCCACTTATGACAGACGGTCGTCAGTGATCGATCGGGGCCACAGTTATACAGATACGAGTAGAGAAATATCCTTAACTCATGCCTCAATTTCGATTGTGATCTAACAGTCAGAAAGTCATAACTTCGTGAAAGACCGGAAGGTCTATTTCACTTAAGTTTCAGATTTCAGCCTAAGAGATTCACGCGTTGCAAGCACTTAGCTTTCAACCCGAGTTTAGCAGTTCTAGGCACTTTCTTGGTTCGCCACCTACGATGGGCGTCAAGCCTAATAAGATGAACATTATTATATAGTTTCAGGAGTAGTGGCTCACTAACGAGCGGTTTGGGGCTTGTTTGGATAATTGGGCCATTTTTAAAATAAATTAGGTATCAAGATTTCTTGTGAGCAATTATTAGGGTTTCGATTAACTATGTTCATAGTGTGGCCTATTCACAATTAGCAAAAATGACGATTCGGTCATGATCACTAGAGACCGTTGATTCTTAGGCTAAATAAGTAACTGTGTTGATTTGGTTTATTAATTAAGATCCAACCCATAGTTGTCTCAGTTTTGGGTAGATATTTATTTAGTTTTGGTTGCCTTGATTACTCAGTGACAGGTCAGATAGACTTGGGCCTTATGTGAACAAATCACGAGGCTAAACTCAATGTTTAAGTGATTCGTTGGATTCGTTCGCTTTCTACAGTTGATTAATCTTATTCGTATGGTTCTTTATTGGTACCACCCACGTATAGGCTCACTTCGACTATCAAAGGTCAGTACGTGACGGCGTAAGCTACTTATACAAAAAAAAATTAAGAATTTTTTTTTTTGCAATCCAAAATAGTGAAAATTCAGGATGTTACAGATGGTCAGAGACTCTATAGAGATTGAGAAGGTTTCGAATACCAGAGATCAAACCGATATTTAAGCGAATCCAACTTCAGTTTGGACCCAAGTTAAAAGAGATAGACACATCAACCAAATTAGGTCTCAAGCTATGCATTGATCTGAATCAAAAGAATGGGAGAGCTTGAGGGCCTGATCATATGGTCATAGTTTAATTGGGATCAAGAGGATGGGAGAAATAGATCTAATCCAGTCCGATAACATATCAGTAGAAAGTGTCAAATCCATTTAGATCCCAAACCATCGGCATCTTCCAAAACCTCAAAGCGAAAAAAGAAGGAGGTGGGTCACCAAATGAGTGATATGATCGATTTGAGGTCCAAAACCTCAAAGAGAAAAAGCAGGAGGTGGGCCACAACCTCTTCATTGGGAATCTCTCCTTCTCCATTTCCAAGGAGTACCTAAAAACCAGATTAGGACAATTTGGGGATATCTCAGATGTGTACATCTTGTTATTCCTGACATCAGGAAGAGGACAGGGATTTGCATTTATGAGGTTTCGCCGGAAGGAAGATGCAGATACGGTAAAGAAAATGCTCAACGATTGGTTCTTAGTTAGAAGCAGGATCACTGTGAAGGATGTCATTTAGAGAAAAATGCCCTACAATTCCCCGGAGACTAATATAGCCCCAAAGACCAATGGTGCCCTGCAGCATATCCACCCAGTCCCCACACGTCCTCCTCACATCAGCTTGCACCTGGACCTCAGGTTCCCCAAGATTATAGGCCTCAACAATCCACAAACTCATTCAATCGCCCAACCCCCCTTCTTCATTCAAGGAGGCTCTCCACTCCCCCGGCCCTCCCTCTCCCTCCCATGCGATCATTGTTCTGAAATGGATCTCTGACCAGGGTAAGGCAACCTTAACCAACGCGCTGATTGGGAAAATAACGGGTCAGACCGATGCCACCATCACCATCCGAGACATCTTGAGGTCTCCTCCATTTCACCTCTCCTAGGTGGACATCTTTAGGATATCTCTCTCATTATACATTTTTAGTTTCAAATCTCGAGAAGAAGTCATCTCGTTCTTAAGAGATAAGACCCTCCATCTCAAAATGGGGCTACAGAATACTAGACCTTGGAGTCCTGCAATGTCTCTACCAGGCAAGGGTTCATGGATTCGGATAGAAGGCATCCCAATCCATGCTTGGAGTGAACACACAGTAGGAAGCATAGCAGAACATATGGGCTCAGTCATTGAGGTAGAGCAAAATCTTATGGATGGCGCAAACCACTGGTTCGCCAGGGCCAAAATCATTCCCCACCAGGACACCCCTCTCCTCAAAATGACCAATCTATTGGTCGATGGGAGATCATTCCCCATTCAAGTGTACTTTGAGCTAAATGGTCAGTTCGGTTCATCGCCAGCCACAAGGGATGCTCCTTTAGCCAATGCCAAAGAGACCACCAAGCAGTGGGTTGCCCGTTCATTTGTAAATCCTCAAAAAGATGTCATGGAGAATCACCCAATAGGAAGTCAAGGCAACACGTTTACTACTAATGACCAATGTGAAAGCCTTCAACCTGTTCAACCAAATTCTCCATAGACAATGCCAGCGGCCAGCACTCTACTTACCTCCACGGACCACCAAGATACTCACTCTCGGGATTTTTTAGGGACACAGGCCATCAATGCTCCTTCTTCCCCTTAAGCCTTTCAGCACCAAATGTTGGATATGCTACCCTAGCCGGTTCTTCCCGCTCGACAAGCTCTACACCAAATCCCATATCCTTCGATAGTGCCCAGCAATTCTGTTATGGAATGTCGTCAATTGCAGCAACCCGGAGTGGAGCAAACCGGTCCATTTGATAGTAGGGGAAGTGAGCAGAATAAAGTTAATCTTTACAGCTAGCCAGTCTAGCATCTTCCAGTCGAGCAGGATAAGGAAATCAAAATTCCTGTCAAGATGTTCTGTACGAATTGACCACTCCCACCTGCGAACAGATTAAACAGCCTTCAGTTTGTCAATGGATTCCTCCATCCCCAAAGTTGATGGCAGCTTAGGAAGGATGGTCATCAGGGGTGCAAAAGCTATTTAAAGAAGGGACAGTTAGTCCAAACCACATTAATATGATGGCACAAAAGAGCCACATGTAGTGCACCAGCTGCTCTTAGAAGGGCCAGATAGTTCGAACCGTAATAAATCTCAAACCCAGACAGTGCCAACCATAGTGCAAGCTATTCGGATCCCCACCAGCACTTCCAACAGGGGTCACAGGATGGAAACAACTCTAGGACAGCACTGTACAAAGATCATCTCTTCTCTCAGGACTATAGTAAGAGGCGAAATAGGAAGAGGGATGAAGCACTAACTCTTTGGGTGGACATTCAAGGTGAGCTTGTTATGCAAGCAGCCATTTCTTCAAGCCCCAGTTATAGCTCCCAGGAAGAAGGATCAGTCATAATCGAGGAGAAGAAGAATCAAAAAAATTGCCTAAAAATTAACTCCAAGAACAGGAAGAGCCAAAGATTAAAGAGCATTCAGAAAAGGGTGGTTGAGCATAAGGGCTAGCTTGCGGATGACTAGTCTTCTTTCATGGAACGTGAAAGGGTTAAGTAATGCTCAAACTACCCACTACTTAAGGCGTCTAATTAGAAAGCATAACATTACAATCCTCCTATTGTAGGAACCCATGATTAGGGAGTCTAGAAGAGCTACAGTTGCTGCCAAACTAGGTTTTGAAAAGCAAAACGTAGAAGAAGTGGCAAAGAACAAAATTTGGATCCTTGCCAATGATCATCTTCATCTCCAAACTTGTTGGGCCAACAGATAATGCATCACTGTCCTGACTCGATTTCAATGGTGGAGGCTATTACCCTCAAAGCCCTCAACAATGACGTCCCCTCTTCCTCCCCTGTTGCCTCCCCCAGGTTGGTCATTTAGACTAAACCTCCTTGAGGCTGGTTGAAGCTTAACTCTAATGGCTCCTCCAGATGGAATCCAGGCAAGAGCGGAGGAGGAGGCATCTGTAGAGATCACTTAGGGAGAATGGTTTTCGCCTTCCACAGATGCTATGGGATCGCTTCCAACAATGTTGTAGAAGCTCAATCTGTTCTTGACGGGCTGGATATTTGCTCTTCTCTTGGTTTATTCAATATCATTGTTGAAACAGACTCCAAACTAATTGCGGATTCGGCGAGCGCCACTTAGGGCCCCATTCCTTGGAAATTTTGGTATAAGATGGGGGCTATTAATCTTAGAAGGTGGCCTATGAACCTTGTCTTCAATCACATCTATCAGGAAGGGAATTTGGTTGCAAATGCCTTGGCAAGGGTTGCCAGTGAGGGCCAGCTGAATCGCCTATTCAGTAATCGATCAGACTTGTCGAGGGCTGTCAGGGGAGCCATGGTGCTCGAAAATATTGGTTTGGGAGCTCTCAGGTGGTAGTAGGAGTCATTCTTTCTTTTTGGTGCTGAGCTCTTTATCGAGTCAATAGCAGTTTGTAACTACTGCGGGGGCCGTGTTTGTTTGGCTTTGCTATGTCGTTGCTAAAGCAGGGATGTCATTGGGTGTTCGGTCAACTAGCTTTAATGTTAAGCTGGTTGCTATGCCAGTTGTAGCTGGGCTAGCTTGGATTATGTTTCAACCCAGTTCCCTTTTCCAACCCTGCTTATCCTGGTGCAGGTCAGGTGGCTACTGCTGCTTCTCGCTTTTTAGTTTGTGCTCTGTTGGTTTGCATAGGCTTTGTTCCTATTCTAAATGATAGGTAGGGCCCACTCTTTTTTGTTAGGGCCCACCTGAATGGATGTACAAAAAAAAAGGTCCAGGATCAGCCCTCGAGGCTTTATCATAAATCCATTTAGTAGGCCACGAAGATCTCCGTAGTAGGATCAATTACGAGAAGAATATCCAAGAAACCAGTAGTTCCAAATCTATCCAGGAGATTCCCTTGTCCATAAATCGTGGAAGATGTAGTATCAACAAGAAAACCCAACGAGAGTTTTTCGGCCTCAATGAGCTATAAAAGGAATAGACGAAAAAGAGATCAAAGCCTGAGAGGGAACCCGGGCCCCTCTGGTGGAGGTGGTATTTGTAGAAATCATATGGGAGATTTCATTTTTAGTTTCACAGCAGCCTACAGGTTAGGCTCCAACATCTTTACTAAATTGAGAGCAATTCACGACTGGCTTACTCATTGTTTCCATCTAGGCCTGCAGAACATTGTGGTGGAATCCGACTCTAAGCTAGTCGTCGACTTCTTGAACGGTTCAGTTCAGCCCAGCTGGAGGTGGTCTTACTAGGTACATCGCATCAGGAGGTTTGAATCGATCGGATAGGTGAGCTTCTCTCATATTTTCAAAGAAGGTAATGGGCCAGCCGAAGGGATGGCTTTGCTAGCCAACGAGTCTCAAGCGTCCACTCTCATCTGGCACTTCTCCCTTCTTCCATGTCGCATTAGGGGTAGTTTTTTCCTTGACAAAGTGGGACTCGGTGCGATTCGATTGGACCACGTTAGGAGTTTCGCTAGCTAACCTGACCCTCCCTAAATCAGAGACATTTTGCATTTCGCTTTTTCGGCACTTTTGTATATGATCGTTTCGTTTACGATAGGCCCTTGTCAGAATTTTTCTTGATGGGGCCCGAATGTGCTACATGTGTAATTTGAACGTTTTGAATGAAAAGAGCTCCACTTGTTTAAAAAATAAAAAATAAAAAAATAAAAAACACATCTATCTACTTTACATTTATCTTTTCCATTTATCTTAGCATGGCCTAGCCTAGTTCTAACATAAATCATTACTATCTAGCGGCTTCCGCTATAATACCTTAATAGTAGATTAAATATCCATAACATTAAGTTGTAAGATGGATCATGATCAACTAAGTTTCGATTTAGCCGATAGTACACATCGGATCACATCCTGCTAACCAGCCACCTTGAATCATATGTTCCAATAATGAATCAGGTATTTATCCTTATTTTTCATTTATTGCTTTGGTTATTTAATGCTCTGTCAATTGTAATGGGCCATACATTCAAATATTAATAAAATCGGCATTGTTTAGCCTTCTTTCATTTTTTATTTTTTTTATTTTTTTTTTAAACCGTGGACTCTTGCCACAATTCCATTAACAATAGAGAAAATACAGCTATTCGGATGGGGCCCAACAAAAAGAAAAGACCCCACCTATCATGTAACATCTAGATAAAGCATCTGATTTGTACATCTAGCCTTCTTTCATTTATCTATACATTCTTGTTTCTTTGAGAAATATTGAGCTGAAAGTACTGTTGAAAGAAAAAGTCTTCAAGTTCATAGACTCACATGTATTGTCATAAGGTAAAAAGAATCCATTTGGAATGGCTAACTCCTACCCTTTTACAAATCACTTGAACATTGAACACATCCAGTGGTTGAGAGAATAATTGGATCTTGTGTTCAATCTCTAATTTGTCCATCTCATCATAGAGGAACACCAGCATTTCAATCAAACCTTGAGTCGAGTAGGCTCCGCCACACCCACGCATCATACCCATACATGACAACCAAATATAAACCCTTTTCATACGTATAACCTTGTTTGATTGAATTGGCAACAACAAAAGTCATGATGTTTGCCACATCATGAGGAAGGCTCATATTCGAATTGTTCATATCCCGAGAGAAACTAGTAGTGTTGCTGATGGGCTGACTCGATTGGAGAGTAAGAGGCCCAATGGGATAGGTCCTTCACACTTATAGTTGATCTTCGCCACACTATCAGAGGAAACCTCCTCCTAGACTGTGTGGGGTTGGATAACTCAAGGGAGGGAGCAGATTTGGTTGCCAGGTTCTGTCGTGGGCAGTTATACTGTTGGTTTCGCTCATAGGCAAACTCTGGAGTTTGTTTAGTGCCTCGGGTTGGCCCATGTATGAGTCCGGTATATAGCCATCTCCTACTAATAAATTCTTTCCTTAAATTAAAATATAATAATAATAATAATAATAATAATAATAAGGGATAAGAGCCATAGAACTTTGCCACATCAACCCAATACCGATGTTTATTCTTCCTTCGATCCAACTTAATTAAGTTAATGACATGATGGCTATTTTTGTCATTTTATGGAAAAAAAAAATGTGACGGAAGAGAAAAGTGATGGAAGGTACCCATTTGACAATTATCTTTATTAACGAGGTAACCTAATGAATAGTTAATTTTAAAAGATACCGGGATGTAAATAAGGTATTAATGAGGTAGTATTTTATAAAATTCTCTAATTTAAATGCGAAGGTTAATTATTATATGGGTTCATTCTTATTACACACTGATGAGCACATCGATCTGATTTGGGCGAGTCAAATTACCTCATTAATACTGGCACCTCTTAAGCTTGGACAACAGATGAACGACGCAGATTGCGCACAGCTTGGACCATGCTGGCAGGTGTGACCGGGCTCTAGAAAAGAGCCAGGAGGAAGAAGGAGAGGTTCCAAATGCTATCCTTTTGAAGGTCAATGGAGAAATATCAACTTGTTTACAGGCCTCATTATTCTTAGTATACTTTATTCCCTCAGTGTGGATAGAAGGCACCTCTTAAGCTTGGCAAAGGGTCAACGAAACCAACCTTCTCACATTCTCCTGTTCTAGCGCCATGGCCCATGTCACTGTCACTTTCTAACCAAACATGGAATAAGATCCAGTCCACCTAGGAGGATAAATTTTCCCATTGGCTCACATTCTATACCGTACATATGACATACATCTTCAATTATCTGAACCATTCAGTCTTTTTGGACAACCGAGAATCGGCCCCGCATGATGGATAGCATACATTGAAGGTGGGCCTCGTGAGGTGTATGGTCTACATTGATGGTGGGCATATAATGAACTGTCCACATCAAAAGTTGAGCCCACATGATGGATGAAGGATATTAAGAGTGGACCAAACAAACTTAAGAGATAAGTACTTAATGTCAGGTTGAAAACCAAACATATTTTTCTATATTTTAACTAATGACTATGTTGCTTACTTAACATGCTTATCTAATGAAAAAGTAGAAATCAACATAAGCTGCTTGAGTTATAAATGGCTCATGAAAGTAACTTGCCATCCAAATGCCCCCAAGTGTTCAGTTATAATTCTATCAGTGTCGTGATCATTTTACATCACTAATTAAATGGTTGCAATCGATTCATTGAGTAGGTTCGATGTTTCACGTATGGCCCACTTTCAAAAGCGTATGCATGTGTATAATTATTTAGATTTTGAAATTTTTGGCACGTGACCAAATGCCATGAGATATTATCTTTAAAAAAGCAATCTTCTGTTGAGATTATATATGGAAGAATCCCAATCGACAAACAAGAGGAACTTATTCTTTATCACATCTTATCTATGCAAAATCATCAAAGATTTCAAGGTCCCCACAATCATAGGCCTATATAAGTGGCCCACCTCTATTTGTTATTAGCATGCAAGGTGGATATGGACAGTAGAAGGAAGGGTGTGAGAGATTGTTTTCTTCCAAGGCATCTATCATTCATTCTCCCTCAAGGGCTTCTCTAGGGGGATCCCTTAGAGGGAGAGTATATGAGAGCTGCCTTGTTCTTTTATTTCACTGATCTATGCAAGATGACTTCTCTTATTTATTTATCCTTTCTTGGTTTATTGTCATGTACAAATTCAAAGTTTGCTAAGTCTACACACGTGCCAATATGGGCCACATGTTTGAGATCCAAGCTGTTTAGGTCTACCGACCTACAGAACAGGCCATTTTGGATGGCTAGAAAGAAGTTTAAGATGTACAATTGTTTCTGATAGTATGGCCCACCTTAAGAGTGAAACAGCTTGATATTTTAAGCTGGAAGATCTAATCAGTGTCACCCACCTGATGGAAAGCCAGATCTTACACACGTGTTGACCATACGTGTTGGCTTAGTAAACCTGTTAGAAATACTGGGATTTTTTTTTTAATGTAAAGCATGTTTTATTCGGATATGAATCAGAGGATTTGAATGATAGGAATAGGAGATTTTATTAATTGTTTCATATTGGTGAATGCCTCACGTCCAACATGAAGGAGGCCCACAGTTCAGTGCTCAACCGTTCATCACATAGGTCATGCCACGGATCAGAACCGTATGATTATTGTTGCAGGATCCTAGATCTATCAAAGTACTGTTGTCGCTTCACTTCAAGCTTTGAGCAACTATAGCATGTCAATGATGTCCATCTACAGCGGAACAAATCAGATGGACCGGTGATGTACCAATCAGTTCTGTTCAGTCAGTGGGCCTTATCAGTTATCACAGATGCCTTATGATACACACACACACACACCTATTAGAAAGCCCAACCCATCATCTCTTCACCTTCTCTTACTGAACGTTTGACTATCAACCACTTTTGTTTCCTAAAGCCCACTTGATTAGACGATCAGAATCATCCAATCTAGATGTAGTAAAAATAAAAATTAAAAAAATAATAAAAAAAAAACCTTCTCGGTAGCGGATGCTCTAGCGAGGATGGCTAGCGAAGGGTCCCCCAACAAATATTACACGAGCCGACCTGACCTCCCACAAATGATTAGGGGAGCTTTAGTGCTTGACAATGTCGGCGTGGGGATTATTAGGAGAAACTTGGAACAGGAGCTTGAGTAGAAAGAAATGTAACTTTGTAGGCCTGTTAGTGTGAGTGGTTGATGGGTGGTATGTAGGAATATTTGACTGCTATGAAGGCTCGTGAAAAGGGGAAAAAAAAAAAAAAGTGCATCTGTTGTTGGACTGCTATTTTGCTCTACTTTGTTAGGTGGTGGCAGGGCTGGCTGTGATCGGGTGGATCATTTAGGGTGGGGAATCTCTGCTGGAGCGGAAGGCTGTTGATGTAGAGCGGGTCGCGGACAATTTCATGGCCAAGATGGATCAGAAAAGGCACGGTCGACGACATAAGTGATTCGGACCATCAGACCTTAGATCGGGCGTATCTCACAATCCGGAATGAGTTATCCGACGCAGAATATATGATTTTGGGGTACAACGAGCTACTTTAGCCAACCAACCCCGCTATGCCGGGTTGCGCAGCCCGGATTTGAGAGAAACCCCCTGATCGACGGTCGGTTTCCCGTTTTAATTTCGTTTTTACTATTTATAGTAAGTTTTAGTTTGCTTATAGCTCTTCATCTGTTGGGCTTTAGGAGTTGTGTCCAACATGAAAAGTGCTTAGAATAATTAGGAGAACGGTTTGGTGAAGCCAAATAGGACACTTACTATTTTTGGCCGAAAACCTTGCGCACTAGTAGACATCACGACCATCTATAAATAGTAAGTTCATTATTTATAATAAGTCGCGAATTCTACGAGTTTTAGTTGTAGTATGAGTCTGATTTGTTTCATGTTGTTTGGTTTCCTTATTTAAAGGGGTGTAAACTTGTTTTTATTTTTTTCATTAATTAATTTTGAATTTATTAGAGTTTATTCCTATTCTCTTGCTTTCTTTCCTCGTGGATTCGAGAAGTCTCTGCGAGGAGTCCAGAGAAGCTCCATGGATTCGGAGTAGTTATCCTTGAGGAAGACGGTGTTCGACCTCATCACGTTCATCCCTGCGTCAGCTGTGGGGCTTGCTGTTTACGGCTTCTGGGTCGCTGGCTCCTATCTAGTGCTTCTTCGCTCCCAGGTCAAGGTTTGGCTACTGGTTTTTGCGTTAGTGGCTGCCATTTCCGTCCAGAGGTGGTTCAGAGTTTTATCTGTCAGCTTGTAGGAGAGGATATTTTGAAGCTCAGTCATCTTCAGGGTGGCTTCACCCTTTATTTTCCAGTTTTGTTTGCTGTGCAGCATTTTATTTTTTTGGGTGGTGAGACCCAGTTTATCTTTTTGTGGAGCCCTCCATCTCTGGTTGTACATCTCTGTTCATAATATAAAAAAAATTAGGTGGTGTGCTCCCACCTTTCATAAAAATAAAAATAAAGATGTATTTTGAGCCATTTATTAGCGACAGTAGGGGTAACACTCCATATGGGTAACTTACCCTGCCACGTGTATTGTGAGATAACCGCAATGGCCAAATGCGTGTGTGTGTATAAACTGAGTTTTCCTAACCTCACACACAAACTTGGTCCGTATGCTTGTACGGTTGTCCATGGTTTATGAAACGAGTTTGTGGCTAAAGAAAACTTAGCTAGCTCTCCTTCTCTTCTAAATTTATAGGTGTTACGCTCCCATTATTTTAATTTTAAAAAAAAAAAAAAAAAATCAAAAACAAAACAAAATAAAATTTTAAAAATAAAAAATAATAAAAATAAAAAAGTTCACTACCAAATGTATGTCCAAAACCACAAGCATGTGGCTGTGGCTTTGGATGTCATGTATCTCTACTGCTTATAATTTTACTTTTTATTCTCTTCTTTTTTTTTGTCTTTTTGCTGTTTCTTTGTCATGGCCCAATGTCTTTTTATGGTGCCCACCTGCAACAAAGTTTCAGGTGATATATTCTCACCTTTCAAATAAATTTAAATAAATAAAAAAAGAAAATTGAAAGTTCTCTTTTATATATTTCTAAAATCAAGGTTGTCTCCTGAACGAATAAGATTTAATCTCGGGCAAGAACATCTATGCGTTAGACCCATTTGAGAGACTTCTTGATATTACAGTTTTTTGCCCGGCTATGGTCGCACGGCAGTTGTATGCAATCCATCCCATGCCACACCTATGTATTATGGGTGGAAGCCATGGAGAAAAAATAAAGACTCTTGCATGAAATGATGATGTTGTCATTTCCAATATAGGTCCTAAGCTTTTATACGGTGTTTTTTAATTGGCGGTGGATAAAATATATTAAGCGCAGTCCACTTGTCTTTTTTTTTTTTTTTTTTTTACGATCATCCAAGCATTCTATTCTGATCATACACCATCCTTAGTGGGGTCCAATGATTTGTACAATTTGAAGAACCTCTGTAAGCCTAAAGTTCACTGGCTGCGTACATTGTGCAGTCCACTTCTCTATGGTGGCACATGGTTAGTGTTAAGGAGAAGCATTTAATCTTCAAGTTTTCATGTTACTCGACCGGTCGTGGGAGGTGCTCGACCGGTCGTAAGTTTGAGCCCTGGCACGACTCGAAGTCCAGCGAGTTGTGCAGTTTTTTTCCAGGGCCTAGGATTGGTCGTAGGGACTGTAAGACCGGTCGTAGTACGACCGGTCGTAGCTCTCCTAGGACCGGTCGTAGGTTACGCAGTTTGTTCCGCGATTTTGCGCGAAACTGCGGATTTGAGTCCTTTCGTAACCGGGATGCGAAAGGGAAGTTGCCTAAACTATAAATAGGTGTTCCTAAGGCTTTTCTAGGTATGACAAAAGCTTTTTAAAGGGGTTCTAGGGTTTCTAAAGGGTGTAGCGAGGGTGAGATTCGAGGTTGTTCGAATCGGGTAAGTCCTTTCTCTTTGTAATTGATGCTTTCATAGTGGAGATCTGTCGCTTTGTGCCATGATTTTTTTCCGAAAGGGTTTTTCACGTTAAATCTGGGTGTTCTCTGTGTTCTCTTATGTGCTTGGTGTCATTGGATTGCTATCCTAGATCTAGATCTGTGTGATTCCGCAGGTTCAAAATCCCCAACAACTGGTATCAGAGCTAAAGTTGGGGCACAGATCTGAATCTGAGGGATTAGTAATAATGGCGAGTGTCAGGTATGAGTTTGAGAAGTATTCAGGAAAAAATAATTTTGAGTTATAAAAGGTTAAGATGATTAGCCTGTTAACCAAGCAAGGCGAGAATGGTACTCTTGAGGAGCGGAAGTCTACTATGAAAGATGATGAATGGAATACTCTTGATAAGAAGGCTTTATCATCGATCCGTTTATGTCTCACGGATGAGGTTCTCTACAACGTCATGAGGGAGAAAACTGCGGCTGGTTTGTGGGCGAAGTTAGAGGATGTCTATGCGAAGAAATCCTCGAAAAATCGCCTACACCTGAAGCGGCAGTGGTATAACTTCAAGATGGCAGAGGGTGGAGATTCGGAGGCTCGTATCAGCAACTTTAATAAATTGGTTTGCAAATTGCTGGATATGGAGGAAGTGATGAAAGATGAAGAACAAGCATGTATGCTGCTGAATTCTCTCCCGGCATCCTATGAGGCATTCAAGGACACTATGTGCAGCATAAATAAAACCCTGAGTGTCAATACTGTTATCTCAGCCCTTTAAGGGAAGGCTATGAGACAACTGAATAATGACATGGGGACGTCTTCTGATGTACTGTTTACAGTGGGTAGAAATTCTGGACAAGGTAGAGGTTCTTTTGGTTCTAGATCCAAATTCAAGGGCAGGGGTAAAGGAAAGGTAAAGTGCTGAAATTGTGAGAAGGAAGGACATGTGAAGAGGGATTGTAAAAATTCTCAATCGAAGAGGGAAGATTCTGAGGCTTCATGCAAGGAGGCCAATGTTGCCACGTTAGATGGATCGAGCGGATGTGATATTGATGTTTTATCTGTGTTTTCGCTCAGACGGTCATACGATGATCGTAAGGATGAGTGGATGCTAGACACAGGGGCATCTTTTCACATGACTCCTCATCGGAGTTGGTTCACCAGCTACAGGGAGTGCGATGGTGGACAGGTATTTATAGGCAATGACATTGCATGTAATGTTGTGGCGGTTGGTTCTGTGCGCATCAGGATGTTTGATGGGGTGGAGCGTACTTTGACAGATGTGAGCCACGTTCCTGATTTGAAGCAGAATCTGATTTCTCTTGGTGTGCTTGAGGCAAAAGGATGCAAGTACATAGGTATTCATGGTGCTCTTAATGTATCTAAGGGGGCACGGGTAGTCATGAAGGCGCAACGACTCGGTAACTTGTACAAGTTGATCGGGAGCACTTCAAAAGGTGAAGCTACGGTGGATGTAGCGGATTCCACCTCTGCACGTGTGTGGCATGTTGGACATGGCCACATGATCGATCGGGGCAGGAAGGCTGAGACGCGCGGACAGGGATACAGAGCAGGTGGAGCAGCCACTTGTGTGAAGAATCACACGGCATGATTGCGCGCAGGACATCGGCGAGGTACATGGACGACTCCAATATTGCAGGATATTCATCTTCTATTCAGATGGCTCTAGGTGAGCCTGTTGCTGAAAAGTGAAAAGTGACTGTGGGTGATGTGATAGATTCGTTGTACCAGACCGACATCTGGGAGCTGGTGGAGCTTCTAGTGGACCGGAAAGCGGTTAGATGCAGGTGGATCTTCAGGAGAATACAACATAGATACAGAGCAAGGTTGGTGGCGATGGGTTATACTCAGAGAGAAGGGATCGACTTCTCAGAGATATTCGCACCGACGGTATGGCAGGTATCTATTAGATCCTTGATTGGCGCTGATTGGCCAATGTGATCTTGAGCTATGATGATGTGCAGAAATAAGAGAAGAGGTTAAGGAGTTACACGGTTGAAGAATAAAGACTTGGTGGAGATTCTTGAGGAGAAGCCTTCAATCTTCAAGTTTTCATGTTGCTCGACCAGTCGTGAGAGGTGCTCGACCGGTCGTAAGTTCGAGCCCTGGCACGACTCGAAGTCCAGCGAGTTGTGATGTTTTTTTTCAGGGCCTAGGACTGGTCATAGGGACTGTAAGACCGGTCGTAGCTCTTCTAGGACCGGTCGTAGGTTACGCAGTTTGTTCCGCGATTTTGCGCAAAACTGCGGATTTGAGTCCTTTCGCAACCGAGATGCGAAAGGGAAGTTGCTTAAACTATAAATAGGTGTTCCTAAGACTTTTCTAGGTATGACAAAATCTTTTTAAAGGGGTTCTAGGGTTTCTAAAGGGTGTAGCGATGGTGAGATTCGAGGTAGTTCGAATCGGGTAAGTCCTTTCTCTTTATGATTGATGCTTTCATAGTGGAGATCTGTCGCCTTGTGCCGTGGTTTTTTCCCGAAAGGGTTTTCCACGTTAAATCTGAGTGTTCTCTATGTTCTCTTGTGTGCTTAGTGTCATTGGATTGCTATCCTATATCTAGATCTGTGTGATTCTGCAGGTTCAAAATCCCCAACAGTTAACACACCTCATGCTAGTTAACTAAAGCGCCATGAACAACCACAGTGCCATATTGGTGGAACTTTCATGAGATCCACGGAGTCTAATAGATACACTGCTTCATGTCCACCCTAATAATCAGGACTCTCCACCCTTAGTTTTCCACAGGGCTATCATAGGATTCTATGCCATCCAGCTCAATCATCTGATGTGCTTCGTCGGAACAATTGAATTATACAAAAATCACGGTATTCCAAAAATCAGGCAGTATCATGTGAAGTTAAAGCTTTTTTTTTTTAATGTGGTGGTGCACCTGTGTGTAAAATCAGCCTAACTTTTTGGATCAAGGATGAACAAGGATTGGTGAACTTAATGAATAGAGGATTCTATACATGTGATATAAGAAAATTTAAAAAGTGACATCACATTTAGGAAAATAAAATCCTTTACTCTTGTTAGTTTTGTTATTGGAAAATGATTCTCATTTCAATTTTTTGTGTTTGAATTGCAATTTTAAAAGAAAAGCTTTTTTCCTATCAATTTTACCATTTAAAATATTAGATCCTAGGCAACATCTTTTTGATAGATTGACTTTTCAAGAAAACAAAACAATTTTATTCTTTTTTTATGTTTTAAATAGAGAAAATGTCGCGTTAAAAAAATTTCTTTGCTTTCGGTAATTTTTTTTATATATATAAATAAATTAATAAATAAGCATTTAATGAATGAAGATGAAGTAGTGCTCCTGTCACAACACTTAAATTATTTACCACTTGCAAGCCATTTCCTTCGGATCCACCTATTTTTTTTTATTTTTTTTTCAGTAGAATATCTTGAATAAGAAAAGATACAACCCATCAATCTTGTGTCTTTCAGTTCAAAGAGAACAGCTGCTGTACTTTTCAACTATCTACCCTATTTCAGTCTACCAATGAGATTTTGGGAGCATGGTCCACCGGCCCATATAGCTGGACCAACAGACCAATGCCTAAAAATTAAAATTTAAAAAAAAAAACAGAGGGGGAATCCTTAGCATCCACCTGCAACTAGCCCAGTCATTTCGTAAAATTGAAGTAGAAAATCCAACCACTGTTAGATTGGATTAGGCTGACTGGATGACCCAATGCCTATGAATGAGGACAATTTGTTACAACCATCGCTTTCTTTCTACGAGCCACAAATTTGGAATCTTCAAACCAAAGTGTTACTTTGGAATCATATGCAATACAAGGTTGGATCTATCATGTAGACTGTTCAAGATCATGATTAGTCTTATTTTGTTTCTCCACTTGATCTTAACTGTCCAATTTGCATATGCTATTAATCGGACACTTAGATGATGGTTGGCATGATTTTTGCATCATGGCCATATTGTATGAAACAACGGACTGGTAGTTGTCGGTTGATCCATTGACGCAGGGAAGGACGTGAGGTCGAGCACCGTCTTCCTCAAGATGATAAATATTCCGAATCTACGGAACTTCTCTGGACTCCTCACAGAGACTTCTCGAATCCACGAGGAAAGAAAGTAGAAAATAAGAATAATTTCTAATAAATTCGAAATTGATTAATTAATTCCCAAAATCGAGTTCACAACCCTTTAAATAAGGGAACCAAGCAATAAAAAAGAAATCAGACTCAAACTACAACTAAAACTCCTAGAATTCGCAACTTACCATAAATAGTAAACTTACTATTTATAGACGGTCATGACGTCTACTAGTGCGCAAGGTTTTCGGCCAAAAATAGTAAGAAGTGTCCTATTTGGCTTCACCAAACCGTTCTCCTAATTATCCTAAGAACTTTTCATGTTGGACACAACTCCTAAAGCCCAACGGATGAAAAGTTATACTCAAACTAAAACTTACTATTTATAGTAAAAACAAAATTAAAACGAGAAAATGACCGTCGATCAGGGGGTTTCTCGCAAATCTGGGCTGCGCAACCCGGCGTAGTGGGGTTGGTTGGCTAAAGTAGCTCGTTCTACCCCAAAATCATATATTTTACGCCGGATAACTCATTCCGGATTGTGAGATACGCCCGATCTAAGGTCCGATGGTCCGGATCACTTCTGTCGCCGACCATGCCTTTTCTGATCCATCTTGGCCATGAAATTGTCCGCGACCCGCTCTACATCAGTCCCCTCCACTTGAAAAGAACTCGTCCTCGAGTTCTCCTCCTGCGTTAGTTCATGATACTCGGTCAGGTCCGCAACGTTGAAAGTCCGTGAGATCGCCATGTCATCTGGAAGATCAACAACATAAGCATTGTCATTGATCTTTCGGATGATCGGTACCGGTCCAATCTTCTTATTCTTCAACTTGTTGTACATCCCGGTCGAAAATCTTTCTTTTCGCAAATGGACCATTACCTGGTCGCCCACCTCGAACACCTTTTGTCGACGATGTTTGTCCGCTTGTTCTTTATACTTTTCGTTCGAGGCATGTAGCTTAGTCTACACCTCCGCATGAATACCCATGATCATGTCTGCCATATGTTCTGCTGCAATACTCATGCCTGGGAGCTTTGGCAGAGGGACCAAGTCTAGTGTGTGGCGAGGTACTCGTCCGTAAATAACCTGGAACGGGGATTTCCCTGTCAAGCGGTTCACCATGTTGTTGAATGTAAACTCCGCTTGAGACAAGGCCAAATCTCACTGCTTCGGTTTCTCTCCTAAAATACATCGAAGGAGGTTTCCCAAAGTGCGATTCACAACTTCGGTCTGTCCATCAGTCTGTGGGTGGTAAGCACTGCTGAATTGAAGTCGTGTATCGAATCGAGTCCACAAAGTCCGCCAAAAGTGGCTAATAAACTTTGTGTCACGATCAGAAGTAATGGTCTTAGGGACCCCATGTAGCCGTACGACCTCCCTAAAGAATAAATTCACCACATGTGTTGCATCAAGGGTCTTCTTGCATGGGATAAAGTGCACCATCTTGGAGAAACGATCGACCACTACGAACACCGAATCCATGCCGCGTTGTGTTCGTGGAAGACCAAGCACGAAGTCCATTGATAAATCCTCCCAAGAACCGTCAGGCACAGGTAATGGGGTGTAGAGGCCTGTATTTTGAGATTGTCCCTTGGAGGTCTGACAAATATGACAACGTTGTACGGCTCTTCCCATATCACGTACTAATTGCGGCCAGTAATACCGCTCTTTCACAAGAGCTCGCATCTTGTCTCGCCCAAGGTGTCCACTAAGGCCACCTCCATGTAGTTCCTGAATAATCTGCTCCCTTAGAGAACTTTGGGGGATGCACAATCGATTCCCTTTGAAGAGAAAACCATCCTGTATATGAAAGTCACTGGGGTGACCTTCTTGGCACTTCAACTAAGAATCTTTGAAGTCTTCATCCTCGGCATATAGCTCCTTGAGACAGTCAAAGCCAACCACCTCATTGCTCACCGTAACAAGTAGTGACGCACGACGGCTAAGTGCATCAGCCACCTTATTCTGCTGACCTGACTTATGCTTCAGAACAAACGTAAATTCTTGTAAAAACGCAACCCAT
The DNA here is from genome assembly GCA_037074715.1 of Magnolia kwangsiensis. Classification (NCBI taxonomy): domain Eukaryota; kingdom Viridiplantae; phylum Streptophyta; class Magnoliopsida; order Magnoliales; family Magnoliaceae; genus Magnolia; species Magnolia kwangsiensis. The sequence goes on along the minus strand of CM073578.1, from coordinate 5,480,269 downwards.
CTAGCATGCACACGATTCACGTTAGTCTGACTATTAATAAACTTTAATGCCTGATGGTCGGTGTACAGAACAAACTCCCTTTGAATCAAATAATGCCGCCAATGTCGCAACGCCTGAACAACTGCGTACAACTCAAGTTCGTAAGTTGACCACTTCTTTCGAGCTTGACTGAGCTTCTCGCTATAGAAGGCTACCAGCCTGCCTTCCTGTGATAATACTCCTATTCCGACATATCTAGTGTCACACTCTACCTCAAACAATTTATCGAAATTAGGAAGCACCAAGACCGGTGTTGTAGACAAACGATACTTGATCTCATGAAAGTTCTTGTCAGCTTTATCGGTCCACTGGAACGGCCCTTTTTTCATGCAGTCTGTTATTGGCGCGACTATGCTGCTAAAATCTCGCACAAATCGACGATAGAAAGTCGTCAATCCATGAAAAATCCTCACCTCATGAATGTTTGTCGGGATCGGCCATTCCCTAATAGCTCACACATTTTCATCGTCCACCCGAATGCCTTTGGACGTTACAAAAAATCCTAAAAATAACAAGCTGTCGGTTAAAAAGATACACTTTTTCAAGTTGAGGTACAACTTGTTATCTTGTAGGACCTGCAACACCTGCCTGAGATGTTTCTTGTGCTCCGCCTCATCCTGGCTATATATCAATATGTCATCAAAATATACTACCACAAATCGGCCAGTGAACGATTTTAGAACTTGATTCATCAAACGCATAAAAGTACTTGGTGCGTTCGATAGGCCGAAAGGCATGACAAGCCACTCATACAACCCTTCCTTTGTCTTGAATGTCGTTTTTCATTCATCACCGGGTCGAATACGAATCTGATGGTACCCGCTCTTTAGATCGAGTTTAGAGAACACTTTAGCCCCTCCTAACATATCGAGCATGCCGTCCAACCGTGGTATTGGAAGCCAATATTTAATAGTAATTTTGTTAATTACTCGGCTGTCGACACACATGCGCCAGCTTCCATCTTTTTTTAGAGTTAATAATGCTGGTATAGCACATGGGCTCATGCTCTCTCTCAATAGACCCTTACGGATCAATTCCTCCACTTGCCCCTGAAGTATCTCACACTCCTTCGGACTCATCCGATAATGAGGGCGATTGGGCAGGCTAGCCCCAGGGACGAGGTTTATGTGATGTTGGATGTCTCTCATGGGGGGCAATCCATCAGGTAAATCTTCAGGCCAGACTTCTTTGAATTCGTTTAGTAACAGTCTTAAGCTTGGAGGGATGTTTGAGGGTTTCTCTTTCTCGCCCTTCACCACTACGGCATATACCTCGCCGGTTTCCTTGGACTCCTCCATGAAATCCCGAATAGTCAAGAGAGAACTCCCCTCCACTTTAGAGGCTTCAGGGTGGTTCTCTGGTGCCATAGGGACAAGGATTATTTTTCGACTATCCTTGACGAATATGTAGACATTGTCGCCCCCGATGGGTCGCATCACGGTCCGACTGCCAAGGTCGACCGAGTAGCATATGGCAGGCTTCCATGTCAACCACGTCACAAAGTATCTGATCCTTATAATGTTTACCAATTGAAAACGAGATAGTGCATTGTTCAGTTACCTTGGTCTCGTTCACTTTTTTTTCCAGCCAATTGAGTACGGGGAAGGATGTTTTGTCGTTGGTAGCTGCAACTTATCCACCATCACTCTTGAGACGATGTTCTCGCTGCTACCACTGTCTATGATCACATCACAGACCTTTCCGTTGACAGTGCACCGAGTACGAAATATATTGTGCCGTTGTGGATGTAATTCCTTTCGTGGGGTATACAGTAGTCGACTCACAACGAGAGATTCGCCACGATCCTCGCCTGTCACTTCATCACCACCTGCTATTTCTTCAGTGGTTTGTTCATATTCATCAAAGCCATAATCTTCTTCTGCGGCCTCATCTTCAGTGCCCCCTTCGTTTATAGTAAAGTGTGCTGGCAGACGTTGAGGACAAGTGTTTGATAAGTGGTCTGGTTGGCCACAGCGGTAACAATTGTTCGGCCTTGGCCGAGCATAAGGATTCGGAATCCTACTCGGGCCCGTTGTTGTGGGTGCTGCCCGTTGAGGTCTCGATGGTCCGCTCCCCGTATCACGGTTCGCGAGTGGAGGAGGTTGAGGACGTTCTCCTACCGGATCTTTTTCTCAAGCCAGCACTGGATCCTGTGTGGGACCTATCATAAGGGGTCGATTTGAAGGATAGGGACGAGCAGGAGCTCTTGCAAGCTGTGTTTCTGCCCTTCCTGCCAATTGAACTGCTTCATCTACGATCCCGACTGGGTACATCTGAACTCGATCCTGAATTACCAGTCGCAACCCACCTATAAATCGTGCCACTTTCTGTGACTCAGATTCTGACAAATCGTTTCGTGTAGCCAACCGCTGGAATTCTTCAGTGTAATCTGTAACAGTTCGATTTCCTTGTCGGCAATTTTGGTATTGCTGGAATAATATCTACTCATAATCACTGGGGAGAAATCGTGAACGAAGAAGACGTCTCATCCGAGGCAATGATGCAATGGGCGCCTTGTTCTGACAGGCTCGTGAGAGTTGCAACTGTTCCCACCATGCAGAAGCACCAGATTTTAATTTAAACGCTACCAATTTCACCCTTTTATGATCTGGCACATCCATATAATCGAAATATCTCTCTACTTCGGCTAGCCAATCGAGAAAATCTTCGATACGTAATAAACCATTAAAACTTGGAAGTTCAGCCTTACCTCGATAGTCTCTTTCAGCACGATCTAGACGATCGCCTCCATGGATTGGCCGTCAGTCAAAACCCTCATTAATGTCCTCATCGCTGGAACTAGAGTCATCTGGTGTAGCCCTACGGTTTGCTGCTGGTAGTACTCTACGATAATCAGGGTCACGTCGTACAGCAACCACGGGTGGTGGAGCGACAATAGGTGGTGGAGCACCGCCTAGGGCTCGGGGCGAAAATAGCGCATCCGCAAGACGGTCGAGGGTTACCTGCAGCCCTTACATGGTCAACTGACTCTCCCGATGGAAAGCTTCCATTCTTCCGAAAGATAACGAATCCCTTGATCACCGTCCACAGGATTTTGATTCATACCTCCGTTGTTTGCCATCGGCCCGAGGGAAAACCTTGCTCTGATACCAAACTGACGCAGGGAAGGACGTGAGGTCGAGCACCGTCTTCCTCAAGATGATAAATATTTTGAATCCATGGAACTTCTCTGGACTCCTCACAGAGACTTCTCGAATCCACGAGGAAAGAAAGTAAAAAATAAGAATAATTTCTAATAAATTCGAAATTGATTAATTAATTTCCAAAATCAAGTTCACAACCCTTTAAATAAGGGAACCAAGCAATAAAAAAGAAATCAGACTCAAACTACAACTAAAACTCCTAGAATTCGCAACTTACTATAAATAGTAAACTTACTATTTATAGACGGTCATGACGTCTACTAGTGCGCAAGGTTTTTGGCCAAAAATAGTAAGTGTCCTATTTGGCTTCACCAGACCGTTCTCCTAATTATCCTAAGCACTTTTCATGTTGGACACAACTCCTAAAGCCCAACGGATGAAAAGTTATACTCAAACTAAAACTTACTATTTATAGTAAAAACAAAATTAAAACGAGGAAACGACCGTCGATCAGGGGGTTTCTCGCAAATCTGGGTTGCGCAACCCGGCGTAGCGGGGTTGGTTGGCTAAAGTAGCTCGTTCTACCCCCAAAATCATATATTTTACGTCGGATAACTCATTCCGGATTGTGAGATACGCCCGATCTAAGGTCCGATGGTCCGGATCACTTCTGTCGCCAACCGTGCCTTTTCTGATCCATCTTGGCCATGAAATTGTCCGCGACCCGCTCTACATCATCCATGCAACTGCTCTCGGCAGCAGTGGCAAGGGTTACTACTGCCGCGGCTGTATTGGGCAGTGGTGGCAATGGCTGCAGCTACCGCGGCTACTACCAGGGAAGGGTGAAAAGAAAAACACTACTGAAAAAGAGAGAGAAGGACAAAGATATCATTTTTTTTTTCCTCAAGGCCATAACCAAAAACTTAAGACTTATTTGATTATCTAATTATTGGTTGGTGGACACCTATTCAATATTTAAATAGAAAAATAAAAAATAAAAAAATCCAGTGCTTCTATTTGATTTTTGCTGTTGCGAATAAACCATTGGGTTCTACAATTTAAGGTTCTCATTTGAGTTAATTATGCCAATTAGTCTCTAAGTGAAAATGATATTTTAATTTTAATTTGCACTTTTTTGTTGTAACATATTTAATTTTAAGAGTCAATGGCCAAAGCTGTAGTAGCAAGAAAAGCATCATCAATTATAAGTTGAAAGAAGTTTTTTTTTTTCTAATTAAGTTGAAATCCCGTTGCAAGTGGAATGAAATTAATCGCATTGTTGGGAATGTATAAGGACAAATTTATATGGAGAAATGATCCATTAAATAATATTTTGAACCTTGATATGGATTTGATTTTTTTTATGATAAAATAAAAAAATAAAAAAGGTTTCATAATTACCAATCTCTTAACTAAGTGATTTGAATGCCAATGAATCCCAATACAACTATGTGTTTGGCAAGGTTTCCGTGCACTTATTAGCCTGCTTGGTGTTTTCTCTAATTAAACCATGTAATATCGAAGGATACGAGAAAGGTTTTAAAGCAAGGTTCGTGCTTCAGTTTGCGGCCCCATCTGTGATTACAGCACATATCAGAGATTTCAACCATTTATTAGGTAGGATAAGCTGTCAACACACCATATCCACCAACCAGGTAGATCAAACTTATATAACAAGAAATGGGCGATGGAGAGAGCATCTAGGCCATTGGGTTGAAGCTAAATATTCAACATCCTCCATTAACAAAAACATATCTACTCTTCCTTGGGAGATACAACACAACATATCTGTTACCTTGTAAGTAAGAACCTCCTCAAGGCCGGGTAATTCCATCATGAGATGCATCTCTAGCAGCTCGCCTAACCCACTCACCACCTAAAATTAAAAATAATAGGTTTTATTTTTGAAACACATCAACCATGCAAAAGGCCAGTAGATGGATGGACCTGGCTGACATATAATCTTGGCCAGGACACTGTGGAAACATGGTCCCACCGTATCTCAATTAATTGGGATAAGGATTAGATGGTGGTGATTGTGCTGGTGACCGTCCATCCTCAAAGCAAAAGGACTGAATTTCAAATGGTTAAAAAAAACCAATTCAAAGAGTTTATCTATTATCTACCATAAAAGGTGAGACTCCAACATGTAAACGGTTCGATCATTGGAAGACAGCCTAGATTCAAAAGCTATGTTCAAGCAGATGGCAAAAACAAAAACGTGAATATGGTGGAATCCTGTGGGCAGGGAACCCCACCCCCCCCAAAGTAACAACTTTTATCTGTCTCATCAACAAGGCTGGTTTCCATGAAAAACAAAAAAAATGTTTCAAAAGATGGAAATCAACAGTCAGCTTTCTAATCATACTGTCAATAGCACGAAAAAATCAAAAATCAAGCTCCAGTAGAAAATGAAATAGATCCAGACATCATCTTGAACCTGCAATTAGTAAACCACCTTATATTGCGAGTCATCCTATATATAACCTGTCGAAAATGAGCAGCTGTACAACATTCAGCAGATCAGAATCATCCAATCAGTGTGATTTTTTTCCAGCACATAGCTTGCCTTTAGAGGTACGAATGTGACCAGCTCAAATCGATAATTGGCCATCACACATGCTAAACAAGCCAGACCAATAGCATGAAAATTTGATAGTTGAGATCAAACAGAGAAACAAAATGCCCCCTATCATTATTATCTTGAATCATCCATTCGTATACAAATGATTCAAAAAACATTTTTGGTTTGATGATGTTATACATGGCTCATAAAAAAACAGACAGTTGTATCAGGACTGCCCATATTCAATGGGTCAGGATTATCTGATTGGTTTGATTTTTGTACCATGCTTAACTCCGAATTGTGCAATTTAAGGGACCATCAGAACCCGAGATTGGCAGTAGCATGTGCGGCTTAAAAGCCTTGGGGAAGTTTCTATCGCAAAACACTTGTAAATCCCTAAGGGCCTGTTCGAATAGGTGGAAAGCGGGATTCAACAAAGGAAATAAAACTGATTTCCTATGAGGTGACAGTTTCCCTCGCTTGCAAAAGCCAAGGTTGAGGAAATTGGTTTTAATTGACTGATTTGCTCAGGAAAGCTTTTTCCTCTCTAAAACCTAAGAAATGGAGATTTCCACACTTATTGATAGACAACTGTCACTTTTTGACCACCGACCATTCCACATTTCCATTAAAATCATATATGCTAAAGCAAACAGGTTAAGGTTCTTTTCCACAAATTTTCTTTTCCATAATTTTCCTCAAATATAAAGTTTTACTTTCCTCATCCACTTTTTCATTTCCACCAATCGAAACAGGCCCCAAAAGACTGGATGCAGTCCACCTTTCAGGACTTGGACCTAACTGTTGGTGTCGGTTCATTAGACGACCCTTGTGACCAACATCTTTGTTACGTGCCTTTTGTGATCATCCTCGCTCGCAATACATGCAGCATATACAAGATGCTTTTCCATTATATGCAATATCAGATTATTTTCAAGTTTGACTCAAATGGAATGGGTATTCATATGAGATTGAAATAACTAATAATAATGAGAATGCCTAATACCACAAATAGCCCATTGCCCCTCAAAAGGTATGGCAGAAATGTGGTTATCCAATTCTTTTAAAATAATAATAATAATAATAATAATAATAATAATAATAAAGGAGGGACAGAAATTAAGCAGAAACAAAGTTGATTTTCACTCAACCCATAGTTTTGGTAGTTATCACAAGAGGCCTCAGAATGCAACTACCAGCAAAAAACATTCATTCTTTGATAAACCAAAATCAAAAGCCAGCAACTACATGACATTATTCTGGGTTTATTGAGCTTCAACCCATCAGAAGCATGCTGGGAAATGTTCACCATGATTCTGTTTTGGGATTGGTTTCTACTGCTCCGGCTCAGGTTTCTCAAACTGTTTCTTCAACCAATCGAACGGCTGCAAAATAAATTGAAAAGAAATTAAGTAAAAAAACTAAAATTTATTGAAGGGAACAGAAGTACAGGAATCATCTGATTTGAGTAGGTCAATCCATTCTTTTTGTGAATGGGTGAAATGGAGGGTATTTGCATACTTAACAGTGGGGGCCACCATATGTACCCTCAAATGCCCCGCATGCTTGCAAGGTTGGCACACGTGCTATTTGTAAAAGGAACATGAAGAAAGGTTGTTTATGGGGCTAGAAAACCCCATGGACATTACTGCACACATATAGTGCAAACTCCAGGCTTAGCCTAATTTGATACGAAGCCAGTTCAAACACAGCAACAGCTCCTATGCTGATGCAGGACCATCCAACCCTCCAACGGGAGACCAAAAAGGTCTCCATTGATGGGTCCAGATTAGGTCCATTAAGGTTCCCAACTACAATCTGGGTTATCCAACCATCCATATTGAAGATTAAGCCATCAGATTGCAGAGGGGACCCAGATCAGGCCCATCAAATGTTACCAACTACAAATCAAGCTCATCCACCATTTATAACAAAGATCTGAACCCCATCAAGGGTCCAGATTGGCATGATCAACTATCTCAATAATCGTGATGGTTATGATGGATTAAATCTACGGAGTGAATAACTCATCTGGATGCACAAGCAGTCCTATTGGTTTGTGAGGCCTACGGATCCAATCGGATGGCCTAAATCACCAACCAGTTGGACAGTGAGACCTCCTAGCCCAACTGCACACTTAATCAGCATGTGGATGAGAATATCTTTACAATTAATCAGAATATTGTCCATCGAATTTAAAATCTTTTTAGTAGTTGCCATTTCTCTTCTTTATTTGAAATTTAGATGTCAATATTTAGCATCCGATTTAGATCTAAAATAAGTTACAAGCCTAGAATTGAAATTTCTCTTTTGAACATTCTCTTTGATATTCAGGTCCATATAGAGACCTCTAAGGCATTATGTATGAGATGTATGAGATGGGAATAAAGAGTACGAATTTGGAGAGAAATATTCTCTTGTAGAGGAGAAAAACCCTAAAAAATCAACCATGATTGCAAAAATCCTTCCTCCTCTTTTCTCCTTCATCTTATTACATCCGGTGTCAAACTGGTACCAAAGCAAGGTCGTCCGCGGGCTTATATGAGATCAATGGAAAGTAACAAGAGGAATGTCTTGGAAACTGTAAGGAGACATGATTGTATTGAGGGAATGATCCATGCGAGTTTCAGTCAATGAGATAATTTCAGTGTCGACACAATATCAATGAATGACTCCTTGTGTGTGGGGTGGTGGCAACATCTTGAAAATGGATATTTACCAATTCCGATGGTGTTCCGTTCAATCATCAACGAGGTAAAAGAGATGACCGATTGGAGAATCATGACTATACTTACAGTGTAAAACTTGTGATGTACGAGTTTTACAAAGAATGTGAGAATTTCAGAGAACAAATCCAAGATTCATTAAAAGAAGTGTAAAGATGGACGACTTTCTTCTTTTAAAGTGCCACAATCCAAGAAGAAACATGCAGGAATCCATTGGTGGATTGGTAGATAAATCTATCAATGGATCAACATACGAATTACTTGACGAACTAGCAACAGATCAATAGTTAGGTTCATGGTCAAACTAGCGCATTCTGTAGTGTATGACAGAGTTGAGATGGAGATGGAGATGTGGGTTCCATCCAATAACAATCATAGCACATAAAGAGAAGTCCAACAGTAATAAAGGCAACACCTAGTTAACAAGGAGCTGATAGATTCACAACTTTGTCACTGCAAAAGTGGAGACGACAGCTAGAATGTGAAGAGCACAAAACGACAAAAAAAAAAAAAAATGAAGACGTGGCATGATCTATAGCACCATTCGATGTAAGCCCAATCTGGCAAATAGACCTTTAACATCAATTGCCACCAGTGAGGAAGATGATGTAAATTTGGATCGATCTAGGTAATCGGCTATCAACCTGAAGATAAGGTCTTTTAAAGCCACAGGGAATTGATGCATCCAGTCCATCCATCACCATCAGATGGACCCCCCTTGAGTATGGAGCTGGATGTAAAACAACTCATACTAAAGATATTTTGGTTATTTTGTGGAGACCTTTTAAGATTTAGAATATTTTCAGTAGTTCTTATTTCCCTTTTGGATTTGAAAATTGGATGCCAAGCTTTAGTGATCTCTTTATATCATTATCTTTTGTATTTAGGCTTATATCAAGACCTCTAGCGCCATATGTATGTGATAAAGTTGCTAAATGAGATGGGAATAAAAAGAGGTTAGGAGAGAAATATACTCTTGTAGGGGGAGAGAACCCAAAAAAAAAAATCAACTGTCTGTTTACAAAAATCCAATCTTCTCCTCTTCTTTTCTCATTTATCTTATTACATCCTATGTTAGTCAGGTCACTAAATACTCAGGGTAAAATGCTTAGAAAGGTTTTAATTTACTAGTGCAAGCAGTATGCATGACTCATAGTGGTTTAGCAGCCTGCCTACTTGCACAGGCATGAATGCAAGGGCATGGATACTAGGTGGTTGAGGCAAAATGGCATGAGGGGCAAGGCACATAAGGCAAACTTTCACTTCGCACGTATGCATTGTTACGAAGATCTAAGTAGGCTTAAAGTTTTCCCATAGTTGATATTGATCATTGAATTGTTTCATATCCAACTGCATGCAATCGAAACAGTAGGATCACAAGCAGTTTATGCAAAGAGTTACTCCAGAGTTTAAATGGACTAAACAGTTGGTTTGACCATAATTAAGTGGTTTTGACCGGGTGGTAGAGGGTTTTTAACTTTTGAGTATACAACCATGTGCACATTGTGGCCTACTTCAACATCCACCTGAATCCATCTAGATGATTTCTCAGTCCACAAAATAGTCATGAGATTTTGGATGAAATTAGTTGAGGTTTATATGTGCATGACAATGCTACAAAATTCTAAAGCCTTCTTCCTCACCCCAACACCCACCCCCCCCCCCCCCCCCCCCCCCCCCCTCTCTCTCTCTCTCTCTCTCTCTCTCTCTCTCTCTCTTTCTCTCTCTCGTGGAAGGTACTGAATATTATTAAAATCCAAAAAGCAGAGAAGGAAAAACACAAAAGAGGGAAACTAAAAAGTCCAACAGCCGACAGGCAACTAACCCCTCAACAGAAACAATCATAGAGACTAATCTCTCACATAATACATCACCCTAGTGCAAAGTACCTGTTTTTCACTACAATTTCCCATTCTTGTATCATGGCCACAATAATTTCACGGTATTTGGGCTGACTTCAATGTTGCAAAGTTTGTCGTGTAACAAAGCTTTGTCGAAGGGTTCTTGCCTGCTTGGCATGGGGGGAGGGTGGGGAAAAGAGGTACGACTATTTGTAGATGGGCATTGTTAGCTGCACTATGGGCTCTTGGAGAGAGGAATAATCGATGCTTTCATAATATTAATGGGACAGTTGTGGATGTGTTTAGATGGGTCAAGTCTGATATTTTGGATTGGGCCTCAATCTCTCAAGTTTTAGGAGACTGTCCTCTCTCTTCTTCCTATTGGGCATCCTTGTAATTCCTTGTATTCTTTAGCTGTTTTAGCTTCTTCTCAAAAAAATCATTATGTTACCCAAAAACAAAAAACAAAACTTTGTTTTATCCTGAAGTCAAGATTGCGTAACCTCACTACCAATCTTATTAGTAGATGGGGAAATCACTATCTTAACGAGAGAGACCGTCCTAGTCTATACTAAGCTCCAAATAATAAGGAATATTTGCATTTTTCTAGCATTTCCTTGATTATCTTCACAACATTACTCATTCAACAGCTCGGACCAGTTCGAGCCGAGTTCGAGCCAAGATCGAGCTGAGTTCGCCTGTGCAACATTTCCACAAACACCTGGACTGCACCTTCAAAATCCCACTGTATGGGAAATAGCAGCAATGGTTTTCAAGGTATTTTATCAAACACCTTCTAAGCAACATAAAAACCAAGAAAAAAGGGTATTTATTTCATGTACATACCTTCCTTGCCACCAGCCACACTTCGTTGAGTCATTTCATCAAACACTTGGTGAGCAACATCAATATCAAAGTAACCGAGTCACCGAACTGGTTTGGTCCGAGTTCGATTCGAGCTGGATTTGATCCGAGTCGAGCTGAGCTAGAGCCAGCTCGAACTCATTTTCAAGCTCAAAAAATCAGCTCGACTAGGCTCGAACTCGGATGCGAACTGAGTCGAATCGTGCTTTTTCAAGTCAAGTCGAGCAAACTAACCGAGCAAGCTTGGTTCGTGTACACCCCTACATTCAACTATCTTTCAAAATAAAAAAACATTACTCATTCAAATAGTTGTATTTAAGCATTCCTCTTTTTCCAATTGCCTGACCATAATCTTCAAAAGTTGTCCAACTAGTAGATAGGATCACCCACCCTAATGACCTTTTTTCCCCTTTTTTTTTCTTTTTTGACAAATAACAAAAAATTTGTTAAACAGAAAAAAGAAACAATTGAAGATGGGATTCCAAATAAAGACTAACCTATGCCATGATCGCACGCACACACAAACCCCGAGTTCAATTCGAGTTGGATTCGATCCGAGTCGAGTCGAGCTGGAGCCGGGTCAAACTAATTTTCAAGCTCAAAAAATCAGCTCGACTAGGCTCGAACTCAGCTTCTAACTGAGTCGAATCGAGCTTTTTCAAGTCGAGTCGAGCGAACTAATCGAGCAAGCTTGGTTCGTGTACACCCCTACATTCAACTATCTTTCAAAAAAAAAAAAAAAAAACATTACTCATTCAACTAGTTGTATTTAAGCATTCCTCTTTTTCCAATTGCCTAACCATAATCTTCAAAAGTTGTCCAACTAGTAGATAGGATCACCCACCCTAATGACCTTTTTTCCCTTTTTTTTCTTTTGTGACAAATAACAAAAAATTTGTTAAACAGAAAAAAGAGACAATTGAAGATGGGATTCCAAATAAAGACTAACCTATGCCATGATCGCACGCATGCACACACACATCCCCCCCCCCCCCCCCCCCCCCCCCCCCCAAAAAAAAAAAGAGCTTCTTTTTTTTCAAGTGTACTCAGCTCCTTCATCTCATCAAACATAAAACCCAACCTCCACAGTTCCAAAGAAATACTTGAAGCCCAGTCAAGCATGGGGCACGGATTAGGTACTACCCTCACCTGTTTCGAGCTCGGGACAGGCTAGGCTCAAAGGGGCCAGCATGATGCATGTATTCCATCCACACTGTCCATATATTTTACTAAATGATTTTAGAATATGAGCCCAAAAAGAAGTAAGATCCAAGTCTCAGGTGGACCACAAGGAGGGGATTAAATTATTACTGTTGAAAATTTATTAGAGACTACATCAACAAGTTGGATGGCAAATAGACAACTGGATGGGCCCTAAGAAGGTTTCAATGGTGGGCGCCCTTAGCACTGCTGCTCCCTATGGTGTGGTCCACTTAATCCTTGGATCTGTCTTATTTTTGAGATGATTATTTAAAATGATATGAAAAAAAAAAAATGTATGGACGGTGTAGATAAAAGTCATACATCATGGTGGCACCCCGGTGGCCCCTCAAAGCCTCCGCCTGTCCCAAGCTCGGAACAAGCAGGGTGGTGCAATCGTCCCACATCCCACACGTGCACACTCCGCGCGTGTGTACAAGAAAAGGACCGCCTTCTTTTTTTTAGCCATCATCACTTTCCATTTTTTTTCAAATCTCTAAATTAAGAAATCCATTCTTTCTTTCATATCTTTATTTTTTTAGGTAGGGAATAATTTTAAATATTTTCTTATTTAAGTATCTTCTTATTTTAGGCATTTTCTTAATTATAGAATGTTTTGTTACTTAGGTGCTTTCCCATTTCATAGATTTTTAGATTTCATATCTTTTATTACAGATTGTAAGGTTGATTATAAATAGGACCTATGTCCTATGGAATAAGACAACTTGATCAATATTTTCTTTATGAAATTTTCTTCTTTTCTCTACAGTGGCTGTTGAAGGGAGGGAAAGCACTCTCTAGTTCTACACTATAGGACTGTTGAGCTTGCTCACAATCTTGCATTTCTGAACTCTAGCATCTGGCTAAAGGATTGTTAGATCTTTCCCAGAATCTCTAGTTCTAAACTAAAGGATTATTGATTTATTTGCTTTCCCTTTCGGATTTGCATCACGAGGGTAGTACCTAATGTGCGCCCTCAAGCACGTCCCTCAAGAATTCCTCAACAATTAAAAGGCTGTGGAATGAGTTTAAAAAAATCCTACTGCCAAAGCTTCGAGCTAATCTCCCATGGTCCCCACCTACCCTGGTTAGAACAAGTGATTTCGACATTCCCTTGAACATATTAATGACTCCTCCCACCCACACAAGAGCCCTAGAGACCTTGTGGAGAATGGCAATCATTGTTATATGGTGGTTAGTTTGGGAAGAAAGAAACGGTAGATGCTTCAGGGACACTTCAAACTCGGAAGTAATTATAACCAGTAAGGCAAAGCGGCTAATGATCGAATGGGCTGTTTATGTAGTGGGTCTCAAGGATTGTTATTTTCTTTTTCTTGGAGTTTAGTAGTGATTGCCTCCTCGGTGATCTCTCTTCTCTCCCCTGCTTTGTATCCCCTTTTCCTTTCTAATATATTATAGTGACTTTTCAAAAAAAAAAAAAAAAAAAAAGAGCCCTAGAGACCTGAAAGAAAGCATCAACTATCAATTTCCACACTCCCATTCACTAAAGAATGCTCCTTCACATGATGGGTTTTAGGGGGACCACACAACTATAACATTGATTCCCAATTTCCTGATAAATCCGCCATAGAAACTCCAAAGGATTCTTCTAAGAGAGAACCCATCCAACTACAAGAGATTTTTTTTAAGCAACCCAGTCATCGCATTTGCCTTATCCTCAAAGATATGAACATTATTCTCTTTCCAAGCAGCCTCCACTCCAAAGAGATGATCCTCTTAGCCCTATTCAGGGAAGTACCCAATGGATGAACAGTTCAAATATTGTACCCACATACAATACCTATGGACCTCCAAGCACTTGATCAAGGTAAAAACATCAGCTGAATGTATAGAACTGATAATGGTTCAATATGGACCAATATTCAGCACATCAGGCAATTCATATATGGTACCAGTGGATGATGATGATTGATGATGGTATTTTGATGAGCAATGGCTACACCCAAAATTCACAATGAATCAGCCAAGTAGGCCGCACACATCGGCTGATGTAGACTGACAGGCCAATAAACCTTAGCATTGATAAATGAATTTTTCATTATACATCCCCAGTACAATACACTAGTAACACTTCCTTCTGGTATTATTGACATTCATATAACGTTGAACTCCACTACAATTTATATGAGAAGGAATGTACCGACAATCTGCACAAGCCAATCCAAACAATACTTTTATGCATGGGGTGTTATTTGATACTCTAGCTGCATATGATGCTTGATACACAGCGTCGCAGCCACTTAAAAATGGTACACATGTCAAATGATTAACTCAAAATAAACCAACTAAATTTTGAACATTGTCGCTAACTTAAATCAGATTGGTTGAACAATACTAACCTCTGATTCATGGACGCTTGTTTTTTGAAATAAGACAATTGCATATTTTCAATTTAACTGTCCTATGTCCAACAATCTAATAGTTAGATAACCAAATAAGAGTAATTGATGGTTTGTAATACATCTAAGCTAGTACCCATAATTTGGGCAGTTTCGTTTAAACTACTTGAATCCCACATACACTTATCAGTACTTACTAACTGCTTGTCTATCAGACATTCACTCTCTGCAAGAGTACCAAAGTCTATCGCTTTATACATACCCATATCAGGATGCAAGCCTTTGTATCAAACCTCCCACACCTAATGAATTCATCAGAGAATACATTGCAATCTTCAACCTTTAGATTTAGCACTAGAGATATTCTATTTAAAGAGAAGGTCTCAGGTCCAACAGGTTGGACCATAAATTAACATCCATCCAGCAGATAGCTTCCAACATTTAAGGTGCATGCAGCATCCAACCCATCTAATAGGTTGTCGGCATCATGAGGATTGCCTAGAAAAAGAATCAGCCACATCAACTCATAAAGCAGACCAGTCTTATATACGTTATTTATCAATGGCTAGACATTGTTTTCTAGGGTGTGGCCCACCTGATGAATAGATGGGGCTGATTTTAGTACAAGGCAAATCTCAGGGTGGGACCAATCTATTGGAAAGTTTGGATGTCACCAGCACCGCGTGGACAGTAACTTATGGTCCCACGGTTGGATTTGAGATTCTCATATTTAAATAAAGCGTGGAAGAAACGTAGATTTTCTCCTATTTAAACTCCGCAAAACTCATTCCCCTACCTAATTGGATCGAAAGACAAGATCTTGAGATGGAAAATTGAAAACGAATCTGGAGATTAATAACCTCAGTAAGCCAAACAAAAAACCCTAAAAGCCAAGATTCTAAAATCAAATCAAATTTTCCAAAAAAAAAAAAAAATTTGATCGTAGAGGCCATCGAATTTGATCCAAAGGCAGAGGTTTTTCGAGATCATAGAAAAGAGAGATGAATATACGAATGATGAGTACCTGAATGAGCCAGAGAGCAGTGGTGGTTGCAGCAACGCCCCATGTGATGGCCGCCGTGATGTCCGTCGATTGAGGACGGAGCCCTGGCCTCAGGAACTTGAACAGCCCAGATCCTCCTGCTGCTGCCATCTCTCTCTCTCTCTCTCTCTCTCTCTCTCTCTCTAAACACGTAGGGAAATTTGAAGAGGGGATTGCAGAAAACCTAGAAAGAGAAAATGCTTTCGGTGTTTTCCTATTTTCTTCCGCTTCCGTCAAATGGAGAAATGGAACGGAATCGTCTGCAAGCGGTTAGGTGCAGCGCCGGCCTACCCAAGATGGTGCAGCCCTTACAGTGGGGCTCACCTTGGTATATGTATTCTATATCCACACCGTCCATCCGTTTTTCTAGATTACTTTAGGTTATGAGACAGAAAAAAAAATAAATCAGATGGACCATACAATTGGAAACAGTAAAATTAGACCATTGAAAACTTTCTACGGGCCACAAAAGTTTTGGATCAAGCTGATATTTTTTTATTCCCCTTCATCCATGTATATGTAACCTTATAAACAGTTTAGATGGAAACTAAACATTATTAAAATATTAAGGTAGGCCCTAGGAAGTTTTTAATGGTGGGAAGTTCAATCACCGCTGTTTCCTATAGAATGGTCCATCTGAGATTTGGATCTGCTTCATTGTTAAGTTCACTTCTTAAAGTGTTCTGAAAAAACGGATGGACGGATTGGATGTAGAATAAATACATCAATATGGACCACACTGTAAGGGACGCACCGTCTTGAGTGGGGCCGGAGCTGCACCTAATCCGCCTCCGAATCGTCTACATCCCCTTCTAGCTGCGTAAAACACCCACGTTGGACCACCAAGTATTATATGTAAATCCAATCCGTCCATCAGGTGAAAATCATTATTTGAACTGTATAGACAAAATATCAGCTTATAAAATATCTCTGATGGGCTACACCAATGGGAACAATGTAAAACTACTAAAAAACTCTTAAGTTCACCCGGTGTGGCCCATCTAATTATTGGATCAGGATTAATTCTGTGTTTTCCTTCCTCCGTTTGATTTACACCTGATCATCGTGTCTGATCAAGATACCCACACCAAGGTGGCAAGACACAAAACCTATGGTTGGCATCCCCTATCCATTGTTCCCTGTGGTGTGGCCAACTTGATCTTTGGATCCTTATCGTTTTCCTCTCGAGGCCCTAGAATTAGGTATAGAACATGATGGACGGAAAGGATTTTACATATGCAAATGCGCGCCCCACAAGCTTGGGTGTTTTGCGCTCTACCGTGGAAGAAATCAGGCTACTATTCATGCACATACGGTGAATAAAGGTTACCTCTTGATGGACGGATTGGATTTCACGTATACAATATGGTGGGCCCCTCGGATCATGGGTGTTTTACTCACCACGTAAAACAGGGGTTTTAAACCATTAGCGTCCACTAAAGGCGGGGGTTCAGGCTCAGGTTAGAAAATGTGGACCGTTTTAATTAAATTGGTCAGGTTGGGTCGAACCCTACCCCGAGCCTTCTAATCGATTAACTGACCACGAGGATCAATTTGTGCCAAAAAATAATTAATTAAAAATCAGCCCCATCAACTCATCAGGTGGACCACATACACAAAACAATCTCTAGCCGTTGATAAACAACAGAATACAAGTGTGTTCCCCCTTGCAAGTGGATAGTGACTGTTTTTGCAGAAGATGATCCACACGTGGGTGCCAACCTATCGGACGGCTTAGGTGAGTCACGCGCAAGACAGGTCAGAAGTAATCCACAGCCAGACCGGAAGTGATGATCCAACGAGCCAAAAATCGGATTGGTTGCCAACCCTCTGATGCAGACGGTTGTAGAGAGAAGACCACTGGATATCGTTCACTTTCAACCGTCCAATACACGTCCACCAATTCAACAGTAAGATAAATAAGTGTAGTTTTCGTTTCACGATACATCTAAACTGGTAAGTGGCAACCATAGTTAGGACAACTTAGGGATCGTTTGGAACCATGGATTTGGAAAGGTTTGAGGGGATTTCAAATTCCCTAATATGTTTGGCACCATAATCCCCCAAAGAGGGGATTTCAAATCCAAAAGCTTGGATTGCATCTAAAATCCTTCCAACAGTTGCATATGTAACATGTCACTAGACTGTTAATCTATTGGGCACATGGCCCATTAATGATATCCCAAAACAATTAAACTATCAATTGCATCACTATAATTACTTTAATATGTTTATCTGCATAGTCCAAATATTGTCCATGTAAAACCAACGGTTGAAATCATTGGGAAATTGGTTAGTCACTCCGATATGATCTTGTACTTGTGGCCCATCCAAGACTTGGAGAGCAAAATATATATATTTCAACTAGCTTATTACAACCATTGTGTCAAACATTACATACAGACACTAATTAGAGATATTAGAATTTATTTAGTAATTCAATTTAAATCCCTTTAAATATAGGCATAGCTACTTCTGGATGGGATTCATTTAGAGTGCCAAACACAACAGGAGAATTTCAAATCCCCGGGATTCCAAATCCACGCTCCCAAACAGGCCTTTAATTTTGCATTTCTCGCCTGCAACGATATTCAATTTGTAAGTGACTTCTAAGTGCATGTAGATCACATCACACCGTCCATATAGGTGGCCCTATCCAAATGCACCTGGAATGGTCAGGGTGGAAATAGATTCAACAGACAAACCTGATGGATCGGACCGTCTGATTGGCATGATTATCAACCGAGGCCCCATCTACTAACATACCCATTAGCTGGATGGCCAAGATCCACTAACTCGCTTGCCACATGTCAACCAATGGATGATAGTCAAGATGGCCCTTCCTGATCCCTGAGTGGCCTCAAAACCTATAACATCATCCTCACCCAATTCAAATGTCCAAAAATCATACATAGGTTCACTCATCTAACAAAAATGGGGTTTTTTCTTCTTTTTGGTCATAAGAAAGCCTCCGTGATAAGAAAAACCATTCAAATCGAATTTGGAAGCTGTGAATCCTTCCTTCTGTTCCCATCTTCTGATGCCATCGGATTCCGACGACCCTTATCAGGCCCACCGATGATGCCCCACGTTTCGAACTGCCTCTGTCGAGCTCTCGCCCTCTCTTTCTCTTCTTTGGATTTGTTAGAGAAACAGTAGGGGCACGAGACTCCATACTCCCATTCGGGAGCTTCCATGTCAGCGTCGCTCACTGGTTTCTTGCATCCATAGCAGAGCTTGAAGCTTCCCTGGACCAATCCATGCTCGACTGAGACTCTCTTGTCGAAGACAAAGCACTCACCCTCCCAGAGGCTCTCTGCCTTTGGGACTTCTTCAAGATACTTCAATATCCCGCCTTCCAAATGATAAACCTGGGAAATGATCGGAGGATGAGATCAGGAGCATATTAAGAAACACAATGGAACTGTTAACAGCGACTGGAAGAGCCCAAAAAGGCCATTCCCCAAATTAATCAACAATGCAAACAAAACGTACAGAAAACAACTGTATAATTTCCAATGGGGAAGGGAGAACGGCCATTCTTCATTGCCTTCACATGCCAACTTGAAATATGGATGACTTCTAAGCATGCACAAGGTGGGCCCCACCACAAGGATGAGCTTCCTGGGTAATCAGGATAGTCCAATCATCTAGGGGGAACATACATGAACAGTGAATGTGGATAGTTTGCAACTATTTAAAACCGTCGATTGTTTGTGTATTTGCAGCCTCCAAATCAAGATCTCATGATCACTTCCTGAAGGCATTTTTCAGCAATCTTTCAAGGACATGCCAAATCGAGTGGGTCCCATCATAGCCCTTACCACATGGATGACCTAGCCGAATAATCATGGCAGTCAATTCATCTATGGGACCGAACATGAACAGTGAATGTGGATTGTTTGCAGGTAGCTCAAACTGTTTTAGTTCAAATGCTGAAGTGCAGCCTACCAAATCAAGGTTTCGTGCCCATTTCCTGATCTTCGGCAATATTTCAGGGGCAGTGTCTTTTCCTATCATTCCATGGAGAAATCTATCAAGAATCGTAGCAGGAAAACAGCCTGGTTGGAGATCTACCTCTTTGACACCTTTGCTTAGGAGAAAACTTGAAGCCTTCTCGCATCTGATCCCACCCGTGCAGTACATTGCAACCCGTGGTGGCATTTTCCGTTCCCGAATCTCAGACTGCTCATTTGAATTTCCATTTGAAATATCAATCTCTGGATCCAGGTGCCGCTCAGCTGATACGTCTAGTTGAAATTTTTCATCAACCCAAGACGGGAATTCTCGAAAGGCAGTCGTACATGGATCAACCGCTCCTTTAAACTTTCCAATGCAGGTTTCATACATATTGCGCACATCGATTACCACCTGTATGTGTGTGACTAGTGAAGAAATCAAAACTGATAACCAAGCATCCAATATCAAAAGCAATATACTAAATGCAAAGGCAAGGAAATTAACGAATTGACAGCTCAAATCTCACGGGAGCACTTGGGCTAAACCTATACCCTTGCAATTAGGGAATGCATATGACATACGAAACGATTATTAGGCCAAACCTTGGATGGTCCATGTCCCAAAATTCAAGCTGATTAGACAATTCAAACCCTTGCATTAATGGATTGGAATTTTTTTATGAAAAAATATGGACACCCAAAAGAAGTTTGGTTTTTCATAATCATGAATTCTCTTTCCCCAAAAGTCCTGCAATGCAACGGTTAAGATTGTCCAATCAGTGTGACCTTTGGGGTGTGACTCATCCAAGTAGTGCTAATCTGATATGTCCATATCTTGTACACATTGGAGAAGCAAGTCACTAATACATTCTGTGAAAGAATGTGAAAACACTATAGTCTAGCCACAGAATTCATGAAACTATAGAAAGAAACATACAAACAGAAGCCATGAGGGCAAAGACAAGCATTCACTACGACGAGGGTAACATATCCCTTTGTGCGGACAGTCCTCTCAAACTCTGGACTTTCCCATCCAATCAGCTGCTACAGTGACGTCTCTATGAAAATTGGAAACCTTGAAAATGTTGAAGATGAGCTGCAATCAAATATCTCATGGCAAGTCCAGCTCAAAAATGGATTCGGACTCAACGAGAAACCGAATCCGAGTTGACTTGAAATTCCATTTCAGTAGTACTGCATCTTCTTTTCAAATTTAGTTAATTCCATAATCCAAATTCTGGAGTTTCAGAGTGCTAGACTGAGTGCATTTAAAACCACATTCACATAACTGATGCCCCATTAACTGTACTCGAGCCTCATGCTCTAGTGGACTCATAAAATAGCACATCAGATGCACCATAAAGACAAGGAGAATGGAATCAACAGAGTCTACCACAAGAACAAAGCATCTTTTACTTTGACAAGTCTTTCTTTCTTTCTTTTTCCTTTTTCATTTTCATTTTTCTTTTTTCATTCTTCTTTTTTTTTTTCTTTTTCTTTTTCTTTTTTTTTTTGGTTTCAAAGATGAGAATTTTATTAAAGCAAAAGAAAGGCTACAAGAGCAAAAACAGCAACAAAGAAAAAGGGAAAAGAAAGAAAAAAGAAAAGGAAAAGGAGAAGAAAACAAAAGACCAAACTAGAAGACACCTAAAAGAAAGAAAATTACACATGGAAAAACACCTAGAAAAGTAAAATACAGCCACCAGACCCAAGTCTGGCAAAAACCCATGGGAGAAGAAACCAAGGAGCCCAGTCTCTAAACAGCAAAAGAACCCTTGAGAACACCCCCGCCGAAGCCACAGTCATGTTCCTAATGCAGCGATTGTTTCTCTCAGTCTCCACATGCCACATACAAAGGAGTTTATCAACAGAATTGGGCATTGTCCACGATACTCCTGCCAATCTAAGCATGCCCCTCCACAGATCTAATGTGAAATGGCAATGAAAAGTCTATAATTGCGATGGCCAAATGAAACCTTCATGGCATCTTGTTACATCTCTCAAAACAGAAGTTACACTAACCAATTTTGCATGATTTTTGCCCACCCCTTGTTTGCATTTTTTCACTTTATAATTTGTCTGATAGCCGTGCCACGTCACAGAATGATAATGCACAAGAAGCTTTTCAAGGGACTTGGCCATTTTTTACATTGCTTGTACACTAGAGTCATATTGTAGGCTTCTAGAGTGGGCCAATAGTGTGTATATAATTGTAGAAGGTTCTAGAGTGGACTAGAATTGTGGTGTAGATATTTTTGGAAGTTTCTATACTATAGTAGGGTCTTGTAGAGAGAGGAGTGTCTAATAATCAATAAGATTTCTAAATTTATTCCTAGCTATTGAATGATTGCCACATGCCGCCATCCTAGCCATTGATGGAAGGAGTCTAGAAGATCCCTAGGTCTACTTAAGGAAGATGGGTCCTCATTTGTAAACAACCTCAGAAACTGTAAGCTTTGAAGCTCTTGAGTAACAGAACATTCCTCCATTCTTTCGTGTCCCTTGCATCCTAGTGGAGTTTGGTGCACAACACTTGATGTTTGCACTTGGGAGATTGGCTGACTCATCTATGACGGGACTGAGCACGAGTGTCACACAATCTACACAGGGAAGCACGTGGACCATGACAGCCCGCGGCCTAATTTTTAGCTTAACAAAGGCTACATTTGAATGTTCACAGGACATGGGCAGAAGTGCTAAACTTCCTCCTATGTTGCAAGTGCACTAATCACAACTCACAAGGTGTGTAAAGTTTCCACTCGCTCATCTGCCCACATTTGGAGGCGATCCAAACAAAGAGCTGAACACATGCTTATCCATCTTTAGCAAAACTACCCCCAAACTGCAATTTTAGCAGACAGCCAAACACGGACTAAATATCAGAAGCATGCCATACTGGACCACCAATATTAGTACCTCTGAAAGAAAAATGCATTTAATAAACAATGTTTCAGTAGCAACTAGCAACATCTGTCAATCTCATTTCTTTGTCCTGATTGCTGGATAGCTTCCACAGATTTATATGACACAAAAAACCAACAATCAAAAGAAAAACCAAATATCTTAACACCCAAATTATAGAGTTTTGCGAAGCGCAGGCGCTTGTGCAATAAAGCTCATATGCAAGCCACGGGTGCCAGTATAGCACAAAGGTGTGAGATCCAATCCAATACAATCCATCCATCAGGTTGGTCCGACCTTCTACATGTTTACCCTAAAATAAATCTTGTCCAGTCAGCATGTGAGACCCAATAATTGAAACAGGTGGATAGGTTAGAAAACTTCAGCCAAGTTTTTCAGAGCCGTAGATTTGTTTTGAAAACTGTGGACCACCTGACTAGTGGATCAACCTGATTATTGGGCTAGGGCATGAATATAGTGATGCTGTTCTAACAAATGGACTGGATCTCAAAGCTATTGTGCCATGCTTGCACATGTGTGGCTTGTATGTAAGCTTTATAACACGCACGTGTGGGCTTAACAAAGCTCCAAATTATAAATAGATGTATAAAACTAAAGAAGATTACTTAATTACTGAAGGAACAAAAAGAAAAACATGGCATTGTTACCTTTCAGAAAAGAATCATACCAAGGCACTTACCGTATCCGGATCACTAACTAATGCATTCCAATCGCTTGGGTTCACATACTTTCCAACTCTTTTGATAGGTGATACAGTTGGCATTCCAAGTGAAACAATCTGGACAAACAAAAACAAGTAAAACTAAAAACTACCTCGTAGAACATATAGATAGTGGTATGCCTGACCTGACAGCTTGTGGAGGTTTTTCAAGAGGGAAAGGAATACTGAATCCAAATGAACAACAAGAGAACGAAAGAGAAGTTTTGGCTTGACCAGAATACCTCTTTCTTCACTTTGACCCGCACATGATCCCATCGAAATGGTGCATCTTCCCCTGCTCCAAGAGGAGAACTGCTTGTGTGCCCATGATGTATAGCCTCCTCTTCAGGACTAACAGGCGATTCCACTTGTCTTAGGCCCTTTAAGCGTTTATCAGATTGAATAAATTCCAGAACCCTTTCCACCGAATCTCTAGTCCCGCATATGCTTCCATTGATTCCTTCTGGTGCGAGAATAATGCCACCTGAAACACGCTGAACAGGATCAGCTGTGAGGGACAAAGCACATGATCTGAAAGAAAAGAAAACGAAAAACTAATTGAGCAAAGATGTCAAGACCAGCATATTAAAGATGAGGCAAGCACCAGATTCACCATGGAAGTCGGTAGTAAAATAGCAAATTACTGGCACGGTGACAACATGCAAAAGAAAGATGGTTAACACGATATAAGTTGCAAACGGTGGAGGAATGAGGTCAGCTGCAATGCTGATTTGTGAATGCAGGTTGACACATTGATATCAAAATGTGACTTTCACTAGGATCCCATATGCAATAGTCACACATGCCAACCTGAAACATGTGTGGGTCACCCAAATCATAGCCTTGCATCAAGTAGGCATGCACGGAGATGACTGACCCCAAAAATCATGCCAGTCAATTCTTCAGGTGGGCCATGAATACATCAAATGTAGATTCTTGGGATATTTTTCAACCATCCGTTATTGTCATACACGTGGCCCACCTAAAACCTTCACCATCCTGAACTTCAGACCAGGCCATCACACAGTCAGTCCCACCAGATGAATAGATTGGACATCCACCACAGTTGCCGGGTTGGTGGAACATGCAGCTGTGCATGCGGACTTAGCAAAGCTCTCAAAATGAAGAAATCAGGTAAAGGCCATTACTAGATTTATTTTATTTTATTTTATTTTTTGAAAGATAACTGTTTTACTCATTGACCGGTCAAAAGGCCAAAGAATTACAAGCCACCCAACTGCTACAAGAGAGATCGCAATCACATAAAGCGGTTGAGATCAAAGGCCATTCTATTACATCCAGCTTAGCCCCCTGGAACATCTCTGCATAAATTACGGAAGCACCAATTGTTCCTTTCCCCCCGTAATGCCCATGGACCAGCTAGCCAAGCCATCCTTCATATTCTCCTGCCTCTCTTGCTGACCCTGCCCCCATGCCACAACTGAAAGAAATCCATGATAGACTTCCAGCATGACCCAATCCATCCTCAAGATTCCCAAAAACCCATCCCGCATCTCCCTCGTGAACAAGCAATGGACAGAGATGGTCAACCAACTCCTCACTCTGCCAACCAAGTTATTCAAAATCGGTCTGCTACCTCAGCGGATTAGCTTCCCTTCCTCGTTTCTATTCTCTTTCCTTTTCTAATAAAGTTATTGTTACCTTAAAAAAATAATAATAATAATAAAAAGGTATTCAAAATCGGTTACGTAACGGTAACAGTCATAATCATTACACGTTATGGGGTCGAAACGGCCGTTACAGAAAAAACAAGCCGTAACGGCCCCATAACGGTCCTGTAACAGTTTTTTCAAAAAACAAAAAAGGGCCGTAATGGCTGATGCGGGGGGCCATAACGGCCATTACGGCCCGTATCATAGCGGTAACGGTGGTGGCCATTACAGCCACCATTATCATTTTGGAACACCTTGTTGCCAACAAAGCGAACAAACATTGGTTATAACCAATCCCCTCTTCCACAAATTGTTGATCGTGAGCACCTTATTCCAAAATCATCATCTATGGCATAGTCCCGAAAATGAGTGCTGAAAATACCTTCCAAAAACATCATCTGTGGCATAATCCCGATTAAGTTCTTCAATTCCAACAACGGAAACTAATAAGGTAGACAATAGGTGTGATTTTTGGCTGAGGGCGTGTATTATCTAATTGTCAATACCGGCGCGATGTTTTATGTTGAATGTGAATTCTTGAAGATAAGCACTCCACTTAGCATGCCTAGCACTCAACTTCTTCTAAGAATTCAAGTAATGCAATGCCTCATAATCAGAATAGAGCACAAACTCTTGATGAATGAGATAATGACGCAAATGCTTCAAAGCATGTACAATAGCATAAAACTCCACATCGAATGTAGAATACTTCTTCCGTGCCTCATTAAGTTCCTCACTGAAAAAGGCCACCGGATGTCCTTCTTGACTAAGGAGACCTTCTATACCTACGGGTGATGCATCACAAGCAACTTCGAACACTATTTCAAATTCAGAAAGTTTAAGAACTGAAGCATCTGTCATTTTCTGCTTGATTTCTTGAAATGCCTTTGTTGTTGCTTCAATCCACTCAAATGGAATGGACTTTATACATTCAATAATTGGCATCATGATGGAACTACAATTCCGAATAAACCTTAGATAAAATGTTGCAAGACAATGAAAACTGCGAACCTCATGAATGTTTATGGGAGTAGACCGTTCAACAATGGCCCTTATCTTTTCTAAATCAGCCTTCACACCTTCTGCTAAAATAACGAACCCTAAAAAGACCACGTTAAAACTCTTGAAGGTACATAATGCAGGACATGAAATTCAAGTATGATGTGCAAGATTTTCAGGCTTTAGATCACACTGGTTCAGAAACAATTAAACGAAATTTCACATCCCACACAAAAGTTCAAACACTCAATCAAGGGGAATCTTATGCGGATCCAGGCCTACACATGTTAGGGTCAGATCAAATCAAAATTATAAACCAAACAAGAATCAAATGAAGGTAAATTCATCCACACATGCACAGAAATAATTCCCCAATCCAAGGGATTCAGAAATTTCAATTCGAGGAACCCTAAGGTTGAAGAAATGGCATAAAATTGAAGATTTGAGTAATTTTAGGGTTAGGTTTAGGGATTTTGGGTGAAATAGGAAAGAGAAGAACTAGAGAAGTGTCACACATGTGGACAACAGCAATAGCCCAGACACACGTGCATGTAATCCCAGCCGCACATGTGTGGGGCCCACTATACAAAGAAAGGTCACCTTGGCCCTGGTCGGCCAGGGATGGAGTCTAAAACCCCCAAATCTCAACTCAATCCAATGCACGGTTTGTGCATGGTGCTCCGCCGAAGTTTCAGACTCATGCAGGGCCAGATTCTGAAAATCTACTGTAGAGAGAAAAACGCTTGCAAATATTGATAGATTTGCAAATAGAATGCTTCTAGGAGAAGAGAAATATGGATGAAAAAAATGTAAGGGCGAATCGGTATAGGTGTGGCTTCACACCACAATAGTCGGCCCTTCGAGGAAAGGAGGGTTTCGCACCCAATTGAATCTCCACAACTCAGGAATTTAGAGGAGCAGAAAAACACAGCAATTTTATTAATCTTCATTAAATTAAAAAAGACTACAAGGGGTGCCTATTTATAATAAAACCCTATACCCCAAAACTCGCATCATGTGCGCAACCTACCAAAAGTACTAGATTAATTAGAATAGTGGGCCACGATCATGAGAACCCATGGTAGGATTCACATGACTATCGGGTCCACTCCAACGAACCAAAACGAAGCCCTATAACTAGGAGGCTCTCCCTGGACGTCATCATCAATCCAAATCGATGATAGGGCCTTCCTCCTCCTTGCGTACGTGCGTAAGAAAGGGGGGGGAAGGGGGGGTGTGCACAAGATGTCCCCATCAATACACTTCTTCAAATTGATGTAGAGTTTCTCATGGCGTAATACTCACATCACTTGGCGAAGATGGTCCAGATGATCTTCTCGTGAACGGCTATAGATGAGGATATCATTGAAGTATACGACGACAAATTTGTTAATGAATGGTCGGAAAATTTGTGTCATCACCCTCATGAATGTATTAAGTGTATTTATTAAGCCGAATGGCATAACTAGTCATTCATACAATCCATCATTTGTCTTGAAAGCAGTTTTCCATTCATTTCCGAGACAAATTCTTATCTGGTGGTACCCGCTTTGCAAATCAATCTTCGAAAAGACTGCAGCATTCACCAACATGTCCAACATGTCATCTAGGCGCGGAATGGGAAAGCAGTACTTTATTGTTATCATGTTGATGCCACGACTGTCAACACGCATTTGTCAGGTGTCATCCTTCTTTGGTGCCCGCAATGCCGGCACAGCACACGGACTGAGGCTATCACGAATTAAGCCCTTTGTTAACAAGTCTTCGACCTGTCGACGAAGCTTTGCATGCTCTGTCCGGCTCATTCGACATCCTGGAAGATTTGGTAATGGCACTCCATGTACCAAATTAATTACATGCTGAATGTCGCACGTGGGTGGGAGCTCACTTGATAGTTCAACAAGACCAAATCCTAAAATTAGGACAAAATGTCTAGAATAGCTCGGTTAGCTCACTCGACTCGACTCAAAAAAGCTCAATTCGACTCAGTTTGAAACTAAGTTCGAGCAGAGTCGAGCTGATTTTTTGAGCTCGAAAAAATTTCGAGTCGAGTTTGAGCTTGTCCAAGCTCGACTCTACTCGGGTCAAACCCCAACTCAGATCGAACCAGTTCAGTGACTCGGTTATTTTGTTATTGATGTTGCTCACCAAGTGTTTGATGAAACGACTCAACGAAGTGTCGGCTAGTGGCGAGGAAGGTATGGATATGAAACAAATACCCTTTTATCTTGATTTTTATGTTGCCTTCTGTGTGTTTGATGAAATACCTTTTAACTCCTGTTGTTGTTTTACATATCATGAGAAATTAAAGGTGCACTCCATGTGTTTGAGAAAATGTCACAGAGGCTCGATCTTGGCTCGAACTTGGCTCGAACTAGCCCGAGCTACTGACCGAACCAAGCCAAGCTGGCCAGTCAGGCTCGAAGACCGAGCCGAGTCGAGTTCGAGCTGGGGTCAGCTATTGGCCAAGCCGAGTCGAGCTGTGCCAAGCTCGACTCGTGTACAACTCTAGTCTAGACTCTCAGGTGGTTGAACAACAACATTATCAATTGGATCGATCTTGCACCCTAGCAGAGCATACATGATTCCTCGTTCACAACTCTCCTCCACGAATCGGACCATACTAAACACTATGGAAGCCGGCTTTGCCTCTTCAAATCCGTCATCCTTCATAAGGTTAAGAGTAATGGGCTTTCCTTTGTATATAAAGTTACATGTGTTCTTGCGACCCTTATGAGTTACATCCCTATCATATTGTTTTGATCAAAAACATGGTTTTGGAATATTTGTATTATACGAATAAGGAAAATTCGAGTAAAAGAATATTCATCGACATGCAACTTTATTGATCTAAGTTCTTATTACATTCCTTACATCGTCCTTGATTCTAAAATAAAATGCAATTAGTATTAAATAATTATTGAAAAGAATAATTTCAGCAGCATTCCATTCCCTTCTGAAGATCCGTCGAAACGACAGGAAAGTTGAGCGGGTTTTGAGCTCTTTCCGCATACTCCCAAATGATGCTATCTTGAACTTGGAAAAGTGTTTATACCCCATTTTCTGCAAAGTACTTGCACAACCACGCTAGACTGATAAGTTGCACAGTCGCGCAACTTGTCTGAGAGTCTTCAATTGCATTAATTCCGATTTCCTCCTCCAGGATACACTGACTATGGCTAGTGTATAATTCTCGAAGAGGAGTTGTTGCACGGATCCTCCTCAATACCTTTCTCTTCCTTGAGCGAGATCTTCTTATTGCTCCAAGTTCTTCAAAAAGTGTTGAATGAGAGGACAGGATAGGTATTTATAGGCACTCAAACGTGCAAAGCCCATCTTCCATGCAATCTTATCAAATTGTGCGAGACTGATTTTCATGCTTAGCGACTTTTGTAACAGTTATGTGGCCACGCAACTGAACTTAGTTGCGCAGTCACGTGATTAGTAAATCCCTTTCTTCATTCCATTCATCTTAACTCGCAGCCGCGCAATGCCTATAACTTGTGCAGTCGCGCAACGTATACCTGAGATAGTCATTTTGCACCTACGCAACTGATTCTTTAAGGGCCTGTTTGGATGCCTGTAAGTTGGGTAAGTGGGAAGTGACTTACAGGGAAGTCACTTACAGGTGGTGTTTGGGGGAGAAAAATCACTTGCAAGTAACTTACAACCTGTAAGTCACTTACAGGCAAATCTACCAAAAAACTGCAGGGGGATGGGGGTGGGAAGTCACTTCCCTGTAAGTGACTTACAGGCTCAACGGTCAGATTTTGAAAAAGAGGGGAAGAGGGAGAAACGCACCAACCCACCAAATCTCTCTCCGTCTCTGCAGTCTCTTGCTGCAGTTACCGCCTTTCGTCTCTTCTCCTCCTAAAACAGTAGGGTTTCATCTACCCTTTTTTTCTCCTTTGAAAACGGGAGTAGTTTGACGTTGCTCTATAAGGCACGCTGGCGCCCAAACAGTCACTTATATCCTGTAGATCATTTATCTGGTTGGTCTCACTGTCTGTGGCCTGTGATTGGTGATCCTGTGATGTACTTGCAGTGTTGGTGAATCTCTTAGATTGCACAGTTGAAATGCAAGTAATTTAATGATCTACATCAGTGTTGGTGAATCTCTTAGATCCTGAGCATCAAACTCCTCGTTAGAGAATGAGAAAAACTTTGATGATAGAGTGGGATTGATGATACGCTGGCCCTTGGAAATTACATCAGATTGCACAGTTGGAATGCAAGTAATTTAATTATTAGATTTTCTATTAATGTTTTTAAGTTTATTGTCAATGCGATTGGTTTAGCTTAATAATTATCTCAAATATTCATCTTGATGTGCTTAACAAAATAAAATATTTGATCCCATGTTTTTTTATATATGATTATAACATTTTAGAATGATTCTGAAATCTAAGCTCTGCTCATTGTGAATATACAGCTTTCTACCTGTAAGTAACTTACAGGTGATCCAAACAGAAAAACTAACTTACCTGTAAGTGACTTACAACTTACATCCAAACAGGTTACCTGTAAGTAACTTTCACCTGTAAGTCACAGGTAAGTTACTTACAACTTAAAAGAACTTACAGGCATCCAAACAGGCCCTAAAGCAGGATGTGGGACGATTGCATCAGGCCCCCACTTATCAGAATGCAAATATGTGAGCATTCTACCATTACTAATGCATAAGAAGAAATTCTCACCACTTCTTCGCAGAGATCCTTCAACGGCTTTCGCATTTCAGCATGGTCGGGGAAATCTGCAAACTTGTAGAACGACACGACAACGAGCGATTGATGGGGGCAGGGATCACCGTCCGTTTCCGATGCCGTTGGGATGGAAATTGGAAGGCTGGGATTTAGGGCCTTGAAGGAGGACGATTTGGGGGTTTCCAGATGGTTGGAAGAGGGATTCGTGCTGGGATTAGAGAAGAAGGGCGGGTGGGATATTAGGGTTTTGTCGGAGGAGGCGGTCGACATGGAGGTGCGCAGGAATCTGGGGTTATGGTTTGGGGAAGCGCACGTTAGCATCCTCAGCGCTGCCGCTGCTGCTATTCTGGAGCTGAGAAAGGGCGGGGATTGCATTTTTCTACTCTCTCACTCTTCTCGCTCTATCAATCGTTTAAAGAAAGGAGAAGAACTTTGATACTCTTGCAGAGTATGACGTATGATACACAGGCATCTAAAAATTGCATACGTGGAATTCAATTAATCCAAAATTAACTGTCCAAATTATTTTTCTTAGTTACTATTAATTATGAACCAAATATTGAGCTTAATTCGTTATATTAATATCGGATTTCTGAACATTTATTGGACGGTTAAAAGTCAAAAAACCAACGGTCTTATTTCAACAAACAAGTGTCCACGAATCAGCGGTTACGATTTCTAGACCAATCTGAAAATATTTTTGGTATGTTATTTATAAACAAATATACACACAATTTAGTCGGTTTATCTTATTCTAATGTTTTCACGTGTACAAATTATGAGTGCCTGCGTATCAATCTTCATAATCTGCCAGAGTATGATGTAACTCGTCTATGATACCGTAGAGCTATGAGAACAGAAATACGGTAGATCCATCTCTTATCAGCACACATGTCAAGATGAAGTATTAATCGGGACCGTTCATATAAATTCTTGTACATTGGATGGGAAGTTAGTCAAAATAAATATCAATTAAATGGTATTATCAATATCATCAGTGACTTTCAAGCAACGCTACTAAATAAGGTACTAAATGAAAAATGTGAACCCTAGACATTCCGTTAGGGCTTATTTGCCTACTGCATGAGCCCATTGTGAACCCTTGACATTCAGTTAGGGCTTATTTGCCTACTGCATGAGCCCAAAAAGTGACAAAATTCCAAACCTCAAGTGAACCACACCATAAAAATTATAATGCAAATAACTACATGAGAAATTTCCAACTGTACGACCACTATATGGCCCATTCCCGATATGAAGCCCACCCCTTTTTACTTTCCAATAATACTCCCCGGGCGTACGGACGCCTTGCAAAAGGTCGAAAATGCACCCCTGCTTTTTCCTTCAAGCGTTGACGCTCCTCAAACTCCCAGTTGTACGAACGGTTCAAAGGAGATCAACGTTACATGGCCCGTCAGTTACGTATTTATTATATTCACGACGTTCATCCATATTTTTGAGATCATTTCCGAGCTTTATCCCAAAAAAAAAAAAAGCATATCCAAAGATCAATTACACTGCAAAGAGCAGCAGAAAATTGATTTTCGCTGTTGAAACTTTTGTAGGGCACACCATAACATTTATTTTCCATCCAATCTATTCATGACGTCACAAAGACCTAGATGAGTAGGAAAAACAAATTTTGTAATGATCCAAAACTTCTGTGACCCCTGAAAGGGTTTCAACGGTGGATGTTTAAAGCAAAATATCGATGTCAATTGCTACGGTCAGACATATGGCTACGAATTATAACCATAGCCATACATACAATAATCCGTAGCAATAGAGTTCATCCGAAGTGGACGCGCCGAACTATCGGCACCCCGTGCCACTTGCTGGCCCGTCCGGCGTGGTCACGCCGATTTGGCGGGGCCACGCCCACAGGGTGGTCCCTATTGCTACGGATAATAACCGTAGCTAAAATCCGTAGCAATAGGTTCTTTGTTTTTTTGAATTTTTTTTTTTTTTTTAAAAAAAATTATTGGGGAAAATTTTTTCTCCCTTGCATTTTTCTCAAATACATAATTATGTAAATATGTATATATAAGTACATAAAAATATTTTTCTATCTCTTAATTCATTTCTTTGTCTATTTATTTAACAAGCATATCTCCTAAACTAGAATGAGTTACATAACGTACCATATATGATTTTGGGGTAGAAGAAGCTAATTTAGCCAACTAACATAGTAATTTTTGTAGATTCCATCGGCTCAATGGTTAAAAATACACTTCATGGTCAATTCACTTCACTTCACAACCATTTTCACGCACTTCGTGGTCAATTCACTTCACTTCACCATCATTTCCATGCATTTCACGGTCATTCCCAGCAATTCCCTGTTGATTCACGGTCAATTCGACGCACTTCACGGTCAATTCACTTCACTTCACGGCCATTTTCACGCACTTCGCGGTCATTTCACTTCACTTCACTGTCATTTTCATGCATTTTACGGTCATTTCTAGCGATTCCGTGTTCAATCACGGTCAATTCGACTCACTTCACGGTCAATTCACTTCACTTCACGGCCATTTCCACGCACTTCGTGGTCAATTCACATCACTTCACCATCATTTTCATGCATTTCACGGTCATTCCTAGCGATTCCTTGTTCATTCACGGTCAATTCGATACACTTCACAGTCAATTCACTTCACTTCACGGCCATTTTCACGCACTTCGTAGTCAATTCACTTCACTTCACCGTCATTTCCATGCATTTCACGATCATTCCTAGCGATTCCGTGTTCATTCTCGGTCAATTCGACACACTTTACAGTCAATTCACTTCACTTCACGGCCATTTTCATGCACTTCGCGGTCATTTCACTTCACTTCACCATCATTTTCATGCATTTCACGGTCATTCCTAGTGATTCCGTGTTCATTCACGATCAATTCGACGCACTTCACGGTCAATTCACTTAACTTCACAGCCATTTCCATGCACTTCGCGGTCAATTCACATCACTTCACTGTCATTTGCATGCATTTCACGGTCATTCCTAGCAATTCCGTGTTCATTCACGGTCAATTCGATGCACTTCATGGTCAATTCACTTCACTTCATGGCCATTTCCACGCACTTTGCGGTCATTTCACTTCACTTCACCGTCATTCCATGTATTTCACGGTCATTCCTAACTATTTTGTGTTCATCCACGGTTAATTCGACGCACTTCACGGCCATTTCCACACACTTCACGGTCATTTCACTTCATCATTTCTATGCATTTCACGGTCATTCCTAGTGATTTCGTGTTCATTCACGGTTAATTCACTTCACTTCACAGCCATTTCCACGCACTTCACGGTCATTTCACTTCACTTCACCGTCATTTCCATGCATTTCACGGTCATTCCTAGGGATTCCGTGTTTATTCACGGTCAATTTGAAGCACGTCACGGTCAATTCACTTCACTTCACGGCCATTTGCACGCACTTCGCAGTCAATTCACTTCACTTCATCATTTTCATGCATTTCACGATCATTCCTAGCGATTCTGTGTTCATTCACGGTCAATTCGACGCACTTAACGGTCAATTTACTTCACTTCACGGCCATTTCCACCCACTCCGCGGTCATTTCACTTCACTTCACCGTCATTTCCATGCATTTCATGGTCATTCCTAGCGATTCCGTGTTGATTCACGGTTAATTTGACGCACTTCACGGTCAATTCACTTCACTTCACGGCCATTTCC
The DNA here is from genome assembly GCA_037074715.1 of Magnolia kwangsiensis. NCBI lineage: Eukaryota > Viridiplantae > Streptophyta > Magnoliopsida > Magnoliales > Magnoliaceae > Magnolia > Magnolia kwangsiensis. The sequence continues at coordinate 5,445,862 of CM073578.1, read as the reverse complement.
ACGCACTTCGCAGTCATTTCACTTCAGTTCACCTTCATTTCCATGCATTTCACGGTCATTCCTAGCGATTCCATGTTCATTCACGGTCAATTTGACGCACTTCACGGTCAATTCACTTCACTTCACGGCCATTTCCACGCACTTTGCGGTCAATTCACTTCACTTCACCGTCATTTCCATGCATTTCATAGTCATTCTTAGTGATTCCGTGTTCATTCACGGTCAATTTGACGCACATCATGGTCAATTCACTTCACTTCACGGCCATTTCCACGCACTTTGCGGTCATTTCACTTCACTTCACCGTCATTTCCATGCATTTCACGGTCATTCCTAGCGATTCCGTGTTCATTCACGGTCAATTCGACGCACTTCACGGTCAATTCACTTCACTTCACGGCCATTTCCACGCACTTCGCGGTCATTTCACTTCAGTTCACCGTTATTTCTATGCATTTCACGGTCATTCCTAGCGATTCCGTGTTCATTCACGGTCAATTCGACGCACTTCACGGTCAATTCACTTCACTTCACGGCCATTTCCATGCACTTCGCGGTCAATTCACTTCACTTCACCGTCATTTTCATGCATTTCACGGTCATTCCTAGCGATTCTGTGTTCATTCACGGTCAATTCGACGCACTTCACGGTCAATTCACTTCACTTCACGCCCATTTCCACGCACTTAGCAGTCATTTCACTTCACTTCACCGTCATTTCCATGCATTTCACGGTCATTCCCGGCGATTCCATGTTCATTCAGGATCAATTTGAAGCACTTCACGGTCAATTCACTTCACTTCATAGCCATTTCCAAGCACTTCGCTGTCAATTCACTTTACTTCACCATCATTTCTATGCATTTCACGGTCATTCCTTGCAATTTCGTATTCATTCACGGTCAATTCGACGCACTTCACGGTCAATTCACTTCACTTCACGGCCATTTCCACACACTTCGTGGTCATTTCACTTCACTTCACCGTCATTTCCATGCATTTCACGGTCATTCCTAGTGATTCCGTGTTCATTTCACGGTTTAGGTTTTGAGATTTGAGAATGGGTTCGGGTTTAAGTTATAGGTTTTGGTTTCAGTTTAGCTTATAGGTTAACGGTTTAGGTTAAGGTTTAGGTTTAAGTTATAGGTTTTTGGATTTGAGAATGGGTTCGGGTTTAGGCTATAGGTTTTGGTTTTGGTTTAGGTTGTAGGTTTTGGGATTTGAGAATGGGTTCGAGTTTAGGTTATAGGTTTTGGTTTTGGTTTAGGTTATAGTTTTGGTTTAAATTATAGGTTATAGGTTTAGGTTTAGGTTTTAGGATTTGAGAATGGGTTCGGGTTTAGGTTATAAGTTTTGGTTTCCGTTTAAGTTATAGGTTAACGGTTTAGGTTAAGGTTTAGGTTATAGGTTTTTGGATTTGAGAATGGATTCGGGTTTAGGCTATAGGTTTTGGTTTTAGTTTAGGTTATAGGTTTTGGTTTAGGTTATAGGTTTTGGGATTTGAGAATGGGTTCGGGTTTAGGCTATAGATTTTTGTTTAGGTTATAGCTTTTAGGATTTGGGAATGGGTTCGGGTTTAGGTTATAGGTTTTGGTTTTGGTTTAGGTTTTGGGATTTGAGAATGGGTTCGGGTTTAGGTTATAGGTTTTGGTTTTGGTTTAGGTTATAGGTTATAGGTTTAGGTTAAGGTTTTGGTTTAGGTTTAGGTTATAGGTTTTAAGATTTGAGAATGGGTTCGGGTTTAGGTTATAGGTTTTGGTTTTGTTTTTGGTTATAGGTTTTGGTTTAGGTTAAGGTTTAGGTTTAGGTTATAGGTTTTGGGATTTGAGAATGGGTTCGGATTTAGGTTTTAGGTTTTGGTTTTGGTTTAGGTTATAGGTTTTGGGATTTGAAAATGAGTTCGGGTTTAGGTTATAGGTTTTGGATTTGGTTTAGGTTTAGGTTTTAGGTTTTTGGATTTAAGAATGGGTTATGGTTTAGGTTTAGGAAATCGGGTTCAGGTTCGGGATTGGGTTTAAGTTTGGTTTTCAAGTTTAGGTTTAGGTTTAGGTTAGGGAGTTAAGATTAGGATTAAGTGTAGGTTTAGCTTTAGGGAATCGAGTTTAGGTTATAGGTTTAAGAAAAGGTTAGGTTTAGGTTATAGGTTTTGAGATTTGGGAATAGTTTTATGTTATAAGTATAGGTTTAGGTTAGGTTATAGGTTAAGGTTTAGGGATTTGAGTTTAGGTTATAGGTTTAGAGAAAGGTTAGGTTTAAGTTATAGGTTTTTTAGATTTGAGAATAGTTTTAAGTTATAAGTATAGGTTTAGGTTAGGTTATATGTTAAGGTTTAGGGATTTGAGTTTAGGTTATAGGATTAGGTTTAGGTTTAGGTGTAGGGATTTGAGAATAGGTTTAGGTTATAAGTATAGGTTTAGGTTAGGGTGTAGGTTAAGGTTTAGGGAAATGACCGTGAATCAACACGAAATTTCCAGGAATGACCATGAAATGCATGAAAATGACCGTGAAGTGAAGTGATTGGACCGTGAAATGCGCGGAAATGATTGTGAAATGCATGTAAATGATCGCGAAGTGAAGGAGTTTGACTGTGAAATGCCTCAAAATGACCATGAATCAACACAGAATTATTTCAGACGGCCAAGAAATGCATGGAAGTGATCATGAATTGAAGCGAATTGACCGTGAAATGCATGCAAATGACCGTGAAGTGAAGGAGTTTGACCGTGAAATGCCTCGAAATGACCGTGAATCAACACGAAATTGTTTCAGATGACCGTGAAATGCACGGAAGTGATCATGCATTGAAGCAAATTGACCGTGAAATGCATGCAAATGACCATGAAGTGAAGGAGTTTGACCGTGAAATGCCTCAAAATGACCGTGAATCAACACGGAATTGTTTCGGATGACCGTGAAATGCATGGAAGTGATCATGAATTGAAGTGAATTGATCGTGAAATGCATGCAAATCATCGTGAAGTGAAGGAGTTTGACCGTGAAATGCCTCAAAATGACCGTGAATCAACACGAAATTATTTTGGATGACCATGAAATGCATGGAAGTGATCATGAATTGAAGCGAATTGACCGTGAAATGCATGCAAATGACCGTGAAGTGAAGGAGTTTGACCGTGAAATGCCTCGAAATGACCGTGAATCAACACGGAAATGTTTCGGATGGCTATGAAATGCATGAAAGTGATCATGAATTGAAGTGAAATGACCGTGAAATGCATGCAAATGACCGCAAAGTGAAGGAGTTTGACCGTGAAATGCCTCGAAATGACCGTGAATCAACACGGAATTGTTTCGGATGACTGTGAAATGCATGGAAGTGATCATAAATTGAAGCGAATTGACCGTGAAATGCATGCAAATGACCTTGAAGTGAAGGAGTTTGACCGTGAAATGCCTCGAAATGATCGTGAATCAACACGAAATTGTTTCGAATGACCGTGAATTGCATGGAAGTGATCATGAATTGAAGCGAAATGACCGTGAAATGCATGCAAATGACCGTGAAGTGAAGGAGTTTGACCGTAAAATGCCTCAAAATGACCGTGAATCAACACGAAATTGTTTCGGATGACCGTGAAATGCATGGAAGTGATCATGAATTGAAGCAAATTGACCGTGAAATGCATGCAAATGAATGTGAAGTGAAGGAGTTTGACCGTGAAATGCCTCGAAATGACTGTGAATCAACACGAAATGTTTCGGATGACCGTGAAATGCATGGAAGTGATCATGAATTGAAGCGAAATGACCATGAAATGCATGCAAATGAAATGAATGAAATTGACCGCTAAGTGAATGAAATGGATTTTTGATCATCAAGCTGATGAAATCTTGAAAAATAACCAGGTTGGTTGGTTAAAGTAGCTTCTCCTACCCCAAAATCATATAGGGTACATCAAGTAACTAATTTTAGTTTAGAAGGTATTCTTGTTAAATGAATAAAGAAAGAAATGGAAAAAAAAAAAGAAATTTTTTTTATATGCTTATATATACATATTTATATAAATATGTGTTAGAGAAAATTATAGGCAGAATAAAGTTCTCCATGTACAAAAAAAAAAAAAAAACCACAAAAAAATAAAAATAGGTTTTGGTTAGGTTATAGGTTTTGAGATTTGAGAATAGTTTTAGGTTATAAGTATAGGTTTAGGTTAGGTTATATGTTAAGGTTTAGGGATTTGAGTTTAGGTTATAGGATTAGGTTTAGGTTTAGGTTTAGGGATTTGAGTTTAGGTTATAGGCTTAGGTTTAGGTTTTAGGTTTTACGTTTAGGCTTAGGTTTGGGTTTGGGTTTTGGGATTTGAGAATAGGTTCGGGTTTAAGTTATACGTTTTGGGATTTGATAATGGGTTCAGGTTTAGGTTATAGGTTTTGGTTTCGGTTTAGGTTATAGGTTTTGGGATTTGATAATGGATTCGGGTTTAGGTTATAGTTTTTAATTTTACTTTAGGTTATATGTTCATGCATCGAATTGACCGTGAATGAACATGGAATCACTAGAAATGACCATAAAATGCATGAAAATGACGGTGAAGTGAAGTGAATTGACTGCAAAGTGCATGGAAATGGCCGTGAAGTGAAGTGAATTGACCGTGAAGTGCGTCAAATTGACTGTGAATGAACACAGAATCCCTAGGAATGATTGTGAAATGCATGGAAATGACGGTGAAGTTAAGTGAATTGACCGCGAAGTGCATAGAAATAACCATGAAGTGAAGTGAATTGACCGTGAAGTGCGTCGAATTGACCATGAATGAACACGGAATCGCCAGGAATGACCGTGAAATGCATGAAAATGACGGTGAAGTGAAGTGAAATGACCGCGATGTGCGTGGAAATGGCTGTGAGGTGAAGTGAATTGACCGTAAAGTGCGTCGAATTGACCGTGAATCAACACGGAATTGCCGGGAATGACCGTGAAATGCATGGAAATGACGATGAAGTGAAGTGAAATGACCGCGAAGTGCATGGAAATGGCCGTGAAGTGAAGTGAATTGACCATGAAGTGCATCAAATTGACCGTGAATCAACACAGAATCGCTGGGAATGACTGTGAATTCACTTCACTTCACTTCGCGGCCATTTCCACGCACTTCGTGGTCAATTCACTTCACTTCACCGTCATTTTCATGCATTTCACGGTCATTCCTAGCGATTCTGTGTTCACTCACGGTCAATTCGACACACTTCACGGTCAATTCACTTCACTTCCCGGCCATTTCTAGGCACTTTGCGGTCAATTCACTTAACTTCACCGTCATTTTCATGCATTTCACGGTCATTCCAAGCGATTCCGTGTTCATTCACGGTCAATTCGACGCACTTCACGGTCAATTCACTTTACTTCACAACCATTTCCACGCACTTCGCGGTCAATTCACTTAACTTCTCCGTCATTTCCATGCATTTCACGGTCATTCCCGACAATTTCGTGTTCATTTACGGTCAATTCACTTCACTTCACGGCCATTTTCACGCACTTCGCGGTCATTTCACTTCACTTCACCGTCATTTCCATGCATTTCACAGTCATTCCTAACGATTCCGTGTTCATTCACGGTCAATTCGATGCACTTCACGGTCAATTCACTTCACTTCACGGCCATTTCCACAACCTATAACCTAAACGAAAATCAAAACCTATAACCTAAGCCTAAACCAAAACCTTAACCTTAACCTACAACCTATAACCTAAACCAAAACCAAAACCTATAACCTAAACCCGAACCTATTCTCAAATCCCAAAACTTATAACCTAAACCAAAACCAAAACCAAAACCTATAGCCTAAACCCGAACCCATTCTCAAATCCAAAAACCTATAACCTAAAACTAAACCATTAACTGTTCACTCCCCAAGTGCAGGGTTGTGATGTAGTAATAACTCAGTAAGACCGAGGTCGAATCCCAAGGGACTGAAACTTATACGTTATCTAAAACTAACCAGAACTAGAACTAGATTAAGATGAAATCTAAACTAAATGTAATTTGAGAAATAATGGTGAAATAATTATATAAACTTGAGAGAAATCAGGAGAAGGGAACTAGGGATTCAGAGGATCCACTTGTAGAGATCAGGGAGATCTTATGCATGTTTCATGAAAATTAACTGAACTGACATTGATCTAGTTTTCAAAGAGATGAAAGGTGTATGAATTAGAATGGATTCCATCACCAAACCATGCCCAAAAGACTATGGCAAACAACAGAATTAAACTAATTACCACCTAATCACATGTATGAAAGTTAGGAAGGGTACCGTCATCCAACCATGCCTAGGAGACTATGGTGAACAACAGGACGTCCTGACGTCATAAACATGAAAAGAAAATAGAAATATTCAAAGCATCGCAGACCCATTGTAATTTCAGTCACAACAGACCATTAAGAACTAAAAATATTCCCATAATAATTAACTAAAATCAAAGTCAATTCATGCACTAAAATAAAAATAAAATCAAATCTCCCATCTTACTACAAGTTTCACCTCCTAGCCCTAGCTAGGAGGTTTAGCCCAACATGAATAGGCTAGATAAAAATAAAAGAAATAAACAAACTCAACTCTCTCTCTTGCAGACGTCCGACCTGAGCCTTCCTTCCCAGCTCTGAATCTTCCTCCCAAGACCTGAATGAATGCTCCCCACGTCCAAAACCTCCTTATATAGCTGCTGGAGTGGTGAAAATCGAATTTGAATCGGATTTGGAAAGCTATGCATGCCCATTGAAAGCTTTTTCGCAGCCAAGTTCGGTGCCTCGAAACACGCCACTTTCCTTACTCAAATTTTAAAGAAACACCGTCCCTTAGGATTTCATTGGGTCCTCTACATGATAGACGGTTTAGATCTGCCATATGATCAAAGATGGTGGGCCAAAACCGTCCGAAAAAGTCGATTTTCGCAGATGTGCGAAACCTTTCGCACCATTTCGCTGTTGTGGTCGGTGGGCCCCACAGAAGCATTTTCTGGAAAATCCACCCCGTCCATTGGATTCAGAACGAAATTTCAGTCAAGAATGGGTGGTTTTGAACGTCCATTGACGTGGCCCAGAGAAGAAATCACAAAAAGATCAGTTTTGAACGCTACCGAGCAGTCCTTTTGTGGCCTCTGTATCTCACACATGTGCATGAATGGGTGTAAAAGGTTAGCATGATTTTGTAGTTCTCGAAGTCCTCTACACGGTGGACGGATCAGATCGGACATACAAGCAATGGATGGGGCCCACTACCGTCCGCAAAACGGACGCCGGTCGGTTACGCGACCGTGAAAATTTTCGTTTTTTTTTTTTTTTTAAATTTTCTTTCGATCAGAGACGGTCAAACCGTCTCTGACATTTCCCATGCACGTGTAGTGCACTTGTGCACTATGCACACTCAATCTAAAGTGGGGTCCACTATGATGTTTTTGCAAAATCTGATCCAACCATCTGATTGGTCTCCTCATTTAAGGCGTTGATACCAAATTCGAGGAAATTCCAGATATCAGGTGGGCCCAAAATCAACGGTTTATGGGCTGATCTGTCAGTTGGAGCACTTCCCGAGATCTTCAATGGCTGAAATTTTATATGTACGGTTAATTTATGGCCCTTATCTCATGTATGAAGTTTCGAACCAAACGGATGGTGAAAAACATGTGATCTTTCATTCTGAATGAGTTTTAGGCCATTTGAGCTTCAGTTCTTTGATTTTTGCTGATCCCGGGCGTTGATCTTGGTCCCTTGGAGTCTGTATCTTGCCTTTGTGTCATTAGGTTGTTAAATCCATACTTTAAACATCCATTTCAGTCCCTGCTTGTAAATCCACCTTGCAGCACAAACATGATTAACCAGGCCGTTTAAATAGTATCATATACGTAAAATCAGGTAATTACTAGGGTCTGATATACAATATTTGACCCTCAACACAACCCCCAACCAGTATTTTGCTAGTCCCGAGCAAAATATGCGAAAAACAAGTTGAGAACTATAGGATAATTTCTATGAACTCGAGTGATTTTTTTATTTTTATTTTTAAAAACGATTCAAATACGAGAAATTCTAAAACTCAAGAATGTTGGGCATTACTTCTATTGGACTCAGGTACGTGGTAAACTCATAATCAAGTTCAAGGTATTAATCCATAAATCAGAAAAATGCTAAACATTGAGTTCCATGGGTGTATTGTGTAATCTCAACTTACCACTATTAAGAGGTCCAATCTTCAATTTCATGATATCATTGGTAACTAATAGAGCATTCAGGACACCCAAAATTTTTCTTACAGATCATCTTTTCAGTTTTCCAGCTTTTGATTTTTTTTTTTTCTTGAAAGTAACATCAAGAAGGAGAAACAAATCCTCACCTATAGGGAGCAATCCTATGGTGAAAATTATTCGCCAACCTTTTCCCAAATCATCCATGGGGAACAAATCCTCACCTATAGGGAGCAAACCTATGGTGAGAATTATTCGCCAAAACCTTTTCCAAAGGTATCTTTTTTTTTTTTTTTTTTTTTTTAAATGATCATGACGGATAAATTTTCAAGCGGTTTCCTCACATGCTTAGTGATTACCAAGTTAACCCTTCAATATCAGATTGAAACCTTAATGTGAAAGCGAGATGTGACATGTGAACTCATGACTCAATCAATGTTTACAACTTCTAATCATGGATTAATAATTCAAACTAACTGTGAAATCTAACAGATACTGAATTCAAGTGTCATACATGACCAACATCGCGTATCGAAATCAAAGATATCTGTCAAAATCACTTCGAATTCACAGGAATTTTCAGAAAAATTTAAAAATTTTCACAATTTTTGCTCAAGACCAAGAAAATACTGATTAGAAAACCTAATCTCCCACCCCCACCCTAAAATCTACATTGTCTTCAATATAAAAGATATGAGCATGCAATGCACATGGAACAACGAAAGTAAAGTGATGGGAGGATAGTACCTGGATAACAAATCAAGAGAGATTTTTCAAGAGATCGCTGAGAGAGAGCAGATTAACACAAGAGAGAAAATAAAATAAAAATAACAAAAATAAAATCCTATCTATACCACTTTCGCAAGTGCTCTCGATTGCATTTAGCATATGCAACAAGCTTTTAAACCCCTAGGTTACCCTAGTGGACGAGTTGTAGTCTCGTGAGGGTTTGCAGTAATGTTACCCACAAACATTGAATCGATCATGGAACTTGATCATGCCATAAAGTTCCTCTTCCGGCCAATATCTTGATAAGTTTCTCAATAAGTTTCTCAATAGGATCATCCAAAAGCCCTTTTTACAATAGGCTTGGATGCCCTGGAGTTTGACTTTCCAGAGAAACTTATTTACCTCATTAAAAATGTGTTGATGATTCGCCTGAGGTATCCAAAGTATAAATGATTCACCTGTGTCAGAAAAAGTTTCAGAGTTAGTATCCCATGGTGAATCAGAGACTACAGATAGATCAAGTTGAGAAAAATTTTCAGGAAGAGGTGTAGTCTCAACACATTCCGAAGTAGCAGACTTCGGTTCAATTTCTAGCTCCTTATCCCCTAACGGTAAACATTCAGGATCTGCGGAAGAAGGGGCTTCAGAGTAAGGGTTCTCTCGGTCAGTACTGACTGCCGAGATGTTGTCTTGCAAGGCATTCACTATGTCTCTTATTATGGGATCATTTGAATCTGCAAAGTATGCCAAGCAATCATCAAAAGAGTTGGGACATTCTTCTGAGAGTGACTTATTTTTCACCTTGGAGCTTGTGATAATCTGCTCAAGGAATCCTTCATCCTTGAAAGTGGACGGATGTATGCTCTCTTGCTCTAACCCTGCACAGACAGATTGAGGGTCAGTATGCGAAGCATTGATATGATCACTCTGTTCATTGAAATTACTCAGAAGAGGCATTGAATCGTCCACATTCAACAGTTTAGATGGTGGCCTCAACTGGGTGGTTTTAAATTCCAGAGTCGTAGCGCGCACCTCCTCTTTCTCCCGAATCATATCATCATTCAATTCAGGGGAGTGGTCCAAATATGTTTCACAAGAGTTATAAGGGTCGGTCATAAGGGGCTCCTCCACTTTTAGATCAGACATGTCAGGTGAGTGAAGTATCTCATTATGACCGTTCTCTTCGCGTACTTCTTGATCATTAACTTGGACCAAACTTGAGATTAGTTCCAAGGGAATTGTGGTTATACATTCAGGATTGTCATCCCAATACTCATCATATTTTGGTTCAGTGCAGTTCACACTTGGGATGAAATCACTTTCCTCATATTCTTCACCTAGAATGGGTTGAGATTCGCATAAACTAACATCTTCATCATCATTAGAATCTAGTGTATCATGTGATTGAAGTGTATCATTATATTTGAAAGACAGCCATGTCTCTTCCCCATTCTTTTGAACAGTCATAGAAATCGACTCATCGGTAAATTGGACCGTATGCTCGTTAATGGAATCCAACTCCTCATTTCAAATTCTAGAGTTCTTCAAAGGCGAGTTAGGATCACTTTCCTCGCATTGTATTTCTGGAATGAATCGTGGCTGGGATGATCGAGCCTCCTCTGTTCTATCAAGGCGCGAATTGAGTCCTTCCATTGCTTTTCTGAATTCCGCAAACCACTCCATGTTATGCTGAATTGAATTTTCCTGGTTCGTTTCTTGTTGAATCTCAAAGGTAGAGGGTCCAAAAGAATAATCACTTGAAATAAGTGATTCCAAAGTTTTTATACTTTCTTCACAACGTGCTAAGTGATACTGAAATGAATCCTCTTGGATCGTTTCTGGTTGGATCTCAATGTTAGGGTGTCCAAGAGGATAATCCTTATAACATGTTATTGGTTCATCTTCACAGCTTTGATGTTTCCACTGGTTATAGTCATACTGATCATACATGGGAGAATATGATGGCTGATAATAATCCTCATTCCCATAATTACGATCGTATACAGCCCTATTAACCGATGGAAGATAACGTTCTAGTCGGTTCTCAATGTCTGTTTGTGATGGAGAAAAATCTTAAGGTATACGTTGAATTCCACAACCCTCGGGCATTCCCCAATATCTCCTATCCATCTCAGAGTATACACGTACCCACGATTCCATGGTAGAACCCTGACTCTAAGTCTAATCCTAGAACAAAAGAAAAATCCTATAAAAATATGGAAAGTAAGAGAAGAAGTTAGAAGGGTGTTACCAAATAAGAAGTTCCTATGTTAAGATCCTGCAGAAGAAAACAAAACAAGTTAGTTTCTAAAACAGTTAGTCTAAGATTATAAAATTTCTAAAAACCCTAATAGAGAAAAAATGAAGAAATTAGAAAAGATATCACCAAATTAGAAGTTTCTATCTCAGAATCCTACAAAACAGGAAAGACAAGTTAGTTCAAAAAAAATCAGAAAAATCTAAACCTAAAACTGAAGTTAGTAAAAATTCTAATCTTAAACTAATCCTAAAACTAATTAATTTCAGAAAAACGTAGCCGACAGTCCCCGGCAATGGCGCCAAAAACTTGTTCACTCCCCAAGTGCAGGGTTGTGATGTAGTAATAACTCGGTAAGACCGAGGTCGAATCCCAAGGGACTGAAACTTGTACGTTATCTAAAACTAACCAGAACTAGAACTAGATTAAGATGAAATCTAAACTAAATGTAATTTGAGAAATAATGGTGAAATAATTATATAAACTTGAGAGAAATCAGGAGAAGGGAACTAGGGATTCAGAGGATCCACTTGTAGAGATCAGGGAGATCTTATGCATGTTTCATGGAAATTAACTGAACTGACATTGATCTAATTTTCAAAGAGATGAAAGGTGTATGAATTAGAATGGATTCCATCACCAAACCATGCCCAAAAGACTATGGCAAACAACAGAATTAAACTAATTACCACCTAATCACATGTATGAAAGTTAGGAAGGGTACCGTCATCTAACCATGCCCAGGAGACTATGGTGAACAACAGGACGTCTTGACATCATAAACATGAAAAGAAAATAGAAATATTCAAAGCATCGCAGACCCATTGTAATTTCAGTCACAACAGACCATTAAGAACTAAAAATATTCCCATAATAATTAACTAAAATCAAAGTCAATTCATGCATTAAAATAAAAATAAAATCAAATCTCCCATCTTACTACAAGCTTCACCTCCTAGCCCTAGCTAGGAGGTTTAGCCCAACATGAATAGGCTAGACAAAAATAAAAGAAATAAACAAACCCAACTCTCTCTCTTGCAGACGTCCGACCTGAGCCTTCCTTTCCAGCTCTGAATCTTCCTCCCAAGACCTGAATGAATGCTCCCCACGTCCAAAACCTCCTTATATAGCTGCTGGAGTGGTGAAAATCGAATTTGAATCGGATTTGGAAAGCTATGCATGCCCATTAAAAGCTTTTTCGCAGTCAAGTTCGGTGCCTCGAAACACGCCACTTTCCTTACTCAAATTTCAAAGAAACACCGTCTCTTAGGATTTCATTGGGTCCTCTACATGATAGACGGTTTAGATCTGCATATTATCAAAGATGGTGGGCCAAAACCGTCCGAAAAAGTCAGTTTTCGCAGATGTGCGAAACCTTTCGCACCATTTCACTGTTGTGGTCGGTGGGCCCCACAGAAACATTTTCTGGAAAATCCACCCCGTCCATTGGATTTAGAACGAAATTTCAGTCAAGAATGGGTGGTTTTGAACGTCCATTGATATGGCCCAGAGAAGAAATCATAAAAAGATCAGTTTTGAACGCTACCGAGCAGCCCTTTTGTGGCCTCTGTATCTCACACATGTGCATGAATGGGTGCAAAAGGTCAGCATGATTTTGTAGTTCTCGAAGCCCTCTACATGGTGGACGGATCAGATCGGACATACAAGCAATGGGTGGGGCCCACTACCGTCCGCAAAACGGACGCCGGTCGGTTACGCGACCGTGAAAATTTTCATTTTTTTTTTTTTTTAAAAATTTTCTTTCGGTCAGAGACGGTTTTGACCGTCTCTGACATTTCCCATGCACGTGTAGTGCACTTGTGCACTATGCACACTCAATCTAAAGTGGGGTCCACTATGATATTTTTACAAAATCTGATCCAACCATCTGATTGGTCTCCTCATTTAAGGCGTTGATACCAAATTCGAGGCAATTCCAGATATCAGGTGGGCCCAGAATCAACGGTTTATGGGCTGATCTGTCAGTTGGAGCACTTCCCGAGATCTTCAATGGTTGAAATTTTATATGTACGGTTAATTTATGGCCCTTATCTCATGTATGAAGTTTCGAACCAAACGGATGGTGAAAAACATGTGATCTTTCATTCTGGATGAGTGTTAGGCCATTTGAGCTTCAGTTCTTTGATTTTTGCTGATCCCGGGCGTTGATCTTGGTCCCTTGGAGTCTGTATCTTGCCTTTGTGTCATCAGGTTGTTAAATCCATACTTTAAACATCCATTTCAGTCCCTGCTTGTAAATCCACCTTGCAGCACAAACATGATTAACCAGGCCGTTTAAATAGTATCATATACGTAAAATCAGGTACTTACTAGGGTCTGATATGCAATATTTGACCCTCAACATTAACCTATAACCTAAATCAAAACATATAACCTAAACTAAAACCAAAACCCAAACCCATTATCAAATCTCAAAACCTATAACCTAAACCGAAACCAAAACCTATAACCTAAACCTGAACCCATTATCAAATCCCAAAACCTATAACCTAAACCCGAACCCATTCTCAAATCCCAAAACCCAAACCCAAACCTAAACCTAAACGTAAAACCTAAAACCTAAACTTAAGCCTATAACCTAAACTCAAATCCCTAAACCTAAACTAAACCTAATCCTATAACCTAAACTCAAATCTCTAAACCTTAACATATAACCTAACTTAAACCTATACTTATAACTTAAAATTATTCTCAAATCTCAAAACCTAACCTTTCCCTAAACCTATAACCTAAACTCAATTCCCTAAACCTAAACCTTAGCCTAAACCTAAACTCAAATCCCTAAACCTTAACCTATAACCTAACCTAAACCTATACTTATAACCTAAAACTATTCCCAAATCTCAAAACCTATAACCTAAACCTAACCTTTTCCTAAACTTATAACCTAAACTTAATTCCTTGAAGCTAAACCTACACCTAATCCTAATCTCAACTCCCTAACCTAAACCAAAACCTAAACTTAAAAACAAAACTTAAACCCAATCCCGAACCTGAACCCGATTTCTAAACCTAAACCATAATCCATTCTTAAATCCAAAAACCTATAACCTAAACCTAAACCAAATCCACAACCTATAACCTAAACCCGAACCCATTCTCAAATCCCAAAACCTATAACCTAAACCCGAACCCATTCTCAAATCCCGAAACCTAAACCTAAACCTTAACCTAAACCAAAACCCATAACCTAAACCTAAACCAAAACCTATAACCTAAATCCGAACCCATTCCCAAATCCCAAAAGCTATAACCTAAACCAAAATCTATAGCCTAAACCCGAACCCATTCTCAAATCCCAAAACCTATAACCTAAACCAAAACCTATAACCTAAACTAAAACCAAAACCTATAGCCTAAACTCCAATCCATTCTCAAATCCAAAAACCTATAACCTAAACCTTAACCTAAACCGTTAACCTATAACCTAAATGGAAACCAAAACTTATAACCTAAACCCGAACCCATTCTCAAATCCTAAAACCTAAACCTAAACCTATAACCTATAACTTAAACCAAAACTATAACCTAAACCAAAACCAAAACCTATAACTTAAACTCGAACCCATTCTCAAATCCCAAAACCTACAACCTAAACCAAAACCAAAACCTATAGCCTAAACCCGAACCCATTCTCAAATCCAAAAACCTATAACCTAAACCTAAACCTTAACCTAAACCGTTAACCTATAAGCTAAACTAAAACCAAAACCTATAACTTAAACCCGAACCCATTCTCAAATCTCAAAACCTAAACCGTGAAATGAACACGGAATCACTAGGAATGACCGTGAAATGCATGGAAATGACGGTGAAGTGAAGTGAAATGACCACGAAGTGCGTGGAAATGGCCGTGAAGTGAAGTGAATTGACCGTGAAGTACGTCGAATTGACCGTGAATGAACACGGAATCGCAGGGAATGACTGTGAAATGCATAGAAATGATGGTGAAGTTAAGTGAATTGACAGCGAAGTGCTTGGAAATGGCTATGAAATGAAGTGAATTGACCGTGAAGTGCGTCAAATTGATCGTGAATGAACATGGAATCGCCGGAAATGACCGTGAAATACATGGAAATGACGGTGAAGTGAAGTGAAATGACCGTGAAGTGCGTGGAAATGGCCGTGAAGTGAAGTGAATTGACCGTGAAGTGCGTCGAATTGACCGTGAATGAACACGGAATCGCTAGGAATGACCATGAAATGCATGGAAATGACGGTGAAGTGAAGTGAATTGACCGCGAAGTGCGTGGAAATGGCCGTGAAGTGAAGTGAATTGACCGTGAAGTACGTTGAATTGACCGTGAATGAACACGGAATCGCTAGGAATGACCGTGAAATGCATGTAAATGACGGTGAACTGAAGTGAAATGACCGCGAAGTGCATGAAAATGGCTGTGAAGTGAAGTAAATTGACCGTAAAGTGCGTTGAATTGACCGTGAATCAACATGGAATCGCTAGGAATGACCGTGAAATGCATGGAAATGATGGTGAAGTGAAGTGAAATGACCGTGAAGTGCGTGGAAATGGTCGTGAAGTTAACTGAATTGACTGTGAAGTGCGTCGAATTGACCGTGAATGAACACGGAATCGCTAGGAATGATCATGAAATGCATGAAAATGACGGTGAAGTGAAGTAAATTGACTGCGAAGTGTGTGGAAATGGCTGTGAAGTGAAGTGAATTGACCGTGAAGTGCGTCGAATTGACCGTGAATGAACACAAAATCACTAGGAATGACCGTGAAATGCATAGAAATGATGGTGAAGTGAAGTGAAATGATCACGAAGTGCATGGAAATGGTCGTAAAGTGCGTCGAATTGACCGTGGATGAACACAAAATAGCTAGGAATGACCGTGAAATACATGGAAATGACGGTGAAGTGAAGTGAAATGACCGCAAAGTGCGTGGAAATGGCCGTGAAGTGAAGTGAATTGACCATGAAGTGCGTCGAATTGACCGTGAATAAACACGAAATTGCTAGGAATGATCGTGAAATGCATGGAAATGACAATGAAGTGATGTGAATTGACCGCGAAGTGCATGAAAATGGTTGTGAAGTTAAGTGAATTGACCGTGAAGTGCGTCGAATTGACCGTGAATGAACACGGAATCACTAGGAATGACCGTGAAATGCATGGAAATGACGGTGAAGTGAAGTGAAATGACCGTGAAGTGCATGAAAATGGCCGTGAAGTGAAGTGAATTGACCGTAAAGTGTGTCGAATTGACCGAGAATGAACACAGAATCGCTAGGAATGATCGTGAAATGCATGGAAATGATGGTGGAGTGAAGTGAATTGACTGCGAAGTGCGTGGAAATGGCCGTGAAGTGAAGTGAATTGACTGTGAAGTGCATCGAATTGACCGTGAATGAACACGGAATCGCTAGGAATGACCGTGAAATGCATGAAAATGATGGTGAAGTGATGTGAATTGACCACGAAGTGCATGGAAATGGCCGGGAAGTGAAGTGAATTGACCGTGAAGTGCGTCGAATTGACCGTGATTGAACACGGAATCGCTAGGAATGACCGTAAAATGCATGAAAATGACAGTGAAGTGAAGTGAAATGACCGCGAAGTGCGTGAAAATGGCCGTGAAGTGAAGTGAATTGACCGTGAAGTGCGTCGAATTGACCGTGAATCAACACGGAATTACTGAGAATGACCGTGAAATGCATGGAAATGATGGTGAAGTGAAGTGAATTGACCACGAAGTGCGTGAAAATGGTTGTGAAGTGAAGTGAATTGACCATGAAGTGTATTTTTAACCATTGAGCCGATGGAATCTACAAAAATTACTATGTTAGTTGGCTAAATTAGCTTCTCCTACCCCAAAATCATATATGGTACGTTATGTAACTCATTCTAGTTTAGGAGATATGCTTGTTAAATAAATAGACAAAGAAATGAATTAAGAGATAGAAAAATATTTTTATGTACTTATATATACATATTTACATAATTATGTATTTGAGAAAAATGCAAGGGAGAAAAAGTTCTCCCCAATAATTTTTTTTTTTTTTTTTTAAAAAAAAAACACAAAAAAAATCTAAAAAAACAAAGAACCTATTGCTACGGATTTTAGCTACGGTTATTATCCGTAGCAATAGAGACCACCTTATGGGCGTGGCCCCGCCAAATCGGCGTGACCGTGCCGGACGGGCCAGCAAGTGGCACGGGGTGCCGCTAGTTCAGCGCGTCCACCCCGAATGAACTCTATTGCTATGGATTATTGTATCTATGGCTACGGTTATAATCCGTAGCCATATGTCTGACCGTAGCAATTGACATCCGTATTTTGCTTTAAACGTCCACCGTTGAAACCCTTTCAGGGGTCACGGAAGTTTTGGATCATTACAAAATTTGTTTTTCCTACTCATCCAGGTCTTTGTGACGTCATGAATGGATTGGATGGAAAATAAATGTTATGGTGGGCCTTACAAAAGTTTCAACAGCGAAAATCAATTTTCTGCTGCTCTTTGTGGTGTGGTCCAGTTGATCTTTGGATATGCTCTTTTTTTTTTTGGATAATGCTCTGAAATGATCTCAAAATATGAATGAACGTTGTGGATATAATAAATATGTAACTGATGGGCCATGTAACGTTGATCTCCTTTGAACCGTTCCAACGCTTGAAGGAAAAAGCAGGGGGCATTTTCGACCTTTTGCAAGGCGTCCGTACACCCGGGGAGTATTATTGGAAAGTAAAAAGGGGTGGGCTTCGTCTCAGGAATGGGCCATATAGTGGTCGTACAGTTAGAAATTTCTCTAACTACATCCACCATTGAAAGTTGAAATTAGCTTTAGATTGCATAGGGATGTATACCTATCACCTAACCTCTTCATAAGGTCATACTAATCGGGGCAAAGTTTCACCACAAATATCAACTTAATCCAATAATTCTGAGGCCTCAAGAAGTTTCAAAGTGGTAGGCGTTTAATTCCCCTTATTTCTCCTGCCTAGTATGGTCCACTAGAGCTTCGACTTACGTAATTTTTTAGACTCATATCCTAAAATGAGTAGTTAAAATGATGGACTTCGAAGACAAGATACATTACAGCGAGCCTCGCAGATTTTTGTCTTATTGTGTTTTCTTGCATTGGTTTTAGTGTTAGTGTTCCAACACAACCATCAATTTTAGGTAGAGGCGGCGTAAGTAAATTACGACTATAATTAATAATTACTCATTTACATTGTATTTGCATTATAAGTTAAAAATTAAAAACAAACAGATGCATCCCAAGGAAAGTGATGAAAAAGTGACAAGACACGGATTGTGTACCGTTGTAACATGTACACATTGTCAGTGGCAGAGCTTGGATCCACGGTGAAAAGTACGGATTTGTTTGCATGAATAATGATTTTATCCTTTTGAAAGTGACCTACACGACTAGCGTGCGCACAAGGCCCTTTTGTTTTTGGGTTGCATCGGCTGTCATACGCAATCAATGTCCGTAAAAGAGATGAATGTTATAAATATCCCAAAATGATAGAAAAGTGAGGAAAACAATCCACACTCTTCCGTTCTTGTCTGATAGCTGTCTGACATTTAACTTTTTTTTAGTGAAGGCTGTTTACATCCATTTTCGGCATCCTAACATGGACTAATGGAAAGATGTCACATGGAGACACTGTATTTGGCATAGTTAAAAATATACTTGCACTCAAAGGAGATCTGCATATAATTTTCCCTTGCCATTACGCATTATGTTATCATTCGATGGTACAAACCCTTATTATGCCCTTTAGGGGGACGAATGGCCATATGCCACATGGCCACAACAAATGTTCCCATGAAATGAGGATCATGCACAATACGACTATATATATATATATATATATATGTGCCACATGGCCACAACAAATGTGCCCATGAAATGAGGATCATGCACAACACGGCTATATATATATATATAACCCACTTAGACGAGTGTATTGTATCTCACAACGATATGATATCATTTGAAGAAACATCTCTTATAGTCCTTTCAAAATGGGAGATTTTTCCAAAGATGTATAAAAATCCAGCAACAAACTAGAAGATCTCAAATCTCAAAAGGCCGAGTCAATATACAAGTCAAGCTGGACCTGACCTCAAACCATGTTCATAGAGGGGAGATCAAACTCACATATGGTTCCATTTTACATGATGATTGGAATTAAGAGAATGGGAGATATGATTTATTCAAATGATATATTAGTATTGGGGTCAAATCTCTCCAACAATCTAAACCATCACCTTCTGGGTAATCGGATAAAGAAGGGCATTTGATTTGGATCGTCTAACACGTGGAAGTGTACAAGGTGGGCCACTAAGAGGTGTTGAGTGAATACGTTCGATAAAGATAAGCCCTTGAGGTTCCTGATTTCTGGCATGATTGTTTCTGCCAGAAAAACCAGGTAGCGCCAGGCCAAATCTTCAGCGGGCCACGAAGTGTTAGGGATTTTGACTTGCGGAATCACACAGATCTAGATTTAGGATAGTAATTCAATGGCACCAAGCACACACAAGAGAACTCAGATTTAACATGAAAAACCCTTGCGGAAAAAAATCACGACACAAAGCGACAGATCTCCACCATGAAAACAGAAATTACAAAGAAAGAGGACTTACCCGATTCGAACAACCTCGAATCTCACCCTTGCTACACCCTTTTCGTAAACCTAAAACCCTTTAGAATACCTTTAGAAAGTCAGAGAATCATCTCGCATGCCCTAGAAAAGCCCTAGGAACACCTATTTATAGTTTAGATAACTTTCCTTTCGCATCCCAGTTGTGAAAGGACACAAATTTCCACAATCCACAAAATTGCGGAACGAATCTGCGTAACCTATAACTAGTCGTAGCTCTCCTACGACTGGTCGTAGACCACCTACGATTGGTCGTAGCTCACGTATGACTGGTCGTAGACCAAGGAGAAAAATAGCACAATGTCTCTGTACTTTGAGTCGTGTCAGGGTTCGAACCTACGACTGATCGAGTGCCTCCCACGACCAGTCGTGGCTGTCCCACGATCGGTCGAACGACCTCAAGAACTTCAGATTAAAGACATCTCTTAACACAAAGAGCCTCATAAAGAATCATTCATGTAAAGAAGATTCGAGAAGCCAACAAGTCTAGGGTTCTTCCTTTCCTAAGCATATCAGGATCTGGTAGGGGAGCATATCCAAAAAACCCACATGAAGAATCCTGAAGGATCTCGAAGCCCGATGAGGAGCTTCCACCGCCTCAAGAAGTCTATAAAAGAAACATTTAAAGAAGAGCTTAGGGACTCATGTCAAATACATCCATCTACATGTCTACTTTAGTTTCATGCCCATTTTACTTTTTCTAGCTTAGTTCAATA
Organism: Magnolia kwangsiensis; assembly: GCA_037074715.1. NCBI lineage: Eukaryota > Viridiplantae > Streptophyta > Magnoliopsida > Magnoliales > Magnoliaceae > Magnolia > Magnolia kwangsiensis. Next base: position 5,425,298 of record CM073578.1, on the reverse strand, counting down.
CTACCCAGTGGCTTCCGTTATAGTATATTTAGAAGTATAAAAAACATCTACAACCTTAAATAGTCAAATCCCCATTTCATCTGAGTTCCTTTTCAGTTATTCATACCTTGGTCAGATCGTGTTGACCATTCTCCTCGATCGCCTATTCTGATAGGCACATTAGGTATATATTTTTTTCTTTTTTCTTTAATATTAAGAGTACGAGGCACGACGATTGGAACAAGGCCAACACATTAATAAAGATTGATCGTATGTATGCTACTATTTACTATGTTACATATGAATATCTTGCTTTGATTAGAAAATACAGCGTTAAATCACTGGTGAGATTTTTTTATTTTTTATTTTAAAAAAAAAGTCTTTAAACCGGATAGTTCCGTAATCATTCGTACAAGGCAAAAGTAACTCATTCGCAATAGTTAATCCATTCCCTTGCCCGAATCATCTGAGTACAACACGCACTTATAAATCAGTCAGTGATCGAGAGGACTTTGAGTTTCGATCCAATCTCCAATTTTTCCGTCTCAACGCAGGGGTACCAATCAATTCAATTAATACATTTGAGTATAATAGAGTTTGACATGATCGCGCAATCACACACGCACAGATACTTCCAATCCAAGCCCTTGGTTGCACGAGTGGGCTTGATTGGATGAATTGGGGACAATAAGGAGAAATTCTCAAATCAATTTCTTGATTTTTTCTTGAATAGTAGAGAAATTTGTTTAAGAAGCAAACTCTTTACTCCCCCTATTTCATAAAACCAAAGGGAATCACTATGTAAACTTCTTCATGAAAATCCCTATGTAGCAAAGCATTATTGACATTATGTTAATAGATTGGGCAATAACGAATAGTGGCTACATCCAAGAGACATTTTACAGTAACCACTTTGGTAATAAGTGCAAAGGTTTGAAAATCTAGGCTCTCAACCTGATTGCATTCTTTTGCCATCAAAAGTATTTTAAAGCATTCAACAGTTTTATTAGCACAATTTTATTTATTTATTATTATTTTTTTTTACACTCACTTCGCATCCAATGGGTTGTTTGCCTTATGGTAAGTGTTGTAAGGTCTAAGTGTGATTTTATTCTAACATCTAAATTTCTACCACAATTGCTTCATGTTAATGAAGAAGTTTAATAACTTAATAAAATGATATCATTTCATCATGGAAAGATAAAAAGTAGAGAGAAGTGCAACTTGGTTAATAGAAATCTATTTGTATTAAAAGAAATTAGATAACAGATTAAGGGTACCGACAAAGGGTTATGAAGGTGGTGAAGTGGAAAATGGGGTAGTGGAAAGGTGAGGTAGACATACACTGAGGTAGATGGGCCAAGTGATGATAGATGAGGACGACGAGGATTAGAACCCGGAGGATCAAGAGTCCCGGGATTGAGAATAAGCATAATGATGGACATGGGAATAACAATATATGTGACATCTAGGTTCTTAGAGCGAAATATGGTTTTGATGAAAGTGACGTCCTGATAGATGGGGGAGATGCATTTTCTTTCAAGGTCAAACTTAATCTCCACTTCAACTAAAAGAATATCAAACAAAAATGCATTTAGAGGTGTAAGGGATAAAGCATAACTCAAACATCCAAAAATTTAGAGATAGCTACATATATGATAGTTTATAATTAAAAAATATTTCATGCAATGTTTTACTATTCAAAATAGGTGTTGATATTCAATTGATGAGGTAAGTGATAGGCAGGATACATTTTCCCTAAAAAGATAAAGGTAAATTGTCTTAAAAAAACACAATGTTCAATTAGTCTTAAGGAGATATCAATATGTGTGCTCAACTATCCCATTATGTTTGGGCGTCTCAATACAATTACGCTAGTGAACGATGATAATTATCAGTGTGAATTTGGTGGACCTCATAATCGAGTTGAATTTTGAACTAATGTAATTGTTTTTAAAGTGATATGTTTTATATTTAAAATGCATGAGGCAAATCCAAACGCAACGAGAATAGTCATTTATAATCCAAATGCACCAATGTGGGATGGTGTGGGATTATCACCCCAAATGTCACAATGTATTAAATCAAAATGATTTTTTCCTTTATTACAATTCAAATAAAAATGAAATATGTATGTTTATCAAGTTGATAAACATCACAAGAAGAGTAAAAGAGAAAATACTACTTTAAGCATAAAATAATTTAGTCATGAATTGGTTATTAAGGAGCATATGCCAAAGATGAGAACCAGGAGATTAAGTGGTGAGCACAAAAAGAGATGTTTTACCGGGGGTGGAATGTGGTGGCAAAGACCATCTTGTACTCTACCTACTCCAATCAACTTCCTTGATGATAGGTCCTAAAAAACATAAAAGTCAGTAAAAAAACAACATCATAATTTAAGCTTTGAGTTAGTTTTCTAATGGAAAAAATGTTCAAATAAAAGTTATGAACACAAAACAACATCATATAAAGTTTGATTTTGAAATTAAAAAAAATAGAACCAACATGAGTAGGAGTATCATCATTAATAGGTAATTTAACAAGGTGAGCATGAGGAATTAGTAAGGTGCTTGTAAGTAGGGACAAGGTACGTATTATATAATAAGATACTTCACTATCTATGATCAATGTAGCGATAGAGATAAAAATAGATAGGTTGCAAAAGAATAAAGAGAAATTACCAACAAGATTGATAATGGGCAAACATCCATTGACATTTAGCAACAATAATAGTTGATGATACTGATTAGTTAAGAGGCCAGGTAGTGGAGCTGATGTACCTATCACGTGAGCTTGATTTGCAAGATTTGTGTTAATTTCAACAACACCTGGTGATGATTGTATACAAGTCACGACATTGGATGATGAAATGAGAGGGCGCTTTTGCTAGTTTTCTCATTTGCTACAAGTAGGTGGATAACCCACTAACATGTAACATTTCTCCTTTGTGTGGCTAAACTGTCGAAAATGTTCACAAGAAGGATAACCACGCTTGCACCCCAAAGCCTTGGGTAAGTGGAGATTGACGAGTGGCATTAACTGCCATCACTACTAAGTCATTGAAAATGAGAGAGGTTAGATGGATGAGTCTTTATTTTTCCTCTTGATTGATGTCACATAAACCTTGCTGACACTTGTAAGAGGATTCATAATAGGAATTTGACTTTTAAAGTGTGAATAAGTGCCATTAAGGCATATCAATAATTTATAAATATTCTCTTGAAAATTCTTGAGTTCTTTAAAAGCTCCTCAAGTACATTATGGAATAATGACATGAGCATCTAATTCATCCCAATATAACTTGAGGGTGTTTTAATAAGTTATCATAGGCTGCTGATTTTTATTGAAGGATACAAATTGCTCTTTATAGATGAAAAAATTCTTGCTTTATTATAAATATTCATCGAGGTTTACCTGATTTCATAAGGAGTTCTTTCGTATATAATAATATTGGTTGTGAATGATTTATCTATTAAATTCTATATTCAAGAAGAAATCATGTCGTTATATCTTTTCCGAACTACTAGTTTTGATGGGTCGGAAGATGGTTTACTTGGGCTACCATTAACAAATTTCAAATTATTGTTGTTATTATTATTAGGGTTATTATTATTATTATTATTATTATTATTATTATTATTATATATTTAAAAGAATTTCCATTTTATGGCTTTTTTCGATGTAGAATATTTTTTTATGATGAGAGGAGATGATACTAGGATGGGACTGGGTGGTTGGAAGATTGCAAAAAATATGGGGATGACATGTCGTTTTTAAGCCTAATATCCTAAAAGATGTAAATATGAAAAATTCATATAAAAGGAATCATTGAGAATTAAAAAAATCACCTGTTGGAGAAGAGAAAATCTTATAACACTTTTAGTGATGGTTTTCAGCCATGACAAGCAATCTCAACCCTCTTGCAATAGTGGGAGGGCAACGGTTATGTGTACGAAAGAGAAGGTAGTGACAATTGACAGATGATGAGCAGTTGCTTATTAAAACCAATAAAAGAGAGACTTATTGGATGGATGTCTAGGGAGAAATATCATTAAATCTGATAAATGAGATATATCACTAGGAATGGAGGTTGTCAGTGAACTAATAGCGACAGGAGAGGTTGATCTCGTCAGATTTGGTGGAGCATGCTTAAAATGGCTAGCAGTAATGGGTTGGGTTTGGGGCAACAGTGAGAAGATTCTAAATGTAGCAAATGTGGGTGGACAAGTAGCATGGTTGCTATATTCCAATAGCAGCAGGTGTGTAGCTGATATAGACCATGGTGTAGAGCTCTTATAAAATCGAATGCGAATTTAATCATTTGTATTGTCCTGTATGATGAATAACAGAGGTGGGAGGTGACTTTAGTGCGATGGAGACAAATTCAAGAGTGAGGTTGTTAACAAATGGGTGTAGACGGCGACGAGCTAGGGTGGAGAGGTGCAAGATGGTTATAGTAAGTTGCGACTGAGAAGATGTTGCTTATGATGTTGGTATTATCATAAGGTGGATTCCAATCCATCTCATATTTAAGGCTTGTTTGGTCTGTGGTATTAAATGGTATGGGATCCCATTAGATAGGATTAACACCATTATAGTACGATGATTGCATGTCTGGAAATACCATGGTATTTTAGCCATCAATCCCATGTTTGGGATAAATTTCTTAATATGGGAAAACCATTGGATTAAGCAAAACCCTGTTTGGTTGACCATGAAATTGTAATTAATGAACCAAATTTACAATGAATTTCAGTCCCTTATACTTGCATATAACTAGAAAGGCATATATGATGAACGGCATGGATAAAATACATGCATCAATGTGGGCTGCACATGTGTAGTGGATTTCAAAATTCATTGAAAATTCCACATGGGATCAAATGCAATTCCATCCCAGCTAATCACAACCCTTCCTATCCTTCCCAAAGGCCGGATGGAATTTGCATAAGACCAAATGCAATTCCATCCCACCTAATCCCATCTAAGCCCATGTACAAAACCAAAAGATGCTCCTTAGATTTTAGGGATGAGATGATATATATGGACACCGTATGAATAGTGATGAATAGTGACGATCAAAGGCTTGAATTAGAACTCTAGTATTATGATGTAAATGGGAGATGGTGTGGTAGAATCGTAAAAGGAATCTTTAAAAACAATAGCGATGGTGCACTGAAAAATGTAAAAGTTGCATCTTCAATTAAAACAGAGATAAAAAAATCAAGTATTCTAGTACAATGTAATTAACGAAAAAAAAAAAGAATGAAAGAGAAATATTTGATTTATATTTGATTTTTCCTTATGTTTAATCGAGATAACTTATGAATAGATACGAGAAGAAATTTCCATGAAAGTGAAATTACAATCAATTACAATCTAATTACACCCTAATAAAAAGAAAAATTACAATCAATTATAATTTAATTATATCATAATTAAAATAATACAAAGAAAAATACATAGGGAAAATTCTGAAAATATAATCTTTTGAAATTTTTGGAATCAAATTCACAATTACATTGGAATTAAAGTGATTTGAAATATTTAATTATGTTTAAAAACTTATAATTAAAAGCCTATTCAAAAATTATGTTTAGCATACCAAATTTTGTATAAAAAGTGAATCTTGTAATATATTCATAGGAACCAAAATTTGGTTAAGTAAATTTCATTTAAGCCCTAAAATGGGATACATATATGACATTTTAGTTAATGACTGTAATAAACCTACTAACATATGTACATTGGATAAAATGAAATAATTCTAAGCATTAAGTTGGCCATAAAAGTGAGCTCATTAATTTTATAGTTGAAGTAAAACTCCATGCTTTTTTATCATTAAACATGGCATACATGTATCTCAAATTAAATCATTCAAGTATTGGGCCCACTATAGAATCAACATTATCTAAAATTACAATGGAAAGAAATTAGCAAGTGATGGTGTAATGGTCCATGATTTGCACGGTTCTTAGGGTGGCTCAAGGGATTACCAGCCATTTTACAAAAACATCATCGCAGACAATCCAACAGTCCAACTTGTGATATACAAATGGTTGGTAGAAAAAACAATCATATTGAAATAGTCCTCAGAGAATACTATGAAGTCATAAATCGGATTAGACTAAGATCATCCAATGAGTGCACTCTCCTAATTACCGCAAATCAATGGTGGGATCCAACTAAAGAACGGTCTGGATCATCGGCACTGCCACGCGTGCCCAAATTGAGTATGTATACAAAATTTTGAAGGAAAAACCTCAAGATTTGAAAATCTTAGAGCTATGGAGGAAGATGTGATGGAAGTTCTTGGAGTAGGCATAACTGATCTTTCTTGACTTTTCACCAACCTTGAATTGGAGTTTAATGACGTGGTTGTAAGTATATAGGAGCCTGGCCCATCCCCATGGTCGGATCATTCTTGTTGAAGGATTGGACACTCCTGGGGTTGTTGTAGTGGTCCACCACCCACTTGTGGTAGAGGTGGGTGAGAAATAAGGACAAAGTAATTGGATTTTGATGTCCCAACCTGAAAGCTAGCTAGAATGGGGAAGAAGATGCACGTGGGTGGATTGAGAGAGTGTGTGAGAATAGCCTTTTAAAGTAAGAGAAGTTGCAACACATTTATTTTTTTTCAACATTGTTAGGTATTTAATGTAAATTTGGTTCGAAGTCTTCAGTCTTTTACTGAAATTTTAAAAATAACTTTTTAAATACACATCGTCAAAAACACTCATTTAGTTCATTATTTCTTATTTCATTTCAATATACATCGTAAAACAATCCTATGAAGTATTTACTATATAAATTGACTCAGTTGGGTGGGGTAGACTTGGGCTCAGGACAAGTGTTGAGATGTGAGCCATTAGTTTGAGTGTTGAGCTTTAATAAACAAAGTGATGATCACATACGTCCTGACATACGAGCTTTGTGGGCCTCCATGATGTGTTAATTCCATCCAAACCGTCTTTTATATTAGACTTAGATTTTCAACTCAGGTGGGGCAAAGCCAATTAGAACAATGGGGGACAACCGGGAGGAGGATGTCCACCGTAGAAACTTCCATTTGAAATGTTTCATCCCATACATATTCCATCAAATCAATCATCAGGTGCACCCTACCAAGAAAAAAGGCACATGCAGAGCTCAGTACATTTCAAAAATCAGGGAGGCCAATGCACCTGAATACATACAATGTGAATGTACACGGCTCCTCGTGGTGCACCCCATCAGAATATTGGATCAAGACAATTCATGGGATGTACGGTGAAAAATGAACAGATGCCCAATTTTCTTTCTCCATAGACATTATTGGTGGGCCCCACCGGGCTTCAACATATGACAATTATTGTACATTTGGACGTGTGTGATCATTCACCATCAAATAACTGAAATGGGCCTTGTGGGGTATTCAAGAAAGGGCCAGGATGACAATCCATCCTGCTTAGGTATATGAAGGAACGACGTTAGTTTAGGTGGGCCAGGCTTGGAACGGCCCAATTGAATTTAAAATGAGTAATGATTTCCTGGTTCTGGTTGTAGCCTAGCCTAACATACATCCCTTATGGATGTGTGCCTACTGTTTGAAAATAATGTGGTTGGTTCATTAAATGTTGACCGTTGATCCTCGCCATCTGATTTCGTATTGGCCCACGAGAATGTTCTTGCACCGTTGAATATCATCTTGAGCAATGTGGCCCATTGGATTATCTTATTTTGGGAGGTTGGACATTGGTTTGGGCAATTTGGATCACAAGCTTGTTAATAATTTCAATTCAATCATCTATCCGCATGTAGAGTCCCACCTATGCACACATGTGAGAGATTTGAGCTTTCCATCTGATAGGCTATACTTATTAGATCTTCCAGATTTAGAGTGGGCCCACGCAGGTGCATTACAATGTAGAAAGTAAATGGATGGCTAAAACAATTTTTTATGTAGCCATCAACTTGCTTCTCATAGTCTGGTACACCCAACACAAACACGTGCATTAAAGATGGTGTATGCCAAATTTGTGCCAGCTGCATGACATGATTGGCTTTAATCCATCAGTCACAAGGACAACACAATATTAATGCTCTAGCCCCAGACTTAAGTTCATCCACTGGCCAGGTGGGCATAGGTTGTAAGTATTCTATTGTTCAGTATATAAATCATTTCTAATAGCCACGTAGAATTGAAAGACGAAAAAAAAAAAAAAAAAAAAAAAAGAGAAGAAAAAGCCACATTCATGTCTATGCTTGCTCGATACGGTACGGCTGTATTATTATAGAAACCTCCTTGTATATTTCTATATATCTCTAAATACATCATGTAAATCTATCTAATTACACGTAACTTATTCGGATTTACTTATATAGGTATTGGAAACCATGGGGATGAACAATTCCAACTAAGGGCCCGTTTGGACGGATGTATTCAAGTGGAATAGGTTGCAATGGTGTAGAGTGCACAAAAAACAAAGCTATTTATTGCGCATCAGCGGATTGTCTCCAATCCAATTGGAGTAGACGATCCAGCACACACTTGGTGTGCACGTTTGGACGGTTTACGAAATCCATGGATGACCGATACGGTAGATGTTTGGCCGGGTAGAGGAATGCATACAATCGTAGTCTTTCAAAACTGATGTACAGAGAAGATTTGTCACCGGAAACTCTGTCAACCTCACACAGCTTCCGATAATAAGGTCAAAAGAATATCTTTGTGAGCGTGTACTTTTCTAGTTAACCGCCGATGCCAAAGAAAGCTCGAAGAAGTCTGGCTACCCGGAGGAGGCCTACAACAAAAAGTCCACCCGTCCGATCATGTAGATCGCGATCCAGCTCAGGAACAGATGCACCACAAGCATGCCGACTGATATGTAAGCGTTGGGAGCGACGATGCTCTGCTTCTGTAGAAACTTCTGTATTGGAAAGTTGCAGGCGTATGCGAAGATCTGCGGAATAAGGCCATAGATAAAGACAGCAGCTGCAGCATCGATTTTCAAAGACTCTCCTAGAAGTATGAGAATGGATTTATTGAAGATGTATATTGCGGTGAGCAAGGATCAACAACAGCGAGAATATCCAGCGCAGGATTTGAGAATCCCTCGTCTGATCTGTCTAAATTCAGCGTCTTCGCAATCCAGCTAAACACCTCGCTGCCCAAACAGCCTGACATACGAACGTCAGTGGATTTGACAATCCAATCCCGCCGAATCCGTCTCAATACGCCCGAATCCGCCCGTCCAAATGGCCCCTTCGTATGCCCAAACAACCTGGCATACGAACGTCAGTGGTACGGATGTATTATTGTAGAATCCTCTTCGTATATTTCCATATATCTCTAAATACATCATGTAAATCCATCTAATTATACATAACTTATTCAGATTTACTTATGTAGGTATTGGAGACCATGGGGATGAACAATTCCAACTAAGTGGTCAATTGAAGACTTATTAGGTAAAAGTGATTGTAGGACAGATGGTATGATTGTAGGCAAGAAAAATCAAAACATGTAATGAGATTGCAGTGATTGCAACAACTGTTAAAATGTGAGAAGCATATAGGTGGTTGGATTAAGGTTATAAGTAGTAGAATAATTTAGTAAAAAGATTTATCTTATACCAACCTAATCAAACTCAATATATATTTTAATTATTAGTTAATTATATTCTTTAGCCTAATTATTTATTCTTTCTACTAGTCAATTATATTTTTTTAATGTAATCCTGTATTTTTTATCTAATATTTTTATTATGTAGTGTAATTTGTAGTGTTAATCAAGTAGTTGGTAATTTTAATTATAATTCGAGTCTATGTTCATATGTAAGCTTCAGTCTTTCACTTAGGAATGTGTTTTGCAATTATTCTTTTATTTGTGTTGAAAAGTTATTTAATATAGAAAATAAAAGTGTGACCCATCGTCATAGTACAAACCCTATCATTTGAATATCGCTTGATCCGATTTATATATTGAACGAGTGACTGAATAGGTGGCCGATCTCATTCGATCTCGGTCATATATTACATATCTGTGTATCTTAGCACTTGGGGTCATGGTTGTTCGATTTAAATTGAGTTGCAAACTCAATTCTGGCATACGCATACTTGCACTAATCATGTGATCAAATTTAAAATCAAACTATAACATAAGTTTAGCACACCTCATGGAAAACTCAAAAGAAAAATAAATAAATTTACTTGACTGTCAAAAATATTCATTGAACACCAATTATACAACAATTTTAACTAGCACCATAACATAAATCTAACTCATGAATGAGTTATATGTGACATTGATGTCAAGGATAAAGATTTGACTAGTTTGGATTATAGTGATTAGCTTCACAATGAGCTAGGCTCGCATATGGTCATATAGAACTTTATAAAAAGGTACCAAATTCGACTCTTTCTCTATAGTCTGCTATGGCTTCATCTTGAAAATAGTAATCTTAGAAATAATAATAATGAGAGACGAACACAACGATGAAAAGGCTTTTACTACCTTTAATCATATAAACAAACGTGTGGCGAGTCTTACCAAGACCACGTGTGTCATGCGATGAATGGCTTAAATCTCACACACATGTACCAGGTTGGTATGCGCTCGGGCCTCGTACACGATTGTACAAGTTGCTTGAATGCAAGTACGGATGTAAGTTGTTGGGATTAGACCCAAGGGTTTCTCAGACCTGACCCATTTGACAGACAAGTACGGAATGCAGCCCCGGATCTGATTCATTAGAAAATTGATTGGGTCTGGTCATGGTTATGTCCAAATAAGACGTTACCAGTCTAGACTAAGAGGATCTAGACCTACCTATTTGTTTTCATTAGAAAATTGATTGGGTCTTCGTCATGGTTATGTCCAAATAAGATGGGTCCAGTCTAGACTAAGAGGATCTAGACCTACCCATTTGTCTATAGTCATGTTTGGGTCAGGCTTTAAGTTTTTTTTTTTTTTTTAACACACGACTACACACTCACGCTGGTGGATTTTCACCACCTATGGGTACTCGGACCCTTGATCGGGAGTCGAAACTCCTGAGAGTCTACCACTCGGGCCAAGTTTTAGTTGAATAAGTCTAATTTCTAGCTTTCAAAGCCTAGCATCAACGGTTTAAGTTATAGATTTAAGACTTGACAATTCAAACTAACATTGAATCGAGTCGTGACCCTTGGTTCAAAAACCCGAAGAGCCAACTTGACTCAATGTTCAATTGGGTCTGGTGGATAAGAAGATCAGACCCAACATGACTTGATATTTGATAATTATGATTTTAAAATGTTATCAATAGTACGTAGTAATATATTTTTGGGGTTTTTATAACAAAATTCTTTAGGAATTTGGATTTTGGATAAATTGAAATTCCTGGGTGATGGTTTTTTGATATGTATAAATATTCTTGTTTATATTTATTAGTTAAAAAGTGGTGAATTAAGAATTGAGGGGCCCGTGTGGCATGTGACTAATGTCCAACCCGCTTAATTGATGTACCATAACATGATTAAATGACCAACAAAAATATGGCTGATCCAATATTCATAGGGTAAATGCAACCATAAAAAATAATATTCCACCTTGAAGCATTCAAATGCATTCCATCTAATGGTTACATCTGCCATATGTTAGATGGATTGAATATCATACATGTACCACGCGGCCCAACAATTATAAACTTAACTAATTTTAAAGAAAAGAAATAAGTGGGGATATTTTAGTAATTTCAACCACTAAAAAGCATACATCTCTCAGGATTTCTATTTCGCCTCTCCATTTTTTGGTAAAATGTGAATTTCTAAGGCACTAAAAACTTTATAATTTTAGAATAAAATTTTAATAATAATGTAGAATAGAAAAAATATCATTAAGTGATTAGATGATGCATTAGCATCTTTCCTCATATCCAATGTTGAGTTTGGATTCCTGCTTCCTTTAGAAGTGGATTGATCACCTAATGATCCAATGTGGTGAGATTTAGTTGAGTAACTACAGCTGGTAAAGATGGGAGCCTATGCAAAATATGTTTGAAAGTTGTTTAGTTGTTCACACGCTCAACTAGAGCCTATCTTTAAAAGTGGCATCTACCCAGTCAAATCTTGCCACTCTGGTTCAATAGGCAATTTGCTCCATCTTTCTTCACATTCCACTAACATTTACCCTTTGACACAATTGTGGTTATTAGGAGTCATTACATTTCATTTAAAGCTTGCTTGGATTGTAAGTTATTTTGATCAGGCTACCTGTAATTTAACTTATTTTGGTTTATATTTATTCGGTAGATATGTTTGATAATAGCATGCATATTTGGCAAAAGTATAATAATAGTTTATTTGGCTGCCAATATTATATAAATAGGTTTTAATTCTTTTCCATTTGTTTTTCTCTCCTCTTTCTCTCTTTCTTTTGTGTGTGTGTGTGTGTGTGTATATATAATTTATATTTATTCAATAGATATGTTTGATAATAGCATGCATATTTGGCAAAAGTATAATAATAGTTTATTTGGCTGGCAATATTATATAAATAGCTTTTAATTCTTTTCCATTTGTTTTTCTCTTCTCTTTCTCTCTCTTTCTTTTGTGTGTGTGTGTGTGTGTATATAATTTCTTTTAATATTTTACTTATTCATATAGATCTACCTTTAACATCAATTCTCCATTATGTGGGGCTAACCTTCGATGTGAACAATTTATCATGTTGGGCTTACCCTGGCTTATCTTGGCATTCTCCTTAACATGTGGGGCATGACATACCTTCAACGGGGGACCATCCACCTTGTAAAGTCCACCTTCATTGTGTGCTATCCATCTTGTGCGACCACTTTGGATGTGGATTGTCCATCATGTTGGGCATTGGATATAGTCCATTATGTGAGGCTTACCTTTAATGTGGACCATACATCATATGGGACCTAACTTCGAAGTGGGGCCTCCAGGCAAGGTTGCCTAGGATGTATGCAATTCAACATAAGAGGTCAACCTTTGATGTATACCTCCGTAACTCCAATATAGGGTTCCACCTTGACATGGGTCATCCATCATGTAGGGGCTACTAACAATGTTAATTGTCAATCATGTGCAAACCACTTTCAATGTTCATTGCCCATCATGTGGAGCCCATCTTTAATATGGACCATCTATTGCATGGGCCCACCTATGGAGTGGGTCGCCCATCATGCAGGCTACGCCTGAGATGTGGGCCCTTCATTATTAGGGCTGACCATTGATGTGGACCATCCATTATGTGGTGTCAACTTTGACATGTGTTATATTAATTGTTTATCATGCGAGGCCCCCATCATGTGTAGCCCACCTTTGGTGTGGACCATCCATCGCATGGGCCCACCTTCAGAGTGGGTCATCCATCATGAAGGTCCCACTTGAGATGTGGGCCATTCATCATTAGGGCCGACCTTTGATGTGGACCATCTATTATATAGGGTCTACTTCGACATGAGTCATGTTAATTGTCTATCATGCAGGGCCTAACTTCAATATCCGTCACTCATAACTCATCTTTAGTGTGGACCATCTACCATGAGAGGCCACTGATTCCATGGACCATTCATCACATGAAAAGGTGAGAAAGAAAACAAGGAAAGACAGAAAAATAAAAAAATAAAAAACTATTATAATTTTATATTGTTGTAACTTTAAGCTATTAAATTACTTTTACAAAGGTGGTTAGTAAATAATTCTTATTAAAAAGTAGTTTATTTATTACCATTATATACACACACACAAACAGTCTTCCCAAGTTGAGATTGAGTGAGACCCAGTCTCCCAACGGGTCACGATGACAAGACCCATCAGGTCCACCCCAATTAATGGATGGTTGCAATTCAAAAGAAACATGCCACAATGGTCCACATGCAATGGTTATAACCCCTCTGACGGGTTAGTTAGGGTCGTTCACCTCAATTCATTTCACGGCCTGGAGCTGTATCCACACAATGATGGGGCCCACAAGATTAAAGATCCAGATCTCTCGTACACGTGGTGTATATGTATGATTAGATTCATCGAACATATCCAGCTTTTCATAAAGCGTGGATTCTCGCAATCTGTTATTTCCACACCGTGTTCCTATCCGTCTAAACGACGTGGCAGCTGGTGGGCCCCACCATTTTGGACGCGTCTAGGACGAAACTCTATTCCTTTTGCACATTAGCCACGAGCTCGCCTGTCTTTATCTCTACAATACGACGGATCGGTTGGGCCACTGATCCGACGGTCACGGTCAGGACTTCTTCTTACCAGGTACATTTTGTACGGTTATCATCCACTGAGGGCCCACCTTTTTTTTTTTGGTGTGTGTGTAGTCTGGCAGAGTATGACGCTTCATACACAGGCACTCAGAAATTATACACAATAGGTATGTAAACTAAAATTAAACCGATTAAGTCAAGGAAGCCATTGTGGCCAAACCACAGTTCCAAATTTATATCAGTTGAACAATCCTAACCTCTGATTCTTGAACACTTGTTTTATTTTCCATTTTAACCGTCTGTTAAATATCCGCAAATCGGACAGTCGGATGATCAAATAAGCTTAATTTTGGGCTTATAATATATTTGAACTAGGACCCATGATTTGGACGGTTTGATTTAAATTACTTGCATGCCATGTTCGCAATTTCGAAGTAGTTTCTAAGGGGGTCGTATTACTCTGGCAGAGTATCGAAGCTTTTCTCGAGCATCTTCAGTGGAAAATGCAATATTACCACGTGTCTTTTCAGAACCGTCCATTTTGCACGCCACGAATTGCAAGGACGGGATTATTCCATCGAGGAGATTTTCATATAACAATCCATCCATAGTAGGGCCCACCAAATCCATGGTCTGGAATTAACCAATGGCCCCATTTCCTACCACACTATTTTTGGCGTATGGCCCAGGGACCTTGATGAAAAGGTTGTATTTTCAGATCTGGACGGTTGTCGAGCCATCATAATCAATCTACCGCTAAGGCTATCAAATCAACGGTTCTGATCGATGACGATGACCACCGCTCGTCCAGAGTACTGCATATCAAATCAATGGTTCTGATCATTGGCCATGAATCTAGTAACGATGCACTATATTTGCGTACACGGGGTCAATTTGTTCCCCTACTGGCTACCATGGATGAGGCCTGCCCTAAGAAAATCGCACCGGTTGGATGATCCTGGCCGTTGATTGGACTACTTTTGGGCAAAGCCGATAGACGGTCAAAAAAGATTCAACCAATGGGCAACCTTTCATGGGTGATCATCCTTCCACAAGCGGCTACAATCATTCAACCAGTGTGACATTAAACGTGAGCCCATCGAAGTTGGATCCAGTAGATGAACGGCTTGGATTTTATGTCCAACAGGTGAGGAGCCCAGCTATGCAGGAAGCCATTCATCAAAAATAATCGTTGTTAGGGCCTGTCTGGGAGCGTGGATTTGGAACCCCAATGTTGGGAATTTCATGGATTTGAAATCTTATTGATGCGTTTAGCATCATAGATTCAAAATCCGAATTAATCCAAATGTAGCCATGCATAACTTATCTTCAGGGATTTGAATTTAATTACTAAATTAACTTTAATATATTTAATTAGTCTAAATATGTTTGGAAAAATGGTTGTAATAAGCCAGTTGAAATGTATATTTTGTCCTAAAATGATGAAATTCACAAGCATAAGATTATATTTTTTTAACCATTGATTTACATGAATGATTTTTGAAAGGTGCATATCATTGTATTAAAGTAGTTATAGTGATGCAATTGATAATCTAATTGTATTAAATTTCATCAATGGCCAGAAAAGTCGAGGACTTATCAGATATCACCCATTCTAGTACTACTCTTGCTTAAATTTATGATGCTAAATGACCCCTTAGTTTTTTAGATATCACTCATCTTAGTACTACTCTAGCTTACATCATAATTTTAGATATCACTCATCTTAGTACTACTCTAGCTTAAATCTATGATGCCAAATGGCCCTTTAGATTTTTTAGGTTTTATTTATTTATTGCCTAAATCATTGGGTAGGCCCAAACTCATCATCATGGATAGTTCATCCAAAGAACTGCAAATCCATCTCTTCAGATCAAAACAAAGGTTTGGGTGATGCGTCCAAACAGAACCTAGATCTTCTTCTCTAACAGTCTATTTAAACAAAAATTTTGGCTATTTCTTTGTTTTAGATGGTGTGGCCCACCGAAATCTTCGACTCGAGAGGTCTAAAATACAAAAAAATAAAAGCATAAATAAGAAAAGCTAAGATCTTACACAGATGTTCAATATTAACATGTCTGTCAACTTCTTCAGAAAAGATCAGGTGCCTATTTACATGAATCATGTTCTGTCGTTCTACTTCATTAAGACAAGCTGCGAATATTCAATATCTGATGTGAAAAGGCAGGCAGCACCATAACTGCCACTTTATATGATAGGCCATGCACTTAGTAGGTGGCGGCACACCATGTGATGCTGGAAAAGCTCCGTGGGCCCACCATGCTATATGTGTTTTATCCACGTTGTCCATCCATTATTCTATCTCATTTTAGAGCATGAGGTCAAATATGATGCAGATACAATTTGAGTGGACTATAGCATAGAAATTGGTGGTGATCCAATGGCCACTATTAAAAACTTTCCACGGACTACTATAATATTTATCTATCATCTAACTAGTTGATAAAGTGATGTAGGCTGTGGATTAAGCATGTTCCTAAGGTAGATGGATGGGAAGAAGCCCAAGGAAAAATTGACTAAATTCAGCATAGTTTGATTGATCCATAGATTTGGTGATCAACAGGTTGAATTTCTACCAGAAATTTCAGATTGTTTATTGACTGATTTTTGTCAGTCTAGAAAGATCAAAATACTGCTCAACAGGTTAAGATACTAATCAATAGGTTGAAATTCTATTTGACAAGTCGATAGATTGGGTCGATGGGTCGAAAATCACAGAATTTTTTATTTAAATCTCTGAACACTTTTTTTTTTTTACTGTTTCGACCTGTTGACTGGATCGGTCAACCACAGGTTGACGGACACGGTAAATTTGTGTGATTTTCTGAATTTGTTTCGTAATTTGATTAAAATTCTTTGATTATGTTTTTAGAATTTGTTTAGGGTTATTTAAAGGGAGTTAAATTCATTTTTATGATTCATTTCATCAATAATTTTTTTTATAAGTTATTGTATTTCTCTCGTGGATTCGAGAAAACCTCTTATGGTTTCAAGAGTGCCTCATGAATTCAAGGTGTTTATCGATCGAGGAAGACAGTGTTCGACCTCATCATATCCTTTTCTGTGTCTATTTGGTATTAGAGCGAGGCTTTTCCTCAGATCAGTGACTTTTAACAATAGGTTGAGCACAATTCCATAAACAGTGCTCCGGGGAATTATCCTTTAACAGCAATGACTTTTTATATGGCACAGTAAGAGTATTAATAAGTCATGCAAGGGTTACAGGTTTCCATTGATCGCTTAATGAAAGTTATAGGATAGATACATGTTCATTGAGATGATCCGCCTCTAGTTGGCACTGGAATTCACAATTGTACTGATCTTAGGACGATGTTGGCGGTGTATCGCATAATTATACATGAGGAGGTGGGATCTAACGATGAGGAGATTGATAACATAATCCTTCAACATCTTAGATGGAGCGATGATCGGGAAAATTAGGAATTGAGGATGAAAGTCGATCTTCCTAATTTCAACGACCAACTTCACATCCTCGATTGGCTATAAAAATTCAAACGCTTCT
The DNA here is from genome assembly GCA_037074715.1 of Magnolia kwangsiensis. NCBI lineage: Eukaryota > Viridiplantae > Streptophyta > Magnoliopsida > Magnoliales > Magnoliaceae > Magnolia > Magnolia kwangsiensis. The sequence goes on along the minus strand of CM073578.1, from coordinate 5,407,571 downwards.
TTGACTATATGAAAATCCCGTAAGAGAAGAAGGTTAAACTCATGATTTACAAGTTGAAGGGTAGAGCTTCAGTCTAGTGGGAACAACTTTAACTCACGCGATGAAACAAATGAAGGTGCCAATCCGCTCGTGGCCAAGGATGAAGCAGTTGTTGTGCACATAATTTTTCTCTATCAGTTACGATAATGTATTATTCCAACAAATGAAAATTGTGGGCAGGATAGCCAATCAATGATGGGTTATGTAGAGAAGTCTCATTGCTTGTTTGCGAGAGGTGACCTGGTCGAGATGGAGCCGCGACAAGCCGCCAGATTCATTAGTAGTGGACATGTGGCCCTTGTGGAAATAAAAGACTAACCTAATACTTCTAAAGTAGATGAACAACCTCTCGTGAATGAACGGGACTTCATCAAAACCTCAAAGGAGACAGGAGTAATAATGGCATTGGTTGAAAAGAAAACGAATGAAGACTTCATGGACTTTCTAAAAAATGTAAAGCTAGTGTTGTAGAAGTTCGAGATGATTGTGCTCGCCTAACTTCCCAATGAATTATCCCCTATGCAGGAGATTGGTATCTCTCAAATTGAGTCTATCTTCAACAATATGAAGAATCAATCTATTAACCAGGCTCAATTTAAAGTTGTGTATTCCTGAGTTCCTAAAACTGAACTTGACTTGTTTTCATTGCCTAAACTACCTAAAATGAGTGTCGCAATAGAGAATATGACAATTCATGTAACAACTATTCATGCTGATGTCTGAGAGAAATCATAAAAGCCTACTAAAGAGTAGAAGAGGTTAGTAAATGTTGGCACCCAAAGTTGCATACGCATTGTGAACTAAGTCCGTTGAAGAACTCGAGTAAGTTGAGCACATATCGTGAACCAAAATCGATGATGAATTTTTTTTCAAGTAAAGGGGTTTGATGTAAGACAGGGATCAAGCATGTTCCTAATACACATGTATCGGAAGAAGCCCAAGGAGAAATTGACAAAATTAAGCATATTTCGACCGATTGACATATCTGATCGACAGGTCAAATTTTCGCTAAAAATTTCAGATTGCTTGTTGGTTGATTTTTGTTAGTTTACATATGTTGAAATAATGTTTGACATGTAGAAATGTTGTTCAACAGGTCAAAATATTAGGTTGATAGGTTGAAAATCATAGAAATTTCGGTTTATATATTTGGACACTTTTTTGATGTTTTGACCTGTCGACAGACACGAAAATTTTGCACGATTTTCTGAATTTTTTTTCTAATTTGATAGGACTCTTTGATTACGCTTTAAAAGTTTTTTTTAGGGTTATTTAAAAGGTGTTAAAACTTACTTTTATCATTCATTATATCCATAAAATTCCTTAGAAGTTCTTATATCTCTCATGGATTTGAAATAGTCTCTCATAGTTCTTATATTTATCGATCAAGGAAGATGATGCTTGACCTCATCATGTCCTCCCTACGTTATAAAGTCACACAGGATAAAAGGAAAACACAAATATCAATTTTATTCGAAACTTTTGTAGCCTTAGGAAGCTTTTAATTATGGCTCAATCACCACCATTCTTATGGTGTGGTCCACCTGAGATTTGGATCTGCATCATTGTTGGCTTATGCCTTAAAATATGGATAAAACAGGTGCGGTTTGGCTAGTGATGTTGCCACGAGGCAAGTGGCTAGTGGTCGGTGCTATGTAAGCCCCACTATGATGTATGTGTTTTATCCATGCCATCCATCCTTTTTCTAAATCATTTTAGAGCTTGATCTAAAAATGAGACAATTCTAAGTCTCAGGTTGACCACACCGTAGGAAAAAAGTAGTGATAAAATGTCCACCATTAAAATCCTCTTAGGGCCCACTATAATGCTTATTATTGACATCTAACTAGTTGATTAGGTCATATAGACCTGGATGAAGGGAAAAAAGAAAACTTTTGTGGCCCCTAAAAAGTTTTCAACCATGAGCATTAAATTGACATTATTTTCTGTGATGTTTTCTAATTGAGATTTGAATTTATATCATTTTTAAGCTCATGCTATACAATGATCGAGGAAAAATAGATGAACAAAATGGGTGAAACATATCCATCATGTTTGAATGAAACACATACATATGGTAGGACTCAGTGAGCTTTAAATAAAAGTTGATTTTGACGTTTGTGTGAGCGAGAGTGAAAAAGACCGAAAAAAATGGCCCAAAATAAGCCTATTTTGCACATTAAAACACGTAACCATTACAGGGCCTACAATGTTGTATATGCAGAACTCACTTTGCTTGTTAGGTTAAGTTTCTTATTTTCATCGTGCACACAACAGATTAACCTGATTAAAAATTCATATGGCCTAGACCAATGGCAATAATTTAAAATTACTTTTAAAAACACTAAATTCACTTGGTGTGGCCCACCTGACATCTAAATCAAGCTTATTTTTGTATTTTCCCTTCATCCTGATGGGTCATATTCGATAACGGTTTTATAATATAAATGTCATATGGCCCTATAAATAAACCCATAAGTTATGGATCATGTATATTTTTATATTTCCCTTTATCCTAGTGAGGCACACCTGATGAACAGATTCAATTAAAGATAAACATCACAATGTTTTGGGCAGTGTGGGGCCCACTGAAATATATTTGTTTTATATCCACGCTGTCCTACCGTTATGCTAGCTCATTTTAAGGCATGAATCCAAAAATGAAGCAAATCTAAAGTTCACATAATGGGGATGGTGACCTCAACCACTGAAGCCTTCTTAGGGCCCACTATAATATTTGTTTTTTTTTTTCTTTTTGCCATCGAACTTATGGATAAGGTTACACAAACTTGGATAAAGGGCAAACAGAAATATCAACTTGATGGAATTTTTGTGGCCTCTAAGATATTTTTAACTGTCAGTTTTTAATCACCATTATTTCTTATGGCATGGTCTAGCAGAGCCTTAGATTTACTTCAATTTTAGATTCATGCCCTGACATGAGCTAACCAAACAGTTGTAATTCAACGCCCATCATTATAAACTTTTTAAAAACCATTGTAATATTTATTTGTTGTTGAGGTGAGAAAGTTAGACTCGAATCAAAGGAAAACACATATATCAATTTCATTGGAAACTTTTGTAGTCCTCGTAAAGCTTTAAATGGTGCATGTTCGATCACCACCATTCTTATGGTGCGGTCCACTTGTGATTTGGATCTGCATCATTGCTGGCTCATGTCCTAAGATATAGATAAAACATGCATGGGTGGCTAGTGGTGCCACTAGCTAGGTGGCCAGTGGCATTCTGTGGGCCCCACTATGATGTTTGTATTTTATCCACATCATCTGTCCATTTTTTTCATATCATTTTAAAACTTATATCCAAAAAATGAGACAAATCTAAATATCGGCAGGACCACACCATAGAAAAACAAAACTAATTAAATGACTACCATTAAAATCCTCCTGGGTAATACAAACTTAGATGAAGGAAAAATAAATACATATCAATAAAACTTCCGTGGGCCCTCAAAATTTTTTAATGGTGAGCATTTAATCAACACCATTTACTTTGATACGGTGTATTTGGGATTTGGATTTACTTCTTTTTAGTCTCGTATAATAGATATTCCCAAAAACAGATAAATGGCATATACGAAACGCGTACATCATAATGAGGCCACATAGCACCCACCAGGGTCACTAGCCAATTCATAAATACGGTGGGGCCCACAGAGCTATTCCATAGCACACAGCACTGACTAAAGTCCTACCAGTGTACGGAGTAATAGAAGTTGATTTTGACTCAGTGAAATATCCTGATGTAAATGATGGACGGTGGCTGGTGGTCGGTGCTCCGTTGGCACCAAAATGATGCATGTGTTTCATCCATTTTTACATATCATTCTATGGTTTGATCCTAAAAATGAGATGGATATAAATCTCAGATGGACCACACCACAGGAAAACAACAGTGATGGGATATCTACTGTTAAAATCCTCCTAATGCCTACTGTACTGTTTATTTGACGTCTAATCTATTCATTAGGTCTTATACACCCAAATGAAGGGAAAAAAACAAAGATAAGCTTGATCCAAAACTTACATGCCCTCGAAAAGTTTTTAATAGTCAACTTTCATTCAACACTGATTCCTTTAATGCAGTCTACTTGAAATTGAGATATACCTAATTTTTTGTCTAATACTATAAAATGATCACTAAAAATATACAGACGACACATATGAAACACATACATCATGGTAGGGAGAGAGGGATATAGACGGCATATACGAAACACACACATCATGGTAGAGAGAGAGGGATATGGACACCATCACTGCACTATTGTGTGGTGTTGGGATGCATTAGATTTTGTGGGGCCCGCTATAATGTATATGTTTTACATCCATGCCATCTTTGTGTTATGCAGCTCAATCCAGTGAATGAGCTAAAAAATGAAGTAAATCCAAAGATCAAGTAAACCACCCCCACATGAAATGATGGGTATAATAACCATTATTTCCTATGGTGTGGTCCAATCAAGCTTTAATTTAACTTCAGTTTTAGATTTATGCCTTAAGATGAGCTGGGAAAATAGATGAACGGTGTGGATATAAGACACATACATCATGGTAGCCCACCCAGCACCCACCAAATCACTACATCAGGCTAGGGGTAGTGTAGGGAATATCACCAGATGGACGGTGTGGGCCCACAGAGCACGGATCTTTTACGTCCATCAGAATGTAAGTACCGTAGAGGATTCCCCTCTGAGGCGATCATCATGGATGGCCCACACGTTATACGGATGGGATGACTTCTAGGTGGGAAAAGAGAGCCATTTTGAATATTGAATCATATCTATGATGACTTTTTCTTCGCGCGAATCCCGGAGCTTTTTTAATCCAAACATGAAATGCTGGCCGATCAGCACGTGCTCAATGTGAACGCGGTGTTTTTCTTGAGCCACGTCAGCAAGACCCAACGTCATTTTCCTCGAAAGCACTGACGTTTGTTACCGCATCACACCGGCTCGGCTCGGCTCAACAGTTTGGCTTAATGTCTTGCTTCGACGAAGAAACGATATGCCTGCGTACATCGCGTCTGTACCTATTTCCCTTTTATCTACTGTGCTGAAACCTATAGGTTTCATGAAATCATCTCCATTCATTAGGTGCATCGGCCTCCACCATGATGTACGTATTTCATCTATGCCGTCCATCCATTTTTTCAGATTATTTTAGGACTTGATCCCAAAAATGAAGCGGATCTAAATCTCAGGTGGACCACACAGCAGGCAAACAGTAGTGATTGAATGTCCACCATTAAAAACCTCTCAGGGCCAGCCATAATGTTTATTTGACATCCAACCTGTTAATTAGGTTATATATACCTTGATGAAAAATATTAGTCTGATAAAAAAAACTTTTGTTGCGTCCAGGAAATTTTTAACGGTGGGTGATCTACCACATTTTTACAATTATATTATAAATTAATCTGAAAAAAAATGAATGAACGGCCTGTGGTCAATCATCAATAGATGTATGGCAACGAAACATTATAATGAGCATTAGAAAGTTTTTAATGGCCTGTGTTCAATAATCATTATTTCTTGTGTACGGTGTAATCTTAATTAATGTTTTCAACTGTTTTTAAAAATTTCTCTCATTTAATAGGCTAACTAATGCGCGTGTAAATGGTGTAAGGATGCAGGGACTTATGCATCGTTTCATGATAACTGAATTATAACGAAGATCCAGCAAATAATATATATATTTAATGAACTAGATTCTGACTATTTAATGTACATTATTTGAATTCGCTAAATTACCCTTAAGACATATAGAACCGTGCAGATTCGATCAACCGTCCTTAAATGATAAATAAATACACATTAGCATTCGGGGCCTGTTTGATTTTCTAATGTAAGGGTAATTAAAATTACGTAATGATTATTTCCATAGGTAATCATTGTATTGTTTTCGAGAATTGATTTGGCTGTTACTTTTATCAACGCTAAAATCAAAGATGCTGCTAAATATTTGTGGGGCCCACCGTGATATATGTGGATTATTCATACCAGTCATCCGTTATGCCAACTAAATTTAGGGCATGACACAAAAAATGAGCCAAATTTAAATTTCAAGTGGACCACACCATAGGAAAAACCTAATAAAACACCCACCATTAAAAACTTCTTGGGGCCACTGTTTACTTTGGTGTGGGCCACTTCAATGTTAGATCTACCTCATTTTTTGGCTCATGCTTCAAAATGTCATGGGAAAGCAGATGTACGACGTGGATATGTCATGTACATCATGATGAGCCCTAGAAATTTAAGTTAATCCTTTTAGATCATTTTCCCAAGTAGAAGTACCTGCCTGTTTGCAAACATGGTGAAATTGTAAAAAACTGTATTTACAAGCCATTTACAATGAATTTGAAAAATCAAACAGACCTTTAAAACATCCACGGTCAATCCACGCTACAAACCTAGTATCAAGAGCTATGAAATCCTGTTCCTTAAAACACCCTAATAGTGGTAAAAATGCCTAGAATTGCTATTTATCGTTCGTTAATGAATCATCGATTATGAAACTATAGGAATACATTTGCCTTAGTGGACTCGTTTTACCTAAATCAAATGTTTGAAGTCAAACTCCAAATCGCTCGACTTAGATCGAGACCAAGGAGTGTGAGCCGTGTGACTCACCTTAGTTTGTTCTCGGAAAAATTATATATAGGAAATCCATTCCTAAAAATGGTTAGAAAATCCAATTTTAGGAATTTATAAGGGTTTTGAAAGGGGTTTTTGTTAGGAGACTCTGAATAGAAATGTTGATGCTTCCATCTAATCAACGCTTACAGAAAATAAAAGGCAGGGGATCGGCCAATCATTAAAATTTAGAACCAATTTAGTTTATCTCAAGTTTAATTGTTTTTTGTTTGGAATTTTGTAGGTAATCTGGAGTTCTCACAAATCCTTAGCTCAAGATGTGGGTATTGTGTGAAATCACGTACATATAGGTGAGGACTATTATTTTAAGTTAGCATTTATCAACCTGTGATAGTATTAGTTAGTGAAATTTGGTGCTTGTTTGAAAATTTTCTCTCTTTACATGTTAGGATTTTACTATGATTATGATTCATATGCTATGTGTGTTGATTTGATTACATGAATGTTTATTGGTATACATTTATTATTCATATGAGCTTATTTGTATGAAAATATGAAATTATATATTGTGCATGCCAAGTATTTGAATAAATGTCTGAGTAAGTTTTTTTATTGGATTATTATTCTTTTATTCCTGCATTCATGTTTTTGATATCATAAATTTATGTTTCTTAAGATTGTCTCTACAAACGGAAATTAGTGACTGCCCGTCGAGGGTTTGGCTGTCATAAACTTAATAAGTTGATATGAGACATAACTCGACTGACCAGCACTAGTTAGGGCCACTCGGGTTGTATTATACGCCTAAGGCTAATCTCGTTGTTGTTCACCCAATCCACTGAGTCAAGGTAACTCGAGGATAATCAGTGTTGAATCATTTGTTGTCAAACATTATATGGAATATAGAATACCACAATTACCATTGATTGAAGTCACCATTCATAAGCCGTCGGCGACCTAGATGAGCTTACTCATTACAACTCATGGGCCATATACGGTGGTATGGGACATTTTGTGTGTGTGTTGTCTTTGACCTATACTGATTTAGTAATCTTATAGAGAGTCTTAAGCACTGATGGAGGTGACAAGCTTACCATCATTGATCTTGGGTGATGACCCATACCGTATTAATCTAATGTCTTTAGTGAACGCCATACCAATGAATTATTGATTTATAGATACTGAGCGACGAACTTTGAATGTGTAAGAGGACATTAGTAACAAGCCACATGTTTCCTGCATATTGACTCGTGATAAAGTTGTAGTGTTTTGACTTTACTAATACTGTTAGTTGTATATGAACTAGTACAGGTTGGATAATCATACTTGTATTTTACAAGGGTGGTGCATTTGGTAACCCCACTGTTACGCCCCAAACTCAGAAACCAGGCTTACAAAATTCCTAATCGTCGAATCCGGTGCCGACAGTCTTCGTAGTACCCCATTCTCGACTCCCAGCATCTATACACCAGATTCCGATCCTGTGATCCTATAAGGAGGATTTTTTAATGTACATTTAACTCGTAATAAGCACAACCACAAGTTTACCCAAATCATAAAGGCAAAATCATCATCACATATCCACTAATATAAACATTTGAATACAGTGCTGAAAGGGAAATACATATATCAAAAATTAAAACTCCAGAAGACCGTTGCACGCTCCAAGCTCAACGCTGCTGCAACCTATCATCACTTACACGCATCTATCGTGCATAAGCTTATAGAAAGCTTAGAGGGTGGTGTAAGTATATGCGTAAGATAAGTGTCAAGCACATAAATACAACGCCATAATCATACAATGTCGAAAATACTAGCAAGATCATGAATCATAGGATATCAGAGTAAGTTGAAACATACTGGTAAGTCCATGAGTTATACAATATCAGAGTACGGAATGCAGATCATAATGAGCCAAATATCAGATGCCAAGGATGTAATACAATATGCAAATCCTAACGAGTCACGAATACCATCAACCTCATCTAAGATATATAAATGCAAAAACATAGTAACCCAAAATGCTAAATGTTGTGAATGCAATGCAATATGTGATGCGAATGAAATAACTAAGCTGGAGTGAAGTCGGGATGATAGTACGCAGTATTGCAGGCTATGAAGTCCATCACAAGGGACTTCTATCCAAACCAATCCCATACCTAAATTTAGATAGTCAGACTCAATGTGGTAGACTCTTGATCTCAGGTTAGTCACGCACTCCAACTGAAATCCTTACTATTATGAGGTACACAATAATTAGTTGCGCATCACCAGCCTTAGTGGATAGTGAATGAATGAATGAATGAGTATGCAACTCATGATCAATAAGTCCACATATCAGTACCGTATATCTGTGGGATCATCACCGGTATCTAGTACACTCCAAACCAGATTGTTGTCCTATCGCGCACAACCGGCTAAGTGAAAGAGACCTAACTATTGGCCTGACCAGTAGTCTGCCAATACCTACCCGATATGTCGATAGCGGACCCATTTATGAACTGGTCAAACTCAGCTTAGTTTTTCCCACTATGAATCGGGCAGATAAGGCCACACCCCCTCCCAACCGACCACGACACAGTGGGAGATGCGGCCTACTGATATTCGGCACTCGGACACTCAGAGGTTTAGGGACTTTCACTTAAGGACATCCAAAGTGCCTGAATGCTCAAACCAAATATTTTTGGTATCCCATCTAGCCATCCATGACATGCCTGTGGAGGCCACGACTCTGATGTCACTAGGGCGTACAATAATCACAACACATAATGAAAGATGCATGAGTTATACAATCCAATCATGCATCAATCCTGCGCATTCCGTATGCTCATGTGAGACAATCTCCGCCTATCAAGGAGTCTCATAACAACCTGCCTAATGACATATGTAATGATCAACCACATCTCATAATAAAAATGTTGATGATGCATATGAGCATGTACATGATGCTATGCTGTCACATACTCATAATCGGTATCGACAATTGGCATCGATAATCGACATCGATAATCGACCTCAATGATCGGCCTATACAATTGGCCTGATAATCAGCCTCGACAATTGGTCTCGGCAATTGAAATCGGCCTTGAAAATCAGAATCAAACTCGATAATCAGAATCGGTAATCAGCCTAACAAAGGGCCTAAGGGAAGGTCATAATGTGGACATTTAACCATCATCGCCCATCGATGTAGACATTTAACCATCATTGCTCCAAAGGAGTGACCCACACATAGCAAAACATAAAGTGGGCCCATGGCCTCACACAAGGACCTAATATACATCACATCGGGCCATAAATACATCACATCAGGCCTCATTAATTGCCACAATTACATCACAACGGGCCCTATACAATCTCAATGGGCTCCATACAATCATTACTGGCCTTACACAAGGGTCTCATACATCAAGCGGGTCGCATTACATGGGCCTTATACATCACATCGGGCATCATCATATGGGCCTTATATACAACACATTGGACTGCATCACATGGGCCTAACACACATCACTATGGGCCTAATACACATCACTATGGCCCACATCACATGGGCCTAACACACACCACTATGAGCCACTCACATGGGCCGCAATTACAAATAGGTGGGCTCCACAAATAGGCCAAAAATATATCATGATGGGCCTTGCCCATAGGCCACGAATACATCACAATGGGCCTTGCCCATGGGCCTCGAATACATCACAATGGGCCTTGCCCATTGGCCTCAGATTCAAGCAGGAGGGCCCCATCATATGGGCCTTAAATACGCGGGCCCTATCACATGGGCCTCAAATAGAAGGCAAGTGGGCCCTATCATATAGGCCTCAAATATACATCATGATGGGCCTCATGGATGGGTCGCACCAATGGGTTTCAAGTGGGCTTGGACCATACCAAAAATCATTTCAATAGTTGTGGGCATGACATGTGTATCACTATACACTATCATTCCATGGGGCACATGACCCACTAATGATGATCAGCTCTATCCAAACATTTTCCATGTAAATCAGCACCATCCAACCATTATCCATATAAATCAGCACCATCCAACCATTATCCATGTAAATCAGCACCGTCCAACCATTGTCCATGTAAATCAGCACCGTCCAGCCATTGTCCAGGACCGTCAAGATGGTTTGGATGGTGTGGATGAAACAAATACATCACGTTAGCCCCAGCACAGCAAATGGACAGTGCAGATGTAACCATCTAGATCTTCTGGACGGTGTGGATGGAGTCATACATCAAGGTGGGTTCCACGGAACTTGCTGACGTCAATTCCACCAGCTTTATAGTTGGTGTATATTAGACCAACCAATCTTCATCTAGATAGGTGGGTCTCACGTAGGGCCCACCATATAACATTATTTTATAATATATATATATATATATATATATATATATATATATATAAACCCAACGTCCAAGCCACCTGGACGGTCAGCCTGTATATGAAGCACGTACATCTTGGTGGGCCACACCATCCAGATGGACGTTGTAAATATAACACGTATATTAAGGATGGCCCCACGTGCAGGGTGCACACATCACCAAGGTGGCCTCACATGCTAATGGATGGATAGTTGAATATAACACTTACCTCATGCTGGTGGGGTCCTGCACGTATGGACGGTCAGGATCTGACGTACATGTGGGATCCACATGACTTGATGAGGTCATTTTAGTAGTTGTATGCTGCTGGATCCCCACCGTCAGATGGATGGTACACACCAGCTTTATAGTTGGTGTATGTTAGACCAACCAATCTTCATCCTAGATAGGTGGGTCTCACGTAGGGCCCACCATATAACATTATTTTATAATATATATATATATATATATATATATATATATATATATATATATATAAACCCAACATCCAAGCCACCTGGACGGTCGGCCTGTATATGAAGCACGTACATCTTGGTGGGCCACACCATCCAGGTGGACGTTGTAAATATAACACGTATATTAAGGATGGCCCCACGTGCAGGGTGCACACATCACCAAGGTGGCCTCACATGCTAATGGATGGACAGTTGAATATAACACTTACCTCATGCTGGTGGGGTCCTGCACGTATGGACGGTCAGGATCTGATGTACGTGTGGGATCCACATGACTTGATGAGGTCATTTTAGTAGTTGTATGCTGCTGGATCCCCACCGTCAGATGGATGGTACACACCAGCTTTATAGTTGGTGTATGTTAGACCAACCAATCTTCATGCTAGATAGGTGGGTCTCACGTAGGGCCCACCATATAACATTATTTTATAATATATATATATATATATATAAACCCAACGTCCAAGCCACCTGGACGGTCGGCCTGTATATGAAGCACATACATCTTGGTGGGCCACACCATCCAGGTGGACGTTGTAAATATAACACGTATATTAAGGATGGCCCCACGTGCAGGGTGCACACATCACCAAGGTGGCCTCACATGCTAATGGATGGACAGTTGAATATAACACTTACCTCATGCTGGTGGGGTCCTGCACATATGGACAGTCAGGATCTGACGTACATGTGGGATCCACATAACTTGATGAGGTCATTTTAGTAGTTGTATGCCCACCGTTAGATGGATGGAACACCCCCCCCCCCCCCCCCCCCCCCCCCCCCCCCCCACAAATACATAAATCACGGTGGATCACATCCACATCTAGACCGTTGGATGGTCTGGATTAAACGAATGGACGATGTTGGTAAAACACATGCACCATGACTGGGTCCACACGTGTGGGGCCCACCAGGTCAGCATCAAGTTGACATTTGTATTTTTCTTTCTCCCAGCATCCAAGGATCAGACAGACAACGTGGGTTTCATCCACGCATCAGGTGGGTCCTGTTTAGATGGATAGACGGTGTGGATGAAAATCACACGTAGGTGGGTCCCACATAGCTGGACGGCATGGATCATCATAGGTGGGCCATCATAAATATATATATATATATATATATATATATATATATATATATATATATATATATATATATATAGTGAGAGAGAGAGAGAGAGAGAGAGAGAGATGAGAAGGGGAGGGACCCCGTCACTATGGGCCCTCCCTATACAATGCATACATTAAGATGGGTCCCACCATGAGTGGGCCCTTAATCACAAAATCACAACATTAAAATCACCCACCATTGATCTTCTTGGACTCCTCCTCATCTTTAGGTTCAAATGGACGAGGTTTAATGGTTGAGATGAAGCTTAGATGGTGGGGATGGGAGGTAGGAAGATTGGCCACACAAGCTCTATTCATGGAGCTTAGAGCTTGGACACATGGGTTGCTTACTTGAAAAATGGAGAAAATGAGAGAGAGAGAGAGAGAGAGAGAGAGAGAGAGAGAGAGAGAGAGAGAATGGATGAGTGTGGTGATGGAGTGATGGGGAGAGGGATGGGTGAAGTGATGGAAAGTTAACTTTTTTTGGAATTGCTTTTGTACTTGGGGATGGGATAGAGTAATGGATTGAATGATGGGTGTACTTTGATAAGTGAGGTGATTGATGTGATGAATTCTCTTAGGATTATAAAATGCAGTATTTTTCTTGAATTAAACATGGGCCTACATCTCCTGGCCCCGATATCGCCTTAGTGCGCGGGACGCGGGGTCGGAACTGGGCGACGGCGCGGTCACAAGGGTACAAGTTTTGAGTCGAACCGATTCTGGAGTACAGGATACGACTTAAGGTCTCGCGAAACTAATATTTACGCGTCGTGGGTCGCCAGAATTCGACCAAAAAGACCGCGGAAGCCTATGGAACACTACGGTCTAGGATACGGGCCTGACACCTATCATATTTATGTAAAGTGGTGCTTTTGGTAACCCCACTAAATTTATTTCGGGTGGCAATTTTGGTAATCCCGCCATTTTGCATTCCTCTTATCATGCATTAATCAACTTAGGAAATTGTAAGTGATATTATGCTTTATTACATGTACTTGATTATGTTGATGATGTGTGTAACTTAGGGAATGATAACGATGAATTGGTCACTCACTCCCACATGGGATTGTTTTAAAACACTAACCAATTACCTTTAATGTAGGTACTATCGTGGTGGTAGTAGCTAATATGGACTATGTGATCCATGTTCGTGTTTTCAATTTCTGAATATTTAAATACTTGGCGAGCCTTTGTTTCGATTACCATTGGTATCAGTGTACATATTATTAAATTTCTAGTTTTTTTGGGATGTATACCTTAGACCCCAACTAAATAAAATTTGTTGTTTTTTGTGGTTTAATTAAATATAATTGAAATGGTGTGATGCCACTTAAAATTCATACAAATTGTACACTATTTAGTTTAAATTCTTCGTAAATTACTTGATATCATATAGTTTAGCTATTAAACTTCACTTCCACATTTAAAAGTGACGCCTGTGAAATCGGGGATCATGGATGTGCCCAACTCTCAAATTTTGGGTTGTGACATGTGGTTAACTTGAGATTTAGATTTGCCTCATTTCTGGGCTTGTGAGATAAAATGATTTGAAAAAAAAAATGGGTGTACAATGTGGATAAAACACATACATCATGATGGGACCCATATACCTTTTCTAGTAGCACATGGTGCCAATATCGGCATGGTGTTCTACACTTATGTAAATCTGAGTCGGTTATGACCCATCTTAGTTCTAGAATAGTTTGATTTTTGGCTAATTTATTCATCTTAACGAGGCATCAAATGAATAAATGGAATGTCATAGAAACATCAAATTGGGCCTACATAAGTGGGCATTCCCTCTTAACTCTTTCTTCGGGGTGGGGCCTCATGAGTTATGGATGTTCGTGATAATTGGATCTAGTGAAAATGTGGTAAGAGTACTTGATGGACGAGGTGGATCACATTAAAATTGTACTTGGTTGGTTTTCGTTGTGCGATGTACCTACACAAGTTACATTGGGTTGGCAAAAAACTATAGCGTTGCTAATAAAAAAGTATCATGTGTATAACAAATATGGGACCCACAATGAAAAGGACAAAATTGTCAATTTATGTAACGCAATTTTTACCTTTTAATGACATGCACATGATTTATTTTCATTGCCGACACGTCATTGCCAAATAAACGAAGGTATCATAATCTGCGTCCCTTAGAAGAAAAAAATAAATTATTTAATACTCTAGTTATGTACGACATTTGGTACACATGCACTTGAAAATAGTACATGTGACCTATATGAAGTCAAATTAAACAGACTAAATGGTGGAAGCCAATGTCTTTGAGTTACAATATAAAAATCTGATTAATTTTACAATCATAATATTTGATTTGTAGCATTTATTTACTTTTAAATATGACCATTATATATTTTTATTTTTTGACTTTCTAACAAATTTCAACAATCTAATATTTAGACCACCAAAACAGAGTATTTTTTTATATATTTATAATACATCTAAATTGGTACCTATAATTTTGACGGTTTAATTTGACTTACTTATATGTCATGGACACAAATTCTCACTAATCTCGATAGTTGGTAAAGAGGGGATGCGTGAAAGAAGAGCTTATGGAGTCAAACTCTATTTGGAGAGTCTAAAATGTAAGACCTGTATCCTTGCTCGTACTATTCTGTAGGCTTCTGCGGTCCTTCTGGTCGAATTTCGGCAACCCGCGATCTGTTATCGGCAGTTGCGCGCAATCTTGAGTCGTGTCCAGTATTTCACAGTCGGATCAACCCAAGACTTATACCCTAGTGACCGCGCAGTCGCCACGGTTCCGATGCCGTGTATTACGTGCCGAGGCGATACTCAGGCCAGGAGATGTGGGCCCGCATTTAGTTCGAGAAAAAATGCTGCACAATTGCAAACCTAAGAGAACATTACATCAATCACATCAATCTCATTAATCAAGTACACAATCAAGTCAAGTACACTTTCCATCAACCCATACCTCTCTCTTTCCCAAAGTCAACAATACCCATACCTTTCCATCCCATCTCTTACACACCCATCACTCCCCATCCCCCCATCACCTCTCACCCATCCCCCCTCAATCCTCACCATCCAACCCTTAGATCATCATCTTCACCATTGAAGGAGTTTCTTAGGAGCCTTGGAGTACTAGGGAGGAAGAAGAAGGAAAAGTGGGTGTTCATCATCTCAATTTTTGATGATTTTAGGGCCCACTTGTTGCGGGACCCACTTGATGTATGCATTGTTTGAGAGAGGGGTCCATAGTGGCGGGGTCCCTCCATCTCACCGTCTCTCTCTCTCTCTTGTATGGATGATGGTGTGTGTGTGTGGCCCACCATGAAGTATATATTTTATCCATGCCATCCACCTTTGTGGGACCCACCTGATGGACGCATTAGACGGAACAAATATCAGCTTGATCCCAACGTATGGCCCACTGGATGTGGGGCCACCATGTTGTATGAGGTTCATCCACAACGTCCAGCCTCCTGGACGGTGTAAATGAGAATGGTATGATGCATTATCAGATATTATATATATTATGTATATATATATTAATATTATATATATATATATATATATATATATATATATATATATATCTGGGTGGGCCACTCCCACGTGGGACCCACCTTTCATGTATGTGTTTCACACGCCGTCCGTGGATCTTATCCACGTGGCCCACCCTCACCTGATGTGTGGTTTCGATCCACACTGTCTAAATCGTGGGGCCACCATGATATGTGCATCATCCACGCTGACCGTCCGTTTTGGATGCAAGGACCCCTGTTGTGAGGTATGGGTTTAATCCACTGCGTCCACTCGTGTGGGCCCCTTCATGATGTATTGACCGTCCACCTAATGGGTCCTGTGCAGCAGGCAGTTGCTGTTGCCCTGCACGTCAGCAGGTTTTACGGGCCACACCTCGATGTATGTGGTGTATGCACACCATCCAGCAGATCTGGATGGTGTACCACACCATGATGTATTTATCATACCTACACCATCCATCGGATCTGGACGGTGGAGATCTACCCATGCCATGATATATATGTTTCATCCACACTGTCCAGCAGATCCCAACGGTGGGCCACACCTTGATGATTGTGTTGCATATCCAACACCGTTCGCCTGTTTTGCCAGATCAGGGGACCCACCTTGATGTATTTCGCATCCAGGCCCTTGTCCAGGGCCTGGACGCTGTTCCTTTTTTATAATATAAAATATATATATTATATATATAATATATCTTATATTAATATAATATTATGGTGGGCCACACGTGGGACCCACCTTATTGGATGAAGATTGGCTGGTCTACCACATACTAGCTGTGGTATGTACGTTAGTAGTATTGTGGACCCACTATGAAAAAAAATGTGTTTTAATCCTAGCCGTCCACTGTCTGGACGGTGGGCTAGTAGGCAGCAGCAGCAGTTGCTGCATCGATGTTAGCAAGTTCTGTGGGTCCCATCTGGACCGTGGACCCACCATGATGTATTCATTTCATCCACACCGTCCAGATTGCGCTGGACGGTGCTAGGCAATGTTTGAACGGTGATGATTTACACTGACAATGTTCGAATGGCGCTGATTTACATAGACAATGTTCAAATGATGCCGATTTACATGGATAATGTTTTGAACGATACTAGTTTACCTGGACAATGTTTGGATAGTGTTGATCATCATATGTGGCCCATGTGTGCAGTGATACGCATGTTACACCTACAACTATTGAAATAATTTTTGGTGCGGCCTATATGATGAGGCCCACCTTGATATATTTGTGGTCTTCCGTGAGACCCGCCTTGATGTATTTATGGCCCATCCATGAGGTCCATCATTATGTATCTTAGGCCCATGAGCGAGGCCCACCCGTTGCATATTTAAGGCCCATTGTGATGTATTCATGGCCTACGGGCAAGGCCCATTGTGATATGAATTAGGCCTATGACGCGTGGTCCCTTGATGAATTCAAGGCCCAGTTACATGGCCCATTTGATGCATATGAGGTCCATTTGTTGCATGTGCAGGGCCCACCTATTGTGCATTGGTGTGGCCCATTGAGCGGCCCATTATGATATATGTTAGGCCCACTGGTGTGGGCATTAATGCGACCCACTTGATGTATATTAAGGTCCATGGGTCATAGCCCATTATGATGTATATTTGAGGCACAAACGTGAGGTCTATTGTGATGTAATTGTGACCCATATGATGAGGCCTGATATGATGTATCCGAGACTCATTTGGTAAGGCCCAATGAGATGCATTTCCAGCCCATAAGATGCGGCCCATTATGATGTATATAAGCCCTGGCCCGTTGTAAAGTATTTGTGGTGCATTTGACGGGGCACGGGGCCCGATGTGATGTATAAAGCCCATTGATGTAGCCCACTTGGTGTATATAAGGCCCATTGTAGGGCTCACCTATTGTGTATTCGCAGGGCCCACCATGTTGTATGTATTTCATCTATGTCGTCCACTTATACGGCCCACCTTGATGTGTCTATAGCAGGCACACTGTCCATCTGTTGGGGCCCATTTGATATGTGCAAGGCCCACTTATTGTATATTAAAGCCCATTGGTGCAGCCCATTGATGTGGCCCACTTGTTGTATATTGAGGCCTATATGAGCGGCCTGTTGCGATGTATTTCCAGCCTATTTGTTAAGACCCATTGCGATGTATATTAGGCCTTGGTGTGAGGCCGTGGGCCCTGTCACGCCCCAAACTCAGAAATTGGATTCACAAGAATCTCGATCCCCGAAATCCAGTGCTAACAGCCTCCGTAGTACCCCATTCTCGGCTCCTAGCGTCCATACGCCAGATTTCGAACCTGGGATCCTACAAGGAAGATTTTTTTTTTTGTTATTTCTTTTCGATGTACATTTAACTCATAATAAGCATAACCACAAGATTACCCAATTCACAAAGGTAACATCATCATCACATATCCACTAATATAATCATTTGATTACAATGCTAAAAGAAAAATACATAAATAAAAAATTAAGATTTAGAAGACTACTGCACGATCCAAGCTCAACACTGCTGCAACCTAACATCACCTGCACGCATCTATCATGCATAAGCTTATAGAAAGCTTAGAGGGCGGTGTAAGTGTGTGCATAGGGTAAGTGTCAAGTATCCAATACAATACCATAAGCCTACAATACCGAAAATACTGAAAATCTATAAATTGTACAATATCGAAATAAGCAAAAATATTAACAAGATCATAAATTATTAGAGTAAGCAGAAACACTAACAAGGTCATAAATCATACGATAACAGATTATGCGAAAATACTAACGAGTTCATGAGTCATACAATATCAGAGTATGCAATACAGATCAGCTATGCAAATGTGAAGTCATAAAAGAGTCAAATATCAAATGTTGAGAATGCAATGTAATGTATCATTCCTTATGTGTTCACAAATACGCCAGCCGTATCTAGACTATATAAACGCAGAAACACAGTAACCTAAAATGCCATATGTGACGGATGTCATGCAATATGCGGTGCAAATGGAATGACCATGCTGGAGTGTGAAGTCGGGATGGTAGTACATAGTATCGCAAGCTATGGGGTCCATCACAATGGACTTCTATCCAAACTAGTCCCATACCTAATTTGGATAGTCAGACTCAATGTGGTAAACTCCTGATCTCAAGTTAGTCGCTCGCCCCAACCGAAATCCTAGCCATTGCGAAGGTACATATAACGAGTAATTACCCACCACCAGCCCAAGTGGATAGTGAAATGAATGAATATATAACTCCTACTTAATAAGTCCATAGTTCAGTACAGTTAATCTCTGGGATCATCACCAGGGTTTAGTACACTCCAAATGACACTGTCGCTCTCCTAGCTGCACAGTCCAAGTGAGCATAAGAAACCTCACTATCCGCCTGAAAAATAGTCTGCCAATACCTATCCGGCACGTCGATAGCGGACCCATTTACGAGCTGGTCAAACTCAGCCTAGCTATGCCTCCTACCCTCGGGCGGGTAAGGCCACACCTCCTCCCAACAGACCACGACACAGTGGGAGACGCGGTCTCCTGGTATTCGGCACTCGGGCGCTCATGTATCCACTCGGTCTCGACATTGGGACGTCTCCTGACCACGGAGGTTTAGAAATTTTCATTCAGGGACATCTATGGCGCCCGTATGCTAGAACCAAATATTTTTAGTGTCCCATCTGGCCATCCATGATATGCCTGTAGAGGCTACGACCCTGATATCGCTAGGGCGTACAATGGTCATATCACAAAATGCATGATGCATGAGTCATACAATCCAATCATACATCAATCCTGCACATGTCATGCGCTCATGTGAGATAACCTCCGCCTATCAGGGAGTCATATCATCCTACCCAATGACATATGTAATGGTCAATCACATCTCATAATAAACATACAGATGATGTGTATGGCCATGTATCATGATGCTATGCTGTCACATACTCATAGTCAGTATCAATAATCGGCCTTGACAATGTGGACATTTAACCAACATTGCCCCAAGGAATGGCCCACATAGATCCAAACATATAATGGGCCTACGGCCTCACACAATGGCCTAATATACAACACAATGGGCCTTACTTAAGGGTTACATGTACACAACAGGTGGGCCCTGCTCATTGGCCTATCATACATCACAATGGGCTCCTTCGCCTGGCCCTCAAATGCATCAAAATGGGCCTCATCACCTAGGCCTCAATATACATCACATTGTGCCTTAGACACGGGCTGAATACACATCATGTCGGGCCTCAAATACGGATTGCATGTACATCACTTTGGGCCCCGACAATCGAAATCAGCAATCGGCCATGACAAATCAAAATCGGTAATCGGCTTCGATCGATAATCTGTAATCGGCCACGACGAATCAGAATCGGTAATCGGCCATTGGAATCGGTAATCGACCTCGATCGATAATCGGTAACTGACCAGGATAATCGGAATCGGCAAATTAATCACGTCAATCAGAGTCGGTAATTGGTCACAACAATCGAAATCGATGGATAATCAGAATCAATAAATCGGTCACGTCAATTAGAGTCGATAATCGGTCACGCCTTAGTAATCGGCTTCGACAATCCTGATCGATCGATAATCAGAATTGACAAATCGGTCACGACAATCGGATCGATCGATGATCAGAATCGAAAAATTGGTTACGTCAATCGGAATCGGTCATCGTCCTAACAAAGGGCCTAAGAAAAGGTCACAATGTGGACATTAAACTATCATTACCCATCAACGTAGCCATTTAACCACATCGCTCTTAAGGAGTGGCCTTCATAGGGCCAAACATAAGTGGGCCCATGACCTTATATAAGAGCCTAATATACAACACCATGGCCACAAATATATATCACAGGTGGGCCTTGCTAAACAGGTCACAAATACATCGAAATAGGCCGCATCATTTGGGCTGGAATACATCACAATGGGCCACAGCATATGGGCCAAAAATATATCACAATGACCACAACATATGGGCCAAAAATTGATGACAAGTGGGCCCTGCACATGGGCCTCAATACATACGAGTGGGCCTCAAATATACATCTCAGGTGGGCCTTGCGCATGGGCCGAAAATATGTTACAATGGGCCTCATCATATGGGCCGAAAATACATTATATCTGGCCTTGCCCATGGGCCGCGAATACATCACAATGAGCCACAACTCATGGGCTTCAAATATACATCTCAGGTGGGCCTTGCGCATGGGCCGAAAATATGTTACAATGGGCCTCATCATATGGGCCGAAAATACATTATATCTGGCCTTGCCCATGGGCCGCGAATACATCACAATGAGCCACAACTCATGGGCTTCAAATACACAATAGGTGGGCCCTACACATGGGCCTTAAATACATTAAAGTGGGCCCCATGGATGCACCACAAATATATCAAGTGGGCCTCATAGTTATTACATTGGGCCTCATACAAGGGCCTCATAGTAGGTGGGCCCTGCACCTTCCAAATAGGCCCACCAGATGAATGACATGGATGTACAACACATCTATCAAGTGGGCCATAAGTTTAACGGACTGGACGGTGTGGCTAAAACACATGAATCAAGGTAGACCCGTCAGAAAGACGGTGTGTAAAAGGGACGGAGTGGGTACACAATACATACACCAAAGTGGGTCCCACCTGATCAGACCTTGCTGTTGTCTAAATAAGTGGATGGTTTGGATACTGCACACTGAGTGAAGTCCACAGAACTCCCTGGCGTCCTAGACAGCAGCAACTGCCTGCTGCATGGGACCCAAACCAGATGGATGAAATAAAACACATACATCATGTTGTGGCTCACCGTCCAGGAAATACACGGACGGTGAGGCTATATAATACATATAATCTTGGTGGACCATACATAGGTGGACGGCGTTGGATATAATACATCAGCAAGGTGGGCCCCACCCCCACACATGTAGCATGTGTGGGGTGGGTCCCACAGAACATGCCTACGCTGCAGCAGCAGTAATATAGGTGGTGTGGGAGGGGGTGCTCCAACCAATTTGCTTCACGGTGGGGCCTACAGACATCATTACAACAGTTATACCTGCTGGTGTGACCAGCAGATTTACTATGTAGCAAACACACATCAAGGTGGGTCACTGCACGGACGGTGCAGGTACAACACGTACCATGGTGGGGTCGTACATGGCAGATGGAGGGCGTGGATACCTTATATATATATATATATATATATATATATATATATATATATATATATATATATATATATAAGGTGGGCCGCACCAACAAATGGATGTGCAGTTGGGATATAACTCGTACCACATAATGGGGTCCACGAGCGTGGCTCAGCACGTCAAATGGATGGGCGGTTGGATAAGATTAAGCATGAAGGTGGCCTCAAGTGGGAGCTTGGATTATATCTAAAATCATTTCAATAGTTACAGGTGCAACATGTGCATCACTGTACACTATCATTCCATGGGGGACATGGCCCACTAATGATGTTCGGCACTGTCCAAACATTGTCTAAAAAAAATCAGCACCATCCAAACTTTGTCTATATAGATCAGTACTGTCCAAACGTTGAACAACACCATCCAAACACTGTCCAGGTAAATCAGCACCTTCCGAACATTGTCCAACATCGTCTAGACCCTCTGGACAGAGTGGATGGGACAGATACATCACGGACAGGCTCATAGCACCGTCCAAATTCATCCAGCACCGTCCAACACTGTCTGGACGGTGTGGATGAAACAAGTCCATCACAATTGGCCCCACAGCAGATGAGTTTCCACGTGGGGCCACCAAATATGTATAAATATATATAATACATTTATTATTATTATTATTATTATTTGATCTGCAGGGCAATAGCTAGCATCCAGCGTTCATTGATGGACAGCTAGATAAACACATACACGTAGGTGGGTCCCACGTGGGGCCCACCAGATATAATATATAATATATTATATTATATTATATTATATATTACATAAAATATATAATAATAATATAATATTATGTATTATATATTGTATATAATACCTATACGCACCAGCGTCGTCCAGGCCCTTTGGACGGCCTAGATGTAATATATTTTTCAGGTGGATCCCGTTTAAATGGACTGACATCGCAGAGTGGGTTGGCCCATCGCCCAAATGGTGAACGACGTCGATTGAACAGATACATCATGGTGGTCCCTGCATGGTAGCACAATAGATGGACGGTTGGGATGTACATCACAGTCATCATCAATTACAGCAGCAGCTATGGATGGCCAGCAGCAAATGCATAAAGGTGGCCCCACTTGCCCACACGTGCAGCACGTGTGGGTGGGCCCCACCCACTGCCAAGTGTATGCGCAGTTAGGATATAACGCATACCACAATGATCAAACCCAAAAACTTGCTGCACGCCCAATCAGCAACTACATGCTGCATGAGACCCACCGTTCCTGATGCACAGAGGGATGGATGGAACACATAAGATGATGGGTCCCACTGCACGGACGGTACAGATAAAAACCCATACAACATGGTGGCCTTCACAATCACACCACGTCCAGACCTCTGGACGGTCTGGACAAAATAGATGGACAGCGTTGATAAAACATTTATTTCAGTGTGGTCTACACACCGTCCAAGCAGTTCCAGCACTGTCCAGATACCCTGGATGGTGTGGATATTCAACACATAAGGTGGGCCACAAAAAGGGTGAGAGAGAGAGAACGATGGAGATGGGAGGGATCCGCCACTATAGGTCCCTCTTTGATACAAGGTATACATCAAGATGGGTCCCACCATATGTGGGCCCTCAAATCATTAAGATCACACAAATCAAATCATAAAATACACCCACCTTTCTTGCTTCACCTTAGATCAATGACATGCTAAGCTCCTTGGCTACCACTTTAATGGAGGATGATGGTAATTGGACGGTGGAGATGGAAGATAGGGAGGTGGGCCACACCAAGCTCCCCTCTCTTGGAGATAGCTTGGACGTTTCTCATGGTGGGGTTGCTTGGGAGAATGGAGAGAGAATGAGAGAGAGGAGTGGTGATGGATGGGGTGATGGGATGAGGGAGCATGGTGCATGTTGACTTTTGGATGAAAAAGGAATGGGTGCCATGCCTTGTTGGTGAAAAGGGGATGGCTAGGTAAGGTTGTGTACTTAGACTTCATTAATGGATTGATGTGACATTTAGGGTAGAGATTCTCTTAAAAATTTTAACGCGCGGTGTTTTCCTCGAACTCAACGCTAGCCCACATCTTGTGGCCTGGGTACCGGCTCGATGCATAATATACGGCATCGGAACCGTGGTGACGGCGCGGTCACAATAATAAAAGTCTCGGGTCAAGCTAACTCAGACTGATAGGATCCAGCTCAAGATCGCGCGCAGACGCCGTTTACAGATCGCGGGTCGCTGAAATTAGACTGAGATGACCGTGAAGGCATACGGAACGGTACGGTTTAAGATACGAGTCTTACAGGCCCACTATATGTTTGGCTCTATGAGGGCCACTCATTGGGAGCAATAATGGTTAAATGTCAACATTTGTGACCTTTTACTTGGGCCTAGTTAGACACATTCTCATCATTCTTTAGTGGGTTACTTCAAATGATTAGGCCCCATTGATATTGCTTGGACAATCAATGGACCCCACCTTGCGTCGAGGCCGATTTTGATTATCAATGTCGATTCCGATTGTTGAGGTCGATTGCTGATTAGCAATCGAGGTCGATTATCATGACCAATTACCGATTCCGATTGACGTGGCCGATTTACCGATTCTGATTATTGAGGCCGATTATCGATCAATTTCGATTGTCTTGACTGATTGCCGAGGGCCATGGTGATGTATGTGATCCATTTTTTAGGCTCATTCTGATGAGCATTCGGCTTCGGTTTGATGCATTTGAGGCCCATCTAATGTGAGGCTTATGTGATGAGGCCCATTGTGGTGCATTTGAGGGTCAGGCGATGGAGCCCGTTGTGTTGTATATTAGGCTCGTGTGAGAGGCTCATCGTGATGTATATTAAGCTCTTGAGTGAGGCCCATAATGTTATATATTTGGCCCTTGTGTGAGGCCATGGGCCCACTATATGTTAGGCTCTATGTGGGCCACTCCTTGGGGCCAATGCTGGTTAAATGTCCACATTGTAGATGCCGATTACCGATGCTGATGATCTAGGCCGATTGTCGATATCGATTATGAGTATGTGACAGCATGACATCATGATACATGCACATACGCATCATCTGCATGTTTGATATGAGTTGTGGTTGACCATTGCATGTCATTGGGCAAGTTGTTATGAGACTCCCTGATAGACAGAGAATGTCTCACATCAGCGCCCGGTATGCGCAAGATTGATGCATGACTGGATTGTATGACTCATGCATCTTGCATTATGATTACTGTACGCCCTAGCGACACCAGGGCCGTGGCCTCCACAAGAATATCGTGGATGACCAGACGGGACACTGAAAATTTATTCTAGCATCGGGCTGCCATAGATGACCCTGGGTGAAAATCTCTAAACCCTCTTGGTACTAGAGGACGCCCCAACGTCAAGACCAAGTGGATACATGAGCGCCCAAGTGCCGAATACCAGGAAGTCACATCTCCCACTGTGTTGTGGTCAGTTAGGAGGGGGTGTGGCCTTATCCACCCGAGGGTAGGGGGCATAGCTAGGCTGAGTTTGACCAGCTCGTAAATGAGTCCACTATCGGCGTGCCGAATAGGTATTGGTAGACTATTGGCCAGGCGGATAGTGAGATTTTTTACGCTCACTTGGACTGTGCTGTTGGGAGAGGGACAATGTCATTTAGAGTGTACTAAACCCCAATGACGATCCTAGAGAGGCACTGTACTGATATGTGGACATTATTGAGTAGGAGTTGTATACTCATTCATTTATTCATTCACTATCCACTCAGGCTGGTAGTGCGTAACTATTTGTTATATGTACCTTCGCAATGATCAAGATTTCAGTTGAGGGGCGCGACTAACCTGAGATCAAGAGTTTACCACATTGTGTCTAATTATCCAAATTTAGGTATGGGATTGGTTCGAATAAAAGTCTCTTGTAGTGGACCCCATAGCATGCGTTACTACGTGCTATCATCCTGACTTCACACTCCAGCATGGTCATTCCATTCACACTATATTACATTACATCTGCGGCACATGACATTTTGGGTAACCGTATTTCTGCATTTATATGGTCTAGGTACGACTGATGTTATTCGTGAACTCATTAGGAGTTGTATATTATATTGCATCATTGGCATTTGATACTTGACTCTTTATGATTCCTCATTTGCATAGCTGATCTGTATTGCGTACTTCGATATTGTATAACTCATGAACATGTAGTATTTTCAATTAATCTGTTATCATATGATTTATGATCTTATCAGTATTTCTGCTTACTCTAATAATTTCTGATCTTATCAGTATTTCTGCTTATTTAGGCATTATATAATTTATGGATTATCAGTTTTCTAATATTGTATGATTATGACATGTATTGAATACTTGACACTTACCTTGTGCACACACTTACACCACCCTCTAAGCTTTCTATAAGCTTATGCACGATAGAGGCATGCAGGTGATGTTAGGTTACAGCAGTGTTGAGCTTGGAGCGTACAGTGGTCTTCTGGAGCTTGATTTTCTATTTATGTATTTCTCTTTTAGTATTGTACTCAAACGATTATATTAGTAGATATGTGATGACGATATTGCCTTTGTGAATTGAATAATCTTGTGGTTATGCTTATTATAAGTTAAATGTACATTAAAAAAAAAATCCTCCTTATAGGATTTTAGAATCAGAATTTGGCATATGAATGTTAGGAGCCGAAAATGGAGTACTACGGAGGCTGTCGGCACCGAATTCGGTGATCGGGATTCCTATGAATCCGATTTTTGGGTTTGGAGCGTGACATGAAAGGTATTGACCGAGTCGGCAACTAGTCAATGAATTGGAAGTTAGTTGTAAGTTTGGTAAATAAATGGAAAATGGATGCCTTGAGCCAAACGAAATTGATGATTAAGAAGATTGAGGAGGAATCATTCAAAGTCGGCCTTGACATTAACACTCGTATCTATTATGCCGCCATATGGTAGGTCTCTACAGATCGGATAACTCTTTCAAGCTGTATCTTTGAGGCTTACCATATCGGTATTGGTCGACTCGTAGTCTTCACTGAACCAGGTCGAGCCAAACTTTTTTTATCTCTAAAGGGACAGAAAGAATGGTTGGACTTATTACTGGTGAAAGAGAGAAAAAATCTCATACATTTAACAAAAGAATAATTGATTTTGGGACAGAGTATATTGTGATGGCCGAAGGAAGTGAATTTTACATATATTGGTACATATTTGACAAAATTTGCTCCAAAGTACTCATAGAACTACATCTAAACAAGCCAGATAAGCATGCCATAGTGGTAAAAATCTATTGTAATTACTTCAAACATACTATGGTAAAGATGGTTGATAATGAAAGGGGTAAGAGGAAGCTGACGTCCTCGAGCGAACACTTGGGCTAAATAAATGTATTCCATGGTAATTTGAAGAGCACTCATACATAACAAGAATCGACAAATCCCAAAAGGAAATCTGTGTGTTCTCCACTTTATATTGAGATTTTCGTTGTAGAGCCATGAAAGTGGAGTACGCCTTGCCAGTCTTGTCCAAAAGAGTGAAGGGATGTTGATTCTTTAAAGTAAACCTCAGATAGACAAACTCACCAAAGGGTAAATGGTAGGTGAAGACACATACATCCATAATTGTTGGACCTATGGGGCCACATCCAAAGTGGAATGTATTGGTTGATCTACTTGAAAAAGTTGAAATCGCTGTAAAGATGAGGGTATTAATTGGATATTTGTGCAATGAGAGTTTGATGCATTCATATATTCTTTTCTTATCACGCACTTAAATTCGATGCCTGAGTTGGTCAGATCTGACTCCGAATCCGAGGTTGTGATTAAAATTTTTAAACATTCTCAAATAAAATTTAATAAAAACTATATTAAATATTTATCCAATACAGTGTTTAGACTCACTTTTTAAGTTTTTTTTTTCACTATACTTTCTTTTCTAACACAAATACAAAATATCACTATGACTAGATGGATGGTTAGATTGTCACTTTGCTTCGCCCCTGACTAATCTTTGAGTCACGAAACACTGTTAATATGGGTGTGAGCATAACAGCTCGTGGGATCGCATCCAACTCAAATATGAAATTTGTATAATTATACAAAATGTAATAAATAATGAAAATAATTTATTTAAAGTTTAAAACACGAATTAAAGTACTGAATATTAAAATATGAGATGAATGCAATGCTGGA
Source organism: Magnolia kwangsiensis (assembly GCA_037074715.1). Taxonomy (NCBI): domain Eukaryota; kingdom Viridiplantae; phylum Streptophyta; class Magnoliopsida; order Magnoliales; family Magnoliaceae; genus Magnolia; species Magnolia kwangsiensis. The sequence goes on along the minus strand of CM073578.1, from coordinate 5,379,071 downwards.
ATCGAAATGATGCTCTGAATGTCAAGCTTTTCATGAATTTTATAAATAATAATATTAAATAATCATCATCTTTGACGATACCATACTCAAGTGAATGGCCACGTTGCATTAATGCCTACGCATTGGTACCTCGTGGTGAGGGACCCATTTATATATTAGCTGGTCAAACTACTACTTCAGTTGTACCTTTGACGTATGTCCACGGACACAATTATACTTATACGTCGTACACAAAGGAGACTCTAAATGATTCAGTGGATTCTAGGGTCTTTTACCCAAGGGACATAATCGCATTACTTGCTAGTTTTAAGGTCTTCCACCTAAGGGACACAATCGCCCTACTTGCTGACATTAGGGACTTTCACCTAAGGGACATAATCGCCCTACTTGCTTATACCTTTTAGAAAAATCCTCAGGGCAGCACACTCACATTACAACATTCATTCTTAATTAAAAAAATAAATATGTATATGATATGAGTGACCACCATCCATTCAAATTAGAATTATTAAATATGCAACTTACTGCGGGTTAGTTACAAACTACATAGCATTACATCACATATTCTTTGTTATTCTCAAATTTTGCATATAAGTCATCGTAAGGTTTGATGGCTATTAACTCAATAATTATCTTAATTAGATAATTAAAATTATCGATTATAAATTGAGAATTAATTTTTAATATAATTAATAATTAATTTAACAAAATTAAATTTTTATTTGAATTAAACTTTCTTTATGAAATTGTAAATTAGTAAAGCGTAAGAACTCCTAAAATTAACTCATTTTAAAGCCCAAATTCAAATAAATTAATATATGAATTAGATTTTAATAATTTTAATTTAATTAATTTAGTAATATAAAATCTTACTATATATATATATATATATATATATATATATATATATATATATATATATATAAAATTTTCTACATCCTTCTAATAGATTATAAGAAAAATCTATTCTAAATATATTAATTGGATTTTTTTTTTCTTTTTCTTTTTCTTTTTCTATTTTAAACCCTAAGAGTTGAATTTTTATTTTATTAAAGTTAATCCTATTAAAGTTAGTTAACTATATAGATAGGAAATCCACATTAATAACTAATTTCTAATATCTAAAATTTAATTTATCAAATGTTAAAATTTGAATTAATTATTATTATTATTATTTTAGAATTAAATTCAAAATTTAAATTTACTTAATGAAAATTAATTCCATAAATCCTAAAATTCATAACCTAATTAAATTACCAATAAACAAGTAAGTTAAACAATGTTAAATTAAATGTAGATTTAGATTAGTTAATTGTACATTAGTATTTTCAAACTGAAATTGTACTTAATTTATGTTATATTAAATTATTAAATTTGAACTTTAGTTATTATTAAAATACTCCTTATATTATACATATCTTTATTTTAATTAGTATGAATTATTTTGATCTATTATTTCGGATTAGTCTTAAATAAAATAAATTAAAATTTTATAATTGAAGTCAATTTACATATTTATGTTAACAAAATTAATTTAAAATATAACTGAAGTTTGATTCAGAATAATTTCAAATTTAATTCAAATAATTTAAAAATTATTTTATATTAAATTCAGTAATTTAGATTTCTAATATATATATATATATATATATATATATATATATATATATATATATATATGGAAAAAGGTATTATGCGCTCGACCTCACGATAAGCTCCCGTGAGGTCGAGCTATGTGCGCCCCACAGTGATGCGTGTCGACCATCAACACTGTGCATTTGATGGGTACCCTTTAAATTATAGGATATCCCAAAAATTAGCCGTATATGGAACTTAGGTGGGCATACCATCTAAAATCATGTGAAACACCGTTAAAACATATAAAAGCACTTGGTGGGGCCCACCTGAGTTTTGAATGCTGCTAAAACTTGGTCTGAACCCTCATACAAGTGGGACACACATAATGGATGGGCTGGATTTGCAAATCACATCTTTTATGGGCCCCAAAAATGATTATGAATGTTTTAATGGTGCACGGCCCCTCTCCACTTCTGTAAGTGGTGTGGTCCACACAAGTCACGGATTGACTTGATTTTTGAGACCTCGGCCCACGATGGAATACTGGCGCATCTGACTGATGGGGTAGATGTTCGAAAGGCATCACGCTGGGGCCCACACAGCTCGACCGCATGGGACGGAGTCGTGAGCTCGAGCGCATTGTACCTTTTCCCTATATATATATATATATATATATATATATATATATATATATATATATATATATATATATATTATTCTAATGTTATTGAACATTTTTTCTAAATATTATATGAATAAAAATACCAACAATAAACAATAATTTGCTGCAAAATTCAATTTAAAAGAAATTAACTATAATGATAAAAAAATAATTTAATAACAAAAATTATAAAAATTTCAGACTAGAGATGAATCACCCACCTTGATAAAATCTTTACAAAGTTTTTTTTTTCTATTTTTTATTTTTTTTTCTCTCTTTTTTTTCCCTCCAATTTTTCTTATCATACCTAACCCATGACCCTATTTATAATACAAGAATCCCACCATACATAATGTACACATGTGGGAAAAAGAACAAACTGTTCTATGTAAGTGGCCCCTCATGTAAGTGAAACACCCACCACATTTAATTCATTTATTACAAAAGTATGTATTACGTGTGTATATGAAGTGATGCATGTGTTGCATGGTTGTGCATGTGCATAGTCGTATATGTGGTGCATGGTTGTGCATTTATGAACAACGTACACATGGTATACATGTAAAATAATTAATGTATAATGGATGGTTGATTAGGTGAGTGGGTTGATGGGTCAAATTGATGGATGAATTTGGGTGGTGGATGACTAATTGAGAAGTTCTTTGGACGGTGTTGATTTGTATATGAATTTAACGATTTCATTTTGTTGGTTTAAGTTAACGAACGGATGATCGACTGATCTTGTAATAAAACTTGAACGATTTGAAATAGTCGAGTTGATGGTCTAGATTAATGACATTGTGATAGGTAGTCTAGATTAATGACCTCTGATTATACTCACACACCTTATGTAATTTTCTAAATCTAACATTCATGTGCTAATAACTTTACTTCGAATTAATATATTCATATTTTAAAATTAATAATATTTAATACATGTTATTAACTTTTTAAAATATTAAAATTTAAATGAGCGTGCTACACACGTTTAAGACATATTACATTAAAGAGTTATACCGCACATGGATGGATGGTTGGGATGTATTGAAAATAATATTTAAGTGGACCATGTGGTACCTCAATGAGCAGAAGTCGATGTAAGGTTGATTTTATGAATGAGTTACCCGTTTGTAAGATATGAGGTGTCGGATTTACAGTTGTATGTATGAATACATGAATGATTTTTTACTCTTTTTAAATTATGAGTTTACTGCCAAAATATGTATATAACTTGTGGGCTTCTAAAATTTATTAAATCATATTTCAATGTAAGTAGTAATCTAGTAAATTTATCTAAAGAAATGTGAGAAAAATCATAGTGATTTTTAGGTGGACCAATTGGTGGATACATGTATGATGTACGATTGAATGATAAGATATATATGAAATAATCAAATGATTAAGAGTCTAATCCTTTATACAAATTAATGTATGGTTACTTTCATGGTCAAATAGGTGTAAGATGGGTAAAAAGTTGATCAGATAGGTGGATCGTCAGATAAATGACTTACATGATTAAATTACAATCCTGAAAATGGATGGATGATTAGGTGACCACATACCCTACACAGCGTATAAATGATTGGATTTAGTATATGTTTTACAGTTAGATTTGAGCTACTTAATGAATGAACAGTTGATCTTAGGTGTATGAGTAAATAGAGTGCATGTACACACACACACACACACACACACACACACACACACACACACACACTCACTAAAACCATTGAAATTATCAATCACGGTAAATTAATCAATCACACATCACAATTTGCATACTTTATTATGCATGCATGCATGAATGTATAAATAAAGAGAAGGATTCTGCATACGTGTTTAGATGGATGCAAGTGTGCATATATGTAAATGCATGTATGTGGACCAAAATCTCAGGTCATTATATTTTACCCTCCTTATAAGAATTCTGTCCTCAAAATTCAAACATACCCAATATGTGGACGGGTGAGGATACTCCTCCTGATAAACGGTGTGTTTAATTGTCTATTAACTTTAATATGTTATAGGGTTTAAGTGGGCGCAAGAGTGTATAAATTGCTACAGGAATTCGGGTTATTACATTCCTGAATTCATGTGTCACCATGCTATGCTTCAATGCGAGTAAACCATTGTACTCAATCATTCTTCAATTTCAACTATGCCCTTGGAGACTAAAACGAATTGGAAGAATATGGAAAATTATTGAATTGGACAAGAAGAACTTCATCAGGACACTTTGGAAAACTTGGTTCGATCTTATGAAGTTGTTCATAAGTAACTGTAAGGTGAAATGCTGGAGCAAGTGTCAACAATGCCTTTGTCTGGTATGATAGGAGTATTGAACAAGAGGTCATTGATCACTCCTGATAACAGAACATCTAGATTTTTCATGAACGATTCTAGATGGAAGGCTGGAACGAAAGAAGATGAAGATGTAATCATGATAATCGAGGGGAAAAAGACAAGAAATGATTTTTTTACGTAAGAGAGAAGAAACAAAGGGTGAAGGAAGATAAGCACCAACTTAGAATTGTGTTTATGTATTGGCTGTGATATGCACACATTAATGAAAGGATCATCATGACTCATCGTACGATACAATTATATACGATGTGTCACATGGACAATATAAAAAGGTAAGATAAAAGATATCTTTTGGTACGGTCTTGGTTCAATAAAATCAATATTGAAGGGATAACATGTGGACCAAGTACTAATTGTATTTATTATATTGAGTAATGGAATACCTTATTTTTGACAATTCTAAGCAAATTCAATTTTACATGAGAAATATGAGATTGATAAAAAGATCTTCAAAATATTTGGAGCATTTTTTTAGCAGAATCATAGTTGATGTAAATTCAATTTTACACGTATGTGGATAGTTGACAGGAAGATGTGGTTGAGTTATCTAAAAGTTTAACGAGCGAAGAAAGAAACACAGTTGAGCAGTTTAAAATACAAAAGGTGATTGAGAAGAACAAAGTTTGATCAATAAAATAAGAACAATCACAAAAGGGAAACATAAAAAAAGTAGGATCTAAAGAAAATCTTTTTGACTACCGCAACCGTTGCAGTAATGAAAGAATGATTTAAAAGAATAAGTTGCAACAGAACTCTCTATAAATGGGAGATGAATCCAATCGAGCGAAATGCATGTCTCACATCCAAACTAAACAAAACTATCAATTTACGTTATCTAAATTTATCTTAAGAGTAACGTTAATTAAGTAGTGGTAATCCTTAAAAATAGTTTTTAGTTGTAATCCAAATCTAGACCCATATGCTAGATTTGTTTTCTATCTAATATTATCTAATATCACGTAGTTCTTTCAAGAGGCACTTCTTGTTTTTGATCCTAGTAATTGATTGTAAGGTTTTTTATTTATTTATTTATATTTTTTATAACTTTTATTGCATTGAAAAATCATTTCTTTTGAAAGTCACGAAGCAAATCTCTTCGAGAAAAAATCCCTCACTATGATGATTATTATTTAATCATCATAAAATTCTACAAATGACTAAATAAGTGATTAATGTTCTCAAAATCTAAATGTATATATTAAACTTATCTACTTATGTTGGCACCTTGGGTGAAAGTTGATTTGCTTTGATTCAGCTACTTTATCAATTTTAACACACAGTCATCCATTACACGCGATTGGAAATAAACAAAGCGCTAACACAGGTATGTTAAATAGTCGGTTGGGGTACACTCATCATGCTATGATGAATGAATTCGTTGAAAATATGTCATTCCAAGTTTCACACGCGCCGTACAATGCGAATATAAAGGCTCTAAGCATGATTTAAAACCATTTCCTTAAGCATGATTTTACACCCCTTCATAAGGTACAACACACCTAAGTCTTGGAATGGACTAAGTTTTAGATTTCATGGTGAAAATATGAGAAACCATCCAATGGACGGGTTGGATCTGATGCACGTGTCACACTGACAGCTCAGTTATCTAGTAGCCCACAGTAGTCTTAGAGCAGCGGATTCGGTTCGGCGGGGTAACACCAAGTTCCGTCATTCTGTGACCCTGGGGCTACATTGATCTATGTGTTTTATATCCATGCCGTCCATCCCTTTTACCATGCTATTTTAGGGTACTTACCAAAAATAGAAGCAGATAAAAATCTCATGTGCATATATATCACAATAAACAGTGGTGATTGAACGGCCACCATTAAAAATTTCCTAGGCCTCACCATAATGTTTATTTTCCATCCATCCTCTTTGTAAGAACCTAGAAGAAGAGAAAACACAAATATCATCTCGATCCAAACCTATTGTGGGGCACAAGAATTCAATCAATAATTTTCTGATGGTGTGGTCCACATGAAATTTAGATCCGCTTCATTTTTGAGCCCCTTGTATAAAATGATCTTGAAAAACAGGTAGACAGTGTGGATATACAAAATATAAATCAAGGTGGACCCACGGTCACGGCCTGACCAAACACAATATTACTCTAGACTGACCGAATCAGCATTGGACTCGAGCCGTCCGAGTCGAGTCGAGCCATTTTGTTAGTGGGGCCATTGACCTTTCTTCCAGACATTCGCACGTGGCCTGTCGGGTACCTGTGATAACGTAATTAAAAGAAGCCCCCAACTTGCATGAGAATTACTAAAATAATAAAATGCATTCTAGAAGGGCACCCTTCTATCGTATTTGGATCAGGCATGAATCTCACATATGCGGTGCTGATGTAAAGGATCTGGACCGTTCAGATGATGGGCCATATTCCATAACAACAAAACAGAAAAACAGCAACAACAACCTGATTATCCACTTTTTCGGATTACAAATGTGTGGTTCTGAACAAGTTCCTGGCAATGGTTTCTATATAATTTTTAGAACTCCACTGGTTGGACGGTTAGGATTTTTCTGCTTCTAATTAAGGCCCACAGAAACTGTACCACTTTGAAATTTAGCTGTCATCTCTATCTCTCACGTGGCCATTGATCTAGATCACTGGATTAAGGATTTCTCATCTAAAATAAGCCACGACCAAAAGCACACTGATTGAAAGATCCTAGCCGTCCAATCATTTTTTTGACGGATTGCTTCATGTGACCTTTTGTTGGTCATTCAAGAGAAAGCTTATGGTCATAGAAACCAAGTGGCATTCCATGCCTATCGGACGGCTCAGATTGATGGTCCCAAAATTTAGTGTGTAGCATGTATGCACCATAACCGTTCATCTCATTTTAATAATAAATGCAGCAAGAAAATCATCAGGACTTGCTTTTGATTTTGATTTTTTTGATTTTTTATTTTGTTGACGTTTTTTAAATGTCCGATCTCGATGGAATAGTTGCCACGTGGAGGGCACTCGAAACATATCCCATGTTGGACCCGGACGAGAATACTGTGACCCCGGTCAACAGGAAGTTCCTGCAGGCGGGAGCTATGTGGGGCCCACTGAGATTCCCTTGAGAAATCCATTCCGTCCATTAGCTTCTATAGTCCAAAACGAGACAGGATTCAAAAATTAAGGCAGATCCAAATCTCAAATAGATAACGCCGTATGAAAACACGAGATTGAATGTTTTCCATTGGAAACTTTCTGGGATAAATGAAGTTCTTTATCAGGATAATATTTTTCCAACAGTTCATATCAGTAGAAATAACGTCATTAACGGTGTGGATGGTACATAAAGGTCATGGTAGGCTCCGGAAATGTTTCAATGGTGTGTGTTTACATTATTACCTTTTCCTATCGTATGGCCCACCTAACCTTTGGATCCAACTCATGTTTTTCATACTGCCCAATTATGGTATTTCAAAACGGATTAACGGATTGGATTTATCAAAATCATCTATGTGGGACCCACATATCTTCCGCTACAGAAACATTCCTGTTGTCCGGGGGAACATGCAATTCGCGTTGGTTTAACCCACCAACCTAGCACGTTTGGGGCACTCACGTCGTGCGTTCCAAAAAAGAAAAAAAAAAAAAAAAGGAAAAAATCTTTTCGTACTCCTGCATTGTGTCATGCTTCATGCGCCTGCCCTAAGAAATTGTGCTGGCGTCATAACTAAACTCAAATTAAACCGTCCAAATTGTGGGACCCACTTCAGATATATCTACTAACAAAAATTTATACTGAACTCATGTCCAATCAGCGGATTGCCTTATGCATAATAGGCCATTAATATGAAACCATCAACCGTCCAAATCCAAAAAATAGATGTCTCTTAATCACAAGTTAGGGTCCCCCAATCAATATAAGTTATAACCAATAGCATCTATGTAGTGGGCCCCGGAATTTGGACCGTCTGATTTGAATCTCATATATGCCACGAGTAGAAATCTGAGACACTATTAAAGGCATATTCGCCAGCATCCCAATTCCTGGGCAGAAAATTCCAAGGTATCTTTTCAGACATCCTGAATCCTTATCCTAGCCCCAAAAAGTGACATTTCACCACCCTAAGAACTTTTCCACCGTTCATATGGCAATCGGACCATCCGATCCTTTGGTCCATCTGTGACTGGATCATAGTTCAAATATCACATCATAGGATAATCTACCCGTTCCACAAACCCTCTCTCTGAGTTCTTGCATTTGGACCGTTAGTATTAATACTTCAAACCTTCCAATCAATCACATGCATTGGACGGTTATAATCACAGGATATGCCATATTCGTTTCTGGGCTCGCTATTTGGAGGGTTAAGATTGTAGAACCTGCATACTTTGTGAGATGTACTGATAAATGGTGGTGAACTATCAGGAGTAGTAGGTTTTAAATCCAACATAATCCACCGACCAAGGGTATCTGTATCATTTGATTATGTTCGTCTGTTGGAAAGACGTGTAATTCCAGCCGTTGCCGTCAGCCTCGAAATCATAGCCACATTCATGACGGACACGTACGGTAACCAATCCAGATCATGCATTTGGTGGGCCCCACCTTGGGAGCTGCATCATTCGAGAAGGCAAAACAGACCGATGATCTGGCCGTCCTTTTCTTGTCCCTACATTGGATGCTTAGCATAAAAGGAACTTTACTCGTCCATATCCGAACCGGCCAATGGACGGTCAGGATTGTAGTTATTAGTTACAACCATAAAGGAAAGAAATAACTTCGGTACTCTAGCATGATGCCCCGTATACTGCGCATGCGTTAAATCGTTGTACACGTGGCAAACATATAAAACAAACCGCTCAAAACGTGGGCCCCACTTAGATGGGTTACGTACCAAAATCACAGACCGAGATGCTGTTTTAATTGGCCGATTGGTGGACCACTGATCAGCGGTCCATACTCAACAAATTAGTGTCCATTAATAGGAGGTTATAATGGTTCAGTTAATCCGGTATTAGGACCCTGACCTACCGAAAGTGGGACCCACGGCTTGAACGATTTCCTTTGTGTGAATCTTATGCCACGTGTACGATTTCTGTTTGCACGTGCTCACCCAGAGCACCCGTGAGAAACTGAAAACGCTCGAGTACGTGAATATTCGCTCGCGTGGATGGAGAACACACGCAGGAAAGATCCACTCCGTCCATCAGGTGCGATACCCTTTTTTTTTCTTATCATACTAAAAGTCAGATTGATTCAAAATTCAGGTGGACCACACAACGTGGAACAGTTGAGATGGGACATCTCACCATTAAAATAAATCAAGTCGTGTATGGGGTCCATCGTGTGTGAATAAGCCATCCAATCCATGTATATGACTCAAAAAGAGAGAATGAATGGATTCCAAAAAAATAAGGATCTTAGAAGACTTATAGCGTCCACACCACGTGAATTTAGAGTTTTTAGTCATACTTTAATATAGTTTTCTATGGTGTAGTGCATAGAATTCTTTTATTACAATGATTTTAAGGATGCATGGTAAAACTGTTCCCAATCACCTGATGGACGGTGTGGATCTGATTCAAATCCTCATCCACGTGGTGATCGGTTAGTTGTAGGCCCTGCTCTCCATGGGAGACAATTGGGTGAGACCCAGGACTCACCCAAGACGGTACGGTCCTTACTGCGGGTCCCAACTTGATGCATGAATTCTATATCCACGCCGTCCATTCGTTTTTTCAGATTATCTTAATATATTATAAATAAATTTAAGTAGATCCAATTATCAAGTGGACCATAAAATCAGAAAAAGTAGTGATCAACCATTAATGAGCCACGAAGTTTTAGATCAAGATGATATTTCTCATTTCACTTTATCTAGGCTTATATGACCTTATTAACAGATTGGATGTAAAATAAAAACCACTTAAACATGAAAGTTATGCCTTCTAACTTTTTAATGGTAGGGAGTTCAATAAACACTTTTTCCTATGGTATCGTCCACCTGATAATTAGATCTACTTAAATTTTTGTATACATCCATAAAATTATTTGAAAAAACGGATGAACGGCGTAGATATAGAATAAATACATCAATGTGGGCCCCACTGTAAGGGCCGCACTGTATCTACTCCCGCCCTCCATACCACTACAATCTTAACAAAGTATCGTGTGTCATACCATTCGTCTCGATGAACCGAAGCCCCTCTTAAAAACTTTCCACGTCTGCACGAATACGACAAGTAAGATGACGTTGACACGTGACACACATGTGATGACGTAATACCAAATGGTCCTTTTTCTGTGAGAAAATTCAAGAGGATTCTTCGTATCGAGCTTCCTTTACATTTCCATGCATTTTCTAATCCTACCCTTTCCTCATACATAAAAATCATATAACATCCTCTCATCCTTTCCATCTCCACTCCTCCCACTGAAGAGAGAAAAAATGGAAGCTGCTCCACCTGAGAATTCACCGATCATCGACTGTGGAAAGGCGGTCCAGGAGCTGATCGACGGCCAAGAATACGCCACCCAGCTCCAAAATCTCTTCCAGAAAGCTCCACTTGATCAAGGGCTGGAATCAGCTGAAATTCTTCTCGATAAGGTGGCTCAGTCCTTCTCCAACGCGCTTTCGGCGCTGAATTCCGGCGTGATCGATAAGGATCGCCGGAATCCGTCGACTACCCAATTGTGTTCGTCATGTTCTGATGACCGTGGGGTAAAAAATTCCGGCCATAGTAAGAAGATTCCGGTGGCAAAAGATCGGAGAGGGACCTACAAGAGGAGGTGAGTACATAAATTTCCATTCTTCTCATTCTATCAAATGTTAGGGGTATTTTAGTCATTTTAGCCATATGGGGACATATTCGTCATTAGAAGAAATATTGTTCTAAATTCCTATTGGGTGACTTCACGTCAACAGAGGAAAGGCCAAAGATATCTCCTACATATGACAAATATGCCCCTGAGTCTTTTCAAATTTACAATTCTGTCCTGAAAAACCTTCCCCCCGCTCCCTCACTGTGACTTGGTACTAGTCCCTCACTCGTGTGGGATCACTGAGTATCTACACGCAGGAGAGATGAACACGTGTGAGAGATCTGAGCTTTTTATCAGTTGGGTTTTCACTGTTTTTCATAGTTTGGCCAAAGAATCAAGAGATTTCACATCTCAATAGGGCTACAATATACAAAACAAATGGACGGTTAAAAAGATTCAGTTTAATTTGTACATTTGTGGCCCACCTGATGAGTGAATTATCTCAATATTTTTTATTTAGCTAATCAAATCACTATTTCAAACCAGATGAAAGGCTCAGATCTCACACACGTGTTCCAAATTGGCACCAATTTTGTGATATCTTCTTTTTCTTTGTGTGTGCTATACTTAAACCCAACCATTTTTAAGCATGAAAATATAATGGAAAATCTGGTAATTTTCATTTATTTGGTACTTAAATAAGCTATATTTACTAATAAATGATAATTTTTTTCTCAGCCTAAGATAATTTTTTTTCTTAATCTCAGAAGAACATCAGATACATGGACAAAGGTCTCGGCCACGCCTATCGACGATGGCTATTCATGGAGAAAATATGGGCAAAAGGAGATCCTCGGCGCCAGATTTCCAAGGTAATTAGGGTGGGAAAATATAAAATATAATAGAATTAATAATAATTAAAAAAAATATAATTACATTATATAACATGTTGATATTAAAAAAAATAAAATAAAAATTCATTTCTTGTATTTTAAACTGGTATAGATAGAATATTCCGAGTATTTGCGCATTATCGGAAAATAAAAATTTATTATTTTTAAAATTATTTGAATATAATTGTATAAAAAATCATCGATTTTCTCATAATGTGATCTTAAAGTACTAATCGAACTGCTAAGCAATCATTGTAATGCATGGGTTAAGTTCTATCAGTGGAGAAATATGATAGAGGTCATGGATATATGAATATGTATATATATAAATACAAATGTATAAATGTACATATACATATAGCGAAATAAATACACTGATAGATCGATGACAAGCTGTTTGTCGGGCGAGGATCGTTTGTGCATGGCATCCAACACATTCAACGGCTCTTTTCGGTTATGAAGATCACATAGAGCAAAAATCAGGCCGACCCAATAATCAGGCTCGTCACACCATAGGAAATAATGGACAACCACGCAAAAACATCTTCCTGTATGGCCCACTTGATGATTGGATTGGCATGATTTATTTCATGGTGGGGTGAACCTATTGGATGGTTGGATGTCATGGGAACATGAGGTGGGCCCCACTAATAACTTGATAAGGTGTGATCATGTATGTATATTTTGATAAGGTAATTGACATCTTTCACTTGTGGTTAACAGGAGCTATTTCAGATGCACCCATAAAAATGACCAAGGCTGTCAAGCTACCAAACAAGTGCAGCAGACGGAAGACGACGGGCCGTCGATGTATCGGATCACATACATGGGCCATCACACATGCAAGGACCTACTGAAGGCCTCATACATGTTGGATTCTACCTCTAGAGACTCTTTCCTACTCAACTTCGAATCCAATTCCATAAGCAAGCAAGATCAACCTTTGTTTTTCACATCCTACACTTCAATTAAGCAAGAGGTTAATGAAGAGATGAGAAGCGATCTCACCCAAAGCAGCTCGCCTTCGTCTGGATATCCAATGCCGTCCGATATCCCTTTGTTCGAATCGTATGACCCATTGCCGACCTTCTCGATGGCGGGGTCCGATACCGGAGATGTGGTGTCCGGGGTCTACTCATGTGCCAGTTCTCCCACATTGAACATGGATTTTTCAACTGGAATTGATGATATTTTTAGTTTTGATGATGGGGAACTAGGAAATTAAGCTCCATGTAAATGGTGAAGTTAGATTACTTTTTTTTTTTTTCCTTCTTCTTCTTCTTCTTCTTCTTTTTTTTTTTTTTTTTTTTTTTTTTTTTTTTTTTTTTTTTTTTTTATAATTACTTTTCTGTATTTTGTATGACATGTTTTTCTTTTTTAAGAAATGATCAGCAACACTCCTAGTGTAACACATGTGTAACATAATGCGTGTGTCTGCATTTATGAGTGAGACAGGGAGAGGTGTGGAAAAGGCAATTAACAGCAACACAACAGAACATGAGATCTTAGGCATTCATTAGGTAGGGCTAGAGTTGGGAATCGAGTCGAGTCAGACCAAGTTAGGGCTGACCCGACTTGATTTGTTTTTGAAATAGGCCTAACCCGAACTCAACTCGACTGGGTACGAAGTCCGAATTCAGGTCTGGCCCCAACTAATCCGAACCAAGTTTGACCCAGTAAAAAGTATCGAGTCGTTTCAAGCTAGCACCGATTTAGATTGATAGATGAGGGAGGGAGGGAGGGAGGGGAGGGAGGGAGAGCACGATGGTGGTGAATCCAGTTATGGTGGTGATGCCAGACTTGGAAGAGGAGGATGAGAGAAGAAGAGAGAGTTGGGATCGAGTTAAGGAGGGTTCGGTCGGGCGTATAGGGTTAGAAATATTTAAAATTTAGGATTTTCTTATTATATATATACCTAAAATTGAGTCCAATTGGTTTCAGATCGGGTTGAATTTAACCGGATTGAGTTTCGGGTCGAGTTACTAGGTAACTTGAACTCGACACGATTTGAGTTCGGATTTGATGAAGGCTACTCGGTTCGGACTGACTCACCCATTTGGTTTGGGTTGAGTCGGTTCCAAACAAGTCAGACAAGTCGAGTTAGGCGAGTCAAGTCGGTTTGTGCCCAGCTCTAGGTAGGGCCCACAGTGAGAATTCTAGCTATGGAAGAGTGAGGGAAACCAATTTCCTGCAACTCCAGCCTACAGGGCTCCTCGAAGGGTGGGGCCTACTTTGATGCCCATGTGATGTCACCATTGAAAATGAGCTCAAAATTGAGGAAGATCTAAAACTATTGAATGCTCACCATCGAAACCTTTGTGGGGCCCACATAAGTTTATGATAATTTGATGTTTGTTTTCGGGATAACTATAAATGGGTTGGATGGCATATAAATACTACAAACAGGCCTGACGAAAGTTTCAATGCTGAACATTTTCATTTGAACTGTTCTTGTGATGTGTCGTACTTGAGTTTTAGATATGTTTATTTTAAATTTATAATATAAAATGATCCAGCAAAACAATTAAAAAAAAAAAAAAGTGGTATACCACATGGACATTTTAATGAGCCCCACAAATCTTATTAGGAAGACGTGGTGCTATGGTGATGTAGAGCGGGTCGCGGATAATTTCATGGCCAGGATGGATCAGAAAAGGCACGGTCGACGACAGAAGTGATCCGGACCATCAGACCTTAGATCGGGTGTATCTCGCAATCCGGAAGGAGTTATCCGACACAAAATATATGATTTTGGGGTAGAACGAGCTACTTTAGCCAACCAACCTGGCTATGCCGGGTTGCGCAGCTCGGATTTGCAAGAAACCCCCTTATCGACGGTCGTTTCCCCGTTTTAATTTCGTTTTTACTATTTATAGTAACTTTTAGTTTGCTTATATCTCTTCATCTGTTGGGCTTTAGGAGTTGTGTCCAACATGAAAAGTGCTTAGAATAATTAGGAGAACAATTTGGTGAAGCCAAATAGGACACTTACTATTTTTGGCCGAAAACCTTGCGCACTAGTAGACATCACGACCGTCTATAAATAGTAAGTTTACTATTTATAGTAAGTTGCGAATTTTGGGAGTTTTAGTTGTAGTTTGAGTCTGATTTCTTTCCTATTGCTTGGTTCCCTTATTTAAAGGGGTGTAAACTCATTTTTAGTCATTCATCAATTAATTTCGAATTTATTAGAATTTATTTCTATTTTTCTGCTTTCTTTCCTCGTGGATTCGAGAAGTTTCTGTGAGGAGTCCAGAGAAGCTCCATAGATTCGGAGTAATTATCCTTGAGGAAGACAGTGATCGACTTCATCACGTTCATCCCTGCGTCAATTTGGTATCAGAGCGAGGTTTTCTCTCGGGCCGATGGCAAACAACGAAGGTATGAATCAAAATCCTGTGGACGGTGATCCAGGGATTCGTTATCTTTCGGAAAGAATGGAAGCTTTCCATCGGGAGAGTCAGTTGACCATACAAGGGCTGCAGGCAACCCTCGACCGTCTTGCGGATGCGCTACTTCCGCCCCGAGCCCTAGGCGGTGCTCCACCACCTATGGTCGCTCCACCACCCGTGGTTGCTATATGACGCGACCCCGATTTTCGCAGAGCACTATCAGTGGCAAATCGTAGGGTTATAGCAGATGATTCTAGTTCCAGTGATGAGGACATTAATGAAGGTTTCAACCGACGACCAATCCATGGAGGCGATCGTCTAGATCGTGCTGAAAGAGACTATCGAGGTAAGGCTGAACTTCCTAGTTTTAACGGTTTATTACGTATTGAAGATTTTCTCGATTGGCTAGCCGAAGTAGAGAGATATTTTGATTATATGGATGTGCCAGATCATAAAAGGGTGAAATTGGTAGCGTTTAAATTAAAATCTGGTGCTTCTGCATGGTGGGAACAATTACAACTCTCACGAGCCCACCAAAATAAGGCACCCATTGCATCATGGCCTCGGATGAGACATCTTCTTCGATCACGATTTCTCCCTAGTGATTATGAGCAGATCTTATTTCAGCAATACCAGAATTACCGACAAAGAAATCGAACTGTTACAGATTATACTGAAGAATTTTAGCGATTGGCTACACGAAACGATCTGTCATAATCTGAGTCATAGAAGGTGGCACGATTTATAGGTGGGTTGCGACCAGCAATTCAGGACCGAGTTCAGATGTACCCAGTCGGGACCGTAGGTGAAGCAGTTCAATTGGCAGGAAGGGCAGAAACACAACTTGCAAGAGCTCCTGCTCGTCCCTATCCTTCAAATCGACCCCCTATAACGGGTCCCACACAGGATCCAGTGCTGGCTCGAGAAAAAGATCCGGTAGGAGAACGTCCTCAACCTCCTCCATCCGCAAACCGTGATATGGGGAGCGGACCATCCAGACCTCAACGGACAGCACCCACAACAGCAGGCCCGAGTAGGATTTCGAATCCTTATGCTCGGCAAAGGCCGAACAATTGTTACCGCTGTGGCCAACCAGGCCACTTATCAAACACTTGTCCTCAACGTCCGGCAGCACACTTGACTATATACGAAGGGGGCATTGAAGATGAGGCCGCAGAAGAAGATTATGGCTTTGATGAATATGAACAAACCACTGAAGAAATATCAAGTGGTGGTGAAGTGATAGGCGAGGATCGTGGCGAATCTCTCGTTGTGAGGCGACCACTGTATACCCTGCGAAAGGAATTACATCCACAGCGGCACAATATATTTCGTACTCGGTGCACTGTCAGCGGAAAGGTCTGTGATGTGATCATAGACAGTGGTAGCAGCGAGAACATCGTCTCAAGAGTGATGGTGGACAAGTTACAGCTACCAACAACGAGACATCCTTCCCTGTACTCAATTGGCTGGATAAAAAAAGTGAACGAGACCAAGGTAACTGAACAATGCACTATCTCGTTTTCAATTGGTAAACATTATAAGGATCAGATACTTTGTGACGTGGTTGACATGGAAGCCTGACATATACTACTCGGTCGACCCTGGCAGTCGGACCGTGATGCGACCCATCGGGGACAAGACAATGTCTACATATTTGTCAAGGATAGTCGAAAAATAATCCTTGCCTCTATGACACCAGAGAACCACCCTGAAGCCTCTAAAGTGGAGGGGAGTTCTCTCTTGACCATTCGAGATTTTATGGAGGAATCCAAGGAAACCGGCGAGGTATACGCCTTAATGGTGAAAGGCGAGGAAGAGGAACCCTTAAACATCCCTCCAAGTTTAAAACTGTTGCTAAACGAATTCAAAGAAATCTGGCCTGAAGATTTACCTGATGGATTGCCCCCCATGAGGGACATCCAACATCACATAGACCTTGTCCCTTGGGCTAGCCTGCCCAATCGCCCTCATTATCGGATGAGTCCAAAGGAGTGTGAGATACTTCAGGGGCAAGTGGAGGAATTGATCCGTAACGGCCTATTGAGAGAGAGCATGGGCCCATGTGTTGTACCAGCATTATTAACGTCAAAAAAAGATGAAAGCTGGTATATGTGTGTCGACAGCCAAACAATTAACAAAATTACCATTAAATATCGGTTTCCAATACCACGGTTGGACGACATGCTCGATATGCTAGGAGGGGCTAAGGCGTTCTCTAAACTCGATCTAAAGAACGGGTACCATCAGATTTGTATTCGACCCGGTGATGAATGAAAAATGGCATTCAAGACAAAGGAAGGGTTGTATGAGTGGCTGATCATGTCCTTCGGCCTATCGAACGCACCAAGTACTTTTATGCGTTTGATGAATCAAGTTCTAAAACCGTTCACTGGCCGATTTGTGTTAGTATATTTTGATGACATATTGATATATAGCCAGGATGAGGCGGAGCACAAGAAACATCTCAGGCAGGTGCTGCAGGTCGTACAAGATAACAAGTTGTACCTCAATTTGAAAAAGTGTAGTTTTTTAACTGACAGCCTGTTGTTTTTAGGATTTGTTGTAACGTCCACAGGCATTCGGGTGGACGATGAAAAGGTGCGCGCTATTAGGGAATGACCAATCTCGACAAACATTCATGAGGTAAGGAGTTTTCATGGGTTGACGACTTTCTATCGTCGATTTGTGCGAGATTTTAGCACCATAGTCGCGCATATAACAGACTGCATGAAAAAAGGGCCGTTTCAGTGGACTGATAAAGCTGACAAGAGCTTTCATGAGATCAAGCATTGTTTGTCTACAACACCGGTCTTGGTGCTTCCTAATTTCGACAAATTGTTTGAGGTGGAGTGTGACGCTTCATATGTCGGAATAGGAGGAGTATTATCACAGGAAGGCAGGTCGGTAGCCTTCTATAGCGAGAAGCTCAGCGAAGCCCGAAAGAAGTGGTCGACTTACGAGCTTGAGTTGTACGCAGTTGTTCAGGTGCTGCAACATTGACGGCATTATCTGATTCAAAGGGAGTTTGTTCTGTACACTGACCATCAGGCATTAAAGTTTATTAATAGTCAGACTAACGTGAATCGTGTGCATGCTAGATGGGTTGTATTTTTACAGGAATTTACGTTTGTTCTGAAGCATAAGTCAGGTCAACAGAACAAGGTGGCTGATGCACTTAGTCGTCGTGCGTCACTACTTGTTACGATGAGTAACGAGGTGGTCGGCTTTGACTGTCTCAAGGAGCTGTATGCCGAGGATGAGGATTTCAAAGATTCTTGGTTGAATTGTCAAGAAGGTCATCCCAATGACCTTCATATACAGGATGATTTTCTCTTCAAAGAAAATCAATTGTGCATCCCCCAAAGTTTTCTAAGGGAGTAGATTATTCAGAAACTACATGGAGGTGGCCTCAGTGGACACCTTGGGCAAGACAAGACGCGAGCTCTTGTGGAAGAGAGGTATTATTGGCCGCAGTTAGTACGTGATGTGGGAAGAGCCGTACAACGTTGTCATATTTGCCAGACCTCCAAGGGGCAATCTCAGAATACGGGCCTCTACACCCCGTTACCTGTGCCTGATGGTCCTTGGGAGGATTTATCAATGGACTTCGTGCTTGGTCTTCCATGAACACAACGCGGCATGGATTCGGTGTTCGTAGTGGTCGATCATTTCTCCAAGATGGCTCACTTTATCCCATGCAAGAAGACCCTTGATGCAACACATGTGTTCACTCCCCAAGTGCAGGGTTGTGATGTAGTAATAACTCGGTAAGACCGAGGTCGAATCCCAAGGGACTGAAACTTGTACGTTATCTAAAATTAAGTAGAATTTGAACTAGAATAAGGTGTAATCTAAATCAAATAGAAATTAAGGAATAATGGTAGAATAATTATTCTAAAACTTAAGAAAATCAGAAATAAGGAACTAGGGATTCAGAGGATCCACTTATAGAGATTAGGAAAATCTTATGCCTGTTTCATGAAAATTAACTGAACTGTCATTGATCTAGTTTTCAAGAGATGAAAGGTATATGAATTAGAATGGATTCCATCACCAAACCATGCCCAGGAGACTATGGCAAACAACAGAATGAAACTAATTACCAACTAATCACATGTCATGAAGGTTAGGAAGGGTACCATCATCTGACTATGCCCAGGAGATGATGGTGAACAATAGGGCTTCCTGACGTCATAAACATAAAAAGGAAAAGGAAATATTCAAAGTCATCGCAGACCCACTGTAATTTCAGTCACAACAGACCATTAAAGACTAAAAATATTTCCATTAATTAAACCAAGCTCAACATCAGTTCAGTCTAGCAAAAACACAAGCCCAGAATCTCCCAACATTGTTACAAGCTTCACCTCTTAGCCCTAGCTAAGAGGCTTAGCTCATAAACATGCTTAGGCTAAGCATAAAAGAAATAATCAAAAGGAACATAAAGAAAAATTAAAGATTGCTCCCTATCTCTCTCTTCCTTGTGATGCACGTCCAAGCCAACCTCGATGTCGATTCTGAATGCCTTCTCACCTCTCTCTCTTTCTATTTTATAGCAGGGAAGGGCGGTGGAGAGCCTACGCATGCTGGAGTCGGCGGAGTGCGTGGCTTTTACGCAACCAGCGTGCGTAACAGGGCCATTAGACCGACGCCAGACGTGAGTGGGGCCCATTTGTTGGAAGTTCTTGTAAGATCCAATCCGTTCATTGGATTGTGCATGAAAAATAGGTCAGACATGGCCATTTTTGGATTAAATTCGTGCTGTCACACGAATGATTTCAATTCACCGTTAGTCTTGTGTCTGGATGATCAAAAACCGTTCTCTACTATCTTTCACAATTCCGACACCTAGGCAGTGGTAATATGGACCATATTGATCTAATGAATGGTTCGGATTGATCCTTCGAATCTTGATGGTGGCCCATAGCAGAGGACCGCAAGTCGGATCGCAAAACAGAGGTTCTGCTTCGCTTCTGTGATGGCCAGTGGGTAACATATTGACAATGATGGAAAAATCCACACCGTTCATTAGATTAATGACGAAAAATCGTTCGGGAAGGGCGTAATTTGAAGTGAAATCGGTGCGGCCCACTTGATCTTCTGTTCCGCCGTCCATCCTGCTTTCAATTGCCAGGATATTCCAATAGTTTGCATGGGACCCAAAGGTCAACATGGTTGTGGTCGTACCCATCTCCTGGACACTGTGGACGGTCCAGATCTTTTAAAATGATGATGGGTGGGCCCCACTATATGAAATCGGCGGCCGTGCAAAGGAACGCTGTTGCGTTCGTGAAGAAATTTTGAGAAAGAAAGAAAAAAAATTGATCAGCGTTGCTGACCGATTTCTCCAATTATGGTGCACGGCTGAAGCATATGCACTATGCAAGTGCACTCCCTTAAGTGGGGTCCATCATGACGTATATCCGACATCCAATCCGTCCAATCATTTTTTCACCCCATTTAAGGGGTTGAGACCGAAATTGAAGCATATCCAGATCTCAAGCGGGCCCCAATTTGAGATTTTATGGGCTGATCTATCCATTGGGCCACTTCTATAATGATCCAAGAGCTGAAATTCGACGTGTACGGTTAATTTATGGTCCTCAGACCATGTATGGAGTTTCGAGCTGAACGAATAGTGGGAACCCAGTGATCTTGCATTCTGGACGTCCTTCAGGCCACTTGAACTTCAGTTCTTCGATTTTCTCGGATCTCTGGCATGTAAATTCATCGGCCTTGGTCCCCTGGGGTCCCGTAACTTGCCTTGGTGCATCTTGAGTGCTAAAACCATGCTTTTAATACCCAATTTCAGTCCAAGCTTGTAATTACACCTTGCAGCACAAACACAGTTAAATCAGACCGTTAGACGGTACAATGTTCATAAATCCAGGCAATAACTGGGGTCTAATATGTAATATTTGACCCTCAACACAACCCCCAACCAGCATTTTGCTAGTCCCAAGCAAAGTATGCGAAAAATAAGTTGAGATTTACAAGACAATTTCTATGAACTCGAGTGATTTTTAAAAAACAATCCAGATTCTGAAATTCTAAGATTCATGAATATTGGATACTACTTTCTCCTGTACTCTGCTCATGATAAACTTCATAGTCAAGTACAAAGTATTAATTCGTTAATTAGAACAATTTTTAAACATTGAGATCCATGGGTGTAAAGTGTAATCTCGGCTTATCATCATTAAAATTCAATTCATTCGGATATCATTGGTAACCAACAAGAGAATTCATGATAACCAAAACCCGAACCAAACCTGCCTCAGAAATTTCAACTTTTGATTTTTCTCTTTAAAAGTAATGCCAAGGAGGGGAATCGAATCCTTACCTATAGGGAGCAAACCTATGGTAAAGACCAGTCACCTAATGATTTTTGAATGTTAACCCTGGGGAATCAAATCTACACCTATATGGAGCAAACCTACGGTGAAGATTATTCATCCAAATCTTTCCAATGGTATCCTTTTTTTTTTTTCAATTGATCATGATAGGAAAATTTTTCAAATTGGTTTCTTCCATGCTTATTGATCACCAAATTACAGTGCAATATCAAATCGAAACCTTAATGTGCAAGCGAGATGTGTTTTGTGAATCATGAATCAATCAATGTTTAAAACCTCTAATAATGGATTAACAGTTCGAACTTAACTGTGAAATCTAACAGATAACTAAATTCAAGAGTCATACATTACCAACATCACGTATTCAAATTAGAGATGTCTGTCAAAATCACTTCGAATTCATAGGAATTTTCAAAAAATTTTAAAAATTTTCACAATTTTTGGTCAAGACCAAAAACACTGATTAGGTAACCTAATCCCCCACCCCCAACCTAAAATTTACATTGTCCTCAATGTAAAAGATATAAGCATGCAATGCATGTGAGACAACGAAAGTAAATGAGAAGTGATGGGAAGATAGTACCTACATAACGTATCGAGAGATATTTTTCAAGAGATCGTTGGGAGAGAACAGATTAGTACAAGAGTGGAACCAACAAAAATAACAAAAATAAAATCCTACCTATACCACTTTCGCAGGTGCTCTCGATTGCATTTAGCGCATGCAACAAGCCTTTAAATCCCTAGGTTACCCCTAGTGGACGAGTTGTAGTCTCGTGAGGGTTTACAGTAATGTTACCCACAAACATTGAATCGATCATCCCGCAAGGTTCCCCTTCCGGCTAATATCTCGATAAGTTTCTCAGTAAGTTCCTCAACAGGATCATCCAAAAGCCCTTTTTGCAATAGGCTTGGGCACATTGGAGCATGACTTTCCAGAGAGACTTATGTACCTCATATGAAATCTTCCATTGAATCGCTTGAGGTATCCGTAATATATACGATTCACCTATGACAGAAGAAGTTTCAATGTTAGTATCGCATGGTGAATCAAAGACTACAAGTAAATAAAGTTTAGAAAATTCTTAAAAAGTGATGCAGTCTCAACATATTCCGAAGCTCCAAACTTCGGTTCTAGATTCAGCTCCTCTTCCTTTACTAGTAGACGTTTAGGATCATGGGAAGAGAGGGTTTCAGAATAAGGGTTCGTTCGGTCGGTGATGACTACCGAGATGTTGTCTCGCAAGGCATCCACTTTGTCTTTTAACATGGGATCGTTTGAAACCGCAAAGTGTGCCAAGCAATCCCACGAGTTGAGAAATTCAGATGAGCGTGACTTATTTTTGTCATTGAAGTCCGTGATGATCTGCCCAAGAGATCCATTATCCTTGAAAATGGATGGATGTATGCTCTCTTGCTCCAGTCCTGCACAGACAGATTGAAAATCAATCAGAGAAGCATCGATGTGATCACTCTGTTCATTAAAATTACTCAATTGAGGCGTTGAATTGTCAAATATGTGCAGCTCAGATAGTTGCCTCAACTGAGTAGTTTCAAATTTCAGAGTGGTAGCGGGCCACTTTTTCTTCTCCCAAATCATATCATCATTCAATTCAGGGGAGTGGTCCAAACGTGTTTCACACGAGTTAGAATGGTCGGTCATGAGGGGCTCATCCTCCACCTTTAAATCAGACATGTCAAGTGATGGGAGTGGCTCATTATGACCGACCACTTCATGTACGTCTTGATCATTGATCTAGACCAAACTTGAGAGGGATTCCAAGGGGACTGTGGCTGCACATTCAGGATCGCAATCATGTTCTAGTCCAGTGCAGTGCACAGTTAGGATGGGATCGCCTTCCTCACATTCTATTCCTAAATTCGGTTGAGGTTCGAATAAACTAACCTCCTCATCATTGAAATCTTGCGTGTCATGTAAGGAAGATGTGTCATCATCAATGTATTTAAAAGACACCAATGTATCTTCACCATTCTTTCGAACAGTCATCGAGATCGACTCCTCAGAAAATTGAACCACATGCTCATTAAGGGAATCTCACTCCTCATTCCAAATTTCAGATTCTTTTAAAAGTGAATGCGGATCACTTTTCTTGCATTATATTTCTGGATTGGGTTGGGGCTGAGATGACCTAGCCTCCATTAGCCTATCAAAGCGTGATTCAAGTACTTTACTAATTTTCTCATGCCAGTAATATAGTCTGTATAGTTAGGAGATAACTCCTCCTGGATCGTTTCAGGTGGATATTCATAAGTGGTTGATCTTGCATTCTAGACGTCCTTCAGGCCACTTGAACTTCAGTTTTTCGATTTTTTTGGATCTCTGGCGTGTAAATTCATCGGCCTTGGTCCCCTGCGGTCCCGTAACTTGGCTTGGTGCATCTTGAACGCTAAAACCATGCTTTTAATACCCAATTTCAGTCCAAGCTTGTAATTACACCTTGCAGCACAAACACAGTTAAATCAGACCGTTAGACGGTACAATGTTCACAAATCCAGGCAATAGCTGGGGTCTAATATGCAATATTTGACCCTCAACAACATGTGGCGAATTTATTCTTCAGGGAGGTCGTACGGCCACACGGGGTCCCTAAGACCATTACTTCTGATCGTGACACGAAGTTCATTAGTCACTTTTGGCGGACTTTGTGGATTCGATTAGATACACAACTTCAATTCTGCAGTGCTTACCACCCACAGACTGATGGACAGACCGAAGTTGTGAATCGCACATTGGGAAACCTCCTTCGCAGTATTGCAGGAGAAAAGCCGAAGCAGTGGGACTTGGCCTTGTCTCAAGCAGAGTTTGCGTTCAACAACATAGTGAACCGCTCGACAGGGAAATCGCTGTTCCAGATTATCTACGGACGAGTGCCTCGCCACACACTTGACTTGGTCTCTTTGCCCAAGCATCCAGGCACGAGCGTTGCAGCAGAACATATGACAGATAAGATCATGAGCATCCATGCAGAAGTGCAGGCCAAGCTACATGCCTCGAGCGAGAAGTAGAAGGAACAAGCGGACAAGCACCGACGACAAAAAGTGTTCGAGGTGGGTGACCGCGTTATGGTCTATCTGCATAAAGAGAGATTTTCGACCAGGACGTACAACAAATTGAAAAATAAGAAGATTGGACCGGTACCGATCATCCGAAAGATCAATGACAATGCTTATATTGTTGATCTTCCAGATGATATGGCGATCTCACGGACTTTCAATGTCGCGGACCTGACCGAGTATCATGAACCAGCGCAAGACGAGAACTCGAGGACGAGTTCTTTTCAAGTGGAGGGGACTGATGTAGAGCGGGTCACGGATAATTTCATGGCCAGGATGGATCAGAAAAGGCACGGTCGGCGACAGAAGTGATCCGGACCATCAGACCTTAGATTGGGTGTATCTCGCAATCCGGAATGAGTTATCCGACGCAAAATATATGATTTTGGGGTAGAACGAGCTACTTTAGCCAACCAACCTGGCAATGTCAGGTTGCGCTGCCCGGATTTGTGAGAAACCCACTGATCGATGGTTGTTTTCCCGTTTTAATTTCGTTTTTACTATTTATAGTAAGTTTTAGTTTGCTTATATCTCTTCATCTGTTGGGCTTTAGGAGTTGTGTCCAACATGAAAAGTGCTTAGAATAATTAGGAGAACGGTTTGGTGAAGCCAAATAGGACACTTACTATTTTTGGCCGAAAACCTTGTGCACTAGTAGACATCACGACCGTCTATAAATAGTAAGTTTACTATTTATAGTAAGTTGCGAATTTTAGGAGTTTTAGTTGTAGTTTGAGTCTGATTTTTTTCCTATTGCTTGGTTCCCTTATTTAAAGTGGAGTAAACTTGTTTTTAGTCATTCATCAATCAATTTCGAATTTATTAGAATTTATTTCTATTTTCCTGCTTTCTTTCCTCGTGGATTCGAGAAGTCTTTGTGAGGAGTCCATAGAAGCTCCGTGGATTTGGAGTAGTTATCCTTGAGGAAGACGGTGATCGACCTCATCACGTTCATCCCTGTGTCATATGGTAAGGCCAGTTCAATATATTTTAGGACCACTAGGGTTATTGGTAACTAAGCCTATATACATATGCTGTAGGAAGAGCTGTGCTCAATGTGATGTTTGTGGGCCATCCACTCCGAACAGTTGAGACTCCTAGTATAATTAGGTCGACCCGAACATAGAAACGGCCAAAATTCAAACTTAGGTGGGCCACACACCTGAGAGAAAAGTGGGGATGTCTGGGCCACCATGTTGTTTACATGCCACACAACTCATTCGCAGGCGAAATAGACCAAAAAATAAATATGATTAAAAGCTAAGGTAGGGCCACACATATTGAAATTAGAGATTTTAGTCATGATTTTAATTACATTGTTCCCAAACATTTTTCCTATCTAACTATATGGGGTGGGCCTAATTTTTATTATGCACTTGAATAGAGGGTGACAAAACAAATGTATGGAGTGGACTTCACACGTACATCATGGTGAGCCCCACAGATAGATGTTGCATGTGCTTCCTAGTGACACTGGATTCAGGTCGGGTAGCTGTTGGTTGGAAAAGTCATCAAAGGATCGATCCATGTTGGCACAAGCCTCCAAAATTAATAATCCATGACCTTTGTGGACCTTTCATTTTCACATTACATCGCCATTCATTTCAGCCGTACCAGCCATTTTCGTGTAAGATTCATGCCTATTTCTTCGCAAGCTCAAGGAAATATCTATGATATTGCTGGACTTAGTTGAGAAGGTTCCTTCATCTCACACTACTTTTGGATAAGGCATGTGTGAAATACACGTGGAAGAGGAAAGGAAGAGATGTAGAAAATTACACAAGGAAGCTAGGGAGAAAAGGATCTTGACATTCATGGAAAATAAGGAAGAAAAAGTCAAAAGAAGAAAGTATAAACAAAAGAAAAAAGAGAAAGAAATTAAAGGATAAAAACTATTTTATTCAAAGTAAGAGAAAAAGGAAATAGATATTTTAGGTATGTGCTGTGTGTGCATTGTAAAAGTAGTATTAGGTGGGCCACACATGATCATTGGTTACAATTATAGTGTGTTTTACCAGATTACTCAATCTGAATAATTAAATGGTTAAATCAAAACTTACGATCGTGTGTGACCCACCTAATAGAAGTCTTATGTGTTGGCTTGCTCTCCTTTGGAATAGGGTTTTTTATTTTTTATTTTTTTTAATTTTTAAATTTATAATCCTATCAATATTGCAACTCTAAAATAAAAACTTTTTAACTAACCACTTTTAAATTTAACTCAATAAAAGCTTAATCAATAACTAAGTTTCTTAATTAGATTAGGGTAATTAGGCATCGATTCTTGACAAGATGCCAAAGAAAGGGCACCACCATATATGAAGAGAGACTACCCTAAATGATTTCAGTGGTCTCTTCTCACTTGTGTTTTAGATATGCTTTCTTTCGAGTAAAAATCCCATAAGATGAGTTGGTGCAACATATGAACGGATTGAATTTCACATATACATGAGGGTAAGTCTTATCATGCTTTTGTTTTGTCATTATGTGAGCTATATGAAAGGAGGAAGATGGGAGGAAACTCCTCACACTAAAGAAATGGTTAAATGGTGGGGGAAAAAAAAGAAACTATAAAAGCTTCTTTCCAAAATAAAGATAAGTACATGAGACCAAGCTAGAGAACTTTCAACGATAGCCTCAAATAGTTGGATGGAACTCTATACTACATGTGAGGCCTACCATCGGTGATTGAAAAGTTGATTAACGACTATTATGGGGAAATATAGTCCGACCACCCTTAGAGACAACTTGGGTTGACGAGCATACACTCCTGCGCCACCTCATCCAGAGAAGACAGACTTCTCATCCCCAAGCATAGTCCTATGTACCTCACAAGAATTGTCCTGAAGTCTCTAGTTAGAACAAGCCCAAGGGACTAATGGACTTGGTGAAGTTGAGAAAAAAGAGCTCATCGAGAATAGATGGGACCAACGAGGAGATAGGTCCAACCCTCAGCTCGAAAAAACCAATAGCCAAGATGACCAATGCAGAACTTTTGAGCTCTTCATGGCAATCCCTAGCAGGTTAATCGATGGGTTCAGCGCGACTAAGTGCAACTCGGTCGATCTCCAGTCATTCGATTGGTTCAGCTTGGCTCCGATACAAATAAATGAAGATTCAGTTTGGATCTTTGTGATATCCAATTTTTGTAGCCTTTAACTTCATCATGAGTCCTGATAACCTCCTCGAATCACTCATATATGGGTTCACCTCGAACGAAATAAGAGGTCTAGCCCGTGCCGACCTACGACGCTCCAATCAAAGCAGTTCCAACTTACCTCGGGTACACGTGACTCCAAGTTAACCGTCGGAATCCATCACCTTCGCATAACTGTCCACCACGTAATTACACGGTAACTGCCCACATTCACCACTTGCACACATGTCGCCCAACGGCCAAGGTCATGCCTGAGATTGCAAACTACCTCGTCTTACATACAATATAAATAAAGAATCTGCCCACACTGAAAAGGTACGCAAAATCCCTCACCCTAAACCCTTCAACACGGCCAGACCCAGATTCCTCACCTGACTTTGGCATCGAAGGGTCCCCTACTCTAGCCAGGGTCTCCTTTTTTCTTCTCTTGTGCAGGTGCTCGGAGGTCCGAAGAAGGCGGTCCAAATTCTTGCATCAACACCTACCATGGGACTCTTCTCCAGGCCCACCTTCTTACGTGGTGACATCCTCATCCTTACTTTTTCTTGTGGGCCAATTGAATTTTGTATAGTTAGATTTTTAGGCAAATCTATTAACATGAGCAAGCATAAATCACATACAGGTGGGCCCTACATGATATTTTATTTATTATTTTTTTTTAATGAAGAAGTCACTCCCACAGTTGATGGTGTGGGCACAAATTCGCATCCCATCTACTGTGCAGATTTAGCGTGTAAGATGGTAACAAGATTGATGGTTCTAAGCAGTGCTCGAAATCCTAGTTCAATTGAGCCATGCCCTACACGTGCGGCCTACCCATAAGATCGGAACAGTTCATTAGGTGGGCCCCTATCGACTATGGCCGATGATGAGTAAACCATATTGATTGGTCATCCGGTGTTCGGTCCATAGAATGGAAATAGGAGGATTAAAATCAGAATTTCAACGGTGCATATACAATGAGCAGGTCCCCGCTATTTTAACCGATAGGATCACTTAACCTTTGCGGTATCTTTCTCGTGAGTTGTCTATAGATAGGTCCACCGGATGAACGGGTCCGATCACCAAGATAGAGCTGGTCCAGTGATTCAAGCTATAAAACCTATCCTTTTCCAATTTTTGTCTTTCCACCAATATATCGGATCCTGAAAGGAACTTGAATGATATACTTTGACAGCATTAATGTTAATGCTAAAACTCTAAATAGAAACTTTTCAACTAACTACTTTCTTTAAAAATTTAATTCAATAAAAGGTTAATTAGTAACT
The DNA here is from genome assembly GCA_037074715.1 of Magnolia kwangsiensis. Taxonomy (NCBI): domain Eukaryota; kingdom Viridiplantae; phylum Streptophyta; class Magnoliopsida; order Magnoliales; family Magnoliaceae; genus Magnolia; species Magnolia kwangsiensis. The sequence goes on along the minus strand of CM073578.1, from coordinate 5,349,602 downwards.
AAGTGTCTTAATTAGATTAGGGCTAGGCATTGATTCTCAACAAGATGTGGAAGAAAGAGCACTGCAACGCAGGAAGAGAGAGTGCCCTAAAATGATTTAGTGGTCTTATCGCACTTGTGTTTTAAATATACTTTCTTTTAAGTAATCTCGTAAGATGAGATGTTGCAACAGATGTATACATTGGATGTCACGTACACATGATAGTAAGTCTTATAATGCTAAACTATGTGAACTATATGCAAAGAGACAAAATGAGAGGAGGCTCCTCATACCAAAGAATTCGACAAATTCATCAATGGTCTACATGTAGAAGAAAAAAACTATAAAAGCTTTCGTTTCTTTCCAAAGTGGAGATTAGTACATGAGACCGAATTGGGGAACTTTTAATGATACCCTCAGATGGTAGTTTGATGAAACTTGAACTATGCATGACCCCGACCATGGATAGCTGAAAATGATAAAGTCACATTGGTTGGACCATCCAGCTCTCCTTTCATATATTAAGAGAATTTCCTACAATTCTTGTTGCGGGGAGCCAAGTTCAAGGCTTAAAAAAAAGAAAAAAAGAAAAAGAAAAAGAAAAACAGAAAACATTTGTTTTGTCTTTCATTTACATAAAATCATATTAGAATGTTAGCCTTGAAATGAAAGGGATTAGCTGGTGTACCACACACCACAGACTTGGATTTAGATTAATATGATATTTGATTTTCCTTTTCATCCAGATTTATATGGCCTTATGAACATAGTGGATAGAAAATAAATGTTACGGTGACCCTTCAAATGTTTTAATGGTGAGAATTAATGTCTTACAGTCCACTTGAGCTCTAGACATCACTTATTCTTGCGCTGGTGATCTAAAATGATCTCACCAAATGGATAAACAGATTATACATAATAAATACATCATTGTAGGGCCCAATATAACTTTATTCTCCTTTGAACCATTCGTACAACTCAGAGTTCAAGGAGCATTGTCGCTCGTCTTCGCAAAACATGTACCTACATCAGCTAGATCAGAAATGTAGTACACCAGCCAATATAATTTTTTACAAATAAAATAATAAAAAACTCAAGCAACCGGACTACATCACTGGAAAAAGTAGGAATTAATGAAAATGCAAAGCGTGATATTCTTCGGTAGGCACACCTGGGTAGTCATCTCTCCTTTTTCTTACGGGGTAGCTAATTGATTTTTGTGTGAGAATTTTAGGTTTACGTAATAGCATGAACTAAGCATACATCACTTACAGGTGGGACCATATGTTGTTTTTAAGAAGTCAATGGTGTCGGCACAAATTCGCATGCCATCTAATGCAGATCTAGCGTGTAAGATCGTAACAAGATGGATGGTTCTAAGGAGTGCTCCAAATCGTAGTTCGATTGAGTTATACTCTACACGTGTCGCCCACCCATAGGATCCGAACAATTCATTAGGTGGGCCCTATCGAGGATGGCCAATGATGAGAAAACGGTATTGATTGATCATCTGAGGCTCCCTCCATAGAATGCAAATACAATGATTAAAATTAAAATTTCAACGGTGCATATCCATTGAGTAGGATCCTGCTATTTCAACGTATGGGATCACTTGATCGGTGTGTATCTTTTTCTTCAGTCATCTATAGATGGGTCCACCAGATGAACGGTTCCGATCATCAAGATAGAGGTCCAATCATGCAAGCTAATAAACCAATCCTTTTTCTATTTTAATCTTTCCACAAGAATATCAAATCTTGAAAAGAGGGTACTTTTTTAGTATGCCCCGACTCACTTGTAAGTCTTTTTCAGTAATTAATTTTCGTACGGTTGGATCTAAAAAATACAAAATATTTTAACTTTTTTAACTGCTTTAATTTAATAGGAAAAGAAATTTTTATCAAATAAACAATATCTGTATCGTACAAATCAACTTCAATTAAATAAATTTTTTACCTACAAAAGAAAAAAGGCATTATACGGACTCATCTCAACTGCAATTAGATGAATCTTCTGCCTGCAAAGCAAAAAGGTATTATACGGACTCACCTACGGTGCTAATTTGGTCGTGAAAGGATCTTGAGTGATACTCTGGCAAGGTTGATGGTTAATACGCAGGCATAAAAAATCATACACGTGGCATATGTTAACTAATGTTAAACTGAAGAAATTGTAAAATCCATGTTCTCTAAGTTCAAAATCAGGTTTTCTAAACAATCCTTACCTCTAATTTAAGCGTAAATGTTTGTTGAAATAGGATTGTTAGATCTTTTCATTTCGACCGTCCAATAAGCATCCACCTATCCGTTAGTTATAGGATAAAATAAGTGTAAATTTTTTTATTCTTGGTATATCTAAATTGGGAAAAATAATATGGAAAGCTTAATTTGAATTAATTTAATGCCACGTAGGCAATGTATAAGTTATTTCTAAGTGGCTGCATATCATCAACCACACTCTGCTGGAGTACCGAATTCTTTCTCTTTCCATCTCATTTCGTTTGGACTGATCCACTTCTTTCCGCCCTTTCGTCCCTTTTCAGATCGTACACCATTCACGTGTAACACGTGATGATGATCTGGACCAAGCATCCTGTTGGATCCACCGTTGATTGTGACTAATGAAACATTTATTTTATTGGTATATCGTAGCCGTCTATTAAATGGACCATTCCATATTGAACATGATCCATTAATGAACTTTGTATTTAAGCGTCTATTATTATTCCATTTATTAGCAGAAATATTTCTTGGTAAATGGTCCAACAGAAATTTAAATTTAAATTTAACCGTTTAGATCTAGTCTATATTTAACAAAAGTGTAGAAATGACGTGGAGGTACAGATAACTTCCATGCCTCTGAAAGCACTGCATCCTGTCAGAAGACAGCTACGATACAATTGGAATCTCTGAAAAAGAAAAAGACGAAAAGGTTACCATACGTGATATTTGCGTGTGGAGCCTCGCCCATACACGCGTGGGAAAATATGGGATACGTGTGGGAAATGTAAGCTGTCCATCTGTTGAACAATGTACAGATATTGTACCTCAAAATTCATACCATTTCTGTGGGCTAAGGTGTACAAATAAATTGATGGAGATAACCATAATCTGTGGCTGTCCATTTGTTATATATGCTGTAGCCCATCTAAGGTGTGAAACTGGCCTATTTTTTAAGCCAGAAGATCTAAAAAGTTTAGTTCATTTAATAGAAAGATCAGATGTCTCATACGTGTTCCATATTTGCACGTGTGACCGCATGTGATTGAGGAAGGCTCCTGCGCGCGTGAAATTAGCAAACCTAGTGGTCCACCTAGCGAGCTAGCATGCCTGTCCATCAATTCCAAGTGGCACTCTCATCAGGTAGGCCGTAAGGGTATGTTGAGAATAGGCCAATGGAGATTACTCTCCGACCGTCCATTTTACTCGTACGATGGCGGCTCAACGGATGAATAGAGACACCGTTGATTCGGACGTGAATTGCGTGGTGAACTCAACACCACGTAGCTACGCAGTGTAAGGACTATGTGGGGTCCACCATGATTTCTATATTTTAATCCACGCCGTCCGTACGTTTTTTCACCTTATATTATGTAATTATCTCCAAATTGAAGTATATCAAAAGGCCAATTAAATTGCAGAAAATAGTGGGAAATGAACGCTTATGGTTGAAAGCTTCTTGTCAGCGTGGTACACGAACCTAGCTATATATCTGTTTAGCTAAGTCGACTGTGCTCGAAAAATGTACGATTCAACTGAGTTCAAAACTGCATTTTGCCGAGTTGAGTTGATTTCGTGAGCTTAGAAAAAATTTCGAATTGATCCGTGCTTACCCAAGCTTGACTCAACTTATATCAAATCCCATCTTGATCAAACTAGTTGGGTGACTCAATTATTTTGATATTGATATTATTCACCGAAGTGTTTGATGAAATGACACAATAAAATGCCAATAGGTGACAAGCAAAGTATGGATGTGATACAAATATCCTTATGTCTTGATTTCAATATTTTTTACTGAATATTTGATGTAATACTCATAAAACTATGATTGTTGTTTTACTGATAAATTGAAGATATAATTCATGTGTTTGTAAAAATATTGCATAAGCGAACTCAACTCGAATTGGCTTGAGTTGCTGGCTGAATTGAGTTGGACCGAATTAGGTTCGATGACGGAGCTGAGCCAAGTTCAAGCTGCGGTCAACTAGCGGCGGAGTTGAATTGAACCATGCTAGACTCGACTCAATTCGATTAGTATACACATCTACTTCTTGCAGGCCACATTGATTTTAGATCAAGATCATATATATGTTTTCCCTTAATCTGGATATGTGTGACCTTATGAAGAGGTTAGATGATTACAAAAACATATATTTGGGCCTCAGGAAGGTTTCAACGGTGGATCTTGTTAATCCCATTGTTTCGTATGGTGTGGTCCACTTGAGCATCGGATATCCTTCAATTTTATAATCATGCCTTAAAATGGCTGGAAAAAAGGATGGACAGCGTGGATAAGACACATACATCACGCTGGGTACCACAAAGTCCTTACACCATGTAGCTACATGGTGCTTGGTTCACCGCACAATCCACGTCCCTCTGATTGATGGTCCAGGTAGTATCCGCGATTCAATCAGCTCAATTTTAAGCTACCTTAACTAAAAGACGTTTTTCAAATGAACGCTTAAGATCCATTGTCGAAGTGGACCATGGAGTAATACGGTTCACTAATGGTACTCGACGCGCACTGTATCTTCGCATACTACTATCTGCGCACATCTATGGTATTCTCAGGAATTTATTTCGAATAACTGGGACCAATGGCTCAGTGATCTAGACCATTGATCTGATGGGCCCCACTATGAATGGACCACCCACGAAAATCTTCCATATTAGATGACCTTAATCCTTCGATTGGTGGCTTGCGAGTATACAGTTAGTGTGTTTGACGCAAAATGTACCAAAGATCCACATTCAACCAAACATAGGCCAAAAATCGGACGGCTTGGATCTTTCAATTTCTGAGATTCCTAGGTTATGGCTCATCTCTACCGGGGATCCCGGCGCAAATCCTGACTTCCAACGCAAATGGGCCCCACTGAGGATGTGGGCAAGTAGAAAAATCGGACCGGTTGGACAGCTGAAAGGACGGTGAGGTGCACCTAATGGACGGCTCATATTCCACCACGCATGTTGGTTTGGAAAAATAGTGACATTGGCCCACTTGGGAGTAAAAGAGAGAAGATTATCGTACGAAAGGAACTTTCCATTGAGAACCACTCCAGCCAAAGGTTTCAAGAGGATATCGACACCGTTGATCGTGACAATGACGAGATGTGGGGCCCACCCCACTTCTCGAAATCGATTAGTCATGGAAGAAAAAGTTATTAAATAAAATCAAACGGTCATAGTTTAAATGGCTGTCTGACGTCGTTTTTCACGAATGAGGAATGACAACGTACGTGGCATCTCATATTCGCAGGGTACAAGAGCATTTTAATTCTGGCAAGTGGGGTCATGTTTCGTTAATCTGGACCGTTGATCTGTCGAATTTGAATTCGGATATAGTCCAATATGATTATAAGATTCCATTAATAAATATTAGGACCTTTTACAATTGAATATTTCTCTTATTCTGTTGTTTCCATTCTCAACCGTGTATCTTCTGGGAACAGAATTTGAAGGATACGATTTTCTTATACTGGAAAATTTTTCCATACATGGTGAGACATGACAATCAACGGTCTGGATTAGTGAAACATGGGCCCCATTTGATGTCCTGCAAAGCTGCGGGCCACGAATATCAAACGTGTGAACGTGGAACCTTCCAAAGACAATGAATAAAGATAGGGATCGGAAGAAGGAAAGGAGAATAAAGAGTTACTGGACCCTGTGCATGTACAGTCGCGAGTGTGCTCCCCATATGCGCTGATGCGGAAGATCTGAGCCGTTCATCGAGTGGGCCCTACTACTATATACCTTGATCCAAAAGAATATGTCAGACCTATTGTTGGGTAGATGACACAACCACATCTAATCTGGACCAATAGATGATTCCATCTTAACCATCCACTTATTTTGAACCACTTGATTCAAGGACAACAATGCTTTCTAGCATTGAGATACTAGAAGGTGGGACCCATTTGATTAACGGCTCGGATCCATGTGGGTGGCCAGCTATCGAGTACACTTGACAATGTTCTAGTGAAAGAGAAGGTTCGTAGAGGTAGGAAAGATGTGAATGCATGTGGTAGGAATGTGAAGGATCAATAGGTGGGCCTATGCATGTGAACTGGTGTGAACGCGTATTCGAGTCCAGCACGGCTCGTGGGTTGAAACTTCCAAACTTCTTAAACTGATTTGACGGCTGCGAATAAAAACATTAAATAAAAAAAAAAAAGAAAGATCCAATGGCTTCTACCCCGAGAGACTATTGTGTCGACGAAGAAGTCTACGTTACGTTACGTCAACAACATTGGTCGGTTTCACCAGCTCATGTTAGGGTTTCCGTATTTATATTTATAAGGTATATAAATATATTCTGTATGGATTTTATTTTTTTTTCTTAAAAAAAATATTCGATGGTGATTTTAAGTTCAAGTCTCTACAGGAATAGTATAAATGCATCGTTTTACATGCATCAGATAGTTCAAATTTATTAGTATTTTTTATTCTACATATAGTGTTGGTTAAGTGCTTCTAGCACATAATTATATATATGATATTAATGCAACATATTATATATGTGATGTTAGTTGAGTTTACACACACACACACACACACATCTTAGGTATTCTAGTCTACATAAAAATAAAAAATAAAAAATAAAAAAAAAACATTTCCAATCAATCAAGAGTCATATTCTTTCTTAATTCTTTTTTTTTTTTTTTTAGTTTTTGTTTTTGTTTAATATGTTTTATGAGACATCAGTGTTAAAATTTGAAAATCTATTTAATACTTAGAAGCGTAAATTTTTGTGTTGAGTTATAGACTTGTATGGTCATTATACAATAAAGATAAATAGTTTTTTATTTTTATTTTTTTGTACTTATTAAAATAATGTTTTAAAAAATAGTAAATTTATTTTAAAATATTAACTATACAAGTCAAGATTTAAATTCATAGATTTAATATTAATTTCATATCAAATTTCTTTATTTTCTCTGTTCTATACTACAGTTTTTCTACAAGAGTATTAGTTCAAAAATTAAGTAAATTCAAAACTCAAGTAAGCTTCATTGAGAAAAATATTGGGGATGGAATTGCTTATGATTAAATCCACTATATTTATATGCTATTCTAGAAGCGTCTCTTTCTTTTTTACTTTTTGGCAAATATTCTAATATGAGCTGGCAAAAATAAGGGATAGAGTTGATGTTGAACAAAAGATGCATTGGTCCCACAAAGATTGCCTACAGCGCTTCTTCCCGTAAGTAAGAGAAAATCTTTAGTACTTTGATAGTGATGGATGATAAATGAGCATCTAGAAATAATGTAAAAATTCAGTACATTGTATTAAAATAATTAAAATTAAGATGTTTGAATTATAGGTCCTGTTTAAATATATCATGAGCCAAATATTACACTGAGTTGGTTACCTAACTATTAGATTGGTGGGTTTGGTCGGTTAAAAATGAAAAAATAATAATAATCCAATGATTGTTTTTCAACAAACAAATGCCCATGGGAATGCTTGACTAATCTGATTTTGAGACCATGACCTGCCAACATTGATTTACAATTTAGAATTCTTGTTTGCCATTTACAAGCTTTATGAGTGGCTTACTTTTAAGCGTGATTCACTGGCAGAGTATTAAAAAACATCCTCAAAACAAAGTTTATAAACTGGTTGTGTGTGATGCTTGATACGCAGGTACTTGAAAATTATACATGTGGCTTGACTTAAATTGGACTGCCAAAAATATTAAAATCCAAAAAGTTAAGTCACAGTAGTCCCAAGATCAAAGTGGTTGAGTAATCCTAACCTTTGATTCTCAGGCACTCTTCTTGAGATAGGATCATTCGAAATTTCTCATCTCATCTAAAGCGGACGTGTTGATGCAAAAATCTGTTCTACCTTTTTAGACCATCAAGTACCTGCATAGGAAGAAGACAGAAAACTTTGGATAGAGCAAGAGACCCTCAGATGCCAAAGTCAGGCCATGAATATGGGTGAAGGGTTTTAGGTGAGAGAGTGATCTTATTTATAGTCGGTTGAGGAGAAATGATCACATAGGAGAGATATCCCTATTTAGCAGGGATGTGTTGTAGTATGATTTAAGTTTCGTATGTATCATGGGGATCTCTTGGGATTCTCAGCGAAGATCTTGAGCGGATCTCAGACCTGATGGAAGGAGAGTCAGGCTGCCCTGGGATTGTGTTGACCTAGGGTCATGCTGACATGGGATTATGCCGGTCTGAGGTGCAGGAGTTGGGCTTCCAATGGTGACAAGCAGATCGGTGGATCTTCCGACCTAATAATGAGAGGTCGAACTCGACATTAGTTCATACTCGATCAAAGGTCAAGGGTCGATCCTCCAGTTACATATTTGTTATTGTCCAACCTGATGAAGTGCACAATATTTCGACCTGACATCTTCTCATTGGTTGGTCCGATTTCCCCACAACAGGACCCACAATTTGGCCAATTCAGATTGATTTACTTCCATGCCACTTGTGCTGTTTCTTCAACCATCCAAATAAAAAATGGTAGGAGATCTTTAGTGGGCATGGCATAGCTGTGCAGTGATCTGGACTGTTTAAATCACTGACCCAACCGTGGATGGCTCATAACCTACAATTCATAGTAAGAAGATTACAGTAACCATATGATTTCCACTTTACCAATCGGTTCTGGGCTCAAGTCTAGCCTCATTAGCCCATTTGGGTTGGGTCCAGCCATTGTAAGTGTTATTTGGTTAGATGGGCCGAGATTTGCCCAGGTTTCTGTTTGATCAGTCGCCAACTGGCCATGGATAATTGGAAATTAGTTGCAAGTGATATCTCGGCTGGAGGATGGATGGATCAAGGGAGGTTTTTTTTTTTTTTTTTAATTTTTTTATTTATGGGCCCATTAAGGCCCAATGAGCTTCGTCTAATTCATGATCGGACCTACACCATATACGGTTGGGCCAACAGAAGAGGTGGAACGGTGGATGCCAACCGTTCATCTGGTAGGTAATGTCTACGGTGGTTTGCAGATGAATATAGGAAACACAATCCTATCACATGGACGGTTAGGATGAAGATGGATTCATGAGGAGAAAATAATGGCTAGAATCATCCCAACGGCACGATTTCAGCCAATGGTCATCTACAGACGGGACCCATAGTTGAAAGGACCGGCCACAATCATTCATCCGTGGTAACAAGACTGTGGGGCCCACTGTGTTATATGTGTTTTATCCACGCCGTTCATCCGTTTTACCAGCTCATTCCCGTCGATGATTCCAAAATTGAAGAATATCGAAATCTCAAGGGGTCCACACTACAAGAAACAGTGGTGATAATGACGTACACCGATGAAACCTTCCCATTTATTTTTCATCCAAACTGTTCATAAAGTCACATAGAGATGGATAAAGGCAAAACACGAATATCAGCTTGATCTAAAACTTCTGTGGCCTACAAGAACTTTTCAACGGTAGGCATTCAATCCCCACTTTTTCCTGTTGTGTGGTACCTTGAGATTTATATAGTCTTCAATTTTGATTTCTTGGCCTAAAATGAGGTGTCAAAACGGATGGACGGCGTGGATAAAATACATACATAACAGTGGGCCCCACAGAGTCCTGCAACCACGGCCGAGACGCCACGGCCAGAAAAGTGAGATTCGAAAAGTTATCGGATGAACCATTGGTTTCTATTTATAGATACGTTCATCACAATTGGATAAGGAGATTGTGCGTTGAGGATTAGCTCTCACAGGAATATTACCGTTACCTGCTTTAGATCATACCAAGATATCATTACGTAACGTATTGAATCATTCCGTTCCGGCTGAAATGAATCATTATTTTTACCATACATACATAATATATGCAGGATTAGAAACTCACATGCACGTAGAGGTGTACACGAGTTGAGCTGAGTCGAGCTTGGCACAACTCGACTCAGCTTGGCCACTAGGTAACCCCTACTCGAACTCAATTCGGCTCGTCCTCGAGCCTGACTGGGCAAATCGACTCGGTTCGATTAGTAGCTCGGCAATTCAAGCCAAGATCAAGCCTCTATAGCATTTTCTAAACACATGGAGTGCATTTTTAATTTCTCATGGAATATAAAGCAGTAACATTGGTTTACATATATTTCATCAAATACTCAGTGGATGACATAAAAATCAAGATACAAAGGTATTTGTTTCATATCTATACCTTCCTCGCTATTAGCTAATACTTTGTTGAGTCATTTCATTAAATACTCGCTGAGCAACATTAATATTAAAATAATAGAGTCCTCAAACTAGTTCACTTTGAGTTAGGGTTCAATTCGAGTCAAGTCAAGCTCGAGAAAGCTCGAACTCAGTATGAAATTTTTTTGAGCTCAAAAATTCAGCTCGACTTGAACTCAATTTCAAACCGATTTGAATCGAGCTTTTTTGAGTCGAGTCGAGCGAGCTAACTGAGCTAACTCGGTTCGTGTAGAGCTTTACATGGGTCACACCATTGGGAACAATGTAAAATTGCTCCCAAAACTGCTAAGTCATCACAGTGTGGCCCACGTAAGTTTTGGAGTCGAGTCAAGCTCGAGAAAACTCAAACTCAGCACGAAATTTTTTCGAGCTCAAAAAATCAGCTCGACTTGAACTCAGTTTCAAACTGAGTTGAATTAAGCTCTTTTCGAGTTAAGTCGAGCTAGCTAATTGAGCTAACTCGATTCGTGTAGAGCTTTACATGGGCCACACCGTTGGGAATAGGGGTGTACATGAACCTAGCTAGCTCGGTTAGCTCGCTTGACACGACTCGAAAAAGCTCAATTTGACTCGGTTCGAAGCTGAGTTCGAGCCGAGTCGAGCTGATTTTTTGAGCTTGAAAATGAGTTCGAGCAGGCCTTAGCTTGACTCAACTCGGATCAAATCTAGCTCAATTTGAACTCGGATCGAACTAGTTCAGTGATTCGATTACTTTGCTATTCATGATGCTCACCAACTGTTTGATAAAATGACTCAACGAAATGTGGTTGGTGGCAAGGAAATTTTGGCTGGTGGCAAGGTGATAAGTAAGGTTTGGCTGGTGGCAAGGTGGTAAGGAAGGTTTGGTTGATGGCAAGGAAGATATGTACATGAAACAAATACTTTTTTTCACTTTGTTTTGCCTTTTTTTTTAAAAAAAAAAAAAAAATTTTAATATTATTTAGAAGGTGTTCGAGAAAATATATGTAACACCATTGCCTTTGTTTGTAAAATAGTAAGATTTTGAAGTTGCAATTAAGGTTTTTGTGGAAATGTCTCAATGATGAACTTGGCTCAATCTTAGCTCGAACTCGGCCCGAGCAACTGATCGAACCGAACCGAGCCGACCTGGCCAGTCAAGCTTTAGGATCGAGTCGAGCTGAGTTTGAGCTAAGGTCAGCCACTGTTCGAGCGGACTCGAGTTGAGGCCAGCTCAACTCAGTTCAACTCGATGTACACCCCTAGTTAGGAACAATGTAAAATTGCTCCCAAAACTACTAAGTTATTACAGTGTGGCCCACGTAAGTTTTGGAGGACTTGTTTTTTGGTTTATTCTCTTCATCACAATGGGTACGATGAAATATACACACCATGGTGGCCCCAGACACAAACCTATGTTTAGCATCCCATCGCCACTGTCCATGTGGTGTGGCCTGTGGATCTAGCTGATTTTTGATACGAAGGTCCTGGCAACGTGGATAAAACCTAATAGACGGAATGGAATTTACATATACCACATTGTGGGCCCCACAGACTTTGGTATTTTGAGGAGGGTTCCAATTCATGCTGACAATGCGCCCTCCCTACTGAACGGCCCGGACGATGCACACGTGTGAATGAAGCCCACCATCCATGTCATGCGTGCGAGTACGCTTTGCAAACCTCGTGGGAGGAAAAAAAAAAGAATATTTATATTGAATTAGTTTATAGACATCCGTACAAAGCCAAAGAATTCCTGCAAATAATAATCTCTTATCAGAAAAGGTCCACTCATTGGGCGTGTCACTAATCAGTTTTCTAACCATCCATTTCCCATACACTAATCACCTAAATATTGGAACGAATTAATTTCTACGCCATGAAACGTTCACCATGGTCTCCGCTTGATGAACGGTCCAGATCTAGAGCATGCCTGTCTTGTGGGCACGTGTGTCGCAAATCATTGCCTTAGGCCAACACGCGTGTATAGCCCTTTCCATTTACGCGCCAGTGCACATACTAATACAGCGCACTTGTTCAGTATCCGAGCACTTCATCAGGTGGGTCAGACTCTGTTGATTTCCTGTCCTGAGCAGCTGACACAATTACTTATTAGGTAGGCCACCGTGTAAAACTAGCGAACGGCTAGAAAGAACTTGACTAACCCATCAAATTTCTACCCAACACTGTGGCCGTCCTGATGAGTGAGTGTCTCTATTTTTGGGCCAGAAACATGTACACAGTACGCCCCACCTGATGGACCGCTAGGATCTTCCACATGCTTCCCCATATTGTAACACGCGCTGGCCTGCGTGTAGATGGGCAATGCCATACACGCGTGTAGGCTTCCTAATTCTCTTGCCTGGAAGAGAAAATAGCATCCATGCTACTGCTGCTGCTCCCTGAGTTAAACATGACGTCGGCAAGGTCCACGACATTCTCCATCTCTTTCCCACCTTGCACGTGTGAAGATCCCGCGTGAGGATCCCTCTGCATTAGCACGTGTGAAGGGCCCAAATGAATTGAAGTGGATACGGACTGTGGTTGTGTAGTTCCATGCATCGCTTCCTGAGAGGCTGGTGGGCCCAGTATTAGAGGTGAGGCCGAGTATTGGCACGTGTGGTGGCCACGGTACGTGACCTCGAACGTGTAAGGATCGTCATCCAGCCGTTGGAGATACTTCTTCGCCTCACAACCGTAGAAGTTCTTGTGTGTGCACCGGTAATAGCTCCTGTCATGCAATGGACATTGATGAACGTTGGCAAGGGTATTTTCGTCATTTAAAAATAGGGAGGTATTTGATACTCAGGCTGCGTAAGAGGCTTGATACGCAGGCACTTCAAAATAATACACGTGGGGTAATTTAAATCAAATCAAACCAGCTAAATTGTGTACCGTCCAAAAATATCATTGCCTGTACAATTCTAACATCTGATTCATTGGCACTTGTTTGTATAATCTCAACCGTTGAATATTTTTTATTTTCAACCGTCCAATGAATGTCCACTAATCGTAAGGTCAGAAAAACCAAATAACCATAGTTTTTGGTTCATGATACATCTAGATCGGTATAAAATAATTGGATGGTTTAGTTTGAGTTACTTATATGCCATTATAATTTCTAAGTAAATTATAAGTGCCTGTGTATCATCTATCACATTCGGCCACAGTAACAAAGATTGTTCTCTTTAAAAATCAAAGGTTTTAGAGGGTAGGAAATCCGATCCGAAAGGTGGGAACCACCACGAAGATGATGAAAAGATCTACTCGTTGGGTTCGCCACATTTTGAATCACATATCATCATCTATCAATTGATTTTGATTTTGTGCCCCGCTTGATTAATGGATCGGTCTGATTTCAAAAACAAGAGATCATAATGTTGTGGCCCACCTTTTTCATGGCTGGGATATCTTAAATATGCCAATAGTTTGGCAGGAAAGAAGGGGCAGTATATGAAAGTTCACATACGAGGTTGTACGTGATAATGGGTGGATAGGAGATAGAGATGATCTGGACCGTCAAAACTTAAAATAGACATATCTCACAAATAGAATGAGCTATCGGACTTATCTTCCTCCTAGGGTTTATGTTATTATTTAAGAGGTTGTAAGCTCATTTTTCATAACCAATCAATTTATTACGATTTTTTTAGAATTATTCTATTTTCTTATGTATTTTTTCCTCGTGGATTCGAGGCATTTATGTGAGGAGTCAGAGAAGTTCCTTGGATTCGAAATAATTATCCATAAGAAAAATGGTGCTCGACCTCACATCCTTCCCTGGGACACCAACCCAACTCAAAAATAGATAAAATTTGTATTTTCCATTTGATGTTTTTCAATCTATTCAATTATCAAATGGGCCACACATGCCTAACTAAAATTTTTAGAGAAATGAAACCAACTGCCAATATTTAAATATAGATACTTGCTTAACTAAGGATTGGACAACTATTCAGGCTAAAATAACTTCAGCTTAGGCCTGGCCATGATGTTAGGCCCAAGACCGGATCATGGGTCAAGCGAGTAGATTCAAACCCGACCCAAAGTTCGGTCAGCGGGCTACCCGGCCCTTTTCCACCCTTTTTACAGTCAATCATTCATTGCAAGGGCAATTTGGTAAATTACCTTGGGAATCTGGAATTGAGGATGTCCTTTTGGCCGTACTTTCGCCAGGTGAATCCATCGTCAGGTGGAATCTCTGGATTGCCCGCTCGAAGTGCAGATACCCTCTCCTTACGTACGCTCCGATTCTCTCTCCTGGAGGAAATATAGCCGTTAAGGATTTAAACTGATATTTCCAAAATCCAACTGATTTTTGAATTTTATGAAAGATTAGAATTCTCTCTAACCTTAAGCTTTGTGGGCCCACTATCTGTATCATATCTACTCCATTCATTTAAGACATGACCCAAAAATGAAGTAGGTTAAAAAAAAGAAATCAAGTGGGCCAAACCACAAAAAAGAGTGGGATGAAAACGCCTACGGTTGAAACCTTCAATATTATATGCCATTCTGAATCTGTCCATAAGGTGATTCCCACCCTGATGAATGGCTGAAATTATATAAATATCAGCCTGATTGCAGCTCTTAAGAAGGTCTCAATGGTGTGTGTTCCATCCCACCATTTCTTATAGTGTGGTAGACTTGAATTTTCAATTTGTCTAATTTTTTAGATCATGTAAGCTAGTAAATTTCTACATTGTGATTGGTCCATATCATTACTGACATTGTCAATACTATTGATGGCCTAATAATACTATAACAAGCAGGTTTTTTCTATTCGTGACAGGTAGAGAGGATTGAAGCCTAATCATACTGTAATAAAGTGTTTTTCCTATCCATGGCAAGCAAAGAGATCAAAGCCTAATTATACTGCAATATAGAGGAATTTTCTATTCAGGTCAAGCAGAGAGTATAGAAGCCTAATCATACTGTAATAAGCAAGTTTTTTCTATTCATGGAGAACAAAGAGAGAATTGAGATTCTAAGCTAGCAGAGCCCATGAACCAAGTTGATAGAGCCCATGAACCAAGTTGATATAACACAGACATTACAATGGGCCACACCACTCTTAGGATTATTGGGATTTCTGGTTATAGCTTTCGAAAACGAGGGGGCAGTACACACACGTGTCACATATCCCGGTCATTCATTCATATGGGCATGTCATTTGAAAATAAGGGGTAGTTGCACCCATCAAGTCAGCTCCAAGTGTGAATTGAATTTGAACGGTTGGATACGTCCACGTTATACACTACCTAATGAATGTCCTAGATCTCTAACAAGTGTTCTATCCACCTAGATGTTTGACAAGTGTCTCTCTCCCACACATGAAGTAGCTCTCGTGGAATTACGACCCTTCATCAAATAAACCACCACATACAGGTTGATGATTTGTTAGGATTGAGCTGTCGGTGACTTATCTGAGTCAGGCATTTTCCAGTGCTTGCTTGTGGTGTCAAACAAGATCATACGACTCAGCAATCCATTCATTTTAATGAAATCAATTGGAAAAGTCCTCTTTTCAGTTGGGATAGTATCACCTAATTCTCGTGAATTTTGGGCCTATGATCCATGGTTGATATCGTAGCCGTAGGTACGTATCATATGGATGGGTATGTTCGCTCACGTGTGTGACACGTGGAAGACATTGGTGCAATGTAAATGGGTCCCACCATTCTGACTACCATTCATGTAAAGTCAGGCTAATCTACTCATCAGGTCAGCCACACCCTTGCATTGAGTCAGATCAAGGGTCATCCCTTGATTGACACTCATTTGAGGAGTAGATTGCCTTGATTTTTCTACACCCCAATCTTCATTTTTGGGCCCTCCATTTGCATGGATAGGATATCCTTCTTATTGGCAGTTAAAACACCCGAAATCAAGCTGACCCAAAACTCAGGTGGGCCACAACTCGTGGAACAATGTAAAATCACTCCTAAAACAACAAGGTGTGGCCCAACTAAGTTTTGGACGAGGCTAGTAACTCGCAGCTTATGAATGGTTTGGATGCATGGAATACACACCATGGTGGGCCCAGAAACAAACCTAAAGTTGGTGTCCCCTCCCAATTGTTCTGTGTGGTGTGGCTCACCTGAGGTGTAGACTAGACTATATTTTGGCTCTAGAAATTAAAATCAAGGAATCCACCTGATGGATGGTGTGGATCTCACAAAAACAACATGGTGGGCCACAGAGCCTCTGTGTCTGTGGTAGAGAATTCAGGTCCTCGTGTGGAAACATATGAGTATATACACCAAAACTTCCGTACATGCTCTTCTTGTTGTGATCAGATTACATCTTACTAGTGGTCACGAGCAGGTAGTGCCACGTGTTATAGAGGTATGTGGCCCATCCAAGCAAGCCCATGATAAGAATTTATGGTGGGTCCCACTCATCACCACCGTCTGATACTAATCAAAAATGTTGGCATGAGTACTGTTTCGGTGTATGTACTTTATTCCAAGAAAAATAACAAAGCTAGAGTACTTTGATTTTACCTGTTCCCAGTTCTTTGGACCAATGCCCCTCCCATTGAGGAGCTTCTACCGGAATCTGACGTGTCCGTTGCCTGAAATTCTCCAGTGGACCTCGAGCGCACCGAAGCCTCTACATCCCCGGCGGCCGCATACTCTATCGGTCGACCCAACTCAAGATCTACACCGCTAGTCGTGATCTCTAACCCTAGATCAAGATCATCGGCCACGCCGATCTTTGGTGACGAAAACATGTGCACATCAAACGGGTTCCTCCCAACTAAAGCATGCGCGTGGAGGAGATCCATGGCTTCTGTAGAAGTGGGCCGCCAGGATTCGGGCAGCTCGCGGAAGATCATGTGGCTGTAGGGAGATGGGTGGGGAGTATTCAATAGATCCATGGCTTGGTTGAATACACCGATGATTTGTTTACATGAAGAAGATAAGAAATTAGGTTGGTTTGCTAATCTTGGGAGGTTTGATTCAAGATCTTTGGCTAATCCACATCCCTGGAGGATTAATGGGATGGCCTCACTACTAGCATCCATGAATGCTTTGATGTTGGATTTGTTGTGGAATTCAAGGGTCTTGGTAATTTAAATGGGCCATGGAGTCAATCACTTGGAAAATAAAGAGTGCTTGGAAAAGAATTTGATGGTCCCCATGACTACCCCAAATTGTACTCCAAGGTCAATTCTTCTATCTATGTGTCTGATTTTCTATGATCAGAACCGTTCATCAGATGGAGAAACCAATTATTGATGATTCTGTATCCTACATACTATACAACGCAACTTGACCTTTAAAATCAAACATCCAGTGTCTCACATAGAATACGTAAAAGTCAAAGTATGTGATATGGGTTAGTGGATACAAAATGGGGGGGAAATAACAACGGTTCTGATTTCCTGATGTGGGCCCCATGTAGGTTGGACGACATACAGGGCTACGTTATTTAGTAGTCTTGGGGACTACTAGAATGCTTCTGGAGTCTGGAGAAAAGATTTTCAAAGTTCGTGCCTCAGTCATACGTTCTCGGAAGGAGAATTGAGGGCTGGATTGCTTGGTCAGAGCTTTCCTTAGCCTACATACGTCTACAGTGGAACCCATCTACACGCCACTCTCATGTGCCAAAATCGCATAAGTGTGCGAGATCCAAGCCGTGTATCATATGGGTCCCACCGTGCATATGCATTTGACCATACATCGTGCCCTAAATAAATGGATGGTGGGTGAAACTTATCCAAAATTTTGTAACCCATCCTTTTGTTTTTACAGAGAATATTTTAAATAGAAAACTATAAGGAGGGACTCACGTGATGGACGGCTTTGATCTTACACGTGAGTTTTATTTCCACAGGGGGAGGCGTGTAGATGGGTTATCTTAGACACGCGCGCGGCTTGGAAGCATCCTATGGTCATGGTCGTTGCTTTTTTAACCTTGGGGGGGTCTACGGGAAGACTTGGAAGATTCTCCGTGCGGATGGAAAGAAAATATCAACGGTCTTCTCTGCTTCTAGCAGAGGGTGATAAGGAATAGATTTATATGATGTTTTAATAAAAGCGTTGACGCGTGTGATAGATCAGGACCATTCATGTGAGGACCCCTGCAATGGATTGGCTGTACCCATATTCTAAATGGTCCTAGTCGTACCATCAAAGAAGTTTCTCATCTTGAATGTGGACCGTTGGCTACATTTGTACCTCAATCCATACTCTTCACAAGGTGCACCCCACTCTAAACGCATGTCATGGTCTAATTTGATTCGGTTAAAATTATAATAATATATTAATAATACGAGGTTCAGTTCTCTATACAACTGTTGAAGAATGAGCTTATTCTCCAAATGTTTATGTGGGTCCACCTTTGTATAGAGCCCACATTCAAAACGTACAAAAGGTGCGACCCTTTCAAGTTCAACCATGTCACAAACATCGGACCAATTCAAAACGCAGGTGGTCACACTACTGGGAACCGTTGGGATGGGGACACGTCATTAAAACCTTCTTTAAAACCTTCTTTGAAACCTTCCTGATGGGACGGGCCACACTTTGTTTTTTTATATGCCATCCAATCCATTGATAAGATTTTTCCCATCAGGATGAATTGGACAAGTAAAAATTGGACCTGAAATGGGTGGTGAGGAGCTCATCACTGGTGTAGAGCGGGTCGTGGAGAGTTTCATGGCCAAGATGGACCAGAAAAGGCCTGGTCGACGACAGAAGTGGTGTAGACCATCGGACCTTAGATCGGGTGTATGTCACAATCCGCAATGAGTTATTGGGTATAAAATATATGATTTTGAGGTAGAATGAGCTACTTTAGCCAACCAACCCCGCTATGCCGGGTTACGCAAGCCGGATTTATAAAATACCCCTAGATCAACGGTCGTTTCCCTGTTTTAATTTCATTTTTACTGTAAATAGTAAGTTTTAGTTTAATTATAACTCTTCATCCATCGGGCTTTAGGAGTTGCACCCACCGTGAAAAGAGAAGAACGGTTCGGTGAATCCAAATAGGACACTTACTATTTTTGGCCGAAAACCTTGCGCACTAGTAGACATCATGACCGTCTATAAATAGTAAGTTTGCTATTTATAGTAAGTTGCTATTTATAGTAAGTTGCAAATTTTAGGAGTTTTAGTTATAGTTTGCTGCTGATTTCTCTCCCATTGATTGGTATCCCTATTTAAAAGGTTGTGAACTCATTTATTTCATTCATTTAATCAATTTCAAATTTTATTAGAATTTATTTTCATTTTCTTTCTTCTTTTCCTCGTGGATTCGAGAAGTCTCTATGAGGAGTTCAGAGAAGCTCCATGGATTCAGAGTAGTTATCCTTGAGGAAGATGGTGATCGACTTCATCACGTTCATCCCTACGTCAATCACCCACCTCAATGGTGAGATGTCATGGCAAAGTTTGATTGGTGGGGCCGTATGTTGGGGGCCTTGCACAAAACCTTAGGATCTAGCCTCCCAAATCAAACCAGTATTATGGGATAATAAAGCAATGAAATAAATCTAAGCATAAATCACACCACACAAGAGATTTTTACATGAAAAACCCTCAAAGAGGTGAAATCCACGGAACCTCGTCCAAATCAACAATCCACTATGAAGTAGAACGTTACAACCGATCACAAGCACACATTGCTTGGATTAAATCTTCTTCACTCACGCAGGAGTGGATAAACAATAAGAAAATATACAAAGACGGAAAGATCTCACCGATCACAAGGATATAGAAGCACTGAGATGTTGATTGCATAGTAGATTATCTCCATAAGCATAACCTCCCTTCCACAAGCTTCCTCTCTCTTTCTCTCACACACCTTTGTTAGCCCTACCATTTAGCAAACCCTTGCAAAGCTTTAGGAAACCCTCTTGCCTTCCTAAGAAAATCTTAAGGACCTCCTATTTATAGTTTAGGAAACACTCTTTCTCACCCTTGCAAAGGTCGCCTCAAAATTTCGCATCCCGTACAAAATCGGACTCAAAACTGTGTAACCTCGACTGGTCGAGCAGTGTCCTCGACCGGTCGAGCACCTCCCTCGACTGGTTGAGCACAACGGGAAAAAATAGCCCAAAGTCACCGAACTTTGAATTGAGTTAGGGCTCGACTAGTCGAGTACCACCCTCGATCGGTCGAGTAAGGCTCACGACCAGTCGAGCCTGGGAGGAAATCCCATCACCGTATTTTGTTAGAGACGGGTAAATTCTAAAAACTTTTTTTTTTTTTTAAAAGGCTTGAACCCATTCCTAACATCATAAGCCTCACCAATCAAATTTCACCACACAGGAATTCAAAAAAGCTTTATAAGCTCGCCATGATGTATGTGTTTTATCTGCGCCATCTATTCCATTTCTAACTCATATTTTAGTATGAACCTAAAAATGAGGTTGATCCAAATCTCAAGTTGACCACACTCTAAAAAATAAGAGTTTCGATCCCCTGCTTGCCACAAGTATGGATTTTCTTATAGTTGTAATGTGATTAGGCCACATCATCATTGACCACATTTAATGCAAGAGTGCTGACAATGTTGTTGAAGACATGGGCCAATCATATTGCAACGAGCAGAAAATCCTTTGTGGTAAGAAGATGATCTAGCTAGATTCAAGAAATAATAGAGCCCACTGATTGAAACTTTTTGAGAGCTACAAAAGTTATGTGTGTCATACATTAAGGTCCATGTGATCTAATCAACAGGTTGGATGGCATATAAATATTACTATAGATGATAGGAAATTTTTAAGGGGGGCCATTCAATCACATCATTGTTTTGTGTGGTGTGGTTAATATGAGATTCGGATCTACCTTTTTTTTTTTGGGGGGGGGGGGGATCGATGCCAAGACCTCAAGTGTTAAAACAAGGTATCTCCACGCGGTCTACCAGTTGAGCTATGGATCTGGGTGTGATTTGGATCTACCTCATTTTAAGGCTCATGCATTAAAGTGAGTTGGCAAAATAGATGGACAACGTAGATAAAACACATACATCATGGTGAGCTAGCTGGGCTTTTTCCAATAACACATAATACCAACATCTTAAGTGGGTTCGACCAACCTGACATTGGGTTGGGCTCAGGCAGAATGTACTGGTTTCAATCTCAAGCTTGGGCTATACAAACACCAATTCAATAAAATTTAGGTCGGGCTCGGGTTGAGGTCTTGAGTGGCCCGAGCCTACCCAAACCCAATCGATATATAACTTAGTTATAAATTGTAATTGAATGTGGATTGTTTATGTTGAAAGCACAAGAAATTCTAGGGATATCGAGATGTTAGAAATGTAAATGTTTCTTGTACACAACGGAGGATAGAATAAAACAATAACGAAACGATCAGATCTATCGGGTTCAAGGCTCGACTTGAATAGTTAATTTCTCAAGACAGATTTGTTGCCCTTTTTTTAGAAGTTCCAACGAGTGCAAACGAAGGCAATATACAAATTGTCTTCATGATATAATGAACTCTCAATCCGATTTTCAACACAAAAATTTATACATTTAAGTGTTGAACAGATCTCTAGTTTTGACACCGATATGCCTTACAATATTTAGAAAAAACTTAGTAAGAGATCAGATCGAGAGTAATTGCACAGAAGATGATATAATCTTAAAGATTAAGAGTATCATCTTCTGAATTATAGTATCTACGATTTATATTAATTGAAAGGTTATGGATTTCTTCCTGAGGAGGTGTTAAATTGTCTCTTCAAGAAATCCATACCTATTCACAGCAAATAATTGTCTTTCCATGAAAGGATATGACTCTTTGTCATATACCAATTATTTCTATACCCATTCAGACAGGAGCAGTTATCCAACAGGAAAAACTGTATCCACGTAAGTGACATATGACATAGGTGTCACATGTACAATCATGTTACAATTACTCTCAATCAATAAAAAAGTTAATAAAACATCCGGATACCATGGCTTAAAAATTTTAAACTGAGTGCCAAAAAGACTAAGGCTCTCTTAGCTCCTTACAATGATGCGCACGTGCGCCTAATAAAGTGCCCGAGCAGCCCTACAGCCCATGCTACGCGCACGGACGGTGCTTTGCGTCGTCCTTGAGGAGATTTGAATTCTAGTTACATAAACAAAAATCTCTTCTCTTACCGACTGACTATACACACTATTTAGGAAAAGTTTAAATAATTAATATATTTATTTACTTTCTAAAAATAACTTTTACTTTTGAAATTTATTTTTATTCTAAAAAACACAACAATCGAGTGTCATTGGTCCACATCAATTCTGATGACTCAAGCTAACAAGATACACTAGATTTCTCTCCTGAATGGATTACATGCTACACAATATGCCTTTTAAGGCAGAGATTGTCTCATATTTTAAACTGTTTGTTAAAAAATAATAATAAAGTTCTTTACGATAAATAACTACATATATAATCAATAAAATTATAGGTACAAAAATGTAAACTAGCATTAAAAATATAATAAACTAATGTAATAACAAAAATATTAACACATATTCACCCAACCAATCTTAATTCGTTAAGTTTGGGGTTCGGAATTCTCAATTCAAGGTTAGGTTCGATTAAAGTTGAGGTATAAAAACCTTAGATTAGGCTAGGGTTGAGCGTTAACCCAACGCAACCCTGCCCGACTTTCAGCCCTAGCTACGCTTGGCTTTCAAAGGTTCAAGGTGGGTCGAGGAGCTCAACACCCAGTCCACATCCCAGGGCATTTTAAGACACAGTCAAGGTATAGTACATCGTTTTGTGGCCCACCTGAGTTTTGAATCGGCCTGATTTTTGGCCTCTAAAGAAAACGTACGTTGAACATGACTAGCCAAGTAAATGTCATGATCACATCTTAGTGGGCCCACACAATTATTTATAGAACAAACCAAATCTACAAACGTCCTATGCAAATCAGCGTCTGATAATAAATATATGAGAAAAGATTGTGTCTGCACAGTTTCTATGGCCCACATGTGGGACCCACATATTTTGAGCTGTGGCTATGTATATTGAGCTGAGAATAATCACATCATACGGGGAAATATACATAGGTCAGCTATTTAATGGCACATGAGTCGCCGAGATCTTAGTGATCCAAATCATTCATCCACTAGGTCCATGCTAATAAGATATATCACACTGCATGATCTGAACCATCGGTCTAGTGAAATTTTGCATTTAATGTGGACCATCAGCTTTATCTTTTTTTAACCGTCAATCTGCAAGCTACCAATTAGAAGGTAAGGATCGTCTGGTGGAAGAAATTGCAGTTCATATCCCATCATGATGAAAACATCAGGTGAACAATCTCAACCATCAGAAGATTGGCCCACCTATCTGGGTCTGGGGTGGCAAGATAATTGGCTAGCGAACGATCTACCAAAACATGTTTATTTCTAGAAGGTGAATGTGCGTCCGAGCTCACGAGACTTTTGGGGCTGTTTGGTTTACCATTTCCCATGGTAATTAAAGGTTAACGGGCTATTATTATTTCCATGGCCAAAATCGAGTTGAAGAAGAAGATGAGATATTTAAACTTTGTGGGGCCACTGTGATGTATTTTTCTAATCCACGCCATCGATCTGTTTTATCAGACCATTTCAGTACATGAGTGAAAAATTAAGGCAAATCCAAGGTGAATGTAGACCACACAACAGGTCATAGTGGGAATTGAAATCCTACCATTGAAACTTTGTGGGGCAAATGAAGTTTTGGATCAAGATGATATCTGTGTTTTTTGGTCCATCCATGTATTTCTGACCTTATAAAAAGTTGGATGGTCGGTACATAGTAATTACTGTGGGCCCTACACAAATTTTTAATTTTGAACGGTGGATATCATTATCCACTCTATTTCCTGTGGTGTGGTCTACTTGAACTTTCAATCTGCCCTTTTTTTTATGATCATGCCTTAAAATGAGATGTTAAAATGGATGGACAGTGTGGATCAGGCATATATCATGATGGGACCCACGAATTTTACGTAGACAGCAATCTAAGTATAATGATATTCTCTCCACCGGAATGAAACATAGTCGCCTGGGTGTTTAAAAGACCTGCGCGGTTGACCTAGCTACTCACACGCATTTGCACGTGCCAATTACCCGCAAGAAATCTGAGATTTCGTCAGGTATGGTATTGCTTAGAACTTCTAATTAAAAATCAGCCCGTTTCACACCTAAGGTGAGCCACTGCATGGATCACAAGTAGATGGCTGGGAATAAAAGATCTTGACGGTAAGTTCATTTTGCATGTTGTGGCCGACCTGAGGAGTGAAACTGTTTATTTTGTTCACGTAAGATATTAAAATTATTTTCAATCGTATGCATAGTCTACATCTTACATGCGTGTACCATACTTGAATACGTGTCTGCGTGTGAATGAAAAGCTTTCCGCACGTGTGTAGATTTAGGAATTTCGGTGAATTTCATGCTTCCTTGCTGAAAATCATGTTTTTTGATGGCTATGGTTATAATCCGTAGCCATAGTTTCATCATATGTAAAACTCCATCCATTCCGTACCATTTTCTGTGCACGATGATTGATACCCTTGGCCAGACCTGGATTGGCCGTGAATAGTGCACACCCGACTGACCAGAACCTTAAGACATCGAAACTTATTTCATATCGACCGCCCCATTGCCGTGGTCGTGGAGGTACCACCCATGCATCCATGCGATGCTCCGTTAGTGAGATACACCGCAAAGAATCGTTGGTGTATCATGCGCGCATGACGCTGTATATTTCATTCCACACATGTGTACAACACATGCACCATACCACACATGGGTGAGAGAATCTCCACCCATGTGTGTGATGTCACCCTCCTATACCACCCATCTCTCATGTGCACTTAAAGTCAATCCTTTTCTATATAACACCTTATACGTAATGTCATCATACCATATTACCCCATGCCTCATTTAATCCACCATTAATTTCTAATTATGAATCAATTATTATAATTGTAATCTAAGTTAACTAAAATCACATTAATTGAATCTAACCATATTTTTATCCATTTCTTTATAAATACTCCTCCATCCCTTAATATTTTCACCATTTTCCTACAATGAGAGAGAGAGAGAGTAGGAAAGGTGATCTTGGTGGGCTATCAACCCCATCCCTTTCACCATCAACTCCATCCATCCATCTCAACCATCTATCTTAATTATCAAGGTGAGTACACCCCCTTCACTTATGTTATTGATTTGTTTCCTATTTGAAATTGATGATGATTATGATATAGGACCCACTGATAGTGACCTTCATTGTGATGATGTTTGCCATCTAACCCATTAGCTGTAGCCCCACCATGATGATCACTAGCCATCTAACCTATCCTTGAGGTCACAAAGACCTGGATGAGGAGAAGACATAGATATTAGCCTGATCAGTAGACCATGGCCCTACCGTGGGCCCATTGTGACGCTGCATGCGATTTGAACCGTCCAAGTTGTGGACCGCACTTGAATGTTTAATCCCTGCACACACTACACACAAATAAATAAATAAATAAAATAAATAAAGAGAGAGAGAGAGAGAGAGAGAGAGAGAGAGAGAGAGAGAGAGAGAGAGAGAGAGACTGGATGCTGTTGCTGCCAGCGTCCAAAGGATGCTGCAGCAAGTAGCGTCCCTGTTGCTGTTTGGAAGGCAAGGAGTGTGGGACCCACAACAGGCCCCACCATGATGTATGTATCTGATCCACACCGTCCATCCAACATTTCAGAACATTTTTGTAACGTCCCAGATTTTCTCTCTTTTGAATTTTCCAAAACACTTGAAAAGTTTTAATATGACCAACCTACGTTGTCGCTTATTAACCCTTGACACTCGAAGTGAGCCTATACGTGGGTGGACTGCTAAAGAACCGTACAAATTCGATTAATCAACTGTAGAAAGCCAACGAATCCACCTGATCACTTAAACATCGAGCTTAGCCTCGAGATTTGTTCATGTAGGGTCCAATTCTAGCCGACCTATCATTGACTAACTGAGATGACCGTAATTCAATAAAGACCTGCCAAAAGATGTGACAACTAGGGGTCAGATCTTAATTAACAAACTAAATCAATCCAGTTACCCCTTTAGCTTAAGAACTAACGACTTAAATTGACTTTAACCAAATCGACATTTTTGCTAATTGTGAATAGGCCACACTACAAACTTAGCTAATCCAAACCCTAATCATTGCGCACAAGAAATCTAGATATCCAAATCATTCCATAAATGCGTTGATTATCAAAATAAGCTCTACACTGCTCGTTAGTGGGCCATTAAACCCGATACTATAGAAAGACATTCATCTTAGTGGGCTTGACGTCCATCATGAGACATCGAGCTGATGTCACATCTCGAATTGCTCAACTTAGACCCGCAAGCCAAATGCATGAGATGTGTGAATGCCGTAAGTGAAAATTTGAAACCTAAGTGAAACTAGTAATTTGCTCTTTCACAAAGTTGTAGCTTTTGGACGTCAATTCATGGCCAAAGTCGAAGTACCAACTAAAGATATTTTCTCACACATATCCGTATAGTCGTGGCCCCGATCGACCATCGGTGACTGTTGAATAGACTTCTGATCATACCCATTGATTAATGCATCCAAATGGCGGACCGATCATATCCATACGTAGATCATCATTAGGGCTAACTATCATATGGTGTATATCGACATGTACACCCCATAATGGACCCCAGAAGTTAGAAACACTCTCTCATAGTGCTAGTATAATGAAAACTTAGCCCTTAGGGCCATACGTGTAACATTTGACACTATATAAAGCCCTCATTTAGACACCCCATCTCTCCCTACGAATTTGCATTTTTCAAATGAGAGAAAGAGATAAAGAGAAGAGAAAGAAGAAGAGAAGAAGAGTAAAAGTAGGAGTTGGAGGTTTTGGTGCTTCCTTTCATCGGTCTCCTCCAACCAAGGCCATGGCCTCGATCATTTTCCTCCACTGAATCTACCCTACTTGCGATTGGGAGGTAAGAAACAAATTGTACTTCTTAACCTATATTTTTCTAAAATGAATTACCTGAATCTCATATAGTTATTGGTGTTTATATAGGAATTTATAATTTTTCTCAAATCTCTAACCTTACGAGCACCATGAGTCGAGCAAATCGTCATAAAGTGCGGACCATTATCTCTAGGTTCTCATTTAATTAATGATTATATACTTGTAGATGAATTTGTATATGCTAATATATAAATGTTTTGATTAATTTATAATATATGTTATTTGTTGGATGTGAATGCTCACGTGTTTGATGAAATACTTAAATGATGGAATGTATTACTTTTTCGATGCTCATGTGCTTGATTTAATACTTAAGTGATTGTATTACTTTATCCATACTCACATATTTGATTTAATGCCTTAGTGTAAGGCCTGTATCCTAGACCGTACCGTTCTTTTGATATTCGTGATCCTCCTCATCGAATTCTGGCAACTTGCGATCTGTATACAGCGTTCATGCGCAACCCTAAGTCGCATCCTATAATTCTGAGTCAGCTTGACCCAAGAGTTATACCATTATGACTGCACCATCGTCGCGGTTCCAACGCCGCGTCTCTCGCACTGATGTGATACCCTGACCTGAAGTTATGGGCCCGCATTTATTTCAAGGAAAACGTCGTGCAAGAGAATCTCTACCAAATGTCAAATCAATCCTATCAATCAATCAAAGTACAAACCATCACTCCATCCATCACCCATCTCTCTCCCTTACATCACTTCTCTCTCTCTCTCACTTCACTCCATTCCAAGCAACCGAAGGATAGGAGAAACGTCCAAGCTCTCCATGAGAAGAGCCATGTGTGGCCCACTTCCTACCCCCTCATCTTTCATCCTAGCCCTTCAATCTTCATCATCTTCCATTAAATGGCAAGCCTAAGAACTAAGGAGTCCATGAAGCCTAGAAGAAGCAGAATCGGTGGGTGATCGTAGCGTAAGATCTTAATTTTTTTTATATAAGGACCACTTGTGATGAAACCCATCTTGATGTTTGTGTTGTAGCAAAGAGGGGGCCATAGTGGCGGGGTCCCACCACTACACCGATATCTCTCTCTCTCTTTATGATATGAGTGGTCCACTTATGACATATGTATTATATCCATACCGTCCGTTTTGGGACGTATGGACCCCACCGTGATGAATGGATTAGATCCACACCGTCCATCAGTGACCCACATGAACAAGGGACCATCTCGATGTATGTGGCTGGTGAGTCACGAGTACATGGACCCCACCTTGACGAATGTATTACAACCATAATGTCTAGTTGTGAGACGTCCAATAGCTTTTGTTGCTGGACTGTATAAGGGGAAAACACAATAGTATGTATATATCTTGTAACGTCCTGGAAAAATTCGTACAAAGACTCGAGTACCACCTTTAGCGGAAATCCTTTAGAACTAAATCCTTAGAAATGTAACGTGACTTATGTAGCCCTAAACTAGATTCCCTATGAAATTATCACCAATAACTTTAAATACGATTTGTAAGACCCAAAACCTATAGAATTGTTAACGCTACATTACCCTGAAATCTAGGATCCAACTCTAAACCCAGTTGCTCTAGGGAGCATTCAAAAACTTCGTATTAGACCTAGACCGCACATCGAAAGTCTGATAGCGATGAACTTAGACAATTATGACCGCCTAGTTGGACTTGACTATCACCTCGAAAATTAAGACCAGACGATGTCCAGAGACTATTTTCTTGAGTCTGGAGTGAAGAGTGTGAGAAAGTGTAGTTTTTTTATAAAATTAAATAAGAATTTAAGTAATCTGAGTCATGTCGCTTGCACGCCTTTTATAAGCATTCTGACTGTCAGAATCTGACCCAAATTCACCCTCGGATCAGGAAAGATGGCCCATACATTGTCAAAGTACTTGTGGCCTTGATCGAGTTTCGGTAACCGTTGAACTGAAATTGGTCCGCCACAGTCGATCTAGAAACCCGATCGAACTAAAAACTTAATTTTCTTAAGATCCAATATTAGTGAGCTTAAGTCCGACCGCACTTAGTAAAAGGACCTCCAGAAACGTTCCGTTGGATCAGAAAAAGCCCGATTTGGTTATAACCTAAGTATACCTTGGCCCTAGGGCTATTTCCGTCAGTTCTGGGCCTATATAAGGGCCTTAAACCCTCTCTCACATATCACATACGAATTCTAAACCCTAGCTAATATAAGAGAGAGTAGAGAGAGAGAAAGTGAGAGAGTAGTTGGTGTTTTATTTTGGGATTCTTCCCAGTCTTTCTACGCACCAAATCCACCTATCTGAATCGTTATTTTCGGCGATTCTAATTCCGTATTTGGGTGAGTCAATCAAACCCTAACCTATTTTGGAGCTTAGAATAGTCCAAGTGTTGATGTAACTAACCTATTTCATGTCTTAGGTTGCCTATCCGCCGTAGACAAAGACTTATCGTCTGAATCATATTCGTTACACATTTTCTGGTTTAAGGTGCGGACTATATACGTTTAGGTTATGATTTTCAAGACTTTCAATATTAGATAATAATTTATTTTTGACGTGAATTCTATTACACATGCCAAATGCACTATCTGTTTTGTTTTACGTATATGTATAACCTATGTTGTAAATAGTGTATTTCATGTATTTGTTGAAATATTTGTATGTATAAGGAATTTGATGCTATAATTGCCATGATTAATTGTCGTTGATATATGTTTGTTATGTATGTGACAACTCCTTGGCAAAAGGATTTGCCCTAAAATGCTATATGGTCGACATACGTGATGTATGTTGAATAGTATAGTCTAAGTGTTTGTATAAATGTCCGAATGAATTAGTATTTAGTAAAGTGTGATTTATAAGGGCGTTGAGATATGAATCTCAATTACCTTATTTAAGTGTATGATTTTCTCCATGAACTGTTTATTTAAGTGTATGATTTTCTCCATGAACTGTTTAACTATGTGTATGATTTCCTCCATGTACTGTATCCATGTTTAAGTTATATTTCACGACATGTTCATATGAATGTAGGAATTGATTTAATTATCTATTATTGAGATTATACATAGTTGAGACTATATTACAGTCTAGGTAATCGATAATAGTTCTGGAACTGGTGGTTGGAGTCATTTACGCCACGTAGGATGTGTTCGATGAATGCGAGTCATGCTCGGGATGTTTGACAGTGGTTAGGCCACACGGAGTTCTTATACATTCCATGTCGATCGACTCAACGTACGCTTGTCCTAGTTGAGCTCGTCAATTAATCCGATTGATCGATGTATGCTCACCATGTTTGGACGTTACTGTATGAATATAAGGTACCGAACTCACTAGTGAAAATTCTGTTAACCTTGGTACCGCGATCCGTTAGGACTCATGAGCCGGACATGGTAGTATGGGACACCGTGGTTAAGCTATCGGCCTACTTTGGGGCGACGAGCCTCCCTGTAGTGACCAATGAGCAACCTAGACTCGTGAGCCGATTATGGTGGTATGGGATACTATATTCGTGCTATCAGCCTACTCTGATTAGTGACGAGCCCTCTGTAGTGACCTCGAGTATATCATGAGACTGCATTTAGGCGACGAGCCTTATTGTAGTATCTAGGATATAACTAGACCTGTATTGATTGGTGACGAGCCCTTTACAACAATCTAGAACTATAACATCGTATGAGATTGTGTAGGACTGAGGACCCTAGAATGGATCATTGTTTAAAAATTGATATAAGGGAAGTACCTTAGCTTTCCAATCCTGCTGTATGAAAAGGACTAATAAGAACTTGATAATCATGCTCATAACATTGTACTGCATGTGCCATTGGTGTTGGTGTAGAGCACAGTGATAATGATTCATGCCGTAATCATCAGATGTTGTCGCAAGAGGGAGTTTGTGGTGAGGACATGCATCATTTCCTCATACCATTCTTGCATTAACAAGAGTATCTAGGACATGTTTGATTGTACTGCTTTATTATTACTGCTTGATTGAATTGATAACATGTTAACCTTTGCTGTATAGTTTCACTGAGTTAATCACTCACTCCCACATTCTGGGATGGTGCTTAAACACTAACCAGACTCTGAATTAGTTGCAGGTGATGGTGATGCCTGCGAGGTAGAGCCGGAGTTCGACGAGGACGAGGAGACATTCTCGTTCATGCAGTTCTCAGGTGGGTTCATGTGAGTCATGTCCTGATTGACGGGGATTTAGGGCTATGTTGTAGTGATTTATCACATTTTGATATATGTATTTCGAGACACGACTTGTAATTATGACCTGGCAGAGCATACATACCTTGGAGACTTATGTTGGTTTATATATCTATTTTAGACTTCCGCTTGCGTATTCTACTTGTCCCTGAATTATGTTTGCTGATTTAGATTAATCTACCTCATGTTTTATGCACTAATACAAACAACATACATCCATCATTAAATATATTGTATAAGTGATGTTTTGGAACTCGGGAACTGAGTTATGCTCGACCCCCAATTTTCAGGGCGTTACATATATATATATATAATATGATACATATCATATATGTATGATATGGTGGGCCCCACGTGGGACCCACCTGCTGAATGGAAGTGGATTGGTTGGTGTGTCTCATACTAGAGACGTCAATAAGTGAAATAGTGGTGAAGACCGCTTGAGTTGAAGTGAGAATATGCCAATATGTACTAGAGGGGGGTGAATATGACTTTTTAAAGTTTTATGATGTATTTAAAAATCCTATTGCACTAATCCTATCAGATATACAATTAACAGGATTACTCAAATGTAACTCTACTGGCTTCCAAGCCTTGTAGAGGATCCAATCACAAACTGTTTGAAAGATAAACAAGTTGCATATAAGATTGTGATGGATAAGACTGTGTGTGTATATGAAGTATGATCTTAAACAATCAAATATAAAAGCATGTAAGGAATATCACACAATGGAAGATAAAAACAGGCTCAAATATAATCATTTTTATAGTGGTTCGACTACTTGTCTACTCCACTCCCGGCTGTCGCACTCAACCCTTGAGTGTACCGAATTTCACTAAGGAGGATTTTCAGGATTCACCTCAAACCTAAGGTTTTAAATCAGGTTCACCTTCAACCTTTACATGGAGGTTTCTACTCGGTTCACCTCTAACCCTGGAGTTTTACTGGTGCACTCCTAACCAGATGTTTATCCCACACAGAATAAGGGTCCACACAACGCACCCAGATGTTTATGCTCTCCATAGAGCAAGGGTCCACACAACGCACCTACAGTGTACACTCCCGCCAGAGGCCTCCTATGAGGACTTCAAAGGGTGAGCAACACTTAATATCCAATCCTAAAAATGAATGATCACAAGTGTCCTTTGGACTCTAGCTACTTGCAGATAAGTTGATGAGTCTCATTTAGCACAGTGATGAAGATCTCCTTCTTGTTGTTGAAGAGTCTTCAGCTCCCTTGATCTACAACACAAAAGATATACCAGTACTTGGCTTCGAGTTGGGTCAAGGTTAGGACGAAAATCCACTCTCTTAGAATTTTTCTATAAGGAAGATAGAGTGATTTCCGTCATCTATTCATTTAAGGTATCCCAGCTTAATGATATGCTGTTAAGATAGTTGCTGAAGGATCCTTGAATGCGAAAGTTCATTTCCCAATCCACTCTATTAAATGTCAATGAATGAGAGTGGATTGGAAGATGAACTCCCGTGAGAGAAAGGGCTTTGGGTATATGATCTAGAAGTAAAACATAAAAACAATCTCTTCTTTCTCTACCAGCAATACGGACAAGTCTCTTTTTATATAGGCAAAAGGTTCCAACAGATATAAAATGGTCATATTTATAACAGAGTTCGATATCATCGAGCAGGGTCGATATCATTGAGCGTATACTCTCGATGGGATCGACTGTCCGCTTGATAACACAAACTCAAATGTCATATGCTTTTGAAACCTATTTGCCAGCCGGTCGATGAAATCGATACTGGTGTCGATGTCATCAGATTTCGAACTCCGATTCCATCGATAATGGGATCGATCTATCAACATTTGAAAACATGAGAGAGATTAGCTGAAATATTTTAGGTTTCAGAATATGATCGAGGGTCGACCGATGTCATCAGAATTTGAATATCGATGAGATCGAGACCGTGTCGATGGGATCGATAAATCGTATAGATTTACCTATAGTCACGCTGGTCGATTTGTGGCCAATCTCGATCCAATCAACCAGGGCTCGATAGCATCGACATAAGAATATCAATTTTCTCGAGTGGCCCCAGATCTAAGTTAAAAATATCCTTAAATATTTGCTGGAAGAAATGCGCCCCCACTGTCGATATGATCGATTGTCTTCCGATATGATCGATATTTGAATTCAAATTGAATCGGAACAGTCATTGATATATCGAAGCTCATAGTAGCTTTCTTTAGAAAAATAGGGGCGTCGAAAATCTACCTGTCGATATTATCGACCCACTTCCGATGGGCTCAATTTTTAAATATCGATGATATCGATTGATACTTAGATATATTGATAAATCGTCCAGATGAGTATGTGGTTGTCGGATGCTTTTTGTCCTCACTCGATTGTATCGATTGAGATTCCAAGGACATCGATAGAGCAGGTCGATCACATCAATAAGTATTTCGATATAATCGACAAAGCAAGAAAACTTTGAAGATTTTCCTGTTTGATAAAAAGTTTTCTTACTATAAAGCCCTAAGATGTTCTACTTAGTTTTAAGGGTTTTATTCACCTGATGTTTTGGGACATGGGATGTGAGACTATGATTTACCTATGATGAGCTTCCACACATCCGGATGAGGCAAACGCTTGACTTGGTCTTCTTTTGATGTTCTGCAGACTGACTGACCTACCATACACAGTAATTGACAAACCAGGGCACTAGTAAGTTCACTTTCACTAAGTTCTGTAGGACCCACCTGACGTGTGTGGGTTATGATCCACACTGTCCACCCATAAAGAACGAGACAGATTCAGATATCAGGTGGAGCACACATCGTCTAGATTGTGGGCCCCACTTGATTGTGCATGTGTGGTGCAAGTGAAGTAGATTCAAATCTCTGGTGGGCCACACACGTGGACCCACCCATGTGATATGTGTTATATCCTACTGTCCATCTGTGGGTTTAATCCACACTGTCCAGTACTCTGGACGGTGGGACCCACTTTATGTATGTGTTGTATGTCCAGTCCGTCCATTTCTGGATGTGGGGCCCACCTTGCACGTGTGGGGTCTCGACCGTCTAGTTAGACATGGACCCCACTTGATGTGCATGGGTTGCAACCACACCACCCACCTATGCAGCCCACACATGATGTATGTCTTATATCTAAACAGTCCATCCAATTGGCAAGCTCATCTTAAGGCTTAAGACTAAAAATGAGGCAGATCTATCAGGTGGACCACACTACAGAAAACAGTGGAGAATTGAACACTTAACATTGAAATCTCTTTGGTATCACATAATTTCTGGATCAATATGATATTTGTTTTTCCTCTCGATTCTGGTCTTTGTGACCATATGAACAGATTGGATGGAAAATAAATGCTATGGTGGGCCCTGTGAAGTTTTAATTGTGAAAATCATTATCTTCATTATTATTTGTGGTATGGTCCAGATGATCTTTTGATATGATTCATTTTTTTTGGGAAATACTCTAAAATGATCTCTAAAAAAATAGATGTATGGTGTATATAGTTCACCTAGAACGGTGGGCTCGACTTGATGTATATGAGGCCTAATGAGACGTATGTGAGGCTTTTGTGTGGGGCCGATGTGATATATATGAGGCCCATGTTTGAGGCCCAATATGATGTATTACCAACTCAAGTGTTGGGGCCCATTGTGATGTATCTGAGGCCCATGTATTGCGGCCCATTTGATGTATATGAGGCCCATAGGTGCAGCCCACTTGATGTTTATGAGGCTCATTGGTGTGGCTCATTGATGCGGCTCACCTGATGTTTATGAAGCTCATTGGTGCAACCCGTTGATGCTGCTTACTTAATGTATATGAGGTCCATTGGTACGACCCATTGATATGGCCCACTTGACGTTTATGAGGCCCATTGGCAGCCTACTTGATGTATACGAGGCCCATATGATGAGTCCCGGTGTGTTGTATATGAAGCCCATGTAATGAGGCCCATTGTGATATATGAGGCCCATATGGTAGGGCCCATTATGATTGTATGAGGCCCATTGAGATTGTATGTGGCCCATCATGTTATGTATGAGGCCCTTGTGTGAGGCCATGGGCCCACTATATGTTCGGCCCTATGAAGGTCACTCCTTGGGAGGAATGTTGGTTAAATGTCCACATTGATAAGCAGTGATGGTTAAATGTCCACATTGTGACCTTCCCTTAGGCCCTTTGTTAGGCCGATTATCGAAGCTGATTGTTAATACTGATTATCGATGCCGGTTATCGATACTGATTATGAGCATGTGACAGCATAGCATCATGATACATGCCCATATGCATCGTCTGCATGTTTGTTATGAGATGTGGATGACTATTGCATATGACACAGAGCAGGTTGTTTATGGGACTCCTTGATAGGCAGAGTCATCTGACATGAGCGCATGATATGCGCAAGATTATTGCATGATTGGACTATGTGACTCATGCATCTCGCATTTTGGAATATGATTACCGTACGCCCTAGCGACATCAGGGACGTGGCTTCCACAGGCATATCGTGGATGGCCATGTGGGACACGAAAAATTTGTTACTAGCATCGGGGTGCGATAGATGTCCCTAAACCCTCTAGGTACCATAGGATGCTCTAACATCTAGACCGAGTGGATACATGAGCACTCGAGTGCCGAATACCAGTAGGTCACGTCTCCCACTGTATTGTGGTTGGTTGAAAAGGGGTGTGGCCTTACCCACCCGAGGGTAAGGGGTATAGCTAGGCTGAGTTTAACCAGCTTGTAAATGGATCCGCTATCGATGTGCCGGGTAGATATTGGCTGACTACTGGCCAGGCAAATAGTGAGGTCTTTTCCACTTACATGGTTGCGAGTCCAGTGGACGGCGATCGCATGTAAAGTGTATTAGACCCCGGTGATGATCCTAGAGATGTACAGTACTAATATGTGGACTTATTGAGAAGGAGTTGTATACTCAGTATTTCACTCATTCATTCATTCATTCACTATCCACTCGGGCTGGTGGTTTGTAAATAATTAATATGTGTACCTTCACAATGGCCAGGATTTCAGTTGGGATACATGACCAACCTAAAATCAGAAGTTTACCATATTGAGTCTGGCTATCCGAATTTTGACATGGGACTGGTTTGGATAGAAGTCCCTTGTGATGGACCTCCTAGCCTGCGATACTACGTACTATCATCCCGACTTCACACTCCAGCTTGGTCATTTCATTCGCACCGCATATTGCATTACATCCGCGACATATGGTATTCCGGGTTGCTACGTTTTTGCATTTATATGGCCTAGATAATCCTAACGGTATTTGTAGACTCATAAGGATTTATATACTACATTGCTTTCTCAGTATATGATATTGGCTTATTATGTTTTTGTATCACATAGCCTGGATGAGGCTGATGATATTTATGGACTTACTATCATATTTTCGCATTACACTGATATTGTATGATTTATGGATTGTCAGTATTTTCATTTACTCTGATATTTATATGCTTGGCATGTGCATCGCACACACTTACACCACCCTCTAAGCTTTCTATAAGCTTATGCACAATTGATGCGTACATGTGACGTTAGGTCGCAGCAGCGTTGAGCTTGGAGTATGCAACTGTCTTCTAGAGCTTTGATTTCTGATATATGTATTTTCCTTTCAGCACTGTATTTAACTGTTTATATTAGTCGTTATGTGATGATGATGTTGCCTTTGTGAATTGGGTATACTTGTGGTTATGCTTCTTATGAGATAAATGTATCTTTGAAAATTCTCCTCGTAGGATCTCAGGATCGAAACCTGGTATACGAGTTCTGGGAGCTGAGAATGGGATACTATAAAGGCTGTCGACACCAGATTCGGTGATCGAAAATTCTGTGAGCATATTTTCTGAGTTTGGAGAGTAATACTTAGTGAACTTAGTATCCTATATATGCTTACATGTTCGATGAAATGCCTATGTGGTTGTGTCATTGAATTTATGTTGACGGCATGATCAATTGCTAAGTTTGTAGTGATGCTTAGGTTGCTTATAATGTTGGGTCAGTCGGTAAATCGCTCAAACCAAGGGGTGGCTTGAGTTAGGGCGGCCACCCTAGGCTTGTTCGATTGACCCGGGTTGAACACGGATGACCGATAATAGGTGGACTACATGGGCTACTGGCACCCAATGCCGGTTGTGTCGTGGTTCTCCCAGGTCAATTAAATTAGTCCACTAGCCGACTGATCATGTATGTTCACAATATATGACATAAGTAAATAGAATCTGAGATACCCAATTCCCAATAGATGTGTCCACTCATAACCATTAGTGCGATACGATTCAACTAAGACTCATGAGCAGGGCATGGTGGTATGGGACACCGTGTCTGAGCTGTCGGCCTATGCTGGGATGACGATCCTCCCTATAGTGACCAGTGAGCACTGATGGAGGTGTTAGACCATTTTTCGAATGACCCCTATCAAATTACCCCGCCGATGAAATAGCGGTGAAGAACACTTAAGTTGAAGTAGGAATATGTCAATATGTCCTAGAGGGAGGGGGGGGGGGGGGGTGAATAGGACTTTTTAAAGATTCATAAGTTATTTTTCAGTCCTATCACACTAATCCTATTACAGAGAACAAATTAGGATTACTCAAGAATTAACTCTACTGGCTTCCAAGCCTGATAGAGGATCCAATCACAATTACTTGTAAGATAAATAAATTTATGAATCGGATTGTGATGGATATAACTGTGTGTGCATAAGATGTGATTTCAAATAATCATATAGAAAGACATATAAGGCAATCATATAAATGAAAGACAATATCAATCTCAAACACAGTCATTTTATAGTGGTTCGACTACTTGTCTACTCCACTAATGTCACGCCCCAAACTCGAAAACCGGGCTCACAAAATTTTCGATCGTCGAATCCGGCGCCGACAGCCTCCATAGAACCCCATTCTCGGCTCCTAGCGCCCATTCGCCAGGTTCTGATCCTGGGATGCTACGAGGAGGATTTTCAACATCAGTTTGATTCGTAATAAGCATAACCAAAGACATAACCCACAAACAACAACCAAGAACTCCATTACATTTCCACTATGATAAAAAACTTTACAAGTACAATGAGCATAAAGGGATGGTAAAGAACAAAAACTCTAAAAATGATCTGCAAGTGCTCCTGCCTCAGCACTGCTGCGCCCCAACGTCACCTGCACGCAACGGTAGTGCATAAGCTTATAGAAAGCTTAGAGGGTGGTGAAAGTGTGTGCGCAAGGTAGTAATATGATCATGAAATATCAGAGTAATGCGGAATATGCAGATGGATCCATAATATCATGAGCCATACCAAGGCTATGCGATGCAAGACATGAATGATATTGGTCATCCCAAGGCCATGCGATGTGGAATGCAACTCAAGCATACAAATCCTCATCTATGTCCACACATCAATACAACTTAAATTTGGGATATCACCGGGGTCTAGTACACTCTAAACTAGATTGTTGCCTCATCGCGCGCAATAAGGTAAGTGGAAGAGACCTCACTATCCGTCTGTCAATATCGGGCTCGACTCGTCGATAACGGACTCATTCCTCGAGCTGGTCAGACTCAGCCTAGTATTGCCCCCTACACTCGGGCGGGTAAGGCCGCATCCCCTTCCAACCGACCACGACACAGTGGAGAGCGCAACTGTCTGATAATAGGCACTCAACGCTCATCTACCCACTTGGTCTAGATGTTGGAGCAACCTCTTGGTACTATAAGGGTTTAGGAACTTTCACCCAGGGATATCTATAGCACCCCATGTAGAACAAGATTTCTGGTATCCAATCCTGCCAACCACGATACGCCTGTGGAGGCTACGGCCCTGATGTCGCTAGGGCGTACAATAATCATGTCACACAAATGCGAAATGCATGAATCACGCTATCCAGTCATGCAACAAATCCTGCGCATATCGTGCGCTCATGTAGGGCAACACCACCTAACCGGGAGCCCATAAACAATCTACCCGAAGGCATATGCTATGATCAATCAATTCTCATATCAGGCATACATATGATGCGTATGATCATGAGTCATGGAACTATACTAAACATGTTATAATGAAATGAATTATCCTTACAATGCTGAGTTGTAATGTGGACATCTAACCAACATTACTGCCTATCAAAGGGGACCTAGGGAGAGTTGTAATGTGGACATCCAACGAACATTACACTTGCAATGTGGACGTCAAACCAACATTTCTCCCAAGGTATAATCGTCGTAAACATCGTTACATAAGCCGTGTTGGGCTCACACATTGCAATGGACCTGAGGTACATCCCATTGGGCCTTAAATACATCAAATGAGCCATATCATATGGGCCTTTTACTCATCAAATGAGCCACATAAATGGACCACACCAATGGGCCTTATGTACATTGCAATGGGTCATAACCCGTTGGCCTTAGACTACATCAAATGGTTCTCGACCCATGGGCCTTATACATATCAAATGGGCCTACTCCCATGGGCTTTAAAATACATCAAATGGGTCCAATCCCATGGACCTTGGAATACATCAAATGGGTCCACTCTATGGGCCTTAAATTACATCAAATGGGCCTAATCCCATGGGCCTTGGAACACATCAAATGGGTCCACTCTATGGGCCTTAAATAGTTCAACAACTGGCTACATTCCTGGACCCAATTAAATTCAACTGTGGTGGGCCTCAAAAGTGCATTCATTAAGCCCAACATTTAAGGAACTAAAGGTATAAATTATTTCCTTTAAGATCTTTATAATATGGTGGGCCCCACTCTTCAAAATTTCAGCCCAAGGCCAGCATAATTATAACATGTTGCTGTCCTAAATTTGGACACTCCATTGGAGTGGGTCCAAGGCCTCTAAAACTCTGAAAATTGAGGGCCATGGTCCCTCATCATGCATACAATGAGAGGAAATCCAAAAATGTGGCCCACCATTAGAAGAAATATTTTTAAATTATGGTTTTTTTTTTCAAGGCATATTGCTGGACTACACGGCAGAAAAAATCTGAGAGTCCAACCATCTTGGCCCATTCTTTTGGATACCCAAACGGGGTCACTTGAGGCTGAAATTTCACAAAGTGATATTTCCATAGGTGGGTCACACCCCCATAAAATTTCATAATTTTTAGATATTTCTAAGTATTTTAATTAATTTAAACAAAACAGATTGTCCAGAAAAATCGGACAGACCTGGACGTCCCAACGTGGTGGGCCAGTCCGGCCCTCACCACGGTGTGTACAGGGGTCCATTGGCCCTGAAATTTGATAGGTGGGTTTTAACATAAGTGGACCACACTCCTAAAAAATTTTAAAATTTTTGAACATCTGTAAATATTTTAATTCATTTACATAAATCAATCTGTCCTGAAAATCGGACTGATCTGGACACCATATTATAATGGGCCGGTCCCGCCATCACCATGGTGTGTACAGGCGTCCATTGGCCCCAAAATTTTGTAGGTGGGTCCTACCATAAGTAGGCCACCCCCCTGAAAATTTTTATAATTTTTAAACACCCATAAGTATTTTAATAAATTTTAAAAATTCGACTGTCCATGGTGGAATGTTGCTGGAACAGTGGGGCTAAAATTTGGTGGACATCAAGATGAGATTCCCACCTTTCAGAAAAGTATACTTAATAGGTATGAATAGTCCCCTAAATAGTCCCAAAATAGTCCCAAAATCTAGTCCAAAAATAACCAGAAACTGTCTAGAAAATCCTGGACAACAACATGTACTTAGATAAAATTTATTAAATAAGTTAAAGGAAAATACATTAATGGGCCACACACATCAGGAAATAAAATGAGGGAAAAGAGAGATAGAAGGACAATCCAGCCATAGGGAAAGGGGCTCCGCCACTATTGAGCCCTCCCAAGATCAATCACACCCGCACATCATACCTAGATTTACATTTACAACATGGATCTTACACATGCATGGCCTATAATTAAAATACATGGTGAGGATGTCATCCCCACCATGGTTATAAGGTCTAGATGATCCAAACATAATATGATATGAAATAAAACTACCATGATGGGGCCCATAGAGAAAGGCCCCATGCATGGATCATGCATGCATAAGGTAGGCCATTAGGCTACAACCATGGGATTGTGTGGGATCTCCACCATTGATTGGTGGGTCCTACACTTCCCTCATGAAAGAAGAAAAGAAAAAAATATCTAGGCTATAAAAAATCAGATTTTTTACATCTAAAGGAGCACCCACCGTCCGATCTTCTTGCTCCTATGGGCTCCTTAGCACCTTAGCTTGGATTTCAATGGAGGAGATGGGGAATGGATGATTAGGATGGGGAGATCATGTGGTAGAAAGTGGTAGGAAAGGTGGGCCACACTTGGTGTTTTGGAAGAGAGGGAGAGGCTTGGAGAGCTCACATACGTGGGATACTTTTTTTTTTGC
Source organism: Magnolia kwangsiensis (assembly GCA_037074715.1). Classification (NCBI taxonomy): domain Eukaryota; kingdom Viridiplantae; phylum Streptophyta; class Magnoliopsida; order Magnoliales; family Magnoliaceae; genus Magnolia; species Magnolia kwangsiensis. The sequence goes on along the minus strand of CM073578.1, from coordinate 5,307,629 downwards.
TTGGAGATTTGAAATGAGAAAGAGAGAAAGAGAGAGAGTTGTAAAGGGAGAGAGAGAGAGTGATGGATGGATGGAGTGATAGATGTGTGTAAGAACTTTTTAACTTTTGAGGCCTTTTGTGTAAGAAAGGCATGGGTTTGTAAGAGACTTTTTGACTTTTGGGGCTTGCTTGGGAAGGGTGAAAAAGTGATGTGTACTTGACATGTACTTGACATGTGATGGATTGATGGATTGATTGATTGATGGGATTGATGTGACACAAGTAGAGATTCTCTTGGATTTCGCAACGCGCGGCGTTTTCTTCGCATCGAACGTTGGCCCACATCTCTTGACCAGGGTATCGCCTCGGTGCGCAAGTCGCGACATCGGAACCGCAGCGATGGCGCGGTCGCTATGGTGGTCATGCGTTGAGTCGATACGGGTTGACGGCATTAGAATCAGAGTCGCACGTGAATATCAGTTGAGGGTCGAAGGTTGTTGAAATTTGATCGGTAGGACCGCAGAAGTCTATGAAACAGTACGGACTAAGATACGGGTCTTACAACTACCGGCTTTCACACTCAACCCTTGAGTGACCAGATTTCACTAAAGAGGTTTTCCATCGTTCACCTCAAACCTAAGGTTTTAAATTAGGTTCACCTTCAACCTTTACAGAGGTTTCTACTCGGTTCACCCCAAACCCTAGAGTTTTGCTGACGTACTCCTAACCAGATATTTATGCCCACACAGGACAAGGGTCCACACAACGCACCCTAAGATTTTTACTCAGTTCACCTCAAACCCTGAAGTTTTGCTGGCGTACTCCTAACCAGATGTTTATGCCCACACAGGACAAGGGTCCACACAACGCACCCTGAGGTTTCTACTCGGTTCACTTCAAACCCTAGAGTTTTGCTGGCGTACTCCTAACCAGATGTTTATGCTCTCCACAGAGCAAGGGTCCACACAACGCACCCCGCATGTACACTTCCGTCGGAGGCCTCATTCGAGGACTTCAATGGGTGAGCAACACTTAAAACCCAATCCTAGAAAGGAATGATCACAAGTGTCCTCTGGACTCTAGATACTTACAAATAAGTTGATGAGTCCCATTCAACGGAATGTTGAAGATCTCCTCCTTGATGTTGAAGTGTCTTCAGCTCCCTTGATCCGCAACACAAAGATGTATCTATACTAGGCTTTAGGTTGAGTCAAGGTTATGATGGAATACCATTCTCTAAAGATTTTTTAATTAAGAAGATAGAGTGGTTCCAATCATTTATGCACTCAAGGCATCCCAGCTTACTGATTAAGGTTGTAGCTGGAGGATCCTTGAATGCGGAAGTTCATTCTCCAATCCACTCCATGAGATATCAATGATGAGGGTGGATTGGAGGATGAACTTCCTGAGAGAAAGGGCTTAGGTAAATGATAGGAAGGTTAGAACTTTCAAAAGCACTCTCTTCTTTCTCTACCAACAATAAAGACTAATCTCTATATATATAGGCAAAAGGTTCCAACGGATATAAACGGTCATATTTATGACAGAGTTCGATATCATCGAGCAGTCGTCGATATGATCGAGCGTATACTCTCGATTGTATCGGCAGACCTCTCGATGATACAAACTCAATTATCATTTCACTTTTGGAAACCTTCCGCCTACTGGTCGATGGGATTGAGACACACATCGATGTTATCGGATTTCGAACTCCGATTCCATCGAGCTATGGATCGATCTATCGACAGATAAAAATAAGAGAGAAGTCTTGAAGAATTTTAGATTTAACAGATATGATTGGGGAATAGTCGATGGCATCGAATTTTGTACATCGATCATATCGAAGACATTGTCGATGGGATCGATAAATCGTACAGATTTACCTATAAGCTTGCTGGACGATTTATGTCCGGACTCGATCCAATCGATGAGGTCTCGATATGATCGATATATGAATATCGATTTATCGACTGGAACCCCGATCAACATAAAAAAACAACCTGAAATTCATGCTGGTGAAAACATGCGCTCACAATCGATATGATCGACTGACTTCCGATATGATCGATATTTGAGTTTAGATTGAATCGGATAGTCATCGATACATCGAAGCATATGTTAGTTTTCTTTAGAAAAACAGGGTCGTCGGAAAATAGTCTGTCGATAGTATCGATCATCATCCGATAGGATCGATATTCGAATATCGATGATATCGACTAACCAGTCGATATATCGATAAATCGTCCAGATGACTGTTTGATTGCTGGACGCTTTTTGTCCTCACTTAATTGTATCAATTGAGATTCCGAGGACATCGACAGAGCTGGTTGATCATATCGAAAGGGGAATCGATATAATCGACAGTGTAAGAAAAACTATAAATATTTTCCTTTTTGATAAAAAGTTTCCTTACACAGAAATCCTAAGATGTTCTAGTTCTTTTTAAGGGTTTTAATCACCTGGTGTTTTGGGACATGAGATGTGAGAGTATGTTTTACCTATGGTGAGCTTTCACACATCCAGTTGAGGAAGACGCTTGTCTTGATCTTCCTGTTAGGCGCTGTTGTCCGACTGACTCAACTTACAACGTAATTGACAAACCAGGGCACGTAGTATGTGCACTTTCAGCCGATATTTACGTGTTTCATCAATATACTGGATGAATTGAACCTAATAATTGCTTGGCTAACATGATCATTCATCACATCGCATTAGTTTAGAATGTGACAACATAGGCGTTGAAGTCGCATGTTGAGGAAGTGTTTTCTTTTGCGAACCAGGTGGTCGGAGTCACGTGCGAGGGAGTGTTGTTTGGAAAAGCCATACATCATGTCATATCTTCATACGCACATTTAACAAGAGTATTTGTGAATTGTTTGATTTCTTGTTTATCATTAACTGCGTTGATTGTATCAATAACATGTGTAACTTAGAACTAATAGAACCACTAAGTTACCTACTCACTCCCACCTGGGCCGGTGTTTTAAAATACTAATTAGGCATATCATTGATGCAAATACTAGTGAGACCTTAGACAGGTAGGCTTATATTGGGTTGTGCCAATGCCGTTATGTTTTGAAAAATTGGACATAAACTGAAAGCTTTATAATTTAATCATCTACGGTATGTATATTGTGGATTGTGGCTTGTATAATCCTCATTTTGGGTGATCACCAATATTAAAATTATATTTTTTACTGTTAGCCGTATAATTCTATATCTTTCGTTATCTCTACCTCACTTTGAATCCGCTAAGTGAATTGCGTTACTCTGATTATCCATATACGCAATGAATATGAATCTAAACGAGATCACATGTGCATTCTCATTGGGTTAACACCCGGGAACTTAAAATCAGGGTTTTTTTACTCAGGTGTCAATTTTCGAGGCATTACAATTTTATGCATTGTACTAAAACATGGAGCCAATCCAGATCTCTGGTAGGCCACACCATTGAAAATAATGGTAATAGTGACATTTACTATTAAAAACTGTTAGGGCCCGCTGTGATGTTTCTATACAACTAAACATATCGAACATTGGACTCATTAAACTTGCCACGCACCAGAGAACCCAACAGACGGAGTAGATCGTCCTCATGTGGGCCCCACTTATGAAAAACAACAACAACAATAGTAATAACAAAATTTTGTTGGACGTTGTTGCTGTCAGCGTCCAAAAGACGCTACATCAAGCAGCGTCTTACTGCTTTGCATTGGAGGATGGTTGGGAGGATAGACCCACTATAGGTCCCACCATGATGTATATTGAACATCAACACCGTGCATTTAATAGATCCCCTTTAAATAATGGGACACCCCAAAAATTAGTCGTATAAGGAACTCAGGTGGCCCATACGATCTAAAATTACGTGGAGACATAGCTAAAACTTATAAAAGCACTTGGTGGGGTCCATATGAAAGTTGCATGCATCTGAAACTTGGTTTGACCCCTCATCTAAGTGGGACACACATAATGGATGGGTTGGATTCGTAAACCACATCTCGGTGGGCCCAACAAATGATTATGAGTGTTTTAATGGAGGGTAACCCTATCAACTTTTGTGCATGGTGTGGCCCACACGAGTCACAGATTGACTTGATTTTAAACCCCAGGCCCACCATGGATCTAGTGGGTAGGACCCACTGTGATGTATGTGTCTTGCATTTGTTTTAACACCGAGTGGGTGGAGCCACTGTAATTCATGTGTTTCATCTGAACCACCCATCTGTCTTAACAGCTTAGTTAGAGCATGTGATGTAAATGAGACAGATTCAAATATTTTGTGGACTTTACCACTGGCAGCAGCATTAGGGACTTATAGTTGAAACTTTGGCAATCTTGGCCCCACCAAAACGTTTATTGCCACCAATCTGTGCCTCATGTATGAGGTATATGTTTATATTGTTGTTATTCATGCCATTCATGAATTCCCATTAACGACCTGAAGTCATAAAAATATTAGCCTGATTCAAACATGTGTGGCCCACTCTTCATGTGGGCACACTGTCAATGAGGTAGCGGGCCCACCTTGTTGTTGTATTGAATTCCATGCCGTTTGTTAGACGGTGGGCCCACCCAGCTACTAAAGATTTTGATTTTAGGTGGCCCATCTAAATCTAGTGAATCAATCTTTTTGTGGGTCCACCTAGTAGTACAAATTTTTGACTTCAGGTGGTCCGTCGGGTGGTCTGCATTTGTGGTGTTATGAGGCCTACCAAGCTAAGCGGTAATTTTGACATATTGGTGGCCACAAATCATGTGATCGTGTGATGCTTGGGCACCCTAGACCATGTGAAATTGTGTGACCTGTGAGGTCCACCACCATGAGATCATGTGTTGTGTTGTTGCTATAAATTATGCATTATTGAGTTTCGACCCTTAATTAAGTTGTTATCTAATGTGTAGACAACCCATGACCATGTGGAATTGTGATTGGAGTGTGGCCCTAAGTCATAGATTTGTGTTTAGCTTTTGGAACATTTTTGTTTATAACTTGCGTGTGAGTAATGTTTGTGTGAGGCTATGTAGAGTGGATGGGTATGAATAATGCGATGTAGTGATTTGGGGCTGACCCCTTGATCATGAGGTCATGTAGCGTAAGTATGGCCACCTAATCATGTACAATGGTAGTGTATATGTAACCATCTAACCATACGATTGTGAAATACGCACGTGGCCACCTAATTGTTTGAAATCCAGTGGCATTGGTAGTCGCCCAACAACGTGACCACATGCTTATGAAGATTGGCATGGGTACCCGAATCATGTACAACCAGATTGTATGTTTGGATTACCTAGTCATGATATGAATTGTGATGTACAGTTGGATTATACAACTTGATATTAGCATGACCCTCAATTCAGTGTAATATGAACTAAATACGATTATTACATTATACTCATTAATGATACATAGGTGGGGACCACTAAACTATATGTGATGTGATGGAAGGTAGTCCTTGGCCTCCTAACCATGTGACATGGAACCGGGTTATTAGTTGTATGAAGTGTGGGGCGGTCATCACCTAAGACTTAGTTTAATGTAGTGTAACCTCATATTCGTATATAGAATTGTGATTTTTTCAACTATTCTTGGATGTGTTGAAATGTGGACACTAAACCATGATAGTGATCACATATACACTAAAACCATGCAAAATTGCGGCACTGTTCGCCTGACCATGTGAAAGTTTGATAAAGTCGATGCTACATTATGTGAGTTATGGTGTTATAAGAATAAGTGATCTTGTGATTTCGAATCTTTAATGATGTGGGTAGAGTGTTATTTGTGTGGCCACTTGACCATGGGAACATAGATAATTAAATGACCACTAGATGGTGCAGACTTATGATAATTGTATGGTCACTTGGATTTGTGAATTATACTAATTGTGAAGCCTCTTAGGCGTGTGAACTTAAGATGTGTGTCAGGTTGATTTGTTAGACCTAACTTGTTGATGGTATAAGACCACTTTGTAGTCCCTAATGATTCGTTCACTATGGAATTAGAATGGTTGGCTCGCCAGCCTTAAGGGTCATCTTAAGCAAATGCCTTATTGACCCATTAGTGCCAGTCGTATTGGACCTATGTTTGGGCCTCTTGGTAAGTGCATGAGACTCGTGATGTGTGTATGCCAAGTTGCTTTTAGACCTCTTAAATGAATTATGATTGAAGTCTTTGAATGGACTAATAGTGGAGATCAAATGGGCCACCCAACAAGCCAGAAGATTAGGATGTAGCAACCCACTAACTGGCCCATTTAAGTGTGGCAATGAACTGGGCCTTAGTCCATTTGAAATAATAACTAGACATGTTGAGGTGTTGGATTGAAATCTAACTATGCATGTGGTGATGGCACATGTGCGGTGATTGTGTGATGTGATACCTATGGTGATGATGATGTGTATGTATGGTTAGATGCGATGATTGTATTTGTATGGTAATGCTAATTTATGTTTATATGCTTAGATAGTGGTCAATTGGACATAAGGATTAAGTGGACCACAGTATGTATTACCTTGAGTCATATATAGTGCACCTAGTGCTATATAGTGATGTGACACTTATACACCCACTTCCTATGGAACTGATGAGGTGGACCACTTAACTCTTAACTGTGAATGAATATGTTGGTGATACAACCTAGCTTTTGAATAGCTATAGATCTTTACATGCGGATTCGAGACATGTTATGGTATATGTGCATCACTTACATATGTTTGATATACAACTTGTTCTGGTACCACCATATGAGGTTTCATCCATGCGATTGGTGCCGAGTGATGAATTAATCCTAATTGTGTTATTATGTGGTTGGTGCACACTTATGACGTGGAAGATGTGGACACTCGCATAGCCCCATGATCATGAGGGAGAGTGCACATCAGACCACTGTTTTGTCATGTTAGTACCGTGATCATTTTTTACTAGGCTTATGATGTTTGTGCATATTGCATCTGCGCGCATATATACATGTACATGCATCATGGATGAAGAGTGCATGGTGTGCACGGTTTGATCATGCGGAGGTGTGAGGTGCACATGATGGAGTATATGTAGATATTATCTGGTCTAAGAGACCGCAAGCTTAGTCCCTAGATTGAAGTCCCTAAAGCAAATATATCGAGCTTGGTCCCTGGGTTGAAGTCCCTAAAGCTTACTTGATACTACATTGTAATTTATGTTTATGCCGGTGCTGATATTACACGTATATCCTTTCCACAATGAGCGTGGATTGCAGATTGGATGTGATTGGCAGAGGAGCCCGATTGGTATTAGGGTTTCCTCGTATGCATATGTGGCTTACATGCATAACATTACTTGAGTGCAATTATACTGCACAACATGCTTGTGGATTATCATTGCATTTTTCATAGCATCCTTACGTGATGGATTGAACACCACAGCAACATCGTGGTTATATTGATGAGACCACCACAGCAGCATTGTGGTTGGTATATGTGGTCACCGAAAATTTAGGTTTTTTTTATATTGGGTCCCAGACCCCTGAGTGAAACTCTCTAAACCTCGAGTGGTACCCTTGAGCCTTATTGTCAATACCGGGCAGATACCATGGGTCACCTGGTGCCATAGACCATAATAGGCCTGACTCCCGCTGACGTGGTTGGGTGAGAAGAGGTTCGGCCATGCCTAGCTGAAGAGTTGGAACAAATGTGGTTAGGTTTGACCAACCCCTGAAATGGGTCCGCTTCCGACGTGTCGGGTGGGTATTGGCATGTCTATAGGCCCCCCACTGATAAGGTGGGTATGTAAGGCCTCTATTCAACAAGTTTCAAACTTGCTCTGGATACTAGGCCTCAGTGATTCCCAATGATGATAATTGTATTATGATGTGGACTTTTAGATGAGGACTTGCATGCGTACATACACACGGCATATTTTTGCATATCATCTCTTGCATTGCATCATGCCCTCTTGGCTTTATATAGCATTACCTGATCAACATGCTTTAGTTTGTGTACTCTAATATTTTGATTGTTACTGCATACTTATACACTGCGCACAGACGAGTGTATTCACTAGGCTTTTTGCCTAAGCCTCCTATTTCCCATTTTTTTTAAGGGCAGGAGTAACTTGGAGGACATAACTTTCTCGATGCATTGTACCTATTTTGTGATTTGACAATATTGACGTTGTGTACCTTTTGAAAAGCATTATACGTATAGTCATCAGGATGTATAATGGAGATTGTTGCTTGGTGTTGTGATCATAGACCATCATGCTCAGGTATTGTAAGAAAATAATAATAAATAAAATACAAATCACTCAAAGAAAATTTCAGTAAAAAATATAAAATAAAATTCCTTATGGTGCGTTAAACTCGGGATTTGGTATATGGAAATCGAGTGCCGGATTTAGTGCATTACGAAAATTGTCCGTTCCCGGATTTGTGGTGTGACACCATCCATGTAAGTGCAAGGGTATTTTCGTATGCAAATAGTATGTCCGTATAGTATGGTTAGTTTGGGGATGGTGGGTAAAACGTGGGATCACAATAGTAAATTTCTCTATTTCAAATAGAAAATTTTCAATGCTCTAACAGAGTGTGGTAGATGATACCAGGCAGTTAGAAATTGCTTACATGGCATGAAATTAATTTAAGTTAAACTGCCCAAATTTTGACTCTCATTTTAGATGTCTTGTAAAAAGAAAATTTAAGCTTATTTGATTAGGTAATAATCAGATTGGTGGATATTTATTGGACGGTTAAAAATGAAAAATATCCAATGATGCTTCAATCTACAAATTAGAGGTTGGATTATTTAAGCAATCTAAGTTTTGGGCTGTGACTCAACGACAAAGGGTTCCAAAAAATTTTCAGTATACGATTTCTTTGAGTGCCTGTATATCAAACGTCTCACTCTTCCAGAGTATCAGATTACTCCACTGATCCAAACGTCTCACTCGAAAGCTATGTGAGGGCCACAGAAATGTCTGTAGAAAATCAACTCTATCCATCGATTTCAAAAGAATGTACTAAGACAGGAGTTTAAAAATAATGCGGATCCAAAACTCAGGGGCGCCGCACTACACGAAGTGCGAGAAAGGAAACGTCCACCGTTGAAACCTTCCTGGAGTAGACCATGATGTATATATGCCATCCAAACCGTTCATAAGGCTAATACCTCTCAGATAAATGGTATGCAAAAAATATCATCCTGATACCACTCAGGTGCTCGTAGATGGCACATGTTTCATATGTGCAACTTAATTTAAACCATTCAATTAGTGGGCCACACTGTAGATGGTCTACAAAACAACAAATATGCTTGATTGATATCTAACTAGTGGATTCGTTGATATCTATGAAAAATAATCAAATGGTCAAACTTAGATAAAGAAAATTTTGAAAACGCAAATTATAATTATTAAATTAATAGTTTTTTAATTTTATTTTATTTATAACATATCTACATCGGGTCCCATGATTTGGACGTATGGTTTAGTTTGAGTTAATGGCATTCCACTTTGACAAAACCTAGTACCAAGTCATCCATATATATATATATATATATATATATATATATATATATATATATAGAGAGAGAGAGAGAGAGAGAGAGAGAGAGCCATGCTCACCTGCACACCTACACACGTGTAGTCTACTCTGAACAGTCCATGTGACGCCGAATCCCATGAAATCCTAAGGGACAAATTTTCACCCAAATCTAAAATTCTAGTGGGCTATAGCAAAGAGAAATGAAAATGATGCGGGATATGAAATTTAAGTATAACGTGCAAATTTTCAGTCTTTAGATCACACTAGTTCAGAAACAGTTACACAAAATTTCACATCCCACACAAAAGTTCAAGCACTCAATCAAGAAAAATCTTATGCGGATCTAGGCCTACACATGCTAGGGTCAGATTAATCAAAATTATAGACCAAACAATAATCAAAGGAGGATAAATTCATCCACACATGCACAGAAATAATTTCTCAATCCAAGGGATTCACATATTTCAATTCGGGGAACCCTAAGTTTAAAGAAATGACATAAAATTGAGGATTTGAATAATTTAGGGTTAGGGTTAGGGATTTGGGTGAAAGATGAGTGACAGAGAGGAGAGAGACGAACTAGAGAAACACCACATGCGTGGACAACAGCGATGGCCTAGACGTAAGTGTGTGTGATCCCGCTCGCATGTGTGTGGGCCCACGAACCCCAAATCCCCCTTCTTAGGACTGGTCGGCCAGGGGTGAGCTACAAAACTCTCGACTTTCAGCTTAATCATATGTACGGTCTGTGCGTGGTACTTCGTCGAAGTTTCAACCCTCATTTAGCGCTAGCTTCTAAAAATCTTTTGTAGAGAGAAAAACGGCTATAATAAAGGATGAATTTGAAGCGTAAATGACTGGAAAAAGAGGTAAATATGGAAGTTAGAAGATTGGGCGATTTGGGGCAGGTGTGGTTTCGTACCACGATAGTTAGCCCTTCGAAGAAATGAGAGTTTCACACCCAATTAGGGTTCACAACTTAGAGAGGATTAGAAAAATGTAAAAATTTTATTCATAGTATTTAATGAGAAAAAAGACTACAAGAGGTGTCTATTTATAATAAAACTCTATACTCCAAAACTCGCGCCATGTGCACAACCTATTACTTGAAGACGAAATAATAAAAAATAATAACTAATCAAAGCAATGTAAACCATCCATGATATTCCTAATAACAATAATAAGCAAAATTCAAAGTACTAAGTTAATTAGAATAGTAGGCCACGATCATGATAACCCATAGTGAGATTCACATGACTATCAGGTCTACTTTAATGAACCAAAATTAGTCCTCTAATTATGAGGCCCTTCTTGGATGTCGTCATTGATCCAGATCGATAGTGGGGCCCTCCTCCTCCTTTCGTACGTGCGGGGGGAGGGGGAGTGCATGTGCGCGAGATGTCCCCATCAGCAAATCAAGGAAGGAAACCATATTTATTTTTCATGGCCCACCAAAGTTTTGGATCAAAGTAAAAATTGGACCCTAGGGGGTTTCATGAGGTGTTGCTTCACGTTGATCATTAAGATTTTTCAGTCACATCATGTATGATGAGTTCTCAAAATAGTTTACATGAGTTAGTGGGAAATGGTGCAGCTGAGCATTCGATTTATATATATATATATATATATATATATATATATATATATATAGAGAGAGAGAGAGAGAGAGGGGGGGGGGGGGGGGGGGGGGGGGCATGCTCACCTGTGCACTTACGCGCGTGCATGACTTTGCACACGTGTCATGAGCATCTAATATGAACGGTCCATGTGATGCGAAATCCCATGAAAACCCATGGGACAAATTTTCATCGTGATTTAAAATTCTAGTGGGCCATGGCAAAGAGAAATGCAAATCAAGGGAGGAAACTGTTTTCATTTTTCATGGCCCACCAAAGTTTTAAATCAAAGTAAAAATCGAGCCCAGGATGTTTCATGAGGTGCTGCTTCACATGGACTATTCAGATTTTGGAGTCACGTCACGTATGATGAGTTCTCAAAAAATTTCGCACGAGTCCCATGGGCTAGGCATGGGCTTAAGTGACCATCTTGGCTTCATATGTACGTGTTTCATATCCTACAAATATGTTATTTCCTTATTTAGTAACGCATGCATTTTGAATTTAGACCATCAGTTTCATTCTTTTAAATGTCTCCCTTCCTTCATGGGTGGCCGATTTGTTTAATATAAAAGTTAGGGACATTCAAGTGAAAAAATTGAGATTTTATTAGTTTCTAGACCATGCCAAGTCAGGCTTGGTTCTAATCATTTTTTCATGGTGTTGAAAGTCAAGCGGGTTCAACCCGACTAACCCATGACCAACCCAACATTTGGTTGGGATTGGGTGGGATGTATCATATTCAATCTCGATCTTGGGAACACCCAGATCCATAGCTCAACTGGCAAACTGATTGGAGATACCTCGTTTCAACACTTAAGATCTTGGTATCGATCCCCAGTGGGGGTGGCTAACATGGAGTGTGTGTACTAACATGGGTGTGTACTAACAAGATAACACCCAACCCAGCCCCCCCCCCCCCCCCCCCTAAAATAATAATAATAATAAATAAATAAATAAATAATAATAATAATAATAATAATAATCTCAATCTTGAGGTATACAAACACTAACCCGAAAAAACTTGTGTCGGACTTAAGTTGAAGTCTTGATTTGCTCGATCTAACCCGAACCCGATAGATATATAGGTTACTTGTAAATTATAATTGAGTGTGGATCTTCAGTGTTGAAGACACGACAAATTCCAATGACGTTGGGTTTCATTAGTCCACATCATTTCTGATGACTCAAACTTATAAGATATGTCAGATTTCTTTCTCCCAAATAGATTGCGTGCTACACAACACAACTTTTAAAGGAATAATTGTACTATATTTTAGCCTGTTTGTTTAGAAAAAATGAACTTCTTTACGATAAATAACTACATATATAATTAATAAAATTATAGTTATAAAAAATAAGATGTGTGTTGAAAATATAATAGACAAATGCAATAACAAAAATATTAGCATGTATTCACCAACCAACCGACCAAGCCCTCTCTGGTTGAGAATTCCCAACTGGAGATTGAGTTAGGGTTGAGGTACAAGGACTTTGGATTAGGCTAGGGTTGATCACCAATCCAACCCACCCCAACCTGCCTGACTTTCAACCCTATCTTTTCAAGCTCATGCCTATTATGTTAGAACCATGCTGGACTCAGGCACCTAAATTCGGTCTATTGCCACCCCTAATGGGATCCACCGTAATGTGTATATCCAATACACTCTCAAGGTGAATCCAAGAGGATGATTGCAAAAAACAAACACTGATGTAATTAAGAACTCTGGTAAGCCAAAAAAGGCTTCAAAAGTGGGTCTCCCCACCACACTTTTGTTATGGTGTGGCCCACTTGAGTTTTATATCTACGTGATTTTTAGACTCACCCTTATTATCTATAGAGTAGATTTCACACAAACACCATGGTGAGCCCCACGGAACTTTGTTGCATGGCTCCCTACTAAACTCTCCCATTGAGCCATCGCACAACTGCCCTATGGGGAGCCAAATCAACCCTGGTGAAGAAATTAGGGCAAATTTCCCTTATAAGTGTGGATCACACAAATTGCCCTTATCGGCGTGGTCAAGATCTGATAATCTAGACCATTGTGTAAACCATAATTAGAACTCAATCAAGGGTTGTGGTTATGGATTTAGAAATGTAAAATGCATACATACACAAGTTTATCAAATAGAAATCAAAATATCATAGAACTAATACATGCTTTAAGCCATGTGATTTAACGACACATAAGAACACCTGAAGGTGATTGGTCTTGAAGATGAATGGTCTTGATTAATAGCCCACACATTCTATGGTGTTGATCAACACTTGCTCACCTACTCCCTAAAACTTAGTTAATATGTGAGCAATGGATGGAAAGCATTGCACTATGTTAAGTTGGAGCCAACTTGTTTAAAGCCCATGTTTTGTAAAGAGGAGAAAACCACAAGCTATGCTAGTCGTCCAAACCATTATGGCTCTAACACATTGATCGATTGCACCCTTCTGGATGGTCCATGAACAAAAAATCTCTTCAATAGTTATGGGAATTTCTCCTCATGGCTCAACCGGTCGAGAGCTTCACTTGACCTGCTCGACCAGTTAAGGGAGGTACTCGACCGGTCGAATGGGCCGCTCGACTGGTCGAGGACCTTGCTCAACTAGTCGAGGTTACGCAGATTCATGTCCAAATTTTGTGCGCACTGCGTAAATTTGAGGCAGTTTTGCAAGAGGTGCGAAAGGGAGTTGCCTAAACTATAAATATGGATTCTTAGGGCATTTCTATGTAATGCAAGAGAGTTCCCTAAAGCTTTGCCAGGGTTTGCTAAAGGGTTTAGGGCCATCAAAGGTGAGAGAGAGAGAGAGAGTGAAAGAGAGAGAGGAAGCTTATGGAAGGGAGGTTCTGCTCGTAGAGGTGATCTATGGTGCACTCGACATCTCAGCACTTCTATGTCCTCGTGATCGGTGAGATTTTTCCGTTTATCTTTATTCTCTTATTGTTTATCCACTCCTACGTAAGTGAAGAAGGTTTGATCCAAGCGATGTGTGCTTGTGATCGGTTGTAACGTTTTACTTTATAGTGGATTGTTGATTTGGACGAGGTCCTGTGGTTTTTTACTTATTTGAGAATTTTTCACGTAAAAATCTCTTGTGTCGTGTGGTTTATGCTTTGATTTATTTCATTGCTTTATTATCTCATAATTCTAGTGTTATTTGAGAGGCTAGATCTTAAGGTTTTGTGCAACAGCCCTCAACAAAGTGGTATCAGAGTGTTCAAGTTAGTTGAACGGGGTGGGATCGGTTCTGAATTATGGAAGGTGGCTCATAAATGATGATCAGTCTCAATGGTTCTAAATCGATCATATGGAAGGCTAAAATGAAGGACTTTCTTTATTACAAGGACTTGTATGCTCTAATTCTAAGCATATCAGCGAAATTAAAGGATATGTCAGATGATGATTAGGAGAAGTTGGATCGGAAGGCGGTGGAGTTTATTAGACAATGGTTGGATGATTCTGTATTTCACCATGTGTCTACGGAGACCTCAGTCGTTAGCCTATGGCTGAAACTACAAGGGCTATATGAGAGGAAGACAGCTAACAATAAAATATTTCTAATAAAATGACTTGTGAATTTCAAGTTCAAAGATGATGGTTCTATGGCTAAGCATATGAATGAGGTCAGCAATATATTGAACTAGCTCTCCGCTATGAAGATGGTCCTGGACGATGAATTACAGGCTCTGCTATTGCTTAGCTCATTGCCTGATGGTTGAGAGACATTGGTGGTGTCTCTAAGTAACTCCGTGCCAGACGAAAAGTTATCCATGGAATAAGTAACTAGTTGTCATTTCAATGAGAAAACAAGGAGGAAGTCTCGAGGGTCTACCGTAACGCCTCGGAAAAACCGTACAGAGACCCGGGTACCAACTCGATCAGAAATCACGTAGGATTAATTCCTTTAGAAATTAAGCGTAAGTTAACTAGCTCTACATTAGATTAGCTGTGAAATTGTCCCTGATCGCTTTAAATACGTTCTGCAAGACCCAAAACTTGTAGAACCAATGACGCTACAATACCCTGAAACGTAGGATCAAACTCTAAACCCCTTTGCTCTCAGGAACCCTTTGAAATTTTATATTGGATTTAGACCGCGTGTCGAAAGTCCGATATCCACAATCTTAGACCATTATGACCGCTTAGCTAGACTTGACAATCATTTCGAAAATCAAGCCCAATTGATGTTCTGAGGCTATTTCATTAAGCCTGGAGCAGGGAGTGTGAGAAAGAGTGAAATTCATAAAAATTTAAATGGGATTTAAATGAATCTGGCACGTTTCGTTTGCAGGATCAGTATAAGCGTTCAGACCATCAGAATCTAACCCAAATACACCCTCGAATCAGGAAACAATTCTCACTCAGGTCAGTGTACTTGAAATCCTCGATTGAGTCTCCGTGACCGCTGAACTGAAACTGGACCGTCACGTGCGATTTGGGAACTCTACCGGTCTGAAAACTTGATGTGTGCTAGATCCGATATATATGAGCTTAAGTCCGACCGCGTTCGGCCAGGGGACCTCCCGAAACACTTTTTTGGATCGAAAAAGTTTTGATTTGGTTATAACTCAAGTATACCTTTTTCCCAAGTCTATTTAGGTTAGGTTTTAGCCTATATAAGGGCTTTAAACCCTCTCATTTCTCTCCCATCCGAATTTGCTATAAACCCTAAAAAGAGAGAGAGAAAGAGAGAGATTGTGAGTGAGTTGTGGGAGAGATTTCCTGCCATTTGCTCCAGCTTTTGCACGTATCAAAGCACCGCCTTCAAATCACTTTCCCGGTGATTCCAACTCACTTCTAGGTAAGAAAAACCTAACCTATAGCTGTTTTAAGGATTCTTTCGATTTAAATAGCGAAGTAGCTTATGTATCTTGTGCATTAGGTCGCCTTAACGCCGTTGACAAAGCGTAAACTTCCTGTTCGAATCGATACACGTATAAGGCGAAAGGTGAGGATTTTAGATGCTTAGATTAACTGATTTCAAAGCTTTCAATGTCATTTAATAGTATATTATCGACGAGAACGTTGTTTGACATGTAGAACATGCTGTCCGTTTTCCATTTCGACTGCGTACGAGAAATATGAGATTTAGGGTATTTTAGATATTTATAGGAAATACAGAATACGTCCGTATTTTGCTGAAATAATTTCCTTGGGTATTTGTCGTGTTAGGATATCAAAAATGCGTGCATGATCTGTTTGGTGAAGAGATTCGCCCTAATGCGCACTTTGGGTCGATATACGCTATGTAGACTAAAGTGTGTAGACTAACTGTTTGTATAAATGTTTGTATTAGTATGTATTGAGTAAATGGTGTTGTGAATTAGTTTTGAGATTAAATTCTCAATTAACATGCTGATGTATATGATTTCCACCATGTTGGCTAAATGAATTGATTTCATTATATATATGGAATGCATGTGTTGGTTGATTTGCTTAAGTTGTGTGTTATAACATGTATCAACATGCTTGTATTGTTTATATTCATTCCTGTTACTCTCATATGATCATTGATGTTGTTTATAAATGCTTAGGGCTATAACCTAGTCCAAGCAGTCGGTAATAGATTGAATTCGTGGTTAGCTTCTATTTGCCACGAAGGACGCGTCGATGAACGCAAGTCGTGCATTGGGCAGGCGGCAGTGGTTAGGCCACACGAAGTGTTTTATACACTTCATGTCGCTCAACCTGAGATGCGCTCGTACTAGTCGAGCCCGTCAAGTAACTTGACTGGCCATTGTATGTTCACCTTGCATGAGTCATAACTGCTTGAACCTAGGGTACTGAACTTACCATTGCAAACCCTGTTAACCATGATACCTTGATCCATAAAGACTCATGAGCCGGGCATGGTGGTATGGGACATCATGGTCGAGTTGTCGGCCTACGCTGGGGCCATAAACCTCCCCGTAGTGACCAGTGAGCACCTTTGACTCGTGGGCCGATTTTGGTGTTATGGGACACTACATTCGAGCTGTCGGCCTACATTGATTGGTGACGAGCCCTTTGTAGTGACCTCGAGCGTATTCTGAGTCTACGAGAGGCGACGACCCTTCCGTAGCGACAAGAGTACATTAGGCCTGTATTGATAAGGTGATGGGGGAGCAGTGCAACGAGTGCGAGCAACAACCCTTGCAGCGACCTATAAATATAACATCGTATGAGATTACTAGGAGTGACGACCCTAGACAAGATCTGTGTTGGGATTGATATAAGGAAAGTACCTTAGTTTCCCAATACTGTTGTATGAATGGACTAATAACAACTCGGTAATCATTATCTATATCGCACTGCATGTGCCTGGAAGATGTGAAGCACTGAGGAACGTAAGCATCCCGCGGGCGTAAGATGGTGCCGCATGAGAGAGCATGTCAGTGAGGGCATCCATCATGTCATTTCATGTTTGCATTAACAACAGTATCTAAGAATGTTTGATTGCTTGCATTACTATTATCGCGTGATTGATTTGATAACATGCTAATCTTTGCTCTATGATTCCACTGAGTTGATCACTCACTCCCACGTTACGGGGCGGTGTTTGCAACACCTACCAGACTTTGTCGTAATTGCAGGTGATGAGGTGATTCAGGACATAGAGCCGGACTTCTACAAGGACCAGGACGAGTTCTCGTATATGCAGTTCGCTGACGGCTTTGCATAGGTGGCCTGGATTGGCGGGACTTGATAGTTGGACAGTTATATAATATTTTGTTTAGTTTGATTTATGTATATGTGACTCAGAGATGTATTTATACTTTGGAGACAGTTTGAGATTATTTTGTTTTCATACAGTGATATATATATCTTTCAGTCTTCCGCTTGCATTTTATCACTGGATCTGGAGTATGAATTGCAATTTTGGTATAATCTTACTCTTGTGAATGCACTAACTCAACCAACATCGACGCATAAGCATATTTGTTGCATAAGTGATGGTCTGGAACTTGGGAGTCGGGTTCCTACACGACCCCCGATTTTCAGGGTGTTACATCTACTCAGCAAGAGGCCCTTGAGACACAAAAATAGGGGAGAAAAAAGAACAGAAAGGGCGAAAAGGCCTGAGATAAATCAAGAGGCAAGTCGAGCACCAAGAAGGATATTGAATGCTGGAATTGTGTCAAGAAGGACCACTATAAGCATGAATGTTATAAGAATGAGAACGATAAGAAATGAAAAGGAAAGGAGAAGGAAGATTAATCAGATTCCACTACGGTGGCTTCAGAGAGCAACATTGTAGTTATTCTTTCTACAGACCATGATGTTTGTCTCACGACTACGAGTTAGGACACTGACTGGGTGATAGACTCAAGAACCTCGTTTCATGGGACTCCACGCATGGATTTCTTCACAAGCTATAAGTCAGGTGACTATGGGATCTTGAAGATGAAAAATTCTGACGTATCGAAGATCGTAGGGGTCGGTGATATTTATGTGAAGACCGATGTGGGTTACACATTGGTTCTCAAGGATGTGACGCATATCCCAGACCTTCGCATCAACTTGATGTCGATGGGAAAGTTGGATGATGATGGTTATGAAGGCTGATTTGTTGGTGAGCGTTGGAAGCTCATCAAAGGTTTATTGATCACGGCCAGAGGAAAGAAGTGTTGTACCCTTTACAAGGCAAGTGTCAGTATGTGTAAGGGTGGGTTGAACGCAGTGGAAGATTCAGTTATTAACATGTGGCACAGGCATCTAGGCCACATGAGTGAAAAAGGGGCTTCAGGTACTAGAGAGGAAGCGGATCCTTTCAGATGTGATAGGTATACCTTTCAAAACCTATATTAATTATTTATTAGGAAAATAATATAAAGTTTCATTTGTTAAATCTGTTTCTCATGTTAATAAAGTGCATGTATGAGATTTAGTTTATTCTGATGTTTGTGGTCCTATGAGGATAAAAATCTTGGGTGGGGTATTGTATTTTGTCACTTTCATAGATGATACATCTAGGAGGGTTTGGGTTTATACTTTGAAATTCAAGGACGAGGTCTTTGGTGTATTTAAATTGTTTCATGCTATGGTCAAGAGAGAGACAAGTAGATCATTAAAGTGCATACGCACTAATAATGGTGGTGAATACATTGGTGACTTTTATGAGTATTGTAAGTCCTTGAGTATACGGTATGAACAGACGGTTCCCAAGCCCCCCAGCATAATGGTGTGGCTGAGCGAATAAATCACACCTTTGTTGAGAGAATCAGATGCATGTTATCTCATGCGAAGTTGTCCAAGACGTTCTAGGGAGAAGCAATGCACACGACAGTGTATTTGATAAACAGGTCTCCATCAACCCCGTTGAATGAAGAAGTACCCGAGAAGGTGTGGACTGGACTGGATTCATCGTATAGTCATCTCAGGGTGTTTAGATGTAAGGCATCCGTTCATGTATCAAAGAACGAGAGGTCCAAGCTCGATATGAAGATCAGACAGTGTGTGTTCTTGGGGTACGGTGATGAAAAGTTCGGTTACAGGTTGTGAGATCCGACCGAGAAGAAGCTCGTTAAGAGTAGAGATGTGGTATTCTTTGAAGATCAGTGCATATAAGACATTGGTAAGCCAAAGAAGAACCAGCCTAGTTCAGGTGAGCTAGAGGACATGGATCCGGTTATTCCTCCCTTGATGCCTGATAACGGAGGAGTACAGTAAGGTTCAGAGGACGAGGGAGTTCCTAAAGAAGATGGACCGGAGGAGCAGCCCCACTTGATACACCTGTTGAGCCATAGGTGAGGAGGTCATCTAGAGACAAACGGTTGTCTAAGAGGTATTCGCCGCATGAGTATATTATGCTCACTGATGGGGGAGAGGCAGAAGATTATTTTGAGGCCCTAGCCGACGAGCATAAGGGGGAGTGGTTGAAAGCTATGCAAGATGAGATGGAATCCTTACATAAGAAATTGCTTAAGGGCAAGAAAGCTCTGAGTAACAAATGAGTGTTCAGAACGAAGATTGAGAAGAAGAATTCACAGACATGATTCAAGGCTAGACTTGTGGTAAAAGGGTTCGATCAGAAGAAAGGTATAGACTTCGATGAGATATTCTCACCAGTGATGAAGATGACATCCATACGGGTGTTGCTTGGGTTGGCGGCTAGCATGGATTTGAAAATAAAGCAATTAGATGTTAAAACTGTCTTTCTCCATGGTAATCTGGAAGAAGAGATCTACATGTACTAACCAAAGGGGTTCAAAATCAAAAGCAAAGAGCGTATGATGTGTAGGTTGAAGAAGAGCTTATATGGGCTGAAACAAGCTCCAAGACAATGGTATAAGAAGTTCGACTCGTTCATGTTAAAGCATGGGTGTGACAGAACGAAGTCAGACCACTGTGTGTTCATGCGCAAGTTCTCAGATGGTGATTTCTTAGTTTCGTTATTATACGTTGATGATATGCTTATCATGAGAAAAGACATCAAGAAGATTGACAGGCTGAAACAGGAGTTGGGAAAGTCGTTCGCGATGAAATACTTGGGCCTAGCTAAGAAGATCCTATGAATGGAGATAACCCGTGACAAAGCAGCAGGAAGCTTTTATTATCACAAGTGCAGTATATTGAGAAAGTCCTAAGATGGTTTAATATGAATACAGTGAAGCCAGTCAATGCTCCACTGGATGGTTACTTCAGATTGAGCGACATGCAGTGTCCCAAGATAAAGGCAGAGGTGGATGAGATGCAAAAGATACCTTACGTGTCATTAGTAGGAAGTTCGATGTATGTTATGTTGTGTACACACCTAGACATAGCATATGCAGTTGGTGTTGTTAGCCGGTATCTTGTCAATCCTAGCAAAGAGCATTGGGCAGCGGTGAAGTGGATACTGCGATATCTAAGAGGCTCATCCAAGTTGAGCCTATGCTATGGTGATGAAAAACCTATGTTAAAGGGCTACACAAATGCAGATATGGTAGGTGACATAAACTCTAAGAAGTCTACATCGGAGTTCATATTCACGTTTGCAAGGGAAGCGGTCTCTTGGCAGAGCAAGCTACAGAAGGTTGTAGCATTGTCGACGACAGAGGCCGAGTACATTGCAATCACAGATGCATGTAAAGAGATGCTTTGGATGAAGAAGTTCCTACAGGAACTTAGCTTGAAGTAAGAATAGCACGTGGTCTATTGTGATAGTCAAAGTGTTATACACTTGAGTAAAAATTCAAGTCAATACTCTAAGTCGAAATACATAGAGATTTGGTATCACTAGATCAAGGATACTTTGGAACAGAAGATGTTACAGCTTGAGAAGGTCCACACAGATGATAATGAGTCAGACATGATGACCAAGGCTTTACTCAAGGATAAATTTGAGGTTTGTAGAAACTAGGCTGTCTTGAAGAAGGTGAATTCCTCCTGAATTGAAAAGGGAGAGATTTGATGGAGATTTTTTCTCATGGCTCGACCGATCGAGGGTGCTTGTCAACCCGCCGAGGACTGGCTTGACTCAAACTCCAGCGAGTTTGGTTTGAAATTTTTCGTGGTGATCGACCAGTCGAGGGAGGTGCTCGATTGGTCGAGTAGGCCGCTCGACTGGTCGAGGTTAAGCAGATTCATGTCCGAATTTTGTGCGGACTGCGTAAACTTGAGGCAGTTTTGCAAGAGGTGCAAAAGAGAGTTGCCTAAACTATAAATAGGGGTTCCTAAGGCTTTTCTAGGTAATGCAAGAGAGTTTTCTAAAGCTTTGCTAAAGGGTTTATGGCTATCAAAGGTGTGTGTGTCTGTGAGAGAGAGAGAGAGAGAGAGAGAGAGAGTGAGGAAGCTTGTGGAAGGGAGGTTCTGCTCGTATAGGTGATCTATTGTGCATTCGACATTTCAGCGCTTTTACGTCCTCGTTATCGGTGAGATATCTCCATTTTTCTTTATTCTCTTATTGTTTATCCAATCATGCGTGAGTGAATAAGGTTTGATCCAAGCGGTGTGTGCTTGTGATCGATTGTAACGTTCTACTTCATAGTGGATTGTTGATCTAGACGAAGTCTCGTGATTTTTTACCTCTTTGAGGGTTTTCCACGTAAAAATCTCTTGCGTCGTGTGGTTTATGCTTTGATTTATTTCATTACTTTATTGTCCCATAATTTTGGTGTTATTTGGGAAGCTAAATTCTAAGGTTTTGTGCAGCGGTCCCCAACAAATAGGATAGTTATAACCTTTCAATTTGTGGAAAAATCAATGGCTAGAAACTTGCAACTTGGGAGCAAGAAATCAATGGTCTCGATTTCTAAACCATGGTCCCCTACATTCTAAGGTTGTCGATGCCGAGTTAGATGTTCAGGTCAATATCACCCTAGTCTAGGCTTGGGTTTAATTTATTGCATGTGAAATCCATCAATTGTACTAGGTTACATTAGGACATGTTCTTAAAGAACTCAACCAAAATGCTTATGTACCAGCTAGAGTTGTACATGAACTGAGTTAGCTTGGTTAACTCGTTCGACTTGACTCAGAAAAGGTCGACTCGATTTGATTTGAAATCAGGTTTGAATCGAGTTGAACTGATTTTTTGAGCTCGAAAAGTTTTGAGGCGAGTTCAAGCTAGACCGAGCTCCACTCGACTCAGCTCCAAACTTGACGCGGTTCAGATCGGATTCGACTCGGATCAGGTTCACTTAATATAAATATTTGTGTGTATGTGTGTATATATAAAACTCGAAGTCAGATGGAAAGATCGAGCTCAAGCTCGACTCGATCTCAGCTCCAACTGGCCGAGCTGCTGACTGCCATGCTGGCTAGTCGGGCTTGAAGACCGAGCCATGTTCAAGCTGGGAAGCCCGTTAGCTGAACTGGGCTGAGATGGGCCAAGCTGGACTCGGTTCGGCTCATGTACAGCTCTGCTACAAACCAAAGAACGGCATCTAATGACAAAAATAAATAAATAAATAAAATAAAATATAAAAATTTTAAGAATGCTAATCCTTTAATCAGTACTATTTTTCACTTTAAATGAACTAATGTATTTTAAATCACGAATCATCTCTTGTGGAGTGGACACATCAACATATCATACATGTTCTGTAATTCATGCATCACTGAGCCAATTACATATGCAGCCTTGAACGGTCAAAATGATTATTTATGGCTGGGCCACAACCTAAAAATCATGTTGATTGGACAACCTTTACCATGTGATTTGGTATACTGACTTTCGATTGTTGATACTTTTAACCTTAAAGGGATTAAAACAATACAATTTAGTATTTTTAATATTAATATCCTATTTAAAAAATGATATTTCAAATAGTAAATTTCTAATGTTAGGTTAGGATAATCTCATGCAATTGAATTTAGTTTTCTAAATTTATCACACCAACCCAATAGTCAGTGGGTCATATTGAAATTTGTTGTATGGGTGCATGTAGTGCGGTCCTTGGGCTGGGCTAGCCTGTTAGGCTTTTGGGTGTGACCCGCCTTGGGCTGGGCTAACCATTTAAGCCGGTTTCTCAATCGAGCCAGGTTTGGACCATGTACAACAACGGTTATAAAGGTAATTTTCTAATATACATAATATGTAAAAATCCTCATTTACTTTGTTATGCAACTCATATTTGTTTTGTGGCTTGTAATCAACTGAAGAAACATTTGGGCTCAAGTAGGATTGGGTTACTCATAGGTTCGGATAGGGCTCGACCTATGTTAAACAATACAGGCCAGGCTTGAACAGAGCTTTGCTTGGACGGTTGACGCCCTTAAGGGCATGTAAGATACATATTATCATTAAAAAAATAAATTAAATTAATTAAATAGGGATGATATGAGATTTACCCTTTCTTCATTAAACAATCTAAACATACACTTTCAATTCCTACTCAATAATTTTATTTTTAATCCCTTTATATTAAATAGGAGAAATGCTCACACACAACTAGTTGTATATCCAACAAGGTTGTCCACTCATGAAAATAAAATACCTCAAAAGTCAGTTGGGTCCAACTATTAAGTGGGGCACACCATTAAAAAATAATAAACAACTACCATAAAACTCCACATTCACGTGGGGTGCATCTAATGGTTGGATCAACCTGATTTTTGAGGCATCATATTTTCATGGCAGGAGAAGTTGCTAGACAGGCGAGATGTCATACAAATACCATGGTGAGCCGCACACGCCGGGTAGTTGGACATCCGATTAGTGTGTGAGCATTTTACAGTAGCTAGAATGAACAAATTTTTATTTTTTATTTTATCCAACCATCAAAATGGGATGCTCCACATGAATATGGAGTTTTTTGGATGGTTATTCATGGTTTTTATGGTGTGCCCCACCTGATATTTGGATTGACCTGATTTTTGAGGCACCCATTCTTCAAAGTGGGACAAGCTTGCTATAGCGGCAAGCTCGTCATGCAAACACCTAAGTGGCCTCACACATCAACTTGTTAGACATGATTTATTTTTTTATTTTTTTTCTGTAAGCCACTCCTACCATTAGTTGCCCGATTCAATTTTAATTCTAGAACTAGAAAAGAAGCCCATTTATGATTCAGGTGGGCCACACTACACTATTTAGCTATTTGGCCTAAAACCAGGCCATTTCACAACTCTAGCATGTCTGGCCCACCTGATGGGTGAAACTGCCTGATTTTAATAGAAGAATAGAATTATAGGGTGGTCACGTTGGGCTTGGGCCTAAGCTCAACCTTTCATGTAGTCATTGCTGCTGTTGCATCCTAAACATCAAAGCACAGCTGATTCTTGTGGTGGGGTGCACCTTGGCTGGCCCCACTGCGTAAGCTAGAGGTTCTTGACTGATGAATGGAAGAATTGAAGCAATAATGCTTTCATTTCGACCGCTAAATCCCTGCAGGCCCATTTCGGTCATTTACTTGTCAAACATCCAACCATAGCCAGAAATCCAACCCATGTAAATGTGGACCATGTGATGAAGGTCACATGGCCAAAAAAATTAAAAATTAAAAAATCAGGCCCATCTGCGGTAGATACTCAGCTTGATGTACTATTTAAATTGTTCGACTTGATTGTGATTACAACGATCATACTGGGCCCCACATATGTTAGGATCTATTTTGTAGTCTTTAAAAACTGGTTGGAATTGATTGGGTCGCATGCTGCTGTTAATAATAGACCACATAAGCTAGCATGTTTGAAAATGGTTAGGTTGAGCACGGACCGACATCAAACACGGCTGACCCAATCAAATCTTACCACATCAGGGCTTTACCATGTTCAGCCTCACCTAAATCTAGTCCGGTGACCCCACAATCGGAGGGTTTGGCCTGTTTTATTATTATTATTATTATTATTTCGTAATTTACAATTTTTCCATTTCGAATTTTCAATTGTTTTCTAAGTTCTGTGATCAGTCAACCATTTGATTTTAGGACTTTCTCATACTGCAAATAGACATGGCTGAAAGACATTTTGACCACAGTTTTACTTTCATTAGAGTAATTTAAAGGAATAGAGTTATTCAACATGCATGTGTAGTTTAAACACTCTCATTGGATAAATTCATGCTTTAATGATCCAAACCATTTTGGTGATAAGATTTTCAAAAGTCTTAGATTGATCTATTTCGTACAGGGCAGACAAGGGACACATGGACCTGACCCGATTTTAATGAGTCCAAGTCCCATCCATTGACCCGTTAAGAAATCAGATAGGATTTGGGTCTAAATCTTTTAGACCAAGTTATAAAAAATTTTAAAAATTTAAAATTAAATTTTATTTAAAAAAAAAAAAAAAAAACTATATAGTTGGATTTGGACCAAGTCCATCGTACAAATACTTTTGGAGGGGTGAAAAAAAAGGAGAATAATGGAAGGAAAAGATGTGGCTACATGCAGAGAGGTGAAAGACAAAGTCGTCCTGCCAACACCTTATTCCTAAAAATAATGTACCACTTCTTTGATTTTCTTCCTATCATGAGGCGGCGCAATAGATATATGGATAGATTTTATACTATTATCACGATGAGCCTTATACGTAGCCTTTGTTAGAAGGGCTTATCATGTGGATTGCACACAAACACAGAGAGGTGCGAGTATGGTTGTCAATAGGCCAGGTTAGGACCAAGCCAAGCTATGTCCAAGCCCAGCCACGTTATTCAATGTAATCTAAAACCAGCTTAGGCCCCTATGACAGGCCAAAATAGTCCAGCTCCAAATGTTTACGCTGAGTCGGAGCTCGAGCTTGAACTATATATATATATATATTATAGAGGAGAGATGGGAGTAGGGTTTTCTATTTGGGTTGGGCTGGGCTGAATTCGGGCTACACGGATGAGTTATTGCACACTGTCCAAATCCTACCTGATTGAAAAACTAGTTTGAATTTTAAGTCCAAACCTGGCCCTCTGACCTAATACTCGAGCCCAAGTCTAGCGAAAGGCGCTACGGGCCCAAAAGCCCAACAAACTTGCCTGGCCATTGATAGTACTAGGTGGGCGCGGAGTGTGCGGGTAGAGGGGCGGGTAAAATCCGAGTTGTCCATTGAGGTGACGAAAATCTTAGTCATCTGTGTGGATAGTTTTAAAATTTCATAAATATCACTAATCTATATCGAATATCTGGTTTAATGTCATGAAGAATCTCAAAGGCCATGACCATCCTAAAACTAATTGCATGTATACACACACACACACACACACACACACACACGGAAACGCTCACCTGCGAACAAGTTTGTACGTACTACGTACAAACGTTTTTGAGAACACATCATACGTGATGTGGATCCAAAATCTGAACCGTTCATGTGAAGCAGCACCTCATGAAAGCTCCCGGGCCCAAGTTTTACTTTGATCTAAAACTTAGATGGGCCATGAAAAATGAAAACAGTTTTCTCCCTTGATTTGCATTTCTCTTTTCTATGGCCCACCAGAATTTTAGATCGGGGTGAAAATTTATGTCACAAGGTTTCATGGGATTCCGCATCACATGGACTGTTCAGATTAGACACCCATGGCACGTGTGCAAAGGTGTGCACGTGCGTAGGTGCATAGGAGAGCATGACTCATATATATATATATATATATATATATATTGGGTCCCTATGATATAAGGTAGAGATTTAACATGCATTAATAATTCTAGCAACGAAATAAGGCTTGCTGAGCCGCAAGCATGTAAGAGAGCCTAAGGAATTTCGAAATTGTATTTCTTAGGTTATAAAGTGGAAATTGAAAAGCACCATTTTTGTAGAAATTCCAAGAAAATCCCAAGAAAATGGGAAAAACTAAACAATGGAAATTATATTTCCATAGAAATTTTTTTCCATTTTTTAATTTAGTGAATCCAAACAAGCCTTAAAAGCAGTTTGGATTGTCTTGTATTGGGTTCAGTCTAATTGCCACTCATAAGTAGTAAAGTAACATATAAAATCAAACTTCTAATCACCAACTAACACTGTTGAAGTAAGCACTACTGATGAACTTATAAAATAATGGAATAGATGAAGTACTCACCAATACTATAAAAGCTGAGGTGTTTGGATCCTAATTAGTTACTTAGGGCCAGTTTGGATACCACAAAATAAGTTACTTTTTGTACTTGGAGCAGTAGATAAGTAACTAATTTCAAATAAGTAAGTTTGGTTTATGATTACTTATAGGGCTGAAAGTTGGAGGGTTCAACCCAACCAGCCTGACATTGGGTTGGGGTCCAGCATGATGTATCGGGTTTGGTCTCAAGCTTGGGTTATACAAATATCAATCTGACAAAACTTGGGTTAGGCTCGGGTTGATGTCTTGGGTTGCCCGACCCAATCTGAACCCGATCGATATATAAGTTACTTATAAATTATAATTTAGCGTGGATCACTTCTGTAGAAGGCACAAGAAATTCGAATGTTGTTGGGCTTCATTGGTCCACGTCGTTTCCAATGACTCAAGCTAACAAGATACATTTCTCTCTCCCAAATAGTTTGTGTTACACAAGACAACTTTTAAAGCAGTTGTCCTATATTTTAGTTAGTTTTTTTTTTTTTTTTTTTTTAAATGAAGTTCTTTACAATAAATAACTACAAATATAAGTAATAAAATTATACAAGTGAAAAATAAGATGTAAATTGAAAATATAACATACTAATGTAATAATGAAAATATTAGCATGTATGCACCCGACTGAGCCTGCTTGGGTTGGGCTTGGGTTGAGAATTCTCAACCCGATGTTGGGTTAAGTTGGGTTGGATTAGGGTTGAGGTATAAGAATATTTTGTTGTGTTAGGGTTGAGCACCATCCCAACCCAACCTGCCGGACTTTCAGCCCTAATTACTTATAAGTGAAGTGGCGAGTCTCAATACTGGCTGGTGGAGTAGCTAATCTGCTTTGAAGGCGTTCGGATCACAATGAACCTGGTGCGGGCTAAATTGGATTTGACTTGAACCAATTTCTTGACTTGGGTTGAAATTCTAGCTGAGGCCTCAACCATCAGGCCTGCAATTTGGGTTCATTTTGACCATTGCCCAAACAAGGCAAATTATAAATGGGCCTCAAACCAAGAGTAGTGACCATGATTCACTATGAAAGTTGCCAAAATGGGGTCAAGACCAGCCAACTCATTATTTTTGTGTGCTAAAAATTAAAACCCATTTGGCATTGCTTCCAGCAAGAATATAATTCATTAAAAATAAATAATTTTGTTAATGAAAACAATTTTGAAAATTTGAAAACGACTAAAGACTCTGCAAATTTTCAAAAAAATAAAAAACTTCTAAAACAAAAAAGAAAAGAAAAGAAATTACAAGAAGGTAACACACACTGCTTCAAGTAGTTGCAGTGTCAGGCCCACCGCAGTTTATGTATGACATCCAACCAATCTAACATTGTTGTCCAAAATGAAGATGGGATGCCTCAAAAATCATGTAGATCCATCAATCAAGTGAATTGAAAGTGTTTTAGGTGGTGGTCCATTATTTTCTATCATGTGGGCCACATGTTGATTAGATGGAAATGATTTTGAGGCCACTTTATTTTCATGATGGGCAACCCTGTTGGATAGTTGGATGTCATGCATGCATCAAGATGGGCCCCACATGCACCTAATTGCATGCTTTTTTATCTATAATTAATTGCATGTGTCTTTAAGAAAAAGATAGCTCCTTACACTAAATGTTAGTTCATTAAATGCTTCCAAAATGGTTGGATTTCTAGTTTAATTCTTGATTGGCGGACTTCAAAGTTTGCCAAATTCAAATCCAATGCAAAACCATGAACTATGGATGAGGTTCTCACGAAAATATCCTGATATAGTACAATCTTACCTTTGAATCTAAGCCATCTTCCAATGACTCAAACCACTTGTAGTGATGTATTACAATATTACCATTGAATCTAGGTCATCTTCCAATTATTCAAACTACTATATTGATGTATTACAATATTACTTTTGAATCTTGGTCATCTTTCAATGACTCAAACCATTTATATTGATGTATTACAATATTAGCTTTGAAGCTAGGTCATCTTTCAATGACCCAAACTATTTATATTGATGTATTACAATGTTACCTCTAAATCTAGATCATCTTCTAATTAGTCAAATCACACTTATACTGATGTATTACAATATTACTTTTGAATGTAGGTCATCTTCCAATGATTCAAACCACTTATAAGACTAGCCTCATTTTGCATGGTAGAAATCTACCAAATAAAGCTCTCAAATAAATTATTTTAATCCTCTGATGATAATTTACTCATTTGATTTGAACATGAATGGTCGTCCTAACTTTTGCATGATCAAAGGTCTGAAATATTGAATCGAAGAGTTCTTCGCGGGAATCCTCCATCGAAGAGGATTCCTATCAAATAAATGGTTTGTGTCATTGGAGAAACCCCAACTCAAATGGCTAAAGTTCTAATGTATGTTATTGTAATACATTGGTATGGGTCCTTACTCTTGCTCCAGGGGTAGACTCTTAGGAGTTTCAACACCTGGTCAAGGGTTCAAGTACCCATGGGTGGTGAAATCCCACTACCGTATGAGTGTGTGGGGGTGTGTGTGTGTGTGTTAAAAAAAATAAAAAACATTGGTATGTATTCAAGCAACGGTGCGTGTGTGTGTGTTAAAAAAAATAAAAAACATTGGTATGTATTCAAGCAACCCCAGTCCAACTGGTTCGACCCGCAGTTTACAGTCCACTCAGTGTATTGCTTCCAACCTGTTTAATGATTGTGACATCCAATCCTCCTAATAGGTTGGCCACACCATGATGATCACCTAGTGCGAAAATCAGCCCTATCCAATCATCATGTGAGTTATTCAGTGGGTGGACCATTGGACCTCTCTCTCTCTCTCTCTCTCTCTCTCTCTCTCTCTCTATATATATATATATATATACACACACAGATATTATATATATATATATATATATATATATATATATATATATATATATATATATAATATCTGTGTGTGTATATGTGTGTGTGGAAAAGGTTCATGTGATCCACCTCATGGGAACTTCCCATGACGTCGAGTTGTGTGGGCACTAGTGTGTCGAACATCTACCCCATCAATCTGATGCACCATTCCATGGTGGGCATAGGGTTTAAAAATCAAGTCAATCATTGACTTGTATCGGCCACACATACAAAAGTTGAGAGGGATTACCCTCCATTAAAACATTCATAATCATTTGTTGGGCCCAACGAGATGTGGTTCACAAATTCAGCCCATCTATTATGTGTGCCCAACTTGGATGAGGGGTCAAACCAAGTTTCAGTTGCATCCAAATTTCAGATGGGCCCCACCAAGTACTTTTATATGTCTTAAGCATGTCTTCACATGATTTTAGATGATATGGCCCACCTGAGTTCTATATATGGCTGATTTTTGGGATATCCCATAATTTGCAGGGGACCCATCAAATCCATGGTATTGATGTTCAATATACATCATGATGGGGCCCCCACAGCTCGACCTCACAACCATGATATATATATATATATATATATATATATATATATATATATATATATATATATATATATATAGAGAGAGAGAGAGAGAGAGAGAGAGAGAGAGAGAGTAATGGTATTGATGTTTGACACACCACAGTGGGGCCCACACAGCTCCCATGAGGTCTACCTCACAGTACCATTTCCCTTCCAACTCTTCGGGCGTGGATTTATTTGCATGCTTTTCCATCAACAATTAATTGTATATGTGACCTTCGGAAAGGTACTTCCTTCCGATAAATGTTAGATTATTAAATGCTTCTAGAATAGGTGGATTTCTAGAGCTATGGAAAATCCAAATCCAATGCAAAACCATGAATTATGGATGAGGTTTGTTTAAAAAAACATCCGATGTATTGCAGTATTACCTTTGAATCTAGGTCATCTGGATTCAAACTGCTTATACGACCAGCTTCAATTTGCAAGGTGGAATCCAAAAAATAAAGCTATCAATTAGATTATTTCAATCCTTTGATAATTTAGCTCTTTTGATTAGAACATGAATGACCACCATAACTTTGCATAATCAAAGGGTTGAAATTGAATCAAAGGGTTGTTCTAAGAATCTATTGTCCAAGGGAAGTCGTTATTGTAATATATACATCGATATGTATCTAAGTAATCTCTTTATGAATTTAATTTACATTCCCATTTCCAAATAGAGTGCAAGGAGATGACTGAAATGTGCTAGTAGAACCCTCTCTCCTGATATCCACCATGCAATCAACCTTCTGCTGTTGAATCAGGACAATTCTAATACCGCATTCATCGAGTCTTCCTAGCCATCTAATTATTGTCTTTCAAAACTGACGTAGGACAAGGTTAATTAATTGGAAAGCAAAGATCAATATAAATCAAGTACCATGTCTTGAACGTAAAGTTTTAGATAAGGGTAAAAGTTAGGCCCTGAGAGTTCATGGAATATTGCATCATTTGGACTGTTAAAATTTTGGTCCGAAATTATGAGAGATAAATTTTTTTCCTCATTGTTAAATTTTTTGCTTCTTCATCTTGGATAAGAGAAATATCTATCATATCACGAGATCTTCCTCCTCCATTCATTCAGCCTTCGACTAAAATAAAATAAAAACAAGTAATTTATAGTCGGTTGGTAAACTAGGTAAATATGAGACTTAGCATTACGGGCAAACCTAGAACCATGTACTTTGTTGGTGTTGGGACATGGTAGGATTTAATTAAACCATGTAATGTTATTAAAGATGGATTCGCGCAAAGCATATTCAGTATGAATAATGTTTCAATATGCTCTTACATCGGTGCAGACATGATATGGTTGGATCTGATTGAACCGCATGCTGGTGTCACCTTCAAATATCCTTAACATGGCCCATATTTGAGAGTGGCTTTCTATCTAATCAAATCCAATCTTACCATCTTTGAAATCCTATGGTCATTTACTAAGAGTGGATTCCAGAAACACCACTTTGGTGAGGTGGGTTGCTTCGGTGTATTTGGGATCCTTGGCTGTGGGGTCCACCTTGATGTATGTTCCATCCAAATGTTTCTAAAACTTATTTTAGGGAATGATCTCAAAAACTATGTAGATCCAATTCTCGTAATCCACCGTTAAAAACTTTTAGTAGAACATAAAAGTTTTGGATCAAGATGATATTTAGGTCGTCTCTTCGTCCATGTTTTTGTGGCCTTATTAACCGATTGGATGGCAAATAAACATTCCAGTGGGCCCCTGTGAAGTTTTTAATGGAAGAGATTCAATAGTGACTGTTTCCTGTGGTGTGATCCATATAAGATTTAAATTGGCTTAATTTTTTTAGATGCTACCTTATAATGAGCTTTCAAAATGGATGGACGGTGTGGATGTAAGGCACATAGATCAAAGTGGCCCCACAGCCTGGGATCCACCGAAACTGCGCCCTTCGGTGAGAAGATGACTTTGCCCGCCCCTAAAATGAGCTGCCAAAACTGATGGACGGTGTGGATAAAACACATACACCACGGTGGGCCCCATGACAGCCTGGCTAAAATGGTGGGCCCACAGCGACCAACATCACCTAGCTGGGTGGTGTTGGGACCACCACCCAGTACACTTCGGTAAATGTGAGACCGGGCTAGCTCTCATTCAACCAGTGAGGTCTGAAGAACCGTGTTCCACTAAATGGACAGTCCAGATTCACCGTCCCTCATGTCACAAATCTCCGGTGGTGGACGGTAGGCCACGTGGAAGCTCAGGGTAAGACGGGTTTGGACCAGAAACGAGCGTGAATGGTTTAGCCACGTTGCATCAACTTAGTGGTTGAGAGCCAGGTGGGCCCCACAAGAACACCTGGACAATATTTCTTAATTTCTACTCTCAACAACAAAAGTCATTAAAATACGTCCCCTTCAGTAGGTGGGCCGCCCGAATCGTATCTTTAGGATGTTTGTCTGTATTGCTGAAAACCAGACACGTGTTAGAGCGGTTCCCACGCACACGCATTCACACGTGACAATAGGGAATATGTCGTGCGAGATCTGACACATGTGGACGGCAGAGAAAATAATAATTTAACCTTGCAGTTTATTAGTACTTACCTGAAAAATGAAAGCAAAGAATAAGATTTAAGAGTTATCTCCAATAATTTGAATCGCTCAGATTTAGTACACGTGTTTCAAAGTGGCATTTGTGACGGCTTGTGGATGGAGAGAGTTTCACACGCGCGTGGAATTAAGAAACTTCTGTTTTCTGAGGTAGGTAAGATTGAGAACGTGCCATGTGGCTTCAGGCAGGCAGCCATCATTCACGCACGTGATGTAGCTGATGTAGTGGTTGGTGGCACGCTGCGACAGGAGTTTGGTATTACCCGAGTGTTATCCTTACCGTGTGGGGGCCACTTAATGAGTATTTTGTATATCTACACCGTCCATCCGTTTTTTCAGCTATTTTTAGTTGACCTAACAAAAATTAAGAAGATCCAAATCACCGGTGGACCACGCCACCGGAAAAAGTGGTGAATTAGCATTAAAATTTTTTGTAGGCCACAAAAGTTTTGGATGAAGCTGATCTTTGTATTTTCCCTTTCTTCCAGGTCTGGTTAATCTTATCAACGGGTTTGATGACAGATAAACAGTACATATCTGCTTACGGTGGGCCTTGGGCCTTGAAACGTTTTTAGTGATGGGTGTCATGGCCGCGATTGGGTTGGTGCTCAACCCTGGCCCCAATTCCAACCCAAGGTTCGTAGACTCTAACCTGTAATTCAAGCCAATCGAGCATCAAGTTGAGATTTCTTAACTCAAGCCCAACCCAATGTCCCTTTAATTTATAATTTAACCCAATTTAGCCTAATTATTAACCCAAGCCCAACCCACAAATTCATAACTGGATACATGCAAATACTTTTGTTATTATATTATTTTATTATATTTCAATGTACATTTTATTTTTTATACATGCGATTTTATTAATTACATATGTAGTTATTTATCATAAAGAACTTTATGTTTTTTTATGTACAAACAAGATAAAATATAGGACAACTACTCATTTAAAAGTCATGTTAGGTAGCCTCCCAATCCATTTGGGTGAGAGAAATCTGACGTATCTTGTTAGTTTGAGTCATCCAATAAGACATATATCAATTAGACCCGATGATATTGGAATTTATATTGACTGGGTTTGGGTTGGGTCAGGCAATCTAAGAAATTAACGTGAGCTCAACCTAAAGTTTTATCAGGTTAGTATTTGTATATCTCAAGCCTGAGACCGAACCTGATACATCTTGCCTGAGCCCAACTCAATGTTGGGTCGGGCACCAGTCAATCAAGTTAAACTTGCTCGAGCCCTAGTGGGTGTTCGATCATCACTGTTTCGTATGGTGTGGCTTATCTAAAATTTCTATCTACTTAATTTTTTGGAGCATTTCCTAAAATGTGCTATAAAAATGAATGGATTGTGTGAGGTAGAACATATCATCAAGGTGGGCCCCACCACAGAGTTGTTACCCAGATAACACCTAACTAGGGCTGTATACGAACCGGGCTAGACCGGTTAACTCGCTCGACTCAGCCTAACCCGAAATTGAGTTCAGTCCGAGACGGGCCATTTTCTTAAGCTTGAAACTGAGTTTGGGCCGAATTCGAACAGGTCTCAGTTCGACCCGACTCGGTCCAAAACCCGACTGGGCCGTTATATATATATATATATATATATATATATATATATATATATATATATATATATATATATATATATATATATATATATATATATATATTCCTAAATTCTTACCCTAATCATTTATAGTAATCCAAGCCGTCCAAATCGTGGTGCCTTTGTAGATGGAGCAAAGACACAAAAATCTATGACAAAAGCCCTTTTTAAAAATCAAGACCATTCAAGTTACCTACCAAAGCCTTTTCCATTGTAAGGATAGAGCAAAGTCAAAAAATCAAGGCTATCAAAATTGTGGGTTCAAAACTGGACCGAACTCATCCGATTACTAACCGGGCCAAGTTCGGGTTAGACATGTTGGCCTGGTGACTGGGCCGAGCCGGATTCAGGCTGGGTTTAGTTGGTGATCGGGTTGGGCCGGGTTGAGCCCAGTTCAACTCAGTTCAGCCCGACGTACACCCCTACACCTGACTCGCTCTCCATCTCCATTTTATAGCGAGCAGGTCAAACTCCAAGTAAGATCGAGTTCCGTCTATTCGGTGACCATGGGGCCCACCTTGATGTATATGTTCTGAGTGTGGATCATCATTGTTGAAGGCACAAAAAATTTCAATTTAGTCGCTCCACATTGGCACAAGTCATTTCCAGGATAAGCTAGATTTCTCTCTCCACTAGATTAATAACTACCCAATGCAACTTTTAATGTATGGAACTTTTTTTTGTCTCACAATTAGTTTTGTATTAGATCTACACAGCCCATTAATTTTTTCCAATAATTCTAAAGCATAAGTAAAAAAAAAAAAAAAAAATTACATACCTCCAAAGCTCAAGTAGATCACACCACATAAATCAATAGGGATCAAATAAACTACTGTTGAAACTTTCCTACAATCAACTGGGAGGTTTATTTTCCATCTTAATGTATGGAACTTTTTTTGGTCTCACAATTAGTTTGTATTAGATCTACACAGCCCATTAATTTTTTTCAATAATTCTAAAGCATAAGTAAAAAAAAAAATGACATACCTCCAAAGCTCAAGTAGATCACACCACATAAATCAATAGGGATCAAATAAACTACTGTTGAAACTTTCCTACAACCAACTGAGAAGTCTATTTTCCATCAGACCTGTTCGTGAGATTACATATATTTGGATGAAATTAAAATATTAGTATCATGTCCATAGCTCAAGTGGTAGGCTGAGTGAAAGATACCTCGTTTCAACAATGAGGTTTTGGTATTAATTCCTAGTGGGGGTGGCTAACAATGAAGTGTGAACTGAAAGTGGGGTGTACTAATAAGCTAACAAAAATAAAAAATAAAAATTGTCAGTACACCCCACCATCAGATCCCACGTCACTGTTAGCCACAACTGGAAATTAAAAAATAAAAGCTTGATCAGAGCCTGTCCTATTGTCTCCAATGGTGTGGTCTATTTAAACTTTGGAATTGCATCTTTTTTTGCATATATATATATATATATATATATATATATATATATATATATATATATATATATATATATATATATCTGAAAATGATATGAAAAACTGAATGGACCATGTGGATCAAAGAAATACATCACGGTGAAGCCCACTTAAATTTCACTTCATTGCTTTAGGTGCGGTGCAGGGTAGCAGATAAGGTGAGACCCCGGCCCCACTCATGACAGTGCACCCCATACTGTGGGGCCCACCTTGATGTGTGTATTCTACATCCACACTGTCCATCCATTTTTTCAGATCATTTTAGAGCATGATACCAAAAATTAAGATGATTCAATTATAGGTGGAACACCCTGTCATTAAAATCTTCTCAGGGCTCACCTTAATGTCTCCATGGTTTTTATTTGCCATTACCCCTTGGTGGTGACATGACGAGGTGAGATTTGAATGGTACAGCAATGCCGGAATAAAGCTGAGCTGAGTATGCACTCAAACCAGCAAACATTAAAAAAGCCCCGCAGAGCCTTTATTGTAACTCTGGTTGTGTATGCTATCAGTCAAATTTCCAGGCGTTACACGCATCCACTAATTGGCCAATTAGGATGCTTTATTTTTAATCTCTCCTTAATTACCCATCTAGAGTAGCACGGGCCTTTTGGACGGCTTGATTTGAACTTTTGGACGGTTTGATTTGAGTTATATGTAAGGGCATACGTACACATGCAACTTTGTTAAATGTGTCCAATCCCACACCTTCCAAGATTTAGCTGACCGGCATCCCATGTTCAGATGGGATGGGGATTATCTACTTACAGGTTTGAGCAGGAGAAATTTGTGACTGTACGGCCCATTTACGAGACGAAGCCCACCTTATTTTACCTTGCAAAAATAAGACTTAATTGTCCGGACGCCTTCCCAAAGGTCGAAAATGCCCCTGCTTTTTCCTCAAGCGGATCGGCCGCTGCTCGAAGACGAGCGTCGAGCGCTGACGCTCCTCGAACTCCGAGTTTACGAACGGTTCAAAAGAGATCAACGCTACATGGGCCCCACAGTTATGTATTTATTATATCCACAACGTTCATCCATATTTAGAGATCATTTCAGACCGTTATTCGAAAAAAAAAAGTTTCATATCCAAAGATCAACTAGACCACACCAAAAAGAGCAGTAGAAATTTGATTTTCACCGTTGAAACTTTTGTAGGACCCACCGTAACATTTATTTTCCATCCAATCTATTCGTAAGGTCACAACGACCTGGATGAAGAGGAAAAACAAATTCCATAATGATCCGAAACTTCCATAACCCGTAAAAGGGTTTCAATGGTAGACGTTCAATCCTCCGCTGCCTTTTATAGTATAGTCCACTTGATAGTTAAATCCGTCTTACTTTTCTTCTCAAGACTCATAATGAGTTCAGCAAATAGATGGATGGTTTGGATATAACACATACCTCATAAAATGATCCATAAAGGCGGTGGGGATTACAACAGGGAAAAAAAAAGAAGCCCAGAAACTATAGTTACGAATATAATCCATAGCCATAACTGCAGCCCATGCTATTTTGATATGCCTTTTGCTATGTCTCGAAGGTCTTTTGATTAATCAAAAAAGGTTCAGAACTATTCAGCAACTTTGCATAAAAAATTCTGCAATTTTTGATACATATCAAAGTGTACTTGATATTATCGAAGATATAGCTACGGATTATAGCCGTAGCCATAACAGCAGTCCATAAAAGTCTATGCAATTTTTTTAAAAATTTTTTAATTTTTATTTTTTACATGGAGAACTTTATTCTACCTACAATTTTCTCTAATACATATTTATATAAATACGTATATATAAGCATATAAAAAAAATTTCTCTCTTTTTTTCATTTATTTCTTTATTCATTTAACAAGAATATCTTCTAAACCAAAATTAGTTACTTGATGTATCCGATATGATTTTGGGGTAGGGGAAGCTAATTTAGTCAACTAACCTAGTTATTTTTCAAGATTCCATTAGGTCGATGGTCGAAAATTCATTTCATATTCACTTTGTGGTCAATTTCAATCAGTTCGCAGTCAATTTCATTCATTTCATTTACTTCACGGTCATTTTCATGCATATCACGGTCATTCCCGCCTATTTCGTGTTAATTCACGGTCCTTTCGGAGCATTTCACGGTCATGCCCCTTCACATCACGGTCATTTGCATGCATTTCACAGTCAATTCGCTTCAATTCATGATCACTTCCATGCATTTCACGGTCATCCGAAACAATTCAGTGTTGATTTATGGTCATTTCGAGGCATTTCATGGTTAATTTCCTTCACTTCACGGTCATTTTCATGCATTTCACGGTCAATTCGCTTCAAGTCATGATCACTTCCGTGCATTTCACGATCATCTGAAACAATTCCATGTTGATTCATGGTCATTTTGATGCATTTCACTGTCAATTCCCTCCACTTCAAGGTCATTTGCATGCATTTCACGGTCAGTTCGCTTCAATTCATGCATTTCACAGTCATTCGAAATAATTCCGTGTTGATTCACGGCTATTTCGAGGCATTTCAAGGTCAATTTCTTTCACTTCACAGTCATTTGCATGCATTTCACGGTCAATTCGCTTCAATTCATGATCACTTTCATGCATTTCATGGTCATCCGAAACAATTCCGTGTTGATTCACGGTCATTTTGAGGCATTTCACGGTCAATTCCCTTCACTTCATGGTCATTTGCATGCATTTCACGGTCAATTCATGATCACTTTCATGCATTTCACGATCATCCAAAACAATTCCATGTTGATTCACGGTCATTTCAAGGCATTTCACGGTCAATTCCCTTCCCTTCACGGTCATTTGCATGCATTTCACGGTAAATTCACTTCAATTCATGATCACTTTCATGCATTTCACGGTCATCCGAAACAATTTCGTGTTGATTCATGGTCATTTCAAGGCATTTCACGATCAATTTCCTTCACTTCACGGTCATTTGCATGCATTTCACGGTCAATTTGCTTCAATTTATGATCACTTCCATGCATTTTACAGTCATCCGAAATAATTCCGTGTTGATTCACGGTCATTTCGAGGCATTTCAAGGTCAATTTCCTTCACTTTATGGTCATTTGCATGCATTTCACAGTCAATTCGCTTCAATTTATGATCACTTTCATGCATTTCATGGTCATCCGAAACAATTCCGTGTTGATTCACGGTCATTTCGAGGCATTTCACAGTCAATTCCCTTCACTTCATGGTCATTTGCATGCATTTCACAGTCAATTCGCTTCAATTCATGATCACTTTCATGCATTTCACGGTCATCCGAAACAATTCCGTGTTGATTCACGGTCATTTTGAGGCATTTCACAATCAATTCCCTTCACTTCACAGCCATTTGCATGCATTTTACGGTCAATTCACTTCAATTCATGATTACTTCCATGCATTTCATGGTCATCTGAAACAATTCTGTGTTGAGTCACGGTCATTTTGAGGCATTTCACGGTCAATTCCCTTTACTTCACGGTCATTTGCATGCATTTCACGGTCAATTCGTTTCAATTCACTGTCATTTCCGTGCATTTCATGGTCATGCCCCTTCACTTCACGGTCATTTCCATGCATATCACGGTCAATTCACTTCAATTCATGATTACTTCCATGCATTTTACGGTCATCCGAAACAATTCTGTGTTGATTCACGGTCATTTTGAGGCATTTCACGGTCAATTCCCTTCACTTCACGGTCATTTCCACGCATTTCACGGTACAATCACTTCACTTCATGGTCATTTCCATGCATATCACGGTCATTCCCGCCTATTTTGTTGATTCACGGTCATTTCGGCGCATTTCACAGTCATGCCCCTTCACTTCACGGTCATTTCCATGCATTTCACGGTCCAATCGCCTCACTTCAAGGTCATTTCCATGCATATCACGGTCATTCCCGCTTATTCCGTGTTGTTTCACGATTATTTCGGCGCATTTCACGGTCATGCCCCTTCAATTCACGATCATTTCCACGCACTTCACAGTCCATTCGCTTCACTTCACGGTCATTTCCATGCATATCACAGTCATTACCTCCTTTTCTATGTTGATTCACAGTCATTTCAGTGCATTTCACGGTAATGCCCCTTCACTTCACGGTCATTTCCGCGCATTTCACGGTCCATTCGCCTCACTTCACGGTCATTTCCATGCATACCACGGTCATTCTCGCCTATTCCGTGTTGATTCACGGTCATTTCGCGGTCCAATCTCTTCACTTCACGGTCAATTTCATGCATTTCACGGTCAATTCCCTTCACTTCACGGTCATTTCCATGCATTTCACGATCAATTTGCTCCAATTCACGGTCATTTCCATGCATTTCACAGTCAATTTGCTCCAATTCACGGTCATTTCCATGCATTTCACGGTTATTCCAAACAATTCCGTGTTGATTCACTGTCATTTCCATGCATTTCATGGTCAATTCCCTTCACTTCATGGTCAATTTAGACTATTTCAGGTCATGGAATGGTAACTTGTCAAGTTTCCAAATGAGATCGGAATTGCCTAATTCAGAGACCGTTCGATATCTTAAAAGCATGATGGAACTCATCGATCGTCATTTTTCAATATTATCTGGTGGAGGATCTGAAGTAGAGGAGGTGGGCTACCATCTTCCAACTAAGAATCTCTATTTACATGAAGGGGGAGGAGACGATAGTGATTTAAAGGGTATTTTATTCCACTAATCAAGAGTCTTAATTTTCGTGAAGGGGCAAAAGGAAATGGTAATATATTGGAGGGTATGTTACTCCATCGATTCAAAGATAAAGGGTCGTCATCATGTTCTGATGAAGGATTCCAGGTGGAGGAGGTGGGACACCATCTGCCTAGTAAGGAACTCGGTTTACATACAAATGGGGGTGTAGGAGATGTTAATGGACGAGAGAGTGCGAAAAGGTAGGATTAGATATATTGAAAAAGGTCTACAAGTCTCTAAAGAACTTATATTCATTTACACAATTTGAGGTCTTCATATTGATCCGTAGTGGGGGTGGATAACATGGAGTGCGCACTGACA
Organism: Magnolia kwangsiensis; assembly: GCA_037074715.1. NCBI lineage: Eukaryota > Viridiplantae > Streptophyta > Magnoliopsida > Magnoliales > Magnoliaceae > Magnolia > Magnolia kwangsiensis. The sequence continues at coordinate 5,265,939 of CM073578.1, read as the reverse complement.
TGGGTGTGTGCTAACAAGCTAACCTTTAAAAAAGAAAAAAGAACAAAAAGAGTAAAAATTACCCTTCGATATATAGAACAGTACAAGATATATTAACATTTACTGCATTTCGATATATCGAATGTCAGACGATATATTGAAATTAGTTCAAAACTGTCCACGAACGAAATAACGTTTAAAACAATTTTCCGATTATATCGAGATACTTTCGATAAATCGAAGGAAGAAATTTCGATATCAATCGAAAGACACTCGATTATAAAAACAGAATCCACTAAATTTTTGTAAGGAAAAAACAAAAGTACGCTTCGATGTTATCGAACTCTAATCGATGACATCGGGCTTAAGTTGTTGATAACATCGAACTCTAGTCGATTCTATCAAACTAAGTCATTGTTACAATGGAACGATACATCGCCTTGAAATCAATGTCATATGTTGATATATCAACTATATTTTGATTTGTCAAAAATAGTCAGAAAATGTCTAGAGATAAAATGTTTTTTTAAAAGAAATTATCGATAATATCGAGAACATTTCGATATATCGAAGAGACGATATATTGAATAAATTTCAATATATCGAAAATGTTCCTTAATTGTCCAGAGACACTGCTTTTCTGAAACAAATTATCGATAATATCAATACTCCGTCGATATATTGATTAAGCTTCGATTTATATTTGCATATATATCTTTCATAATCTCCTGGTGAAAGGAGTGAATGGGAACAATGCACAATCTCAAATTATAAATGAAATTGTTTCTACTTTAGTTTACCTTATGTAGTATTGCGTGAAAATGTGCGAAAATGTTCGTGAAGTGAAGGGGCATGACCATAAAATGTGCCGAAAGGACTATGAATCAACACGAAATAGGCGGGAATGACAGTGATATGCATGGAAATGACCGTGAAGTGAAGCGATTGGACCGTGAAATGCGCGAAAATGACCATGAAGTGAAGGGACATGACCGTGAAATGCACCGAAATGACCGTGAATCAACACAGAATAGGGGGAATGACCATGATATGCATGAAAATGACCATGAAGTGAGGCGATTGTACTGCGAAGTGCACGGAAATGACTGTGAAGTGAAGGGGCATGACCGTAAAATGCACCGAAAGGACCGTGAATAAACACGGAATAGGCGGGAATGACCATGATATGCATAGAAATGACTATAAAGTGAAGTGATTCGACCGTGAAATGCATGGAAATGACCGTGAATTGAAGCGAATTGATCGTGAAATGTATGCAAATGACCATGAAGTGAAGGAAATTGACCGTGAAATGCCTCGAAATGACCACGAATCAACAGAAAATTATTTCGGATGACCGTGAAATGCATGGAAGTGATCATGAATTGAAGCAAATTGACCGTGAAATGCATGCAAATGACTGTGAAGTGAAGGGAATTGATCGTGAAATGCCTCGAAATGACCGTGAATCAACACGGAATTATCTCGGATGACCGTGAAATGCATGAAAGTGATCATGAATTGAAGCGAATTGACTGTGAAATGCATGCAAATGACTGTGAAGTGAAGGGAATTGACCGTGAAATGCCTCGAAATAACCGTGAATCAACAAGGAATTGTTTCGGATGACCGTGAAATGCATGAAAGTGATCATGAACTGAAGTGAATTGACCGTGAAATGCATGCAAATGACCGTGAAGCGGAGGGAATTGACCGTGAAATGCCTCGAAATGACCGTGAATCAACACGGAATTGTTTCGGATGACCGTGAAATGCATGGAAGTGATCATGAATTGAAGCGAATTGACCGTGAAATGCATGCAAATGACTGTGAAGTGAAGGAAATTGACCGTGAAATGCCTCGAAATGACTGTGAATCAACACGAAATTATTTCGGATGACCGTGAAATGCATGAAAGTGATCATGAATTGAAGCAAATTGACCGTGAAATGCATGCAAATGACCGTGAAGCGAAGAGAATTGATCTTGAAATGCCTTGAAATGACGGTGAATCAACACGGAATTGTTTCGAATGACCATGAAATGCATGGAAGTGATCGTGAATTGAAGCAAATTGATCGTGAAATGCATGCAAATGACCTTGAAGTGAAGGGAATTCACCATGAAATGCCTCAAAATGACCGTGAATTAACACGGAATTGTTTCGGATGACCGTGAAATGCATGGAAGTGATCATGAATTGAAGTGAATTAACTGTGAAATGCATGCAAATGACCGTGAAGTGAAGGAAATTGACCGTGAAATGCCTCGAAATGACCGTGAATCAACATGAAATTGTTTCGGATGACCGTGAAATGCATGGAAGTGATCATGAATTGAACCGAATTGACTGTGAAATGCATGTAAATGATCGTGAAGTGAAGGGGCATGACCATGAAATGGTCCGAAAGGACCGTGAATCAACACGGAATAGGCGAGAATGACCGTGAAGTAAATGAAATGAATGAAATTGACCGCAAACTGATTGAAATTGACGCAAAGTGAATATGAAATGGATTTTTGACTATCGACCTGATGGAATCTTAGAAAATAACTAGGTTAGTTGGCTAAAGTAGCTTCTCCTACCCCAAAATCATATATGGTACATCAAGTAACTAATTTTGGTTTAGAAGATATTCTTGTTAAATGAATAAAGAAATAAATAAAAAAAAGAGAGAAATTTTTTTCTTATATGCTTATATATACATATTTATATAAATATGTATTAGAGAAAATTGTAGGTAGAATAAAGTTCTCCATGTAAAAAATAAAAATTAAAATATTAAAAATTAAAAAATTAAAAAAATTTGTATAGACTTTTACGGACTGCAATTATGGATACGGCTATAATCCGTAGATATATCTTTGATAATATCGAGTACACTTCGATATGTATCAAAAATTGCAGTTTTTTTTATGCAAAGTTAGTGGACAGTCTGGACTTTTTTCGATTAATCGAAAAACCTTCAATACATAGCAAAGGATGTATCAAAAAACCATAAGCTGCAGTTATGGCTATGGATTTTATCCGTAGCTATAGATTCTGGTTTTTTTTTTCATTGTAATCCCCACCGCCTTTGTGGGTCCTTTTATAAGGTATGTGTTATATCCAAACCGTCCATCTATTTGGTGAACTCGTTATAAGTCTTGAGATGAAAAATAAGACAGATTTAACTATCAAGTGGACCACACTGTAAAAGGCAGTGGAGGATTGAATGTCTACCGTTGAAACCTTTTTAGGGGTCATGAAAGTTTTGAATCGTTACGAAATTTGTTTTTCCTCTTCATCCAGGTCTTTGTGACCTTATGAATAATTGGATGGAAAATAATTGTTATGGTGGGCCCTACAAAAGTTTCAACGGTGAAAATCAATTTTCTGCTGCTCTTTGTGGTGTGGTCCAGTTGATCTTTGGATATGATTTTTTTTGGATAACGGTCCGAAATGATCTCGAAATATGGATGAACGTTGTGGATGTAATAAATACATAACTGTGGGGCCATGTAACGTTGATCTCTTTTGAACCGTTCGTAAAACTCGGAGTTCGAGGAGCTCGTCTTCGAGCAGCGGCTGATCCGCTTGAAGGAAAAAGCAGTGGCATTTTCGACCTTTGGAAAGGCGTCAGTACAGATGGGGCTTATTTTTGCAAGGTAAATTAAGGTGGGCTTCGTCTCGTAAATGGGACATAAATGGGTCGTACAGTCACAAATTTCTCAATGAGCAGTGAGATTGTCTCATGAAGTGATGTTACCAAGTTTTGTAGGCCCTACTATCACATATGTGTTGTATCGTCACCGTCTATCATTTTGGAGAGATTGTTTTCAGGCATGAGCCAAAAAATGAGGCAGATCCAAAGCTCGAGGGACCCACCAAAGAAACAACTGAGGAAAGTGATGCCCATCATTGAAACCTTCCTAGGGCTCATCTTGAGGTTTATTTGAGATTCAACCTGTTAATAAGTTAACGCAGACACGAACAGCAACGAAGAGAAAACATAAAAATCAACTTAATCAAAAACTTCTATGGCCCTCAAGAAGTTTTTAATGGTGGCCATTCAATCCCCACTTTTTCTGTGATGGGGTCCACTCAAGCTTTGGATCTGCCTCATACTTCGGCTCATTCCCTATAATGATCTCTCCAAAATGATGGACGGTGTGGATACAATGCATACATTATGGTGGGGCCCACAGAACTTAGTAATGTGCAGTCAATCTCACTACTCAACCAGCTAATCCGCCTCCTTTCAGATGGGTCTAAATCGGGTAGTTCTTTAATGAAATTGAACCTAACTTGATGTGAATACCAATCTGGCCCACACATAGAAAAGTGGTAAATTAGGTATGATGGATTGCATGTGACCGTACGATAATAGATGTTTGGGGTGACCCGCAATAATGAGACAATGACACATGGTTTAATCAAATCTTGCTAGTTTACCATAATCACTGTGAGTGTAGAGAAAAGTGGGAATAAATTGAAAGCGTCCCTAAATGTAAATTTTATTAGATAACTTGGGAATGGTAAAAGTATAACTACTTAAATAGTGGATGGGAACTGGATTTCTGTGTATTGGTCATATAGGGATAATTTTATAGGTCTCACCATGATTGCGTGTGTTTTATCCACACCGTCCATTCATGTTGCAAGCTCATCTTAGCCTTTAATCTTAAAAATGAAGCAAATCCAAGGCTCACGTGGACCACACCACAGGAAGCAGTAGGGATTGAACGCTCACCACCGAAACCTTCCTAGGGCCCACTGAGATATTTATTCGCTATCCAACTTGTTTTTAAGGTCACACGGACCCAATAAAAGAAAAACATAAAAATCAGCTTGATCCAAACCATATATAGCTTACTATAAGTTTACAATAGTAGCTAATTCAATCCTCATTATTTCTATGGTGTGGTCAACTTAAGAATTGGATCTGTCTCATTTTTTGATAATGCCCAGAGATAATATGACAAAATATAAGCACGGTGTGGATAAAACACATACACCATAATGGGGCCCACGGAGCTTCCACCAGTATCAACCATCATAGATCATGACACTATAGGGGTCACTACAGAATCCTAGTCCAGTATATGGAGGAAGAGTTGGTAAGATGGGATGTGTCATGTGGCCCAAAGAAATAAATGGATGTAAATGTTCGTATACAAAAGTTGCATGTAATAATTCGTGCATGTGATACACCTGTGGAAAGAAACAGATGGATGTGGAATTTCACGTACAAAAGTTACATGCAATCGTTTCACTAAAGAAGAATATGCAAAAAGATGAAGGAAAAAATGACCATCCTATATCATTGCTAGGTATATTTACTCGTGTATTCATGAAGACTTCATAAAACGTATGCTTTTTTTCATTCTATCATCTCATTAATGATCTTCTCACATGCCGTGAAAGAGCATTGATATGGACGCGGATATCCTGCAAAAGCCTTGAGTAAGAAGTTTCTGCGCAAGGATGTTGAGTGGGGCCCACTGAGATTTTTGTGAGAAATTCATCCTATCCATCCATTTTGTGAGCTCATTTTAGTATGATGCGGTAACAAATAAGGTGTATCTAATACTCAAGTGGGCCACACGAGATGAAACAGTAGGCACTCGGAAATTTTGTATCAGGTTATAGCTTAATTTGGGGTTTTCACTTCATCCCATTGGATGACATATAAACATCAAGGCGGAGCTCAGGAATGTTTCAACAATAAAAATTTCTTTCCCTAATTTTCCCTATCGTGTGATCCACTTGAGATTTTTTATCCACCTCGTTTTTAATCCAACGTTCTAAAATGAGCTCCAAAAATAGATAGGCAGAATTGATCTCAAACGTATATTACGGTAGGCGTCACACAGCATCATTGCAAAGGAACTTATTGCAATAGGCTTTAGCAGGAAATCCCCTACCAGTGAGATGTGTGTGCAGGTATACATCTTTAATTTCTTCAAAGATTCTTAATATGCTTCCATTAACAGATGGACCTAAACCATAATAGCCCATCTTACCTGGACGCTAAACTGTCCACATTGATATTTATGTTTTTCCTCCAGATTTGTATGATCTTATTAACAGATTAAAATATGGTAATAAAACATCGTAGTAGGCCTTGGAAGGTTTCAACAAGATTCATCATTGTCCTACTACTTTTTATAGTGTGGTCCACTTGAGCTTTGGATCTACCTCATTTTTGGAATCTTGTCCTAAAATGAACTCACAAAATTGATGAATTATGTGGATATACCACATACATCATGGTAGGCCCCATAAAAATTGGCGATGTCAACTCACAAAGGTGGGTGTGGCACACTATGCAATCCACTTCCTTTATATCCAAATCTCAGTGGACCACACTATAGGAAATAGTGGTAAAGTTGTAGATTAAGCTAAGGGCCTGTTTGGCCACTTGGATCGGAAGGGATTGGAAGTTAAATCCTGGGATTGGCCGGGCGTGCCAAACAGAGTTGGTGATATGATCCCAATCTCATGGATATTAAAGATATTCAATGACAACACCATCATTACCTTTAAAGCCCATCCAATTCACCCTAAACTGTTCAAATTTGCCCGGGATGTGTTTGGTTGGATGGATTGGAAGGGATGGGAAGGTTTAATCTCGGGATTGGCCGAGCATGCCAAACAGACCGGATATAGCACTCCAAGGATAAAGTAATCCCATGGATCTCAAGACAATCCATTGACAACACCATCATTACCTAGAAATCCATGCCATCCACCCTAGTGCCATTCAATCCCTTCCAATCCACCCAGCTAAACAGGCCCCAATATTTATGTTTCCATTCATTTAAGTTTGTGTAACCTTATCAACAGGTTGGATGGTAAATAAACATTATGGTGTGCCCTAAAAAGATTTTAATGTTCAGTATTCAATTATCACTATTTTCTATGGTGTGTTCCAAAGACTCGATCGCCCTAGAATGATTTGGTAAAACAGATGGAGTGATGCGGATCTACAACACATTATTCAAGGTGGGACCTCTCTGCCACAGGCTGACTGAACTCTACAAGTGGAATAACAGTTCATTTTAAAGCATGGCTCCATAAATGAAGCACATTCAAATCTCGGGTGCACCACCCCTCGTACAATAAGGGTGATTGAGACTATGATGTTCATGAGAAATCTAACTTGTCAATTGAATTTTTCACTGATTCCATGACATGAGCCTAAAAAACAAGGTTGATCTGAAGCTCAAGGACGCTGCGATATAAAATTTAAAAATTGCAGAAGTATAATTACTTAAATGGTGGATGGGGACTTGGGATTTGGTAGTGACCGGTCCATATGAAATGGATGCGGTCACTACTGGAAAGCTTCATGCCCCACCATGAGAAAGTAGTGAAGATTGAACGCCCACCGGGATATTTATTTCCCATCCATCCTGTTCAGAAGGTTACAAAGACTACAATGAAAGGAAAACATAAAAATCAGCTTGATCCAAAACTTCTATAGCCCACTAGATCAGTAGTCATTCAATCCCCATTATTTCATCCGGTGTGGTTCACTTGAGATTTAAATCCCCTCATTTTTTGTATAATACCTTAAAATAAGTTGGCAAAACAGATGCCCGGAGATAAAACACATATACCATGATAGGGTCCGCGTAGTTTCAACAAATATTAACCATTATTTGATATGAGGGGTCACTATAGAATCCCAGTCTGTAGATGTAAGACGAGTTGGCAAGATGGGATGTGATATGTCGATGGAAAGAAATGATGGAGGTGAAGTTCACATACAAAAGTTGCATGTGATACATGAGTAGAAATAAATAGATAGATGTGACAGTTCACATACCAAGTTGCATGATTAAGTTGCATGTAATCATTTTTTTCTTAACAAATAAAAAAAGGGAAGGAGAAGAAATAAAATGGACCATCTAATATGATTGTTATGTTTATTTGCTCATTTACTCATTTATAAATGAAGACTTAAGAAAACATATGCTATTGTTGACCAATCATCCTTCATGAGCTTCTCATACATCTTTAATTTCTACAAAGATTTTCAATATAGTTTCATTAAGAGATGGATCTAAACCATACGTGCCCATCCCATTGATCTGGAGGAGGATTGTGTCCTGTCCCCTTGATGCTAATCTATCCAAGTCGGTCCTTGTGGAATCTACCATGATGTCTGGGTTTATCCATACCGTACATCCATTTTCCCAAAACATTTTATGATATGAACCCAAAAATGAGACAGATTCAAGGTTCAAGTGGACCACACGGAGAGCCTTAGAAGTTTTGGATTAAGTTTATATTTGTGTTTTCCCTTCATCCACGTCTATATGACCTTATGAATAGGTTGGATGGGTGTCATCATTCCCGCTGCTTCTTGTGGCATGGTCCACTTAAGCTTTTGATCTGCGTTGTTTTTGGGTTCACACCATAAAAATGATATTAAAAAAAAAAAAAAAAAAGATGGACCGCGTGGATAAAACCCATACATCATGGTGGGCCCCATATCCCCTGTCTAGATGGATTATGGTATAGGTAGGGGCAGGATGCAATCCACTTCCCATCTATCCTCTCATAGTCACAACTAACTCAAATCTGAACCGTCCAAATAATGGGACCTACTGTAGTTATGGTTGGATTCGTATTTAGAAGATCATAAACTCTAATCGGCGGACGTTTATTCACTGAGGCAGGACCATTACTGCATTTTATTTTACTGTCAATCAGAGGTCCACTAATTGGCCGGCTAGGAAATTTTAGGGTTGTGAACCTACGGAGTGGGTCCCACAATTTCTATGTTCGTGGTTTGACTGGTGACCCGAACACTAACCAGCTAGCTAATGTCAGAGCTCTGTGGGCCCCACCACGAGGTATGTATTTTATCCACGCTGTCCATCCATTTTCTAACTCATTTTAAGGCATGAGCCCAAACTTGAACCATGTCCAAATCTTAAGTGGACCACACCACAGAAAACAGCGGGGATGATGATCTCCACCGTTGAAACGTTCCTAAGGTCGACAGTAATGTTTATTTATCATCCAAACTGTTCAAAAGGTTAACCTGGATGAAGGTAAAATACAAATATCAGCTTGAGCCGAAACTTCCATGGTCTCTAAGAAATTTTCAACGGTGATCCTTCAACCTCTACTGTTTCCTATGGTGTGGTCTTCTTGATCCTTAGATCCGCCTCAATTTTGAACTCATGCCTTAAAATAAGCAGGCAAAATGGATAGACGTCCTAGATAAAACACATACATCATGGTGGGGCCCACATAGCTTTGATACCAGCTAGCTAGCTGGTGTTGGGGTACCATGGGCCCATCCCATTTACAACGTTGTGGGAACTTTTACCGACAATGGTATCTTTCCCACTGATATATCAATTGCGTAGGGCATCCAAGCCGTGCAAAAGTGGGGCCCCTCTACATAAAGATCAGATGGGTTAATAATCAAGGTGGCCCACTGATCAGTGGCGCTGCACTTTCCAAATGAATGGATAGCCTATGGCCCCATGTAGTGAGTGGATTGGTACAATTCACGTTCCACCTTTTGTACGGCCCAGATGCTCTACCTAGGTGAGACATTGATTGGAAAGAGGGTATGATATGCATGGGAGGTGATCTGAGCCGTCCTTTCGATGGCCCCAACAATGGCAGGACCTGATTCTAAGAGATTTTTACTCCACGAATTTTCGCCTAGAAATTTGATCAATGACTATTTTATCCCAACCGTCTGTTTTAATGGCATTGATCAAATGGTCAGAGTCCTCAGTGAGATGGAGGATCCTGACCATCCCTTTGTGGGTTGAACGTGAGCCGTTGAAAATTCTTCTTTTTTATTTGTACGCTTTTAGCCATACGTATCGATCGGTTCTCATTATGTGGCCTAGATGATGGTCCTGATGGCCACAAGAGCCACAAAGCTCGACTTGTTGTGTATGCAAGGAGATCCAGACCATCAAATCATAGGAGCCCTCATGGATGAATTTAAGCCAAAAAGTCACATTGATCAAAAGATCTTCACCGTCCAATAGCTGGCGATCAACAGGATCATTGAACAGTAAAAAGGGTCAAAATCCAGGGGTGGTATGGTATCCGTCCATAAGTGAGGCCAAAAGCTTTCAACGGTCAAGTTTGCGGTGGGAGACAACTATTGAGGACGTCACTCCGGTGCAAAGAATTCATGGGATATGAACGGACGCCTGATGGACTCGGATTCGGTAGTGACCCCTGGGTAGAGGTGTACACGAGTCTAACGGAGTCGAGCTTGGCACAGCTCTGACTCGGCCACTTGCCGACCCCAGCCCGACCTCGGCTTGGCTCGGTCTTCGAGCCTGATTGGCCAGCTCAGCTCGGTTCAATCATCAGGCAGGTTCTACCCAAGGTCGAGCCGAGTTTGCCTCTACCACATTTTCACAAGCACATTGCCAAGAACGAGCCGAGTTCGCCTCTACGGCATTTTCACAGGCACATAGACTGCATCTCAAATTCTCACTATTTGTAAAATTGCAGCAGCGATTTTTACGAATATTTCATCAAACAGCTCATAGGCAACATCAAAATCAAAAAAAAGAGGCATTTGTTTCGCATACAAACTTTCCTTGCCACCAACCAACACTTGGTTGGGTCTTTTCATCTCATCAAATAGTTGGTGAGCAATATCAGTATCAAAGTAACCGAGTCATCAAATTGGTACGATCTGAGTCCGATTCAAGTTGAGTTTGATTTGAGTAGAGTCAAGCTTGGCCAAGCTCGAACTTAATTTGAAATTTTTTCGGGCTAAAAAAATCAGCTCAACTTAGCTCAAACTCAATTTCAAACCAAGTCGAATTCAACTTTTTCGAGTTGAGTGGAGTGAGCTAACCGAGCTATCTCTACTCTTGTACTGCCCTACCCCTAGGTTAGTGCTTATTGGTGTTGTAGGCCCCGCAATGATTTATGTGTTTTATCCACGTTGTCCATCCATTTTTTCATCTCATTTTAAGGAACTATGACAAAAATGAGGCAGATTGAAATCTCAAGTGGACCACACTACCAGAAACAGTGGTAATTGAACACCCATTGTTAAAAACTTCTTCAAGACCACAAAAGTTTTGGAAAAATCTAACCTAATCAACGTATCAGATGAAAAATAAATGTTATAATAATCCTTAGGAATTTTTTAATGGTGGGTATTCAATCACTACCGTTGTAATCCACCTGAGAATTGGATATCATATAAGGGGTCATTAGACACTGTGGATTAGAGGGGATTTGAGGGGGTTTCAAATCCCCTAATTGTTTGGCAATATAAAGTAACTGGAGATTTCAAATCCAGAGAGTTTCCAATCCCCTCTTTGAGAGGGTTTGTAATCCACAGTGAGAGCATGGATTACACCTACAATCATTTCAATAGTTGTGGGTGTAATATGTGCGTCATTATGCACTATTATTGTATTGGGCACATGGCCCACTAATGATGATCAACACCATCCAAACATTGTCCATATAAATTAGCACCATCCAAACATTGTCCAGCACCATCCAAACATTGTCCATGTATATCAACGATTAAAAATCGTTGGTTAGTCACTCAGACATGATCTTGTACTTGTGGCCCATTTAAGACTTAGAATTTCATCATTTTCGAGCAAAGCATATATTTTAGCGGGCTTATCACAACCGTTGTGCCAAAAATTACATATCTCACTAATTAGAGATATTAAAGTTGATTTAGTAATTAAATTCAAACCTTGTAAATATACCATGTATAGGTACTTTTGGATTAAAGTTGATTCACACTGCAGGCCATATACACTGGGAGGATTACAAATCCAGGGGGTTCTAAATCCACGCTCCCAATGGCCTTATAAACGGTTTGGTTTGTACACCCTACAAACATCAAGGTGTACTTACAAAGGTTTCCACCCTAATTTTTTTGTGTTGGGCTTACTTGAGTTTCGGATCTACTTTTATTTTTTTATTTTTATCTCTTTTCATAAATCTGGCAAAACCAATGAAATAGATGAATTTCTCACAAACATTATCGTGGGCCCCACCTAGCTCATCGCCAGGAAGTCGGGCTGGACGTGCAAGGAGACCCAGACCATCCAAATCATAGGGCCATTAGGGATGAATTATAGCATGAAAATCACACTGATCAAAAGTTCTTCTATCCAATAGCTGGAGAACAACAGGATCCTTGACTATTAAAAAGATTCCAAATCCAGGAGTAGAATAGTATCCGTCCATTAGTGGGGCCAAAACTTTCAACGGTCAAGATAGCGTTGGGAGCCAATTATTGAGGGAGAAATTTACAACTGTCGAGCCACCTTTTATCCATTGGACATTCTTGAAGCAATGCAAACTTAACTTACGCACTTAGACCTCCTGGTACGGACGACAAATTCCAGGATGAAAATACCCCTCCTTTTCATGGAAACGGATTGGGTACTCTCCTGCCACCCGCCAATGGTGGATCGTCAGTGGTCTGTGGGCCCCACCATGATGTATGTTTTCATCCATGCCGTTCATATATTTTTTCAGATCATTTTATGGTATGAGACAAAAAATGAAGTATATCCACATCTCAAGTGTTCCACATTACAGGAAACAGTGTTGAATGAGCGTCAACCATTAGAAACTTAGGTGGAGCCCACTGTGATGTTTGTGAGAAATCATCCCCGCCTAAGTTCATTCATAGGGTCACAAAGGCCTGGATGAAGAGGAAAAACAAATTTCATAATGATCCAAAACTTCTGTAACCCCTAAAAGGGTTTCAATGGTAAACGATCAATTCCCCACTACCTTTTATAGTGTGGTTCACTTGATAGTTAGATCTATCCTATTTTTTGTCTCAAGCCTTAATATAAGCTCAACAAATATATGGATGGTTTAGATATAACACAAACCTCATGATGGGACCCACAAAAGCAAAACAGCAAAAAAAACACAGACTTTCGTGACACTGGTTTTATATATATATATATATATATATATATATATATATATATATATATATATATATATATATATATATATTACAGGGAGAACTTTTTCTCCCTTACATTTTTCTCTAATACATAATTATGTGTGTGTGTGTATATATATATATATATATATATATATATATATATATATATATATATATATATATATATATATATATATTTTATTATTATTTTTTTCTATCTTTTAATTCATTTCTTGGTCTATTTATCTAACAAGCATATCTCCTAAACTAGAATGATTTTTTTTTTTTTTTTTTTAATTTTTACATGCACACACACCCCCACACACTCACACTAGTGGAATTTCACCACCTATGGATACTCAAACGCTTGACTGGGTGTTGAAACTCCTAAGAGTCTACCACCCGAGCAAGAGTAAGGATCTAAACTAGAATGATTTACTTAACGTACCTTATATGATTTTAGGGTAAGAAAAGCTAAATTAGGCAACCAACCTAGTTATTTTTCAAGATTTCATTGGGTCGATAGTTGAAAATCCATTTCATTCAGTTCGTGGTCAATTTCAATCACTTCGCGCTCAAACTGGGAATTGAGCGGGGCAAACTAAAAATTCAGTGGGGCAAACATAAAATTAAGCGAGACAAACTAGAAATTGAGCGGAATAAACAAGAAATTCAACGGGACAAACATGAAATTGAACTGGGCAAACTAGAAGTTCAGCGGGACAAACTAGAAATTCAGCGGGGCAAACATGAAATTGAGCAGGACAAACTAGAAATTCAGCAGAGCAAACGTGAAATTGAGTGGGGCAAACACGAAATTCAACGGGGCAAACTAAAAATTCAGTGGGGTAAATATGAAATTCAGCGGAGCAAACTAGAAATTCAACGAGGTAAACATGAAATTGAGCGGGGCAAACTAAAAATTGAGCGGGGCAAACATGAAATTGAGAAGGACAAACATGAAATTGAGCAGGGCAAACCTGAAATTCAGTGGGACAAACATTAAATTGAGCGAGGCAAACTGATCCTACTTACGGATGCCCAAATGGTATCGGAATACGATGATTTTGTTAGAAATGAAAAAGCACTAAAGTATCTTTCAAATGACCAAAAATCGAACCAATTCAACATCAAATGATGGAGTTATGAGCTTCTCCGTTGGATCGCCCGATTTGGAAAGATTAACAATCCAAATTGTAAAATTACATTCGAAGAGTTCCAACGTACTTTAGGGATATCTAATAGTCTCAGAATTAGCCAATTCTAGCCCCATTTGGAAGCTTGTAAAGTTACCATTCCAATGAGCTCAAAATATTTTAAATTTAACTACTGAAGAGAGAGTTATGAAGGTAACTATTGGACAAGGACATGAAGGAAAAATTCAGGACCGACGATTGCGATTCCACTTACAGATGCCCAAATGGTCTAGAATTATGACGATTCCAGTCAGGATGAAAGAACACTAAACTATCTTTCAGATGAAAAAAAATTTACCCAATCCGACATCAAACGAGGGAGTTATGAGCGTCTCCATTGGATCTTCCGATTTGGAAAGATTAACAATCCAAATTGTAAAATTACATTCGAAGAGTTCCAACGTACTTTTGGGATATTGAACGGTCTCAGAATTAGCCAATCTTGTCCCATTTGGAAGCTTGTCAAGTTACTATTCCAATAAGCTCAAAAAATTCTAAATTCGACCACTGAAGAGAGAGTAATGAAGGTTACTATTGGACAAGGAGATGAAGGAAAAATTTAGGACCGACGACTGCGATCCTACTTATAGATGCCCAAATGGTCTAGGATTATGATGATTCTAGTCAGGAATGAAAGCGCACTAAAGTACCTTTCAGATGACAAAAAATTAACCCAATCCAACATCAAACGAAGGAGTTATGAGCATCTTCATTGGATCGCCCGATTTGGAAAGATTAACAATCCAAATTGTAAAATTAGATTCGAAAAGTTCCAACGTACTTTTGGGATATCGAAGGGTCTCAGAATTAACCAATTCTGGTCCCATTTGGAAGCTTGTCAATTTACCATTTCAATGAGCTTAAAATAGTCTAAATTCGACCACTGAAGAGAGTTATGAAGGTTATTATTAGACAAGGAGATGAAAAAATTTTTAGGACCGACGACTGCGATACCACTTAAGGATGTCCAAATTGTCTCGGAATATGACGATTCGAGTCAGGAATGAAAATGCACTAAAGTACCTTTCAGTTGACCAAAAATCAAGCCAATCCGACATCAAACGTAGAGTTATAAGCGTCTCCGCTCAATTTAATGTTTTCCATGCTCAATTTCATGTTTGCCCCGCTTAATTTTCTGTTTGCCCCGCTGAAATTCATGTTTGCCTCGCTCAATTTCCTGTTTGGCCCCCTCAATTTTCTGTTTACCACACTCAATTTCTAGTTTGCCCACTAAATTTCATGTTTGCCCCGCTCAATTTCTAGTTTGCCCCGCTCAATTTCTAGTTTGCCCTACTCAATTTCTAGTTTGCTCCGCTCAATTTCATGTTTGTCCTGCTGAATTTTCAGTTTGACCGTAAAGTGATTGAAATTGACCACGAACTGAATGAAATGAATTTTTGACCATCGACCTGATGAAATCTTGAAAAGTAACTAGGTTGGTTGGCTAAATTAGCTTCTCCTACCCAAAATCATATGTGGTACGTTAAGTAAATTATTTTAGTTTGGATCCTTACTCTTGCTTGGGTGGTTGACTCTTAGGAGTTTCAACACCCGGTTCGAGTATCCATAGGTAGTGAAATTGCACTAGTGGGTGTGTAAAAATTAAAAAAAAAATTATTCTAGTTTAAGAGATATGCTTGTTAAATAAATAGATAAAGAAATGAATTAAAAGATAAAAAATATTTTTATATACTTATATATACATATTTACAAAATTATGTATTAGAGAAAAATGTAAGGGAGAAAAAGTTCTTCTTGTAAATTAAAAAAATAAAATAAAATAAAATTCTGCCAGATTGTCGTGGTAGTGCCGCGGAAGTCTGTAATTTTTATTTTTTATTTTTGTTGTTTTGCTCTTGTGGGTCTCATCATGAGGTCTATGTTATATCCAAACTGTCCATCTATTTGGTGAGCTCATATTAAGGCTTGAGGCGAAAAATAAGATAGATTAACTATCAAGTGGACCACACTATAAAAGGTAGTGGGGAATTGAACGTCTACCATTGAAATCCTTTTAGGGGTTATAGAAGTTTTGGATCATTATGAAATTTATTTTTCATCTTCATCTAGGTCTTTGTGATTTTATGAATAAATTTAAACGGGAAGGATTTCTCACAAACATCATAGTGGCCCCTGAGTTCCCATTACCAGACCGTGCGTCAGCGATCGTCTTTGCCTGAGGAAGTTGGGGGTATTTTCGTCCTCAAATTTGATGTCCGTACGAGAAGGTCTAAGTGCGTCTGCTGAGCTTGTATTGCTTTATAAAAATCACTGGATAAAAGGTGGGGCCAGAGTCGTAAATTTCTCTAATTGAGGAATACGCTACAGCAAACAGAATCGTCACATGCCGAAGAATCATGGGATCTGAACTCGATAACCGTGTCTTGTGTTTGGTAAACTCTTCATGGATGGTGTGGTTGCCGTTTAGTATATAGTGGGGCCATGGTTCGGTACCACACACCACCTACCTGACTGGTGTTGACATCACAAAGTTCTGTGGGTCCCATCATGAGGTATATGTTATATCCAAACCGTCCGTCCATTTGGATAGCTAGTTTTAAATCTTGAGATGAAAAATAAGATAGATTAAGGATCGAGTGGACCACACTGCAAAAAAAAACAGTAGGATATTGAACGTGTATCATTGAAACCTTTTCCAGTGTCAAAGAAGTTTTGGATACAATTGATATTTGTTTTTCCTCTTCATCCAGGTCTATGTGAACTTATGAAGATACTGGATGGAAAATACAGTTCATGGTTTGCCGTATGATTGTTTTAACGATGAGAATCATTATCTACGGTGCTATTTGTGGGGTAGTCAACTTGAGCTTTTGATGCAATTCATTTTTGGGATTACGGAGTAAAATGGTCTCGCCAAAAGGATGAACGGTGTGGATATAATAAATACACCATTATAGGCTCATATAACTTTAAACTTATTTAAACCGTTCGTACAACTCCAATCACGTGGAGTGCCGGTGCTCCTCTTCCCACGACACGTGCACACATCAGCCAGGTCGGTGGTGCAGTACACTGGTCAATCCGCTTCCGGAAAGCTAATCATGGATCTTTTTACTTCCAACCGGGGACTGTCGACCATTCTCCAAAAATCTTCAATATTGTAAAAATCCTGGCCGCTCATCTTGGGTTTTCTTCAGTTGAATGTTGGACCTTGCCGAAAATCTCCTCGTGACAATCTATTTATAGATCACGGAACTTTGGGGGCATGCCCATCCATGTGGGGTCCAACAAATGAATAGCTAGATTGCTTGGGAGTAGTTTGGTGTTACAAGGATAACACCTAGGTGGGTGTTACACTTACCATGTGGGGCCCACATTGATGATTTTTATTTTTTTTATTTTTAATAATATCAAGTTGTCCATCCATTTTTCCAACTCATTCTAGGATATTAATCTAAAACTCGTAAAGCTAAATCTCCGGTGGACCTAGAGCTGGACATTCACTACGTGAAAAATGGAAAAAAATAACGGCTTTATAGATGGTTCTGAACACAAACTGTTTGGTTTAAAGACGCTTTAGAGACGGCCGTAAACCGTCTCTAAAATTAGGGACGGCTCCTGACCGTCCCTAATATTGTTTTTAAATGTTCTGCATCCGTAAATAATTTAAGACGGTCTTTGACCGTCTTATATACCTCATCTGAGACGGTCAAAGACCGTCCGCATTAGAGACGGTCTTCGACCGTCTTATATGCGGTCATTTGAAACAGTCACTGGCTGTCCGTATTAGAGACGGTCATTGGCCGTTTTTTACTTGTAATCTGAGACTGTCAAAGGCCGTCTCTATTAGAGATGGTCCGTAGCCATCTTATTACCCTGTCAAAGACCGTCTCTATTAGAGACAGTTAATGACCGTCTCTATTAGAGATCGTTACTGACCGTCTCTATTAGACACGGTCCTTAGCCGTCTTATTGCTCAGTCAAAAACCGTCTCTATTAGAGACTGTCAATGATCGTCTCTATTAGAGACTGTTACTGACCGTCTCTATTAGAGACGGTCCTTAGCCGTATTCTAAAACCGTGGAAGACCATCTGTATTAGAGACGGTCCTTAACCGTCTTTAATGCTCAGGTACAACCTACAATAAAAAATACTTAAGGAACTTAGAAAAAATAAGTAACAATGTTTTTTTAAAAAAAACTGTGATTTTATAAAAATCTACATTTTGAAAAAAAAATTAAGAACTTTGAATAATGTTGATAACTTTGAAAAAAAAAAAAAATTTTAATAAAAAAAATGATATTTTAAAAAAGAAAATATAAAAAATTAAAAAAAATTGACAAATTGTAAAAAAAATATATTTTTTAAAAAAGAAAACAAGATTTTGTATTTTGACAAAAAAATTTAAAAGTTATAGAACAAGATTTCGATAAAAAAAAATGATATTTTGAAAAAGAAAATTTTAAAAATTAAACAAAATTGTGAAAATTTCGACAAATTGAAAAAAAATATATTTTTTAAAAAAGAAAACTAGATTTTGCATTTTGACAAGAAAAATTGAAAAGTTATATAACAAAAGTGATATTAAAAAACTGATATTTTGAAAAAAAAATTTAAGAAATTAAACAAAATTGTGAAAAAATTAACAAATTGTAAAAAAATATATGTTGATTTATTTGTGGCTCCATTAGTTGAGATTTTCATTACTTAGTTATGATTTTTTTTTTTTTTAAAAGCAGAAGAGTTAATCACAGATGTATGGATTTATCAATAGCTAGGGAATCATGGCAGGACCAATCACATCAACAAACATCGGCCACTTGTATAGATTTATCAGGAGATTCAGGACATTAATCACATATGCATTAGAACATATTCCTTGGGATTGAAGAAACTTTAAAAGAGCATAAGTGTAACGCCCTGAAAATTGGGGGTCGCGCATACGCTCAACACCCGAGTTCCCGAGAGTCACTTACAACCGTTTTCATTATTAAGCATTTAATCCGGTTTAATAGCGCAACGTGAAATTTTCTGAAATCATGAAACACAACCACAAGTCCACTGAAATGAAGAGATCAACATACGTATATATACATGTCCAAAAGAATAAGGGGATCGCACATGGCATCACCCAAACAAAATCACAAAAATACATAGGTCCAAAAGAATATGAGGCTGAGTCCACTCTCAGCAGTCCAAACCCGCCACTTAAGCTGGCGAAGAATCATCCATCAGCTGGAAGTATGACAGCTCTTTCTCCTTGTCGAGAGTAGTATTGTCATGCTCCCCCTGCTCTGCATTCCCTGCATCTACGAGAGAGTCTGGTTCTGCTCAGCATCCCCTACATCTACGAGAGAGTCTGATCGGTGTTTTAAAACACCGACCAGACTCTCTCATAGATGCAGGGGATGCAGAGAAGGGGAGCATGACGATGCTACTCTCGACGAGGAGGAGGAGCTGTCATACTTCCAGCTGATGGATGATTCTTCGCCAGCTTGAGTGGCGGGTTTGGACTGCTGAAAGTGGACTCAGCCTCATATTCTTTTGGACCTATGTATTTTTGTGATTTTGTTTGGGTGATGCCATGTGCGATCCCCTTATTTTTTTGGACATGTATATATACGTATGTTGATCTCTTCATTTCAGTGGATTCGTGGTTGTGTTTCATGATTTCAGGAAATTTCACGTTGTGCTATTAAACCGGATTAAATGCTTAATAATGAAAACGGTTATAAGTGACTCTCGGGAACTCGGGTGTTGAGCGTATGCGCGACCCCCAATTTTCAGGGCGTTACAAGTTGGTATCAGAGCGATAGTTTGGAATCCCTTGGGCCATGGGTCATGAACTCACTAACGCGTCCGCTGACTTGAGAGGTTACGCAATAGAAACCACAAACGCTAGAAACCAACCCAGACCCTAAACCACAAATTTTAGACGGAAGTTAGGACTTCCAAGGAGTTAGGGATGGGTAGCGATAGGAGAAAAATTCGAGGATCCTAGGGTGCCTCGGCCCATTTTCGAAACAGGAGTTTGGGGAACATGACGACTAGACTCGTTTGGACTAATTAGAAGGTTTAGCTAGCCCAGTCCATCTAATCCCTAAGGACCCATTGGCCAACCGCGTTAGGTAGGATTAAAGAGAATGAAATTGTAAGAGTGGCAGTGAATGCATGTATAGGGTATTGTCCCTAGGATTATCTTTATCCCATGTTTTCCAATGTCAGTCTTAGGACGCATGCAACCAAAGGTAATCGCGGGCTTTCCTTTCTAAAACCATGAACTCCCCTCCCCACTCACTCCAGTCAGGTTATTTCCCAAATCTTGGGGTGGGGTTAGCATTACAACCCCATTTAGTGCAGCTTAGTGCTGCTAGCCAAGTCGGCCAAATGATCGAAAGTCCTTTCTCAATATCTTCGTAATACATTCGTGTGTCATCGCTCTATTTCAGAATTTTCTAGTGCATCGATAGAAATGAACCAAAAAATCGAAGGATGTGAAGGTCGGAACTAACATTTGCAAACCAATGAGCTGAGACTGGACTAAATTCGATGGTTTCGAACCATGTGGGGGTAAGGACCTAAGGGTAAACGAAATTTCACCGAAAATAGTGAAAACATAGGAAATTGGGTTTTTGGCCCTTAACCGGAAATAATCTCATGAAATGGATAGGGTCACTGCGTGCATCGGCTTCTCCTACCCCAAATTCATATATGGCACTTTCCGGAGGGGCGCACGAACACCTGGAAAATGACATTTAAAGTGGACCTCGCCTAGGAACACATTGGCCGGCAGGACCCCGCCCGCCGACCCCGCCCGTCCGCTGTCCACCACACTCCAGGCCCCGCCCATGCCGCCAGACCCCGCCCGATGCTCCAGAGTGTCCGTGGGACCCCGCCCGCTTGGCGTGGCCCCTGCTCGGCCTTCCAGCAGCTCCGCGGGACCCCGCCCGCTCGGCGTGGGCCCCGTCGAAACTCGAGAATGGGGTTTCCTCTTTCCCTTGCAATGCACACATGTGTGGGGCCCATTTCCTAGTTCACTTAAGGCCTTTGGAGTCCATTGTCCCTCACTCTCACCCCTCCACTCTCACTCACCCATTCTCCAAACCCATCCTCTAAACAACCCTTCTTCTCCTTCACCCATATTCATCTCCAAAACCCACCTCTCTTCCATATTTCTCATATCTTTTCCTCTCACAATCCTCATTCTCTCTCCTTACCTACATCACACTTTTCAAAACCCACTAAACCCACCTCAAGCCCATTTTCAAACTCCCATTTCCTCATAAAACCCATCTCCATTTCCAAACTCCCATTTCCTCATAAAACCCATCTCCATTTCCAAACTCCCATTTCCTTAAACCCATTTCCTCGTCCACCATTTCCTTAAACCCATGTCAAACTCATCCATCAAATCCAATCCCATTTCTCATAAGCTCACTCCAATTCCTACTCAAATCCCATACCTTCAACTCACTTTCTAATTCATCTTACTCAATATCACCTCAAAATTCATTCTCAAATTTCATCTCAAAATCCTTTCTTGAACCCTACTTCCTCACCACAATCTGTAACCCATCTCCTCTTCCTCATCTCCAAATTTCATTTCCAAAACCAAATCCTATTCTCAAATCCATTTCTCACACCCAAGTCCATCTTAGACAAAGGAAGATGGCCTCCCTAACAATCATCATCTCTCTTTTCTCCATTTCGGCGATCCTTTCCCTCATGGGGAAGAAGAGACCGACTCCCGCCGAGCCGGAACCGAGCCAAGAAATGCGAAGTAAGAGGAAAGCCGATCCGAAGGGGAAGGAAATAGCAGAAGCCCGACCCAAGAGAAAAAATGGCTCTCAAAGAGCTCTCGCGGTTCAAACCTCCCGACCACCAGTTGAGGACATGGGAAATTTTCTTGTACGCAACGTCGCTTTTGAAGTATCCGTGGAAGAGCACCTGTTCGATGATAACACTTTACTCGGTCGGCTCATGGAAAAGGGATGGGGTCCAGTATTCTATGGAGGCTCCAAGGCGGATGAAAGACAAGTTAGGGCTTTCTATGTGCGGATTAAAAACCCTCAATTCAAACTGCTGGGCTTTGATCTGGTAGCGGGAGGCAAGAGGTTCCCAATTGGTGTGGAGATCATTGCCAGCATACTTGGGGTGCCACAAGGTGAAGTACAGATTGATGAAGAAAATTTGAATACAAGTCAAGCCCGCAATGAGCGAACTCGCTTCTTGTGTGGACGGATTGTCCAATGGAGGCACGATGCTGGCCTGAACTCATCCAACTTGAATGCGGAATATCGTGCGCTTCACCGCATCTGCACTCACAATGTCTATCCAAGGCTGAAGAATCGTACCGAGTGCTCTCGCTATATAGTGGAGCTCTTATATCAGATAGGCCAGGGAGCAAATGTGTGCCTTCCCAGCATAGTGCTGCACCAGATCGTGAAGGCCGCAAGGGCAACACGGAAGGATATATGTCTCCCTTTTGGTCGCCTAGTTTGTCGCTTGGCCCAGCTACATGGTGTGGGTGGATCGGATGAAAATTTTATACCAACACAATTATTGGGCGACAGTATGTTGAACAATATGGGAATAGGCCCCAAACAGCGACAGGCCCACATCGACCAATACGGAGAACCTTTTGAAGAAGAAGAGGAGAGCGATGGAAGTGATGAGGGTGAGGATGAAGCTGAGGAGGCGAAAAGAGCGGACGAGATCGAAGAAGCTAGCAGGGAGTAACTTACTATTCCAGATATAAGTGAGCGCTTGGACGCACTCAAGGCCGATTGAGGGATCTTGGCTTCACGCCACCCCAGCGCAACTAAAGGCCCCCACAGCAGACATTGCAGATTCCGCCTTTACGGACGATGGGGCCTAGCCAGCAGTTTCATCGTCCCCCTCCACCACAGGTTAGACCGCTACAACGGCCTATGCAGCGACCAAACTTTTCACAGCAGGCCCGAGTACATGCCTTGGCGGCAGAGGGCCAGGATGCTACCACTCCCACTCCTACAGCTTTCGAGGTGACGGCCCATATAAAAGGTACTCCTATCTATTTGTTGATAGACACGGGATCCACCTCTTCTCTCATAACTCATGCTACTGTCAAGCGCTTAGGACTGCATGCTACTCCCTTCGATGGAGTGAAGATTATCGCCGCCGCCGGTACTGTATCAGAAGCTACAAAGATATGTCACGATTGTCCCATTGATTTGGGATGCAAGGTGGCATTAGTGGACTTGATAGTGACAAAGATTTTTCATTATGATGTCATCCTGGGCATGGACTGGTTGTGCATGATGAAAGCGGAGCTTGACTGTAACACTTTGACCGTGAAGATATTCGAGGGCGACGACACATCCCTCACATTTTCAGTCCAGGTTAGCTTTGACCGCAGGATTATGTGTTTTGCTTCATTGAAGGATGGCTATGATGGGCCTTCCCACACATGCACTCCCGTAGTTCAAGAGTTTGATAATGTGTTTAAAGCCATACCTGAACTACCTCCATGGCGTGAAATAGACTTCACTATCGATCTAACTCCGGGTGCTAAGCCTATCTCCTTACCTACCTACCGCATGCCCCCATGTGAGATGGAGGAACTTCGGTCACAGATTGATAGCTTGTTGAAGAAAGGCTTCATCCGACCTAGCATCTCGCCTTGGGGAGCTCCAGTCCTATTTGTGAAAAAGGAGGGCTCACTGCATCTATGCGTAAATTACAGAAGATTGAACCAAGTGACTGTTCGAAATAAATATTTGTTGCCTAAAATTGACGACTTATTCGACCAGCTAAGGGGTGCTAAATACTTCTCAAAGATCGATCTACAATCAGGGTACCATCAGCTGCAGGTCAGGGACGAGGATATACAGAAAACGGCTTTCAGAACCTGTTTCGGCCATTATGAGTTCTTAGTCATGTTGTTCGGACTCACCAATGCGCCAGCGGTATTCATGGATCTCATGAACCGAATCTTCAGGCCATTCATATACAGATTCGTCGTCGTGTTCATTGATGATATACTCATTTATTCAAAGAGCCGTGAGGAGCATGAAGAGCATCTAAGGGCGGTTCTTGGGACCCTTGAGAAAAATTGGTTATACGCACAGTTTAGGAAGCGTGCCTTTTGGAAGGAAGAAGTAAAATTTTTGGGACATGTTGTGTTCAAGGAGGGTATATCTATCGACCTTGCCAAGGTCGCGGCTGTGTAAGACTGGAAGCAACCGAAGTCGGTTACGGAAGTGAGGAGTTTTCTCGGGTTAGCAGGTTATTATCGGAGATTTATTAAGGATTTCTCAAAGATAGCTCGACCCCTATTCCAGCTTACACGAAAGGACCTTAAGTTTGCCTGGAATGAGAAGGCGGAGGCTAATGGTAAGAGAATGGGATATGGTGGAATTTGTACGGGATTTTGACACGAAGCTAACCGTGGAGGAACCGTACAAGTTCATATCCCACGTACAGGCCCAGCCACTCGTTGATAGTAAAATTATTGAAGCCCAGGAGGGCGATGAGCTATTAAAGAAGATGAAGAAAAGAGCAAGGAATGACAGGAAGTCCGAGTGAAGAGTCGACACCGGCGGAGGATTGCGGTACCGAGGCCACCTTTGTGTCCCAAACCATCAAGGACTACGAGAAGAAGTCTTGAAGGCTGCCCGCCACTCTAAGCTGGCAATGCACCCTGGTAGTACCAAGATGTACCAGGATTTGAAGCAAACTTATTGGTAGGACAACATGAAGAAGGAGATAGTGGAGTTTGTATCCCGATGCCTCACCTGTCAGCAAGTCAAGGCCAAACACCGACGTCCGCCGGGCCTTTTGCAACTAATGCCCATAGCAGAATGGAAGTGGGACTTCATATTCACGGACTTCATCTCTGGCTTGTCCAAGACCAGAAAAGGGCATGACTCGATATGGGTGATCGTGGATAGGCGAACCAAAACGGCCCATTTTCTACCAATCAAAACTACTAGCTCCGCCGACGATTTGGCCAAGCTGTATATCAAGGAAATCGTGCGGCTCCATGGCATCCCGTTGGAGATTGTGTCGGACCGGGATACTCGATTCACTTCGATATTCTGGACTCGTATTCAAGAGGCCATGGGAGTAAAGTTGAAGTTTAGCACCGCCTTCCACCCGCAGACAGATGGGCAAACCGAGCGGGTGAACCAAATATTGGAGGATCTGTTGAGGGCCTGTGTCCTAGACTTTCAGGAGAGTTGGGATGAATGTCTCCCATATGTCGAGTTCGCCTACAATAATAGCTTTCAGGCTAGCATCGGTATGACGCCTTACGAGGCTCTATATGGGCGTCCATCCCGAGCCCTGCATTGTTGGGAAGAAATTGGTGAGAAGAGCTTGCTAAGGCCGGATTTGGTGCGGATCACTACTGAAAAAATTGAAATAATTCGGCGCCGCCTGTTGACGGCTCAAAGCAGACAAAAGAGTTATGTTGATACAAGGCGGCGAGACTTGAAATTCGAAGCTGGGGATCATGTATTTCTCAAGATTTCCCCAATGAAGGGCGTTTTATGCTTCGACAAGAAAGGAAAGCTCACACCACGATTCATTGGGCCCTTCCAGATATTGGACCGGGTAGGTACGGTTGCCTATCGCTTGGCCTTACCTACGTCGCTTGCCGGAGTGCATAATGTCTTCCATGTATCTATGTTGAAGAAGTACGTCCCCGATCCTTCGCATATCATCAAGTGGGAAAATATGAAACTCAAGGAAAATGCCACATACGTTCTCCGACCCACTAAGATATTGGACAGGAAAGAGCAGGTTCTACGCAATAAGGTCATCCCATTGGTCAAGGTTCTATGGACTCACCACGATGAAGAAGAGGCCACTTGGGAGACGGAAGCTGAAGTCCGCAAGCATTATCCAACCCTGCTTCAGCAATACGAGCAGGTATAAATTTCTTAGATAAAATTTATTTGTAAGGGGGGTAGATTGTAACATCCCGTCTAACCAGTACCGCGTCGTGGGGCGTCCACGTAGGACTGGCCGCAGGACCGTTTGATCAAAGCCACTTGTGGTGGGTTACCACACCTAAAATGATTTAGGATTAATCCTACAGAGTAGTCTAGGTAGGTCATGATAGGACCTAACGCGGGAAACCAAGGTAGATGACCGTCTGTACTTAGCAACAGCCCGTGCGGGCCATACTGTGACGCAGGTATGTCAGAAAATTATAAAACTTTAGGAAACACGAGATCTCACTGGGCTTGAGGTCCATCGCGGACCTCAGACCCTATAGACAACCAGAACTGGGATCTGACACAGGCCGTATGCACCCCACCAATGCCAGAATTTAAATCTGGCACTTGCAAATGAAATTGAGTCTCCGAGCTTTTCAGCCGTTGAATTTTTTCTAAATTTACGGTGAAGGCCTAATGTACAGGCCTACGCCCATTAACAAAACCTGGGCCTCGATCGTGGCACGATAACCGTCGATCGCACGTCGGACTCGTACGATCAAACCAAATATCTGATCGACCCCAAAATTTGTATGATCCTTCATCTAACCATGGACCACCTACCCTATAAATTTCATGGCTAGGAGACCACCAGAACTACCCCTAACGACCGAAACGGCCCCTGCAGGGCCATTTTCAAATCGAGATCACCTACTCAGATCTCATATCCGTTCATTCGAATGCTTTCAAAATTTATATGGCCCCTCATTAGGCCATGAGGCATGTGCACACCAAATTTGGTGGTCACAGGAGTCTTGGGGCTACCACAACACCAAAAGTAGCTCTAAGAGTCTATTTTAGAAAATTATAAAAACATAAGGCCAGGGGGCCCAACTCTAGGGAAATAAACCTAGCTCTCTCTCATAACTCCTCCATTCTTCCAACCACAACCCTCTCTCCCTCATAACCCTCTTCAATTCTCAACAAACCCTCTCTCTCCTTCATAACTTCCTTCAATCTTTCAAAATCAATCTCTCTTTCCTCATAACTTCCGCCACCATCCTACAACAACCTTCTCTTCGTAGCTTCCACCTCTCTCCAATGACCAAGGATAGCTAAAGGTGGAGGTGAAGGTGGAGAAGTGCATGTGTGAACCCTAAATCAAGGTGAGGCCAAAGGCATTAACCCCTCCAACTCTCAATTTCTCCTCCAAGGAGGAATTCTCCGCCTCAATCCTTCAAACCCGTCCGTTGAGCATATAGGTAAACACCTCTCCCTATTTCTTCTTGAGATTCAAGCATTAAGAAGGGTTTGACATGGGATTTTCTTACATGCAAGGTTGTGGTTTTAAGAATTCCGGCCGGTCAACCCTCTAACCCCATTTCTAGGTCGCTTCCGAGCTTCCATCGAATTAAAGGTGTGGACTATTAATCCTAGGTGGCCTAGCACCAATCATAACATGAGTTTAATGATTTTTCTTGTTTGGGTGAAGCATGTGTGAAATCTAGAGAGACCTTAGGATTTGAGTGTTTGGTGGAAAAGTATGAAATTGCATGTTTGTTAGTTCTTCCTTTCTCATGATTGTATTTATGCTTCTCATATGTTTGATGATATAATCGATGCTCACATGATCATATGTGGTGTGATTCCCTCGTATGATGATGCCTATGACATGTATGATGTTTTGTCTTGCATATTTTAAATTCCTAGGTGCGTAGGAGATGTTTCGTCTCCTCGCCCACTCACACTCCTCACGTGCATTCTAATTACGGTATTATAACATACTTGTTAGGAACATTGATGTGTATGATAGGATGAATGCATCATGATACTGTATGTTGGATAATAACCTTGATGTTAGTATGCTATGAATCATCATTGAACCGTGGATTAGTCAGGAACATGAGGTTAGACGGTAGTTTCGTTGGTTGAACTACCTTGGGCCTAAACTCAAAAATTGGGCGGATGCGTATGGGCGGAAGTAGTTCGACTACATGGGTTTATCGTACCCGATGTCGTTCGTCCCGTACTCGCCTGACTTGTGCGGTTTAGCCTACACACTAACAAATCCTGATTGTTAACCATGTTTGCTCACACATGTATGGATCTTGTAACACCCTGCTACCGTTGTAGCCATTGATAACCACTTGAATTTCGATCCACTGTCTCATGAGCCGGGCATGGGGGAATGGGACACTGTGTCCGAGCTGTCGGCTTACGCTGGGGTGATGCGCCTCTCCATAGTGACCGCGAGCGATCTCAGTTCTCAGCACTCCCCATGTGTTTGAAGTCGGGGATGGGGAACCCGATGGGATCAAGGATCGCGGGGACTTGGCCTCACACGTTGGAGGGTCATGGTCTCGCAACTAGGTTAGGATAATTGATTTGTGGGGTGTACCAGAATTCCAAATCTGCTGGATGAATGGACCTAATTAACAACTTGGCTAGCACGATCGCATTACATCCATTAGCTAGGGTGGCGACTCGGAAGTCGAGGTCGCAATGAGGGAGTGTTGACATATGCGATCGTTAGACGGAGTCGCTCGAGGGAGCGTTGTGGTGAGGGCATGCATCATATCATCTCGCATCCATACATTTAATTAAGAGTTTATAGGAATTGATGAATGCCTGTATTTCATTAAATTCATATTATAATTGTTGCTTGTTGTAACTTAAGACTAATAGCACCCACTGAGTTGATCACTCACTCCCACTCTGGGACGGTATTTTAAAACACCAACCAGACTCTCTCGTAGATACAGGCGATGCAGAGCAGGGGGAGCATGGCGATGCTACTCTCGACGAGGAGGAGGGGCTGTCATACTTCTAGCTGATGGATGATTCTTCGCCAGCTTTAGTGGCGGGTTTGGACTACTGAGAGTGGACTCAGCCTCATATTCTTTTGGACCTATGTATTTTTGTGATTTTGTTTGTGTGATGCCATGTGCGATCCCCTTATTCTTTTGGACATGTATATATACATATGTTGATCTCTTCATTTCAGTGGACTTGTGGTTGTGTTTCATGATTTCAGAAAATTCCACGTTGCGCTATTAAACCGGATTAAATGCTTAATAATAAAAACGGTTGTAAGTGACTCTCGGGAACTCGGGTGTTAAGCATATGCATGACCCCAGATTTCCAGGGCGTTACAATAAGAAAATAAGATCTTAGAAAGGATTTGCATCATTTGGTGATATAAATGAAAAAAAAAAAGAGTACCAGTTATCAATTACCTCTTTGATACCCATAGCATATGTTTGATGTTGTGCATGCTCACAGTTTGTGGTCTTTGATTATTTTCTGCAAACATCATAAGAAAGAAAGTGCCGCTTGATTAATGAGTTAGACATGAAATATTGACCTAAAAAGTTTGGAGGTTGTTTGATAAATAAACATTCGGGTGAGATTGAGAGAGAGAGAGAGAGAGCAGAGAGAGAGAGAGAGAGAGAGAGAGAGAGAGAGAGAGAGAGAGAGAGATCAAAGTTGCTAGAGATTTGGGGATTTGAGGGGAAGATGGAGAAATGCACTCTCTTTCTGTCTGCAACGACCACCCTCCCTCTCTGCAATCTCTCTCTGTCGGCAACGGCCGCCCACGAAAGTTTTGGATTAATGTATGTTATGCCCACCATGAATTTATGTAGTCTATCCACGCCGTTCATCCATTTTTTCAAATAATTTAAGGGGTTGAACCCAAAATTGAAGCATATCAAAAGATCAAGCGGATCATACAACAGGAAACAGTGGGAATGATGATTTCCACTGTTGAAACCTTATTAGCCCCCCCCCCCCCCCCCCCCAATGATGTTTATTTGTCATCCAACCTATTCATAAGATCGTATAGACATTGATGAATGGAAAACATAAAAATAAGCTTGATCCAAAACTTATGTGGTCCCCAAGATTTTTTCAACCGTAGATGTTCAATTCACACTTGTTTTTTGTCGTGTGGTCCATTTTAGTGTTGGATATACTTAATTTTTGGGTTATAAAGTCCTAAACTTATCTGATAAAATGGATGGACGAAGTGGAGCAAATACATAAATCATGGTCTACCTCGTGGAGTTTAGTACGCTGAAATTTGGATGTGCTCTGTGAGCCGACAAAACGGATGAATGCATGGTATGGATACACAAATATCATCTTGATATAAAAGTTTTGTAGCCTTTATACACAAATAAATCATATCCAAATATTAAATGGACTGCATCCATGTTAAGGCATGTGAAGTAGTTTTGTTTTAAGCTGTAGATGGGTCGTATGCTGCACAAATTAATAGTGATTTGAAAGCAGGTGTGATATCTTTTGTTTTGTTTTGTTTTGTTTTATTTTTATTTTTGGTCATAAGCAATCTTTAAAAACTGTTCTGGTCAGTTTTAGGTTGTAATTCTGCTTCATTTGAGATCCACACAAAATAGAGAATTAGCATAACCTAGTGGTTACAGTGTTTTTTTTTTTTTTTTTTTTGAAGTACAAGCAATGGCCCGCATTGGTGGTCAATTTCGGGTCAGGTTGGTCCCAATGTGCATTCTGGATTGTGTTTAAAACATTGCATATGTATGCAAGTAGATAATAATATTCAATAAATATTTTGAGATATTTTTAAATTTATCATACCAGCATAAATGCATTAGGTCACATATATTAGAATTAAAGTTAGTGGTTGATGGGATATGATGTCTGATATTTAATGAATCAAGACATTTGACATAAGGCTATTATAGTAAGTAGTAGAGTTGGGCACGAGATGACTCGACTAACTCGACTCGCTCGGACCTAACTCGATCTGAACCGAATGGGTGAGTCGGCTCGAACCGAGTAGGCTTCACCCAATCCGAACTCAAACTAAGTCGAGTTCGAGTTATCTAGTAAGTCGACCTGACTTGACCCGAAACTTGATCTGGTTAGACTCGACTCAATCCGAAACCTGATTCCAATTCGGGTGTTTGTGTGTGTGTGTGTGTGACTCGATCCGAAACTTGACTCGAAATCAGGTGTGTGTGTGTGTGTCTCTCTCTCTCTCTCTCTCTCTCTATATATATATATATATATATATATATATATATATATATATATATATATATATATATATATGTACCACAAATGAATCATATCCAAAGATTAATTGGTCCACACCATAGATAAGGGCAACATATTGGAGGCCATGAAAGTTTTGGATCGAGATGATTTTTATTTTTCCCCTTCATCTGGGCATGTATGACCTAATAAACAGATTGGATGCTAAATAAATGGTATAGTGGGCCTTACAAGGATTTAAATGATGGATATCCAATCATTATTGTTTTCATGTGGTGTGGTCCGCTTGATATTGATATACCTCTCATTTTTGGCCCCACCATATGATGTATGTTTTATATCCACACCTTCCATCCACTTGGAGAGATCATTTTAGGGCAATATCGAAAGAACGAGTTAAATCCAAAGCTCTAGTGGACCCCAGCACAAAAAAACAGTGGGACTGACGCCCACCATTAAAAACTTCTAAAGGTAACAAAAGTTTTATATATATTAATATGATATTTGTGTTTTCCATTATTTAATGTATTTTTTTAACTTTTGAACGAGTTGGATTTCAAATAAACATTACGATGGGCCTTTATATAGTTTCAACGGTGGGAATCACTCTCCTCACTGTTTTCTATGGTGTGGTCCACTACAGATTTTATATCTGCCTCATTCTCTAGCTCATGATTTAAAATGATATCTCAAAATGGATGGACAGTGTGGATATAACAAATACATCATAGTGGGGCCCACAGGATATAACAATAGGGAATGGATTGGCCACTCCCCTAACACCCGTAAATGGCTGGTGGTCGATGCTATGTGCGCCACACCATGATGTATGTGTTTCATCCATGCCATCCATCTGTTTTTACAGATCATTTTACGTTATAAATCCAAGAATGAGGTATATCCAAATCTCAAGTGGACCACATTACAAGAAACAGTGTTGAACGAGGGTCGACCATTAAAAACATTTTGGGAGCCATAAAAGTTTTGGATGAAGCTGATATTTATTTTTTCTCTTCATCTAGGTCTGTATGACCTAATCAATAGATTGGATGTCAAATAAACAGTATAGTGGGCCATAGGAGGATTTTAATGATTGATATCCAATCACTATTGTTTTCATGTGGTGTGATCCACATGAGATTTGTATCCCTCTCATTTTTGGGATCAAGCACTAAAATGATCTGTAAAAATGGATGAATGGAATGGATGAAACATTTACGTCATGGTGGGGCCCACAGAGCACCGACCATTAGGGTGGGGCCGCATATCATCTCAAGTGGGCGCCCTCCATTTCATTGCAGCGCCCTCTAAAGAGCCCTCTCGTTCCTTTCTCTCTATCTTCCCCGCACCTCTCTCTCTCCTTCTCCAGCTCGACTCCCCACCTCTCCCTCTCCATACATCATGATGGGGTCCACAAGCACCGACCACCAGCCCTTGGTGCTGGTGTCAGCGCGAGTAGCCAATCCGTTTCCTGAGAGACTTCAAGTCTCTCTCTGTCTGCTCTCACTCTCTCAATCTCTCTCTCTCTCTCTCTCGGTCCTCTCTTGCGCATCCTCTCTCTCTGTCTCTCTGTCTGTCTCTCTCTCTCTCGGTCTTCTCTCTCTCGTGCCTCTCTCTCTCTCTCTCTCTCTCTCTCTCTCTCTCCTCAGAGCTCGGGAACCCTATTTTCGGCATGGACTCGTGATCGGGGCTCCAACTCAAACAGGAACTTGCTCTCTTCCTTTAAAGCTCGGTTAACCATGAGGTATCTCTCTCTCTCTCTCAATCTCTCTCAATCTCAATACCGATTGAAATGATTTGGGGATTTGGGGATTTTGGGATTTGGAGATTTAGGGATTTGGGGATTTAGGGATTTGAGGATTTAAGGGATTTGGGGATTTAGGGATTTGGGGATTTAAGGATTTAGGGACTTGAGGGCCACGGTTGATTAGGCTAGAGACCCAATCTCTCTCAATCTCTCTTGCTTAAAAACTGTTTGATGAAATGTCTGAATTTGTTTATTTCGAAATATTCTTGCTATCCAAGAAATTTCACTACAACAGAAAGCATCTGGATCTGCCATGTAGTTTTTTTTTTTTTTTTTTGTTTCAGAGATAGATTTTTGGAGCTCTTATTTCATGAAAATGTTATGGATCTGATCATAGTTATGACATAACATATTGCTGGTTTGTGTAACCGTCTCTATGAAGATTGTCACGCCCCAAATCCGAAAATCGGATCACATGAATCCCGATTGCCGAATCCGGTGCCGACAGCCTCCGTAGTGCTCCATTCTCGGCTCCTGACAATCAAATGCCAGATTCCGATCTGGGGTTCTGCAAGGAGGATTTTCAGGATGAAATTTTTTTTGTGTAATGGAGCATAACCACAAGCATAACCAAGTTACAAAACGACATCACCACATATCCACTATAACAAAATTTTAAGTACAATACAGAAAGGGAAATACACAGTGATCAAAAGCTCCAAAAAGGTCCTGATGTACACTCCTGTCTCAGCGCTGCTGTCGTCCAACGCTAACTGCACGCAACTATCGTGCATAAGCTTACAAAAGCTTAGAGGGTGGTGTAAGTGTGTGCGCAAGGCAAACGCCAAGTGTACAGTATCAGAACAATGCGGAAGTATGTGGTAAGTCCAGGCGGATAAGGCCACACCCCCTTCCAACCGACCACGACACAGTGGGAGACGCGGCCTACTGGTATTCGGCACTCGGGCGCTCGTGTATCCACTCGGTCTAGACGTTGGAGCATCTCCTGGTACCAAAAAGGTTCTGGGACTTTCACCCAAGGACATCCTAAGTGCCCATAGTGCTAGAATAAGTATTTTCGGTATCCAATACGGTCATCCACGATGTACCTGTGGAGCCACGGCCCTGATGTCGCTAGGGCGTGCAGTGATCAAGTCATACGTATGCAAGATGCATGAATCACGCTGTCAAAACATGCAGCAATCCAGCGCGTACTGAGCGATCATGTGGGGTGCTCAATCATATAACGAGCCCCATAAATGGTCTGCCCAATGGCGTATGTTATGCTCAGTCATTACTCATATCAAGCATACATATGATGCGTATGGTCATGGGTCATGAGATTATTCTAAGCATGTTATAAGGTAATGAATAGCAACAGGTATGGACCTATCAATGGGCCCTAAAGAGAGTTACAATGTGGACATTTAACCAACATTGTACATACAATGTGGACGTCAAACCAACATTGTTTTCTAGGCACGGCTTGCCATAAATATCATTTCAAGAACCATGATAAACGTATATTGCAATGGACCCTAAGGACGTCCGTTAGGCCTCGATCCCTGGGCCTTAGATATAGCAAATGGGTCGTATTACATGGGCCTCACATTCACCAAATGGGTTACATTGATGGGCCTCACCAATGAGCCCTATGTACATTGCAATGGTCCATGATCCATGGGCCTTGAAATACATCAAAGTGGCCTCACAACTTGAGTCTTAAATATGTCAGATGGGCCCATATACATGAGCTTTAAATATATCAACTAGGCCACTCCATTTGTGCCCCATGCACATCAAATGGCTTAATCTCATGGACTTTAATATGTATCAAATGGGCTTGAATCCCGTGGGCCTTATATAAAATAAGTGGGCCGGATTCTATGGGCATTGCCTATGCCAAATGGGCCGAAACCCATGGGCATTACACATGCCAAATGGGCTTAATCCCATGGACATTGCACATGCCAAATGGGCTTAATCCCATGGCCTTAGATATGCACCAAGGTGGGCCTGAATGAATGGCCATAAATGGATCAACATGGGCCCTATACACATACCATGGTGGCCCATTTGAACCATAGATCTGGTTCATTTTGGCTCAAGCCATAAAATAATTTTACAACAACAAATAAATGGGCGGTTTAGATGCAAGACATGCGTCATGGCGGGGGTCACATGAAGGCCCACCATCATTATAATATACTATACAATTTATATACAGTTTATATATATATATATATATATATATATATATATATATATATATATATATATATATATATACACATATACATGCACACGCACATGTGCACTCACACGTGCATGCACACACATGCACACACACACGCACTCACACACATGCATACACACACGTGCACTCACACGCACGCACACACATGCACACACACACGTGCACTCACACGCACTCACACATACTCACACACACGCATACAGTGGGCTCCACCGTTCGTGCGGACGGTGGAGTCGGGCATGTACATCACTGTGGGTCCCATGGGGGGGCCCACCATAACATTTACTTTCCATCCAGCCTGTTGGTAAGGTCATAAAGGTCTGGATGATGGGAAGAAAAATAAATATCATCGTGATCCAAAACTCCTGTGGCCACTAAAAGTTTCAATGGTAAGTACTCAATCAATACTGTTCCTTATGGTGTGGGCCACCTGAGCATCAGCTCAGCCTGATTTTTGGAGGGGGGCACGTCAGGGGGCTGGCCCACCTAATGAATGGGTTGGATGATGAAATAGACATCAAGGTGGGGCCCACGGCTAGGGCCGTGGGTCTGCCTCGTCCGCCCGCCCGCTGGAGAGCGCAGGACGCCTGGCGTCCTGCGTGAAGTCAGAGGCAGCAGCGCCTCTGCTGCTTGTTTTAAAAAAAAAAAATCTTGGAAAAGCGGTTTTTTCACAGTTTTTCACCTGTGGAGCCCGCCTATGATGGATCCACCCCGCTCAATGGCCTCTATGACCCAAGACAAGCCAAACGAGTTCGATATTGCATATTTTTTTTTGGCGAATCAAACTGTCAGGATGAATTTCAATGGCAAACACACTGTTTGCTATCCTATGGCCCACCTGAGAGTCGGATTATCCTCATTTTTCGGCTCAACGCCTAAAATGGGATGGGGAAAAAGATAGACGGCTTGGATTGAATACATACCTCAAGGTGGGGCCTATATGGATGGTCTTCCCCAAAGGCTTAGTAATAAGCCTTTATCATGTTTTCATCCAGGGACGTCCAGACGTCACTGGACTCCCCTTGACTAAATGCGAATTTTTAAGTGGGCCTTACCTGGGTGGGCCACCACATACCAGATGGTGAGGGTACAAGGCATATAAGGTGGGCCCACTCATGGATGACTTGGATAAAATACTTACTCCAAGGTGGGGTCCATCCAAGTGGGCCATACGGCCATTTCATCGCATACAAGTAAGTAAATGGAAAGAGAGGGAGAGAGAAATAGAGTGAGACATGCGTGATGGAGGGACCCCGGCACTATGGGCCCTCCGTTTCAATCATCTAATCATACATCAAAGGTCCTCTTGCATATGGACCATCAATAAAAGATCAACGGTGGAGATCCCACTCCACTAGAAATGGACGGTCTAGATGACCTCCTCAATACAAGGAAAGTAAACATCATGATGGGGTCCATGGAGAATGGCCCCATCATGGAATGATCTTGATGATCAAGATGAGCCATTGACCACATCTTAGGGTCCCAAGTGAGATCCAAACCATTGATCGGTTGGCCTCACTTGGCCCACCTTAAAAATATGAAAACTACTCCATCAAAGCACCCACCTCTTGATCTTCTTGGTCCGTTGGATAGCCGGTCTCCTAAAGCTTCACTTTGATGGTGGAGATGGGAAATGGATGGCTAGGATGATGGGATTTGGAGATGAGAAGTGGGCCTCACATATGCACTTCTCTCCATGGGAAGGCTTGGACGTTGGATGCTCTCCCTTGCTTGGGTTTGGAGTGTTGAGAAATGAGAGAGAGAGAGAGAGGTGATTAATGAGAGATGGAGTGATGTGAAGGGGTGATGGTTGATGGATGTGAGTGATGGGTGAGGTGATGTGTTAGTTGACTTGGGTCATTGTTTGACTTGTGGAGAAAGAAAGTATGGGTGCTTGTACTTGACATGAGAGGTGATTGATGGGATTGATTGATGTGATTGATGGGACACTTTGTAGAGATTCCTTGGGATTTACAACGCGAGGTGTTTTTACTCGAACTGAACGTGGGTCCGTATCTCATCGTCTGGGTATCGGATCGGTGCGTGAGTTGCGGCGTTGGAACCGCAGCGACGGTGCGGTCGCAATGATACAAGTCTCGGATTAAGCCGGCTCAACTGAATATGATACGACTTACGGTCGTGCGCAACGTCAACCATAAGTCGCGGATTGCCGAAATTTGACGAGAAGGGTCGCAGGAATCAACGGAACAGTGCGAATTAGGATACGGGTCTTACAAAGATAATCCCCTTTTACTTGAGACATTTCATTATATATTTTTAGGCCAAGATCTAGGGCTGATTACCAAAGCATCAAAGAAGGGCTCCAACGTTTGTCCTCCCTTTCTTTCCCACATCTTTCTGATGCATATGATAGATGAGTCATGAAGTAGATTACAGAGGAAATGAGTGATGCCCCATTGGTTTGATCCGAAAAATTTATTACAACTAACCTTTTTAAGTAATTGGATGATTCGTATGGTTTGACTTGGAAAATTTATTATAACTAACCTTTTCAAGTAATTGGATGATTCCTATGATCTGGTGACATTTGTTGTTTCATGTCTACTTGTTGAGGCAAGGCTGTTAAGATTAAATGGTTGTAACTTGATTGGGAAGTAATGGGATTTTTGTTGTTAAGGTATTAGCCGCTCTTACTTTTTTAGTTAGAGAGCATTTTGACTGTTCATTTTCTGATACACCAGATGCGCATGAACCCCTGATTCTGGCCCACATAGCAAGCATATACATTAGATGCGCATGAACCCCTAATTCTGACTGTTCATTTTCTGATACACATGTAGCCCACCTTATATTTGATCACTTTGGTCTTCTTTTTTTTAATTTTTTTTTTATTTTCTGATACATATGTATCCCACCGTATATTTGATCACTTTGGTCTTTTTTCTTTGGGTGAAATTGGGCAAGTTTGAGTTGAAGCTTATTGAGAGGTTTGAAGTGTGTGTGAGAAGGGTTTTGTGTAGTGTGTGTGGATTTAGCTGATTTAGGGTTTTTTTTGTGGTGTGTTTGGATTTAGTTCATTTGGTGTTTTCTATAGTCTATTTGGATTTGGTTGATTTGGGATATTTCAATGGTGTGTTTGGAATTTGTTTATTTGGGATTTCTACATTCCAGAGGAGTGACTGATTTGTTTTTTTTTTTCTTTCTTTTTAGTGTTTCGAATTTGATTTGAAGTTAATCCATGGTGTCATCGGGAAAATTATGGCAAAAATGTAAATTGGATTTTAATTCGTGATGTTGTAAATTGGAAGATTTGGGTTTATCTTTTTCTATGAGAGGAGTTGTCGATGTTATTTTTTTCTTCATTTATGAATGGCCTTTGGAGTGAATTGAAGCTTTTCTTTTGCCTTTAAAAAAATAAAAATCACTTAGTGCTATTTTTTAAACTAACACAATGCCTAGAATGGCCCCACTTGCACATTATTAATTAGAAAAGATGTTCAAATTGTAGAAGAAATGATTAAGGTGAATTTCAAATTTTAGATATTTCTACTTATAGATAGTTTTCTATCTAATTTCCAAGTTGTAATTGATACATATTACTAATTGCCTTCATCATGTGAAAATTTTGACATTGTTTTTTTCTCTTTCTGGGTTGTCTTTTAACAGGAAATGTCTTTTGGATGGAAATTTTTTGTAAATATACATCTCTGCCTTCTTCCCTTTAAGGAATGTTTCATACAATTTAAATTTACAGTTTTCCATGACATTAATATTTTTGGTGTTTCATGATGCTTTCTAAGCATTATCTTTGATCAGGTTATCTTTGTGAATGATTCACACTAATACCATGTCTATGTTCTTCATATGTTGTTGAAATTGATGCAACAAGCAATTATCCATTTACTCCTTTAGCTAAACAGATTGCTAGTTCATGTGGTTTTGCCTTTTACTTTTTTACTTTATAATTCAATTGTATTCATTTAGGTTTCTTTTCTTGAAAAGGAATTATGGAAATTTTAACAGTTAAGTTCCTACTTTTTTACTTTTTTCTTCTTTCTTTACAGTGAGCTTTGAATATTGGTCTTTCATATTCATATGCATTGGGCTTCAATCAATGCATGGGTATTACTCAATGGCTAAACAGCCATCGAACTTTGAGGTTCTCAATCAGGTAACCATCACTTATTGTCTTTTGTCATCATTGTTATGAATGTTTTTCTTTGAACAAGAGAAAAGTATCATTGGAGATTTTCAATGATATTTTGGTATGGCTACCATCGTCCTGTTTGTTCCTTCTAACTGAATTTATCATATCAGCAATCTCCTGAGAAAACCATTTCCAAATTTGAATTTCTTAAGAAGAAATTTTATATTGAAAGAAGCTTAGATGAGTTTTTTCATTGGAATGAGCAAGGAATGGGAGGAGACAGATTTTAAGATGAATTAGTCTTCTTATATATATATATATATATATATATATATATATATATATATATATATATATATATATATATATATATATATATATATATATATAACTCAAGGTTTTTTATTAGCATTTTTCACCAGTGAGGAAATAGCTGAATTTATCGTATGTAACATGCATGCAGGTAATGTGTGCTTGCAAGTGCCCCACACATGCCAACATGGGACATGTGTGAGTCCAGGTGACTCATTAAGCAAGTCTAATGAATAGCTCAAACAATGCATCCATACTGGCACCACAGTCACTTGTAACCATTGCATCTCTTCTTGACTGTCTTCTTGCAGGCCATAAAGTTGAATGTTATGATTGTCCTATCAAGGAGATATTCAATGCTTGGTCCATCTATTATGGGTCCAACAGACTAATGGTGGCCCCACCGGTAGATAGCCTTGGTTGAAACACATGAAGATTCTTGAAGTTGACTTATTTTTCCTTTTGCTGCGTCTAACTTCTTGTTTTTCTCTTCACTTGCACTTTAGACCCTAGGAAGGTTTCAACAGTGGAAATCTGGATTTTCTTATTAGTAAATTTTAACTGAACTCATTCTTTTGAAAAATAGAAAAATGAGAAAATTAGTAAATATGGATTTTCTTATTAAGAAGAAAATGGAAGATGGATTGAAAAAATATAAAAGAGTTTTATAGAAATTATTTGTTCAAAACAGGACATTTATCAAAGGAGCACTATTAGGTGATATTTAAGATTTTCATTATAAATAGATTAAGAGCCAATGATAATTATAAGTAGACTTGCAGCCAAAAATAAAGAAATTAATTTTTTTCAAAACATGGAAAGACTAATCAGTCCTACTTCTTGTAACTTCAGCTACTGTTTCAAATGGAGGGACTGGACAAAGATTTGGTTAGGGAGACTACTGATGGTGAACTAGTAGCTGCAACAAATATGAGAGTTACAAAGGTGAAAAGAAACATAAGTCGGTCGGTAAGATAAGATGCATGATTTTCCTTTTCAATTATTAGTCATAGATTGATAGTACTTGTTTCAATTTTCTTTGATGGATGATGAATGTAATTGGAAATGTAAATGAAAATAAAAAACTTATAATATATATATATATATATATATATATATATATATATATAATCAATGCAGGATACCTTGTTTAGGGGGACATGAAATTCTTGTAGCTTATGGTATGGTGCCCCATATTGGTTGTATGTTACTAGTATGTAATAGATAATACTATGTTCAATAGTAGATAATACTAGAAAATCCCTAAACCTAAACCCACACCTAATCCTAATCTACTCCTTAACCCGAATCCAAACCTAAACCTATACTTATAACCTAAAACTATTCTCAAATCCCAAAACTTATAACCTAAACCTAAATCTAAACCCGAACTCGAATTCCTAAACCTTAACCTAAACATATAACCTAAAACCTAAATGTATTCTCAAATCCCTAAACCTAAACCTACACCTAATTGTAATCTCAACTCCCTAACCTAAGCCTAAACCTAAACTTGAAAACCCAAACCTAAACCCGATCCCGAACCTGAACCCGATTTCCTAAACCTAAGCCTTAACCTATTCTCAATTCCCTAAACCTGTAGCTTATAACCTAAACCTATAACCTTAACCAAAACCAAAACCAAAACCTATGACCTAAAACATAAATGTATTCTCAAATCTCTAAACCTAAACCTACACATAATCCTAATCTCAACTCCCAAACCTAAACCTAAACCTAAACTTGAAAACCCAAACCTAAATCCGATCCCGAACCTGAACCCGATTTCCTAAACCTAAACCTTAACCTATTCTCAAATCCTTAAGCCTAAACCTACACCTAATCCTAATCTCAACTCCCTAACCTAAACCTAAACCTAACTTGAAAACCCAAACCTAAACCAGATCCCAAACCCGATTTCGTAAACCTAAACCTTAACCTATTCTCAATTCCCTAAACCTTAACCTATAACCTAACCTAAACCTATGACCTAAAACCTAAATGTATTCTCAAATCCCTAAACCTAAACCTACACCTAATCCTAATCTCAACTCCCTAACCTTAACCTAAACCTAAACTTGAAAACCCAAACCTAAACCCGATCCCGAACCCGAACCCGAACCCGAACCCGAATTCCTAAACCTTAACCTAAACATATAACCTATAACCTATAACCTAAGCCTATAACTTAAACCTAAACATAAACCTATAACCTAATCCTAAACCTATAACCTAAACTCAAATCCCTAGACCTTAAACTAAACCTAAAACCTAAACCTATAATCCTAACTCAAATATGTAAACCTTAACATATAACCTAACCTAAACCTATTTATAACCTGAAATTATTCTCAAATCCCAAAACCTATAACCTAAAGTCGAATCCAAACCCGAACCCGAACCCGAATTCCTAAACCTTAACCTAAACATATAACCTATAACCTATAACTTAAGCTTATACCTAAACCTAAAACCTTACTTATAACCTAAAACTATTCTCAAAACCTTGAACCTAAACCTTAACCTATAACTTATAACCTAAACTTATAACCTATAACCTAACCTAAACCTAAACCTAAAACCTAAACCTTAACCAATAACCTAAAACCTTAACCTAAACCTAAAACCTAACTGTATTCTCAAATCCCTAAACCTAAACCTACACCTAATCCTAATCTCAACTCCCTAACCTAAACCTTAACCTATTCTCAATTCCCTAAATCTAAACCTTAACCTAAACCTAAACCTAAACCTTAACCTAAACCTATAACCTTAACCTAAACCAAAACCTATGACCTAAAACCTAAATGTATTCTCAAATCCCTAAACCTAGACCTACACCTAATCCTAATCTCAACTCCCTAACCTAAACCTAAACCTAAACTTAAAAACCCAAACCTAAACCCGAACCCGATTTCCTAAACCTAAACCTTAACCTATTTTCAATTCCTTAAACCTAAACCTAAGCCTAAAATCTAAACTTAAACCTAAAACTGAAATGTATTCTCAAATCCTTAAACCTAAACCTACACCTAATCCTAATCTTAACTCCCTAACCTAAACTTAAACCTAAACTTAAAAACCCAAACCTAAACCCGATCCTGAACCCGATCCTGATTTCCTAAACCTAAACCTTAACATTAACCTATTCTCAATTCCCTAAAGCTATAACCTATAACCTAAACTTAAACCTAAACCTAAACCTTAATCTAAACCTAAACCAAAACCTAAACCAAAACCTATAACCTATAACCTAAACTTATAACCTATTACCTAACCTTAACCTAAACTTAAAACCTAGAACTAAACCTATAACCTAAAACCTAAACCTAAACCTAAAACCTAAATGTATTCTCAAATCTTAACCTAAACCTATAACCTCTAACCTAAACCTAAAACCTATAACCTAAATGTATTCTCAATTGCCTAAACCTATAGCTAATAACCTAAACCTAAACCTAAACCTAAAACCTATAACCTAAATGTATTCTCAATTCCCTAAACCTATAGCTTATAACCTAAACCTAAACCTAAACCTTAACCTAAACCTATAACCTTAACCTAAACCAAAACCTATGACCTAAAACCTAAATGTATTCTCAAATCTCTAAACCTAAACCTACACCTAATCCTATTCTCAACTCCCTAACCTAAACCTAAACCTAAACTTGAAAACCCATACCTAAACCTGATCCCGCACCCGATTTCCTAAACGTAAACCTTAACCTATTCTCAATTCCCTAAACCTATAGCTTATAACCTAAACCAAAACCTATAACCTAAAACATAAATGTATTCTCAAATCTCTAAACCTAAACCTACACCTAATCCTAATCTCAACTGCCTAACCTAAACCTAAACTTAAACTTGAAAATCCAAACCTAAACCCGATCCCGAACCTGAACCCGAACCCGATTTCCTAAATGTAAACCTTAACCTATTCTCAATTCCCTAAACCTATAGCTTATAACCTAAACTTTAACCTAAACCTATAACCTTAACTTAAACTAAAACCCATGACCTAAAACCTAAATGTATTCTCAAATCTCTAAACCTAAACCTACACCTAATCCTAATCTCAACTCCCTAACATAAACCTAAACCTAAACTTGAAAACCCAAACCTAAACCTGATCTCAAACCTGAACCCGATTTCCTAAATCTAAACCTAAACCTTAACCTATTCTCAATTCCCTAAACCTATAGCTTATAACATAAACCTAAACATAAACCTTAACCAAAACCAAAACCTATGACCTAAAACTTAAATATATTCTCAAATCTCTAAACCTAAACCTACACCTAATCGTAATCTCAACTCCCTAACCTAAACCTAAACCTAAACTTGAAAATCCAAACCTAAAACCCGATCCCGAACCCGAACCCGATTTCCTAAACCTAAACCTTAACCTATTCTCAAATCCCTAAACCTAAACCTACACCTATTCCTAATCTAAACTCCTAAACCTAAACCTAAACCTAAACTTGAAAACCCAAACCTAAACCTGATCCCAAACTCGAACCCGAATTCCTAAATCTAAACCTTAACCTATTCTCTAATCCCTAAACCTAAACCTACACCTAATCCTAATCTCAACTCCCTAACCTAAACCTAAACCTAACTTGAAAACCCAAACCCAAACCCAAACCCGATCACGAACCCGAACCCGATTTCCTAAACCTAAACCTTAACCTATAACCTAACTTAAACCTAAACCTATATAACCTACACTTATAACCTAAACCTAAACCTATAACCTAAACCTAAGCCTAAAACCTATACCTATGACCTAAAACCTAAACGTATTCTTAAATCCCTAAACCTAAACCTACACCTAATCCTAATCTCAACTCCTTTACCTAAACCTAAACCTAAACTTGAAAACCCAAACCTAACCCCAATCCCGATCCTGAACCCGAACCCGATTTCTTAAAGCTAAACCTTAACATAATCTCAATTCCCTAAACCTATAGCTTATAACCTAAACCTAAACCTATAACCTTAAACCAAAACCTATGACCTAAAACCTTAACTTATAACCTATAACCCAATCTTAACCAAAAACTGAAAACCTAAACCTAAACCTAAAACCTAAATGTATTTTCAAATCCCAAAACCTAAACCTACACCTAATCCTAATCTCAACTCCTTAACCTAAACCTAAACCTAAACTTGAAAACCCAAACCTAAACCCGATCCCGAACCCGA
The DNA here is from genome assembly GCA_037074715.1 of Magnolia kwangsiensis. Classification (NCBI taxonomy): domain Eukaryota; kingdom Viridiplantae; phylum Streptophyta; class Magnoliopsida; order Magnoliales; family Magnoliaceae; genus Magnolia; species Magnolia kwangsiensis. The sequence goes on along the minus strand of CM073578.1, from coordinate 5,221,280 downwards.
ACCCAATTTCCTAAACCTAAACCTTAACCTATTCTCAATTCCCTAAACCTATAGCTTATAACTTAAACCTAAACCTTAACCTAAACCTAAACTTAAACCTAAACTTAAACCTATAACCTTAACCTAAACCAAAATCTATGACCCTATAACCTAAACTTATATCATATAACCTAACCTTAACCTAAACCTTAACCTATAACCTAAAACCTAAATGTATTCTCAAATCCCTAAAACCTAAACCTACACCTAATCCTAATCTCAACTCCCTAACCTAAACCTAAACTTAAACTTGAAAACCCAAACATAAACCCGATCCCGAACCTGATTTCCTAAACCTAAACCTTAACCTATAACCTAACCTATACCTAAACCTATAACCTACACTTATAACCTAAACATATAACCTAAACCTAAGCCTAAAACCTAAACCTAAACCTAAAATCGAAATGTATTCTCAAATCCTTAAAACCTAGACCTAATCCTAATCTCAACTCCCTAACCTAAACTTAAACCTAAACCTTAACCTAAAACCGAAATGTTTTCTCAAATCCTTAAAACCTAAACCTAATCCTAATCTCAACTCCCTAACCTAAACTTAAACCTTAACTTGAAAACCCAAACCTAAACCCGATCCCAAACCCGAACCTGATTTCCTAAACCTAAACCTTAACCTTAAAACTATTCTCAATTCCCTAAAGCTACAACCTATATACTAACCTATAACCTAGACCTAAACCTAAACCTAAACCTATAACCTAAACCTTAACCTTAACCTAAACCTAAACCAAAACTTATAACCTAAACCTAAACCAAAACTTATAACCTAAACTTATAACCTATTACCTAACCTTAACCTAAACCTAAAACTTAAACCTAAACCTATAACCTAAAACCTAAACTTAAACCTAAACCTAAAACCTAAATGTATTCTCAAATCCCTAAACTTAGACCTACACCTAATCCTAATCTCAACTGCCTAACCTAAACCTAAACCTAAACTTGAAAACCCAAACCTAAACTTGATCATGAACCCGAACCTGATTGCTGTAATAATGTAGCCCAATTACCTGGCAACAAAAAAGAATGTATCCCTTTTAACACATGCCCCTTTTTACAAAGCTTTAATTTTTGTTGTTGTTTCTATTAATTGAAACAGTTTTTTTTTTTTTTTTTTTTTTTTTTTGCATTATTTGCTCGTATTAGTTTTATTTTAATGATCAGTTTTGTTTTAAAAAAGTGCTTACTTTTTTAGAAGAATTTTTGCAATTCTTCATGATTTTGAGTTATAATGTTTTGTTGGTTGAATATTTTTTATTAGATAAAAGAAAAAAAAAAAGAAAATTGTTGCTGATTTTTTTTCTTTTTTCTTTTACTTATGATGTTAAACTTATATGTATTATGCGTGGATGAATGTAATGTGGATTAAGATTGTTTGTATTTGGATGGATGTATAGTTTATGTTTGGATGGATTTACGTAGTTTGGGTTTAGATGGATGTGAATGTGAATATGATGAAAGTGAATATTGTATAACAGGTGTATATTAGGAAGAATACGATGAAATATTGTATAACAGGTGTATAACAGGTGTGAATGTGAATATTGTATAACAGATGTGAATGTGAATATTGTATAACAGGTGTATATCAGGTGTATAATAGGTGTGAATGTGAATATCGTATAACAGGTGTATATCATGTGTGAATGTGAATATTGTATAACAGGTGTACATCAGGTGTATAACAGGTGTGAATGTGAATGTGAATATTGTATAACAGGTGTATATCAGGTGTGAATGTGAATATTGTATAACAGGTGTATATCAGGTGTATAACAGGTGTGAATGTGAATATTGTATAACAGGTGTTTATCAGGTGTATAACAGGTGTGAATGTGAATGTGAATATTGTATAACAGGTGAATATCAGGTATGAATGTGAATATTGTATAACAGGTGTATATCAGGTGTGAATGTGAATACTGTATAACAGGTCAAATTTGAAAATGCCCTTAAGGGTAAGAAGAGACGGTCTATGACAGTCCTTTTAAAGGACGGTCCGTGGCCGTCGTTTGAGCGCTCATAAGAGACGGTCAATGACCGACCTTTTTAAGGACGGTCCATGATCGTCTTTTAAAAGGACAGTCCATGGCCATCCTTTGAAGGCTCATAAGAGACAGTCCATGATAGTTCTTTTTAAGGATGGTCCATGGCCATCCTTTGAAGGCTCATAAGAGACGGTCCATGACAGTCCTTTTTAAGGACGGTCCATGACTGTCCTTTTTAAGGATGGTCTATGGCTGTCCTTTGAAGGCTCATACGAGACGGTGCATGGTAGTCCTTTGTAGTCCTTTTTAAGGACAGTCCATGACCGTCCTTTTTAAAGACGGTCCATGACCGTCCTTTTTTTATCAATAAGAATGACGGTTGAAAACCGTCCTTTAATTAATACGACACGTCAAAATTTGACGGCCCATGCGATGGTCCATGACCGTCCTTTTTGGTCATTTGAGACGGTTTTGGGCTGTCCTTTTTTCACTGTTTTGGCGTAGTGATTTCAGATCCGATCCGGTGGATCCGACCCAATTCGAACCAAATCGACGGCGTGGATTGGTGTAGATCAGGTAGCCTAAGCCAGATCCGAAATCTTTTCTGGTCGAGTTTGGATTGGACCTGATCCTACCCGATTCGATTGGGAATTCGATCGATTGGATTCGATTCAAAATGATCCGACCCGGACTAGATATATTTATAAGTAATATGTATTTACTAATTTAACCTTATTAAGAAGCCATAGGTAACTTTTTCAGAGAGAGAGAGAGAGTCGGTTTGTGAGCGAAGAGCAGAGAAGAGAGGGAGTGAGCAGTGACATTCCTGTGAATAAGAAGAAAATTGAGGTCTTGGTTGCTATTGACGAGAGCGAAGGGAGCTTCTACGCTCTCAAGTGGGCCCTCGACCATCTATTCCCTTTATCATCACCGTCCGTTCAACGGGCCCAAGAAAGACCGAACCTCATTCTCCCTCATGTCCAACAACCTTTCCAGCACTACATCTTCCTAGCCAGACCTGGTACTCCCATAACTACACATGGTCCTCTTCTTACAGTGCTCCTCGTTTATGCAAGTCTATCTGGACTGTCCAGTAGATCTATCCCACATTTCATGGCTCACCCATTCACCACGAAAAATTCATACGGTCAGATGTTACTGTTGTCCATTCAAAAGTTGGCCTTAAATTCGGACCGATCCAAACCGTGCCCAATCTAATTTGACTCGGTTTTCCTGACCAATTCGGACTTAGATCGAAGTAGGCAATGCACATTTCAGATCGGTTCGAGTGAGGTGACCCAGACTCGGTCCTAGATCGAATCGAGTTCGGGTCAGGCTATTGAGATTTCGGATCGAATCAAGTTGGACCCAATCCGATCCGACTCGGACCGAAGCATAGCTCTAGGTGGACCACACCACTGAAAAAGTGGTGAATGTCCGTTAAAAAGATTTTGTAACCCACAAAAGTTTTTGAATCTGGCTGATATTTGTATTTTCCTTTCATTAAGGTTTGAATGACCTTATCAAGGTATTGGATGGAAATTGTGTCACGTCCCAAACCCGAAAATCAGATTCACAGAAATTTCGATCGCCGAATCCGGTGCCGCCTCCGTAGTACCCCATTCTTAACTTCCAACATTCATACGCCAGATTCTGATCCTGGGATCCTACAAGGAGGATTTTTAACGTACATTTGTTTCATAATAAGCATAACCACAAGTTTACCTAAATTACAAAGGCAATATCATCATCACATATCCACTAATATAAACATTTGAATACACTACTGAAAGGAAAATACCTATGTCAAAAATCAAAGCTCCAAAAGTCTGTTGTATGGTCTAAGGTCAACACTGCTACAACCTGATGCCACCTGCACGCATCTATCGTGAAAAAGCTTATAGAAAGCATAGAGGGTGGTGAAAGTGCGTGCACAAGGTAAATGTCAAGTATGCAATACAATGACATAAATCATACAATAGAATAAACAGAAATACTGACAAGATATGATATCAGAGTAAGCAGAATTATACTGGTAAGTTCACGAGTCATACAATATCAGAGTACGCAATACAGATCAGTTATACAAATGAGGAGTCAAAGAGAGCCAAATATCAGATGTCGATGGTATAATGCAATATGTAAATCCTATTAAGTCTGTCTATGTCATATAAGTGCAGAAACATAGTAACCCAAAATGCTAAATATTGTGGATGCAATGTAATATGCGGTGCGAATGAAATGACCATACTGGAGTGTGAAGTCGGGATGATAGTATGTAGTATTGTAGGCTACGGGGTCCATCACAAGGGACTTCTATCCAAACTAGGCCCATACCTAAATTTTGATAGTCAGACTCAATGTGGTAAACTCCTGATCTCAGGTTAGTCACGCGCCCAACCAAAATCCTGGTCATGCGAAGGTACACGTAACAAATAGTTATGCACCACTAGCCCGATTGGATAGTGAATGAATGAATGAATGAATGAATATGCAATTCCTTCCAAATAAGTCCACATATCAGTACGATTACTCTCTGAAATCATCACCAGGGTTTAGTACACTTCACACCACCTACCGCCCCATCAAGTGCACAACTGGGTAAGTGGAAGAGACCTCACTATCGGCTTGGCCAGTAGTTTACTAATACCTACCTGGCTCATCGATAGTAAACACATTCCTCGAGCTGGTCAAACTCAGCCTAGTTATGCCTAATCCCTCGGGGGGGTAAGGCCACACCCCCTCCCAACCGACCATGACACAGTGGGAGACGCAGCCTCCTAGTATTCGGCACTTGAGCACTCATGTATATCCACTCGGTCTCGACGTTGAGGCATCGTCTGGTACCAAGAGGGTTTTAGGGATTTTCACCCAGGGCCATCTATAGCACCCCGATACTAGAACAGATTTCTGGTGTCACATCTGGCCATCCACGATATGCCTGTGGAGGCTACGACTCTCATGTCGCTAGGACATATAATAGTCATATTATAAAATGCGAGATGCATGAGTCATACCATCCAGTCATAAATCAAACCTGTGTATACCACACGCTTATGTGGGAAACTCCTCCTATCAAGGAGTTCTATAATAACCTGCCTAATGACATGTGTCATGATCAATCATTCCTCATATTAGACATACATATAATGCGCATGGGCATGGGTCGTGAAGCTATACTAAGCATGCTATATGATAATGGTGTACTTTCCTTATATCAAAGATAGGCTTAGACAGCCTACTCATAGTAAGAATGAGCCTCACAATGGCCCAAGGGAAGGTCACAATGTGGATATCTAACTATCATTGCCCATTAATGTAGTCATTTAACCAACATCGATCTCAAGCAGTGGCCTACATAAATATCATTACATACATTATAATGAAATCACACATTACGTCGGTCCACACCTTCATCACATTGGGCCTCACTCAAGGGCCACATATACAACATATCGGGTCTCGCCATACGGGCCACAAATACATCACAATGGACCTTATCAAATGGGCCACAAATACATCACAATGGACCTTATCAAATGGGCCACAAATACATCACAACGGGCCACATACTTGGGCCTAATACACATCACAATGGGCCATCGACATGGGTCTAATATGCATCGCAATGGCTGCATGACATGAGTCTACTACACATTGCTATGGCCCTCGGCACATGGGCCATAAATATATTACATCGGGCCTCACTCATGGGCCGCATATACATCACAATGAGCCTCGACATATGGGTCCTAAATACATCACATCGGACCTTAAATATACATCACAAGTGAGTCTTGCACATAAAGCAAGTGGGCCCTAAAGACTGATGGACAACAAGGATAAAACATATATCACGATTGCCCCTATCCCTGAACGGCGTGGATGAAATCACACATCAAGGCAGATCACACATCTCATGGACGGTGTGGATAAAACATACTTTGTGTGGGGTCCACGTCCCATAGGTGATCAGGATATAAGGCACATACATCACCTGTGTCCCACATGGATAGCAGGGATGAAACATGAACATCATGGTAGGCTCGCCATCTCATGCTGGATGGTGTGGCAGATACATCACCTAGGTAGGCCCTAAGGGGTAGGTATCATGAGGCTATGCTATTACATACTCTTAATTAGTATCGATAACCGGCCTATACAATCGGCCTTAATAATCAGAATCGACATCGACAATCGGAATTGGCCTCGACAATCGGCACCAATGATTGGTATTGACAATCGACAACGATAATCTGCATCGATAATCAACACCGACAACCAGCACATAAACAAGGCGGGGTCTATAGATGAACAGCCGATCGACCATAATATAAAGATCGGCCCTTGACCGCGGTTATATCAAATCCGGTAGCACGGAGCCATCTGTCCATGGGGAATGAGGCCCACTTATTTGGGTTAACCCACTAAGAGAATGATGAGAATGGGCCTAACAATGCCTGAAGGAAGGTCATAATGTGGACATTAAACCGTCACTGTCCAACAATGTAGCCATTTAACCAACATTGCTCCCAAGGAGTGACCCATACAAGGGATTCATACACAACTTAACGGGTCATACATACATCACACTGGGCCTCAACCATAGGCCTTGAATACATCACAATGGGCCTCAACCATAGGCCTTGAATACATCACAATGGGCCTTAACCCATGGGCCCTAATACATCACAATGGGCCTCAACCCATGGGCCCTAAATACATCACAATGGGCCTCAACCAACAAGCCCTAATACATCACAATGGGCTCCAAACACATCACAATGGGCCTTAACCAACGTGCCCCAATACATTACAATGGACCTCAACCCACGGGCCTTGAATACATCACAATGGGCCTCAACCCATGGGTTTTATATATATTAAATGGACCGCATAACATGGGCCCCATATATATATATATATATATATATATATATATATCAAGGTGGGTCGTGTCAATGGGCCTCATGTATATTAAGGTGAGCCTCAACAATGGGCCATAAATACATCAAAGTGGGCTTGACGAACGGGTCATATAATACATCAAAGTGGGTTTCCATATAAATGGACGACATGGCTAATAAATACATCACTGTGTGGCCCATATAGAACTGTCCATCAAGTCCAGCACCGTCCAGATGATTTGGATGGTGTGGATGAAACAAATACATCACGTGGGGGTCCACTTGCTGGATGTAATACAGCAGTACCAGCCAATCCATTTCCAACACCAAGTGAGTCTCATTCCACATGTGTAGCACGTGTGGGATGGCCCCACACGAGCTGAAGATAAATGGACAGTAGGTGTGAAACACATACATCACCGTGGGGTCCACCGTCCTATATGTAAGGACGAAGTGGAGATAGAATAAATGCATCATGGTGGGTCTCACCCACATGTGCAGGGGTGGGCCACGTCCTCTAGATGAATGGACGGTGTGGCATACTACATACCTCATGGGAACCACAGAACTTGGTGACGCCAATTCACCAGCTATATATGGCTGGTGTGAGATGCACCAACCAATCTACTTCAAAGTGGGTCCGACGTGGGGTCCACCATAACATTTATTTTCCATCCAATCTATCCATACGGTCATCGGGACCTGGATCAAGAAGAAAAATAAAATTCATATGGACCCAAAACTTCTGTAACCCAAAAAGGGTTTCAATGGTGGACGTTCAATCTCGCTATTTCCAGTGATGTGGGCCACCTGAGTTCCAAATACAGTTGATTTTAGGGGTGGCCCACAGCCAAAAGGGGGCCCACCCAATGCACGTGTAACACCCTAGAAATCGGGGGTCGTGTATGCACTCGACTCCTAAGTCCTCGGGTGTCACTTATGACTTATTTTTTTTCATTTTGCGATTAATCATATTTAAATGCGCAACATGAAATTTTCTTGGAACATGAAACATAATCATAACAGGATTACTGAAATGAAAGAGGCTAAATATACCTATATATATAGGTCCAAAAGAATGAAAAGGGGTCGCCTATGGAGTTGCCCAACAAAAATCACAAAAATCATAAGTCCAAAAGAATAGAGCTGAGTTCGCTACTCAACGATCCAAATCCCATCTACTGGGCCGATGGGGAACCACCCATCGGCTGAACGTAGGACAACTCATCCTCCTTTTTGATGCTTGCGTTGTACGGCTCGTCGAACTCAACACTACCTGCAGCTACTGAAGATTTCAGGTGGTGTTTTAAAACACCTTCCCAGAGTGGGAGTGAGTGATCAACTCAGTGGGTGCTATTAGTCTTAACTTGTAACAGGCATCGGTTATAATATGAATTTAATGAAATAAAATCATTCATAAACACCTAGCTAATCTTATTAATGCGTATCATGATAGATGATATGATGCATGCCCTCGCCATAACACTCCCTCGAGCGACTCCATCTAACGATCGCATATGTCCAACACTCCCTCAGAGCGACCTCGACTGCCGAGTCGCCACCCTAACTAGTGCGATGCAATGCGATTGTGTTAGCCGAGTTCTTAGTTAAGTCCATTCATCCAGCAGGTTGGGGAATTAATACACCCCACATATCAATGCCTTAACTAGTTATAATGTCAAGGCCCCTCAACATGTGAGGTCAGGGCACCGCGATCCTTGATCTCGTCGAGTTCCTCATCCCCGACTTCAAGCACAAGGGGAGTACTAAGAGCTGGGATTGCTTGCGGTCACTATGGAGAGTTTCGTCACCCCAGCGTAGGCCGACAACTCACACAGTGTCCCATTCCACCATGCCCAACTCATGAGTCAGTGGATCTATTTTAATTTGGTTTACGATGGGCTATAATGGTTGTAGGGTGTTCCAGGTTTCATACATATGTGAGCAAAAAGGGTTAACAAATAGGATTAGACAATAAATAGGCTAAACCGCATGAGTCTAGGCAAACACGTGACAGACGACATCGGGCACAAGCGACTCATGTAGTCTAACTACTGTCACCCACACGCACTCACCTAAATTCATGGGTTTAGTCTCAGGATAGTCCTACCAACGGGACTACCTTCACTCTCCTCATTTTCCTGACCAACCCAAGGGCTGAGGGTAATTCCATAACATGCCACAATCAGGGTCATCACATAATACAAGTAGAAGTATGCGTGCATATCTTCCAACATAAAATCTAAAATTTCTCTACCAAGCAAAGTTAATCATAATGTGAACTAAGGGTGCAAGTGTGTTGTGTGGGTTAGTGAGGAAGCTAATCACTTCCTACACACATGGAACCAAATTGCACAAGAATTAATACGGCATACATGCTATAGGGCAACTTCATATGAAAAATTAAATAAGACATAAACATGAGATCATCAATTTGTACCAAATCATGTGAGAAGCAAGAACAACATCATATAAGAAAATCAATAAGACATACAATTCCATACAAGTCTAAACAAACCAACAATTCCTAAGTTTTCTCTAAATTCTCCAAATACATTATCTAAGCATACAAAATCGTTAAACTCCTAATGAAATTGGTGCTAGGCCACCTAAGGATAATAGTCTACACATATGGATTGTTGGAGACTTGAAAAATGACTTAGGAATGAGAGCTTTAGAGTCGGATGGCCGGAATCCCTAAAGCAACCATTTGCATGTTAGAATCCCAAGAAAATTCTTTCTCAAAACAAGGGTTTCAAGAAAAGGGATGAAGGATCTTACCTAGACCATCAACAAAATGATTGATGTGGTTGTGGTGGAGAGTTTCTTCTTAGAGGAGAGGTAGGGAGTTATAAGATGGGGTTTCCTTAAGCCCCACCACGATCTATGGTCCACCCTTGCTATTCTTCACTCTCTCTTGCTTCTCTCTTTAATTTCTTGCTCTCTCTTCACTCTCTTTGGTGGGTGTAGTAAAGGGGGGAGTTATGAGATAGTTAGGGCTTTATTTTCTAGACTTGGGCCCTTTAGCCTTAAGTTTCCTCAAATGCCCACAATGCCCCTCTAGGACTCCATATTGGCTTTGAGGAGACCCTAACATCCCCTAGGCCACCAAATTTGGTGTGTAGGTGTCTCATATTGCGATGAGGGGTCATGCAAAGTTTGGGAGCAAACGGATGAACAAATATGGGGTTTGATCATACGGTTCCAATATTTAAATGGCCCTCCGGGGTCCATTTCGGTTGTTAGGAAAGTTCTAGTGACCCCCTGGCCATGTAACTTATATGATAGGTGCTCCATAGCCCAATGAAGTGCCATGCAAAATCTGGGAACAATCGAATATGGAATTTGGTCGTACGGGTCTAATTTGTGATCAATGGTTATCGTTTCACGATCGGGTCCTAGATTTTATGGACGGGCGAAGGAAAATACATTAGGCTTCCACCGTAAATTTAGAAGAAATATGACGACTGAAATGTCTTATATCTCAGTTTCATTTACACATGCCAGATTTCAATCCTGGCCTTAGGTAAGTTGCATTTGGCAAGTGCCGCTGAAACGGTATGGATAATTAATTTCTGGGCATCCACTGAGTCCGTGGTCAACAATGGACCATAAGCACAGAGAGACAGACATTACTTTATAATTTTTTAACTAGTGGCCCACCAACGAGCGGTCTAGAGCTTGTTTGGAAAATCGAGGCATTTTTGGAATGAATTAGGTTTTAAGATTTCTCGTGGGTGAGGGTTTAGATTAACTATGTTCATAGTGTGGCCTATGTATAACTAGTAAAAGTGAAGATTTAGTCATGATCACTCTAAACCGTTAGTTTTAGGGTAAAAGAGTAACGAGGTTGATTTAGTCTATTAGTCATGATCCGGGCCTTATCTGGTTCGGCCTCAGTTAGATCTTTAATTGAGTCATGATTTTCTTAATTAGTTAGTGATGAGTCGGTTAGATTTGGGTCCTATGTGAGTGAATCATGGGGCTACACCTGATGTTCAAGTGATCGGCAGATTCGTTGACTTCATACAGTTGATTAATTGGACTTGTGTGGTTCTTTACTATTACCACTCCTGTCTAAATTAACATTGAGTGCCAATGGTCATTAAGTGAAGTTATAAGTTAATTAATTAAAAAAAATTCAAGGATTTTTATAAATCCAAAATAGTGAAAATCCAGGATATTATAGCATGTTGTGGATGTTCATCAAACATCACGGTGGGGCCCATGGCTGGGACCTACGGTCCCTGACTCTGTCGTCCACGATGCAGGAACGTCTTGCGCTGCTACCTATATATATATATATATATATATATATATATATATATATATATAGTTTTTCTTAGGTGGGGCCCGCATAAGGGAATCTGACCCAGCCATTAGTTTTTATGGCCCAGGACAGACCCATCAAAACCAATATTTGATATATTTTGGGGTAAAGAAATATTATGGTGAATTTCAACGGTAGAAAATACTATTTTCTATGCTATGGCCCGCCAGATAGTCGGATTGGCCTCATTTTTCGTCTCAAAACCTATAATGAGCTAGGGAATGAAATGGACGGTATGGATTGGGTTCATACATCAAGGTAAGGCCTACATGAGTGGTCCACCCAAAAGCTTTGAACCAAAGCTATTTTATTTTTTTTTGGTTTTTAGTTCATACTTCACCGTGGCCATGTCCAGAGTCCCTGGACGCTGGACGTTTTGGGTTATAACAAATATTTTAAGGTGGGCCCCACCTACTGACGTACTACCAGGTGGGCCACCAAATGGATGGATTGTGTGGGTAAGGCATACATCAAAGTGGGGTCCATCTGGGTGGGCCACGCGACTACATCATCACACAAAAAATTTTAAAAAAAGAGGGAGAGAGAGAGAGAGAGCAAGGGACACATGCGATGGAGGGACCCCGCCACTATGGGCCCTCCCTTCTATACATCACAACATAAATCAAGTAGGTCCTATTACATGTAACACCCTGAAAATCGGAGGTCGTGTATAAACTCAACTCCCGAGTTCCAGACCGTCACTTATGCAACAAAATGGTTATGATTCAATGTTGTCTGATTTAAAGCATTCACATGAGTAAAAGTATACCAAAACTGCAATACATACTTCAGATCCAGTGATAAAAGCAAGCGGAAGACTAAACAATGTATATATCACTGTATGGAAAAACAAAGTAATCTCAACTGTCTCCAAAGTATGACTACATCTCTGAGTCTCATGTACATATACATAACAAAAATAATGTTCAAAAAGAAAAGTCCCACTGCTGTCCCCTCGATCCAGGTCACCTACGGGAAGCCGTCATGATACTGCATATACGAGAACTCATCCTGGTCCTCGTCAATCTCCAGCTCCACCTCCTGGACCTCGTCCTCACCTACAACTACAAAAGGGTCTGGTGGGTGTTGCAAACACCATCCCGTAACGTGGGAATGAGTGATCAACTCAGTGGAATCATAGAGCAAAGATTAGCATGTTCACAATTCAATCACGCGATAATAGTAAAGCAGTAAATCAGACAAATCCTAATACTATTGTTAATGCAAGATGATATGACGTGATGTATGCCCTCACCGACGATCACCCTCATGCGGCAACATCTTACGACCGCGGCATGCCACACTCCCTAGAGTGCTCCACATCTTCCAGGCACATGCAATGCTATGGTGATATGATTACCAAGTTGTTATTAGTCCATTCAAACAGCAGGATTGGGAAACTAAGGTACTTCCCTTGTATCAATCCCAACACGGATCCTGTCTAGGGTCGTCACTCCTAGTAATCTCATACGATGTACATTTCGTAGGTCACTGCAAGGGCTGCCAGGGCTGTTACTCGCACTCGTTGCACCGCTCCCCCATCACCTTATCAATACAGGCCTACTGTACTCTACTGCACGGAAGGGTCGTCGCCTCCCGTGGACTCAGAATACGCTCGCGGTCACTACAAAGGGCTCGTCGCCTGATCAGTGTAGGCCGACAGCTAGAATATAGTGTCCCATACCACCATAATCTGCTCACGAGTCAAGGTCCTCACTGGTCACTACGGGGAGGTTTGTGGCCCCAGCGTAAGCCGACAACTTGACCACGGTGTCCCATACCACCATGCCCGGCTCATGAGTCTTCATGGATCAAGGTACCACGGTTAATAGGGTTTACAATGGTAAGTTCAGTACCCTAGGTTCAAGCAGTTATGTTACATACAAGGTGAACAAACATCGGCCAGTCGGGTTACTTGACGGGCTCGACTAGCGCGATCGCATCTCAAGCTGAACGACATGAAGCGCGTAAAACACTTCGCGTGGCCTAACCACTGCCGCCAACTCACAACACGAATCACGTTCATCGACGCGTCGTTCGTGGCTATGACCAGTCAGCCACGAATTCGCTCGGTTACCGACTGCCTGGACTAAGTCAAGTCCCACACATCTATTGAATTACATTAACGCTATATATCAGGGTATTGGAATTGAAACACATCATGTGAGCATGTTAGCACATGTTATAACATTCAACTTAAGCAAATCCTCAAGCACATAAATTCCATACATGTAATGAAATCATGCATTTAGTCAACATGTAGAAAATCATTTAGGTCAGCATAATAATTGAAAAATCAATCACAAACTATCAAATAACATCATTTAATTCAATACATACTAATACAAGCATTTATACAAACACATACACTACACACTTAAGTCTACATATGGTATGTCGACCCAAAATGCGCAACTAGGCGAATCTCTTCGCCAAACTAATTATGCACGCATTCCTAACTTCCTAATGTGACAACAAACCATGTCAATCACATCAGCAAAATATGAATGTAAACAGTACTTCCTACAAATGACTAAAATGCCCTAAATCTCATATTCTTCGTTAGCTTACGAAACGGGAAACGGAGAGCATTTTGTACATGTCAAACGGCGATGCCGTCAAGAATCTACTATTAAACGACATTGAAAGCGTTGGGAACCGTCAATCAAAGCGTCTAAAATCCTCACCTTATGTCTTGTAGACTCGGGAATTGAAACGGAGCGTATACGCTTCGTCTACGGCGAGTAAGGAGCCTAATACACAAGATCCATAAGCTACATCGCTATGGAAACAGGGGAAACTCAAATCAACAACTATTTAGGGTTTTTACTTACCTAGGATCACGGTGGAATCGCCGGGAAAGCGGTGGAGGTGTGTTGCTTAAGCACGTGAAATGCGTAGTACAAGTGGCAGGAAGAACTCTCCCACACTCTCACAATCTCCCACCTTTTTCTCTCTCCCAAGTTAGGGCTTCTCTCAAATTCGGATGGAGGAGAGGAGTGAGGGTTTCAACCCCTTTTATAGCCTACAACATGCCCAAAATAGGCTTGGGAACAATGTTTACTTGGTGCCTAACCAAATCGGGGCCGTTTCGGTCCAAAAGTGCATTTCTGGAGGTCCCCAGGCCAAATGCGGTCGGACTTAAGCTCATGCATACTGGATCTAGCACACATCCAGTTTTCAGACCGGTTGGGTTCCCAGATCGCACGTGGCGGCCCAGTGTCAGTTTAACGGTCACCGCACCAAGATCAGGCCTATAAGTCTCGTGATATATAATAGATATTTTTCCTGATCCAAGGGTGTAATTTGGCTGTATTCTGACGGTCAGAACGCTCAATACTGATGCGTCAAATTGTGTGCCAGATTTGAATTTCAAATTCCAATTCTATCCCTATTCTCACTCTCTTCGGTCCGGGCTCAATGAAATAGCCTGTGATTATCGGTTTGACTTGATTTTTGGAATGAGTGTCAAGTCCAGCTAGACGGTTCTAACGGTCTAAGATAGGAGGTATCGGACTTTCGACGTGCGGTCTAGATCCAATACAAAGATTCAAAGTGGTCCAGAGAACAAACCGGTTTAGAGTTTGATCCGAGGCTTTAGAGCATTATAGCACCCTTGGTTCCACTCGCTTCGGGCCTTGTAGAACGTATTTAAAGTGATCAGGGACCATTTTCCAGCTATTCTAACGTTGCACTAGCTAACCTAGTCATATTTTCTAAAGGAATGAATTTTTCGCAATTTCGGGTCGAGTTGGTACTCGAGCCCAAGTATGGATTTTTCACGGGCGTTACAATCTATGCCCCTTAACAAATAATTTCGTCCTCGAAATTTTGTACCTTTTCGTACTCCTCGAGAAGCTGTGGGTAGTTCTTTCTGATCTCGGCTTCTGTCTCCCAAGTAGCCTCCTCCTCAGTATGATGCGTCCATAGTACCTTCACAAGGGGAATCACCTTGCTACGCAGTACCTGCTCCTTCCGGTCTAAGATGCGTGTCGGTCGCAGGATATAAGTAACATCCTCTCCTAACTGCACCTGCTCCCATCTGATGATATGGGAAGGATCAGCAACGTACTTCTTCAGCATAGAAACATGAAATACGTTGTGGACGCTCGCGAGGGGCGTGGGTAAAGCCAATCGGTAAGCCACTGCTCCCACACGATCGAGGATCTGAAATGGACCAATGAATCGCGGTGCCAGCTTCCCCTTCTTCCCGAACCGAAGGACTCCCTTCATACGGGAAACTCGCAAAAACACATGATCCCCAACTGTGAACTCTAGTGGCCTCCGCCTCGTATCGGCGTAGCTCTTCTGTCTGCTCTGCGCTGTAAGGAGCCGACGTCGAATGATATCGATCTTCTCTGACGTCGCCTGCACCAACTCTAGGCCAATCAAGCTACGCTCACCGACCTCTAACCAGCAATGCGGTGCGCGACAAGGTCGCCCATACAGCGCCTCATAAGGTGCCATGCCGATACTCGCCTGGAAGCTATTGTTGTACGCAAACTCCGCATATGCAAGACAGTCATCCCAACTGTCCTTGAAGTCCAATGCGCAAGCTCGCAACATGTCCTCCAGGATCTGGTTCACTCGCTTCGTCTGTCCGTCCGTCTGTGGGTGGAAGGCAGTACTGAACTTCAACTTCACACCCATAGCCTCCTGAATGCGAGTCCAGAAAATAGAAGTGAACCGCGTGTCTCTGTCCGACACGATCTCCAACGGAACTCCATGCAGACGCACAATCTCTCGGATATACAATCTAGTCAGCTCGTCTGCAGAGTTCGTAACTCTGATCGGTAGGAAGTGCGCCGACTTCGTCAATCGGTCGACGATCACCCAAATGGAATCATGCCCCTTCCTCGTCTTCGGCAACCCAGAAACGAAGTCCATGGAAATGAAATCCCACTTCCACTCTGCAATCGGCATAGGCTGCAAAAGTCCAGGTGGTCGGCGATGCTCTGCCTTCACCTGCTGACAAGTGAGACAACGGGACACGAACTCAGCAATGTGGGTCTTCATACCTTCCCACCAATACGTCCTCTTCACGTCACGATACATCTTCGTGCTGCCTGGATGCATCGCGAGTCTAGTAGAATGCGCAGCCTCGAGAATCTCTCGTCTCAAGTCAGGGACATCAGGAACGCATAGGCGGCCACGGTAACGTAAGCCCCCACCCATACCAACTCGCCAGTCGGCGTCAGCATCATCACTGGCCTGCTCTCGAAGCTTAGTAAGATGCGCGTCGTCCCTCTGCGCCTCGATGACTCAGTCATCGATCTGAGATCGCACCTGTACATGTGCGATGAACTCGAATGGCTCCTCTACAGTGAGTTTCTGCTCAAAGTCTCGCAAAAACTCAACCATATCCCACTCGGCAACCATCAGCGGAGCTGCAAACTCTATCGCCTTCTTGCGGCTCAACGCATCAGCCACAAGGTTCGCCTTCCCAGGATGGTAAGAGACTTCAAACTTGAAGTCCTTCAGCGTCTCCATCCATCGCCGCTGCCTCATATTCAAGTCCCGCTGCGTGAATATGTACTTGAGGCTCTTGTGGTCGCAAAAGAGCTCGAACTCCTCTCCGTAGAGGTAATGTCTCCAGAGTCTCAGTGCGAATATCACGGCTGCCAACTCCAGGTCGTGTGTAGGGTAATTCTCCTCGTGCTTCCTTAATTGTCTCGAGGCATACGAAATTACCCTGTCCCTCTGCATAAGGACACAACCCAAACCAACGCTAGACGCGTCAGTGTATATAGTGTATTTAACCCCTTGCTCTGGCAATACTAGCACAGGGGCGGACGTAAGCCTGTCCTTCAGCTCCTGAAAAGCTGACTCCGCCTTATCTTTCCAGGCGAACTTCACGTCCTTCCGTGTCAACTGAGATAAGGGTCTCGCGATCTTCGAGAAATTCTGAATGAAGCGCCGATAATAGCCAGCGAGACCCAAGAAACTCCTCACCTCAGTGACAGAACCAGGCTGCTCCCAGTCCTGCACCGCAGCTACCTTAGACAGGTCAACTGCCATGCCGTCCTTGGACACCACGTGTCCCAGAAACTTCACCTCCTGCTTCCAGAAGTCGCACTTCTTATACTGTGCGAACAACTGATGCTGTCTGAGCGTATCAAGGACCAAACGCAAGTGCTCCTCATGCTCCTCTCGACTCCTAGAGTATACCAAAATGTCGTCGATGAAGATAACGACGAATCGATAGAGGAAAGGCCGCAATACCCGGTTCATCAAATCCATGAACACGGCCGGTGCGTTCGTGAGACCGAACGACATCACGAGGAACTCGTAGTGACCAAAACTGGTCCTGAATGCTGTCTTCTGCACGTCCTCATCTCTGACGCGCAGCTGATGATATCCTGACTGAAGATCAATCTTCGAGAAGTACTGCGCTCCTCTCAACTGATCAAACAAGTCATCGATCCTGGGCAAAGGGTACTTGTTCTTCACCGTGAGCTGGTTCAGCCTGCGATAATCAATACACAATCGCAGCGAACCATCCTTCTTCTTCACGAACAAGACCGGTGCTCCCCAAGGAGACACGCTAGGCCGTATAAAGCCAAGCTCTAGCAGGCCATCAATCTGCGTCCTCAACTCCTCCATCTCACATGGTGTCATGCGATACGTCGGCAGTGAGACGGGTGTAGAACCAGGAACCAGATCGATAGTGAAATCGATCTCACGTCGGGGCGGCAAACCAGGGATCTTCCTGAACAGATCCCCGAACTCAGAAACAACTGGCGTCTGCTCAAGTACCTGGGCACCAGTGTCGCGCAATAGAGTGGCGTAGCTAAGAATGCGGAAAGGAAGATTTACCCGCACTGGAAATGTGAAGGATGTGCCCTCAGGCTCGTACGCTGTGACTATACGAGTCTCGCAGTCAATCTCGGCTCTCGCTGCAGTCAACCAATCCATGCCAAGAATGACGTCGAGATAAACGAGCGAGGGATCGACGACCAGATCAAGAGTCATCGTCCTGCCTCCCAGATCGACCAAACAACCCTCACACATCTGGGTGACATCCGAAAAATCTCCATGAGCTGCAAAGACTCGCACGCTATCCATAGTGATAGTCTGCAACCCAAGACGTCTGACCACGACACGCGATATCAAAGAAATCGTGGAACCAGTGTCCACCATGATAAGAACGGGAGTACCTCCGATATGGCCCGTGACCTCGAAGGCTGAATGCTGGAAAGTCGGCGTCGTAGCTGCCTCAGCGGTCAGTGCATGAGCTCGAGCCTGCTGTGGCCGGTTCGGCCGCTGTGTCAAGGGCCGTGTAGGCTGTCGAATCTGCGATACCGTAGGTCTAAAAGAAGGATGCGCAGGAGCTGACCGTATAGGCGGTGCTGATATCACCTGCGGACGTACACGATCAATCTTCTGCGGCGGCGAGAACCCACTGTCCCGCATCCTGGAAAAGCAACTCTGCGATAAATGGCCCGTCCTCCCACAGTATGTACATGATAAATCAGGGCACCGAAACGGTCGTACAGGCGCCGTGGTCCTGGTAGGAGGATCAATGCGAGGCCTCTTTCCCGCGAAGGGCCTATCTGGCAACTCCGGTCGCGGCCTGGAAGTAGTCGGGCCTCGAGATCGCGCAAGTCGATCCACGTCCTGCTCTGTCCGCATGGACATGTGAACCAACTCCGCATAGGAGGGGAAACTGACACAGCACATCTTCGACCGAATATCCGGTCGCAAGCCCTCCAAAAAGCGCCGTATACGCATCTGCTCATCAGCTAGAATCGTCGGGACGTACCTGCCCAACTCTGTGAACCGATGCTCATACTCAGTAACCGTCATCGCTGCCTGCCTGAGACGGAGAAACTCATTCTCCCTCTCGTGCCTGTAGGTCTGGGGATAATACTTCTCATGGAAGCGGAACTCGAATGTTGCCCACGTCCATACGAAATCTGCGGCAACAGTCCGCAATATACTATCCCACCACATACTGGCCTCTCTCTCAAATAGGAAGGTAGCCAGCTCTACCTGCTCTGCCTCGGTACAGTGTAACATGCGTAGAATCTTCGACACTCGGTCGAGCCAGAACTCTGCCTCCTCGGGTCTGTGAGAACCAGAAAAAGTAGGAGGCCGCAAGCGCTGAAATCGCTCCAGAAGGCCCCGTGTGTCGGCAGGATTCCCCGCAGGGAAAGCAGGCTGCGCAGGATGTGCTATGCCCTTATCCTGGGCGTAAGTATAGGCATCCTCAGCTGGATGCGCAGGTGGTGCAGGTGGAGTAGAGGTAGTCGCACTCCCACCCTGGGCTAAAGTCCCAACTATAGTGGTCAAAAGCTGCTGCTGCTGTAGCATCATAGCCATCATCTGCTCGAATCTATCAGGGGGTGGGCAGGCTGTGGCGGATGAGGTGCGGAAGTAGATGCGCGCTGTGGCTCTCTAACAGATGGTGTAAATGGCGGTGGTCCATCTGTAGGACCAACAGCAGGCTGAGACGATCGAATAGTCTCAGGAATCGGGCCCATAGCAGGGTCCGGACGAGTGCCAGACTGAGAAGGAGTCTGATCCATCTGCTCAGACAATGAAAGCCGAACCGCGCTCCTCGTAGTCTTAGGTGGCATTCCCTATATTCAAAATAGGGCGCAACCTTGTCAGTCTCAAGTGCACATATACACCACAATCATTCACTTAAAGAGTCAAAGGCATTCCATGCATTTCAATTAATCAAAATTGTCACAATACAAGGGATATATCCTTACAAGCATCATGACTAGAATTACATGGAAATTAAGACAGTTAAGCAACAGCAACATAAGCAAAGCACTAGCCCTAATAGGCTTTACACACATAAAACAGGAAATGGCTAACTACTAATAACAACATCAAAGATCGCATCGCTAGTCGGAATCTGGTGACGGAGGAGGAGCACCCTTATCCTGTAAGCAACACAGGATTGCCTTCAAGGTGCGAGTCACCTTGCCAAATTTCTTCTTCGTAACGGCCTTGGCATCAGCGACCTCTGCTCGAAGTTCTTGGACTTCCCTTCGCAAAGCGGTCTGACTCTCCTCCATCCGAGCAATGCGGTCGTCGATAGTAGTCTGCGCAGAAGGAGGAGGGCTCTCATCAGTATCCTGAGCCTCCTCTTCTGCTTCTTCCTGAACCTCTTCCTGAACCTCTTCTCTAGGTTCTTCTTCGCTTTGATCTTCCTCTTCATCAAAGTCATCCCCACTATCCCTTTCAAGTTGATTTTCACGGTATTGCGACCCAATCTTCATCTTGAGCATTGTCGACTCATCGATGGTATGAATCGATACCGGCAATTCGGGTCCCAGTCTATAGGCAAACTCAAGCGCAATCTTGCAAATGAGTCGGCCAAAGGGAAGGGATTCGGATGTTCTCCTCGACCTGGCTATGAGAACTATCTGCCGTAAGATGAAAGTGGCCATACATACGTTCTCTCCCTGGGCCACCAGAAATAAGAAATCGACCATAAGACGTGTACATTCAATGCGGTTCGTCGACCTAGGATATACATTGAATGTGCAGATATGGTGCAGCAGGCGCAGATCCTCAGACATGTACGTCGCTTTGAGGCTATTATTAGGCTGCCATGGAACCAACTTACCGCACAAAAACCTGGTGCGGCGATCCCGTTCACGTCTAGTCCTTAAATTCTTCTCACTTGGATGTACATCACCTAGAGGCACATTGAGAAGTTGCGCAACCAACCGGACGTCGATCGTAGCCATCCGATCTCTACCAAAAGGTATTTTGAACTGCAACGGCTCCAAGGTAGGATTCTGGATGCTTGCATAGAAGGCACGAACAATGCTCACATTAGCACGAGCGCGAGCTTCAAAGATCGGTCCCTAGTGCGCAGCTTCAATGCGTTCGAACAACAGATATTCGCCGAACAATCGCCCATCTACGTCCGCCTCAAATAACACTCTACGGTCAGTGTATTCACCATGAGGCATCTCTGATAGTATGGTTCGTCCAAGATGTGCATGGGGATCCAAATCCCGCTTTGTACGGCACTCCAGGACTGTAGCTGGACCTGCGGCGGTGCTTGAACTTGCGGCACCACCCCGCGGTCTTCTCGATCGAGCAGGGCGGCTCGGCCCAGCCTCGTCTGTCGCAGTTTTCCTCTTACCCATCAAAGACAGGATGGATGAGAGTGACAAAAGACCCAAAATGGCTTCCACGAAAGCCATGGAAAACGCCGAAAATGCGGAGAAATGGCTGCCCAATCTGATAAAAGGAAATCTAGGCGTCGTAGAGGGATGCTTCAAGCTTCCCAAGGCTGTAGTTTCAGGGAAAAATATAAACAAAAAGATGGGATGGAGCTCCTCACGATTTCAGCTATATTTGGGGGATTTTGGAGCTCCAAATGGGGAAATCTTCAAGGAAGGAGGCTGCCAACACCCAATAAATGATGGGTGGTGGTCGGTTTTGGCCAAGGAAGGGTTTAGAGGTGGTGTGAGACGCTGGGGTTTGGAATAGGTTGCTGAAAATCGAATCTAGGGTATGTAAGGGGGCTGTTTGTGAAGGAGAGGTGGGTTTTGGGGGTTTTTGTGATGTGGGAGGTACATAGGGGTGATGTGGACCCCATTTAAGGGAGTGCGCCCGAAGGACAGCGCCAACGGAGCTCGCCGGCCGGCGATGGCATCGCCGGCCAACTTTGGAGTTGGCCGGTGGGACCCCATGGGTCTGGTCCCCCATGGTCCCAGGGTCCCAAAAAGTCAGGTCCCACCCTTTGGTTCATAGTATTTTGGTCTCTATGAGCCCAAACATGTGTTCGGGGCTTTCTGGGTCCACATCGCAATCCCGAATACCAAACCATATAATTCAGCATATGAATTTGGGGTAGAAGGAGCCAGTACACCTATCTAGCTCCTTAGTTGCTAAAGAAAGTGAAGTTAGAATGGTCTTATGGCCATTTTTCATGAAATTTTACTATTCACTATAAAATTTGGTGAATGTACTAATTTGTGTTATTTTCACATTAGGTTTGATGCCTAACATGAAATGGATAAGAAAGAACTGAAGGTTGAAGTGTTTAGAGAAGGAATTTTGAGAATTTTGCCAGCCCCGGCGATTGATTACTGGAGTCGTGGTCATCCCACGGCCCAAGGATTCACTTTTGCGGTTTAAATCTGCTCATAGGACGTCTCCACCCGACTTCCTAAAGCTAAGAAGTGATTCGGGTCGCTTTACGCGACCCGAGATACGTTACAGACTCGATCTTGCGATCGGTCCTTATAGACTTCGCCTATCGGCGAATCTGTGATCCTAGAAGTGTTTCTAGACTCTTCTCGCACCCACCTAAGTCAAAGGAAGCGATAGCGTACGTCGCAAGACCATAACCCAGGCCCAGTATACTCTCATTCACGCTCTGATACCAACTTGTAACACCCTGAAAATCGGGGGTCGTGTATAAACTCAACTCCCGAGTTCCAGACCGTCACTTATGCAACAAAATGGTTATGATTCAATGTTGTCTGATTTAAAGCATTCACATGAGTAAAAGTATACCAAAACTGCAATACATACTTCAGATCCAGTGATAAAAGCAAGCGGAAGACTAAACAATATATATATCACTGTATGGAAAAACAAAGTAATCTCAACTGTCTCCAAAGTATGACTACATCTCTGAGTCTCATGTACATATACATAACAAAAATAATGTTCAAAAAGAAAAGTCCCACTGCTGTCCCCTCAATCCAGGTCACCTACGGGAAGCCGTCATGATACTGCATATACGAGAACTCATCCTGGTCCTCGTCAATCTCCGGCTCCACCTCCTGGACCTCGTCCTCACCTACAACTACAAAAGGGTCTGGTGGGTGTTGCAAACACCATCCCGTAACGTGGGAATGAGTGATCAACTCAGTGGAATCATAGAGCAAAGATTAGCATGTTCACAATTCAATCACGCGATAATAGTAAAGCAGTAAATCAGACAAATCCTAATACTGTTGTTAATGAAAGATGATATGACGTGATGTATGCCCTCACCGACGATCACCCTCATGCGACAACATCTTACGACCGCGGCATGCCACACTCCCTAGAGTGCTCCACATCTTCCAGGCACATGCAATGCTATGGTGATATGATTACCAAGTTGTTATTAGTCCATTCAAACAGCAGGATTGGGAAACTAAGGTACTTCCCTTGTATCAATCCCAACACGGATCCTGTCTAGGGTCGTCACTCCTAGTAATCTCATACGATGTACATTTCGTAGGTCACTACAAGGGATGCCAGGGCTATTGCTCGCACTCGTTGCACCACTCCCCCATCACCTTATCAATACAGGCCTACTGTACTCTACTGCACGGAAGGGTCGTCGCCTCCCGTGGACTCAGAATACGCTCGCGGTCACTACAAAGGGCTCGTCGTCTGATCAGTGTAGGCCGACAGCTAGAATATAGTGTCCCATACCACCATAATCTGCTCACGAGTCAAGGTGCTCACTGGTCACTACGGGGAGGTTTGTGGCTCCAGCGTAGGCCGACAGCTCGACCACGGTGTCCTATACCACCATGCCCGGCTCATGAGTCTTCATGGATCAAGGTACCACGGTTAATAGGGTTTACAATGGTAAGTTCAGTACCCTAGGTTCAAGCAGTTATGTTACATACAAGGTGAACAAACATCGGCCAGTCGGGTTACTTGACGGGCTCGACTAGCGCGATCGCATCTCAAGCTGAACGACATGAAGCGCGTAAAACACTTCGCGTGGCCTAACCACTGCCGCCAACTCACAACACGAATCACGTTCATCAACGCGTCGTTCGTGGCTATGACCAGTCAGCCACGAATTCGATCGGTTACCGACTGCCTGGACTAAGTCAAGTCCCACACATCTATTGAATTACATTAACGCTATATATCAGGGTATTGGAATTGAAACACATCATGTGAGCATGTTAGCACATGTTATAACATTCAACTTAAGCAAATCCTCAAGCACATAAATTCCATACATGTAATGAAATCATGCATTTAGTCAACATGTAGAAAATCATTTAGGTCAGCATAATAATTGAAAAATCAATCACAAACTATCAAATAACATCATTTAATTCAATACATACTAATACAAGCATTTATACAAACACATACACTACACACTTAAGTCTACATATGGTATGTCGACCCAAAATGCGCAACTAGGCGAATCTCTTCGCCAAACTAATTATGCACGCATTCCTAACTTCCTAATGTGACAACAAACCATGTCAATCACATCAGCAAAATATGAATGTAAACAGTACTTCCTACAAATGACTAAAATGCCCTAAATCTCATATTCTTCGTTAGCTTACGAAACGGGAAACGGAGAGCATTTTGTACATGTCAAACGGCGATGCCGTCAAGAATCTACTATTAAACGACATTGAAAGCGTTGGGAACCGTCAATCAAAGCGTCTAAAATCCTCACCTTATGTCTTGTAGACTCGGGAATTGAAACGGAGCGTATACGCTTCGTCTACGGCGAGTAAGGAGCCTAATACACAAGATCCATAAGCTACATCGCTATGGAAACAGGGGAAACTCAAATCAACAACTATTTAGGGTTTTTACTTACCTAGGATCACGGTGGAATCGCCGGGAAAGCGGTGGAGGTGTGTTGCTTAAGCACGTGAAATGCGTAGTACAAGTGGCAGGAAGAACTCTCCCACACTCTCACAATCTCCCACCTTTTTCTCTCTCCCAAGCTAGGGCTTCTCTCAAATTCGGATGGAAGAGAGGAGTGAGGGTTTCAACCCCTTTTATAGCCTACAACATGCCCAAAATAGGCTTGGGAACAATGTTTACTTGGTGCCTAACCAAATCGGGGCCGTTTCGGTCCAAAAGGGCATTTCTGGAGGTCCCCAGGCCAAATGCGGTCGGACTTAAGCTCATGCATACTGGATCTAGCACACATCCAGTTTTCAGACCGGTTGGGTTCCCAGATCGCACGTGGCGGCCCAGTTTCAGTTTAACGGTCACCGCACCAAGATCAGGCCTATAAGTCTCGTGATATATAATAGATATTTTTCCTGATCCAAGGGTGTAATTTGGCTGTATTCTGACGGTCAGAACGCTCAATACTGATGCGTCAAATTGTGTGCCAGATTTGAATTTCAAATTCCAATTCTATCCCTATTCTCACTCTCTTCGGTCCGGGCTCAATGAAATAGCCTGTGATTATCGGTTTGACTTGATTTTTGGAATGAGTATCAAGTCCAGCTAGACGGTTCTAACGGTCTAAGATAGGAGGTATCGGACTTTCGACGTGCGGTCTAGATCCAATACAAAGATTCAAAGTGGTCCAGAGAACAAACCGGTTTAGAGTTTGATCCGATGCTTTAGAGCATTATAGCACCCTTGGTTCCACTCGCTTCGGGCCTTGTAGAACGTATTTAAAGTGATCAGGGACCATTTCCCAGCTATTCTAACGTTGCACTAGCTAACCTAGTCATATTTTCTAAAGGAATGAATTTTTCGCAATTTCGGGTCGAGTTGGTACTCGAGCCCAAGTATGGATTTTTCACGGGCGTTACATTACATGTGGGCCCACTGCATCAAAGATTAAAAGTGAAAATTCCTTCTCCACCAAAATGGAAGGTGTAGATGATTCTATTTATGTAAGGAAAATAAACATCATGATGGGGTTCATGGAGAATGGCCCATCATGGAATGATCATGAGAATTAAGGTGGGTCATCGGCCCACCTAAGGTCCCAAGTAAGATCCATACCATCAATTGGTAGGCCTCACTTGGCTCATCATCAAAATATGAAAATCTAGCTTATAAAAGCACTCACCTTAGATCTCTTCTTCCTTCTTCCATCAATGCATGTTAGAGCTCCAAAGGAATAATTTCAACGGTTGAGATAGTCTTCTTCCACACTAGCTTTTCCTCTTGGAAGCCATAGACGTCCACCACATTGGTTGCTTGGAAATTTGTATTTGAAAAATGAGAGAGAGAGAGAGAGGTTTGTAAGGAGAGAGTGATGAGTGATGGATGTGAGGTGAGTGATGGATGTTAAGTGAGTGATGGGTAAGGTGAAAAATTTGTTGACTTTGTAGGTTACTTGACTTGTGGATAAAGAAAACATGAGTTGCTCTTGTACTTGACATAAGGTGATTGATTGATTGATTGATGAGACATGTTGTACAGAGTTTCTTGGAATTGCAAATGCGCGATATTTTCTTGAACGGAACGTGGGCCCACATCTCTTAACCTGAGTATCAAATCGGTATACAAGATGCAGCGTTGAAACTGCGGCGACGGTGCGGTCGCAATGATATAAGCCTCGGATTAAGCCAACTCAGATGTAAGGGATACGACTTAGGATCGTGCATAAACGTTGATTATAGGTCGCGGGTCGCCGGAATTCGTCTGAAAGGATCGCGAGAGTCGACGGAATAGTACGGACTAGGGTACGGGCCTTACAAAATGAGCATTACATATCTACTCAGGAGGTGGAAAGTTTTTTAGCGGTGGGCATTCAAAGAACATTGTTTACCTAACGTGGTTTATTCACATATTAAAATAATTTTTAAAACCATATATTAAAATAGGTTAGAAAAACGGATGTAGTATGCCTTGAATATTTTTAATGTTAGCCATTTAATTACTATTGTTTCTTATAGTGTGGTCCACTTGAGATTTGTATCACTTAAAATTTAGGACCACTTCCTAAAATCAACTAGAAAAACTACTGATGGACGGCGTGAATGTTTCTAACTATGGGTATTTAATTGCCATTGTTTCTTTTGGTGTGGTCCACCTGAGAGTTAGATTTACTTAATTTGTGAGGCCAAATCCTAAAATGAATTAGGGATTGACAGCATAGTAACACCTAATCCGCTTCCATATCACTTGTAAGTTCCTATCTACATATTCGGTGGGAAATGCGTCACATACTCACCTATTGACCCCATGTGACTACGTCAGATTCTGACGTAGACCACCAACCTGAGTGGTGACGAAGTTCATACCCAAGATGCTGGGTAGGGCCCACCGTAATATTTGTGAGAAATCTACTCCGTGCATTCGTTCCGTGAGATTATTTTAGGATATACAAGCAAAAATAGAAATAGGTGGACCAAATGAATGAGATATTGGGAAAAAAATTCTCTAAATTCACATTGTTTTCTCTCGCGTCAGTTTTTGATACCATACACTAAAACGAGCTCGGAGAACGTATGAACGGGATGGATTTCTCACAAACATTGCAGTAGGTCTCACCCACCATCCTTACACATGAACTTTGGGAGAAAGGCTCTCACAAGGTGAGGAGACCTGGGGAGATGCTATTAGCCATTTACCTCTAACAGCATATGGCCCACCAATTGCATCTTGCCACGTCTCCTCTCCATCCTGGTGGGTGGTAACTTGCATTTAGAACATACTCACCTATCTCTTGAATCTTGATGGTATACCACGCCAAGCAAATCTTGTCACGTCTCCTTCCCACTCAATCTAAGTAGCCACTGCTTTAATATATATATATATATATATATATATATATATATATATATATATATATATATATATATATTTATCTCTCTCTCTCTCTCTCTAACATAGATACTTATCCTGAAAATTTGAGATTATCCAAATCGTTCAATTAGTGGCCATCAAATTGCATTTTGGGTATCAACCATCCGTTTTAGAAATTCCTTTTAGGGTATTAGCGAAAAATAAAATAAAATAAAGTAGAATCAAATCTCAGGTGGACCACATCATAGAATAAAGTAATAAAAGTTTTTCATTATTTGTGTTTTTCCTTTATCCACATGTGTGACCTTATCCACAGGTTGAGTGGCAAATACACATTATAATGGTCCCTAAAAATATTTCAATGGATTGCGTCACCAACCCACTATTTCTTGCGGTGTGATCAACTTGAGATTTGTATTTGTTTCATTTAAGTTTTTACTAGTGTACTAAAAGGAATCGAATTGTGTCCATATGTTTATCCACACAACCTGTCCCTTTTCTCGAGTTCGGTTAAAGTATAGTTGAAAAAATAAAGCAGATTTAAGACTCAAATCATGTTATGTATGAGTCCAAAAATAAGGTAAATCTGACACTTTAATGAATAATGTATCTACTTCGTATCAGAGATGACTCTTGCATTTAACAAGATCGCTGGATCTGTATCATTTTTTGGGCTCATACCTTGATCTGATCTTAGAAGAGAGATGAACGGTGTGGAAAAATAGATACATAACGGTGAGCTCCTGTATGGATTTGATCGGACCGCTTCCGTAGTAAAAAACGTAGAAAAAAAGTGGATAGACGGTGTGGATATACAACACATGCATCAAGGTGCGCACAAGATCATGGCCTCACCCAAGTCAGTGTCCCCACGGATGGACTGTTGACGCTTATGTTAGAACTGCTTTTAAAAATTCGAATATTGAAAATTCTATACGTAGGACGCCACAGTCAGTAGTGGGTAGATCTACCGACCTAAATTCTAATGACACGTGTCAGGTAGATAGATACCTCATGGTTGGTGGGCGCTTTTTGACAAGATGAAGGGCTGTGATTGGAGGGTTTGACTACGTCACCCACCACGTCACTGGCCACAGGCCCACAAGTCACCCTCTCAAATTTCTCCTATTTTATAATATTGATACTTGATTAAGTGGGCCCACCTATCTGTAGATCACAGATTGCAACTTCAATTTAAACAATCAAGCAAAAACTACTGTGATCCTGATCGTTCATATGGTGGACCCCACATGTACTTGTCACGTTATAGCAACCAACAGTTGGACGGTTAAGATTGTGTAGTGGGGGGACTTTCTCAACAAGGGCCTTGATTGATCATGGAGAGCACCTGATGGTAACTAGGATTCGGTGAAGCTATGACCGTGTGGCCCACCTTCATGTATGTGTTCCATGTCCCGCACCGTCTATCTGTTTTACTAGCTCTTTTAAGGGATTGAGACAAAACATGAAGAAGATACAAATCTCGGGAGGACCACACCACAGAAAAGGAGCGGAAGAATGGACGGCCATTATTAAAAACTTCCTCGGGCCTACCTCAATGTTTATTTGGCATCCAACCTGTTGACAAGGTCACACCAAACTTAGATGAATAGAAAATATAAATATTAGCTTGATCCAAACCTTTTCTGGCCCACAAGTTTTTAACGGTGAAGATTCAATCGCCACTGTTTTCTGAGGTGTGGTTCACCTGAGATCTGGAGTGGCTTCATTTCTTCAGGTCATGGCCAAAATGAGCTGGCAAAAAGGATGGATGGCGTAGATAAACAACAAATACATCAAGGTAGGCCCACATTCACTGCCTTACGGAATCCGGGTTTAGACATTTGGATCACTGAAAGGTGGGCCCCACTGTATATTTGATAGTCTGGTTGAAAGCGATGGTTCAGTACTCGGTAGGTAGACCGACATATGATGAGGGATTCTAGGATCCTCTGCCCACCCAAGGGCATGAAGAGTATATTCGGGTTTTACAATTTACACGAGTGGAGCCCTCGGCCAGTGATCTGAGCCGTTGATCTATTGTGCTGGCCCCACCACTTTACAACTTTATCCTTTCAGATTGGTGCTTGAAAATAGATGGTTGAGAAGAGAAATACATCAACGGGCCACATTTGACTTAACAGAGAAACAACATTGATGGATAAGATCTTCTTCGAATCTAGGATCACTGACTTTGTGTCCGACTCAGATTCGGCAATGGCCTCAACAGAGCACTGTGGGCCCACCACGATACTTGTGTTTTATCCGCACCGTCCAATAGACCACACCATAAGAAACAGTGGTGATTGAACGGCCACATAAGTTTTGGATCAGGTTGATATTTGTATTTTCCCTTCATCCATTTCTGTGTACCCTATTCAGGGGTTTATACGAAAAAAAAAATCATTACTGCCAGCCCTATCAAGATTTTAGTGGTGGGGATTCTGTCACCACTGTTTCTTCTTGTGTGGTCCACTTGAGAATTGGATGTTACTCATTTTTTGGCTCATGCCCTAAAATGAGTGCCAAAATTAGATGGACGGCATGGATAAAACACATACATCATGGTGCGTCAGTAAAGCTTTTTCAATATTGGACTTGTAAAGGAAAGATCATGATACAAACTATTTTTATTAGAAGTCATGATACAAACTATTCTTATTAGAGGACTATATTATAATACATAGAAAAATATTAAAAATTATATTAGATAATTTCAGGCCGTTGAGCATTTAAATATTTCCTGGCACCATGTGGCTCATAGGGTTATACTAGGTCTAAAGACTCTCCAACGCGAATATTGCTAAGGCCAACCAGGACTCGGGAGGTGGGTCACTCCCATCCTCGCATATAATTATCAGAAACGTATAAAACGTGCAAAGATTCTGGTCCACATATTATACACGGCAGAGTTCGGATGACACATGGTGCATGAGTGTAATTTATGGGTATGCCAGAACCGATTATGATCCAATTTAAACCCAACACCACTGATTTCTAGCGTTGGTATAGAGGGTCAAGATTAATTGAGAGTGGCCCGATTGTATATTTAGCTAACTGTCAAGTGCGCTATCAAATAATTTGTGGTACTGGATGGAGCTTTGCCTGTAAATAAATTTTTTCAGCCTCGAGAATCAATAACTTACAAAAGTGCAATAAATATTATCTCGAATTAAAATAGAAACAATAATAGTTATCATTAATTTGAATTACCGTCTTATCTAAAGGTAGTGAGATGCTTAATTGGTACGAACGAGAGATGGACGATGTTGAAATTACAAACTACTATCCACCCAGGATATAAGTGTAATCACATGCACAGGCATAGCAGAAAGGAAATTATAACTATTGATTACAACTGAGTCGGTCCTATGTAAGATGAGGATGGATAAAACTAATGGCATCTCAAGGTATGATCATTTGATTTATCATTATAATATAGTTTATCTCCATCATTATTGCATAAATGATCCGTTAAATTTCATATTATAGTTTAAAATGTTAATGACCTGTGGAGAGGATAAATATCTCAAAGGATTGAATAAACAACATTGAGCTAGAGTTAATTTGTTTGAGTTGTTTGTTGGTTGATTGATTTTTTATTCTTTGCTTTGCCGTGATAATAACTGTTACATATGTGGTTTTAAAAGTTTTTCATTCTTATTTACAAGTTACCCATACAGTACGATTTTTCGACACCTATTTATTAATAAATTATCATTTATATATTAAATGTATGTAACGAGGATTTCATTGTTGTCATATGGTTGCATCTGCATCTTTGAATTTGATGCGGCTAGATTTTACCCAAACAAATTAATGTAAGATTTCTATAATAAGGTAGGCCTTATTAATCAACGATTTGGATTGTCTTAAGGGGTTAGATAGCGTGATTGGGAATACCAGTGGACACCACATAGTTGTGTTTCATCCAAAATCGTGTAAGGGGTTGTAACGTCCTGAATTTTGAGGGTCGAGCAAATACTTGACTCATGAGATTCCGAGCATCACTTATACTTTGCGAAAGCTAGTTTCTCAGTTACTTCTACATATGCAATTAAGCATGTATAGGATTATACTAAACATTGTATCATACTCTGGAATAAATACGATTAAACTAGAA
Source organism: Magnolia kwangsiensis (assembly GCA_037074715.1). Taxonomy (NCBI): domain Eukaryota; kingdom Viridiplantae; phylum Streptophyta; class Magnoliopsida; order Magnoliales; family Magnoliaceae; genus Magnolia; species Magnolia kwangsiensis. Next base: position 5,189,411 of record CM073578.1, on the reverse strand, counting down.
AATTAAATTGAAACGCATGTAGTATGATTATCCAGATTATGGGTCCAGTTGGGTCCAATATATAATTGTACAATAAAAAAAAAATGTGGAAATGTGGCGTCTAGCTAAACCCCATTGCTCGACTCTCCCTGAGGGTCGAGCAAATACTTGACTCCCGAGATTCCGAGCATCACTTATACTTTACGGAAGCTAGTTTCTCAGTTACTTCTACATATGCAATTAAGCATGTATAAGATTATACTAAACATTGTATCATACTCTGGAATAAATACGATTAAACTAGAAAATTAAATTGAAACGCATGTAGTATGATTATCCAGATTATGGGTCCAGCTGGGTCCAATATATAATTGTACAATCAACAAAAATGTGAAAATGTGGCGTCTAGCTAAGCCCGATTGCTCGACTCTCCCTGTCGAGAAGTGCGCAGCTTATATTGACCCATCAGAAAGCTGAAAATAAGAGAACTCCTCCTCATCCATGCTTGCCTGGTTCAATGCATCGGCCTCAGTGGTCCCTACATCTATATCAACGTCTGATTAGTATTTTAAAACACCATCCTATAGTGGGAGTGAGTGATCAACTCAGTAGTTTCATGAAGCATAGGTTACATATGTTATCAAGTTTATCAATACAGGAATGACAAAGCAACGTAAAACAAGCATTTTCTAATTACTCTTCTTAATGCGAATAATGAAGTTTATGAAATGATGCATGCCCTCCCCATACAACACTCCCTCAACACACGACTCCGACTACCTGTTTCGCAAATGACAACACTTCCTTATCACACGACAATAATGCCCATTTCACCACATTCTAAGCTAATGCAATGTGGTGAATGATTATGTTAGCTGAGTGATTAATTATGCATATTCATTTAACAGTTTGAGGAAGCAAGGATACCTCTATTTTAGTCATTAGTCTCAACTGAATTATTAGACGTGGTTCGACCATAACGGTCCTACGCATGTAATCCCTGATCCGTCTGGGTTCGTCACTCCCAGCTAAATATATACGAAAAATAAGTTGTAAAAGTAATACTCACAATCACTACGGGAAGGCTCGTCACCCAAGTGTAGGCCGACAAGATAGACATGGTCTCCCATATCACCATGCCCGGCTCACGAGTCTTGAAGATCGCGATGGTAATGGTTAATAGTAGACCTTTGTAATTGGTAAGGGGGGTGTCTCAGATTCAAATAGTTGTGATCATACATGGTGAACATATATAGGGTTAGCTGATTCTTTAGATAATTTTAGTTGATACGGACAAACACCGACGTAACCGGCATGGAGTGTGTAAGCACTACACGTGACCCAGCCGCTGTTGATTGTCTGTGTTCGACCCGAATCGATCAAACTTGCACAGGGTGACTAAACTAATTTAGTCAAATCATATCCAGGAATTTGCCGACTAACCAGACTACTCTTGTAGTCCTACTTCTTAATCTAATCAAGTTAACAAACATTAAAGATGATTGGATTCACATTCAATCATCAAAATCAATAATCTACTCATTCAAGCATTTCATCGAACACGTAGGTGTCACTATCTTAAGATTTGTAAATCATGGATTGAAATCGAAAAACACATAGGTTATCATGCAAATTCCAAGTTAACAATCATAAATCATTCACTAAACAGTAAAATTAATAAACGACAACCAAAACATTTATGTTCCGCACCTTTGCAATGATTCATCCGACTTAGAGCATCCAATGTAGGGTCTTAGGAAAAAACACAAATTCTTAACCAAATCAAAGAAACTTAATTAAGATTCATAAAATCTAACATGAGATAGTTTAAACGTGAGATATAAATCATTTATTACCTCCGATCGTGCGTAGGGGTGGATTTGATAAAGGAAAACTGTAATAGCTTGGGTTGTGTCAAATGAATTTCGATATAAGAAAACACCAATGACCTCACTCTCTTTCTCTCTCCCTTTCTTCCTCCCTTTTCTCTCTTTCTCCCCAATTTCTATGAAAAATTCATATGGGGAGAGGGCGTGTGGAATGAATGAGTATTTATAGTGCCAGATGTGGTGCAAATGACCCTAAGACCTATGTTTAAATTATACTAGCCCTATGAGTGTTTGTTTCTAACCTTTGGAGTCTATTATGGGGTGTAAGGGTCGATATACACCATAACATAGTTAGCCCTAATAATGATCTATGTGTGGATATAATCGGCCCACTATTTGGACTCACCAATCAAAGGATATGATTAGAAGTCTGTTTAACGGTCACCGATGGTCGATCGAGGCCGTGGCTACATAAATACGAGCAAGGAAATATCGTTAACTCATGCTTCAAGTTTGGTTGTAATCTAACGGTCGGAAAGCCACAACTTCACGAAAGAGCAGAATGTCTATTTCACTTAAGTTTCAGATTTCAGATTAGGAGATTCACGCATTGCAAATACTTAGCTTCCGACCCAAATTGAGCCATTCTAAGCACTTTCTTAGTTCACCGCCCGCGACGAGCGTCAAGCCCAGTGAGACGGATATTATTCTATAATTTCAAAACTAGTGGCCCACTAATGAGTAGTATAGAGCTCGTTTGGATAATCAAGGCATTTTCGAAATGAATTAGATACCAAGATTTCTTGTGGGCGATGAATAGGATTTGGATTAATTATGTTCATAGTGTGGCCTATTCACAATTAGTTAAAATGACGATTCAGTAATAATCACTTTAAACCATTGGTTCATAGGCTAAATTGACAATTGGGTCACTTTGGTTTGTTAATTACGATCTGACCCCTAGTTGTCTCGTCTTTTGGTAGATCTTTAATTTAGTTGTGGTCATCTTAATTAGTCAGTGATAGGTCGGTTAGATTTGGGCTATATGTGATCAAATCACGAGGCTAAACTCGATACTTAAGTGATCAGGTGATCGGGCGGGTTCATTGACTTTGTACGATTGATTTATTGAATTTTTGCGGTTCTTTACCGGTACCACCCCTGTATAGGTTCACTACGAGCCTCAAGGGACAATAAGTGACAATGTAGGATAATTATATCAAAATTTTTTATGAATTTTTAAAAATTAAAAATATCAAAAATTCGGGACGTTAAAGGGGTGATGCGCAACAACCGTGTTACACACACAATGTTCTAGTAGGAATGGGATTACCAAATTCAGAAATTGAAACTTAAATGATGATCTAAAATGTTTGTATTCTTAATCATTAATTGACTAATCTTTCTTAAGATGATAATTACATAATAGAATCCTAAATTGTTCAAATCTTCATTTAAGATGTTAAACGAAAATGGAATTGAAAGACAGTTTTGTCATTGTCGGAACAGAATATGATTATGTAATTGTAACGATGGTGGCCATTAAATATTCAAAGAAGAAGAAAATTTTAGCAGTGATTAGGTGTAGACAAGTCAAACTGAGTCGAGCTGGGCACAGCTCGACTCGACTCAACCGCTAACTAACCCCAACTCAAACTCGGCTTGACTCGGCTCGGGCTCGATTCGATCAGCACCTGAGGCCAATTTGAGTCAATTTCAAGCCAAGATTGAGCATGTGAGTCATTTTCACAAACACATGGAGTGCACTTTCAACTTATTACTGTATGTAAAACAATAACAGCTGTTTACAGGTATTTCATCAAATACCTTGTAGCACTACAAGAAATGTCACTTTTACCAATGAAAATTTTTGTAGGAAAAAAGTTTTACCAGCGAAAATTTTCGTTGGCAATTTCCTCGCTAAAACACTGAGGGGAACACATTTTACCCACGAAAAAAAAATTTCGTTGGCAAAGGTAAGACTTTTGCCGACAAGCATTTTCGTAGAAAAAAATATTTTACCAACGCAAATTTTCGTTGGTAAAAGTATTGACAAAACTTTTTACCTATGAATACTTTTGCAGGTAAAAATATATACATAACACTTTACCTACCAACAATTTCGTAGCTAAAAATATTCAGGAGACTTTTTACCTACGAATAATTTCGTAGCCAAAAATATTTAAAACACTTTTTACCTACCAACAATTTTGTAGCTAAACATATTTACAAATTTTATACCTACCAACAATTTCGTAGTCAAAAATATTAAATACTTTTTAACTACCAACAATTTCGTATCTAAAAACATTAACATGGCTTTTTACCTACCAATAATTTTGTAGCTAAAAGGTACAAGATTTTTGCCCACGTATATATTCGTAGATAAAAATACTTAGAAAATGTTTCCCTACCACCAATTTTGTAGCTAAAAAGTCCTTTACCTACGCATGTTTTCGTAGGTAAAAATATTTACAAAAACGTTTAACTATGAATGATATCGTAGGTAAAAATACTTACAAAAACGTTTAACTACGAATGATATCGTAGGTAAAAATACTTATAAAATGTTTAGCTACGAATATTTTCGTAGGTAAAAATATTTGTGAGACTTTTAACTATGAAACGTTTTGTAGGTAAAAACTTGGGGGAAACTTTTACCTACTAAAATTTTCATAGGTAAAAGTTTTTTCTTTTTTTCCCGCGCCCTATATTCCAGCACAAAATTCTTGACATACACCTGATATACACCTGTTACAATATAATTCCTGATATGCACCTGTTATGTAATATATTTCATCATATTCACATTCACAGCTATTTAACTCCAAAGTACATAAATAAATCTATCCAAACATAAACTACATCATGCATAAATATATATAAGTTTAACATCATAAATAAAATACAAAAAATCACAAAGATGGAGGCAGAGGTGGTGGGGCATCGATGGGTTTGGGTTCGGGATCGGGTTTTGCTTTGGGTTTTCAAGTTTAGGTTTAGGTTTAGGTTAGGTAGTTGAGAATAGGATTAGGTGTAGGTTTAGATTTAGGGATTTGAGAACACATTTAGGTTTTAGGTTTAGGTTTTAGGTAAGTTATAGGTTATAGCTGTAGGGAATTGATAATAGGTTAAGGTTTAGGTTTTACATTAAGGTTATAGGTAGGTTATAGGTTATAGGTTTAGGGAATTGAGAATAGGTTAAGGTTTAGGTTTAGGAAATCGGGTTTAGGTTCGCGATCGGGTTTTTCTTTAGGTTTTCAAGTTTAGGTTTAGGTTTAGGTTAGGTAGTTGAGAATAGGATTAGGTGTAGGTTAAGGTTTAGGGATTTGAGAACACATTTAGGTTTCAGGTTTAGGTATTAGGTGGGTTATAGGTTATAGTTGTAGGGAATTGAGAATAGGTTAAGGTTTAGGTTTTAGGTTAAGGTTATAGGTTATAGGTTTAGGGAATTGAGAATAGGTTAAGGTTTAGGTTTAAGAAATCAGGTTTGGGTTCGGGATCGGGTTTTGCTTTGGGTTTTCAAGTTTAGGTTTAGGTTTAGGATAGGTAATTGAGAATAGGATTAAGTGTAGGTTTAGGTTTAGGGATTTGAGAACATATTTAGGTTTTAGGTTTAGGTTTTAGGTATGTTATAGGTTATAGCTGTAGGGAATTGAGAATGGGTTAAGGTTTAGGTTTTAGGTTAAGGTTATAGCTAAGTTATAGGTAGGTTATAGGTTATAGGTTTAAGGAATTGAGAATATGTTAAGGTTTAGGTTTAGGAAATCGGGTTTGGGTTCGGGATCGGGTTTTGCTTTGGATTTTCAAGTTTAGTTTTAGGTTTAGGTTAGGTAGTTGAGAATAGGATTAGGTGTAGGTTTAGGTTTAGGAATTTGAGAACACATTTAGGTTTAAGGTTTAGGTTTTAGGTAGGTTATAGGTTATAGTTGTAGGGAATTGAGAATAGGTTAAGGTTTAGGTTATAGGTTAAGGTTATAGGTATGTTATAGGTTATAGGTTTAGGGAATTGAAAATAGGTTAAGGTTTAGGTTTAAGAAATCGGGTTTGGGTTCGGGATCGGGTTTTGCTTTGGGTTTTCAAGTTTAGGTTTAGTTTTAAGTTAGGTAGCTGAGAATAGGATTAGGTGTAGGTTTAGGTTTAGGGATTTGAGAACACATTTAGGTTTTTGGTTTAGGTTTTAGGTAGGTTATAGGTTATAGCTATAGGGAATTGAGAATAGGTTAAGGTTTAGGTTTTAGGGTAAGGTTATAGGTAGGTTATAGGTTATAGGTTTAGGGAATTGAGAATAGGTTAAAGTTTAGGTTTAGGAAATCGGTTTTGGGTTCGGGATCGGGTTTTGCTTTGGGTTTTCAAGTTTAGGTTTAGGTTTAGGTTAGGTAGTTGTGAATAGGATTAGGTGTAGGTTTAGGTTTATGGATTTGAGAACACATTTAGGTTTTAGGTAGGATATAAGTTATAGATGTAGGGAATTGAGAATAGGTTAAGGTTTAGGTTTTAGGGTAAGGTTATATGTAGGTTATAGGTTATAGGTTTAGGGAATTGAGAATAGGTTGTTTAGGTTTAGGAAATCCGGTTTGGGTTCGGGATCGGGTTTTGCTTTGGGTTTTCAAGTTTAGGTTTAGGTTTAGGTTAGGTAGTTGAGAATAGGATTAGGTGTAGGTTTAGGTTTACGGATTTGAGAACACATTTAGGTTTTAGGTTTATGTTTTAGGTAGGTTATAGGTCATACCTGTAGGGAATTGAGAATAGGTTAAGGTTTTGGTTTTAGGTTAAGGTTATAGGTACGTTATAGGTAATAGGTTTTGGGAATTGAGAATAGGTTAAGGTTTAGGTTTAGGAAATCGGGTTTGGGTTCGGGATCGGGTTTTGCTTTGGGTTTTCAAGTTTAGGTTTAGGTTTAGGTTAGGTAGTTGAGAATATGATTAGGTGTAGGTTTAGGTTTAGGGATTTGAGAACACATTTAGGTCTAAGGTTTAGATTTTAGGTAGGTTATAGGTTATAGTTGTAGGGAATTGAGAATAGGTTAAGGTTTAGGTTTTAGGTTAAGGTTATAGGTAGGTTATATGTTATAGGTTTCAGGAATTGAGAATAGGTTAAGGTTTAGGTTTAGGAAATCGGGTTTGTGTTCGGGATTGGGTTTTGCTTTGGGTTTTCATGTTTGGGTTTAGGTTTAGGTTAGGTAGTTGAGAATAGGATTAGGTGTAGGTTTAGGTTTATAGATTTGAGAACACATTTAGGTTTTAGGTAGGTTATAGGTTATAGCTGTAGGGAATTGAGAATAGGTTAAGGTTTAGGTTTTAGTGTAAGGCTATAGGTAGGTTATAGGTTATAGGTTTAGAGAATTGAGAATAGGTTAAGGTTTAGGTTTAGGAAATTGGGTTTGGGTTCGGGATCGGGTTTTGCTTTGGGTTTTCAAGTTTAGGTCTAGGTTTAGGTTAGGTAGTTGAGAATAGGATTAGGTGTAGGTTTAGGTTTAGAGATTTCAGAACACATTAGGTTTTAGGTTAAGGTTATAGATAGGTTATATGTTTTAGCTGTAGGGAATTGAGAAGAGGTTAAGGTTTAGGTTTTAGGGTAAGGTTATAGGTAGGTTATAGGTTATAGGTTTAGGGAATTGAGAATAGGTAAAGGTTTAGGTTTAGGAAATTGGGTTTGGGTTCGGTATCGGGTTTTGCTTTGGGTTTTCAAGTTTAGGTTTAGGTTTAATTTAGGTAGTTGAGAATAGGATTAGGTGTAGGTTTAGGTTTAGGGATTTGAGAACACATTTAGATTTTAGGTTTACCTTTTAAGTTAAGATTATAGGTAGGTTATAGGTTATAGCTGTAGGGAATTGAAAATAGGTTATGGTTTAGGTTTTAGGTTAAGGTTATAGGTAGGTTATTGGTTATAGGTTTAGGAAATTGAGAATAGGTTAAGGTTTAGGTTTTAGAAATCGGGTTTGGGTTCGGGATCGGGTTTTGCTTTGGGTTTTCAAGTTTAGGTTTAGGTTTAGGTTAGGTAGTTGAGAATATGATTAGGTGTAGGTATAGGTTTAGGGATTTGAGAAAACATTTAGGTTTTAGGTTAAGGTTTTAAGTTAAGGTTTTAGGTTGGTTATATGTTATAGTTGAAGGTAATTGAGAATAGGTTAAGGTTTAGGTTTTTGGTTAAGGTTATATGTAGGTTTTAGGTTATAGGTTTAGTGAATTGAGAATAGGTTAAGGTTTTGGTTTATAAAATCGGGTTTGGGTTCGGGATCGGGTTAAGCTTTGGGTTTTCAAGGTTAAGTTTAGGTTTAGGTTAGGTAGTTGAGAATAGGATTAGGTTTAGGTTAAGGTTTAGGAATTTGGAAACACATTTAGGTTTAAGGTTTAGGTTTTATGTAGGTTATAAGTTATAGTTGTAGGGAATTGAGAATAGGTTAAGGTTTAGGTTATAGGTTAAGGTTATAGGTATGTTATAGGTTATAGGTTTAGGGAATTGAGAATAGGTTAAGGTTTAGGTTTAAGAAATCGGGTTTGGGTTCGGGATCGGGTTTTGCTTTGGGTTTTCAAGTTTGGGTTTAGGTTTAGGTTTAGGTTAGGTAGTTGAGAATATAATTAGGTGTAGGTTTAGGTTTAGGGATTTGAGAACACATTTAGGTCTAAGGTTTAGATTTTAGGTAGGTTATAGGTTATAGTTGTAGGGAATTGAGAATAGGTTAAGGTTTAGGTTTTAGGTTAAGGTTATAGGTAGGTTATATGTTATAGGTTTCGAGAATTGAGAATAGGTTAAGGTTTAGGTTTAGGAAATCGGGTTTGTGTTCGGGATTGGGTTTTGCTTTGGGTTTTCAAGTTTTGGTTTAGATTTAGGTTAGGTAGTTGATAATAGGATTAGGTGTAGGTTTAGGTTTACGGATTTGAGAACACATTTAGGTTTTAGGTAGGTTATAGGTTATAGCTATAGGGAATTGAGAATAGGTTAAGGTTTTGGTTTTAGTGTAAGGCTATAGGTAGGTTATAGGTTATAGGTTTAGGGAATTGAGAATAGGTTAAGGTTTAGGTTTAGGAAATTGGGTTTGGGTTCGGGATCGGGTTTTGCTTTGGGTTTTCAAGTTTAGGTCTAGGTTTAGGTTAGGTAGTTGAGAATAGGATTAGGTGTAGGTTTAGGTTTAGGGATTTGAGAACACATTTAGGTTTTAGGTTAAGCTTATGGGTAGGTAATATGTTTTAGCTGTATGGAATTGAGAAGAGGTTAAGGTTTAGGTTTTAGGGTAAGGTTATAGGTAGGTTATAGGTTATAGGTTTAGGGAATTGAGAATAGGTAAAGGTTTAGGTTTAGGAAATTGGGTTTGGGTTTGGTATCGGGTTTTGCTTTGGGTTTTCAAGTTTAGGTTTAGGTTTAGGTTAGGTAGTTGAGAATAGGATTAGGTGTAGGTTTAGGTTTAGGGATTTGAGAACACATTTAGATTTTAGGTTTAGCTTTTAAGTTAAGATTATAGGTAGGTTATAGGTTATAGCTGTAGGGAATTGAAAATAGATTATGGTTTAGGTTTTAGGTTAAGGTTATAGGTAGGTTATTGGTTATAGGTTTAGGGAATTGAGAATAGGTTAAGGTTTAGGTTTTGAAAATCGGGTTTGGGTTCGGGATCGGATTTTGCTTTGGGTTTTCAAGTTTAGGTTTAGGTTTAGGTTAGGTAGTTGAGAATAGGATTAGGTGTAGGTATAGGTTTAGGGATTTGAGAAAATATTTAGGTTTTAGGTTAAGGTTTTAAGTTAAGGTTTTAGGTTGGTTATATGTTATAGCTGAAGGTAATTGAGAATGCGTTAAGGTTTAGGTTTTTGGTTAAAGTTATATGTAGGTTATAGGTTATAGGTTTAGTGAATTGAGAATAGATTAAGGTTTTGGTTTATAAAATCGGGTTTGGGTTCGGGATCGGGTTAAGCTTTGGGTTATTAAGGTTAGGTTTAGGTTTAGGTTAGGTAGTTGAGAATAGTATTAGGTGTAGGTTTAGGTTTAGGGATTTGAGAACACATTTAGGTTTAAGGTTTAGGTTTTAGGTTGTTTATAGGTTATAGTTGTTGGGAATTGAGAATAGGTTAAGGTTTAGGTTTTAGGTTAAGGTTATAGGTAGGTTATAGGTTTAGGGAATTGAGAATAGGTTAAGGCTTAGGTTTAAGAAATCGGGTTTGGGTTCGGGATTGGGTTTTGCTTTGGGTTTTCAAGTTTAGGTTTAGGTTTAGGTTAGGTAGTTGAGAATAGGATTAGGTGTAGGTTTAGGTTTAGGGATTTGATAACACATTTAGGTTTTAGGTTTAGGTTTTAGGTAGGTTAAATGTTATAGCCATTGGGAATTGAGAATAGGTTAAGCTTTAGGTTTTAGGGTTAGGTTAGATGTAGGTTATATGTTATAGGTTTAGGGAATTGAGAATAGGTTAAGGTTTAGGTTTAGGAAATCGGGTTTGGGTTCGGGATCGGGTTTTGCTTTGGGTTTTCAAGTTTAGGTTTAGGTTTAGGTTAGGTAGTTGAGAATAGGATTAGGTGAAGGTTTAGGTTTAGGGATTTTAGAACACATTTAGGTTTTAGGTAGGTTATAGGTTAGTTATATGTTATAGTTGTGGGGAATTAAAAATAGGTTAAGGTTTAGGTTTTAGGTTAAGGTTATCGGTAGGTTATAGGTTATAGGTTTAGGGAATAGAGAATAGGTAAAGGTTTAGGTTTAGGAAATCAGGTTGGGGTTCGGTATCGGGTTTTGCTTTGGATTTTCAAGTTTAGGTTTAGGTTTAAGTTGGGTAATTGAGAATAGGATTAGGTGTAGGTTTAGGTTTAGGGATTTGAGAACACATTAAGGTTTTAGGTTTAGGTTTTAAGTTAAGGTTATAGGTCGGTTATAGGTTATATCTGTAGGGAGTTGAAAATAGGTTAAGGTTTAGGTTTTAGTGTAATGTTATAGGTAGGTTATAGGTTATAGGTTTAGGGAATTGAGAATAGGTTAAGGTTTAGGTTTAGGAAATCGGGTTTGGGTTTTTCTTTAGGTTTTCAAGTTTAGGTTTAGATTTATGTTAGGTAGTTGAGAATAGGATTAGGTGTAGGTATAGGTGTAGGTATTTGAGAAAACATTTAGGTTTTAGGTTTAGGTTTTAAGTTAAGGTTTTAGGTAGGTTATAGGTTATAGATGAAGGTAATTGAGAATAGGTTAAGGTTTAGGTTTTAGGTTAAGGTTATAGGTTATAAGTTTAGGGAATTGAGAATAGGTTAAGGTTTAGGTTTAAGAAATCGGGTTTGGGTTCGGGATCGGGTTTTGCTGTGGGTTTTCAAGTTTAGGTTTAGGTTTAGGTTAGGTAGTTGAAAATAGGATTAGGTGTAGGTTTAGGTTTAGGGATTTGAGAACACATTTAGGTTTTAGGTAGGTTATATGTTATAGCTGTAGGGAATTGAGAATAGGTTAAGGTTTAGGTTTTAGGGTTAGGTTATAGGTAGGTTATAGGTTATAGGTTTAGGGAATTGAGAATAGGTTAAGGTTTATGTTTAAGAAATCGGGTTTGGGTTCGGGATCAGGTTTTGCTTTGGGTTTGCAAGTTTAGGTTTAGGCTTAGGTTAGGTACTTGTGAATATGATTAGGTGTAGGTTTAGGTTTAGGGATTTGAGAATACATTTAGGTTTTAGGTTAAGATTATAGGTTATATCTGTAGGGAATTGAGAATATGTTAAGGTTTAGGTTTTGGGTTAAGGTTATAGATAGGTTATAGGTTATAGGTTTAGGGAATTGAGAATAGGTTAAGGTTTTGGTTTTGGAAATCGGGTTTGGGTTTTTCTTTAGGTTTTCAAGTTTAGGTTTAGATTTATGTTAGGTAGTTGAGAATAGGATTAGGTGTAGGTATAGGTGTAGGTATTTGAGAAAACATTTAGGTTTTAGGTTTAGGTTTTAAGTTAAGGTTTTAGGTAGGTTATAGGTTATAGATGAAGGTAATTGAGAATAGGTTAAGGTTTAGGTTTTAGGTTAAGGTTATAGGTTATAAGTTTAGGGAATTGAGAATAGGTTAAGGTTTAGGTTTAAGAAATCGGGTTTGGGTTCGAGATCGGGTTTTGCTGTGGGTTTTCAAGTTTAGGTTTAGGTTTAGGTTAGGTAGTTGAAAATAGGATTAGGTGTAGGTTTAGGTTTAGGGATTTGAGAACACATTTAGGTTTTAGGTAGGTTATATGTTATAGCTGTAGGGAATTGAGAATAGGTTAAGGTTTAGGTTTTAGGGTTAGGTTATAGGTAGGTTATAGGTTATAGGTTTAGGGAATTGAGAATAGATTAAGGTTTATGTTTAAGAAATCGGGTTTGGGTTCGGGATCAGGTTTTGCTTTGGGTTTGCAAGTTTAGGTTTAGGCTTAGGTTAGGTACTTGTGAATATGATTAGGTGTAGGTTTAGGTTTAGGGATTTGAGAATACATTTAGGTTTTAGGTTAAGATTATAGGTTATATCTGTAGGGAATTGAGAATATGTTAAGGTTTAGGTTTTAGGGTAAGGTTATAGATAGGTTATAGGTTATAGGTTTAGGGAATTGAGAATAGGTTAAGGTTTAGGTTTAGGAAATCGGGTTTGGGTTTTTCTTTAGGTTTTCAAGTTTAGGTTTAGATTTATGTTAGGTAGTTGAGAATAGGATTAGGTGTAGGTATAGGTGTAGGTATTTGAGAAAACATTTAGGTTTTAGGTTTAGGTTTTAAGTTAAGGTTTTAGGTAGGTTATAGGTTATAGATGAAGGTAATTGAGAATAGGTTAAGGTTTAGGTTTTAGGTTAAGGTTATAGGTTATAAGTTTAGGGAATTGAGAATAGGTTAAGGTTTAGGTTTAAGAAATCGGGTTTGGGTTCGGGATCGGGTTTTGCTGTGGGTTTTCAAGTTTAGGTTTAGGTTTAGGTTAGGTAGTTGAAAATAGGATTAGGTGTAGGTTTAGGTTTAGGGATTTGAGAACACATTTAGGTTTTAGGTAGGTTATATGTTATAGCTGTAGGGAATTGAGAATAGGTTAAGGTTTAGGTTTTAGGGTTAGGTTATAGGTAGGTTATAGGTTATAGGTTTAGGGAATTGAGAATAGGTTAAGGTTTATGTTGAAGAAATCGGGTTTGGGTTCGGGATCAGGTTTTGCTTTGGGTTTGCAAGTTTAGGTTTAGGCTTAGGTTAGGTACTTGTGAATATGATTAGGTGTAGGTTTAGGTTTAGGGATTTGAGAATACATTTAGGTTTTAGGTTAAGATTATAGGTTATATCTGTAGGGAATTGAGAATATGTTAAGGTTTAGGTTTTAGGGTAAGGTTATAGATAGGTTATAGGTTATAGGTTTAGGCAATTGAGAATAGGTAAAGGTTTAGGTTTAGGAAATCGGGCTAGGTTATAGGTAGGTTATAGGTTATAGGTTTAGGGAATTGAGAATAGGTTAAGGTTTAGGTTTAAGAAATTGGGTTTGGGTTCGGGATCGAGTTTTGCTTTGGGTTTTCAAGTTTAGGTTTAGGTCTAGGTTAGGTAGTTACGAATAGGATTAGGTGCAGGTTTAGGTTTAGGGATTTGAGAACACATTTAGGTTTTAGGTTTAGGTTTTAAGTTAAGGTTATAGGTTATAGCTGTAGGAAATTGAAAATAGGTTAGGGTTTAGGTTTTAGATTAAGGTTATAGGTTAATGGTTTAGGGAATTGAGAATAAGTTAAGGTTTAGGTTTAGGAAATTGGGTTTGGGTTCGGCATCGGGTTTTGCTTTGGGTTTTCAAGTTTAGGTTTAGGTTTAGGTCAGGTAGTTGAGAATAGGATTAGGTGTAGGTTTAGGTTTAGGGATTTGAGAACACATTTAGGTTTTAGGTTTAGGTTCTTAGTTAAGGTTTTAGGTAGATTATCGGTTATAGCTGTAGGTAATTGAGAATAGGTTAAGGTTTAGGTTTTAGGTTAAGGTTATAAGTAGGTTAGAGGTTATAGGTTTAGGGAATTGAGAATTGTTTAAGGTTTAGGTTTAGGAAATCGGGTTTGGGTTTGGGATCGGGTTTTGCTTTGGGCTTTCAAGTTTATGTTTAGGTTTAGGTTAGGTAGTTGAGAATAGGATTAGGTGTAGGTTTAGGTTTAGGGATTTAAGAACACATTTAGGTTTTTAGTTTAGGTTATAGGTAGGTTATAAGTTATAGTTATAGGGAATTGAGAATAGGTTAAGGTTTAGGTTTTATGGTAAGGTTATAGGTAGGTTATAGGTTATAGGTTTAGGGAATTGAGAATCGGTTAAGGTTTAGGTTTAGGAAATTGGGTTTGGGTTCGGGATCGGGTTTTGCTTTGGGATTTCAAGTTTAGGTTTGGGTTTAGGTTAGGTAGTTGTGAATAGGATTAGGTGTAGGTTTAGGTTTAGGGATTTGAGAACACATTTAGGTTTTAGGTTTAGGTTTTAGGTAGGTTATAGGTTATAACTGTAGGGAATTGAGAATAGGTTAAGGTTTAGGTTTTAGGTTCAAGTTATATGTTTAGGGAATTGAGAATAGGTTAAGGTTTAGGTTTTGGAAATCGAGTTTGGATTCGGGATCGGGTTTTGCTTTGGGTTTTCAAGTTTAGGTTTAGGTTTAGGTTAGGTAGTTGAGAATAGGATTAGGTGTAGGTTTAGGTTTAGGTTAGGTAGTTGAGAATAGGATTAGGTGTAGGTTTAGGTTTATGGATTTGAGAACACATTTAGATTTTAGGTTTATGTTTTAGGTAGGTTATAGGTCATAGCTGTAGGGAATTGAGAATAGGTTAAGGTTTAGGTTTTAGGTTAAGGTTATAGGTAGGTTATATGTTATAGGTTTAGGTAATTGAGAATAGGTTAATGTTTAGGTTTAGGAAATCGGGTTTGGGTTCGGGATCGGGTTTTGCTTTGGGTTTTCAAGTTTAGGTTTAGGTTTAGGTTAGGTTGTTGAGAATAGGATTAGGTGTAGGTTTAGGTTTAGGGATTTGAGAACACATTTTGGTCTAAGGTTTAGATTTTAGGTAGTTTATAGGTTATAGTTATAGGGAATTGAGAATAGGTTAAGGTTTAGGTTTTAGGTTAAGGTTATAGGTTGGTTATGTATTATAGGTTTCGGGAATTGAGAATAGGTTAAGGTTTAGGTTTAGGAAATCGGGTTTGTGTTTGGGGTTGGGTTTTTCTTTGAGTTTTCAAGTTTAGGTTTAGGTTTACGTTAGGTAGTTGAGAATAGGATTAGGTGTAGGTTTAGGTTTAGGGATTTGAGAATACATTTAGGTTTTTGGTTTAGGTTATAGGTAGGTTATAGGTTATAGCTGTAGGGAATTAAGAATATGTTAAGGTTTAGGTTTTAGGGTACGATTATAGGTAGGTTATAGGTTATAGGTTTAGGGAATTGAGAATAGGTAAAGGTTTAAGTTTAGGAAATCGGGTATGGGTTCGGTATCGGGTTTTGCTTTGGATTTTCAAGTTTAAGTTTAGGTTTAGGTTAGGTAGTCGAGAATTGGATTAGGTGTAGGTTTAGGTTTAGGGATTTGAGAACACATTTAAGTTTTAGGTTTAGGTTTTAAGTTAAGGGTATAGGTAGGTTATAGGTTATAGCTGTAGGGAATTGAAAATAGGTTAAGGTTTTGGGGTAAGGTTATAGGTAGGTTATAGGTTATAGGTTTAGGGAATTGAGAATTGGTCAAGGTTTAGGTTTAGGAAATCGTGTTTGGGTTCGGGATCGGGTTTTGCTTTGGTTTTTTAAGTTTAGGTTTAGGTTTAGGTTAGGTAGTTGAGAATAGGATTAGGTGTAGGTATAGGTTTAGGGATTTGAGAAAACATTTAGATTTTAGGTTTACGTTTTAAGTTTAGGTTTTAGGTAGGTTATAGGTTATAGCTATAGGTAATTGAGAATAGGTTAAGGTTTAGGTTTTTGGTTAAGGTTATATATAGGTTATAGGTTATTGGTTTAGTGAATTAAGAATTGGTTAAGGTTTAGGATTATAAAATCAGGGTTGGGTTCGGGATCGGGTTTTGCTTTGGGTTTTCAAGGTTAGGTTTAGGTTTAGGTTTGGTAGTTGAGAATATGTTTAGGTGTCGGTATAAGTGTCACGCCCCAAATTCAGAAATCGAATTCACAGGAATCCTAATCGTCGAATCCGGTGCCGACAGCTTTCGTAGTACCCCATTCTCGGCTCCTATCATTCATATGCTAGATTTTCGATCCTGGGATCTTAAAAGGAGGATTTTTTTTTTATATATTTAACTAGTAATAAGCATAACCAGAAGTTTACCCAAATCATAAAGGCAACATTATCATCACATATTCACTAATATAATCATTTGAATACAATGCTGAAAGGAAAATATATATGTCAAAATCAAAGCTCCAGAAAATAGCTGCACGCTCCAAGCTCAATGCTGCTGCAACCCAACATCACCTGCACGCATCTATCATACATAAGCTTATAGAAAGCTTAGAGGGTGGTGTAAGTGTGTGCTCGAGATAAGTGTCAAGTATTCAATACAATATCATAATCATACAATATCGGAAAGCTATTAATCCATAAATCATACAATGACTGAATAAGCAGAAACATTGATAAGAGCAGGAATTATTAGCATAAACAGAAATACTGACAAGATTATAATCATGCGATAACAGAATAAGCGGAAGTTTGAACAAGTCTATAAGTTAATCAATATCAGAATACGCAATATAGGACAGCTATACAAATGATGATTCATAGATAATCAAATGTCGAATGACAAGGATATAATGTAATACACAATTTGAAAGAGCTAAAAAATATCATCACTCTCATCTAAGTCACAGGAATACAAAAACATAACAACCCACAATGCCACACGTCGAAAAAATAATGAAATATGCAGTATATGGTGCTAATGGAATAACCATGCTGGAGTGTGATGTCGGGATGATAGTACGTAGTATCGCAGGCTACAGGGTCCACCACAAGGAACCTCTATCCAAACCAGTCCCATACCTAAATTTGGATAGTCTGACTCAACGTGGTAAACTCCTGATCTTATGTTAGTCGCGCGCCCAACTGAAATCCTTACCATAACGAAGATACACAATAATTAGTTGCGCACTACTTGCCCGAGTGGATAGTAAATGGATGAATGAATGAGTATGTAACTCCTACTCAGTAGCCTGTCAGCACAGTAGCTTGCCAACCACTGGTAGCTCGCCCAGGCCTCAGCCCTGCCCACATCACACCCGTCCACATCAGCGTCCGCCCACGTGCACCCGCCCATATGCACAACAGTGACGGGGTGTCATAATATCATATTAGTCCTCATATCAGTACGATTCCTCTTTGAAAAAATCATCAGGGTCTATTACACTTCACATCACCTGCCACCCCAATCAAGCGCACAACTGGGTAAGTGAAAAAGACCTCACTATCCGCCTGTCAGTAGTCTGTCAATACCTACCCGGCTCACCGATAGCGGACCCATTCCTCGAGCTGGTCAAACTCAGCCTAGCCATGCCTACTCCCTCGGGCGGGTAAGGCCGCACCCCCTTCCAACCGACCATGAAATAGTGGAGAGCGCAACCATCTGGTAATTGGCACTCAACGCTCATCTACCCACTCGGTCTAGACGTTGGAGCATCCTTTGGAACCAAGAGGGTGTTTAGGGATTTTCACCCAGGGCCATCTATGGCGGCCTGATGCTCGAACAGATTTTCAGTGTCCCATCTGACCATCCACGATATGCCTGTGGAGGCTACGGCCCTGATGTCACTGGTGTACAGTAATAACAACACAATGCAAGATGCATGAGTCATACAATCCAATCATGCATCAATCCTACGCATGTCATGCACTCATGTGAGATAATCTCCACCTATCAGGGAGTTTCATATCATCCTGCCCAATGACATATGCAATGTTCAATCACATCTCATAACAAACATGCAAATGATGCGAATGGGCATGTATCATGATGTTATGATGTCACATACTCATAAATGGTATTAATAACCGGCGTCGACAATGTGGACTTTTAACCAACATTGCCCCCAAGGAATGGCCCATATAGAATCAAATATATAATGGGCACATGGCCTCACACAAGGGCCAAATATACGAAACAGGTGGGCCCTGGTCATGGGCCTAACACATATCACAATGGGCCTTGTCCATAGGCCTCAAATACATCTGGATGGGTCGCACCCATGGGCCTCAGATATATCACAATGGGCCTCAAATATACTTCGCACGTGAGTCACATACCTGGGTCTAATACACATTAGTATGAGCTACATCACATAGGCCTAATATACATCACTATGGCCACAACCCATGGGCTTTAAATACACAATAGGTGGGCCCTACACATGGGCTTCAAATATATACCACGGGTGAGCCTTAATGGACGGGTCACTAATACAATAGGATGAGCCTAATGACATGGACCCCATAAATATATCGAATAGGCCGCACCAATTGGGCCTTACATATATTGCAATGGGCCATGACCCATGGGCCTTGCATACATCACAATGAGCCTTGTAGCATGGGCCTCATATATATTTAAGGTGGCCCTCAACAACGGGCCTCATACACATCAAGGTGGGCCTCAACAATGGGCCTCATACACATCAAGGTGGGCCTCAACAACGAGCCTCATACACATCAAGGTGGGCCTCAACAACGGGCCTCATACACATCAAGGTGGGCCTTAACAACAGGCCTCATACACATCAAGGTGGGCCTCAACAACGGGCCTCATACACATCAAGGTGGGACTCAACAACGGGCCTCATACACATCAAGGTGGGCCTCAACAATAGGCCTCATACACATAAAGGTGGGCCTCAACAACGGGCCTCATACACATCAAGGTGAGCCTCAACAACGGGCCTCATACACATCAAGGTGGGCCTCAACAACGGGCCTCATATATAGCCTTAGCAATAGGCCACAAATATATCAAGATGGGCCTAATCAATCATATAGGCTAAATCAATCAAATGGTTGATACGAGCAGGCCGATCAAATGGACCGATACAAATGGGCTATGCGTCGTGGAGTTATACTAAGCATGTTATAAAGTAATGCCCTATCCTTACAACGCAGCTGGCCTAGACGGCTTGCATATAACAAGTACGGGCCTACCAATGGGCCCTAGGGAGAGTCGCAATGCGGACATTTAACTAACATTATACTCTCAATGTGGACATTAAACTAACATTGCTCCCAAGGTGTAGCCCGTAGTGAATAACATTACGTAAACTAGGTTGGGATCACACATTACAAGGAACCTTAGGTACACCCCATTGGGCCTTAAATACATCAAATGGGCCATGTCATATGGGCCTTTTACTCATCAAATGGGCCACATCAATGAGCCGCACCAATGGGCCTTATGTGCATTGCAATGGGTCATAACCCGTGGGCCTTAGATTGCATCAAATGGTTCTCGACCCATGGGCCTTATACATATCAAATGGGCCTAATCCCATGGGCTTTAAAATACATCAAATGGGTCCAATCCCATGGGCCTTGGAACACATCAAATGGGTCCACTCTATGTGCGTTAAATTACATCAAATGGGCCTAATCCCATGGGCCTTGGAACACATCAAATGGGTCCACTCTATGGGCCTTAAATTACATTAAATGGGCCTAATCCCATGGGCTTTAAAATACATCAAATGGGTCCAATCTCATGGACCTTGGAACACATCAAATGGGTCCACTCTATGGGCCTTAAATTACATCAAATGGGCCTAATCCCATGGGCCTTGGAACACATCAAATGGGTCCACTCTATGGGCCTTAAATAGTTCAACAACTAACTACATTCATGGACCCAATTAAATTCAACTGTGGTGGGCCTCAAAAGTACATTCATTAAGCCCAACATTTAAGGAACTAAAGGTATAAATTATTTCCTCTAAGATCTTTATAATATGGTGGGCACCACTCCTCAAAATTTCAGCCCAAGGCTAGCATAATTATAACATGTTGTTGTCCTAAATTTGGACACTCCATTGGAGTGGGTCCAAGGCCTCTAAAATTCTGAAAATTGAGGGGCAAGGTCCCTCATCATGCATACAATGAGAGAAAACCCAAAAAGGTGGCCCACCATAAGAAGAAATATTTTTGAATTATGATTTTTTTTTATCAAGGCATATTACTGGACTGCACAACAGAAAAAATCTGGGAGTCCAACCATCTTGGCCCATTATTTTGGATACCCAAACGGGGTCACTTGAGGCTAAAATTTAACAGAGTGATACTTCCATAGGTGGGACACACCCCCAAAATGTTTTATAATTTTTAGATATCTCTAAGTATTTTAATTAATTTAAACAAAACAAACTGTTCAGAAAAATCGGATAGACCTGGACGTCCCAACGTGGTGGGCCAGTCCGGCCCTCACCACGGTGTGTACAGGGGTCCATTGGCCCCAAAAGTTTGCAGGTGGGTCCTAAAATAATTGGACTACACTCTTAAAAAATTTTAAAATTTTTGGGCATCTATAAATATTTTAATTCATTTACATAAATCAATCTGTCCTGAAAATCGGACTGATCTGGACACCATATTATAATGGGCCGGTCCCGCCATCACCATGGTGTGTACAGACGTCCATTGGCCCTAAAATTTTGTACGTGGGTCCTACCATAAGTAGGTCACCTCTCTAAAAAATTTTATAATTTTTAAACACCTATAGGTATTTTAATAAATTTCAAAAATCCAACTGTCCATGGTGGAATGTTGCTGGAACAGTGCAAAAAATTCAGACTGTCCACCTCACTTGGACCACATCTTTGGGACACTAATGAAGGTCAGTTGGGGCTAAAATTTGGGGGACATCAAGATGAGATCCTCACCTTTCAGAAAATTATATTTAATAGGTATGAATAGTCCCCCAAACAGTCCCAAAATCTGGTAAAAAAACAACCAGAAACTGTCCAGAAAATTCTGGACAGCAACATGTACTTAGATAAAATTTATTATAATTTAAATAAAAAGGGAAATACATTAATGGGCCACACACATCAGGAAATAAAATGAAGAAAAAGAGAGATAGAAGGACAATCCGGCAATAGAAAAAGGGGCTCTGCCACTATTAAGCCCTCCCAAGATCAATCACACCCGCACATTATACGTAGATTTACATTTACAACATATATCTTGCACATACATGGCCTATAATTAAAATGCATGGTGAGGATGCCATCCCCACCATGGTTATAAGGTCTAGATGACCCAAACATAATATGATATGAAATAAAACTACCATGATGGGGCCTATAGAGAAAGGTCCCATGCATGGATCATGCATGCATAAGGTAGGCCATTAAGCCATAACCATGGGATTGTGTGGGATCTCCACCATTGATTGGTGGGTCCTACACTTTCCTCATGAAAGAAAAAAAATATCTAGGCTATAAAAATCATATTTTTTTTACATCTAGAGGAGCACCCACCGCCCGATCTTCTTAGTCCTAGGGGTTCCTTAGCACCTTAGCTTGGATTTCAATGGAGGAGATGGGGAATGGATGGTTAGGATGGGGAGATCATGGGGTAGAAAGTGGGCCACCTTGGAGTTTTGGGAATGCTTGGAGAGCTCTCATACGTATGGATTTTTTTACTTGAGAGACTGAGATGAGAAATGAGAAAGAGAGAGAGTTGTAAAGAGAGAGAGTGAGTGATGGATGGATGTGGTGAGTGATGGTTGTGTAAGAAAATCTTGATTTTTGTGGCCTTTTGTGTAAGAAAGGCATGAGAGGTGTAAAAACTTTTTGACTTTGATGGCTTTTGGTGTAAGAGAGGTATGGGCTTTGTAAGAGATTCTTGACTTTTGTGGTTGCTTGGGAATGGGTGAAAGGTGATGTGTACTTGACATGCACTTGACATGTGATGGATTGATTGATGGGATTGATGTGACATCTCGTAGAGATTCCCTTGGGTTTCGCAACGCGCGGCGTTTTTCTCGCACTGAACGTTGGCCCACATCTCTTGACCAGGGTGTCGCCTCGGCGCGTAAGTCGCGGCATCGGAACCGTAGCGATGGCGCGGTCGCTATGGTAAAGGTCTTGGGTTGAGTCGATACGGGTCGACGGCATACGAATCAAGGTCGCACGTAAATATTGGTTAATGGTCGAAGGTTGCTAGCATTCGATCGGTAAGACTGCGAAAGTCTATGGAACGGTACGGTCTAGGATACATGGCTTACAATAGGTTTAGGGAATTGAGAACACATTTAGGTTTAAGGTTTAGGTTTTATGTAGGTTACAGGTTATAGTTGTAGGGATTTGAGAATAGGTTAAAGTTTAGGTTTTAGGTTAAGGTTATGTGTAGGTCATAGGTTTAGGGAATTGAGAATAGGTTAAGGTTTAGGCTTAAGAAATCGGGTTTGGGTTCGGGATCGGGTTTTACTTTGGGTTTTCAAGTTTAGGTTTAGGTTTAGGTTAGGTAGGTGAGAATAGGATTAGGTGTAGGTTTAGGTTTAGGGATTTGAGAACACATTTAGGTTTTAGGTTTGGGTTTTAGGTAGGTTATAGGTTATAACTGTAGGGAATTGAGAATAGGTTAAGGTTTAGGTTTTAGGGTTAGGTTATAGGTAGGTTATAGGTTTAGGGAATTGAGAATAGGTTAAGGTTTATGTTTAAGAAATCGGGTTTGGGTTCGGGATCAGGTTTTGCTTTGGGTTTTCAAGTTTAGGTTTAGGCTTAGGTTAGGTAGTTGTGAATATGATTAGGTGTAGGTTTAGGTTTAGGGATTTGAGAACATATTTAGGTTTTATGTTAAGGTTATAGGTTATAGCTGTAGGGAATTGAGAATATGTTAAGGTTTAGGTTTTAGGATAAGGTTATAGGTAGGTTATAGGTTATAGGTTTAGGGAATTGAGACTAGGTAAAGGTTTAGGTTTAGGAAATCGGGTTTAGGTTCGGTATCGGGTTTTACTTTGGGTTTTCAAGTTTAGGTTTAGGTTTAAGTTAGGTAGTTGAGAATAGGATTAGGTGTAGGTTTAGGTTTAGGGATTTGAGAACACATTTAGGTTTAAGGTTTAGGTTTTTAGTTACGGTTATAGGTAGGTTATAGGTTATAGCTGCAGGGTATTGAAAATAGGTTAAGGTTTAGGTTTTAGGTTAACGTTATGGGTATGTGATAGGTTATAGGTTTAGGGAATTGAGAATATGTTAAGGTTTAGGTTTATGAAATCGGGTTTGGGTTCGGGATCGGGTTTTGCTTTGGGTTTTCAAGTTTAGGTTTAGGTTTAGGTTAGGTAGTTGAGAATAGGATTAGGTGTAGGTTTAAGTTTAGGGATTTGAGAACACATTTAAGTTTTAGGTTTAGGTTTTTAGTTAAGGTTATATGTTATAGCAGTAGGGAATTAAAAATAGGTTAAGGTTTAGGTTTTAGGTTAAGGTTATGGGTAGGTTATAGGTTATAGGTTTAGGGAATTGAGAATAAGTTAAGGTTTAGGTTTAGGAAATCGGGTTTGGGTTCGGGATCGGGTTTGGCTTTGGGTTTTCAAGTTTAGGTTTAGGTTTAGGTTAGGTAGTGGAGAATAGGATTAGGTGTAGGTATAGGTTTAGGGATTTGAGAACACATTTAGGTTTTAGTTTTTGGTTTTAAGTTAAGGTTATAGGTAGGTTATAAGTTATAGCTGTAGGGAATTGAAAATAGGTTAAGGTTTAGGTTTTAGGTTAAGGTTATAGGTAGGTTATAGGTTATAGGTTTAGGGAATTGAGAATAGGTTAAGGTTTAGGTTTAGGAAATCGGGTTTGGGTTCGGGATCGAGTTTTGCTTTGGGTTTTCAAGTTTATGTTTAGGTTTAGGTTAGGTAGTTGAGAATAGGATTAGGTGTAGGTTTAGGTTTAGGGATTTGAGAATACATTTAGGTTTTAGGTTAAGGTTATAGGTAGGTTATAGGTTATAGCTATAGGGAATTAAGAATATGTTAAGGTTTAGGTTTTAGGTTAAGGTTATAGGTAGGTTATAGGTTTAGGGAATTGAGAATAGGTTAAGGTTTAGGTTTAAGAAATTGGGTTTGGGTTCGGGATCGGGTTTTGCTTTGGGTTTTCAAGTTTAGGTTTAGGTTTAGGTTAGGTAGTTGAGAATAGGATTAGGTGTAGGTTTAGGTTTAGGGATTTGAGAACACATTTAGGTTTTAGGTTTAGGTTTTAGGTAGGTTATAGGTTATAACTGTAGGGAATTGAGAATAGGTTAAGGTTTAGGTTTTAGGGTTAGGTTATAGGTAGGTTATAGGTTATAGGTTTAGGGAATTGAGAATAGGTTAAAGTTTATGTTTAAGAAATCGGGTTTGGGTTCGGGATCAGGTTTTGTTTTGGGTTATCAAGTTTAGGTTAAGGCTTAGGTTAGGTAGTTGTGAATAGGATTAGGTGTAGGTTTAGGTTTAAGGATTTGAGAACATATTTAGGTTTTAGGTTAAGGTTATAGGTTATAGCTGTAGGGAATTGAGAATATGTTAAAGTTTAGGTTTTAAGATAAGGTTTTAGGTAGGTTATAGGTTATAGGTTTAGGTTTAAGAAATCTAGTTTATGTTCGGTATCGGGTTTTGCTTTGGGTTTTGTAGTTTAGGTTTAGGTTTAGGTTAGGTAGTTTAGAATAGGATTAGGTGTATGTTTAGGTTTAGGGATTTGAGAATACATTTAGGTTTTAGGTTTCGGTTTTAAGTTAAGGTTATAGGTAGGTTATAGGTTATTGCTGTGGGGAATTGAAAATAGGTTATGGTTTAGGTTTTAGGTTAAGGTTATTGGTAGGTTATAGGTTTTAGGTTTATGGAATTGAGAATAGGTTAAGGTTTAGGTTTAGGAAATTGGGTTTGGGTTCGGCATCGGGTTTTGCTTTGGGTTTTCAAGTTTAGGTTTAGGTTTAGGTTTGGTAGTTGAGAATAGGATTTGGTGTAGGTTTTGGTTTAGGGATTTGAGAACACATTTAGGTTTTAGGTATAGGTTTTTAGTTTAGGTTTTAGGTAGGTTATCGGTTACTGGTGTAGGTAATTGAGAATAGTTTAAGGTTTAGGTTTTAGGTTAAGGTTATAGGTAAGTTATAGGTTATAGGTTTAGGGAATTGAGAATAGGTTAAGGTTTAGGTATAGGAAATCAGGTTTGGGTTCGGGATCGGGTTTTTCTTTGGGTTTTCAAGTTTAGGTTTAGGTTTAGGTTACATAGTTGAGAATAGGATTAGGTGTAGGTTTAAGTTTAGGGATTTGAGAACACATTTAGGTTTTAGGTAGTTTATAAGTTATAACTGTAGGGAATTGAGAATAGGTTAAGGTTTAGGTTTTAAATTAAGGTTATAGGTTGGTTATGCGTTATAGGTTTAGGGAATTGAGAATAGGTTATGGTTTAGGTTTAGGAAATCGGGTTTGGGTTCGGGATCGAATTTTGCTTTGAGTTTTCAAGTTTAGGTTTAGGTTTAGGTTAGGTAGTTGAGAATAGGATTAGGTGTAGGTTTAGGTTTAGGGATTTGCGAACACATTTAAGTTTAAAGTTTAGGTTTTTGGTAGGTTAAGGTTATAGCTATAGGGAATTGAGAATAGGTTAAGGTTTAGGTTTTAAGTTAATGTTATAGGTAGGTTATAGGTTATTGGTTTAGGTAATTGAGAATAGGTTAAGGTTTAGGTTTAAGAAATCGAGTTTGGGTTTGGGATCTGGTTTTGCTTTGGGTTTTCAAGTTTAGGTTTAGGTTTAGGTTAGGTAGTTTAGAATAGGATTAGGTGTAGGTTTAGGTTTAGGAATTTGAGAACTCATTCAGGTTTTAGGTTTAGGTATTAGGTAGGTTATAGGTTATAGCTGTAGAGAATTGAGAATAGGTTAAGGTTTAGGTTTTAGGGTAAGGTTATATCTAGGTTATAGGATATAGGTTTGGGGAATTGAGAATAGGTTAATGTTTAGGTTTAGAAAATCGGGTTTGGGTTTGGGTTCGAGTTTTGCTTTGAGTTTTCAAGTTTAGGTTTAGGTTTAGGTTAGGTAGTTGTGAATAGGATTAGGTGTAGGTTTAGGTTTAGGGATTTGAGAACACATTTAGGTTTTAGGTTTAGATTTTTAGTTATGGTCATAGGTAGGTTATAGGTTATAGCTGTTGGGTATTGAAAATAGGTTAAGGTTTAGGATTTAGGTTAAGGTTATAGGTAGGTTATAGGTTATAAGTTTAGGGAATTGAGAATAATTTAAGGTTTAGGTTTAGGAAATCGGGTTTGGGTTTGGGAACAGGTTTTGCTTTAGGTTTTCAAGTTTAGGTTTAGGTTTAGGTTAGGTAGTTGAGAATAGGATTAGGTGTAGGTTTAGGTTTAGGGATTTGAGAACACATTTAGGTTTTAGGCTTATATTTTTAGTTAAGGTTATAGGTTATAGCTGTAGGTAATTGAAAATGGGTTAAGGTTTAGGTTTTAGGTTAAGGTTATTGGTAGGTTATAGGTTATAGGTTTAGGGAATTGTGAATAGGTTAAGGTTTAGGTTTAGGAAATCGGGATTGGGTTCGGGATCGGGTTTTGCTTTGGGCTTTCAAGTTTAGGTTTAGGTTTAGGTTAGGTAGTTAAGAATAAGATTAGGTGTAGGTATAGGTTTAGGAATTTGAGAAAACATTCAGGTTTTAAGTTAAGGTTTTAGGTAGGTTATAGGTTATAGCTGTAGGTAATTGAGAATAGGTTAAGGTTTAGGTTTTAAGTTAAGGTTATAGGTAGGTTATAAGTTATCGGTTTAGTGAATTGAGAATAGGTTATGGTTTAGGTTTATAAAATCGGATTTGGGTTCGGGATCAGATTTTTCTTTGGGTTTTTAAGGTTAGGTTTAGGTTTAGGTTAGGTAGTTGAGAATAGGATTTGGTGTAGGGGTTTAGGTTTAGGGATTTGAGAACACATTTTGGTTTAAGGTTTAGGTTTTAGGTAGGTTATAGGTTATAGCTGTAGGGAATTGAGAATAGGTTAAGGTTTAGGTTTTAGGTTAAGGTTATAGGTAGGTTATAGATTTAGGGAATTGAGAATAGGTTAAGGTTTAGGATTATGAAATCGGGTTTGGGTTCGGGATCGGGTTTTACTTTGGGTTTTCAAGTTTAGGTTTAGGTTTAGGTTAGGTAGTTGAGAATAGGATTAGTTGTAGGTTTAGGTTTATGGATTTGAGAACACATTTAGGTTTTAGGTTTAAGTTTTAGGTAGGTTATAGGTTATAGCTGTAGGGAACTGAGAATAGGTTAAGGTTTAGGTTTTAGGGTTAAGTTAGAGGTAGGTTATAGGTTATAAGTTTAGGGAATTGAGAATATGTTAAGGTTTAGGTTTAGGAAATCGGGTTTGGGTTCGCTATCGGGTTTTGCTTTGGGTTTTCAAGTTCAGGTTTAGGTTTAGGTTAGGTAGTTGAGAATAGGATAAGGTGTAGGTTTAGGTTTAGGGATTTGAGAACACATTTAGGTTTTAGGTAGGTTATAGGTTATAGCAGTAGGGAATTGAGAATAGGTTAAGGTTTAGGTTTTAGGGTAAGGTTATATGTAAGTTATAGGTTATAGGTTTAGGGAATTGAGAATAGTTTAAGGTTTAGGTTTAAGAAATCGGGTTTGCATTCGGGATCGGGTTTTGATTTGGGTTATCAAGTTTAGGTTTAGATTTAGGTTAGGTAGTTGAGAATAGGATTAGGTGTAGGTTTAGGTTTAGGGATTTGAGAACACATTTAGGTTTTAGGTAGGTTATAGGTTAGTTATATGTTATAGCTGTAGGGAATTAAAAATAGGTTAAGGTTTAGGTTTTAGGGTAAGGTTATTGGTAGGTTATAGGTTATAGGTTTAGGGAATTGAGAATAGGTAAAGGTTTAGGTTTTGGAAAATCGGGTTTGGGTTCGGTATCGAGTTTTTCTTTGGTTTTCAAGTTTAGGTTTAGGTTTAGGTTAGGTAGTTGAGAATAGGATTATGTGTAGTTTAAGGTTTAGGTATTTGAGAACACATTTAGGTTTTAGGTTTAGGTTTTAAGTTAAGGTTATAAGTAGGTTATAGGTTATAGTTGTAGGGAATTGAAAATAGGTTAAGGTTTAGGTTTTAGGTTAAGGTTATAGGTAGGTTATAGGTTATAGGTTTAGGGAATTGAGAATAGGTTAAGGTTTAGGTTTAGGAAATCGGGTTTGGGTTCGGGATCGGGTTTTGCTTTGGGTTTTCAAGTTTATGTTTAGCTTTAGGTTAGGTAGTTGAGAATAGGATTAGGTGTAGGTTTAGGTTTAGGGATTTGATAACACATTTAGGTTTTAGGTTTAAGTTTTATGTAATGGTTTTTGGTAGGTTATAGGTTATAGCTGTAGGGTATTAAGAATAGGTTAAGGTTTAGGTTTTAAGTTAAGGTTATAGGTAGGTTATAGGTTATAGGTTTAGGAAATTGAGAATAGGTTAAGGTTTAAGTTTAAGAAATCGGGTTTGTGTTCTAGATCGAGTTTTACTTTGGATTTTTAAGTTTAGGTTTAAGTTTAGGCTAGGTAGTTGAGAATAGGATTAGGTGTAGGTTTAGGTTTCGGGATTTGAGAACACATTTAGGTTTTAGGTTGAGGTTATAGGTAGGTTATATGTTTTAGCTGTAGGGAATTGAGAAGAGGTTGAGGTTTAGGTTTTAGGGTAAGGTTATAGGTAGGTTATAGGTTATAGGTTTAGGGAATTAAGAGTAGGTAAAGGTTTTGGTTTAAGAAATCGGATTTGGGTTCTGTATCGGGTTTTGCTTTGGGTTTTGTAGTTTAGGTTTTGGTTTATGTTAGGTAGTTATGAATAGGATTAGGCGCAGGTTTAGGTTTAGGGATTTGAGAACACATTTAGGTCTTAGGTTAAGGTTATAGGTTGGTTATAGGTTATAGCTGTAGGGAATTGAGAATAGGTTAAGGTTTAGGTTTTAGGGTATGGTTATAGGTAGGTTATAGGTTATAGGTTTAGGGAATTGAGAGTAGGTAAAGGTTTTGGTTTAAGAAATCGGATTTGGGTTCGGTATCGGGTTTTGCTTTGGGTTTTCTAGTTTAGGTTTTGGTTTATGTTAGGTAGTTGAGAATATGATTAGGTGTAGGTTTCAGTTTAGGGATTTGAGAACCCATTTAGGTTTTAGGTTAAGGTTTTTAGTTAAGGTTATAAGTAGGTTATAGGTTATAGCTGTAGGGAATTGAAAATAGGCTAAGGTTTAGGTTTTAGGTTAAGGTTATAGGTTGGTTATAGGTTATAGGTTTAGGGATTTGAGAATAGGTTAAGGTTTAGGTTTAGGAAATCAGGTTTGGGTTCGTGATCGGGTTTTGCTTTGGGTTTTCAAGTTTAGGTTTTGGTGTAGGTTAGGTAGTTGAGAATAGGATTAGGTGTAGGTTTAGGTTTAGGAATTTGAGAACACATTTAGGTTTTAGGTTAAGGTTATAGGTAGGTTATAGGTTATAGGTTTAGTGAATTGAGAATAGGTTAAGGTTTAGGTTTAGGAAATCGGGTTTGGGTTCGAGATCAGGTTTTTCTTTGGGTTTTCAAGGTTAGGTTTAGGTTTAGGTTAGGTAGTTGAGAATATGATTAGGTGTAGGTATAGGTTTAGGGATTTGAGAACACATTTAAGTTTAAGGTTTAGGTTTTAGGTAGGTTATAAGTTATAGTTGTAGGGAATTGAGAATAGGATAAGGTTTAGATTTTAAGTTAAGGTTTTAGGTTGGTTATAGGTTATAGGTTTAGGGAATTGAGAAGAGGTTATGGTTTAGGTTTAAGAAATCGGGTTTAAGTTTTGGATCGAGTTTTGCTTTGGGTTTTCAAGTTTAGGTTTAGGTTTAGGTTAGGTAGTTGTGAATAGGATTAGGTGTAGGTTTAGGTTTCGGGATTTGAGAACACATTTAAGTTTTAGGTTTAGGTTTTAGGTAGGTTATATGTTATAGCTGTGGGGAATTGTGTATAGGTTAAGGTTTAGGTTTTAGGGTTAGGTTATAGGTAGGTTATAGGTTATAGGTATAGGGAATTGAGAATAGTTTAAGGTTTAGGTTTAGGAAATCTAGTTTGGGTTCGGGATCGGGTTTTGCTTTAGGTTTTCAAGTTTAGGTTTAGGTTTAGGTTAGGTAGTTGTGAATAGGACTAGGTTTAAGTTTAGGTTTAGGGATTTGAGAACACATTTAGGTTTTAGGTTATAGCTGTAGGGAATTGAGAATATGTTTAAGTTTAGGTTTTAGGGTAAGGTTATAGGTAGGTTATAGGTTATAGGTTTATGGAATTGTGAATAGGTAAAGGTTTAGGTTTAGAAAATCGGGTTTGGGTTCGGTATCGGGTTTTGCTTTGGGTTTTCAAGTTTAGGTTTAGGTTTAGGTTAGGTTGTTGAGAATAGGATTAGGTGTAGGTTTAGGGATTTGAGAACACATTTAGGTTTTAGGTTTAGGTTTTAAGTTAAGGTTATATGTAGGTTATAGGTTATAGCTGTGGGGAATTGAAAATAGGTTAAGGTTATTGGTAGGTTATAGGTTTTAGGTTTAGGGAATTGAGAATAGGTTAAGGTTTAGGTTTAGGAAATCGGGTTTGGGTTCGGTATCAGATTTTGCTTTGGGTTTTCAAGTTTACGTTTAGGTTTAGGTTAGGTTGTTGTGAATATGATTAGGTGTAGGTTTTGGTTTTAGGATTCGAGAACACATTTAGGTCTAAGGTTTAGATTTTAGGTAGGTTATTGGTTATAGTTGTAGGGAATTGAGAATATGTTAAGGTTTAGGTTTTAGGTTAATGTTATAGGTAGGTTATAGGTTATAGGTTTAGGGAATTGGGAATAGGTTAAGGTTTAGGTTTAGAAAATCAGGTTTGTGTTCGGGATCGGGTTTTTCTTTGGATTTTCAAATTTAGGTTTAGCTTTAGGTTAGGTGGTTGAGAATAGGATTAGGTTTAGGTTTAGGTTTAGAGATTTGAGAACACATTTAGGTTTTAGGTTAAGGTTTTAGGTAGGTTATAGGTTATAGCTGTAGGGAATTGAGAATAGGTTAAGGTTTAGGTTTTAGTGTAAGATTATAGGTAGGTTATAGTTTATAGGTTAAGGGAATTGAGAATAGGTTAAGGTTTAGGTTTAGAAAATCGGGTTTGGGTTCAGGATCGGGTTTTGCTTTGGGTTTTCAAGTTTAGGTTTAGGTTTCAGTTAGGTAGTTGAGAATAGGATTAGGTGTAGGTTTAGGTTTAGGGATTTGAGAACACATTTAGGTTTTA
This sequence comes from Magnolia kwangsiensis, assembly GCA_037074715.1. Lineage (NCBI taxonomy): Eukaryota > Viridiplantae > Streptophyta > Magnoliopsida > Magnoliales > Magnoliaceae > Magnolia > Magnolia kwangsiensis. The sequence continues at coordinate 5,158,533 of CM073578.1, read as the reverse complement.
GGTTATGGTTATAGGTAGGTTATAGGTTATAGCTGTTGGGAATTGAGAATAGGTTAAGGTTTAGGTTTTAGGGTAAGGTTATAGGTAGGTTAAAGGTTATAGGTTTAGGGAATTGAGAATAGGTAAAGGTTCAGGTTCAGGAAATCGGGTTTGGGTTCGGTATCGGGTTTTGGTTTGGGTATTCAAGTTTAGGTTTAGGTTTAGGTTAGGTAGTTGAGAATAGGATTAGGTGTAGGTTTAGGTTTAAGGATTTGAGAACACATTTAGGTTTTAGGTTTAGGTTTTAAGTTAAGGTTATAGGTAGGTTATAGGTTATAGATGTAGGGAATTGATAATAGGTTAAGGTTTAGGTTTTTGGTTAAGGTTATAGGTAGGTTATAGGTTATTGGTTTAGGGAATTGAGAATAGGTTAAGGTTTAGGTTTAGGAAATCCGGATTGGGTTCGGGATCAGGTTTTGCTTTGGGTTTTTAAGTTTAGCTTTAGGTTTAGGCTAGGTAGTTGAGAATAGGATTAGGTGTAGGTATAGGTTTTGGGATTTGAGAAAACATTTAGATTTTAGGTTTAGGTTTTAAGTTAAGTTTCTAGGTAGGTTATAGGTTATAGCTGTAGGTAATTGAGAATAGGTTCAGGTTTAGGTTTTAGGTTAGGCTTATAGGTAGGTTATAGGTTATAGGTTTAGTAAATTGTGAATAGGTTAAGGTTTAGGTTTATAAAATCGGGTTTGGGTTTGGGATCGATTTTTGCTTTAAGTTTTCAAGTTTAGGTTTAGGATTAGGTTAGGTAGTTGAGAATAGGATTAGGTGTAGGTTTAGGTTTAGGGATTTGAGAACACATTTAGGTTTAAGGTTTAGGTTTTAGGTAGGTTATAGGTTATAGTTGTAGGGAATTGCGAGTAGGTTAAGGTTTAGGTTTTAGGTTAAGCTTATAGGTAGGTTATAGGTTTAGGGAATTGAGAATAGGTTAAGGTTTAGGTTTAAGAAATTGGGTTTGGGTTCGGGATCGGGTTTTGCTTTGGGTTTTCAAGTTTAAGTTTAGGTTTAGTTTAAGTAGTTGAGAATAGAATTAGGTGTAGGTTTAGGTTTAGGGATTTGAGAACACATTTAGGTTTTAGGTTTAGATTTTAGGTAGGTTATAGGTTATAGCTGTAGGGAATTGAGTATAGGTTAAGGTTTAGGTTTTAGGGTAAGTTTATAGGTAGGTTATAGGTTATAGGTTTAGGGAATTGAGAATAGGTAAAGGTTTAGGTTTAGAAAATCGGGTTTGGGTTCGGTATCGGGTTTTGCTTTGGGTTTTCAAGTTTAGGTTTAGGTTTAGGTTAGGTAGTTGAGTACAGGATTAGGTGTAGGTTTAGGTTTAGGGATTTGAGAACACATTTAGGTTTTAGGTTTAGGTTTCAAGTTAAGGTTTTAGGTAGGTTATAGGTTATAGTTGTAGGTAATTGATAATAGGTTAAGGTTTTGGTTTTAGGATAAGGTTTTAGGTAGGTTATAGGTTATAGGTTTAGTGAATTGAGAATAGGTTAAGGTTTAGGTTTAGGAAATTGGGTTTGGGTTCGGGATCGGGTTTTGCTTTGGGTTTTCAAGGTTAGTTTAGGTTTAGGTTAGGTAGTTGTGAATAGGATTAGGTGTTGGTTTAGGTTTAGGGATTTGAGAACAAATTTAGGTTTAGGGTTTGAGTTTTAGGTAAGTTATAGGTTATAGCTGTTGGGAATTGAGAATATGTTAATGTTTAGGTTTTAAGTTTAGGTTATAGGTTGGTTATAGGTTATAGGTTTAGGGAATTGAGAATAGGTTAAGGTTTAGTTTTAAGAAATCGGGTTTGGGTTCGGGATCGAATTTTGCTTTGGGTTTTCAAGTTTAGGTTTAAGTTTAGGTTAAGTAGTTGAGAATAGGATTAGGTGTAGGTTTAGGTTTAGGGATTTGAGAACACATTTAGGTTTTAGGTTTAGGTTTTAGGTTGGTTATAGGTTATAGCTGTAAGGAATTGAGAATAGGTTAAGGTTTAGGTTTTAGGGTAAGGTTATAGGTAGGTTATAGGTTATATGTTTAGAGAATTGAAAATAGGTTAAGGTTTAGGTTTAGGAAATCGAGTTTGGGTTCGGGAACGGGTTTTGCTTTGGGTTTTCAGGTTTAGGTTTAGGTTTAGGTTAGGTAGTTGTGAATAGGATTAGGTGTAGGTTTAGGTTTAGGGATTTGAGAACACGTTTAGGTTTTAGGTTTAGGTTTTTAGTGAAGGTTATAGGTTATTGCTGTAGGGTATTGAAAATAGGTTAAGGTTTAGGTTTTATAGTAAGGTTATAGGTAGGTTATAGGTTATAGGTTTAGGGAATTGAGAATAGGTAAAGGTTTAGGTTTAAGAAATCGGGCTTTGGTTCGGTATCGGGTTTTGCTTTGGGTTTTCAAGTTTAGGTTTTGGTTTAGGTTACGTAGATGAGAATAGGATTAGGTGTAGGTTTAGGTTTAGGAATTTGAGAACACATTTAGGTTTTAGGTTTAGTTTTTAGGTAGGTTATAGGTTATAGCTGTAGGAAATTGAGAATAGGTTAAGGTTTAGGTTTTAGATTAAGGTTATAGGTAGGTTATAGGTTTAGGGAATTGAGAATAGGTTAAGTTTTAGGTTTAGAAAATCTTGTTTGGGTTCGGGATTGGATTTTGCTTTGGGTTTTCAAATTTAGGTTTAGGTTTAGGTTTGGTAGTTGAGAATAGGATTAGGTGTAGGTTTAGGTTTAGGGATTTGAGAACACATTTACGTTTCAGGTTTAGGTTTTAGGTGGGTTATACGTTATAGTTGTAGGTAATTGAGAATTGGTTAAGGTTTAGGTTTTAGGCTAAGGTAATAGGTAGGTTATAGGTTATAGGTTTAGGGAATTGAGAATAGGTTAAGGTTTAGGTTTAAGAAATCGGGTTTGGGTTCGGGATCGAGTTTTGCTTTGGGTTTTCATATTTAGGTTTAGGTTTAGGTTAGGTAGTTGAGAATAAGATTAGGTGTAGGTTTAGGTTTAGGGATTTGAGAACACATTTAGGTTTTAGGTTTAGGTTTAGGGATTTGAGAACACATTTAGGTTTTAGGTTTAGGTTTTAGGTAGGTTATAGGTTATAGCTGTAGGGAATTGAGAATAGGTTAAGGTTATAGGTAGGTTATAGGTTATTGGTTTAGGGAATTGAGAATAGGTTAAGGTTTAGGTTTTGGAAATCGGGTTTTGGTTCGGGATTGGGTTTTGCTTTGGATTTTTAAGTTTAAGTTTAGGTTTAGGTTAGGTAGTTGAGAATAGGATTTGGTGTTGGTTTAGGTTTAGGGATTTGAGAACACATTTAGGTTTAAGTTTTAGGTTTAAGGTTTAGGTTTTAGGTAGGTTATAAGTTATAGTTGTAGGGAATTGAGAATAGGTTAAGGTTTAGGTTTTAGGTTAAGGTTATAGGTAGGTTATAGGTTATAGGTTTAGGGAATTGAGAATAGGTTAAGGTTTAGGTTTAGGAAATCGGGTTTGGGTTTGGGATCGGGTTTTTCTTTGGGTTTTCAAGTTTAGGTTTAGGTTTAGGTTAGGTAGTTGAGAATAGGATTAGGTGTAGATTTAGGTTTAGGAATTTAAGAACACATTTAGGTTTTAGGTTTAGGTTTTAGGTTAAGGTTATTGGTAGGTTATAGGTTAGAGCTGTAGGGAATTGAGAATAGGTTAAGATTTAGGTTAGAGGTTCAAGTTATAGGTTTAGGGTGTGGTTTAGGTTAAGGGTGAGGTCCCTGCAAATACAGATTTAAACATGGCCTGTCAACATGGTCAGGCCCTTCCAATGCTGTCCATAGAAAATGGACAGATTCATCATGGTCATAACAGCGGTTCCCACCTTCTTGGGATCCCCGTTCATCCTGATAGCTCCGACGCACATCCGATTTTGTTCCATTAATTTTGAGGTAATACAAAAATATGGCTTGTCCAAATGGCCAGGCCCTCCCAATGATGTCCATAGGAAATGGACAGCTTCATCATGGTCATAACAGCGGTTCCCACCTTCCAGGGACCCCCGCTCATCCAGATAGCTCCGACGCACATCCGGGTATGCTCTATTAATTTCGAACAACATAACTTAAACGTAAATGAACTTTTATAAAATAAATTTTAATTTACTAAAATTTACCTGAAGGCGCTGACAGATGAGCTACCGCACATCATCTGTTACGTCTGCCCAACGGGGGGTGGTGGCAGGGATCAGAGATCGACATAGGACACCGAATTAAGAGTTTGAACAACTGCTGACTAGGTTCAGTTGACTCACTTCCATTACCAATTGCGAGTCTATTTTCAATTACAATTAGAGAAATCAATACTCAACATGCCCCAGTCCCACCTCAGAAATTGATGGATAATTCATGAGTCAACTACAGGCTTTTAAAAAAGAAGAAGACGAAGTCAGCTACAGGCTTTTAAACAGTTATAACTAAGATAGAGAATAATACCTGCTGATTACAAAAAAAAACAAAGCCAAATCCTCTTGAGAGTCCAGTTTTATGATCCCACATAACCCACGCATCTCTGCAAAGAGAATTGTGTAGCCACCAAGTTTATAATCACATCAACACATGCAGTAGCAGAAACTTCCCAAGTTTACTCAAGAAAAACAAGAAAAAAAAAAGAGTTTCATCCTTCCTCCAAAAAAGAAAAAACCAGGAAAAAAAACAGCAAATACTATAAACTATCAAATGCAGTACTCTAAAAAGCATTAGGGAACTCACAATCAGCTGGAATACACTGAAAAGCATGCAAACAAAGTTGCATCAGTGACTTCAGGACTTAAGTTGCCAACAATATGTTGAAGTGGCCTGAAACACATGAAAACAACACAAAGAGTACTGATTAGTAGAGAGAAGCACCATGGTGTGCCAACAAAAACAACCAATAAAGAACAGTAAAAGAGAAAGGAAACAAGTATGGAAGAAAATAGTAACCTGAAGTAACCTCCCTTGGCAGTATGATCTACAAAGCATGGCAAAAGCATGTAAAACAAAATCTAGCTAGCCTTCTACTTCCCAATGGCACTTGTCCTGGCTATTGGCTTTACCATTTTGAAAGCGTGTGTTCTATACGACGATGCTAGTGCTATTTATTCATGTATGTAAAACAGAATCTAGCTAGCCTTCTACTTCTCTTAAAGGATAAAAAATGAACCACATCTGATTGAAATGTTTTCTCCTATCTCCAATAAAATCCAATTAACAGAATAAGATGTAACTTACCGAAATAGTGGCAACTTACCTTCATTTTCTTTCCAAGAATCTCTTCATCGGCATTATACCATTTATATGAAAGCAGATTCTTGCTAGATGGACCCTGAAATTTTTAAATAAAATTCATGAATTTTTTCAAAGATTAGAGAGAATCTTATACAAAAGAAGTGATGTTAATTTTTTCAATCCAGAAATGGTACAGTTAGAGCCCATTTGATTTGTGGCTTGTGGAAGGGAAAATATATGCAATGGTCCACCTTTAGTGCAGGCCCAATCAGATGGTTAAGTAAAATTCAAGGGGAAAGATTATTTTTGGTATATCCATACAGCACAAGGGCATTAAACACTTGCCCATGTAATTCAATTGTCTTCAGTAAAATCAAATTACTGTCTTTGAAGAAATGCACGTCATGCATACAAAACGTCATTTTCAAATCAAACTACACTCGCTATTTTCAAATCTCACGCGGCCACTTCATTCGCCCACTATCTCCCTCGATTTCCCCACTCTCACCTCTCCGTCTCTCTCTCTTGAAGCAAAAAAAGAAGAAAAAAAATCTCTTTTATATTTTTTCAATCCATCTTCCATTTTTTTCTTTACAAGAAAATCCATATTTACTAATATTTTCATTTTTCTATTTTTCAAAAGAATGAGTTCGGACTCCGAAAGCGTCGGCTCTAGCACTCGTACTTTTAGCCTAAACCCTAACTAAGGACTCCAAAATCACCAAGTACTCATAAAAATTCATTGCGAGCATTTTTTGTCTATGTGTATGACGACCATACTGTTTGAAGCAATTCAGGAAAAAAGATATGACTTACAGTCGAAGGAATGTGAAGTAACCAACAGATGCACCAACAAAGGGCTTATCTGCACACACCAAAAATAAAAAAAGTGTTTAGCTTCATGGGCTTAGTAATTTTCAGCTGGAAAGTGAACTTTCTCATGAAAGAATAGCACATGATCAAACAAATGAAATAACTGCGACTATAGCCCTTGTCACCTTCCAATAGCCCAAGAACAAACGTAATATTTTTTATGGTGCAAACTTCATGGAACTATATGAAAACACCCGTTGCACAAGCATTTCTCTATAACAATATGACAAAGAAAAACTAGCAGTTTAATGAAAAAAAATATCTCACCAAGCTGGAATCTAGTTGGTATTTCTTTCTCAAACTTCTATGTTGAAAGCATAACAATGTAGCTAAAATATGTGAAAGAAATGTTTGGGAATAGAAAATGATGCACGCATGCACGCACGTGCGCGCACACACACACACACACACACATCAATAGAACAAGACACTCTTTGTTAGAAGTTATAGAAGATATTGCTACTATAAGAACGTGAAATCAGTATCACTTTATATACATCATGAACTCTTCACCTTTCTAAACCTTGGCATTCATATCAACTATTCACTATAGAGCCAAGGACGTACTTGCCTTGTAAAATGAAGTCAAAAAGAGGGCCAAATTCTGAATAAATGCCTGAATGAACAACCAAAAGAAGAATATCAAGCATGCTCAATGGCACGTCAGAATCTCAATATGAAGATGCACAAAAAGGGATCATGAGTTTACATGCATGCAGCAATTCCATGCAATGAAAAAGTACCCGCTCTTCACTGGAACCATTTGCATAAGCAATAGGAATATTCGTTCCATGTGGGAGAATACTCTATGGAACATCAGATGATCCCAGCAATGGATACAGATGCAAAACAAAGTGAAACAAAACTGAGATTTTCTGTCCAAACACCACCTTTGAGTGAATAGATTCCAAACCCTTTACAACTAATAAAACTTCCAGGCATCCAAATGACCCCTAAATGCACTAGAAAATTGAGAAACTATATGATCCTTGGCCTCTGCAAACCTATTTTCTGCAACTCACAACCAATCTACCAGAATATACTATCCATGTTTCTCTAGTTTACAAGTCCATTCACCATGAATCAAATTCAGCAATAAAAACCAAACAAAATAAAAGAAAAGTCTGACAGAACTTCAATACTCTGACAGAATTTCAAATCAGCAACTTATATAACAATTAAAAAGAAGTTGGTAGGAAAACATACAGATCTATGGAACTTCAATACTCTGACAGAACTTCAAATCAGCAACTTATAACAATTAAAAAGAAGTTGCATGGACTGCTTGTGACCTGCATCATTGAGTCTTTTTTTTTAGCTACATAAAAATTGTATAAAAGAAGAACTTCAATACTCTGACAGAGTGTGATGGACAGATTTCTTAAAACACTTCTCTGGTTGCTTATGATAGTGGCTGCAAGGGCCGAACTACACATAACATGATGAGCCCGAGTTTTGGGATATAAGAAGAAAATGTGGTGGCAAATGTGATGGACAGATTGGATATCATGCGCACAACATGATGAGCTTCAAACCCACATTACCAACAAATGATGGTTCATAGAAACTGATTGAGAACCACAACTCCCTCCATAACTCCTAATAATAACATGATAGTCTTTGTATAATTTACTAAGAAACACTGCAACTGCTGCAAACTGGAGTGGGCCACCATGATCGGGACTCGAGAGGATCAACCCACCTATACAATTAAGAAAAAAAAAAAAACCCAACATTAGTCTACATTCAGTGAAAACTAAGCCAATAGTGAAGTGGTACCCATCCTTATGGTATTGAACTTGCTTTCTAAAAGTTCAACAACTTGGATAATGATGCAGTAGAAACTAGCTGGTATAGTCACTGCTTGTGTTATAGAGCAATGCCCAGTGTGCTCAAATACAACTTTTGGCATTCTCCTCTCACACATGGAAACATGCATGTAGGACATTCTAGACATGCACAAGGTGGGCCCACCATGAAGATCAGTGGTGCAAAATCATATCACTCCGCTTATCAGCCAGGCCACATATTCGCATAGAGTCAAACACCCAATGTCTGATTCAAACCATCCCTTGCATATATGTACATATGTAGGCATTATTAAATCCATTTTAATAATCATGAGATGGGATATATGTACATATGTAGACATTTTCCATCTATTGTGACAATAAGGTAACGTTTCCATTTCTCCAAAAAACTTTTGAAATTTGTGAATAATCATGTTTCACTTTTTAACCATTGACCATTGTATTTTCCCCTAGAAATCACCAAGACTAAAACAAACCACCTTTTGTAGGATTCTTTTCCACTGATGATGCTATCCACAGTTTTCCTCGGATCTGGTGATTTCCTTTCTAAACGTACATCAATCCAAACAGGCCTTTAGTTGTCTTATCATCTTCTTAGCCTACATCCCAGCAATTTGGGGTTGGTTTTTAAATGGTAGATTGGCAATTTAGATGATTGGCTTTTTATCTCCTCACCCATATAAAGAAAGAAAGAAAAAAAAATATTATAAAACTAATGATTTTGTCTTTGCAACTTACAAGGACTGTTGTAGCTAGAGACCTTGAAGGGCCTCATACTCTACCAATTAATCTAACATCAAAGGTAGATGTCCCCTAGGTGGTACTTCAAATCAACCACCTTACAGTGCACCATGTAGAATGATGTTGAAAAAACCAATTTTGGGCATCTAAACAGGTTGGACCATCCAAATCCCTAAAAATTAATGAGTTGAGCCATCCTAACCATGGAAAAAGATTGCCAAAATCCAAGTTGAACCATCCCAACCATGGAAAAAGATTGCCAAAACCCATCTTCTAGTGACCAAAACGCTAGCAATTTAGCATGGCAACCAATGTTCACAGAGACATCAAGGCAACCAATGTTATGCTTGATAAGGATCTCAATGCTAAGATATCCGACTTTGGTTTGGCTAAACTTAATGAAGAGGAGAATGCCCATACTTTGCAGCTGTTTCCTTCAGGCTTCTGCTGGATCTGATTGAATGGGAGCTAGTTATTTGCTGAACCAAAAGAAAAAAAAAATGTTGTACAGATATCTTTCAGGAAAAAGAAGTTCAGGTTGCTTCAGAGTTATAGCATTATAGCCGCTGGGGTTCCTAAATATCTACGGTGGAGTAATTTCCAATCATGGTAGCAGTTTCTAGTTGTGGGTATGAATGTATGCAGATCAGCGGTGGAGCAGGTATTTATCTCTTTACTGGTAGGAGAGGCCAGTCTGAAACATTGTTTCTTCAGGGTGGCTATAGCCTTTTATTTCCATTTTTTGTTTGCCGTTTAGGTGATATGATAGGTGAGGCCAGATGTTTTTTTGTGGAACCCACCTGAAAGTCTATTTTGTACATCCTCTGTTCATATTAACAAAGATATAGGGGTGTGATCCTCCTTTTGAAAATAATAATAATAATAAAGTGATGGAAGTCCTTTGTTAATCAGTGTTAACTCTATGCTCTGTGGCTAAATGTACGCAAGATTTAGAATTTGTAACACCATTGGCTAAGGAGGATAGACAACCAACTAGCTACTGACAATTAGAGTTGTTTATAACAAGAAAATCACAAAGGCAATTGCAACATTACCCCATATGGCGCACCTTTGTTAAGGATGCATTTTCCCTTGACTATCAATATAAGTAAGAGTCATTTTCTTATCAATTGGATTAAATGGAAGGAAATGAACCCCTTAAATGTCAGCTCATGCCTTCTTGTATGTCTAGATGGAAAGAAAGGCCAAAATGGAAGAATCAGTGATACACACATTATATATCTTTGTATAAGTAAGATAGAATAACCATTGCATTCTAAAATCACAAAATAGAAAAAATGAATGCAGCAAAACATTTTAAAAAAATGATTCCAAAACACATTTTCACTCATTGCAGCCATGGATTTATCAGATGTGAGTCATGTCAATGCTTTAAATTTCATGGATTGAATTGCTCAACTTCCAGTATGCTTTCAGAATCCATTCTCTACCTTGATTTTGTCAGTTTTTAATCGTTATACTTCAAATTTTTCCTGCAAATCTCCTATTTAGAATTTTCTGCTCTCTAGTCTCATCAACCAAGAACATGGGAGTTGCTAGAAAAAATGCAAAATTCATAATGAACCTTATCATGCAGTTAATTCATCTACAACAAAGTGAAGAAAGGTAAGGGCTCAATTCCAACAAATCACATTCAAGACTCAGCTTCAATTAGAAAATAATAATAATTTTTACTGATAAAAGACTTACTCCCTCCCAGGGGAAGCATATATAATTTAGATTCATTCCAAATACCTACCCTATCAGATGGGAAAAACTTTTTTAGGGGGCATCTCCCATGAGGTTTAAGCATATTCTTACACAAAAAATGAGAGAAATGGTTTGGATAAGGCCAACATTCCACCAATAACCAGTGTTGTTGTGTACCCAAATGTGGTTTGATTTTTTCTTTTTTTCCAAGGAATGAGTTGGCCTCAACCTTGTCAGAATCTCCTGCAACAATGACGAAAGAAAGCATGTCAATCTAACTACTGCTTGATGACGTCGATACAACATGGAGTTATGGCATATCCATGTTGCATCTAGGGCTGTTAATGGGGCTGGATTAAGCAGGGTTTCATGCTACCCAAGCCCATCTCAAAAGCTCTTAGGCTAGACAAAGGTCAACCATGTCCAAAAAGTTCCCAAGCACTACCTAGACACAACCCAAATGGCAATTTAAATGGCCATGATGGGCCTGAACTATCCCATTCCCACTTGCATTAGATTAGTTTATATATGCCAAATGTGTTGGAATGAGATGAAGGGTTGGCCACCTAACCCTTAGTTGCCTAAACATATTTTCCCAAAGAAAGAGTTTGTATTAAATTATAAATATTGGAGAAAGAAACAAAAGCTTGTTTGGTTGTGGCATTTTGTCGAACATGTCATGGGTAACTACTCTAAGAGTTGTACTTATCTGAAAATTGCCATGGGTTACTGCTTTAAGAATCACCGGATTGTATCATGTGTGCTTGTGATATATCTGAAAATTGTCTAATGCCTGTAATCAATGGATCATACATCACCTATGATTTTGTTTCACCGATTGAGGGACATATTGTCGTTCGAGTCCCAACCATGAAGCCTGCTTCATTGAGTGAAGATTGGAGGTTCAAGTCTTTTGAGACGCTCTCTCAGGACAGCCAAATTCATAGCATTTCAATGGAAGGGCCGCAGATGGATTCATCGGTGTCTCTCCAGAGTAAAGAAGAAGAAGCCCCACACATCAGGCCTCACTCACATCAGGCTCTCAGTCAGATTCGTCCGGTTGGCTAGCAATGTACATAAACAGGGGCCCCACACATCAGGCCTCACTCACATCAAATCAAATAAAAATAAAAATAAAAAAAGAATGGGGGAGAAGGAAGAAGGGAACAAGGGACTCGACTCACTTTGGCCGGTGGAAGGTTGGATGGCCGGATGGGCTGGCCTCTTCTCGTCGAGCTCCTCTCCATGTCTCTCCCTCTATCTGTATGAGAATGGAAGGAGAATGGAAGAAGGGGAGGAGGTAGGATGGTATGAGAGAGAGAGAGAGAGGACGGAGAGTTAGGGACGGCGAACACCCTAGCTCATATGAGAGAGAAAGGGTTGGACACGAGAGAAAGGGAGAGAGAGGGTTTGGTTTTTGGGAGGTGGAGCGTGTGCGCGGGAGATAAGGGCAGACGGGATTTCGTTTCGGGGGATGACGGACGGCACTTTCAGTGCCTAGTTTTAGCACTCGTGGGGCCCGCCGTGATGTATGTTATTTATCCACTCTGTCCATTCATTTTAACGGATCATTTTAACCATTGATCCAAAAAAAGAGTCAGATCGAAGCTGTAAGCGGACTACATAATATATTAACGATAGAAATTTATTTTTTATTATTTCTTATGGTGTGGTCCACTTAGACCTTTAATCTACATAATTTTTTAGCTCATCCCCTGAAATTATATATTAGAATTTATGGCCGGTTTAGATCAAAGGCATATATTCCAATGGGCCCCATGGAGCCCCTTAAGCACCATTAATATCTAATAAGGTTATGGTAAGGAGGTAGGTTTTAGCTACAGAATATTAGGCTTTAGCCACGGATTAAGTCTGTAGTAACTATAGCCAAGGTTTATATTCGTAGCAAAAAGCAAACGTGATCTATATCCTTTGCCCTTTTTTTTGGTAGTGAGCATTTCTTCAAATATGTAGGAGGCCATGGACAGCGGCGGATATGGCTGCCGCTGCCATGGTTGCTGCCCCATTTATGGCCCTTAAAAGAGGAAATGAGAGAGGAAGAGAGAGTACTTTTCAAGGAGATAAGGAAGGAATCAAAGCGGCCATCCCGTTCGTCTTCCTCCTCGTTGCCCAAATCTTCATGGATGGTGAGAGAGAGAGAGGACAGAGGGTAGGGGAGAGAGAGAGAGAGAGAGAGAGAGAGAGAGAGAGAGAGAGAGAGAGAGAGAGAGAGAGAGAGAGGGCGATGAGTGAGAGAATGGGGGGTGCACCCCCAATTTTGGGCGGGACCATGGACGGTGCTATGTGGGCCCTACCATAATGTATGTGTTTCATCCATTCCGTTCATCCACTTTTAAAGATCATTTTAGAGCTCTATGCCAAAAATTAGGGGGATATAAATTTCAGGTGGTCCACACCACATGAGAACAATAGTGATTGGATATCCACCATTAAAATCCCCCTGAGGCCCACTATACTGTTTATTTGACAACCAATCTGTTGATTTGGTCATACAAGACCAAATGAAGGGAAGAAACAAAAATCAGCTTGATCCAAAACTTTTATGGCTACCAAAATGTTTTTAATGGTCGACGCTCATTCAACACTGTTTCATATAATGTGGTCCACTTGAGATTTGGATATATCTCATTTTTTGTCTCATATTGTAAAATTATCTGTAAAAATATATGGACGGCATGGATGAAACACATACATTATGGTGGGGTCACAGAGGACCGACCACTAGCCATTGGCGAGGTAGTCAATCTGTTCCCAAGCGTACTAAGTAAATCTCGTGGGGTCGACCATGATTTATTCATTTTATCCACTCCATCCATCCATTTTAACATATAATTTTATTACATAAACTTTAAAATGAAGCCTATAAAAATCTAAAGTGGACCATATCATAGGAAATAGTATAAAATGAACGCCTACCATTAAAAAATTTTGGAAGGCCACTGAAGTTTTGGATCAAGTTAATATTTTAGTTTTCCCTTCATCCATGTATCTGTGATCTATTGAACAGGTTGGATGACAAATAAAAATCACTATAGGCCATAGGAAGATTTCAACGGTGGAAATCATAATTCCCATTGTTTCCTATGGTATGGTCCACTTGAGCTTTGGATATGCTTTAATTTTGGGCTCAACCACTAAAATGATCTGGAAAAATAGATTGACAATGTGGATAAACCAAATACATTCACTGTGTCAATGCTAACTGGATATGACATGGTAGGATGCAAAATGCGTTGAAACCCTTTCGGGGATCACAAAAGTTTTGGATGAATATGAAATTTGTTTTTCCTATTCATCCAAGTATTTGGACCACACCACATGAAATGGTGTTGATTGAATATCGAACATTAAAAACTTCTTGTGATTGAGCCAAAGTATGAGGCAGATCCAAAGTTCAAGTGGACCCCATCATCCGTATACGAAACTCAGTAGGACATACCATCTAAAACTATGTGAAGACATCCTAAAAAAGTCTAACCCCTCATCCAAGTGGGACACACATAATGAATGGGCTGGATCTGTGAATCACATTTAAGTAGGCCCAATATATGAATATGAATGTTACCCCTCTCCACTATATTATGTGGTGTGGCCCACCCAAGTCATGGATTAAGTTTGAATTTATTTTTAAGCTCTTGGCCCACCCAAGTCATGGATTGAATTTCTCCATACCGCTCAACGCTTTTCTCGGATCGTTTTAAGATATGAACCAAAAAATGGGGCGGGTCCAAGGCTCAAGTGGACTAGAGTAGGGATTGAACGTCCGCCATTAAAAACTTCTTAAGAGCTAGACAAGTTTCAGATGAAGCTGATATCTGTGTTTTCACTTCATCCGCATCTACATGACCTTATGAATAGGTTGGATGGTAAAGAAAAACATCAAGTTGGCCCTTAGAAAGGTTTCAACGGTGGGTGTCATTATCACTACAGCTTCCTTTGGTATGGTCCACTGGAGCCCTTTACCTACCTCATTTTTTTTTTCTCATACCTTATAATGAACTGAGAAAAATGATGAACGGTGTGGATAAAACACTTACATCACTGTGGGCTAAAAATGAAGCATATCCAAAGCTAAAGGGGAGACATCAAATACACGGTGATGATGTTCAACACACATCATGATGGCCCCATTTTACATGTCTGGTCCATTCACTCTATTCTACTGATCGTTACCCTCAATTTGATCAGTTACTCGCCTCGATCATAATGCATATGAGAAAGATATTGGGCAAACAAGATTGATCAACAATTTGAGTGAATTTTGATTTAAACATTTGAAGTTATTTACTCTTCAATCTGGACTGATCAGATTGTCCAAAAATGGATAAAGGTTGTTCATAATATCAAAAATATATGAATGAATAGAAAACACAAACATCAGTTTGATCCAAAACTTTTATGGCCTCCAAGAAATTTTAAATGGTATAGGTTCAATCACACTATTTCCAATGGTGTGGTCCACTTGAGCTTTGGATATGCTTCATTTTTTTTCTTTAGACCTCAAATTATCTGTTAACATAGATGAATGGAGTGGATAAAATAAATAAATTATGGTGGACCCCACAGAGTTTACTCTGGTAAAGGTAACGAGTAACTCAAATGTAGTGGAGAAAGGTTTCCTTACAACATTTGTAATCATATATTAGGCCTGCTTAAATGTGATTCACATATCCAACCCACTCATTATGTGTGTCCCACTTGGATGAGGGGCCAGACCAAGTTTCAACCGCATCCAAAACTCATGTGGGCCCCACCAAGTGCTTTTATATTTTTTAGGATGTCTTCACATAGTTTTAAATGGTATGGCCCACTTGAGTTTCGTTTACCAATGATTTTTGAGATATCTCATAACCTAAAGGGGACACATCAATTGCACAGTGTTGATGTTCGACAGACATCATGATGGGGCTCACAAAACTTACTAACATCAATTCATAGGTTCTCACGAGGCCAGTAAGTTGGGTCACAATTTTAACCAGAATATTTGGCCCATTTTACATGTCTGATGCATTCACTCTATTTTACTGATCAATACTCTCAATTTGACTAGTTACTCGCCTCAATCGGGCTACATATGAGAAAGATATTGGGCATACAAGATCGATCAACAAATTCAGTGAAATTTGATTTAAACATCTGAAGTTATCTACTCTTTAATTTAAATTGACTAGATTGCCCAAAAATAATTAAAGATTCAATTAGTGGGTGTGCCTAATAATTTAGTAATTTTATTTTTCACAAATAAATTTAACATTTTTTTTTCAAAAGGTATATATTTTTTACTCTTTTAAATAAATATCATTTTTATTATAAAATATTTCAAAAATATTTAAAATACAAATTTTGAATTTTTATTTACAAAATCTAAAACTTTTTCTCATATTTTAATTTTTTCTCAAAATTTTCAAAATGCCAATTTTTCTCTTCAAAAGCATTATTTTGTTCTCAAAATTTTTCTTAAACATATTTAAAATTTCTAAACTTTCAACATTTTTATTCATTTGATATTAAAAATTATTTAAATATTACCTTTTAATTATATATATATATATACACACACACACATTTAGGTTATAGAAAAAAATTTTAAAAAATTAAAACATTTTTACATTATTACCGACGGTTTTTAGCCGTCGGAAAAAAAGATTTAGGAAAAACACTTTTATCGACGAATATTTTCGTCGGTAAAGGTCTTACCGCCAACTTTTCTAGCAACCTGCGAAAATTTTCAAGCGAAAATTTGGGATTCAAAAATCCTTTAGTTACGAATAGTTTCGTAGGTAAATACAAGTTTTACCTACGAAATTATAATTCGTAGGTAAAAGTAGAGTTTTCGATTTTTTAAATTAAATAGACCCTTCAGCTACGAATAATTTCGTAGGTAAAGATAGATTTTACCTACACACTTAGAATTCGTAGGCAAAAGCAAGTCTTTGGATTTTCTTTCTTATTGAAAAATTTCAAAGATCCTTCATCTATAATCAAAAGACCCTTTAGCTACGAATAGTTTCATAGCCAAAGACGTGTTTTACCTACGAAATTAAGATTCGTAGGAAAAAGTAAGGTTGTCGATTTTTGGTGATCTCAAAAAATTTAGTAGACCCTTTAGCTTCGAATATTTTCGTAGGTAAAGAAGTGTTTTGCCTACGAAAGTTGGTTTTTTAGGTAAAAGGAGGGTTCTGGATTCTGTATTTTTTTGAAAAATTTCACATATATCCTTCAGCTACAAATATTTTCGTAGGCAAATACGGGTTTTCCCTACGAAACTAGAATTCGTAGGAAAAAGTAAGGTTTTCGATTTTTGAAATTTGACAGACCCTTTAGCTACGAATATATTCGTAGGTGAGGATAGGTTTTACCTACGAAAGTTTATTTCGTGGGTAAAAGGAGTGGTTTCAATTTTTTTAATAGTTTAAAAGACACTTTAGCTACGAATAGTTTCGTAGGTAAATATATGTTTTGCCTACGAAAGTTGGTATCGTAGGTAAAAGGAGGGTTTTGGATTTTGTATTTTTAAAAAAAATTTTACAGACCCTTCAGCTACGAATATTTTCGTAGGTAAAGAAGGTTTTACCTACAAAACAGTTTCGTAGGTAAAAGTAAAATCAAAACATCATTTAGCTACGAATAGTTTCATAGGTAAAGATTGGATTTTTTGATTACATACTAGCCAATTCAAACACCCTTTGGTTACGAACATTTTCATAGGTAAAGATGGGTTAGAAAATTCAAAACACCCTTTGGCTACGAACAATTTCGTAGGTAAATATTGGATTTACCTACGAAAGTATATTTCGTAGGTAAAAGTAAAGTTTTCCATTTTTTAGAATTCAAAACATCATTTAGCTACGAATATTTTCATAGGTAAAGATTGGATTTTTTGATTACCCATTAGCTAGGAATATTTTCGTTACTAAAGATTGGTTTTTACCTATGAAATTGCAGTTCGTAGGTAAAAAATTCAAAACAACCTTTGGCTACGAATAGTTTCGTTGGTAAAGGTTGGTTTTACCTACGAAATTAAATATCGTAGGTAAAAATAATGTTTTCAATTTTTTATGATGTGAAAAAGGCAAAAGAGCCTTTACCTATGAAAATATTCGTAGGTAAAGATGGGTTTCACTTATGAAATAAAATTTCGTTCGTAAAAGTTGGCTTTTACCAACGAAAATTGATTTCGTAGGTAAAACCCATCTTAACCTACGAAAATTATTTTCATTTTTCATAGGAAAAATTTTTGTAGGTAAAAACTATATCTCTTGTAGTGTAGGCACCATCAAAATCAAGAAAAAAAGGTATTTGTTTCGTATACATACCTTCCTTGCCACCAGCCGACACTTTGTTCAGTCATTTCATCAACCACTTGATCAGCAACATCAATATTAAAGTAACCAAGTTACTGAACTAGTTAACCAAGTTACTGAACTAGTTCGATCTGAGTTTGATTCGAGTTGGGGTTTGATACAAGTTGAGTTGAGCTAGAACAAGCTCGAACTCGGTTCAAAATTTTTCCGAGCTCAAAAAATCAGCTCAACTCGGTTCAAACTCAATTTCAAACCGAGTTAAATTGAGGTTTTTCAAGTCAAGTCCAATGAGATAACCAAGCTAACTCGGTTCGTGTACAGCCCTAGTAATGAAGGGAAAAAAATACAAAAGTAGGCGTGAGATAGACTAATAACAGCCTTAACAGACAATAACTCGTCAGATTTCATGACGGTTACATGGCCACCGTTACTGTAGTGAGATGCTTAATTGAGAAGCATCTCACCGCTACATGGCCACCGTTACTGTAGTTATGATAAGGACCCATCCACCGTATCATTTCAAACTCCCATATTTTAAATGAATTCTCTCTTTTTCCGTGGTGGGCCCACATGATGAATGGTCTAGGTTCTCAGCCCCTTTTGTTGTTATTGTTGTTGTTATTTTTTTTTTTTTCAAGCTGGAGTTTTCCACAAACGTAGTTTAAATGGAGCATTCAGCTGCAATCGACGTGTGCCCCACCTTACCTTAGCCACCACGTCAAAAAATAGGAAAATGTGCAAGTGAACATGCATGCTGACCCATAGGAAACCAGTTCACACAAAATCGAAGCCGTTCAGTTGGTGGCCCCACTGTCCCCGTGTCTTCACTAGGGTGGCCTAATACTGAGTACACTTTAATGCTATTTTTTTATTTTTTTCAAATAATCTATTTGATCATCGAAAATATCATGTAGTTGTCACTAACGCAGAAGCAGGAAAAAATGAGTGCATTTATTAAAAATTTACAAAAAAAAATTCCTTAGAAAGTTGGATTAATTGAGGGTAGACCGACTGTCTATTTAGTCAACTGTCAAGTGCCTTATTAGATAATTTGTGGTAGATGGAGCTTTGCCTCTCGTATTTTATTATTATTATTATTATTTGCCTCGGGAATTAAGAACTTACAAAAGTGTAGGATATATTATCTCGAACTAAAATAGAAATAATAATACTTACAATTAATATGGAATATTATCTTGGCTGAAAGCAGTGAGATGCTTAATTGAGAAGCATATTAATGAGAGAGAGATGAGAAATGCTGAAATTACAAACTGCTATCCATCCAAGATAAAAGCGTAGGCAAATTATTCCCAAAGTTAAGGTATTCCTTCAAATCATGTGTACGGGCATAGCAGAAAGGGAATTATAATTATTGATCACGACAGAGTCAGTCCTACATAAGATGAGGATGGACAAGACGAGTGGCATCTTAAGTTAAGATCATTTGATTTATCATTATAATGTAGTTGATCTCCATCATTATTGCATAAATGCCGATCGGTGAAATTTCACATTATAGTTTAACATGTCAATGACTAGTGAAGATAATAAATGTCCCAAAGGATTTGATAAATAACATTGTGCTAGGGTTAACTCGTTTGAGTTGTTTGTTGGTTTATTTGATAAACCTGTACAATATGTACCTTGACACTTGTTCATTAATAAATTATCCTTTATATATTTAACTTACATTATGAGGATTTCATTATTGTCATAGGATTGCATGTGCATCTTTGAATCTGATACTGTTAGATCTTGCCCAAATAAATTGATGTAAGAATTCCATAATAAGATAGGCCTTATTGATCAACAGTTTGAATTGTCCTAGGGGTTAGATCATATGATTGGAAATACTATAGTAAACCTGGTACAATTGTGATTCATCCAAAATCATGTAAGGGGTGATGCACAACAACTGTGTCTACACACATAGTATTCTAGTTGGAATTAGATTACCAAATTCAGAAATTGAAACTTAAATAATGATCTAAAATGTTTATATTCTTAGTCATTAATTGACTAAACTTTCTTAATATGATAATTACATAATAAAATCCTAAATGGTTCAAATCTTCATATAAGATGTTAGATGAAAACCATGACATTGAAAGACAGTTTTGTCATTGTCAGAATAGTATCATGTAACTGTAACGATGGTGGCCATTAAGTATTCAAAGAAGAAGAAAAAATGAAAAAAAAAAAAAAAAAAAGATTTTTATAGACTAATAACAACTGTAACAGTCAATAATAAGTCCGACCCTTTTGATGGAGTTTTTTGCTCCGTGGTTGACCGGTCGAGGGCTGGTCACGACTAGTCGTGGAGTCGAGTCGTAGCTCGACTCAAAGTCCAGCGACTACGGACTATTTTTTTCAGAGGGTGCTCGACCAGTCGTAGGTGGTCCACGACTGGTCGTAAGTGGCGCTCGACCTGTCGTGGACTCGGTACGACCAGTCGAAGCTACGCAGATTCGTTTCGCGATTTTGAGCGAATTTCGTGTCGCAAGTCCTTTCGCAATCGAGATGCGGAAGAGAGTTTTCAAAAACTATAAATTGGGATTTTCTAGGATTTTTCATTGACAAAAAAATCACAAGAGGGTTTCCTAAAGGCTTTGCAAGGGTTTTGCTAAAGGGTTTAGGGAGAGAGAGTGAGAGACAAGAGAGAGAGGAAGCTTGTGGAAGGGAGCCGTCGTCTCAGCGCTTCTACGTCCTCGTGATCGGTGAGATCTCTCAGTTTTCTTTTTATTCTCTTATTGTTTATCCGCTCTTGCGAGAGTGAAGAAGGTTGTAATGTTCTACTTTTATAGTGGATTGTTGATCTGGACGAGGTCCCGTGGTTTTTACCTCTTTGAGGGTTTTCCATGTAAAAATCTCTTGTGTGGTGTGTGATTGTTGCTTTGATTTATTTCATTGCATTATTATCCCATAATTCTGGTTTGTTCTGGAGGCTAGATCCTAAGGTTTTGTGCAAGGCCCCCAACAAAGTGATATTAGAGCACTAAGTTCATTGAACGGGTAGGATCGGTTTGAAATTATAGAAGGTGGCTTATCAAGGATGATCAACCTCAATGGTTCTAACTGGACCATATGGAAGGCTAAGATGGAGGACTTGCTTTATTGCAAGGATCTATATTCTCCAATTTTAGGCATATCAGCAAAATCCAAGGATATGTCTGATGATGATTGGAAGAAGTTGGACCAGAAGGCGATGGAGTTTAATAGACAATGGCTGGATGATTCTGTATTCCACCATGTGTCTACGGAAACCTCAGTCGCTAGTTTATGGCTGAAACTACAAGGGCTGTATGAGAGAAAGACAGTCGGTAATAAGATTTTTCTGATAAGGCAACTTGTGAATCTCAAGTTCAAGGATCGTGGTTCTGTGACTGAGCACATGAATGAGGTCAGCAATATAGTGAACCAACTCTCCTCTATGAAGATGGTCCTGGATGATGAATTGCAGGCTTTACTATTGCTTAGTTCGTTGCCTGACAATTGGGAAACATTGGTGGTTCTCTAAGTAACTCTACGCCAGACGGAAAGATATCTATGGAACAGGTTACTAGCTGTCTCTTCAATGAAGAGACAAGGAGGAATTCTCAGAGGTCTACTCAACAAGAGGCACTTGTGACACAAGAACGGGGGAGAGAAAAGAACAGGAAGAGCGGGAAGGCCCGAGATAAATCAAGAGGCAAGTTAAGTAACAGAAAGGATATTGAATGCTGGAACTGTGGCAAGAAGGACCAGTACAAGAATGAATGTCGTAAGGCTAAAAACGACAAGAAAGGAAAAGGGAAAGAGAAGGAAGATGAATCTGATTCTACTGCGGTCGCTTCAGATGGCGACGTTGCTATTATTCTTTCCACATATCACGATGTATGTCTCACGGCTACGAGTCAGGACACCGACTGGGTGATTGACTCAGGAGCTTCTTTTCATGCGACTCCACGTAGGGACTTCTTCATAAGCTACAAGTCAGGTGACTATGAGACCGTGAAAATGAAAAATTCTAGCGTATCAAAGATCGTGGGAGTTAGTGATATTTGTGTGAAGACCGATGTGGGCTGCACGTTGGTTCTCAGGGATGTGAGGCATATACCAGACTTTCGCCTCAACTTGATGTCGATGGGAAGGTTGGATGATAATGGCTATAGAAGCCAGTTTGCTGGTGGGCACTGGAAGCTCATCAAGGGTTTGTTGATCGCAGCCAAATGAAAGAAGTGTTGCACCTTGTACAAGGCAAGTGTCAGTGTATGCAAGGGTGGGTTGAACGTAGCAGAAGATTCAGTTATAGACATGTGGCACAGGCGTCTAGGCCACATGAGTGACAAAGGTCTTCAACTACTAGCAAGGAAGCGGCTCCTTCCAGACGTGACAGGTGTACCTCTCAAAGCCTGTCTTGATTATTTATCAGGGAAACAACATAGAGTTTCATTCGTTAAAACTGCTTCTCATGTTAATAAAGTGCATGCATTCGATTTGGTTTATTCTGAAGTGTGTGGTCCTATGAGGACAAAAACCTTGGGTGGGGCATTGTATTTTGTTACTTTTATAGATGATGCATCTAGCAGGGTTTGGACTTATGCTTTGAAATCCAAGGACGAGGTCTTTGATGTGTTTAAGTTGTTTCGTGCTATGGTCAAGAGAGAGACAGATAGATCATTGAAGTGCATCCGCACTGATAATGGTGATGAATACATGGATGACTTTCATGAGTACTGCAAGTCCCTGGGTATACGGCATGAACAGATGGTTCCTAAGACCCCCCAGCATAATGGTGTAGCTAAGCGAATGAATTGCACCATTATTGAGAGAATCAGATGCATGTTATCCCATGCGAAATTGTCCAAGACGTTCTGGGGAGAAGCAATGCACACAGCGGTGTATCTGATAAACAGGTCTCCATCAGCCCCGTTGAATGGAGAAGTACCCGAGAAGGTGTGGACTGGAAAGGATCCATCGTACAGTCATCTTAGGGTGTTTGGATGCAGGTCATCCGTTCACATACCGAAGGACGAGAGGTCCAAGATCGATATGAAGATCAGGCAGTGTGTGTTCTTAAGGTACGGTGATGAAAAATTCGGTTATAGATTGTGGGATTCGACCGAGAAGAAGCTCGTCAAGAGTAGAGATGTGGTTTTCTTTGAAGGTCAGTGCGTTAAAGACATTGGTAAGCCAGAGAAGAACCATCCTAGTTCAAGTGAGTTAGAGGACATGGATCCGGTTATTCCTCCCGTGGTACATAATGACGGGGGAGTAAAACAAGGTACAGAGGACGAGGGAGTTCCTACAGAAGATGGACCAGGAGAGCAACCCCCACTTGATCCACTTGCTGAGCCACAGGTGAGAAGGTCATCTAAGGACAGATAGCCGTCCAAGAGGTACTCACCGCATGAGTACATTATATTGACTGATGGGGAGAGCCAGGAGATTATTCTGAAGTCCTATCCAACAAGCATAAGAAGGAGTGGTTTAAAGATATGTAAGAGGAGATGAAATTCTTGTATAAGAACTACACCTATGACATGGTGAAACTGCCTAAGGGCAAGAAAGCTCTGAGCAACAAGTGGGTGTTCAGAAAGAAGGTTGAGCAGAAGAATTCATAAACGAGGTTTAAGGTCAGACTTGTGGTGAAAGGTTTTGGTCAAAGGAAAGGCATAGACTTCGAGGAGATATTCTCACCAGTGGTGAAGATGACATCCATAAGGGTGTTGCTTGGGTTGGCGGCTAGTGTGGATCTGGAGATAGAGCAGTTAGATGTTAAAACTGTCTTCTTCCATGGTGACCTGGAAGAAGAGATCTACATGCACCAACCAGAGGGGTTCGAAGTCAAGGGCAAAGAGCATATGTGTGTAGGCTGAGAAAGAGCTCGTATGGGCTGAAACAAGCTTCATGGAAATGGTACAAGAAGTTTGATTCGTTCATGTTACAGCATGGGTATGACAGAACGAAGTCGGACTATTGTGTGTTCATGCGCAAGTTCTCAGATGGTGATTTCTTAGTTCTGCTCTTATACGTTGATGACATGCTCATCATGAGAAAAGACATCAAGAAGATCGACAGGCTGAAACAGGAGTTGGGCAAGTCATTTGCAATGAAAGACTTGGGCCCGGCTAAACAGATCCTAAGAATGGAGATAACCCGTGACAGAAGCAACAGAAAGCTTTGGCTGTCACAAAAGCGGTATATTGAGAAAGTCTTAGAGCGATTCAATATGAATGCAGCGAAGCCGGTCAGTACTCCACTGGATGGTCACTTCAGATTGAGTGACAGACCGTGTCCCAAGACGAAGGCAGAGGTGGAAGAGATGCAGAAGATACCCTACGTGTCAGCTGTATGAAGTTTGATGTATGTTATGCTGTGTACACGCCCAGACATAGCATATGCGGTTGGTGTTGTCAGCCGGTATCTTGTCAATCCTATCAAAGAACATTGGGCAACGGTGAAGTAGATATTGCGGTATTTAAGAGGGTCATCCAAGTTGAGCCTATGCTATGGTGACGGTAAACCTGTGATATAGGGATACACAGATGCAGATATGGCAGACGACATAGACTCCAGGGAGTCTACATTGGAGTTTATGTTTACGTTTGCAAGGGGAGCGGTTTCTTGGCAAAGTAAGCTACAGAAGGTTGTAGCATTGTCGACGACAGAGGCCGAGTATAATGCAGTCACAGAAGCATGTAAAGAGATGCTTTGTATGAAGAGGTTTCTACAGGAACTCAGCCTGAAGCAGGAGGAGCACGTGGTCTATTGCGATAGTCAGAGTGCTATACACTTGAACAAGAATCCAAGTCAGCATTCCAAGTCGAAACACATAGAGATTCGGTATCACTGGATCAGAGATACTTTGGAACAGAAGGTGTTACAGCTTGAGAAAGTCCACACGGACGATAATGGGTCAGACATGATGACCAAGGCTTTGCTTAAGGGCAAGTTTGAGTTTTATAGAAACTAGGCTGACTTGAAGAAGGTGGATCTCTACCGGGTCAAAAAGGGGGAGATGTGATGGGATTTTTTGCCCTGTGGTCGACCGGTCGTGAGCCCTGCTCGACCGGTCGAGGGCTGGTCACGACCAGTCGTGGAGTCGAGTCGTAGCTCGGCTCAAAGTCCAGCGACTACGGACTATTTTTTTTCAAAAGGTGCTCGACCGGTCGTAGGTGGCGCTCGACCGGTCGTGGACTCGGTACGACCAGTCGAAGCTACGTAGATTCGTTCCGCGATTTTGCGCGGATTTCGTGTCGCAAGTTCTTTCGCTACCGGGATGCGGAAGGGAGTTTTCAAAAACTATAAATTGGCATTTTCAAGGATTTTTCATTGACAGAAAAATCACAAGAGGGTTTCCTAAAGGCTTTGCAAGGGTTTTGCTAAAGGATTTAGGGTGAGAGAGTGAGAGAAAAGAGAGAGAGGAAGCTTGTGGAAGGGAGCCGTCGTCTCAGCGCTTATACGTCCTCGTGATCAGTGAGATCTCTCAGTTTTCTTTTTATTCTCTTATTGTTTATCCGCTCCTGCGAGAGTGAAGAAGGTTGTAACGTTCTACTTTTATAGTGGATTGTTGATCTCGACGAGGTCCCGTGATTTTTACCTATTTGAGGGTTTTCCACATAAAAATCTCTTGTGTGGTGTGTGATTGTTGCTTTGATTTATTTCATTGCATTATTATCCCATAATTCTAGTTTGTTCGGGAGGCTAAATCCTAAGGTTTTGTGCAAGGCCCCCAACACCTTTCCTATCAAACTCCCATATTTTAAATGAGCTCTCTTTTTTCCGTACATGGTGGGGCCCACATGATGAATGGTCTAGGTTCTCAGAGCCAGTTCACCTTGCAAGATCGCGTATGCATGAGGGATTGCGACGGTGCCAGGAATGGTCTAAAAGGGATGTTTTCCTCCTTTTTTTTTGGTAACTGGAGTTTTCCACAAACGTAGTTGAAATGGAGCATGCATCTGCAATGGTCGTGTGGCCCACCTTACCTAATCCACCACATCAAATCGTAAGAAAATGTTGCGTGCTGGCGCGTAGGAAACCAGTTCACACAAAATCGAAGCCGTTCAGTTAGTGGCCCCTACTGTCCACGTGTCTTCACTAGGGTGGTCTATTTTTATGATTTTTTTTTTTCAAATAATCTATTTGATCACCGAAAATATCATGCAGTTGTCACTTGTTCTTAAGAAGGAAAAAAGGATTGTATTTATTGAAATTTTTACGACAAAATTCATTTAAAAGTTGGATTTTACAAAATAACGCCGCTGTCAAAACGAGAACTGGTGGGCCCACAAGTATATGCTTGACATCTAACCTGTTCAACAAATGCAATATACCATGATCACCTAAAGGGCCAAAAAATTGGCTGATCCATTGATGAGATGGGCCAAACCATACTGTGTATGAAAACATCCACTCCGTTCATCAGTTTCCATTCCCACATCTAGGATCGGAGAAAAAAAAATCGAAGAGATCCACAACACAGGTGGGCCACACCACAAGGAACACTAGGGATGCGATGCTAACCATAGATTTATTTTTGGGGGCCACTGATTGGAATGATATTTTATATGCACGGTTCAAATAACGTTTCTCACCTGATGGACGGTTATGATTTACATATAAAACATGGTAGGCTCATCGAAGCTTAGGCGTTTCGCACAGGCAAAACTTCTCTACAAATAAAAAAAGTGCGTCACACAAGTCGTCACACATTCCCAGGCTATGAAAGTTTTGCTCATCGTAGTATTGGAGAAACTAGGAAAGCTCTTTGGGCCCATCATAATGTACCTGTTTTATGCAGGCCGTTTATCCATTTTTCTGTCTAATTTTAGACAATGAGCCCAAACAATTGAGGCATATCTAAATTTCAGATAAACCATGCTGTAGGAAACAGTGGTGATTGAACATCTAGTATTAAAAGCTTACCTGAGGCTACAATTTTATTAGATCTAGCTGATATTTGTATTTTCCCTTTATTCAGGTCCGTGTGACATTGGATGGCAAATAAACATTATGGTGGCCCTAGGAAGTTTTCAACGTGATGCAGGGGAGGATGTGAGGTTGAGCACTGTCTTCCTCAAGAGGATAATTATTCCAAATCCACGGAACTTCTGTGGACTCCTCACACAGACTTCTTAAATCCATGAGGAAAGAAAGCAGAAAATAGAAATAAATTCTAATAAATTCAAAATTGATTAATGAATGAATAAAAACAAGTTCACAACCCTTTAAATAAGGGTACCAAGCAATAGGAAAGAAATCAGAATCAAACTACAACTAAAACTCCTAGAATCCACGACTTACTATAAATAGTAAACTTACTATTTATAGACGGTCGTGATGTCTACTAGTGGGCAAGGTTTTCGGCCAAAAATAGTAAGTGTCCCATTTGGCTTCACCAAATTGTTCTCCTAATTATTCTAAGCACTTTTCATGTTGGACACAATTCCTAAAGCCCAACGGATGAAGAGTTATAATCAAACTAAAACTTACTATTTATAGTAAAAACGAAAATAAAATAGGAAAACGACCGTCGATCGGGGCTATTTCGCAAATCCGAGCTGCGCAACCTGACATAGCAGGGTTGGTTGGATAAAGTAGCTCGTTCTACCCCAAAATCATATATTTTACGTTAGATAACTCATTCTGGATTGCGAGATATGCCTGTTCTAAGGTCTGATAGTCCGAATCACTTCTGTCGTCAACCGGGCCTTTTCTGATCCATCTTGGCCATGAAACTGTCCGCGACCCACTCTAAATGGTGGGCATTCAATCACCATTTCTTGTAGTGTGGTCCACCTGAGATTTGGATATGCCTAATTTTGAGCTTGTGCCCTAAAATATGTTTGAAAAACATATGGAAGCAGTGGATAAAACACATACATCATGGTGGGCCCACTGAGCTTTTGCATTAGCACACATGACCGTGGATCGCGGTCTACACTAGGCAATCGAGTCCAAACACCCTCTACTAGGGGTGTACATCGGGCCGAACCGAGTCGAACCGGGCTCAACCCGGCCTGGCTCAATCACCAGCCAAACCCAGCCCGAACCCGGCTGGACCCGATCACTGGGCTAACATGTCTAGCCCGAACTTGGCTTGGTCAGCAATCGGCCGAGTTTGGGCTAGTTTTGGACCTTATAGCAAGTTCATGGGTTGGGCGGCATTCTCACTTCTCTGTCTCAAATGGTTAGGGTAAGGATTTAGGAATATATATATATATATATATATATATATATATATATATATATATATATATATATATATATATATATATATATATAGCCGAGTCAGGCCAGGTTGAGCCAGGTCGAGTCGGGTTTCGAATCGAGTTGGGCCGAACTCCCACCGTTAAAAAAATTCTAGGGTTCACTATAATATAGATTTTCCATTCAACCCGTTGATTAGGTCACACAAAGCTGGATGAACGGAAAACAAAAACATCATCTTGATACAAAACTTCTGTAGCCCCCAAGAAGTTTCCAACAGCAGGGATTTAATCTGCACTGTTTCCTGTAGTGTGGTCCACTGAAGATTTGGATCTACCTCGTTTTTTGGATGATTTCATAAAATGAGATGAAAAAATGGATGGAAGGCATGGATATAATATAGACAATATGGTGTGGCCTACAGAGTAGCATCCAGCAACTACAGGCTACTGACAGCCTCGGTAGCCAATCTGCAATCTGCGTCCTGAAAGATGGATCTCATGAAAGTGTTTTATATTAGCACATTTGCGGGGTGCAGGCATTATTCTACCATGCATGCGCAACTACCACGTTGTAAAATAAGCTTATTTTACAAATGTTGTAAAGGAATGGGCCTTGATAAGGCATATAATATCTTCTACTTTGGACCATGGTTCAGTGATCCTGGCCATTGATCTACCTGGACATTATTTTGATTGACCATGTCCCAAAAATCTTCCAAGATTGTAAGATCATGCTCCCCCAATTATGGATATTTGGAACAAAAGAAGAAAATATTTAAAAAAGAAAAAAACTAGTGATGTTTGTGAGTGACTTGTTGTCAGAAAGAGATGTCTAAAATCTTCTGATGCTCAACCGGTCGAGGGGGTTGCTTAACCAGTCGAGGCCCACTCGACTCGAAGTTCAGCAGCGATATTTTTTTTGAGTTTCGTGGTGCTCGACCAGTTGAGGGTCAGGCTCGACCAATCGAAGGGGTCCTTCGACCAATCGAAATCCTCCTTCAACTAGTTGAAGGTTACGCGGATTCTGCGCGAACTGCGTAAATTTGAGGCGATTTCAAAGAGGTATTTTAAGGCCTTTTTAAAGTTGAGTTCCCTAAACTATAAATAGGGGTCCCTAGGGCCTTTTTAAGGTATTTTAAGGCTTCCTATAAGTATTCTAAGGGTTTCAAAAAGGGTTATAGGGTTATCAAAAGGTGTAGCAAGGGTAAGATTCGAGGTTGTTTGAATCGGGTAAGTCCTCTCTCTCTTTGTAATTTCTATTTTCATAATGGATTTCTGTTGCTTTGTGCCGTGTTTTTTTCCGAAAGGATTTTTCAACGTTAAATATTTTGTTCTCTTATATTTTCTTGGTGCACTTCAATTACTATCCTAGATTTAGATCTGTGTGATTCCGCAGAACAAATCCCAACAAGTGGTATCAGAGAAATCGTTGGGGCACAGATTTGAATCTGCAGGATTAGTAATAATGAGAAGTACTAGGTATGATATTGAGAAGTACTCAGGGAAAAATAACTTTGAGTTATGGAACATTAAGATGATCAGTTCGTTAATCAAGAAAGGTGAGGATGGTGCTCTTGAGGCAAGAAAGTCTAGCATAACTGATGATGAATGGAATACTCTTAATAAGAAGGCCTTATCCTCAATCCGTTTATATCTCACGGATGAGGTTCTCTATACTGTTTTTAGAGAGAAAATTGCGGTTAGTTTATGGGCGAAGTTAGAGGTGCGAAAAATCTTCTGAAAATCGCATACACTTGAAACGACAGTAGTATAACTTCAAGATAACAGGAGGTGGAGATCTGAAGGCCCATATCAACAACTTTAATAAATTAGTTTACAAATTACTGAATATGAAGGAAGTGACCAAAGATGAGGAACAAGCATGTATGTTACTGAATTCTCTTTTGGCACCGTATGAGTCATTTAAGGACACAATGTA
This sequence comes from Magnolia kwangsiensis, assembly GCA_037074715.1. Lineage (NCBI taxonomy): Eukaryota > Viridiplantae > Streptophyta > Magnoliopsida > Magnoliales > Magnoliaceae > Magnolia > Magnolia kwangsiensis. The sequence goes on along the minus strand of CM073578.1, from coordinate 5,128,711 downwards.
CACCATAAATAAAATCATAAGCGTCAACGCTGTTATCTCAGCCCTTTAAGAGAAGGTCATGACAAAGCTAAACAGTGACACAAGGACGTTTTCTTATGCACTAATTACGAGAGAAAAGAATTCTAAGTGAGATACAAGATCTTTAAGACCTAGATCCAAATCTAAGGGCATGGGTAAAGGAAAACTAAAGTGCTGGAACCGTGGGATGTCTGAACATATGAAGAAGGATTGTACCAATCTTAAAGCGAAGAAAGAAAATTCAGCGACTTCTTCCTAAGAGGTCAATGTTATCACATTTGATGAAGAGATAAGTGATGAGGATGTATTATCTGTGTCCATGATTGGACACTTGCACGACAACCATGGAGATGAGTGAATCCTTGACACACGAGCGTCATATCACATGACTCCTCATTGGACTTAGTTCGTCAGTTACAGAGAATGCAATGGTGGAAAAGTTTTTATGGGCAATGACAATATCTGTAATGTTGTAGCTATTGGTACGGTGAGAAACAAGATGTTTAATGGGATGGAATGTACCTTGACTGACGTTAGGCACATTCCTGATATGAAGAAAAGTTTGCTTTCTTTCGGTGCACTCGAGGCTATAGGATGCAATTCACTAGTATTGATGATGTCCGTGAAGTTTCAAACTGGGCACTCATGGTCATGAGAGCGCAAAGGCACGAAAACTTTTAAAGGTTGATCAAGAACACTTCAGTAGGTGGAGCGGCAGCAATTATTGCAGATTTCACATCTCTACGTATGTGGCATGCTCGTCTGGGCCACATGAGTGAGCGGGGCATGAAGGTACTATCTAATCATTGTTTGATTCTAGCTTTTAAAAATTCTGATTTATATATATACAAGCATTGTATATATGGTAAACAATCTAGATTATCTTTTAAATCTGAAAAATATGTATGTAAGGGAGTGCTTGATTACATGCACTTTAACGTATGGGGGGTCATCGCCAGAAGTTGTAACAGCCCGAATTTTCACGGCCAAAGTACGTGCTCATGTCCGAGGAAATTAGGTGTTAATAATGTATAACTGGATGCTCTGAAATCATACTTTTTTTTTTCATTTGTTTACATCCCGATACATTCATAAAGGTAACATTCATAAGAATAAAATCAACTATATTGATTTTATATCATCAGAGTAAAAGGAATAATCAAGGCCTCATAATGGAAGGTTTATTACAACATCAGAATTCACAGTGGAAGTATAAAACTAAGTAAATAATCTGTCTTCATATTCTTTCAGTGTAATCTTCTTTAGGGAAGTAGTTCTCTAAGCCTTTAATCTATACGTCACCTGCATCAACTGTACGGTTGGGAGAGGATCAATGCCCTACTCATAGTGAAGGTTATCCTTTAAGATTAACAATAATTCAATAAATACATAACAGGTAAGGTAAGGGTCTGATACGTCCCGTACTCCACTAGCACGAGGGTATCAGCATACACAACCAACTTAAATGAGATACATGCCTAGCAAAGTATGTGGGACTCATCATACGTAGTGATCATCATAATGTGTAATCCGATTTATAGATAATCGGCTTGACCCGCACTCTCACTATATGGATATTCACCGGCATGGGCAACGCTACCGTGGATTTATGAGAACACCTCAGAGTACACAACACATGCGTTGGGTGATTTACATGATACAATTTGTTCATGTATTGACTATTTACGAACATCCAATCCCGGGGTGTTATGGAACTACAATAGAGAATTACCCACATCGAAATGTGCACCACTATCCGAAGGCTCAAGGACTTACATGTCCCAAGAGGGTTTCTATCCAGAGCGCATTACGTCCATGATAAAATATTTGAATCACCAGTTGTGGTACATCTTATACATCACTTACACTTATAGAGATAAATTGAATCTTAAAACATATAATTGAATCTTAATCATGAAGGATATAAACTGAATTATGGAGGTCTTGAAATAGCAAAACTCATGCCCAAGCCGTAAAGATAAATGGCACGAGGCCAAGATAATAAAAAGAAGAGTGACCATGGTCAACTCAACAAAAGTGGCAATAGTCAACATAATAAAGAGAAGAGTGACAATGGTCAATTCAACAAAAGAAGAGTGGCAGAGCGAACTTAAATAAAGAGACGAGTGATAGATTGTCACACCCCAAACCTGAAAATTGGATTCGCATGAATCTCGATTGCCGAATCCGGTGCCGACAGCCTCCGTAGTGCCCCATTCTCGGCTCCTGATAATCAAATGCCAGATTCCGATCCTTGGATCCTACAAGGAGGATTTTTAGAATGAATTTTTTTTTAATAATGGAGCATAACCACAAGCATAACCAAGTCACAAAACAACATCATCACATATCCACTATATCAAAAATTTTAAGTACAATGCGGAAAGGGAAATACAAGGTGATCAAAAAGCTCCAAAAGGTCCTGGTACGCACTCCTGCCTCAGCGCTGCTACTGTCCAACGCTACCTGCACGCAACTATCGTGCATAAGCTTACAAAAGCCTAGAGGGTGGTGTAAGTGGGTGCGTAAGGCAAACGCCGAGTGTACAATATTAGGGTATGCGGAAGCATGCCGTAAGTCTATGAATAAAACCAACCATACCAATGCTATATGATGTAAGTCATGAATGTCATCGGCCATACCGATGTAATGCGAGACCTACATAGCCGAATGTCATATGCGAAATGCAATCCAAGTAAGTCGGTACTCATCCAGTACACATATCAGTATAGTTCCTCTCTAGATATCATCGAGGTCTAATACACTTCGCAGTGACTGCCACCTCCCTAGCTGCACAGTCAAGTAAGCAGAATAGACCTCACTATCTGCCTGACTAGTAGTCTATCAATATCTACCCGGCTCGTCGATAGCGGACTCATTTGTGAGCTGGTCAAACTCAACCTAGCTTATAGCCTCCCTCACTCAGGCGGATAAGGCCACACCCCCTTCCAACCGACCACGACACAGTGAGAGGCACGGCCTACTGGTATTCGGCACTCGAGCGCTCATATATCCACTCGGTCTGGACGTTGGAGCATCTTCTGGTACCAAAAAGGTTCTGAAACTTTCACCCAAGGACATCCTAAGTGCCCACAGTGCTAGAACCAAATATTTTTGGTATCCGATACGGCCATCCACGATGTACCTGTAGAGCCACGACCCTGATGTCGCTAGGGCGTGCAGTGATCAAGTCACACGTATGCGAGATGCATGAATCACGCCGTCAAATCATGGAGAAATCCAGCGCGTACTGCGCGATCATGTGGGGCACTCCGTCTCATAACGGGTCCCATAAGTGGTCTGCCCAATGGCATATGCTATGATCAGTCACTACTCAAATCAAGCATACATATGATGCATATGGGCATGAGTCATGGGATTATACTAAGCATGTTATAAGGCGATGGATAGCAACGAGTATGGGTCTATCAATGGGCCCTAAGTGGAGTTACAATGCGGACGTTTAACCAACATTGTACATACAATGTGGATGTCAAACCAACATTGTTCCCTAGGCACGGCCGCCATAAATATCATTACATGAACCATGGGGAAACATATATTGCAATGGACTCTAAGGACATCCGTTGGGCCTCAACCCATGGGCCTTAGATACATCAAATGGGTCGTATCACATGGGCCTTACATTCATCAAATAGTGCATTAATGGGCCTCACCAATGAGCCTTATGTATATTGCAATGGTCCATGACCCATGGGCCATGAAATACATCAAAGTGGGCCTTATATAGAACAAATGGGCTGGATCCCATGGGCATTGTATCAGTCAAATGGGCCCAAACCCATGGGCATTACATATGCCAAATGGGCTTAATCCCATGGTCTTAGATGTGCACAAAGGTGAGCCTAAATGAATGGTCATAAATGGATCAACATGGGCCCTATATACATACCAAAGTGGGCCCATTTGAACCATAGATCTGGCTCATTTTTAGCTCAAGAAATGAATTTTCAAAATGGATAGACGGTGAGATGCAACACATGCATCATGGTGGGGCCCCACCTAAAAGTTGGATGATGCACATAGAACACATAAATCTCGGTGGGCTCCACCATCCACTGGATGGTGTGGCTAGAACTCATACATCACAGTGGGATTCCACCGTCCAGGCGGACGGTGTGAATAAAACAAATACATCATTGGTGGGTCCCACCCACGCCAGCACACACTTCATGTTATCCACCCCACCAGGGATCGATGCAGGACCCCAGGTGTTGGAACGAGGTATCTCCACTCAGTCCGCTAGTGGGACTGGCATGAACAGTGGGTCCCACGTGGGGCCCACTATAGTGAAGATTTGTTTCATCTAACCCGTTGATAAAGGTCACAAAGACCTGGGTGTCGGGAAAACAAAAATTTCAGCTTGATTAAAAACTTTTGTGGACCCCAAAAGGGTTTCAATGGTAGAATTCAATTCACACTGTTTCTTATGGTGTGGGCCACCTGAGCTTTGGATGGGCCTCATTTTTGGGGAGAGCTCACCTCTGAAGGTGGGCCACCTAGTGGACGGCGTGAATACAAAATATACATCTGCCTGGCGTCCGCCCGCCAGCAGGCCGCAGGAGCTGCCTGCTCCGCTGACAACAGCAGCAACAGCTGCTGTTGTTGTTTTATTTTTATTTTTTTTTGAAAAATCATTTTTCTGAGATAGGGCCCACTTTAGAAAAATTCAGTCCATCCATTAGACTCCATGGCCCATAACCCATCAATCAAGATCAATATCAGCCATTTTTCAGCGTGTAAGAAGAGTTTTGGTAGAGTTCAATGGTAATGATACCATTTTTAAAACTATGGCCCACCAAATGCTCCGATCAACCCCATCTTTCATTTCAAAGCTTAAAATGAACCGCTAAATGGGATGGACGGCATGGATTGAATACATACATCAAGGTGGGGCTTATACAAGTGGCCCACCCCAAATTTAAAAATAAAATTAATATTTTTACCTTTATCCAGGTGACGTCCAGCGTCCAGACGCTGGATGGTATATTTTGTTTTTTTTTTTTTGTTTGTTCCTCTTCTATATGAACACAGCATAACTTATGGTGGGCCCCACCTTTAGACAATCTAGGTGGGCCACCATACACATGAATTGTGTGGATAAAACATGCATAAATGTGGGGTCCATCCGAGTGGCCACATGGCCACAACATCTCATACAATGGGAAAGAGAGAGAGAGAGAGAGAGAGAGAGAGAGAGTGGGACACGCATGGAGGGGCCCCGACACTATGGGCCCTCCGTTTCAACCATCCAATCATACATCAATGGGTCTCGTTGCACATGGGCCATCCAAATAAAAGATCAACGGTGGAGATCCCTCTCCATTCAAAATGAACGGTCTATATGACCTCTTAATGCAAGAAAAGTAAACATCATGATGGGGTCCATGGAGAATGGCCCCATCATGGAATGATATTGATGATCAAGATGGGCCATGGGCCACATCTTAGGGTCCCAAATGAGATCCAAACTATTGATCGGTTGGCCTCACTTGGCCCTTCTTAAAAATATGAAAATTAGACTATGGAGGCACCCACCACTTGATCTTCTTGGTCCGTCAGGATGCCGGTCTCCTAGAGCTTCACTTTGATGGTGGAGATGGGAAATGGATGGCTAGGATGATGGGATTTGGAGATGGAAAGTCGGCCACCAAAATGCACATTTCTCTCATGGGAAGCCTTGGACGTGGGAGGCTCTTGCTTGCTTGGAATTGTGATGAGAAATGAGAGAGAGGTGAGATGTAAGGAGAGATGTGAGTGATGGATGTGAGTGATGTGGTACTTGACAAGTATGGGTGGTGTAAGAGAGAGGGTGAGAAAGAATTGACTTTAGGGGTTGCTTGGGAATGGGGTGAAAGGTGATGTATACTTGACATAAAGTGATTGATGGGTGATTGATTGATGTGATTGATGGGACACATTGTAGAGATTCTCTTAGGAGTTGCAACGCGCAGTGTTTTTCCTCAAACTGAACGCGGGTCCGCATCTCATCGTCTGGGTATCGGATCGGTGCATGAGTTGCGGTGTTGGAACCGCGGCGACGGTGCGATCGTAATGATACAAGTCTCGGATTAAATCGACTCAAACATATAGGATACGACTTATGGTCGTGAGCAATGTCGACTATAGGTCGCGGATTGCCGAAATTTGACGAGAATGATCGTGGGAAGCAACGAAACAGTACGGATTAGGATACGGGTCTTACACAGATCCAACTCAAATATAGAGACGAGTGATAGGGCTAACTCAATAATTGATGAGGTGGGGGCAATGCTTGCATCCATGGTCTCACATAAATTCAAAGAAATTCACTTGTATTTGACATCATGTCATAATCCCAAAAGGGCCAACAGTTGTAATGATGTTAATTAAATCAATTACTAGGATAATTCCAGAAAAACATGTAATCATGAAAGGCATGATAATCCATAACATCAAATGCATGAAAAAGCCAGATAGATAACAAGAATCTAGATAGAAGGTGGGATAATCCTCATCCTCAACGGCATGAAAGAGGCAAGAGCAAGTAAAGGCATGAAAGCAAAATCATATACACAAAAGCATGAATAGACAGAATATAAAGATCACATTGGATTAAGGTAAGCCTAAAGGATAAAACCCTCACCTTTGATGTTGGAAAGTCCTCTCATCTTGTCAGAACCTAGTGCGTGCCCTCTAAATTCGACTCCAACCATAGATTACACCAACTATATGATTAGGGCTTAAGCCAAGGTTCCACCTTTTACTAATTATCATTTAACTTTAAACTTAATACTTCATGCAAATGGATACTTACCTTGATCCTAAACCTAACCCTTGGCCCTAAAATGGGTTTAACGCCATTCTTTCACTAAGTTGACTCTGTCATGACCCGGGCACGCATATTCGTTTCCTTTTCTTTCTTTCTTTTTCTTCTTCCTTTTCTTTCCTTTCTTTTGTTTTCTCTCCTTTCCTTCCTTTTCTTTCTTTCTCTTCCTCTTTCTTTTTTCTTCTTTTTCCCTTGTTGTCACTTCCAGCAAAGGCTGACCATTGCTTCTTCTTTCTCTCTCACGTTTCTTCCCTTCTCTCTCTCTCCCTCTTGCTGTTTCTGTTAGGTGTTGGGCTAGGCCCTTTTTATAGGGTTTGGGCAGCCTGCTAGGTCGGTGGAAATCCTCGCACCGCCTCTATTTGCGCAGTTTTCTAGAAATCCTATTACGCTGGTGTGGCCAATCTTGGAATCCGAGTTGCGTCGGATCGGTTTTGGGATGACTGGTTACCCCAGCTTCCTGTTCCGGCTTCTTGGACATTGTCGGAACTCCAAATCACGCTTGGTCATGACGTCCCACACACTGGATGGCCCGAATTTTTTGGACATTCGCAGTCCCCATATCTTCGACTACAGCGATGTCTGTGGGGCTTGTAACTTCTGTCTTTTGGCAAATCTGCTCCCTTCATCAAGTTCCTCTTGTTATTGTGGCCTAGAATAGTGCAGTTTGGATTGCATCTACAATGGCCCGCTCGATCCTTTCTTCAAACCGTCAGCCTTACGTTTGGACAGCCGGATCTGTTCCCATGGGCTTTCCTTTGAATCTCTCTCTTGGCCCTGGATCAGGCGATCCGTTAGTGTCCGATGGACGGCTCAGATCGGTCATCTTGGGTCGGGAAACTGGCCTACCAAGACCACCCGCGGCCCCCCTATTTGAGCTTCTGCGTGGCGAAAGCCGGAGTGAAGAGAGGACTCTCTCTCTTATCATGGGTCAGTGCCGTTTGACTAGTTTCTCAGTCCAGTGCAACGCGACTGCACGTATTAGGTGCACATGCACTCGATACATGGGTTCCCTAGTGGTGTCCTGCGTACATCTATACCATCCACCCATTTTCCCATCTAATTTAAGTGGTTGTGCCCAATATTGAAGCGTATCCAAATATTAGGTGGGCCCCAAATTGACGCTTAATGACCAATTTCTATCTGGCCCACTTGTACAATGATCTGATGGTTGAAATTTTACATGTACAGTTAATTTATGATACTTAGGTTCCTTACAAGGTTTCATGCTAAAAGGATCGTGTTAATCATGTGATCTTGAATATAGGGGTTTAAGTGTAATGGCATTTATGTAATTATTGCTGATCTAAGTGTTTTGTGAAATCTAGTAGGTTCACATAGGTGTAGGGACGTTTATAAGTAATTCCTATAACAGAGTTTATGCCTAAATTGTCATAAATGAAGGGTTATTTGTTGATTTAGTTAATAGAATGAACACGCATTAACCTACGTGATCAATGGTCGAATGACTTCATTTGTGGGTGGGGATTGTTTATAAGGGTTAGATTCAAGTTAGGAGACAAATGCAAGGTTGGGATAAATAGATTGGTAACATACACACGTGTAAATTATGTTAACTTCTTGGTAACGTTCGAGACTTTTAATACACGAGTATTGAAAAGTTTGAGGCATTACAAAAGTTTCCATTGGGGGGTCGTCATGGTTTGTTTCATTCATTGATGACTACTCCAAGAAAGTTTGGATTTATTTCATGAAACGTAAATTCAAAGTTTGCATTATATTCAAACAATGGACGACAATGGTGAAAAAATAGTCAGGCCGAAAAATAAAAGTTTTAAGGACTAACAATGATGAAAAATTTACTTCCACCGAGTTTAATGATTATTACAAGGATGAAAGGATCATCAGACAAAAACAGTGCGTAACACACTCGAACAAAATGATGTGGCTGAGCGAATGAATCAGACTCTCCTGGAGAGGACCAGATGCATGTTAAGTAATGCTGCATTGGGTAAGGACGTATGGACAGAGTCCGTTAACACGACTTGTTATTTGGTGAACAGGTCTCCTTCAATGACAATTGAATGTAAAATTCCAAAGGAAGCATAGAGTAGTCAGAAAATCAACTACTCAAATCTACGCATATTTGGTTATGAGGCTCTCTCATGTACCGTCAGTTGAGAGAGATAAGCTAGACCATAAAACTAAAAAGTACATCTTTTTTTGCTATGGCATTGGTGTAAAAGGTTATAGGTTATTCGACAAGATCACAGGTAAGGTCATCACCAGCCGTGACGTCAGATTCGATGAAAGCTCTATATTCCACAAGAATAATCAGGATGAGAAAGAGGAACGAGAAAGGTTGATTATAGACGTCCAGGTTAACTTAGATGATACTCAGGCGAAGACAGATGCGAAAATAGAGGTACAAGATCAGATGGAGTAATTACCTGTGAGAAGGAACCCGCCACGTGATCGCAAGTTACCTTCAAAATACAATGACAACTCTAATATTGCATATGCCTTTGTTACAGATGAGGGGGACCTATCCACTATTCAGGAAGCTTTCAGTGAGCCTGATGCAGAAAAGTGGAAGGCGGCTATAGACGATGAGATGAACTCATTGCACAAAAATTACACATGGGAGCTAGTGAAGTTGCTAGTGGGCCGAAAAGTGATCGGATACAAGTGGTTATTCAAAAGAAAACAGGATAGATACAAAGCTACATTGGTAGCGAAGGATTTTTCTCAGAGAGAATGAACCGACTTCATAGAGATATTTGCTTCAGTGGTTAAGCATGTGTTATCAGATTTGTGTTGGTGCTAGTTTCCTAATACGATCTCGAACTAGAACAAATGAATGTTAAGATTGCATTCCTGCACGGGGAGTTGAAAGAGCAAATTTACATGAAGCAACAAGAGGGCTACAAAGTTAAAGGGGCATAGAAAAAAGTTTACAGATTAACGAGGTTATTATATAGCCTAAAACAGTCGCTTAGGCAGTGGTATAAAAAATTTGATTCTTTCATGGTGAGTCAGAAATTTACTTGGAGTGAATATGATCACCGTGTCCATTATAAGACACTGAGTGATGGCAGATTTATCATCCTAGTATTATATGTTAATGATATATTGATCGCCAGTCATTATATGTCTGAAATTAACATATTGAAGACTCGGTTATCAGGGACATTTGAGATGAAAGATCTTGGGGCTGTAAAGAGAGTTCTCGGCATAAATATTCATAGAGACAGGAAGAGGAACAGACTTTAATTATCATAGGTAGAATACCTTAAAAGGGTATTAATCAAACATGGGATGGACCAGGCAAAGCCGTTGATCGTTTCCCACGTGGCTTACTTCAAGCTTTCCTTAGAACAATTTCTTAAATCAAATGAGGAAAAGAAGGTTATGTCTCATGTGCCTTATTCGAATGTGGTTGATAGTTTAATATATGACATGGTCTGTATGAGACCAGTATTTCACAGGCGGTGTTGTGAGCAAATACATGTCAAACCCCGGTAATCAACCTTGGGAAGCGGTGAAATAACGACTTCGATACATTCAAGGTACGAAAGACCATGTTTTAACTTTTAAGAAAACAGACAAAATTATTAGGGTATGTGGATTCCGACTACAAAGGTAACGTGGATTCTAAAAAGTCTACTTCAGGATACTCGTTTATACTAGCAAGTGGAGTAATTAGTTAGATGTCGGAGCTTTAGTTTTTGGTAATTCTTTCCACGACCGAAACTAAATATATAGCAGTGATAGAAGCGTTTAAAGAAGGTGTTTGAGTTAAAGGCATGATAAATCAGTTGAGACTTCAGCAAGAGGTCGTGCCGGTTAATTGTGATAGCGAGAGTGCTATCAATTTGGCTAAAAATTCTGTTTATCACTCACGTACTAAACACATTGATGTTCGTCACCACTTTATCTGACTGGTGCTTGAGGAAGAAGGGGTAACACTGGAGAAGATTCACACCAGTGTGAGTCTAGCAGACATTCTCAGCAAGGTCGTTCCTAAAGAGAAGTTCAAGTTCTGTGCAACTTCTCTGGGCTTGACAATGGCGTAAAAGAAAGGCGGAGTGTGTACGAGAAGCGTTGATTAAAGCTATGATACGATGAATTGATAAGAGAATATGTCAAAAAAAAACTACACATTTGAATATTAAGGACATGGTAGAAATTGTTGTCAAAAAGATATGTGTAAAATCTTTTGATGCTCGATCGGTCGAGGGGGTTGCTTGACCAGTCGAGGCCCACTCGACTCGAAGTCAAACACTAATGTTTTTTTTTTTTTTGAGTTTCATGGTGTTTGACTAGTCGAGGGTCAGGCTCGACCAGGGGTCCTTCGACCAGTCGAAGCCCTCCTTCGACTAGTCGAGGGTTACGTAAATTTTGCGCGGACTGCATAAATTTGAGGTGATTTTAAAGGGGTATGTAAGTACGATTCCCTAAACTGTAAATAGGGGTCCATAGGGCCTTTCTAAGGTATTCTAAGGCTTCTTCGAAGTATTTTTAGGGGTTTCTAAAAGAGTTCTAGGGTTATCAAAGGGTGTAGCAGGGATAAGATTCGAGGTTGTTCGAATTGGGTAAGTCCTCTCTCTTTATAATTTCTATTTTCATAGTAGAATTTTGTCACTTTGTGCCATAATTTTTTCTCGAAAGGAGTTTTTCACGTTAAATATTTCTATTCTCTTGTGTTTGCTTGGTGCTTTTGGATTACTATCCTAGATCTAGATCTATGTGATTCCACATAACAAATCCCAACATTACTTAGATGGCCCCATGGTGACCCTACTATGTGGACCCCACCATGATATATTTATTTTATCCAAGCCACTTATCCATTTTGAAAATTTATTTTAGAGAATGGTCCAAAAATTGAGGCAGACATAATTCTCATATAGACCACACCATAAGAAAGAACGTTGAATATTGAACAAGCACCAATAAAAACTTATTGAGGCTACTAAAGTTTTGGATCAATCTTATATTTGTTTGTTTCCCTTTATCCAGGTCTGTTTGGCCTTATCAAAAGGTTGGATGGCTAATAAACTTTACAGTGGGTCCTAGGAAGTTTCCAATGGAAAGCGTCCAATCACCGTTATTTCATATGGTGTGGTCCATCTGAAACTAGGATATGCCTAATTTTTGGCCTGATGACCTGAAGTAATCTAGAAAAATAAATGGACAGCTAGCTGGATAAAGCACATACATCATGGTAAGACCCACAACTTTCCTAGTAGCACACAAAACTAACTGAGCCATGTAATTCACACGTGTGCTCGTTTCACAACATGAAATGCAGGAATATTCTGACATAGGGTAGTCAACAACAAATCAAAACAATACAATGTTTAGAAGAAACAAATCCAACTGTTCAATTTAATTCTTACATTGTGGCCCACTTGATATGGGGAATTGTATTATATTTTTTTTAACATTATTTGCAATCTTAGCACATGTGCAGGGTGCAGGCATTATTCTACGACGCTGAGTACGGCACAAAGTTTGAAAATAAGCTTATTCTACAGACGCAGGAATCGGCTTCGATATGAGGATACAAACCATATAGTCTATTTGTATCAGTGGGACCATGGTTCAGCAATCCAGACCGCTGATCTATTGCGACCTTACTCTCGATGGACCATGGAAGAACCCGTTCTTCAGATATGGACGGTTAAAAACAACGATGAGAAAAGAAAGAAAATAGTAAAAAACAGTGAAGTTTTTGAGTGACTCTGTTGATCAGGTGACCAGACTGTGGGGCCCACTGTGATGTTTGTATTTTATCCACACCGTCCATATATTTTTTCATATCATTTTAGGGGATGGTTCCAAAATTGAAGCATATCCAAAACTCAGGTGGACCACACTACATGAAAAGTGAATCTTAAATGCCTACCATTGAAAATGTTTTGGGTCCACAAATTTTTTGGATCAAGCTGAAATTTGTGTTTTCCCTTCATCCAGGTTTGTGTGACCTTTCAATGGGTTGGATGAAAAATAAGCATCACTGTGGGCCCTAGGAACGTTTCGATGGTGGACGTCATTATCCCTACCATTTCCTGTTTTGTGGTGCACTTAAGTTTTATATATTTTTCAATTTTGGGTTCATAGCCTGAAATGAGTTGGAAAAATGTATGGACGGTGTGGATAGGACACATACATCATGGTGAACCCTACAGAGTCCTACCACCACAAAAGTTGGTGGGCCAGACGCAAGCTTTTTCTGGTTTTCTTTGGATAGAAAAAGCTAGAAATCAGATCATGATTTCATAGTTAAACACAACGCAAAGGCTAAATTCGGCTCGGCTCAATTCAGATATATTTAATAGTTAAATTTAAAATGGAGATATGTTCTGATAAGCTCTAGATCTGCTTCTACATCTGCGCATCTTTTAAACAATAGTATGATAGAGGAATTTTATTTATGTATTTATTTTTCCTTCGAAGAGTTTGAATTTTCCGATGCATGTGCTGCAGGAAAGGGCTACGGTGCCAAACCAATCTCTAAAGGACCTGTTTCTTGTCAAATGGCAGCTCGGAAAGCTAGGATGGGTTAATCTAAACATCAATGGCTTGGATAAATTAATGTTAGCGCAAATTACAGATTTTACAATTTCTGTAAAAATAATTAAAGAAACTGAAAATATATTGACAAGCTGAAGCACGTATGACCACACAGTATTTAAAGTGTTATTCACCGCTTCTCAAAATGATTGAAAATGTTAATAGGTTGCAGGCAAGCCTCTTCTAAGATATGACGAGCATGGGTGTGGTTCTACTTTTAGCAAATACGGATAACCACGAGTGAAACTCTATATACACAATTTTATCTAGCAAATGAACAAGATAAAGAATCCCAAATTTAAAAAGAAGATTGCAAAATTTAGAGATTTAGACCATTGTGTTGGTTTGTTTCTTGAGGTTTTCTGGTTAAGGTTTGTATGAACTTTGTTTACTGATCAGAGTAGACAATTGCTCTTGTTTTTGGGTTACAAGTGAGAATGGTTCTAGTGTTGGTGATAGTCTATTGAACCATCCAAGCACTATTTGTATAGGTCATAGTTGCTGACCGTTTTGGCCCAAGGTCATAACTCAATATGACCGTTATGTGGTTGTTGATGAGAAACTAACTGTTATTGGTAGTTTCTGGCCATTTTACATGTGGGACAACTACTGCTGCATGCCAACCGTTTAGACTCACTGGCTAGCTATTTTATGACTGTTGGGCTAGTCACATGCAAGAGTTTCTGCATGGTCTGGATTAATGTTGCATAAGCAATTACACTTATCTTCAAAAGCTAATTTCTATTCTCTATAAAAGCCACACTGGTCTCATTCAAACTACTCTACTCCAGCCATCTAACCCAAATTTCATGTCACACCACGAGAAATGCAAAGTGTGTCACTGACGCCTCTATAGCCACACTCCCCCACATGCCCATGCCCGCGAGTCCTAGTACTCCACGGACCAACCAAGCAAATAATTAGGTACTCCATACCTGTATAAACACTTTTTTTTCTTCTCTCCTTTCTGATATGGGACTATTTCCAAAAATGCCAAAAATACAAGTTTTTCACACAACTTTTATTACATATATGTATTTTTATTATTATAATATTTTTTTTCACAAGTGAGCCATGAGGGTGGTGTGACACAACCATGGGGATCGAGATAAGAACACTAAGAATTTTCGATCGATGATGAAGTGTATATAAATACAAGAGATACCAATTCATTTAAACCTATATCCCTTGTTACATTGCTTTAAACCTATACCCCTTGTTACATTGCATTGATAATAGTCTCACGTTAAAAAAAATAAAAATAAAGAATTTTAAAGTACTTTTAAGTGAGAATAGTTGTAGAAGGCTCGAGCCTTTAACAACATGAGGGCTTGTTGTGGATCATTTCTTTGTAGTGTACACGCATTCAGCCAAGTCGTGGCATGTGTCTCGGACATGGGTGCAGATGTGTACATGCGCACCTATGGGATAATGCAAGTGTACTCGCACATCCTTTTATTATAAAAGCGAAAAGGCATGTCCGTTCGGGTGGTCACACCAATTGAATTTAAACCCAACCAAAAGGTTGTTTTAACACCTATTCAAAGTCTATAAATGAATTCAAGTTAGTTCAATTTTTTATATAGTTGAAATTGATCAAGTTTTTCTTTTAAATTTCTCTAGTTCTTTGAGTTTTTGTTTATTGAATTCATTTGCAAGTCAGCTCATTACTTTTGATTAGGGATGTGGAATAGAATGCACGTGGTTCGAGCTTGTGTATAGATAGTGCAACACAATGACTAGGTGATAGCAGTTGTATCCGAAAAATGATTTCCTAAGACTTATGTTGCACTCGGGGCATGGTGTAAAAGATTGTAAATTTAACTTCAAGCCAAGTGATTATAAATCATATATTAACTGAACTCGATATTTAATAAATCTTCTTATATCTTCTCTTTTTTTTTAATTATTTTTTTTAATCCTTGTTTTCAATAGTTTTAATTGTTTTCATCATTCCAATTGAAAAATTATTAGATGTACATTGTACAAAATAGCAAAATAATAATACATAGACAACTATATACACACACATGCACATATAGGTGAGCCGGGGGCAGTCGTCAATGCTAACAAAGCTAGTTTTGTTGCTGTCTGTTGCATCTCCCATCACTTTAGTAAAAGCAATTTATCGGAATGTCGTACCACCACATATGTACCTCCATGGTGGCTGCAAGAATCCATGGGGCCCGCTGTGATGTATATGTTTTATCCATTCCATCCATCTATTTTGCCAGCTTGTTTTACACCATGAGACCAAAATTGAAGCATATCCAAAGTTCAAGTGGACCACACCATAGAAAACAGTGGGGATTGAATGCTTACCATTGAAAATTCTTGATGACAACTGAAGTTTGGGATCAAGATGATATTTGTGTAAAGATGATCTGCCTTCTCATTCCCCACCCACATGTTCTCCAATGAAGCATGATGAGAAAGGTATCCAAACTTGGTGAGTGAAATTGAGAGAAGGAAGAACTAGAGAGAACCCGAACTTCCTCGATCAAATTCACAAACTTTTTGGCTAATAGGTGCTCCACTGATGGCAAGATATTTGGTGCAAGCACAAAAAGACAACTAGAGTAGGCCATTAAAGGTCAACTATGGAATGTTCAAGAACATATAAAAAATTTTGCGACAGATGACAATCCGAAGAGGGAGTTACACCCACCTTTCCTAGTTGAAGAGACTTATGACTCCTGTTTTCCTTTGATCCATGTCTGACATGGACTACCTTATGAAAAGGTTAAATGAAAAGTAAACATTGTATTTAGCCCTATGTTCATTTCAATTGTGGGTATCATTATCCTCACTCTTTCCCCATGTGGTCCATTTGAGCTTTGGATCTACTTCATCTTTTGGATCATGTCCTAACATGATCTAGAAAAATGGATGGTTTTCATCATGTAGTCTAATTGAGCTTTGGATCTACTTTATCTTTTGGAAATAGCGCATCAAAATCGGGAATTTGCAACGGATTTTGCAACTGATTAGGTCCGTCATAAAAAAAGGCTTGCTTTAGGCTGGAAAACGTCTGTCACGCCCAACTTTTTTATGGAAATTTTTGTGGTTTAAAATTGACTTTTGCCCCTAACCCCATGTATTTTTTAAGAACATGATGGAAATTTGTGTTTTATATTAGTCTAAGAAGCATTTTTTAATAGAATTTCAATGGTTTAGTTGTATCTATTTGTATCTAAGATTATTTTTTGTATCAATTAATTGAATGCAACGAATTTTTTGTTGTGTTTTTATATAAATTGAGTGGAAACTATTATTAATTTTTTTAACTTTAAAACTGATATTTAAATGCTTTACAATATCACATGAAAAATTCTACCCTACATCCTTCTTATTTTATTAAAAATCGAGATATTAAAAAATGAAGTTAAAAAAAAACTAACATTACAAAAAATCAAGATTTTGATATATAATTGACATTTTGAAAAAGAAAATAGGGAAATGTAATATATATATATATATATATATATATATATATATATATATATATATATATATATATATATATGATTTTGAAAAAAAAATCATTGAGAAATTAAAAATAACAATTAACAATGTTTGAGAAAAATAGAGATTTTGATATTTAAAAAAACAAAACTGTGGTTTAATAAAAATCTAGATTTTGATTTATTTTTTTTAAAGAATATTTAATAAAGTTGATAATTTTGAAAAAAAACGATAGATTTTCGAAAAAAAAATGATATTTTGAAAAAGAAAAATAAAAAATTGTGAAATTTTTGACGACTTTGAAAAATATATATTTTGAAGAATAAATTGTGATTTTGTATTTTGAAAAAAAAAATTGAGAAGTTCGATAAGAATTGACAAGTTCAAAAAAAAAAAAAATTTACAAAAGAAGATAGAGAAGTTCGAAAGAATAAAAATTTTGAAGATAAAATGAGATTAAAAAATCGAGATTTTGACAAAAAAAATGACATTTTGAAAAGGAAAATTGAGACGTTAAAAAAAAATTGTGATTTTGAAAAAAAATTGAAAATGATCGAGAAAAATTGAGATTTTGAAAAAAAAAATAAAAATAGTAATTTAAAAAAACACCAAGATTTTGAAATAAAAAAAATAGTCATTTTGAAAAAGAAAATTGATATGTTAGAAAAAAAAATGTTCATTTCAAAAAAAAAAAAAATTGGCTTCTTGAAATTTTCGAGAAGTTTGAATAAATTGTCAAGTTTGAAAAAAAAAATCAGAATTTGTATTTTGCAAAAAAAAAATAAAAATTGAGAAGTTTGATAATAAAAATGAGATTTTGTTAAAATTTTTGAAAAAACAAATTAAGTTTAAAAAAAATGGACATTTTGATAGAAAATTGTCATTTTGAAAAACAAAATTAAGTAAAAATAAAAATAAAATTATAATGATTAAAGAGGAGATTTAAAAAGACTAAGATTTTGATGTTTGGTAATTTTCTTTTGGCAGCAATGATCTATTTGAACACTACCCCATTCATTGATTTCATCGATTTTTCTTTTCCTCAGAAAATTTGGTTCTTTTTCTTTTCTTTTATTAGACAATTTGATTTATGTCCATACATCTATCCCCGAGCATAAATAATATACTTGGATTCCATATATTAAAGTAATGTGTAGAAATTCAATAAACGTTTGTTTCACTTGTTTAACTTGAAGTACAGTAATAACCTAAATTCCCTATGTATATGGGTTCTAAAGGATATTAAAATAATGTCAGCCCAAAGTTTTGTCCTAAAAACTTCAATGGAACTGACCTGAACTCCTAATCAGACTTGTCAAGGGTGTCGAAGTATCATTCACCAGAAGATCATGCCATTTCTTCAATTCAGCTCTGGTTGTAAGCCCCAACATCAATTCAAATTAAATTGTTTTTAGTAAGTCTAATCTTAAACTCAATCTGCCTAAAAGAAGTGTCATTTGCATAAATTTTAAGATTAAAATTTTCAATGGGTATGATACCTAAAAATCATAAGAAAATTAGAAAATGAACCAAAAATTCTACTGGATCTGATTAAAACATGTTAGAAAAATCTGATCCTTCAAGCAATTATCTTATTGAAATGTATCTTTTGTGTCAGTACATTATTATGAGATCTAATCCATTAATCTTTTCATCAATTCAACATGATCGTTAATTCATGGATTGGCTGTTATATAAGGACCTATGGATGAGTTTCGCATACTCAAATGAGAAAATCGAAATTTGATAGAAATCATACCTTCATGGAGATTTACCAACAGGATGTTGGCTTTGGTCCTGTCATTTGGACTTCTAATCATAGCATTAAGAAGCTGAAAAGCATGACCATGGCGATACGGGGCTAATAAGTATAGCTACTAGATTCGAAAATATTATTTGAACTCAAGGGATTCCCTTGATAATATACAAATAATAATAATCATAATAATAATAAATTCAACTATTTTCTCATCCTTGGCTGTAACTATAGGAGTTTATTCTCTGTTTTTCAGGAGCTAAATTGTTTAATGATACTCCAATTTCAATCACAAATTGTTTAATACTGCATATTTTTTAGGTCAATGGCAATACAGTGTTTATAACTGATAACTTCACGGAATTTATGGCATGAATTCAAGTAAACAACTCAAATGTCAGGATTGCATTTATCACTTAATCATGTGTTAATATAAAACTAACACAATGTCTCTGAATGTTCAGGACTATCATGCTAGCGACGGACCAAATCCATCGCTAATTTCTTAACAAGTCAATGATCAATGGCGGACCGTATCCATCGCAAAAATATTCGTGTGGTTTTAATCAACAATGGATTTTAAATTTTTGCAACGCATAGGATCCTTGCGACAGACTTTATTAGTTATAGATCTGTCGCAAATTTGCAACGGTTCCCATCCGTCTACTTTTTGCAATGTCGCAGACAGCGACAGACAAAATCCATCGTTAATTTGGTTTTGCGACAGATCTAGTCCATTGCAAATTCACGATTTGACGTAGTGAGATGGATAAGTTTCAGGCGTGGATGATTTTCATAAGAAATTCCCAACATATCATAATTTTCCCATCCTTGAAAATCAGTACTTTTCCAAATCCAAAAAATAAACCGGATTCTAGGATTCCTCTTTGGAAGTGTGAATAGAACACATTCTGGTGAGGTGTACAATGCTTTCCCGCATGGCTATTACGGTCAATACGTGTGGTAATGGACTTATGCGAGACTGATATATTTTATATATTTTGCTCCTGGAGAATTATTTGACGGTGACTACCCATTTCATGATCGCAGCCATAAGGCTAGCCATTAGGACCGCCGTCACTATTATTGGATGCCTGGGTGAAAACCCACTTGTGCACTGTTGCTGCAATAAGGTCCCACCTACTCCATCCTATCAAACTCATATTTTAAGTTGTCCTTTATCTATGTGGGACCCACAAGATGAACGGTCTAGGTTATCAGTGCCTAATCAGATGGAATATCACGTCATGCATGAGAGATTAAGATGGCTTCATGAATGGTCTCAAAAGGGTAGTTTTACTTCCTTTTTTAGAATTATTTTTTCCTATTCTTTTTAGACTTTTTCTAGCTGGAGAGTTGAAGAGGAGCGTTCAGCTGAAAAACCTAAGTTCAAGTGTAGCACATCTGGTGATTTGATTAGCTACATTTTTTTAGAACAGTGTGAACATCATGGAAGGTTTTATATGTTAGATGATTGGATGTTGGACCACATGCCAATGGGCTCCACAATTCTCAACCGACTACGAATTCATCTAAACATATGAAAGTCATACTTACAGCCATGCAATTACTGGAATAATTAAAAATAATAAATCCATGCCTCCACATCCCAACATGCAAGATCCAAGCCGCATATCAATAGACAACATAACGTAGGTCTCATGAATCAGGCAATTTACAGCACTGATGATCCAAGCCGTTCGAATTGGATTCATGTCCCACCTGATAGGAAAATTTACTAAACTAATTTTATTTTGAAGACTTTAATTAAAATTTTAGTAAAACACTCAAGCTTCAAGAAAAGTTTTACTGGTTGGGTGCATCATGCTGTATATGAAACATCTACTCCATCCATCAGGTTCTATTCTCACTTCTAGCACCCAGAAAGAAATATTAGTGAGATCCACCACTGAGGTGGGCCACACCACAAGAACAATGGGGATGAGATGCTAACCATAGATTTATTTGTGAGGTCACCTTGTTGTATCTCTTCCATCAAACCTATTAATAAGGTGTTACTCACAAGGGATGAAGTGAAAATACAAAAATCAGCTTGATTCAAATATCACGCAGGCCCATTTTCCTGGAAGAAGAAAGTACTATTCAAATATCAGCTTCATCCAAAACTTTCGTGGCCCATGATAAGTTTTTAATGGTAGATTACCACTGTTTCTTATATTATGGTTCACCTGAGATTTGGGTCTACTTCATTTTTTGAAACATGACTAAAATGAGCTTTCAATACGGATGGACGGCGTGGATGTAATCAAACAGATCACAGTTTACTTCACTGTCAGGGGTCCACCCACGTCTGTGGATCCGGCGCGTCTGACCTAATCCGCTCCCGTACTGTACGGGGCGGGCGTTACTCTACAGATGTCGCCGAGGAATCGGCCTCTATATAAGGATATAAACGATATCTTCTGAATTGCATCAGTGGGACCATGGTTTACTGATCCAGACCGTTGATCTACTTGGGTCTTACTGTCGACGGACCATGCCTCAAAATCTTATTATCCAGTTATGGACGGAAAACACAAAACAAAAGAAGAAAGAATGAAAGAAAATAATTAATGGTCAAAAATCAAACTATCAGGATCATCCAACTGGTGCTATTTTCAATCATTGGCTATCCATGCCTAGACACACTAGATGTACGGTCTGGATCCAACTCTCTGCCATGTACTTTGTGTATGTATGGAATTGTACGTATATCAATATCCAAGGGCATTGCAACCCATTTACTTTCCACCATGTGCGCAAACTTCAACATTTAACCATCCATCACATGGGCCCCACTGTGTGTTGGCCCAAGAATCAGGCTAGTCCGCTTGTAAGGTGGATCATAATTTATGAATAAATGGACGGCTAAGAAAAACTTGGCAAAGTTTGTATAGGGAATCATTTTGTTAGTAAACACTGTGGCCCACCAGAAGAATGTCGCATACTGATTTCATGCTAAGGATTATCTATATGTCCATACCATCTGATGGACGGTTTGGATCTTGTCCGTTGTGCCATAGGGTTACATGAATGGTGTGAATATGTTATGTCTTGTACGCGCGTGCGAGCTGGCAGTGAGAAAAGTTAGGCTGATGAACGGTCCTTATTATGATATTCTCGACAAACATGCCACCTGTCGCCCTAAGCATTAATCACAATCTATAATTTAATGACCTCGTTGCACATGTCTGATTAAGTAATAGAACCGTTGGATTCTAAATTGATACAAGTGGGCCTATATTTCAATGATCCGAACCGTTGATATGAAATATCTCAGAATGGAAGATCCTAGACATCCATCTCTTGGCGATCTGACTTGGATTGAAACCACTGTTTTGTCTTTGTTATGATCAGTTTGTTTTCTTAGAGATGCTGATTAAAGGGTTAAGATAGTCCTGTTGATGAGATTTTTGGCGAATGATCCATCCAAGGTGGGCCCAGTCAGATCAACGGTCTACATCACTGCAAAATATGCTCCAACGGTACAAACTGGTTGTGTACAAACTTAGGTTCCATGCAAGTGAAGCACTATTGTGTGTCCCAATGGAGATCCAGCTCCAAGGAAGCGGATTGGGTACGACCCCTGGTCGGACCTTTAAGCGTCCGATCGGATCTGTGTGAGGCCATGGTTATGTATCTGTTTATCCACACCGTCCATCCCTTTACTAAGGCCATGTTAAATTTTGGGCCTAAAATGAGACAGATTTAACGTTCTAGTGGACCACAACAAATAATAAACTTGGGTTACATTAAATGGTATTAAATACACAAAGCGTTATATGCATTAGTCATATCTGGTGTGGCCTGTTGGAGTGTTTTATCCGTCTCAATTTTGGGTCTGTACGTATCATGATCTTGGAAAAGGGATGGACCGTGTCGATAAAAATACACATAAAGGTGGGCCCCACAAAGATCTGGTGGAACGATTAAAGGTCCGACCGGGGTCGGACACAATCCGCTTACCGAATCCAAAGGATCTCAGTTGGCCATTCATGGCGGGTGGGATTCCCTGTGCACATTCAAATTGGGCACATAAAAACAAATAGGTTTTCCTGAACGTGGATTGCGTGGTGGCACTGCGACCACCGACCTCTGTGGTGGCAGGATTCTGTGGGCCCCAAAGTCATTTATGAATTTTATCCACGCCGGCCATCCATTTTTTTTCAGGACAATTCAAGGCATGATCCAAAAAATGAAGCAGATCCAAAGTTCAATTGGACCACACCATTGGAAACAGTGGTCATTGAACACGTACCTTCCAAAATTTCATGGGTACATTGAAGTTTTGGATCAAGCTGATATTGTGTTTCCCTTAATACAGTTCCGACCTTATGACCTAGTTAGATGGCAAATAAACATTACTTATAGTTTATGGAAGGTCTCAACTTTTAACATATGATATCACTCTTCTCACTGTTTTCTATGGTGTGGTCCACTCTGTTGGGGATTTGTGCTGCGGAATCATACAAATTTAGATCTAGGATATTAATTCAATAGTAACAAGCAATCATAGAAGAACATAAAAATTTAACATGGAAAACCTTTGCGAAAAAAAGCCATAGCACAAAGCGATAAAAATACACTATAAAAAGAAAATTACAAGAGAGAGGACTTACCCGATTCGAACAACCTCGAATCTCACCCTTGCTACACCCTTTGATACTCCTAGAACCCTTTAAGAACCCTTAGAAAACTTTTAGAAAGCTTTAGAATACCTTAGAATAGCCCTAGGGACCTCTATTTATAGTTTAAGAAACTCTACTTGCGCACCTAGTGTAGAAAAGTTCAGAAACCACCTCAAATTTATGCAGTCCGTGCAGGATCTGCATAACCTCGACTGGTCGAGGGACCCCCTCGACCGGTCAAGCTATCCCCTCGACTGGTCGAGCAGCTTGGACACCAAAAATAATAATACGCTGGACTTTGAGTCGAGAAGATTACTCGACTGGTCGAGCAGCCCCAGAAAGTTGAAGCCTTAACATCTGACAACAATCTCCACCAAGTCTTCAACATTCAACTTTGTAGCTGCTTGACTACTTCTCTTATCTCTGCCTCATAGCTTCTATCAACGCTTTTCGTGCACACTTCGTCCTTCTTTTACGCCATCGCCAAGCCCAGAGAAGTTACACAGAACTTGAACTTCTCTATAGGAATGAACTTGGTGAGCATGTCTGTTGGATTCACGCTTATATGAATCTTTTCCAGTGTTACGCCTCCTTCCTCAAGCACCTGTCGGATAAAGTGGTGACGAATATTAATGTCTTTAGTACATGAGCGATAAATAAAATTTTTCTCCAAATTGATAGCGCTCTCGATATCACAGTTAATCGGCACAGCCTCCTTCTGAAGTCCTAACTGATTTATCATGCATCTGAGCTAAACACCTTCTTTAAACGCTTCCATCACTATCATATTTTTGCTTCGGTCGTGGAAAGAGTCACCACAGACTGAAGCTTCGATATCCAACTGATTGCTCCAGCCGATAGTACAAACGAGTATCCTAAAGTAGACTTCATGGAATCTATACTGTCTGCGTAGTTGAAATCCACGTACCATACCAACTTCATTCTTGTTTTCTCAAAAGTTAAGACATAGTCTTTCGTACCTCGAATGTATCGAAGTAGCCATTTCACCACTTCCTAATGTTGCTTACCGGGATTTGGCATATATCTGCTCACAACACCGACTACCTATGAAATATCTAGTCTTGTACAGATCATGACATATATTAAACTGTCAACTGCATTCGAATAGGACATATGAGACATAACCTATTTTTTCTCATTGGATTTAGGACATTATTCTGAGGAAAGCTTGAAGTGAGCCACGTAGGGAACGCTCACCGGCTTTGCCTGATCCATCCCATACTTGATCAATACTTTTTCAATATATTCTTCCTGTGATAATCAAAGTCTGCTCCTCTTCTTGTCTTTATGAATATCTATGCCGAGAACCCTCTTTGCAGCCCCTAGATCTTTCATCTCGAATGTCCCTAATAACTGAGTCTTCAGTACGTTGATTTCAGACATATCATGACAGGCGATCAACATATCATCAATATACGGTACTAGGATGATGAATTTTTCATCGTTCAAAGTCTTATAATAGACACAGTGATCATATTCACTCCGAGTAAATTTTCAACTCACCATAAAAGAATCAAATTTTTTATACTACTGTCTAAGCGATTGTTTCAGGCCGTACAACGACCTCATTAACCTGCAAACTTTTTTCTCTTCCCCTTTAACTTCGTAACCCTCTGATTGCTTCATGTAAATCTACTCTTCTAATTTTCTGTAAATGAATGCAATCTTTACATCCATTTGTTTCAGCTCGAGATCGTATTGGGCAACCAGTGCCAACACGAATCTGATAGATACTTACTTACCACTGGCGTGAATATCTCTGTGAAGTCGATTCCTTCTCTCTGAGCATAACCCTTCACTACCAACCTTACTTTATATATATTTTTTTTCCTTTTGAATAACTACTTATATCCGATCACTTTTTGGCTCACGGGAAGCTCCACCAGCTCTCATATGTGATTTTTGTGTAACGAGTACATCTTATCATCCATAGCCGTCTTTCACTTTTCTGCATCAAGCTCATCAAGAGCCTCCTAAATAGTAAACAGGTCTTCCTCATTTCTAATGAGAGCATATGCAATATTAGAGTCATCTATGTATCTTGCCGATAACTTACTGTTGAGGGTCAAATAGTGCATATTAATATTGCCTAGATTTACGAACATAATGCTGTCTAACGGCCTGTTTTTATCGTGTTTATGTTTTAGGGTGTAATTGATAGCATGAACTGCAAAAAGGATGTCAAAAGCTTGGATTTAACGTTCTGATGATCACTAGGGAAAGGGATGGACTTCAGAGGATCAAGATTGACGGATACACACGGTCAGAAATTCGAGAAAACTAAGAAACTGAAGCTCAAGTGGCTTGAAACGCATCCAGAATGTAAGATCACATGGTTCCTGACATCTGATCGGTTCGAAACTTTATACATGAGATAAGGGCCATAAATTAACCGTACATTTTAAATTTTAGCTCTTGGATCACTATAAAAGTGCTCCAACTGACCGATCATCTTATAAACCGTCGATTCTGGGCCCACCTGATATTTGGAATTGCCTCGAATTTGGAGTCAACGCCTTAAATAAGGAGTCAAAACAGATGGACGGTGCAGATTTCTCTAAAACAGTGCAATGGACCCCATATGAGATGGGTGTGTAGAGTGCATAAATACACTAGCCGTGCATGGCAAGTGTCAGAGACGGTTTGACCGCCTCTGACCGAAAGAAAGAAAAATAATAATAATAATAATAAATTTTTCTTACGCACCACGTCAGCGCACGGATGGCCTGCGTCCGTTTTGCGAACGGTTGTGGGCCCCACACGTGCCCCGTAAGCTCAATCCAAACCATCCACCGTATAGACAGCCGCGAGCACTATAAAACCATGTTTACACTTTTCATCCATGCGTGCACACGTGCGAGATACAGAGGCCACAAAAGGGCTGCCATGCAATGTTCAAAACTGATTCTTTTGTCATTTCTTCTCTGGGCCACGTTAATGGACGTTCAAAACCACCCATTCTTCACTGAAATTTCGTTTTGAATCCAATGGACGGGGTGGATTTTTCAGAAAATGCTTCTGTGGGGCCCACCGATCACAACAGCGAAGTAGTGCGAAAGGTTTCGCACATCCGCGAAAACTGACTTTTTCGGACAATTTTGGCCCACCATCTTTGATCATATGGTAGATCTGAACCGTCTATCATGTAGAGGACCCAAGAAAGTACTAAGGGACAGTGTTTTTTTAGAATTTGAGCGAGAAAAGTGGCGTGTTTCGAGGTACCGAACTTGTCTCCGAAAATTGCACTCCGTGTCCTGCTACAACTCTGTCACTGATTCCAGCCTTCCAGCAGCTATAAAAGGAGGTTTTGGACGTGGGAAGCATTCATTCAAGGCTAGGAAGGAAGAAAAAGAGAGACGTGGAGGCTTGGGTTTGGACGTGGATTAGAGAGGAGAGAGAAACAGAGATTTTTGGTTTTCTTTCTTATTTATTATTTTTTCTTTTTCTTCTTCTTTCTTTTGTTTTCATTTAGGAGATCCAGTCATCCATGTTTGGCTAAACCTCCTAGCTAGGGCTAGGAGGTGAAGTTTGTAGTGAGATGGGAGATTTGATTTTATTTTAATTTTTATTCATGAATTGACGTTGATTTTAGTTAATTATTATGGGAATGTTTTAGGTTTTTAATGGTCTATTGTGACTGAAATTACAATGGGTCTGCAATGGCTTTGAATATTTCCGTTCTCTTTAATGTTTATGATGTCAGGAAGCCCTGTTGTTCACCATAGTCTCCTGGGCATGGTTGGATGACGGTACCCTTCCTAACTTGCATACATGTGATTGGGTGGTAATTAGTTTGATTCTGTTGTTTGCCATAATCTTTGGGCATGGTTTGGTGATGGAATCCATTCTAATTCATCTTCCTTTCATCTCTTTGAAAACTAGATCAATGACAGTTCAGTAAATTCCATGATTCATGAAACAGGCAAAAGATCTCTCTGATCTCTACAAGTGGATCCTCTAAATTCCTAGTTTTCTTTTCTCTGATTTCTCATAAATTTTAGATAAATATTCCATTATTATTTCTTAAAGTCTATTTGATTTAGAGTGCATCTTAATGTAATTCTAGTTCTAGTTAATTTTAGATTACGTACAAGTATCAGTCCCTTGGGATTCAACCTCGGTCTTACCGAGTTTATTACTACATCACAACCCTGCACTTGAGGAGTGAACAAGTTTTTGGCGCCGTTGCCGGGGACTGTCAATTACGTTTTTCTGAAATTAATTAGTTTTAGGATTAGTTTAAGATTAGGTTTAGATTTTCTCGATTTTTAGAAACTAACTTGTCTTCCCTATTTTGTAGGCTTTTAAAATAGTTTCAAAATTGGTAAATTCTTTCTTAAATCCTTCCTCTCTATTCTAGATTAGGATTTATTTCCTGCTAATTCTACTTTTTTTTAAAAATCCTAACTTTGGTTCTTATTCTATTTTTAGAATTTCTCTATCTTATAGACTTTTTTTTGTTTAAAAACTAACTTATTTTTTTTATTCTGCAGGTTCTTAACTTAGGACTTCAAATTTGGTAACTTCTTTCCATCTTTCTCTTTTATTTTTCTAGATTTCTTCTTCCTTTCTCTTAGGTTTAAGTTAGAATTTAAGGGCTGAGTTTGTTTTATGTCCCAGTGGGCACGTGACAACACTCGACGTCTCGTGACTGAAGGAGGATTAGTTGAGGGGTTGATTGTCCATCGCAGGACTAGACACCACTTGAATTCTCCTGAGTTAGAAGACGTTATGGCTGAAAATCAACCTCAAGCACTACCCCAACCAAGGGTTGAGGAAGTACATGATGAGAATGAGGTGCATCAGGCACCCCCGCCTCGTACTTTACGAGATTATTTACAACCGGAGAGGGTGAGTACGCCCTCATGCATGATTTTTCCTGCGAATACAGGACATATGGACATCAAACCAGGGGTTATCCAACTCCTTCCTAAGTTCCATGGGCTTGAGTCTAAAAAACCATACTTGCATCTGAAAGAGTTTGATGAAATCATAGGCACCTTATACTTTCCTAATGTATCTGAGGATACTATTAGGCTGAAACTCTTTCCATTTTCCTTGAAAGAAAAAGCCAAGATGTGGTTACATTTACTGCGTCCTAGGTTCATTGGCACATGGAATGATTTGCAGAGGGAATTTATAAAGAAATTTTTCCCACATCAAAAGACAATTACCCTCAGGAGAGCAATTATGAACTTTGCCCAAAAGGAAGATGAAACATTCTTCCAATGTTGGGAAAGGTTCAAGGATCTAGTTAATGCATGCCCACAACATGGCTTTGAAATATGGCGAATTACAAATTTTTTCTATGATGGGCTAACATCTTCCATGCGCCAAATGGTCGAGACAATGTGTAACGGAGAATTCATCAATAAAAATATCGACGAGGTATGGGATTACCTCGATAGTCTCGCTGAAAAAACACAATCATGGGACTATTACCCAAGGACGAACACTACGTCTAAGCCGACTCATTCAAGGGAAAAAGGAGGAATATATCTCCTGAAAGAGGATAATGACCTTAACGCTAAGGTGGCCAATCTCACCAAAAAATTTAAGGCCATGGAAGGAAGAAAGGAAAAGGTTAATGAAAGTGTTTGCGGCATCTGTGATTGCAACATTCATACTACTGAAAATTGTCCTTCAATACCTGCCTTTCGAGAAGTATTGAATGAACAATCTAATGCCGTAAATAACTATCAAAGACCTTTCAATGGACCACCCTCTAATACGTACAATTCTGGCTGAAAAAATCATCCGAATTTTAGTTGGAGGAACGGACAAACTGCTACCCCTCAAGGTTTCTTCAATCAACATCCAAATCAGGGGAAACCTCAAGAAGAATCGGTTCAAATTTTCATACAAGAGCTGGCTCGGACCATGCAAGAAATTTTAGATTTTATGCAAAAAATAAATTCACGTATGATGGCTATGGAAAAAGGGATGCTTCCTGCACAACCAATCCCTAATCCGAAACCGCAATACGAGACAGGTGATCTCAGCTCTTCAAATCAAATGGGACACGCTAAATCCATCACCACTCTTAGGAGTGGGAAGGTTATTGATAAAACCCTTCCGGTGACGCCCGAAAAGCCTCAAGAACCAGAAGAGGACAATAATGATGGATCTAGTGGCGCCCCACAAAAATTTAAACCGGAACCTCTAGAAAAGCAAGTTGCTCTGTTTCCCCAACGGTTGGTTGAACCAAAATGTCTATCTAACTCTCAGGATATCCTAGAGGTGTTGAAACAAGTGAAAGTCAACATTCCTCTGCTTGACGTTGTAAAACAGATACCTTCATATGCTAAATTTCTAAAGGACTTATGCACTACCAAACGACGAAAAAGTGCTCAAAAGAAGATCTCCTTGACTGAGAAAGTGAGTGTCATCCTGAAACAAGATGTGCCGCAAAAATTCAAAGATCCCGGTTGCCCAACCATATCATGCGTAATCGGGAACTATCGAATTGACCACGCACTTCTTGACTTAGGAGCAAGCGTCAATCTGATTCCCTACTCGGTATACTAAAAGTTAGGTTTGGGTGAATTAAAACCCACTCAAACCACACTACAACTTGCTGATCGTTCTGTTCGTATACCAAGAGCGATCATCGAGGATGTGTTGGTCTAGGTGGATAGATTCTACTACCCTGTTGATTTTATCATCTTGGACACCGAACCCATCAATGACACGAGCACTCAGATTCCCATCATTCTTGGTCGCCCATTCCAGTCCACTTCAAATGCAATTATCAACTGCAGGAATGGTGTCATGAATATATCTTTTGAAAATTTGACATTGGAATCGAATATCTTTTTCAATAACTGCAGCAACTCAGAGGATGATGACGATTTCCACGATGTTAACATGATTGATTCTTTTGTGTAAGATAGAACACCTCTCACCTTATCCTCCGATCCTCTAGAGACGTGTCTGGCCCACTTCCATGATCTTGATGATGATATAATTAGGGAGACGTGTGCCATGCTTGATACCGCACCGGTACTTGAAGTTAACCGGTGGAGGCCACAAATTGAAGAATTGCCTCAAACTGATGTAGTGCCTCTACCATCTAACCTCAAGTCACCGAAGCTTGACCTAAAACATTTGCCCTCTGATTTAAAATATGTTTATTTAGGTCAAGATGAGACATACCCGGTGGTGATCGCTGCCCATCTGAAGAAAGAACAGGAGAGTATGCTGATATCTACTCTCATTGAGCATAGGGGAGCTCTTGGATGGACGATAGCGGACCTCAAAGGAATTAACTCATCGATTTGTACTCACCGCATATATCTTGAGGACAATGCAAAGACTGTTCAGCAATCACAACGTAAACTGAATCCAAACATGAAGGAAGTGGTTAAGGCCGAAGTTCTCAAACTATTGGAAGTGGGAATCATATACCCCATATCCGATAGTCAATGGGTGAGTCCAACTCAGGTGGTTCCTAAGAAGTCCGGGATCACCATCATAGCCAATGCCAATAATGAACTCGTGCCGACCAGAGTTACTACTGGTTGGAGAATGTGCATTGACTACAGGAAGCTGAATACCGTCACTAGGAAGGACCACTTTCCTTTGTCCTTTATAGATCTGATCTTAGAAAGGTTAGCTGGTCATTCCTATTACTGTTTTCTTGACGGGTATTCAGGTTATAATCAGATTGAAATCGCCGCTGAGGATCAGGAAAAGACCACATTTACATGTCCCTATGGCACCTTTGCTTACAGAAGGATGCCATTCGGGTTATGTAATGCCCCTGCCACCTTTCAGCGATGCATGACGAGTATCTTTTCTGACATGGTGGGAAAATATCTAGAGGTCTTCATGGACGATTTCTCTGTTTTCGGTTCATCTTTCAGCGAGTGGTTAGCAAGTCTTAAATATGTGCTGAAAAGATGTGAAGAAAAAATTTGGTACTTAACTGGGAGAAGTGTCATTTTATGGTTCAAAAGGAAATTGTCCTTGGGTATATCATCTCGTCCAAAGGAATCGAGGTAGATAAGGCAAAAATCGATCTTATCTCTAACCTCCCTCCACCCAAGAATATTAGAGACGTGCGATCCTTCTTAGGACACGCAGGCTTTTACAGACGGTTTATAAAGGACTTTAGTCTCCTCTCTCGTCCTTTATGTAATCTTCTTCAAAAGGATACACCGTACGAGTGGACTGAGCAGTGCCAAGAAGTTTTCACTAAGCTTAAGGGCATGTTAACCACTGCACCTATCATGCAGCCACCCGACTGGAGTTTTCCTTTTGAACTTATGTGCGACGCCTCTAATTATGCTCTTGGAGCGGTTCTAGGCCAGAGAAAAGATAAGCGGACTTACGTTATTCACTACGCAAGTAGGACTCTAAATCCTGCCCAAGTGAACTATTCGACTACGGAAAAGGAACTCTTAGCCGTAGTGTTCGCTTTGGACAAATTTAGGTCCTACCTGATCGGATCCAAGATCATCATCTACATAGATCACGCGGCACTTAAGTATCTTCTTTCTAAGAATGATTCTAAGCCCCGCCTGATACGATGGATCCTTCTGCTCCAAGAATTTGATTTGGAAATCAAAAACAAAAAGGGAGTAGAGAACGTAGTGGCCGATCATCTTTCTCGTCATAATACCTCTGATTCCCTTGAGGCAACTCATATTAATGATATGTTCCCTGATGAACAACTATTTAGAGTCGCCCAGTCACCTTGGTTCGCTGATATTGCTAATTATCTTGCTACAAGTTCCATACCGACACATTGGACATCACAAGATAAGAAGAAATTTTTTACCAAGGTGCGTAACTTTTTCTGGGATGATCCACATTTGTTTAAATGTTGCCCAGACCAAATCTTAAGGAGATGTGTGCCAGACGATGAGCATCAGAGTGTCATCTCCTTTTGTCACTCACAGGCCTGTGGTGGTCACTTTTCTGCTAAAAAGACCACGGTCAAAATTTTACAATGTGGCGTCTACTGGCCCACTATGTTCAGGGACACTCATGAGTTTTGTAAGGCTTGTGAATGTTGTCAGAAATTGAGAGCATTGTCCCGTCGAAATATGATGCCCTTGAATCTCATCCTTATTATAGAAGCATTTGATTGTTGGGGCATCGATTTCATGGGACCATTCCCCCAATCATTTGGAAATCTGTATATTTTGCTCGCCGTAAACTATGTCACTAAATGGGTCGAAGCAATTCCGTGCCGCAAAAATGACCATCGCACGGTCATTAAATTTTTGAAAGAAAATATCCTATCGTGGTTCGGAACGCCTCGAGCCATCATTAGTGACGGGGGCTCACACTTCTGCAATAGACCATTTGAGAGCTTAATGAAGAAATACGGTATCTCTCATAAGGTGAGCACCCCATATCATCTACAAATAAGTGGACAAGCTGAGATTTTCAATAGAGAGATCAAACATATCCTAGAGAAAACGGTTAACCCTGATCATAAGGACTGGTCAATTCGATTAACTGATGCCTTATGGGCGTACCGTACTGCTTTTAAAACCCCTATTGGAACATCTCCCTTTAGACTTGTCTATGGGAAAGCTTGTCACTTGCCTGTGGAATTGCAACATAAAGCATACTGGGCGATCAAAAATCTAAATTTCAATCTGGACAATGCTGGTTCGCTACGTAAACTTCAATTAAATGAACTGGAAGAAATCCGGAACGATGCATATGAGAACTCGAGAATTTACAAGGACAGGATGAAGACGTTTCATGATCAACATATTCTACGAAAATCATTCACGCCAGGTCAGAAAGTCCTTTTGTACGATTCTCGACTCCACCTCTTTCCGGGTAAGCTTCGATCTCGTTGGACCGGTCCTTACATTGTTGTCACTACTTATCCTCATGAGGCCGTCGAGATAAAAGATCCCGACAATGGCAAGGAGTTTAAAGTAAATGGACATCGATTAAAGCCATTTGTCGAGACATTTGATTCAGAGGACATGTCCATGCCTCTGATTGCTCCTGTTTACTAGGACTGATCTCCTAGTCTGATGGAGGTATAGGTAGGTTTATCGCTTTCATAGGACTAGGGTAGTTGTTTTATTTGTCTGGCTGAAGATGGTAAATTTAGCGCTCCTGGGAGGCAACCCAGCTTTTTTATTCCTTTTCATTCTTTAGTAGATGATTCAATGTTTGTGGGGAACATTACTGCAAACCCTCACGAGACTACAACTCGTCTACTAGGGGTAACCTAGGGGTTTAAAGGCTTGTTGCATATGCTAAATGCAATCGAGAGCACCTGCGAAAGTGGAATAGGTAGGATTTTATTTTTATTATTTTTGTTCTGCTTTCTCTCTCATGCTGACAAGCTTCCATGCCGTGATCTATTGGAAACTCTCTTGATTCATTATTCAGGTACTATCTTCCCATCATTTCTCATTTACTTTCGTTGTCCCATGTGCATTGCATCCTCATATCTTTTACATTGAGGACAATGTAGATTTTAGGTTGGGGGTGGGAGATTAGGTTTCCTAATCAGTATTTTCTTGGTCTTGAGCAAAAATTGTAAAATTTTTTAAAATTTTTCTGAAAATTCCTACAAATTCAAAGTGATTTTAACAGATATCCCTAATTTAGATTTTCAAGATACATAATGTTGGATTTATGACTCTTGAATTCTGTATCTGTTAGATTTCATAGTTAAGTGAATTATTAATCCATGATTAGAAGTTGTAAACATTAACTGAGTCATGATTTCACATGTCACATCTCGCCTTCACATTAAGGTTTCAGTTGATATTGAATGGTTAATTTAGTAATCACTAAGCATGAAAGGAACTAGCCTGGAATATTTGCCTAACATGATTGATATGAAAAAAAAAAAAAAAAAGATATTTTTGGAAAGATTTGGGCAAAAGGTCTTCACCATAGGTATGCTCCCTATAGGCGAGGATTTGACTCCCCACAGTTGATATTCAGAAAATGTTAGGCGATTGGATTTCACCATAGGTTTGCTCCCTATGGGTGAGGATTTGATTCCCTTCCTTGGCATTACTTTGAATAAAAAAAAATTCATAAGTTAATAGGATAACTTGTGAGGCAAGTTTTGGTTAAGTCTTGGTTATCATGAATTGTTTTGTTGATTACCAATGATATCATGAAATTGATGATTGGATCTCTTAATATTACTAAGCCGAGATTACACTATACGCTCATGGATCTTAATGTTTAGAAATTTTCTAATTAGTGGATTAATATTTTGAACTGGAGTACGAAGTTTACCGTGCGCTTGAGTCCAAGAGCAAGTAATGCCCAACATTCATGAATCGTATAATTTTAATGCCTGGGTTATTTCTCAAAAATCATTCGGCTTTATAAAAATTTTTATATAAGTCTCAACTTATTTTTTTCATATTTTGCTCGGGACTAGCAAAATGCTGGTTGGGGGTTGTGTTGAGGGTCAAATAGTGCATATTAGACCCCATATATTGCCTAGATTTATGAACATAGAGCTGTCTAACGGCCTATTTTTATCGTGTTTATGTTTCAGGGTGTAATTGAGAGCATGAACTGCAAAAAGGATGCCAAAAGCTTGGATTTAACGTTCTGATGATCACTAGGGCAAGGGATGGACTTCAGAGGACCAAGATTGACGGATATACACGGTCAGAAATCCGAGAAAACTAAGAAACTGAAGCTCAAGTGGCTTGAAACACATCCAGAATGCAAGATCACATGGTTCCTGACATCTGATCGGTCCGAAACTTTATACATGAGATAAGGGCCATAAATTAACCGTACATTTCAAATTTCAGCTCTTGGATCACTATAAAAGTGCTCCAACTGACCGATCAGCTTATAAACCGTCGATTCTGGGCCCACTTGATATTTGGAATTGCCTCGAATTTGGAGTGAATGCCTTAAATGAGGAGTCAAAACAGATGGACGGTGCAGATTTCTCCAAAATAGTGCAATGGACCCCATATGAGATGGGTGTATAGAGTGCATAAATACACTAGCCGTGCATGGCAAGTGTCAGAGACGGTTTGACCGTCTCTGACCGAAAGAAAGAAAAAATAATAATAATAATAAATTTTTGTTACGCACCACGTCAGCGCACGGACGGCCTGCGTCCGTTTTGCGAACGATTGTGGGCTCCACATGTGCCCCGTAAGCTCAATCCAAACCATCCACCGTGTAGACAGCCGCGAGCACTACAAAACCATGTTTACACTTTTCATCCATACGTGCACACGTGTGAGATACAGAGGCCACAAAAGGGCTGCCCTGCAACGTTCAAAACTGATTCTTTTGTGATTTCTTCTCTGGGCCACGTCAATGGACGTTCAAAACCACTCATTCTTAACTGAAATTTCGTTCTGAATCCAATGGACGGGGTGGATTTTCCAGAAAATACTTCTGTGGGGCCCACCGATCACAACAGTGAAGTAGTGCGAAAGGTTTCACACATCCGTGAAAACTGACTTTTTCGGGCAGTTTTGGCCCACCATCTTTGATCATATGGCAGATCTGAACCGTCTATCATGTAGAGGACCCAAGAAAGTACTAAGGGATGATGTTTCTTTGGAATTTGAGCGAGGAAAGTGGCGTGTTTCGAGGTACCGAAGTTGGCTGCGAAAATTACACTCCGTGTCCTGTTACAACTCTGTCACTGACTACAGCCTTCCAGCAGCTATAAAAGGAGGTTTTGGACGTGGGAAGCATTCATTCAAGGCTAGGAAGGAAGAAAAAGAGAGACATGGAGGCTTGGGTTTAGACGTGGATTAGAGAGAAGAGAGAGAAACAGAGGTTTTTGGTTTTCTTTCTTATTTATTATTTTTTCTTTTTCTTCTTCTTTCTTTTGTTTTCATTTAGGAGATCCAGTCATCCATGTCTGGCTAAACCTCCTAGCTAGGGCTAGGAGGTGAAGCTTGTAGTGAGATGGGAGATTTGATTTTATTTTAATTTTAATTCATGAATTGACGTTGATTTTAGTTAATTATTATGGGAATGTTTTAGGTTTTTAATGGTCTATTGTGACTGAAATTACAATGGGTCTGCAATGGCTTTGAATATTTCCGTTCTCTTTAATGTTTGTGATGTCAGGAAGCCCTGTTGTTCACCATAGCCTCCTGGGCATGGTTGGATGACGGTACCCTTCCTAACTTGCATACATGTGATTGGGTGGTAATTAGTTTGATTCTGTTGTTTGCCATAATCTTTGGGCATGGTTTGGTGATGGAATCTATTCTAATTCATCTTCCTTTCATCTCTTTGAAAACTAGATCAATGGCAGTTCAGTAAATTTCATGATTCATGAAACAGGCATAAGATCTCCCTGAACTCTACAAGTGGATCCTCTGAATCCTTAGTTTCTTTTTCTCTGATTTCTCCTAAATTTTAGATAAATATTCCATCATTATTTCTTAAAAGTCTATTTGATTTAGAGTGCATCTTAATCTAGTTCTAGTTCTAGTTAATTTTAGATTACGTACAAGTATCAGTCCCTTGGGATTCGACCTCGGTCTTACCGAGTTTATTACTACATCACAACCCTGCACTTGGGGAGTGAACACCTACAATCACGCGGTGGGTTTCTTCTCACAGGTTACTGCTCCACCTGATCTTGTACCTCTGTCTTCACATCTGTCTCTGCCTGAGTATCATCTGTGTCAATCTGGACGTCTACCATCACCCTTTCTGGTTCCTCTTGCTCATCTTGATCATCCTTACGAAATAGGGAGCTTTCATCGAATCTGACATCACAATAGTGATGATCTTGCATGTGACCTTGTTGAATAACTGATAACCTTTCGCACCAATGCCATACCCAACAAAGATATACTTTCTGGCTTTATGGTCTAACTTATCTCTCTCAACTGACGGTACATGAGAGTAAGCCTCAAAACTAAATATGCGTAGGTTTGAGTAGTCGATTTTCTGACCACTACATACTTCCTCTGAAATTTTACATTCAATTGTCATTAAAGGAGACCGGTTCATCAAATAACGAGTCATGTTAACAGTCTCAGTCCATAAGTCCTTCCCCAACGCAGCATTACTTAACATGCATCTTGCCCTCTCTAGGAGAGTCTGATTCATTCGATCAGCCACACAATTTTGCTCGGGCGTGTGGTGCACTGTGTTGTGTCAAATGATCCCTTCATCCTTACAATAATCATTAAACTCGCTGGAAGTAAATTCTCCACCATTGTCAGTCCTTAAAATCTTTATTTTTCGCCCTGACTATTTTTTCATCATTGTCTTCCATTGCTTGAATATGATGAAAACTTTGGATTTACGTTTCATGAAGTAAACCTAAACTTTCCTAAAGTAGTCGTCAATAAATGAAACAAACTATGATGACCCCCTAATGGAAACTTCTGGCGATGACCCCCATACGTCAGAGTATACATAATCAAGCACTCTCTTACAAACATATTTTCTAGATTTAAAAGACGGTATAAATTGTTTACCATATATACAATGCTCACATATATCTAAATTAGAATTTTTACAAGCTGAAATCAAATATCGATCAGAAAGTACCTTCATACCTCGCTCGCTCATGTGGCTCAAACGAGCATACCACATACGTAGAGACGTGAAGTCTGCAATAGCTGTTGCTGCTCCACCTATCGAAGTGATCCTAATCAACTTGTAAAGGTTTTCATGCCTCTACGCTCTCATAACCATGAGTGTACCGAGAGAAATCAGACGTTTCTTCATATCAGGAATGCGTCTGACGTCAATCAAGGTACGCTTCATCCCATCAAACATCTTAATGTTAACCGTGTCAATAGCTACAACATTACAGGAATTGTCATTACCCATAAAAATATATCCATCATCACATTCCTTATAACTGACAAACCAACTCCGATGAGGAGTCGTGTGATATGACACTCCTATGTCTAGGATCCACTCATCTGCATGATTGTCGTGAACATGTCCGATTATGGACACAGACAGAACTTCACCACCACTTGTCTCTTCATCAGATGTGACAACATTGGCCTCCTTGAAAGAATTCGCTGAATTTTCTTTCTTCACTTTAGGATTTCTACAATCCTTCTTAATGTGTCCATACAACCCACAATTCCTACACTTGAATTTTCCTTTGCCCTTACCCTTGGATTTGGATCTAAGCCTTGAGGATCCTGTACCTCACTCAGAATCTCTGCCCCTTGTAATCAGTGTATCGAAAGATGTCCCTATATCGTTGTTTAACTTTCTCATAGCCTTTCCTTAAAGGGCTGAGATAACAATATCAACACTTAGGATTTTATTTGCGGTGCACATCGTGTCCCTGAAAGACTCATATGATGCAGTAAGAGAATTCAATAATATACATGCATGTTCCTCATCTTTGACTACTTCCTCAATATCCAACAATTTGCACATCAATTTATTAAAGTTGCTGATATGGGCTTCTAAATCTCCACCATCTACCATCTTGAAGGTATAACACTGTAGCTTCAAGTGTAGGCGATTTTCAGAAGACTTCTTTGCATACATGTTCTCTAACTTCGGCCACAAACTAGCCGTAATTTTCTTCATCAAAATATTATAGAGAACTTCATCTATGAGAAATAAACAGATAGAGGCTAAAACATTACTATCAAGGTTTTCTCATTCATCATCTTTCATAGTAGATTTTCGCTCCTCAAGATCCTTAATCTCGCATTGCTTGGTTAACAGGCTAATTATCTTAACCTTCCATAACTCAAAATTATTTTTTTCAAAGTACTTCTCAATATCAAACTTTTCATTTCTCATTATTACTAAACCTGCATATTCAGATCAGTGCTCCAACGATTGCTCTGATATCACTTGTTGGGGATTTGTACTGTGCAATCAACAAATCTAGATCTAGGATAGCAATTTAATAGTAACAAGCAATCGCAAAAGAACACAAAGATTTAACATAGAAAACCCTTGGGAAAAAAACCACGGCACAAAGTGACAGAAATCCACTATGAAAAGAAAATTACAAGAGAGAGGACTTACCCGATTCGAACTACTTCGAATCTCACCCTTGATACACCCTTTGATAACCCTAGAACCCTGAAACCCTTAGAAAACTTTTAGAAAGTTTTAGAATACCTTAGAATAGTCATAGGGACCCCTATTTATAGTTTACGAAACTCCACTTACGCACCTAGTCCGGAAAAGTCCGAAAACCGCCTCATATTTATACAATCCGCGCTGGATATACGTAACCTCGATTGGTCAAGCCAAGGCTTCGACTAGCCGAGAGACCCCCTCGACCGATCGAGCAGCCCGGACACTAAAAATAATAGCACGCTGGAATTTAAGTCGAGCGGCTCACTCGACCGGTCGAGCAACCCCTGAAAGTTAAAGCCTTAACGTCTGACAATACACTCGAGTTTTAAATATTCTTTAATTTCTAGTTCATAGACTAAAATAAGAAAAATATATGGGCAGCATGGATTAAAAACCCATACATCACAGTGGGCTGAACAGAGCCTAGCCACCATTGAGTTTTTTTTTTTTTTAACACATGCACCTACGCACTTACACCACAACAGGTACTTGATACTATGACCTCGTTTAAAGCAATTTTTTGTAGGATGACCCACCAAGTGATGATAGTGACACTAATTTCATTATCAACTTAGCTTCTTCTAAGCATTTGGACGGGTAACTCGATTGTCCCAGCTGTTAATAATTGCTTTGTCATTGAATCAACTCATTTTTTTCAGTTTCAACTGGATAACCAGCTGGGTGGGGTCGACTCAAAGGCTAGATTCAACTCAGCGCAACTTGATATTTAATAATTAAATTTAAGATCACGTTCGCAAATAATAGATTCTTAGAATGTATTTAATATTTAAATACCTAAAGATTCGAGCTCTAGATCTATGTATTTTATAAAACCAAAGGGAAGACAATTCTTCTAGGGAATGGAAATTTCAAATTCACGTGATCCAAAAAATAAATACATGAGGACAACTGGCTTCAAACCACTCTCTTGCAAAAAATAGAAGGGCCGTTTCTGGTCAAATGACAGCTCGAAAATCTAAGATGGGTAAATCTAAACTCTGATGGCTCAGGCCGAAGTGAGCCATGTGGTTGGTATTACAAAATCATGAGGATCGAGACAAGAATACTATATTTTCTATGGATGACGAAGAGTATATTAATACAAGAGACCAAGTTTCGAACGTGGATATGCCTAGACATCCAATCTAAAAAATAGTAAATTAAAAATACACAGACAACCATGTACATACACATGCACTAATAGGTGCGTTGGGGCAGCCATCCATACTATAAGGGCGAGTTTTCTGTCTGCTTGTTGCACCTCATACCACTTTGTGAAAGCAATTTAATAAAATATCATGCTTGTTTGATGGATTGGTATATGCTAGAATTTGGAATTTTAGAACTTAAAAATTAAAAGAGACTCCTTGGGCGAATGGCAACATTTACAAGGGTAACAAAGATTGTGTGGTGACCCTAGCTACCACCATTGACCTCTGGTGTAGCAGGACTCTATGGAGCAACTATAATGTATGTGTTTTATCCATATTGTTCATTTATTTTGCCAGCTCACTTCAGGCCATGCGACAAAAATTGAAGCATATCCAAAGTTCAAGGGGACCACACCAGAAGAAACATTGGGAATTGAATGCCTACTGTTGAAAACTTTTTGGTGGCCACATAAGTTTGGGATCGAGATGCTATTTTTGTTTTCCTTTCATCCATGTCTGTGTGACCTTATGAATAGTTTGGATGACAAATGAACCTCACGGTTGGCCGCTCTTTGATGGTTTCAATGGTGGGACCCACTCTTTTAGGTGGTGTATCCACTTGAACTTCGGATCTGTTTCACTTTTGGGCTCATGTCTCAAAATGATCTGGCAAAATAAATGGATGGTGTGGATAAAGCACATGCATCATGATGGGCCCACAAACCTTTTTCAGCACCGACCAGTCAGTAGGCAGGGGTCACTACCAAGTGGATTCCCTTTGTTTCATGTCTCAATGATCCAAACTGTTATTATCAATTTTAAAGTTTATTTAGAATTATTTAATATTAAAATTAAAGATTTTAATTTTAGATTTATATATTTTTTAAAACAAAGAGATAAATAAGGAGGAGATTTCTTCCAATGAGTTGAATTTTCAAATGCATATGGTCCAAAAAAACAACAATATTAGGCTTTTCCCGTGAATCCATCTCTTGCAAAAATTAAAGACCCTTCTCTTGTCAAAAGTAGAGGTGGGCGTTAGTTAGTCGAGTCGGACGGACCGAGTTGGCTTTGATCGACTCGATCCTATTTTGAAATAGGCCTAACCTAAACTGAACTTGACCTGAACAAGTTACGTACGAGTCCAACATACTTGACCTGAACTCGACCCAACTAGTTACCGAGTCCAGCATAAGTAACCCGATTTGAGTTTGGGTCTACCCTAGATTAATCTGAATCGAGTCTGACTCAGTAACAAGTACCAAGTCGTGCTAAGTGCATTGGGTATCCACGAGCAGAAATCACAACTCATAACCTATATTCACTTGACAAAATTGCAACCTCTCCATCCGGTACATGGCATCTCAGATATAAAACGTCATATCTAAATTTTCTTAAACATATATATACAAATCGAGTTAGTACTAAGTTGGATTTCAGGTCAAGTCATGTTATCGGGTGACTCAAACTCGACTTGGTGTTATTGGATGACTCGAACTCAACTTGATTTAAATTCGGATTGCACAAACTCAATTTAATTCAGACCTAAACGAGTCGAGCTTGTGGAGATTGATCCTGCGTTGAATTTATGCCGAGCTCACTTAGGTGTACTAGAGTGGAGAATGAGCTCGGAGTCAGACAGATAATGATCTTGACTTGCTGTAGTTAATGCTAGCTAACTCGAAGTCATTCACGAGGGCAAGTGACCCATGCCTTACAAGATTCGTCGAGGGGAGTCGTTCTCCTGTCTTGACTTATTCTGATTAGTACATTTTTACTCCCAACAAAACTCATAGCTTAAACTAAGTTAAA
This sequence comes from Magnolia kwangsiensis, assembly GCA_037074715.1. Classification (NCBI taxonomy): domain Eukaryota; kingdom Viridiplantae; phylum Streptophyta; class Magnoliopsida; order Magnoliales; family Magnoliaceae; genus Magnolia; species Magnolia kwangsiensis. The sequence continues at coordinate 5,086,474 of CM073578.1, read as the reverse complement.
AAAACTAGATGGACGACATCAATATAATACATACATCACGGTGGGCCCATAAAGTCCTGCCACCATGGAGGTGTATGGTACCATCATAACCACACAATCCGTGTCCCATCAAAGGTACGTGGGAGCTGATGTGAGAGCTATTACCATTAATAAGGAGCACTAAATTTCTACTTGTGGTGGTTTGTTTTTCAGCTTCCACTATAAATGAAGACATAATTAGTCATCATTACTTGTATCAATACTTACGGCTCAAACTTTAAAGGTGACAATGACAACTCTAATGTGTGGATGCGAAGTGATGGGAGGACGTTTTCGGTATAAAAACTACGGTCCCATCGTGATGTTAATGTCATATTCTTGTGGTCCATTCATTTCACCACCTTATTTTAGGACGCAGGTTAAAGAATAAGAAAAATCCAAAGCTCAAATGAACCACACAACCCTGATGTTAATGATGGGTCCATAGTTTTTAAGAAACCGTGGGGGAAAACAGATGGGCCATGTAAGTTGTACTCTGATAGAGTATGATTCTTGATACACAGGTGCTTAAAAACTCCATAAGTAGGATATAGTAGCTTAAATCAAACCATCTAAGTAGTGAAAGTCACTTCTTCTAAGTCATGACCCAAAAATCAGATTGATTGAAGAATCACATCCTCTGATTCATGGACCCTTGTTTATTGTATGGATAATTTCATTTTTAACCGTCCAATGTATGTATGTAGACTAATCCGTTGGTCAGATAGTGAGTAAGAGTAATTTCTTTGTTCATGATACACGTAAACTTGTACAAGGTAGTTTGGACAGTGTAATTCATTGTGCATGTGTATCATCCATCACACTCCGCCAGAGTACCGGGAAACACTAACATGGGGAGAAATTTACGACTGTGGGCTCCACCTTTTATCCAGTGGTTTTTATCAAACAATACAAACTTAACATACGTACTTAAGACCTCCTTGTACATACGCCAACTTTGAAGACGAAAATACCCCTGCAGAGACGGCTGCTGGCAGATGGTCCAACAATGGGAACTCAGGTGGGGCCTACTGTAATGTTTGTATGAAATCATCCATGTCTAAGTTCATTCATAGAGTCACAAAGACCTAGATGAAGTGGAAAAACAAATTTCATAATGATCCAAAACTTCTGTAACCTCTAAAAGGGTTTCAATGGTAGATGTTCAATTCCCCACTGCCTTTTATAGTGTGGTCCACTTGATAGTTAGATCTATCTTATTTTTCTTCTCAAGCCTTAATATGAGCTCGCCAAATAGATGGACGGTTTGGATATAACACAGGCCTCATGATGGGACTCACAAAAGCAACATAGCAAAAAAAAAAAAAAACACATACAACCTGGTAGATTTTTATTTTTATTTTTTATTGGGAAAACTATTTCTACCTTACATTTTTCTCTAGTACATAATTATGTAAATATGTATATATAAGTATATAAAAATATTTTTCTATCTTTTAATTCATTTCTTTGTCTATTTATTTAACAAGCATATCTCCTAAACTAGAATGATTTACTTAACATACCACATATGATTTTGGGGTAGGAGAAGCTAATTTAGCCAACCAACCTAGTTCTTTTCCAAGATTCCATCAGGTCGATGGTCGAAAATCCATTTCATTCACTTTGTGGTCAATTTCAATTACCTCGCGGTCAAACTGAAAATTCAGCGGGGCAAACTGGAAATTGAGCGCGGCAAACATGAAATTGAACGGGGTAAACATGAAATTAAGTGGGTCAAACATGAAATTGAGCGAGGCAAACTAGATATTCAGCGGGGCAACACATGAAATTCAGTGGGGCAAACATAAAATTGAGCGGGACAAACATAAAATTCAACGGGGCAAACTAGAAATTGAGCGGGGCAAACTAGAAATTAAGCGGGGCAAATATGAAATTGAGCGGGACAAACATGAAATTCACCAAGGCAAACATGAAATTAAGAAGGGCAAACTAGAAATTGAACGAGGCAAACATTAAATTCAGCAGGGTAAACATTAAATTGAGTAGGGCAAATTAGAAATTCAGCGGGGCAAACATGAAACTGAGAAAGGCAAACATGAAATTGAGTAGAATAAACTAGAAATTGAGCGGGGCAAACATGAAATTGAGCGAGGCAAACCAAAAATTTGACGGGGCAAGCATGAGGTCTATGTTAGGGACCGAATGCATTTTATATAGGGTAGTGGCTATGGGAGAGAGTTCACCCATTATAGAAGTCTTTCACTTATTTATGTCTTCTCAATCTCTCACGTACAAGGAGAGAAGTCATTCTTCAATACAAATCTATCTTGAGTTGTATATAGTATTTCATGCCTATAAAATCATATATACCCAATGTGATTAATTTAAACCAATCATTACATTACCAGATGAAAACATGCCATACATGGCCAATGATTCCAACATTCTCTAACTTGGGATAATCATGATATTCCTCAATATGCAATGTATTATATGGTAATTCATTAACGATCGAGATTCTACTAGATATTTTAATAAATCCTATAAAGTATCCTAAATTAGCTTGTAGTACAATCCACTGTCAGCGCACATTCCACTATTAGCCACTCCCACTAGGGAATCGATACCAAGACCTCAATGTTGAAACGAAGTATCTTTGCTTAGTCTACTACTTGAGATATGGTCCAGGGTGTAATCCTTTCAAACCCTTAAGCATGTCTATCAATAACCCTAACATCGATTACACCAGTATATATAATCAAAAATAGAAATAGAAACAAATTACATAAAAATACTCAAAACTGTATAACCTATCTATCCATCGAGTCAACCGATCGAAATGCTTTGATCAATCGAGTCAATATGTTAACTAAAGTTTTCAATATGTCAAAATTTTCAAAATTTTCATGTTTACCCCGCTCAATTTCATGTTTACCTCGCTCAATTTTCTATCTGTCATGATCCAAAAATTCAAGTACCCGAATAGGGTGTCCAAGACCCGAATTTCAGACTCGTGACCTATATAAAATAAATAAATAAATAAAAAGATAAAGTATGATAATTTCATACACATTTCATTTTCTCTCACCATTGTCCAAAACTTTAAAATCCAAACACATACTAAGATAACTAATTACATAATCTATTATTACATCAATGTATAATTATTTAACTTAACTTGAAGTAAGAAAATCAAGTCAAACATTACTACATTAAGAGTTCTAAAATAAAATAAAATTTATCCTATGTAGAATGACATGCTACGTGCAATGCAACCATATTCCATGCTCTACTACTACTAGTAGTACCCTACATCTTCAAAATATTCATAACCTGAAATGGTTAAAACATAATGACTTGACAACTCAATAGGATCACATCAATTCCGAGTTGAAAATCTTACAAATATTACCAAATTTAACCTCGACATATTAATCAAAATAAGACGAACATTGCATGTAAAATCATAGTTAATAATTTGACATTCATGAATATGAATGAATAAATCATTTAACATATCTTTTCTAAAAATACTAAAATTTTAGAGTGGGCAAAACACTCATATGTGCTAATCCTTTTAGGGGATGACCCATGGTAGAGCATCAGTGTTGATCCTTTCAGGGTATGACCCTTGGCAGAGCACTGGTATAACCTTTTAAGGATAAAAGCCCAAGGCAGTGCACCCGTGTGTACTAATCCTTTTAAGAAATCACTCAGGGCAGAGCACCCGTGTCGATCCTTTTGGGAATGACCCTGGGCAGAGCACCCATAAGAATCATTGCATAAAATAATAATTGTTCACATACGATGCATCTAACTTACAAGAAGACATTGTAACAAATAATATCAGAGCACCCATAACAAATAATATAGTGATCCTTTTATAGCAAAGCACCCGTAAGAATCATTGCATAAAAAAATAATTGTTCACATATTAAATATTCATCATCACCACTAGATAATATCAAATGTAAATGCAAATGCAAATAATAATAATAATAATAATAATAATAATTGCATTGGTTCAGTAGTCAAATAAAGAATATCCTTCAATAGAAAATTATTTATGAATCTTTTAATGTCTAGATTATATAAGGCAATTTTTTATGAATCTTTTAATAGGGATTGATCACCTACCTACTGTGAAAAAATTGTGTGATGAGAGGAAAATAATCTGAAGTGATGCTGATTTCTACATGTACTAGGTTGGATTGATCAACTCTGAACTCGATGTTGAACCCTCACGGATACTCTCCCTTCTCCTGAGCTCTATTTTTCTTCTCACATATTTTATCTATAGTTTTCTCTCGATAGCATGAGAAATAGGGTATAAAAAATGATGTTAGGTGAGTTGGTGGGTTCTAAGTTTAATGGGAGATTTAGATTAAGGAGTGGGTCCCACCATGATGATAACAATCATAGTGGATGGGTTCCCATCCACAACCGTACCGCAGAGAAGTGGGAAAGAGATGGAATCGTGGAGGAGAGAGCTAGTTTGTGGGTGCACGTCACATGCTTTTGTTTTTTTTTTTTTTTTAAGAATAGGACGCACATCACTTTTATTTTTTATTATTATTTTTAGAATAGGCCCCACAGGAATCACGTGATAAATCCACACCGTTCATTAGTTTTGCCCTTCAAAGTTAGGACATGAGCCCAAAAATGAGGGTCATCCACAGTTTAGGTGGGCCACAAGAAAGGCAACAGTGGAACCCACCGTTAAAAAAAATGGAGTATTACATTCTACCCACTTTATCAAAATTTCGTCGTCGAAATTTATATACCTAATGGAGGTTAGGATACTTTTCTCAAATTTCTTGTTCTCGCTCTTACAATGCTTCTTCCTCGTTATGATGACTCAACTGTACCTTCACAAGTGGTATAATCTTTGTCTAAAGTACTTACTCCTTACGATCGAGAATGCGCATAGGTTACTCTTCATATGTGACATTTTCTTGAATCTCTTGCAGCTCTCATTCGATGACATGAGAATCATCCAGCTTGTACTTTCGAAGCATGGAGACGTGAAATACATTGTGGATATTGGATAACTGAGGTGGTAAGGCTAGCTTGTATGCTACAACTCCTACTCTTTGTACAATTTCAAAGGGTCCAATAAAACGTGCCGCGAGCTTCCCTTTCTTTTCAAAACGCATAACTCCTTTCATTAGGAAAACTTTTATGAACACATGATCTCTCACAAAAAACTCCAAGTCCCTGCGTCGATTATCTGCATAGCTCTTTTGACGACCCTGGGCGACATGCATACGTTCCCGAATGATGTCAATCTTCTTGGAGGTCTCTTGAATAAGTTCTGGCCCCAACAATGTCCTTTCTCTTACTTCGGTCCAGCAGCTTGGTAATCTACAAGGTCTTCCGTATTAAGCTTCAAATGGTGTCATACCAATGTTGGCTTGGTAACTATTATTATATGTGAATTCTACTAACGGCAGATGATCATCCCAATTGCCCTTGAAGTCGAGAATGCAGCTGCGTAACATATCTTCTAAAATCCGGTTCTTCCTTTCTGTTTATCCATCAGTATATGGATGAAATGTTGTGCTACAATCGAGAGTAGTTCCCAAAGCTTCCTATGGACTTGTCCAAAATCGTGATTTAAACCTGGGATCTCGGTCGGAGATGATAGATACTAGACTACCATGAAGTCGGATGATTTCTTTAATATAAATTTTACTCAACTCCACTGCAGATGTAGAAATCTTTATCAGGATGAAGTGTGTAGATTTGGTTAACCTATCCACGATCACTCATACAGAGTCATGGTGTCGACCTGTCTTCAAAAATCCAACTACGAAATTCATGGATATATGCTCTCATTTTCACTTGGGAACTGGTAACGACTACAAGAGTCCTGATGGTCTACGATGGTCTATCTTCACTTGTTGACATGTCGCACATTTAGAGACATACTCAGCAATTTCTAGCTTCATGTTGTTCCACTAATATTGGCACTTAACATCGTGGTATATTGTAGTCTCCCCTGGATGGATAGTGAATCTTAATCTATAAGCTTCATACAAAATCTTTTGCTTCAAATCAGGTTCGTTTGGAACGCATAGCCTTGCACGAAACATAATCCCTTCATCAGTGTCAATTCACCATTTTGCATTCTCCTTCCCCATTCCTTCTACTCCTTTTTCTTGTAGTAAACATCTTCCTTCTGAGCTTTTAGAATATACCGAATTTAAGAGAAAAGTTTATCATGATCTAATCTCAATTCTAAAGATTAATAAGTTAAACTTACCTATTAAACTTAAGAAAATAAAAATAAAAATTACACACCAGGGCAAACTATGCTACTAGGTTACTTATATGAGCCTAAGGTTCTTCAAGCTGGAGTTGCAGATCGAAATCTTTGATAACATTTAGAATCTCTCATTCTTTGATTATTAGGCTGGCCACAAGTCTTCGTTCTTTCTGCTTAGGGATCGGCCACAACATTTGTTTTTCCTAGGTGATATGAAATATCGAAATGGTAGTCTTTCAAAAATTTCATCCATCTTCTCTAATGCATATTCAATTCATTCTTGTTAAAGATATATTTTAAGCTATTATTATCTGAATATAAGTCGAATTACACCCTGTATAGGTAGTGCCTCCAAATTTTCAAAGTAAAAACCACTGCTGCTAACTCTAGATCATGCATCGAGTAATTTCGCTCATGAGTCTTTAACTGTCATGATGCGAATGCGATAGATTTGCCTAATTGTATAAGAATAAATCCTAATCTCTGATATGATGCATTGGTATAAACGACGAATCTTTCTCGTTCGGTCGGTAATGCCAGAACTAAGACTAATGTCAATCGCTTCTTCAGTTCGGTAAATGCTTGTTCACACTCTTGATCTCATTTAAAGTTCGTATTCTTCTTAGTTAGATTAGTTAGAAGTCTTGATATACTAGAGAATCCTTCTATAAATCTTTGATAATAACCAGTAAGGCTTAGAAAACTTCGCACCTCTGACACATTTGAGAGCTGCTCTCATTCTAATATTGCTTCAATTTTAGCTGTGTTCACAGATATCCCTTTCTCTGACACCACATACCCTAAGAATTTTACTTCATACTTCCAGAAGTCACATTTTGATAACTTGACATACAATTGATTTTTCTTTAACATTTATAGAGCGGTCCTGAGATATTCCTTATGCTCCTTATGAGTCTTGGAGTATATAAGAATATCATCGATGAATATAATAACGAATCGATTTGAATACCCGATTTATAAGATCCATAAATACCACTGGAGTATTTGTCAATACAAATGGCATTATCAAGAACTCATAGTACCCGTAACGAGTCCTAAAGGTCGTTTTGTACACGTCTTCATCCTTTATTCTCAACTGATGGTAACCTGACCTCAAATCTATTTTAAAAAAGAACCTTACTCCCTTAAGCTGGTCAAATAAATCATCAATCCTTGAAAGAGAATATTTGTTCTTGATTGTTACTTTATTCAACTGACGATAATAAATATATAATCTCATAGTTCCATCCTTCTTCCTTACAAATAAGACCGGTGCTCCCCATGGCGACGTGCTTGTTCTAATGAAATCTTGATCTAGCAACTGTTGGATATGATCCTTTAATTCTTTTAATTCTACAGGAGCCATGCAATAAGGTGCTCTATAGATGGGTGCAGTTCTAGGCATTAGATCAATGCTGAAGTCTACATTTCTCTTTGGAGGTAACCTTAGAATGTCCTAAAAATTTTCTGAAAACTCCCTAACCACGGGTATTTTTTCAATCCCTTCTTCTAATTGCTCGATTCCCACAATAACTAAAAAACCAATCGGCGCTTTCCTTCTTCGTGTCCCATAAAATTTCAGTGGAGATCGTCCTTCTATGTTCAACGTAATCGTCTTCCTGAAACAATCTATCTTGGCACGATACCGGGACAACCAATCCATTCCTAAGATGACATCATATTCCCTTATAGGCATAATTATGAGATTTGCTCATAGTATTTCATTTTCAATTATGACGGGGCATTCTTCATATATTTGTTCTAAATTCATGAACTTATTGAGAGGGGTTGCTACGATAATTTTCTTATTTAATCGTACGAGTGATATACCAAGTGAGCATACGAAGAAATAAGATATAAATGAATGTGCAGTTTGTAAATCGAATAATGCTCTGGCAAGAGAAGTGTAAGCCAAGATAGTATCTTCCACCACATCATTAGTAGCTTCAGCACCTTATTGAGGAGTGATATCTATAGGTTGTGTTGGGTCCTCATAAGCAGAAGCAGTAGTCTCATACATTTATATAATATTATCTTAAGGTAGTGTTGGATGATCATAGCTTCGATTTGGATCCTCATACTCCTGAAGTTGAGCTGGATCATTTATGAATGAAGATAGAGCGTAAACACGTCCTTGAACTTGAGGTCGGGGTGCCTGAATTTCTGGTCTCAGTTGCTAATATTGGGGATGCTTAACCTATTGTTGTGATTGTTAAGGTAGTCTTGGATAAGCTCGAGGGGGTCTAGGCTGTTGGAATCGTGGATGTAGCTGTACAGGCCTCTGATGATAAGGTTGTGATGGTCTCGTAGTTAGCTTAATCATCTGAGAGGGCGGCGGCAAAGGTCGTTGATACGAAGTAAACTGTGCATAATGAAGAGGCGGCCTGTAAAATGATCGTGGTGGTCCTTGATTTCTTGGATATTGATGACGAGGTGGTAGAAGATTATGGTGGGCAGGATGGCCCACATTTCCGCAGTTATAGCAAGTCCCAGTGAATTGGGTTGAAAGTTGCGTAGTGACATGCCTGGGTACTGATGTTAGCATCATCTTATGCTGCTTAGTCGCTTCATGTTGTGTGAGAGATGAATAGGGTGTGGTCCTGTCTCCACTCCTCATGTCCTTCCTCGGCTTGCAGTTCTTCCAATGCTCATCAAAATCCTTTTCTATTGCGCTGAAGCATTCTAGTGCTTCTACATATGTTTTAATAAGAAAAGGATCTAGTCGAGTGTGATAGAAGATTTGAGTCCCTCAACAAACTTCCGTCCTTTACGAAACTCATTTGGTATGAGAAATGTCATAAATCATGCCAACTCTACAAACTTTGCATCATATTGACACACTGTCATATCTCCTTATTCTAATTTCATAAATTCTATAACCTTTTGATCAAGCACATAAGCTGAAAAGTATTTATCCTTAAACTTTGTGCAGAATTGGTCCCATGTCCACCTTTCTATGCTCAAGTTCTCCCTTGTCGTAGATTCCCACCAATGATCGGCTTCTCCTTCATATATATATATATATATATATATATATATATATATATATATATATATATATATATATTGTTAATTCAGCCTTTTGTTTCTCGTTACATCTCATAGCTGAGAAAATTTTCTCCATCTACCTTTTCCAACCCTCAACTTCACTTGGGTTAAGCCCACCTTTAAACATAGGCGGTCTCTGCCTCTTAAACTTTTCCAACAAGGACCTCATCCCTTCAGGGGCTACAAGTGTCGCTTGAGTCTGCTCCTGAGATTGAGTCATAGGCACTTGTGTTTCCATAAATGAGGTAAATCCTTCCATCGCCTAGAGGATCTTGTCAATAATTGCTCCTTGCTTAGCTGCATCGAGTACTTAGTCTCCAATGCGGCTTCAAGGTTCATACTTTGATCTGTTAAAGCATAGGATAAATAAAGGAAATTATAAATCTTACTAATTAATTTTAAGATTATAAGAAATCATATGGTTCAATGTAAGTATACATGAAGATCTACGAGAAGTTGAACTAAAATATAGTTTAGAACTATGTGCAAAAATTTCTGGTCATAAGGGTTGGCAATCATGGTGAATGGGTTCCCATCCGCAACTGTACTGCGAAGAAGTAGGAAAGAGAGGGAGTCGTGAAGGAGAGAGCTAGTTTGTGGGTGACGTGCATCAACACGTCACTTGCTTTAGCTTCTTTTTTTTTTTGAGAATGGGCCCCATAGGAATCATGTGATAAATCCATACCGTTCATTAGTTTTACCCTTCAAAGTTAGGGCATGAGCCCAAAAATGAGGGCCATCCACAGTTCAGGTGGGCCACACGAAAGGCAACAGTGGAACCCACCGTTAAAAAAAAACATAGTATTACACTTTCCATCTCATGCTAGGCTCGCTCAATTTTCAGTTTTCCTCGCTCCCTCTCATGCCAAGCTCACTTTAATTTCAGTTTTCCTTGCTCCCTTTTATGCTAGGCTCGCTCAATTTTCATTTTTCCTCGCTCAATTTCAGGCTACTTAGATAATATTGATAGTATTTGATTCTCTCTGACACAATAGATCCTTATTACATCATAAAAGCATGAATGCTCACTAAGGTACCCATGAAACAATTTCTATGTACTATAAATTCTTTTCATTTGGCTTGGCGTATCCCTTCTTTCACTTCTAATGAAATTGTTGTCTTTCATTAGATATTGGAGATTGGATTGACAAACACAATAACCACTCTTCAAAACACATCAACCAAAGCGAACTGTTCTCAAAGGCTAGCTTGAAATGATGTTTACTTATCACTAACTTGTGCTGGTGTGAGACATTTGGCTTTTAGGGCCTATTTGGATACCATGAAATAAGTTACTTTGTATACCTACAGTAGTAGATAGGTAGCTTATTTGAGATAAGTAAGCTTGATTTAAGATTAATTATAAGTAACTTTTTTACTTAAAGTTACATAATCACTTAAGCTCGGTAAGCTTGGTTTAAGATACAAGTATCGACATATGTTGAGAGTGCCTCGATAATATTGGGATTCAATCTTTGATATATCAAGCGTTGCTCGATAATATCGACTTTGCCTTTGAAATTTCAACAGTCAACACTGAAATTTTAATAATTTCTCGGTGTATCGAATATGTCCTGATAATATTGACGTTCAAATTTCGATATATCGAGCAATGCTTGATAATATTGAATGATCTCTCGATGTTTATTCTACTGAAATTCAAGTTTGCCCTGCTCAATTTCATGTTTGCCCCTTTAAATTTCATATTTGCCCCACTCAATTTCATGTTTGCCCCTTTAAATTTCATGTTTGCCCCACTCAATTTCTAGTTTGTCCCACTGAATTTCTAGTTTGCTCCGCTGAATTTCATATTTGCCCCATTGAATTTCTTGTTTGCCCTGCTCAATTTCGTGTTTACCCCACTTAATTTTCAGTTTCCCCTACTGAATTTCTAATTTGCCTCGCTCAATTCCAGTTTAACTGCGAAGTGATTGAAATTGACCACAAACTGAATGAAATGGATTTTCAACCATCGACCTGATGAAATCTTGAAAAATGACTAGGTTGGTTGGCTAAATTAGCTTCTCCTACCCCAAAATCATACGTGGTACGTTAAGTAAATCATTCGAGTTTGGATCTTTACTCTTGCTCGGGTGGTAGACTCTTAGGAGTTTCAACACCTGGTCAAGCGTTCGAGTTTCCATAGGTGGTGAAATTCCACTAGTATGAGTATGTGGGGGTGTGTGTGCGTGTAAAAAAAAAAAATACATACTAGTTTAGGAGATATGCATGTTAAATAAATAGACAAAGAAATGAATTAAAAGATAGAAAAATATTTTTATATACTTATATATACATATTTACATAATTATGTATTAGAGAAAAATGTAAGGGAGAAAAATTTCTCCATGTAAAAATTTTAAAAATAAAAATTAAAAGTCTGCCCCAGCGGCACCGCTGCCGTAATGGCGGTAGTGACGCGGGGTCTGTTTAGTTTTTTTTATTTCTATTTTTTGTTGTTGCTTTTGTGGGTCCCATCATAAGGTATTTATTATATCCAAACCGTCCATCTATTTGGAGAGCTCATATTAAGGCTTGAGACAAAAATAAGATAGATCTAACTATCAATGGACCACATTGTAAAAGGTAGTGAGGAATTGAACGTCTACCATTGAAAACCTTTTAGTGGTTACAGCAGTTTTGGATCATTATGAAATTTATTTTTCCTCTTCATCCAGGTCTTTGTGACCCTGTAAATGAACTTAGATGGGGAGGATTTCTCGCAAACATCACAGTGGCCTCCACTTGAGTTTCTAATGGTTGACACTCATTCAACACTGTTTCCTGTAATGTGGTACACTTGAGATTTGGATATACCTCATTTTTGGTCTCATACCATAAAATGATCAGGAAAAATATATGGACGGCATGGATGAAAAGCATACACCATAGAGGGGCCCACAGACCACCGAAGATCCACCATTGGCGGGTGGCAGGGGAGTACCCAATCCGTTTCTTTGAGAAGAGGGGTATTTTCGTCCTGGAATTTATCTTCCGTAAGAGGAGGTCTAATTGCATATGTTAAGTTTGTCTTGCTACAAGTATATCCAATGGATAAAAGGTGGGGTCTACAGTCGTAAATTTCTCCCAACTTGGGTGAGGCCGTTATCTGGGGCCCACTTTAATCAATGTGTTGTACATCCGACCTGTTCATCCGTTTTTCCTGATCATATTAGCACATGGTCCGAAAATCCTACAAGGTTCGAAAATGAAACGGATCCAAATCTCAGAAAGACCACATCAAAAGAAACGGTGGTGCATGAATGCCCACCATTAAAACTTTTTGGTGGCCAGATCAAGCTGATATTTGTGTTTGCCTTCATTCGGGTCTGTTTGTCCTTATCAACAGGTTGGATGAAAAATAAACATTAAGGTGGGCCCTAGGAATTTTTATGATGATGATTCAATCACCACTTTTCATGTGGCTGGATCTGTTTCATTAAAATAATCTAGGAAAACGATTGGACGGCGTGGATATACAACACATACGTCAAAGGTGGGCTCCATGGTCACGGCCCCACCGAACTCGGTGTTCCCCCGGCCTCACCGAATCCGCTCTCGTTGCTGGAGGAGTCAGCGTAAGAATGATACAGTACTGGGCCTCAGGATATAAAGTCTATCCTCTGGCCATTTTTATGCGAGTCTGGCCTTGCTGCCGTGATCTAGACCGTTGGGTTACTGGACCACCAGTGGTCCGCTGCAAAATTCGTACGGATTGATTGACACAGCTTTCAACGGATGGTTGAGAAATAAAAAAGTGAACTTTCCAAATTTATGTGGAAAATGTCCATTATTGGATGGGTAAGATCCATCATCTGAAGTGGCCCTGATTGCATGAACGGTCTGGATGATGGATCCCTAAATTCCACCCACATGTAATTAGTTCGACTTTTGAAGTCCAGACAGGTAAGGCTCAAGCCCCGCCCACAACTTCAGTTAAAAAACGAGAAATTGTCACGCACAGCTGCTGCAATGTGAACTTTCACACCATCATCTTCTCACGGCCAATATATGGAATTTTTTGAACATCCGATCCGTTCAAATGGTAACACACACGATGTTTATTTCCACTTTGAAAATCAAGCTAATCAAATCGTTGGATGGGCCACCCCAGTAGACCAAGTTAAACCATCTGTTGTCCATTGATTTTGACATTGTGTCCCAATCGAGAAGTGGATTGGTCTGATCTGCAAACCAGGCAATCGTCTTGGTGTGGCCCACCTTTTGCACCAATAGCATATTCTACACATTAGACGTGTTGGTGGGGATAGAACCGCTGCATGTGATCATCTCATTAAAAATTATAGTAGTATTCTGCTTTATGGATGCACCTGATGATTGCGGTGTACACGGTGACATTTGTTAATATTAATTATTTCTTAAATTACTTTAGCTATGTCAGCATTTCTCTCTGCAACACACACATGCATACAGGGAGTGTAAGCGGAATGCTCACCGCGCTCACACACACATACAGACTTAGGAGTGGTCACCTGTGGACCGGTTCACACATTGTTACGTGTAAACTTTGATATCAGCCATAAGATCTGACATATGGTGTAGATGACGTTCGAGCTTAAAAGTGAATTTCGGTCACGCGCACCTCACGGAAAGATGAACACTCTCCCACTTGCACGCTTCCTCACCTAGGTTTTCTACATAAGCCTTTTGTAAGAAGTTACCGTGCTGGGATGCTAGGTAGGGCCCACCATGATGTTTGGGAGAAATTCATCTTGTTCATCTGTTTTGCAAGATCATTTTAGTACATTAGGCTAAAATTGAAGTGGATCCAAAACTCTAGTATGTTACACAGGAGGAAATAATGGACATTCAGTGACTACTGTTGAAACATTCGTTCGGCCACAAAAACTACTTCTCAAGCTTCTTTTTTTGTGATTTTACTTCATCCCATTAGGAATGACCTTATAAACGGTTTGGATAACATATAAACATCAAGGTGAAGCATAAAAAGGTTTCAATGGTAGGAAAGTTTTTCTCCAATTTTTCATCTTGTATGGTCCGCTCGAGTTTTGAATCTGCCCCATTTTTAGTCGTATGTCTTAAGATGATCTCGCAAAATAAATGAATGGAGTGGATTTCTCACGAACATCACAGTAGGCTCTAAACCACACATCGAATCATATGGCTGACATCAAGGTTTACATGTAATGATATGTGAACTGGTGCGTTAGTACATAGGTGAGCATTATGTGTGTGTGTGTGTGTTTGTGTGAATTAGATTTTACCAAATAGTGTCGTTCTAGTCCAAGCATTGTTTGTTAAGAGGCAAAATTATGTTACTACCCTCCATTATTTTTTCTTTACTAAAAGGAATTTTCCTTTAGATTTTTTTTCTTCTTCTTTTTTTTGTTATGTGATAGTTTTTGAAATATAATTAATCATAATACCTCTGTATTGAGAATGGAGCTTGTAGGACAAAACATTGATGGAACTCACTCTAAGGGAGATCCAATCTACTCATTTGATTCTGCCAATCCTAGACCTACATTAATTTTAGTTTAATTCAAGCCCTCTGTGGCTCGCAAATTTTGATAATGTCGGGCATTCATTGCTTACTTTTTCTTCTGGTGTGGTCCACCCTTGATGTGGTTTTCCCACATTTTTTGAACCATGCCCTGAAATGAAGTCCTTAATCGAATGGACAGCATGGAATTCACATGTAACTTACAATGGGCCCCACAAAAGCTGTATGAATACCCTTTTTTAGGGCCAAGCTATTGTAAATGATCTCATTTTTGTATTTTTCTTTTATACTTTTTTCTAAGGAGGGGACCACCACACTATCTGATGGTTGAAGCTACCTTTGTGGGACCACCACACTCTCTGACGACATTCGGGCATTGTGTTCTCTCCCTTATGGGATCCATAACACTTTCCATCATATTTTTTTTCTCTCCAACTTTCATTTTATACTCTCCAAAGTTATTTTTTACCTCCCTGGCGATGTCATAAAGATGGCGAGAAAATGTAAGAGATGGATTGGGTTATAGTGGTTTTTTTTTTTTTTTTTTTTGGCCGAGTAGTGTTCGGAGATATTTTTTGTTGGGTACCATGTGGAGATGGTCAGCGTGGATCGATGTATGGGTTTAATATGTTAAGGAAGAAGATAGATATATGAGACCCATTGTCCGTTGTAGTTCATAATTGCGACTTTATGGAAAAAAACAACGACAACTCGTAGTGCATCAATCTTCCTTTAATCTCAAAGCTTTTTGTAGCATTCTGGATTTTCACTGTTTTGGATTTCTAAAAATTCTTGAATTTTTTAAAAATATAATTAACCTATATTATCACTTACTGATCATTAACACTCAATATTAGTTTATACACGGGTGGTACCAGTAAAGAACTGCATAAGTCCGATTAATCAACCATAGGAAGCCAACGAATTTGTCCGATCACTTAAACCCCAAATTTAGCCACATGATTTGCTCACACAAAGTTTAAATCTAACCGACCTACCACTGATTAATTAAGACAATCGTAACTAAATTAA
The DNA here is from genome assembly GCA_037074715.1 of Magnolia kwangsiensis. Lineage (NCBI taxonomy): Eukaryota > Viridiplantae > Streptophyta > Magnoliopsida > Magnoliales > Magnoliaceae > Magnolia > Magnolia kwangsiensis. The sequence continues at coordinate 5,070,659 of CM073578.1, read as the reverse complement.
AAGATCTACTCGAAGCCGAGTTAGATAAAGCCCGAATCTTGACTAATATACCAAATCAACCCCGTCACTCTTTTAGCCTAAAACTGATGATTTAGAGTAATCATGACCAAATCTCTACTTTCACTAGTTATAAATAGGTCACACTATGAACATAATTAATCCAAACTCTAATCATTGCCCACGAGAAATCTCAATACCTAATTCATTCTAAAAATACCCCAATTTTTCGAACAAGCTCTATGCCGCTCATTAGTGGGTCATTAGTTCCAAAAATATAAAATAATGTCCGTCTTACTGAGCTCAACATCCATCATAGGAGTCGGACCTGGGTAGTGTCCAAAACTGATCAACTTGAGCCGAGGGACGAGTACATGAGAAGTGTAAATACCCTAAAGGAATAAGCTGAAACTTAAGTGAATTGACTCATCCACTCTTACATAAAGTTGAGAATTTCAGACCGTCGGTTTATGACCAAACTTCACATGTAGAGTAAGGATATTTTCTTGCTCATATCCGTATAGTCGCTGCCCTAATTGACCATCGGTTACCATTGAACGGATGTTCACTCCCCAAGTGCAGGGTTGTTATGTAGTAATAAACTCGGTAAGACCGAGGTCGAATCCCGAGGGACTGATACCTGTACGTTATCTAAAACTAAGAAGACCTAGAATTAGAATAAGATGTAACTAACTCAAGTGTAATTTAAGAGAATAATGATGAAATAAGTATTTAAAACTTAAGAGAAATCAGAGACAGAAAATTAAGGATTCAAAGGATCCACTTGTAGAGATCAGGGAGATCTTATGCCTTCATCAAAGACTCAATTGGACTTAGAGCCCATCTTCATCCAGTTGAAGGGTGTAACCATGAAAATCCAACTGAACTTAAATTGATATAATTTTCAAAAGACGAAAGGTATATGAATCAGAATGGATTCTATCACTAAACCATGCCCAGGAGACAAAGTAAACAACAGAATTAAACTAATTACCAACCAACCACACGTATGAAGGTTAGGAAGGGTACCGTCATTCGACCATGCCCAAGAGACGATGGTGAACAATAGGGCTTCCTGACATCATAAACATAAAGGAAAGGAACATGCTCAAAGCTATCGCAGACCCATTATAATTTTAGTCACAACAGACCATTAAAAACTAAAAATATTCTCATTAATAAACTAAAATCCACATCAGTTCAGTTAAACAAAGGCACATGCAAAAGAGTCCCCCATCACAGTATAAGCTTCACCTCTTAGCCTTAGCTAAGAGGTTCAACAACTCATAATTAGGCTAAACATTCAAATAATAATAATAATAAGAAATAAAATAAATAAAAAACTTGGTACTCTTTGTCTCTGCCTCTTACTTCCACATCCAAGCCACCACCAAGATTAGATGATCCTCTGTCTATCACATCTCTTTCTTTTTATAGCTGTGAAGGTTGGCTGCGAAACTTCATGCGCAAGTTTCCTTTATGCACAACAAAGAGGCGATGATCTATGCGTAAATAGTTGCGTAGACTGTGTTTGCGCTGATTGATTGGTGAGGCCTATTATTGAAGTTAACGGAGAAACCCAGTCCGTCCACTGCATTCACCTCGAAAAACCAGATGGGAATCACTATTTTCGGATCAACTTCGATGTGGCCCACAGATGTTTTCGTTGCACCATCAATCCGACGTTTGAACTGCTAAGATCTCATACTCTTTAATTCTTCAAATTCCATTAGTTAGGCCTTAGTAAGTTGGGCCGTGGGAACCTAATGGACGGTCCGAATCCAACCGTTGATTCCTGATGGTGGCCCACAAATTTTTTTCGCAAGCTTTATTGCAAAACAAAGCTTGCACAGAGGCGCGGTGATGTTTGGCAAACCCTACAGTGATGTTTTTGAAGAGATAAACCCCGTTCATTGCAATCACGAATGGATATAAAGTCTCGAGGCAAACGGATGGTGAGAACCCTGTGATCTTACATTTAGGACACTTTTTCGGGCTATTTGAACTTCAATTTCTCAATTTTCTCAGGTCTCTGGCATGTAAATCCGTCGATCTTGATCCCCTAGGGTCCGTCCATTGCCTTGGTGATTCTTGAGTGTTAAATTCATGCTTTTAATACCCTTTTCCATTTCAGGCTCCTAAATACACTCTACATCACAAACACGATTAAATCAGGCCATTAAACAGTATCCTATTCATAAATCCAAGCAATAACTGGGTCTGATATGCGATATTTGACCCTCAACATAACTTTTAATCATATCTGTCGATCGGTGCATCCAAATGGTGGGCCGATTATGTCCATATGTAGATCATCATTAGCGCTAACTATCTTATAGTGTACATCAATATGTACACACCATAGTAGGCCCTAGATGTTAGAAAAATCCTCCCATTGGGCTAGTATAGTAAAAACTCAATCCTTGGGGCCATTTACACCAAATCTGGTATTATAAAAGGCCCTCATTTGGGCACCCCCTTCTCTCATACGAATTTCATGCCCTACCTTGGTGAAGGAGAAGAGAAAGAGAAAGAGAGAAGGATGGAAAGAAGAAGGGAGAGAAAGGTGGGCTCAAATGAGGTAGAATCTTGTAACCCCTCTTCCCTCTTCCTCAAGAAACCCCCTATCCACAACTACAAACACGATCTTCAATTGATTGGGTAAGTAACCACTCTTCTCCTTTAGAAACCTATTATGTTTAGCTAGGCCTTGCATATATTCTAACATGCAAGTACGTTTGACTTAGGATCTCTACAAATCGACCCACAAATTCGACAACCCTAGGTCGATTCCTCAAGCTCTCAATGATCCATATGTATGGACCATTATCCTTAAGTAGCCAAGTACCAATTTTAGGATAAATTTATTAATTTTGGTTGCTAGATTGATGAGCATACGAATTCTAAGGAAAAATTCTAAATTAGGAATCCATATGATGAGTACACCCAACATGTATGAAATGATAAATGGATTGTTTAATCGTTATTCTCAAATTATTTGGGCATGACATTCGTGTTGTGTGTACATTCTTGCATCTAACATCTTTACACATTCTTCTAAGTTGTATGCTTGATTCTAATTTTCTGTACTATGGATAATGTGTGATCTTTACCTCTTAGGTAGTTCAACACCACCTGCACACATATCTAATTTATGCTATTAAGAGTAGTCATATGCATGTTAATATCCTAAAATCTTATGCTTAGACGTGTTGTATGTTTTATCCCTTCTGCACTTGAAGATAAATTCTTGACTGCTTAGAATATTATTAAACATAGCCCACCCTCTGAGTTGGTCAGAAATCTGAGATTTGTAAAGGTAGTCCCGTTAGTTGGGCCGCCCTGTGACTAGACTGACTGGTGTGGGCGGATGTGAATGGGCGACATGGGTTTCTTACACCCAATGTCGTGCGTTACATGTTCACCTGAATTTGGGCGGTCTAGTCCACTGACTGACCAACCATGCTTGTTAACCATGTTTACTCACACTTGTCTGGAACCTTAAACACCTTTCGCCCACTGATGCCCACTGACAACAACTAGAAACTGATCCACAATCTTGTGAGCGGGGCGTGGTGGAATGAGACACTATATCCAAGCTGTCGACGTACGCTGGGGTGACAATCCTCCCAGCACTTCCCACGTGCTTGCAATCGGGGGTGAGGACTCCGATGGGATCAAGGATCGTGGGGTCTTGACCTCACATGTTGAGGGTCCTGGCCTCGCAAATGGATAAGGGCATTGATATCGTCAAGGTGTACCAGTTTTTTCAACCTGCTGAATAAACGAAATTAACTAAATACTCAATTAACATTATTCATGCATCGCATTACCTAGGATTTAGTGACTCGACAGTTGAAGTCGCAATGAAGGAGTGTTGCTCATGTGCGACTGTGAAACAAAGTGGCTCGAGGGAGTTTTGTGGGTGAGTTTATGCATCATACATAGCTCATGCATACGCATTAACAAAGACTAGTTAGTAATATATGAATTTATGTTTTTCATTAAATTCATCATAGAATTGTTATTTGATATAACTTATACTAATATCACCCACTAAGTTAGCTACCCACTCCCACTCTGGGACGATGTTTTAAAATACCAACTAGACCATTTACTAGATGCAGGTGAGGTAGATCTCGACGAGCTAAGCGAGGTGAGCATGGATAAGGCGAATCCTTTCAGTCTGAGTTCGGGCTACTGCGGGGTATGGGCCAGGGCTCTAGTCACTTCGGGTCATGTATGGGTCGGACCCAGTTCCCTATTTAGATGATTTTGAATTTGTGGGTTTGATATTTTTATATTTAGTGGCACTCGATACTGCTTCATGACTTACTTATGCTTTATGTCCTGCTAAACTCTCCATTGTTTATGAAATCGTCCAAATGTAATTAAAATTTGAAGCCCATTAGGGCACCCGTGACACCTAGAAATTCGGGAGTCGAGTTCCTACATGGCCCCTGAAAACTCCGGGTGTTACACTTTTTCTCTTCTAAGGAGGATAAGTATTGTATTTTGTTACGGATTGTATCAAGAAGTTTGGTTATCATGTATTTTCTTACTTCCCTTAACAACGTGTTTGTGCTCTCATATATATATATATATATATATATATATATATATATATATATATATATATATATATATATATATAATGTCAATACTACGCAGAAGGGTTGGCCAATTCTATACAGTGCATGACCTCCTCAAATATTGCTTGCTTGAATGTCTTAGTAACTGGCCAAAAATACATTTCCAGTGACTTGTCTTTACATGTTGACATCATATTTAAGAACACATGCTACGTGTAATAGTCATAAGTTACGTAAGGGAAGACAACTTTTACTTCACTAATCAATCTTTTATAATAATTTGATATGATGACGAGTCTTGGAAGGAATCTAACTGCTATATGCAATTGTAGAGAAACCATTTCCAACTATTATTGTTCTACGATTCCTCAATCTCTTAAGCTATCGAGAGGATGTGATTATCTCCATCTAACGTTGTAACCATGAAGAGTACACATCCATACTTTCCTTTCAAATGTGTCCCATCAACACAAAACCTTTCGAAAAAATTATCAAAAGCTTCTGATGAATTATCCAAGTGCGACGAAACATCTTTAAAACCTATTCATTTCTTTGTTTATTTTCAAATCCATTACAGTCTCGTTGTTTGCCTCTGTCAGCTCATAAAGATAGGCTTAGAGCACAACAAATGATTCTCTATAGTCACATAACTGCAGAGATTTTGATCTTCTTACCCTTCTATGCTTTCGTATAACTTATTTCAACCCTCTATTTCTCAAATATTCTATACATAATATCAGATGCCCTTCCCTGACTTTATGTGGCTAACAGCAAAATCATTGCTTATCTTAGTGTTTGTTTGGTGATGATGTCTCTCCATTCCTTTAGAAGCTGCTCTAAGTTGATCACTCCCCCTCTCTCTCTTCAAAAGACATGTTACATGTTTATTCGGATATGTATGTCTTTGTTTTGAACACCTTGGATTCATCCAGTCTCAATACATGCACCTGCAACTGTAATTTTTTATAAGATATTTAACAGTGTAGCTTTGCTTATTTGATTTCAAGACCTTATAATGGAAGTGGTTTTGCATCATAAACTTGCTCATAATATCCTTTAGTCGAATCCTATCCTCAAACATCTGTCAGACGACTATTTCATTAGGATCATCGACCACATCCAAATATCCTTAAAAAATTGCATTAATAAATGCAGCATCATCTACGAGTATATTCAGTGACAACTTTGCAGATGGAGCAACCACAATGTCGAATAGAGTATAACTCAGTCGAGTTGATGATCCGGGAGTAACCGTATATTCTTCACTATTCGATAGGCTGAAATTTAGGTTAAAGATTTATAGATGTTCACAACTGTCGACCTTAAATTATATCTCAATGTATTTATTGACGAGTTGGAGATATTTGCACAGCCTTCAATATTCAACAGTGAAAAAGATGACCACTTAAAACTTTTGACCCTTAGATCATATTTTGGTACATCGATTGATAGCCCGAGGATATCAGTACAGTCTTCGGTATCCAATAAGTGAAAAGATGGCCTCCCACAACTATTAGCCATTGGATCATGTCTCGGTCCATTAGTTTATGGGTCAGGGATATTTTTATAGTCTTCACTATCCAATAAGAGAAAAAATAATCAGTCACAACTGTCAACCCTGAGATAATATCATAATACATTTATTGATATAGCCTGGTAAATCTGTATAGTCTTCACTATCCAATAAGAGAAAAGATAGACGTTTACAGCTATCAATCAGTGGATCATATCTCGGAGCATTAATTGATGGGTCAGGGATATCTACACCAACAGTGAGGGGGCGAATGCAAACCCCTTCTCCAAGTTACTATCTGTAACATCTTGGATTTTTACTGTTTTGGATTTATAAAAAAACTCTTTGAAATTTTTTTATTAATTAACTTATAATATCACTTAATGACCATTAGCACTCAATGTTAGTTTATTTAGGGGTGGTACCAGTAAAGAACCGCACCAGTTCGTTAAATCAACCATAGGAAGCCGATGAATCCGCCCAATCATTAAACATCAAGTCTAGCCCCATGATTTATTTACATATGGTCCAAATCTAACCGACTCATCACTTACAAATCAAGACAATCATAATTAAATTAAAGATCCAACCGAAGCCGAGTCAGACAAGGCCTGGATCTTGGCTAATAGACCAAATGAACTCTGTTACTCTTTTAGCCTAAAACCAACGGCTTAGAGTAATCATGACCAAATCTCTACTTTCACTAGTTATAAATAGGTCACACTATGAACATATTTAATCCAAACCCTAATCAATGCCCATAAAAAATCTCAATACCTAATTCGTTACAGAAATGCCCCGATTCTCCAAACTAGCTCTAGATTGCTCGTTGATGGGCTACTAGTTCCAAAACTATAAAATAATATCCATCTTACTGGGCTTGACGTCCATCGCGGGAGTCAAACCATAGTGCTGTTCAGAATTGCTCAACTTGAGCTAAAGGACGAGTGCATGAGAAGTGCAAATACCCTAAAAGAAGAAACTGAAACTTAAGTGATTAAGGTCGTTCGCTCTTATGCAAAGTTGAGGATTTTGAACCGTCGATCTACGACTAAACTTCACACATGGAGTAAGGATATTTCTCTGCTCATATTCGTATAGCCACGGCCCCGATCGACTATCGGTTACCGTTGAACAGAATTTTAATCATATATGTTCATCTGCGCGTCCAAATGGCAGGTCGATTGTGTCTATGCGTGGATCATCACTAGGGCCAACTATCCAACGGTGGGTATCGACTCCTACACCCCATAGTGAGCCCTAAAGGCTAAAAAAACCCTCCCATGGGGTTAGTATAGTAAAAACCCAACACTTAGGGCTATTAGCATCAAATATGACATTATAAAAGGGCCTCATTTGGGGCACCCTTCTTCCCATACAATTTTTCCATTTTCAAAGGGGATAAAGAGAGAAAGAGTGAGAGAGTAAAGGGAGAAGAGAGAGAGGTAGGGAGAGTGAAGGTGAGAGCAAGGGTGAACCATAGATCAAGGTGGGCCCAAGGGAACCCAGTCTTGTAACACCCTATCCCTTCTTTAAAGAAAAACCCTACACCACAACTATCATGCCCCAAAAATCAGAACTCGAGTTGGCAAGGTCCGAACCCGAATTTCAGGACTTTGAGTTGTATTTAAATAAAACATACATCGCAACCCACATTATTTTATACATTTTCAAGGCAATCAGAGTAACTAAAAGGATACTAATCATTGTCATTAGATATTGTCCACTAATTAATCATTGAATCTTTAATTACATTGACATTTAAAAAAATAAAATAATAATAATAATAACAACATACATTAAATTTTAATTAATTTCTAAATAAACAAAGATAAAAGTCTTCAATCTTACTCAACTGGTTCCTCCTATACAAACCCTGCAAGAAAGTCTATACGGGTGTGAACACGACAGCTTGTAGGGTCACATCCTTTCCAAAATTAAAAATTCTACGTTAACACAAATAAAACTCAATAAAATAAATATGAACAATTACGAGTATTTAATCGACATTTTACATGACAACAAAAATAAATTATTTTTTTTATAACAAGAAAATAAGACAATGTAGTCATCTAAAATCCTTTTTGGTTCAATCCAGGGCAGAACACCCGTATGTGTTGATCCTTTTAGGGAATGACCCTCGGCAGAGCACCAATGTTGATCCTTTTAGGGAATGACACTTGGCAAAGCACCTGGTTAATAAACTTTTAGGGTAAATACCCAGAACAAATCACCCGTGTGTGTTAATCCTTTTATGGAATCGCCCAGGGCAAAGCACCCTTGTCGATCCTTTCGGGAATGACCCTGGGCAAAGCACCCGTACCGTGCTGATCCTTTCGAGAATGACCTTGGGCAGAGCACCCATATTAAAATAACATAATGGTCCTTTCAGAGCAGAGCACCCATAATATAATTAAAAGCATGTAATAATAATCAAATGAATTTATTCCACATATTACAAATCAAATAAATGCATTCTACATCATGTAAAACCAAAATTAAATATCTTAAATCAACACTACGAAATAAATAATTAATGAAATGAAAGTATATAATGTGTAGTCTTTTCAATTGGGAAAATCACCTACCTGGTGTGATAATAAAACACTCTGACATAGATATAAATTTTCATAGGATTATTCTCAGGATAATAAAGTCTGCTACAACTCTGATTTAATGTAAGATCACTAACAAAAAATGGATTTGTATGATAGAATTGGTCCGATCGGATAAGATTTACGATGGACTAAAGAGCGATCATGGCAACTTCATGCAAGCTAGCCTTATCTGACCGATTGATGGAGGACCGTCAAATTTCATGTGTGGCCCTCTCACGGATAAGCCTCATCAATCTCTCCCACCTGCAGCCATTGCTGAGGTCATGGCCTTGGAGGATGATCAGACTCAGTCGGAAGGAAAAAAAATGAGGATGATGCCACGTCAACATAAGATCTAGAGATGGTCGAACCCAAAGGGATCTTGATGATGAAAAGCCCCAATATTAAACTAAATATGAGCCCTAGATCATGGGCCACCAATCCCAGTAGCTTAAGTTTAGCTAGCGCTAGCAGCTGCATTCCCATCTCAGCGAGAGAGAGAGAGAGAGAGAGAGAGAGAGAGAGAGAGAGAGAGTCGGGGAGAGGAAGTGGATTGGTGTGTGGTTTGGCGTGCATAAGCATGTCACTCTTGTTTTTATTTTTTTAATATATTTTTTTATAAAAACGGCGGGCCCCACTCATGATGTTTATGAAAAATCCACTCCATCCATTTATTTTTCCAGGTCAAGTTAGGGCATTAATCAAAAAATGAGGCTGATCCAAAGTTCAAGTGGGCTACACCAAATGATATGGTGGAACCCACCGTTAAAAAAATGGGGTGTTACATTCTACCCACCTTAACAAAAATTTCATCCCCAAAATTTACTATACTATCAACCACACTCGAATATCATCGTAGATGGTGTAGTGTCTCTTCAGGTGATCCACTCTAAAGGCATCAGGTTCACACATTCATGATAGAGTGACATGACTTGAATTGTTTACAAGTACAATTTATGATTGGTTGAAAATATGCTTCACAAAATATTTATTGAATTTCCAAGGACAAGGAAGGATTTGATAGCTGGATTTGGTATATGTGATGGTTCAACAAGGATGGTACTAAGATATGTATCGAAGTTGAACTGCAGAAATTTCTGGTCATAAGGGTGTTATTCTAATTGATTTTTTTAATATTTCTTGACATTATTTTAACTTAAAATTTTTTACATATATATATATATATATATATATATATATATATATATAAGTCTACTATATCCCTGTAAAATTTTATAATATTTTAAAGCCTATAAAATTTTTAAAATTTCAGAGAGACACGTTATCCAGATTTGAATGATTTCTGTATAGGTTTTTCTTAACCTCAAATACATACATCAAGGGTCAATATTTTTAATTTTTACCTATTTTTTTATAAAATTATACTTATCAAGCTTTAATTGAGTTTTTGAATCACTTCAATCGGAGTTTTATTTAATTAGTTATGAATTTTCAAAGTCACTCAATTCTTGTCATCCATTGCTATCTAGCAAAAATTGGAGAGCTAAAATTCTATAAAATTTACATATGGTCCAAATTGAGTTCCTTACCGGATGTTAGGTCCCAATAGGGTTAGCTTCCATATTAACACAAATGAAAAAGAATCCTAAGTTTGAATTTTTAATTTTAATTTAACAAAAATTATCACAAGAGCAAAGGGGTCTTAAGTTGGGGCTCTAATTCATTTTCTATTCTAAGTTATGAGTTGATTCTAACCTAGGCTTTATCTAATCATTAGCATAACATACATCTAAGGTTCTCATGAGAATATAAAATCTAAGCTCTAATACCAATCTGTCACGCCCCGAAAATCGAACCTGAGTTGGCCAAGCCCGAACACGAATTTCAGGACTGTGAGTTGTATTTAAATAAAATATACATCGCAACTCACATTATTTTATACATTTTCAAGGCAATCAGAGCAACTAAAAGGATATTAATCATTGTCATTAGATATTGTCCACTAATTACTCATTGAATCTTTAATTACATTGACATTTGAAAAAATAAAATAATATTAATAATAACAACACACATTGATTTTAATTAATTTCTAAATAAACAAACATAAAAGTCTTCAATCTTGCCCAACCGGTTCCTCCTATACAAACCCTGCAAAACAGTCTAAATGGGTATGAGCGCGACGGCTCGTAGGGTCACATCCTTCCCAAAATTGAAAATTCTACGTTAACACAAATAAAACTCAATAAAATAAATAGGAACAATTATGAGTATTTAATTGGAATTTTATATGACAACAATAACAATTTACTTTTTTCATAACAACAAAATAAGACAATGCAGTCATCTAAAATCCTTTTTGGTTCAATCTAGAGCAGAGCACCCGTGTGTGTTGATCCTTTTAGGGAATGACCCTCAGTAGAGCACCAGTGTTGATCCTTTTAAGGAATGACCCTCAGTAGAGCACCTGGTGAATAAACTTTTAGGAAAAATACCCAGGGCAGATCACCCGTGTGTGTTGATCGTTTTAAGAAATCGTCAAGGGCAGAGCACCCATGTTGATCCTTTCGGGAATGACCCTGGACAAAGCACCCGTACCGTGCTGATCCTTTCGAGAATGACCTTGCACAAAGCACCCATATTAAAATAACATAATGGTCCTTTCAGAGCAGAGCATCCATAATATAATTAAAAGCATGTAATAATAATCAAATAAATTTATTCCACATATTACAAATCAAATAAATGCATTCTGCATCATGTAAAACTAAAATTAAATATCTTAAATCAGCAATACGAAATAAATAATTAATGAAATGAAAGTATATAATGATGTAGTCTTTTCAATCGGGAAAATCACCAACCTGGTGTGATGATAAAACATTCTGATATAGATATAAATTTTCGTAGGATTATTCTCAGGATAAGAAAGTCTGCTACAACTCCGATTCAATGTAACGATCACGAACAAAAAAATGGATTTGTACGATAGAATTGGTCCGATCGGATAAGATTTACAATGGACTAAAGAGCAATCATGGAAACTTCATTCAAGCTAGCCTCATCTGACCGATCGATGGAGGACCGTCAAATTTCGTGGGTGGCCCTCTCACGGACAAGCCTCATCAATCTCTCCCACCTATGGCCATTGTTGAGGTTGTGGTCTTGGAAGATGATCTGACTCACGGTAGGCCTCACTCATGATGTTTATGAAAAATCCACTCCGACCATTTATTATTCCAGGTCAAGTTAGGGCATTAGCCCAAAAATGAGGCTGATCCAAAGTTCAAGTGGGCTACACCAAAGGATATGGTGGAAGCCACCGTTAAAAAAAATGGGGTGTTACATTCTGCCCTCCTTAACAAAAATTTCATCCCCAAAATTTACTATACTATCGACTACACTCGAATATCATTGTAGATGGTGCGATGTCTCTTCAGGTGATGGTGTTATGAAATTATTGGTAGAAACCTACTCTCTTCTAGTAGTGCGACAACACAACCAAGGGCTAACGTCAGTGTTATGGAGGTCTTTGATTTTATTGTCGTAATTGATGTGGTGGAGGTAGTTGTTGAGATTGTCGAAGTTGTCCTTAACATGGCTATAATGTGATGGGTATGACAAAGGTTATTGCTGAGATACATGGTATGGCCATGGGAAAACCTAGTGTTGCAGTTGAGTCTTTAAGCACTGTGGTTGCAATTTCGAATGTTGTGGCTAACTTTGAATGTTGTGGTTACCAGTGCGAGGTTGATGATATCCACTATCTCTTCACTTGATCTGTTGTGGGATGGTTGGTCTGATCTTGCTTCAAATTGAATCCCAGTGCTTTGTTGTAGAATTCTTTTCATTGGTGTGTTGAGTCTTTGCATTGTAGTATAATAGCATTGCACTATTACATCGCATCATTATGTTATAGTGATGGGTTGTCATAACTTCTTAATGATTCTTCAGCATACATAAGGCGATCTGCGTGGTCTGAGGGTGGAATCATGGTGTTGATACGTTCCTAAGTTTGAGATTGTGGCTCATGTCCTTCTTGGCCTTAGTTATCGATGTGGTTACTAGGATGACCTTGAGATGTCCTGTGGATGTCCTTACTGTTGTAACCTCAGTTATGACTGTGGCATTTTTTAAAACACGGTGGAAGTGATCTCAAGATGATGGTTGCATTTGAAGAGTTTAGTGGAGATCGTTAGTGCATGGATGGCAACCCATTATGTGGAGGAGGCCTATAGACTTGCAAAGCTGAAGGGGTCATGCATAGATATGCAACATAATCTTCATATCCATAGCTGTAACAGGATTTTGGTAGTAGAGATGTAGAAGTGTGATCATGGTCGGTATAACCAAAGCAACCTAAAAAATACTTTAGATCCTAGTTACTCTATTTGCAAGTGATCTACGTTAAAGGTATCAGGTTCACGCGTTCATGATAAAGTTACATGACTTAAATTGTTTACAAGTATAATCGATGATCGGTTGAAAATATACTTCACAAAATATTTACTGGATTTCCAAGGAAGGATTTGGTAGCTGGAGTTGGTATATGTGATGGTTCAACAAGGATGGTACTAAGATATGTATCGAAGTTGAAGTGCAGAAATTTCTGGTCATAATGGTGTTATTCTAATTGATATTTTCGATATTTCTAAATGTTAATTTAACTTGAAAAGTTTTACATATATATATTTATAAGTCTATTATACCCCTGTAAAAGTTTATAATATTTTAAAGCTTATAAAATTTTTAAAATTTTAGAGAGTACACGCTGTCTAAATTTGAATAATTTCTAAATAGGTTTTTCTTAACCTCAAATACATACATTAACGGTCAATATTTTTAATTTTTAACTATTTTTTATAAACTTATACTTATCAAGCTTCAATTGAGTTTTTGAATGACCTTAATTGGAGTTTTATTTAATTAATTATGAATTTTTAAAGTTAGCCAATTCTTGTCATCCATTGCTATCTAGCAAAAACTGGAGAGCTAAAATTCTATAAAAATTTTATATGGTCCAAATTGAGTTCCTTACCTGATTTTAGGTCCCAATAGGTTTAGCTTCCATATTAACACAAATGAAAAAGAATCCTAAGTTTGAATTTTAATTTTAATTTTAAAAAAAAAAATTATCACAAGAGCAAAGGGGTCCTAAGTTGGGGTCTTTAATTCAATCTTTATTCTACGTTATGAGTTGATTCTAACACAGGCTTTATCTAATCATTAGTGTAACATACATCTAAGGTCCTCATGAGAATCTAAAACCTAAGCTCTGATACCAATCTATCACGCCTCGAAAATCGGAACCCGAGTTGGCCAGGCCCGAACCCAAATTTTAGGACTGTGCGCTGTATTTAAATAAAATATACATCACAACCCACATTATTTCATACATTTTCAAGGCAATCAGAGCAACTAAAAGGATACTAATCATTATCATTAGTTATTGTCCACTAATTAATCATTTAATCTTTAATTACATTGATATTAAAAAAAAAATTAATAATAACAACGTACATTGAATTTTAATTAAAAACAAAGATAAAAGTCTTTAATCTTACCCAACCGGTTCCTCCTATACAAACCCTTCAAAACATTCTATACGGGTGTGAGTGCGACAGCTCGTAGGGTCACATCCTTCCCAAAATTGAAAATTTTATGTTAACACAAATAAAACTCAATAAAATAAATAAGAACAATTACGAGTATTTAATCAGCATTTTACATGATAATAATAACAATTTATTTTTTTATAACAATAAAATAAAATAATACAGTCATCTAAAATCCTTTTTGGTTCAATCCAGGGCAGAGCACTCGTGTGTGTTGATCCTTTTAGGGAATAACCCTCAGTAGAGCACCAGTGTAGATCTTTTTAGAGAATGACTCTCGGTAGGGCACCTAGTGAATAAACTTTTAGGGTAAATACCAAGGGCAGAGCACCCATGTATGTTGATCCTTTTAGGAAATCGCCCAAGGCAGAGCACTCATGTCGATCCTTTCGGGAATAACCCTGGGCAGAGCACCCGTACCGTGCTGATCCTTTTGGGAATGACCTTGGGTAGAGCACCCATATTAAAATAACATAATAGTCCTTTCAGAGCAGAGCACCCATAATATAATTAAAAGCATGTAATAATAATCAAATGAATTTATTCCACATATTACAAATCAAATAAATGCATTATACATCATGTAAAACCAAAATTAAATATCTTAAATCAGCAATACGAAATAAATAATTAATGAAATGAAAGTATATAATGATGTAGTCTTTTCAATCGAAAAAATCACCTACCTAGTGTGATAATAAAACACTCTAATATAGATATAAATTTTCGTAGGATTATTCTTAGCATAACAAAGTGTGTTACAACTCCAATTCAATGTAACGATCACGAACAAAAAATGGATTTGTATGATAGAATTGGTCCGATCGGATAAGATTTACGATGGACTAAAGAGTGATCATGGAAACTTCATGCAGGCTAGCCTCATCTGACCGATCGATGGAGGACCATCAAATTTCATGGGTGGCCCTCTCATGGACAAGCCTCATCAATCTCTCCCACCTGTGGCCATTGCTGAGGTCATGGCCTTGGAAGAAGATCTGACTCAGTCGGAAGGAAAAAAATGTGGAGGATGATGCCACATCGGCATAAGATCTAGAGATGGTCGAACCCAAAGGGATCTTGATGATGAAGAGCCCCAATATTAATCTGAGTATGAGCCCTAGCCCATGGGCCACTGATCCTAGTAGCTTGAGTTTGGCTAGCGCCAGTAGCTACATTCCCATCTCAGAGAGAGAGAGAGAGAGAGAGAGAGAGAGAGAGAGGAAGTGGAGAGGAAGTGGATTAGTTTATGGTGTGACGTGCATCAGCATGTCACTCTTGTTTTTATTTTTTTAATATATTTTTAAAAAAACACAGTGGGCCCCACTCATGATGTTTATGAAAAATCCACTTCGTCCATTTATTTTTCCAAGTCAAATTAGGGCATTAGCCCAAAAATGAGGCTGATCCAAAGTTCAAGTGGGCTGCACCAAAGGACATGGTGGAACCCACCGTTAAAAAAATGGGTTGTTACAACAACCACAAGAATTGCTCCGTTGATCGTCTAGGTATGATCCCTCATCTCTTTCCTTGAAACCCTTGTGATGAGAAGGGTTTTGCATGAAGCTCTAACATGCAAGTGTTTGCTTTAGGGATTCTGGCCGATCGACCCCAAATCCACACTCCTAAGTCATTTTTCAAGTCTTCAACAATCCATAGATGCGGACTATTATCCTTAGGTGGTCTAGCACCAACTATACCATGAGCCTAATGATTTTAATTGCTTGAATGATGTATTTGAAAATTTTAGAGAAACTTAGAAATTGTATGTCTTGCTTAGAATTGCACGAAATGGTATGTTTTGTTTAGTTCTCACATTATGTTGTTCTTGCCTCTCACATGATTTTCTACAATGGTTGATTACATGTTCATGTCTTGTGTGATTTTCTCATAAGGTATTGCTTTATAACATATATAATTCCTTAATCTTTGTGCTATTTGGTTCTATGAAGTGCAGGAAGTACTTAGCTTCCTTACTAACCTACACAACGCACTTGCACCCCTAGTTCATATCATGATTAGCTTTGTTTGGTAAAGAAATTGAGATTCTATGTTGGAAGATATGAACTTATGCTTCTACTTATTTTGGTTGATAACCCTGATTGTGGCATATGTTATGAAATTATCCTCAACCCTTGGGTTGGTCAGAAAAATAAGGAGAGTGAAGGTGGCCCCGTTGGTAGGGCTATCCAGAGGCTAAACTCATGGATTTGGACAGGTGCATGTGGGCGACAGTAATTAGACTACATGAGTCGCTTGTACCCGATGTAGTCTGTCGCGTGTTTACCGAAACTCGTGCGGTCTGGCCAATTTACTGACTAACCTTGTTTGTTAACCCTATTTGCTCACTTATGTATGAAACCTGGAACACTCTACAACCATTGTAGCCCATCGATAACTAAATTAAAAATGATCCATCGACTTATGAGCTGGGCATGGTGAAATGGGACACTATATCTGAGCTGTCGGCCCACGCTAGGATAACGAACCTCCCTGTAGTGACCGCGAGCAATCCCAGTTCTCAGCACTCCCTATGTGCTTGAAGTCGTGGATGGGAAACCTGATGAGATCAAGGATCGCGGTGTCCAGGCTTCACGCGTTAAGGTGCCTTAGCATTGCAACTAGTTGAGGGCATTGATACGTGGAGTGTATCAGTTTTCCCAACCTATTGAATAAATGGAATTAACTAAGAACTGGGATAACATTATCATCGCATCACACTAGCTAGGTTGGCGACTTGGCATCGAGGTCGCTCTGAGGGAGTGTTGGTCATACACGATCGTTAGATGGAGTCGCTCGAGGAAGTGTTATGGTGAGGGCATGCATCAGATCATCTACCATACATATGTATTAACAAAATTAGTTAGGTATTTATGAATGTTTATTTTTTATTAAGTTCATAATGTACTTGATGTCTGTTATAACTTAAGATTAATAGCACCCACGAAGTTAATCACTCACTCCCACTCTGGAACGGTGTTTTAAAACACCAACCAAACTCTTCATTAATTACAGGTGACGCTGAGTACGAAGAGCCTTTTGGCATGAACCTGGATGAGGAGGACGAGCTATCCTGATTCCATTTGATGGGCGGTTCACCGTGGATTTCACAAGCAGACTTGGATCGCTGAGTAGGGGACTCAGCGCATCATTCTTTGGACATAGTATTTGTTGTATTTTTATTGGGCAACACCTTACGCAACCCATTGATATTATTTTGGACTTATATACATTTAACTACTTTCATTTCAGTAGACTAGTTATGATTGTGATTCATGTTACAAGTAATTCCATACTGCGCATTTAAACCTGATTAAACGAAAAATATTAAAAACTGGTTAAAGTGATACCCGGGAACTTGGGAGTCGAGTGTATGCACAACCCCTAATTTTTAGGGTGTTACAGTATCCATTATTCTATACTGCTTTTTCAGATCTACGAACATGAGTATTTGGACAATAGTTGTAGACTCCAATTTCTCTATATACAATGGTATCTAAAAATTATGATTTTGACATAAGAAAAGCATACACACCAGGACATCTTTGTCATCTCTGATAATATGTGGAATAAGTGATACGCAATCGTACCTAGTGGACACAACTTTCATTCTAATTATATCATAATTATTATTTGTTATCTTCATAATTTTATGCATTTTAGTTTTGAGCTCCCCGTGTGTAATTTCAGTGCTCACAACGATACATTTAGATTCTCCACTAGAATATGAATCTCTCTCTTTTTTATATACACTCCCCATCCTAATAGCATAGAATAGGCTAGAGAGCTATGATGTTCAAATATTAGTGTACTTGAAAAAGAAAATGTGAGGCTATTAAGGTTAGGAAAACAATATGAAATATATATATATATATATATATATATATATATATATATATATATATATATATATATATATATATATATATATATATAATAGAGTTGGTTGTCATTATGATTTTTAGGGGGTCATAGTTGTCATGTACAACATGATCCTCATTACACAACCATAAAAATGACCAAAGGCTACGGAATATATAGACTTTTAGCTATGGATATAAGTCGTAGCTATATTACTATGGAATTAATCTGTAGCTAAAACCTGCGAAATCTGTAGCTAAAACATGCCTCCCCACGAGACTTTATTAGAGACTGACAATGCTTAAGGGGCTCCATGGGGCCCATTGCAATATACGTGTTTTATCTAATCCGTCCATCAATTTTGAAATATTATTTCAGTGAATGAGCCCAAAAATTAGAAAGATTAAAAGTCTAAGAGGACGACACCATAAGAAACAATGAAAAATAAATTTATATCGTTAATATGTGGTGTGATCCACCTACATCTTCGATCTGACTCATTTTTTAGATAAACCCTAAAAATGAGCCGTTAAAATGAATGGACGGAGTGGATAATTAACATACACAAAGGTGGACCCCACAAGTCTTAAAATAAATTAAAATGGTGATATGTCCATCACCCTAAAATGTAATTCCTTTCGCGCTCCTCTTCCGCGCGCACCCAATTTCCCAAAAACCCCTTTCTCTCTCTCTTTCACTCTCTCTCTCGCCGCACACTCACCCTCCCTCTCTCTCTCTCTTGCTGGTGCACTCTCTCTCTCTCTCTCTCTCTCTCTCTCTCTCGATCTCTCGCGCTTCCTGACCCTTTCTCTGTCTCAACCCCATTTCCCTCTCTCTATTTTCCAACCTCTCTGTCTCTCTCACTAGGGTTTTCAAAACCCTCTTTTGTTGCAAACTCACCATTGATCTGTGAGCACATCCTGTGCTAGGGTTTTCAAAACCCCTTTCTAGGGTTATGCTCTGTCTATGGTATTTGGGTAATAATCCCCCTTTTCTATCCAATATTTCTTTGTAGTACTTTCTGGCTGCTACAAGATGATCCCATTCGTGCTATTGTTGAACGTGATGGTAAGACTCCGGATCCATGGGTTGAGGATAGTCTAGATCTTCAAAGACTTGCAGATGCTAATTGTGTATGTTTCATGTATTCCTTTTCTGGTTTTAATTTCATTACACTGACATGGAATCAGATTGATTCTTAGCTTGGTCAATAACTTAGGACCATATGGTGGGAAGATGCAATACGTTTCAAGCCATATTCATGAGTTCATCTTATGAAATTGGTGATGATGGTTAGGAAATTTTCTTTCCACATGAGTGTTAGCAATTCCTCGATATTAACTATTCATATCTTCTCTTTTGTTCTTTTTTTTTTTTTTAATTATTATTACCGATGTCTGAGATTTTCAAGCCCAATGGAAATCATGAAAAATCAATGGAGGAAGGAGTGAATGAGAATTTAAAAGAAGGTGATGCTCTTCTAAGTAAAGATGGGGATTCTTCTTTCACTGCTTTGAAAAACAGTAGAGCATGGAGTTCTCAGTTCTCTGTGTCATTCTTATTGAAGGTGAGTTTTCTTTCTTACCTTTATTTCTTTCTCAGGTTTTCTTAGAGAAAGTCAATTCCATTTACCTTTTTATGTGTTTTTAATGTTACATGATGAGTTTATAGGTTTGAATTCTTACCCAGGTTTATGATGAAATTTCACATTGTTAACTTGGCACCTGTTTGGTTGCCTCCTCTTGGAAATGTGCTCATCTCATTTTAGTTGTTGTCAATTGCTTATGAGAGATCATAGTTTGTATAAATTTTTGGTTATACTTTTAAACCCTACAAAACAATTGGTCTCTAATACATAGAAATGAAACGAACTCATTTTTAAGTGGTACCGTTAATACCTTTTTGAATTTTTGTTTTTGTTTGAATGTATGTTTTTGGGTCTTTATGGATTATGGTGACCGTTTTTGGATTATAGGTATGAAAGCATTACATAGGCATGTCAAAATATTGTGTTGTTTGGATTTTCTTTTGTTTTTTGTTTTTGTTTTTGTTCTTATTTTTTATTTTTTTGTTTTTTTTTTGTTTTTGTTTTTGTTTTTTTTTCTTACTGCTTTAGAGAATGCTTTGGGTCGTAATCTGATTCTAGCAATTCTACAGGAGGGTGACCTTCTCATCACCTCCCCTATGGAACTAATTAAGATAAAAAAGATGAAAAAAGTATAAAGTGAAATTTTATAAGGAAAAATCCCAAGTCTCCTCAGCTTTGCACATCAAGCACCTATTCGGAGGTATAAAATTCCACTTCTTAAGGTTATGTACTGTTAGAATCTTTTTTTTTTTTTTTTTCAGAATTGATAATTTTATTGCACGAACTGAAAGGCTCAAAGGAGAAAATAGAAAGCTATAAAGAAACATAGGAAAAAATAAAAAATACAACCTGCCCCCACAAGCACCTATTCATAGTAATTGTCTTTTATTTCTGTTGTAGTTCTTTTGTTCATTTCTGCACAAGTATTTATTAGTACTTATCATGATCACCTGACTTCTATTAGATGGCGCAACAATAGCTGCAGGTTTGTACTAATTTTCATGAGTAGTTCCTTTAAAAACAAGGTAAGGAAATTTTTCTTTAGATTTATTTTCATTTGTTTATTCTAGGTTGCAAACATTTATTTATTTATTTGTTATTGAGATAAGTGTTTTTCAAGAATGTAACTTTGGTAGTTAATGTGGTTGAAATTTACTAATGAATACTAATGTAATTGAGATGAAGATATGAAACACATGAACAATTCAAATAAAGTTAGTGATTGGTTGTCATTATCCATTGATAGAAGTATGTGGAAAGTGAGAAAATTTAATGGAAGGATCCGGTTTATTTTTGTTGATTACTTGGAAATGAAGGATTTGAGAAAGATAATTTGACCATATTAATTACAAACTTGTCCATCTCCCAATTTTGACATCTTTATTTCTTTGATTGTAATTTGATCATCATTAAAGATTGGAATTGAACGCATACTGCTATTTCGCCATATTGCATTTTGCTAACTATGAATATAATATGCGTGTTGTTCATACTTTTCAGTGGAATTTTCTCATCTTTAATAAAAAAAAGTTGTGTATACTCATTAAACAAATCGTTGTAGTTGTCCGATCAATGTGATTGCTCTGTCTAGGTAGCCATATGCAATTGTGAGCACATAATTTGTAGAGCCATGGGAGCACTAGATCATTTCTCTAATTTACATTTCAATTTACTCAGTTCATAATTTCTGTGTTCAGATATCCCAAATACCAAAAGCATTAGTTAATGCATATAAGAAAGTAGCAAGAACGTAGGAGGAAAAAGTGTGCAAAAGATGCAGGTCTTGATACAAATGCAAGTCTTGATGAAGAATTAGTATATAGCACAAGCACATATATGCATTCACACTTGCATGTTGTAGCACTAACATTGCGTGGAAGATGGCATTTGTTACATAGCACATATGCAATATAATTCCTTTTTGAAAATGCATCTCAACTCTATCATACATTAGTATTCTTCACTCAAATCAGTTTACAGGCACTTGTTTTGCTAGTTCTGTACATCAATTATTTGTCTGATTTTTCTTAAGTCCCATCAAACATGCTTTTTTTTGGGGGGGTTAGCTTGTTAGTACACCCACTGTTAGTTCATTTGAGAGGGCTTTCTAGTACATCTGTTAGTTGTAACTCCTATAGCTATACTATAGATTGAAACTTTATTTCTAAATAAGAAAAAAAAAAATGTTAGCTGAAATTGTGGTTGGTGTAAATTTTCTAGGTGTGGAGAGTGGAAGTACAAAGAGTATGGCTAATGTTGCAGAGTGCGTCGAAAGGGCAATCGGTGACATGTTGATTGGTCCGAACTAGGGAGTCAATATTGAGATCTGTGACATTATTAATATGGATCCAGGGCATATACTTCTTGTACCCAGCCTTTTCTTTTGATGCGCATACTATCGCTGATGGCATGGACACTTTTCTCTCTATTGTGTTAAGCTTCATTCCGGATTGGGGAGTCCGGTATATAGTTCATTATTTGCTAAAAAAATAAGGTTGACAGGTTTTTTATTTTCTGTTATTACTCATCACTACATGGAGTGAATGTTGAGATGTTTTTCAAAACCTTGTTCAACCTTAGTACAATGATAATTGCAATTTGATTTGATAATGCATCCAAAAGCACCCTCAATGTATTCTTAGGAAGATTAATCATGGGTCATATTATGTACGTGATTGTTGTGGCCACAACATTTCTTCTGTGGTATTTTCCTTAAGACTTTAATCAAAATTGCATGTGTGTCATTTAAACCCTTGATCCTTTTCTTTCAATAACTTGTTCTTTCAGTAGTTTATTTAATTCCATAGCCAATGGTCTTAAAATCCTGTTGCAGATTATTCAAATCTTTTCCTGTTGTATCTAATTCCAAGTTCCTAACTAACATCATGTTTTAATGCAAGAAATGGTTTGTTTATGTTTAAAGTGGCTAGGAGATGTATTGGTGTGAATTTTCTTGGGCTAGAAATAAATAAGAAGGTAAATATTTCTTTATTTCTTTTTATTTTGTGAAAGCAACTTCCATGCTTCAAAAAATTTTGATTTGGTGCAGCTTATGAAACGATGTCAAGATTTTCATTGAGTTTGGAAAGTTGATTTGATCAGCTGAAATTTGTGTAGGCTGCATTTAAATTAGTTGTGGGTGTGGGTTATCAAACATTGTAGAGTTTACTTTTGGTCTTGCAATAGACTACATTCAGTGAAAGTCTTGTGGAAACTGGATATTATATACATACTCATATATTTTTATTGGGGATGCAATCTTTGCATATTTTTTTTTCCTTTTTCTTTTCTTCTTCTTCTTCTTCTTCTTCTTCTTTTTGTTTGTTTATTTCTTTTTTTCCTCTTTATAGGGTTTTTGCTCCTTTTGGCAGTTTTTCTGCCCTTTTATAAAGTTTAGCTCTACAAGTGGTGTATTTTGGGTTTTGTGCCAATTTCTTGAAATCTATCAATGTTGTTTGTCCTCTTTGTATTTTAGGCCTGTCAGATATCCTCAAATAAAGCCCTACTGCATTGGATTTTCTTGAGACTTATCTCTTTGATTGCCCCTGATTTGTTTTTATGGTAACAGATCAGCTTTCTTTCTTATCTTTCCTTCAGATCGTTCTGCATTTCTTCTCTGTTTCACTAGTTTTTTTTATACGAGATACTAATTCATATACAAAAGAAGGAGAAGAAGAAGAATAAAGAAGGTCTGAATATCATTTGCCTCTATACATTTGTTATTTATTTCCTCATACATTTGCCTCTATAATTGTAGAACTTTTTGCCTGACAGTTGTGTTCCTCCAATGTTTCCTTTAAAAAACTGCCAATGGCCTCACTTGTAAAAACTGAAAAATCCATTGTGTATAATCTCCTGTATGTCATGCATGCTAACTGTTTGATGAAATGTCTCAACAAGGAATGTTTTTTATTTGATTTCTTTGTTGATATATGTGTGGATGTGATCTTTTATATTTTATTTTTATGTTTACGACTTCCTGGCTATTTATATGATGTTTTTGTTTATATGAATGAATATTCCTTTGACACTGTTTATTGATTTTATAATGTGTTAGAAACTAGGAAGTATTCCTTGTGGTTATTTCATTTGATTATGCTAATTTAAATTTGATATGAATGCCAATGAGTTAATTTCAGTTCATTAATAAGTGCTCCAAATGTACTTTTAGAGTTTCCTACATACCTTCACATCTTTACAATTCAATTTAATCAACTGTTTGGATGGAATTTCAAGGATTTATAGTAATCAACTGAAATTTTATTTTCTCTTGTTTGAGGCCTGTTTGGATGCACCCCGTAATGAGAATGATGTTGGAACTTGGGTGTTTGTTTTGGATGTTGGGTTTAATTTAGTTCAAAGGGGAGTCGTGCATTACTAGTTAGTGAAAATTATGCTCCATAACCATGGATGTCAAGGAACTCTTACTGAAGCTCAATTCTGTCAAAGAGTCACCGAATCAGGATAATTCTAATACAAGTTCATTCATTGAAATGGCCACATTGAGCTTGTAAAAATGAAAGACATTGAGGTGAGTTTTTCTGAAAGAGAACTGTTTGTAGAGAAACATTTTTCAAGGAAGTCTTTTCATAAAAAAGAGTCAGAAAAATTTTTGAAACCTTCCCTTGTCTTTTTTTTTCCCTCTCTAAATACTTTATTGGAAAAAAGAAAATGTCACTCTCCTTTATTCTCCAAGATCCCAAACTGGCCTTTAATTTCTTTCTTCTATTAGTATTGTACAGTTTTATATAAAACGGTTTGATGGATGCTTTGATTGGTAGTTTGAACAATAGATGGCTTGGCGCATAACTTTTGCTTCACTGCCTTAATTAGCTTTTACTTCAATTTCCTATAATATTTGCAAGGTTATGGAATATGAATTAATTCATTTAAATCTAGACTCATAAATATGCATTATTCATTTGAACGATTTAAATTATGATTGGAATGAATACTCATAACCAAAACTCAAACCGAGGCTTGAAAACTCAGTTGTTGGCCTTGAAAACTCAGCCCAAGTCCAGCCCTCAGACATCTAGGGTCAACCAAAACTCAAAATGAGGCTTACCCCTTTTGGCTCTAACTAGTAGACCAAGGCCAGCTCAATGGCAAAATTGCTTTTCATGCCTCCTCTAAGTGCCTATTGTTTCACTTTCTTTGATGGGCTGTTTATTTTACCTCAACAATAGTTGCATTCAGCCGCAATAATAGCAATTTTACATTATTTGATTCAGCAGCGAATTTTTTCTTGTTCCAGACGAATACTTCCACCAAGCAGTTTAATGATTTGAGATCCTTTTGCCTGAAGATTATTTCATTCAGAACTTGCAAATGTTACTGGATCTAATGGCAGTTTTTCGAATCTAAGACATGTCCTGTTGGTCTCAAAGAAAGGATGCCTGCTCTTTTATGATCCATATTATGACTAAAGGTCCATATGGGTGTTTCTGCCTCTTTCAGCAGATGAGTTGTCTTCCCCCAAATTTCAGTATTTCACCTAGATAGCTTCAAAATCTGAATTATCTGGATGTTGATTTGGTTTAGAAAAGAGACTTCCTTAGCTAGCTTATTTAACATGCTTCCAATGGAATGTTTGTCCAAATCACAACAGACATAAGACCTAATGGTGATTAACATCCAAAAGGTACCTTACATGTCCAAGAAAGTATTCAATTAAGCATGCTTGGTCTTATAGACATCCTATAAATTCTCCCCTTTTGTTTGATTGGTATGCGGCGGTTACATATAACTCCAAAGGCACATCTGCTCTTCATCCACGCAGCTATAATTCTATAAGCAACATCACATTAGTCTTACGCTCCATTTGGTCATCACATTAGTATTTATGAAAATATTTTTAAAAAAAATAAATGGAGCCTAAGCCCTTTTTTAACTCCGCCAATGCAACTCCTTGCATTGCTGGTCCCAAGCCCGGGTAAAGGAGGAGGGAGAAGGGCTTTAGAATGAGATTGTTAACTATGAAGGAGATCCTGAAAATGCAGTGAGTATCTCTAGTTTTATGATTTTACTTGTACATATATTCCTGTATTGATTACTCAAGCATGACGGTTATGCGCATTCTTTCAGGTGGATGTTACACGTAGGAGGATTTGAGCTGTATATTTCAGATTCAAGCATCTGATATGTCTCTCGTCAAAAATGCACACGTGTAGTTCATCAAACAATACATTATGTGATTATAATTACATTTATTTGTTGCAAATGTGAATGGTATTGTATTTACGAATGTGAATGAAAATAAACAACTTATAATATATATATATATATATATATATATATATATATATATATATATATATATATATATATATATATATATATATATATGTTATCAATGGAGGATACCTTGATTAGGGGGACATGAAATTCTTGTAGCTTATGGTATGGTGCCCCAATATTGGTTGTATGTTACTAGTATGTAATAGATAATACTAGGTTCAATATTTTTTGTATGTGGCTAAAGTTTTTATCTTAACTACTTATAACCTAATCTAAACCTATAACCTATAACTTAAACCTAAACCTACACCTAATCCTAATCTCACCTCCTTAACCAAAACCTAAACTTGAAAACCCAAACCTATAACCTTAACCTAAACCTAAACCTAAACCTATACTTACAACCTATAACCTATAACCTAAACCTTAACCTATAACCCAAATCTTAACCTATAAACTAAACCTATAACCTATAACTTATAATCTAAACCTATACTTAACCTTAACCTATAACCTAAACCTACACCTATAACTTATAACCTAAACCTAAACCCGATCCTGAACCCGAACCCGATTTCCTAAACATCAACATTAACCTATAACCTATACTTATAACCTTAACCTAAACTTATTCTCAAATCTCAAAACCTATACCTATAACCTAAACCTAGACCTTAACCTAAACATAAACCTATAACCTAAAACCAAATGGAGCCTAAGCCCTTTTTTAACTCCGTTAATGCAACTCCTTACATTGTCGGTCCCAAGCCTGGATAAAGGAGGAGGGAGAAGGGCTTTAGAATGAGATCGTTAACTATGGAGGAGATCCTGAAAATGCAGTGAGTATCTCTGGTTTTATGGTTTTACTTGTAGATTCATATATTGATTACTCAAGCATGACGGTTATGCGCATTCTTTTAGGTGGATGTTGCATGTGGGAGGATTGGAGCTGCATATTTTAAATTCAAGCATCTGGTACATCTCTTATCAAGAATGCACATGATTGGAGTGGCCTGACCATTTGGACAGGCCGTATTTATGTATCTACTCGAAATTGATGGAGCATACCTGGATGTGTGTCGGAGCTATTCGGAAGAGTGGGGGTCCCTGGAAGGTGGGAACCGTTGTTATGACAATGATGAAGCTGTCCATTTTCTATGGACGACATTGGAAGGGCTTGGCTATTTGGATAAGCCGTGTTTATGTATTTGCTTGAAATTAATGGAGCAGACCCGGATGTGCGTCGGAGCTATCCGGATGAGTGGGGGTCCCTAGAAGGTGGGAACTACTATTATGATCATGAAGAAGGGCCTGGCCATTTGGACAAGCCATATTTATATTTGTATTTGCAAGGACTACACCCTTAACCTAAACCCGAACCCATTCTCAAATCCAAAAACCTATAACAGAACCTATAACCTAAATAATAACCTATAACCTATAACCTAAACCAAAACTAAAACCTATAAACTAAACCCGAGCCCATTCTCAAATTTAAAAACCTATAACCTAAACCAAAACCTATAACATAAACCAAAATCAAAACCTATAACCTAAACCCGAACCCATTCTCAAATCCAAAAACCTATAACCTAAACCGTTAACCTATAACCTAAATCAAAACCTATAGTCTAAACCAAAACCAAAATCCTAAACCTGAACTGTTGAGGGTCAAATATTGCATATCAGACCCCATTTATTAACTGGATTTACTAATATGAACTGTTTAACAGCCCGATTTAATCGAGTTTGTGATGCAAGGTGTTTTTATGAGTTTGGACTGAAAAAGGGTGCTTAAAGCATGAATTTAACGCTCTGAATTCACCAGAGCAAGGGACGAACTCCAGAAGACCAATATTGATGGATTTACACGCCAGGGATCTGAGAAAATCAAGCCGTTCACGTTAAAGAGGCCCGAAATTAGTCCAGAATGCAAGATCACAGGGTTTCCACTATCCGATTGGCTCGAAACTTCATACATCTGCTGGAGGCCATAAATAAACCGTACATATTAAATTTCAGCCATTGGATATCTCGAGAAGTGGCCTAACTTATAGATCAGCCCCTAAATTCCTGATTTGGGGCCCACCTGTAATCTGGATATGACTCAATTTTAGTCCCAACTGTTTAAAAGATATAAGAGAAGAGATGGATGGAACGGATCTCTCATATCCATCATCATGGACTCTACCGGAGTTGAGAGTGCGCAATGCACAAGTGCATTCGATGTGCACTGGATAATATCAGGCGGTCAAAGTCAGTTTGACCGACTAAATCCCTTAAAAAAATGAAAATTTTCATTTTCAACAGCGTTAACGCTGTCCGATCGGACGTTCGAGTTGTGGGCCCCACCTATTGTCTATATCGACAATCCGGACAGTCCATTGGCTCTCTAAGGCCCATGTTACCAAGGCCTAGGTGACTATATTCGAAGAAACAAAGATAATGAAATCCTGGCCATTTAAATGTTGGACGGACGACAGAGTATAATATCATGTGGGCCTTGTCAAAGGAATGTGAAAACTACATATTCCTAACCGAATTTTCCTCCTCCATCCAATGGATGTAGTGGATTTCCCAAAATAAAGAAGGAATGGGCCCCGCCAGTGTCATAGTGGATGAGACCCGCACTCCCTGTTCCGCGTCCGACCGCTGCCCTTATTTTATGGTCATTGTACGACCATGATGTTGATCGGATGGCCGATCTAGACCGTTCAAGTGGAGCCTAGGTCAGCCACGACCCTATCCATGGAGTTAGACTGCGAAGTGAGGTTGCGCACCATCCCGAAAAGCATGCCAAACAAAAGTGAGTTGTGTAAAAGCCTTCGCAGGCAGTTTCTAAACAGGACACAACCGACTCCAGCCAACCTCCATGCACATACGCATCTTCACCGCCTCTAGCACCTATAAAACAGAGAGGGAGAGAACGTGAGGATGGGACTAAGCCATTCTTTGGGCTTGAACGTGTAGGAGAGAGAGACAGATAGTTTTATTTTGTTTTATTTTTCTTTTTCTTTTTTTGTATTTGTTAAGGGATCCAGACCATTCATGTTAGGCTGAACCTCTTAGCTAGGGCTAAGAGGTGAAGCTTGTGGCATGATGGGAAGACTCTATAGCTTTGATTCATGCTAGTTGAATTGATTTTGATTTAGTTTTGATTTTAAGGAATGCTTTAGTTTTTAATGGTCTATTATGACTTACATTACAATAGATCTGTGATTGCTTGAGTATTTCCTTTTCTTTTCTTGTGATTATGAAGCTAGGACGCCCTGTTGTTCACCATCGCCCCTTGGACATGGTGGAATGACGGAACTCTTCCTGACATTCATACATCACTCAGATTGGCTGTGAATTGGTTTAATTCTGTTGTTTGCTTTGTCTCATGGGCATGGTTTTGTGATGGAATCCATTCTAATTTACACCTGTCTGATCTCTTGAGAAGTAGATTAAATGAAGTTCAGAATTGACTTACAGGTTATATTTTCCAACAGGATGAAGATAGGACTCGAAGTCTAGTTGTGTTCTTGAATCAAGCGTAGAATCGCCCTGATCTCTACAAGTGGATCCTTGGCACCCTAGTTCCCTACCTTTTATTTCCACAAGTTTTAGTTCAGATTTCACCATTAATTTCTTAAAATCTGACTGATTTAGATTACATCTTATTCTAGTTCTAGTTCTGGTTAGTTTCAGATTACGTACAGGTTTCAGTCCATGTGGATTCGACCTCGGTCTCACCGAGTTTATTACTACATCACAACCCTATACTTGGGGAGTGAACATGAACCCATTCTCAAATCCTATAACCTATAACCTAAACCTAAAACCTATAATCTAAACCAAAACCTATAACCTAAACCCGAACCCATTCTCAAATCCAAAAACCTATAACCTATACCCGAACCCATTCTCAAATCTAAAAACATATAACCTTAACCAAAACCGTTAACCTATAACCTAAATCAAAACCTATGACCTAAACCAAAACCAAAACCTATAACCTAAACCCGAACCCATTCTCAAATCTCATAACATATAACCTAAACCTGAACCCATTCTCAAATCTCAAAACCTAAAACCTAAACCAAAACCTATAACCTAAACCAAAACCAAAACCTATAACCTAAACCCGAACTCATTCTCAAATCCTATAACCTATAACCTAAACCTAAACCAAAACCTAAACTTATAACCTATAACCTAAACCAAAACATATAACCTATAACCTAAACCCGAGCCCATTCTCAAATTTCAAAACCTATAACCTATAACCTAAAACAAAACCTATAACCTAAACCAAAACCAAAACCTATAACCTAAACCCGAACCCATTCTCAAATCCCAGAACCTATAACCTAAACCAAAACCTATAACCTAAATTCGAACCTATAACCTAAACCTGAACCCATTCTCAAATCTAAAAACTTATAACCTAAACCCGAACCCATTCTCAAATCTAAAAACTTATAACCTAAACCCGAACCCATTCTCAAATCCAAAAACCTAAAACCTAAACCTATACCTTAACCTAAACCAAAACCTATAACCTAAACCAAAACTAAAACCTATAACATAAACCCGAATCCATTCACAAATCCTAAAACTTATAACCTAAACCTTAACCAAAACCTATAACCTATAACCTAAACCAAAACTAAAATCTATAACCTAAACTCGAACCCATTCTTAAATCCCAAGACCTTAACCTATAACCTAACTTAAACCTATACTTATAACCTGAAATTATTCCCAAATCCCAAAACCTATAACCTAAACCTAACCTTTTCCTAAACCTATAACCTAAACTCAATTCCCTAAAGAGAAACCTACACCTAATCCTAATCTTAACTCGCTAACCTAAACCTAAACCTAAACTTGAAAATACAAACTTAAACCCGATCCCAAACCTAAACTCGATTTCCAAAACCTAAACCATAACCCATTCTCAAATCCAAAAACCTATAACCTAAACTCGAACCCATTCTTAAATCCCAAAACCTATAACCTATCCCTAAACCTTAACCTATAACCTAACCTAAACCTATACTTATAACTTAAAACTATTCCCAAATCCCAAAACCTATAACCTAAACCAAACCTTTCCCTAAACCTATAACCTAAACTCAATTCCCTAAAGCTAAATTTACACCTAATCCTAATCTCAACTCCCTAACTTAAACCTAAACCTATACTTGAAAACCCAAACTTAAACCCAATCCTGAACCTGAACCCGATTTCTCAAACCTAAATCATAACCCATTCTCAAATCCAAAAACCTATAACCAAAACCAAAACCAAAACCAAAACCTATAACCTAAACCCGAACTCATTCTCAAATCCCAAAACCTATAACCTAAACCAAAACCAAAACCTATAACCTAAACCCGAACCCATTCTTAAATTCCAAAACTTATAACCTGTCCCTAAACCTTAGCCTATAACCTAACCTAAACCTATACTTATAACTTAAAATTATTCCCAAATCCCAAAACCTATAATTTAAACCTAACCTTTCCCTAAACTTATAACCTAAATTCAATTCCCTAAAGCAAAATCTATACCTAATCCTAATCTCAACTCTCTAATCTCAACTCCCTAACCTAAACCTAAACCTAAACTTGAAAACCCAAACTTATGACCAATCCCGAACATGAACCCGATTTCCTAAACCTAAACCATAACTCATTCTCAAATCCCAAAACCTATAACCTATAACCTAAACCCAAACCCATTCTCAAATCCCAAAACCTATAACCTATCCCTAAACCTTAACCTATAACCTAACCTAAACCTATACTTATAACCTAAAACTATTCCTAAATCTCAAAACCTATAACGTAAACCTATACTTATAACTTAAAACTATTCTCAAATCTCAAAACCTATAACCTAAACCTAACCTTTCCCTAAACCTATAACCTAAACTCAATTCCCTAAAGCTAAACCTACACCTAATCCTAATCTCAACTCCCTAACCTAAACCTAAACCTAAACTTAAAAACCCAAACTTAAACCCAATCCCGAACCTGAAATCGATTTGCTAAACCTAAACCATAACCCATTCTTAAATCCAAAAACCTATAACCTAAACCAAAACTAAAACCAAAACCTATAACATAAACCCAAACCCATTCTCAAATCCCAAAATCTATAACCTAAACCAAAACCAAAACTTATAATATAAACCTGAACCCATTCTCAAATCCCAAAACCTATAACCTATCCCTAAACCTTAACCTATAACCTAACCTAAACCTATACTTATAACCTAAAACTATTCCTAAATCTCAAAACCTATAACCTAAACCTAACCTTTCCCTAAACCTATAACCTAAACTCAATTCCCTAAAGCTAAACCTACACCTAATCCTAATCTCAACTCCCTAACCTAAACCTAATCCTAAACTTAAAAACCCAAACTTAAACCCAATCCCGAACCTGAACCTGATTTCCTAAACCTAAACCATAACCCATTCTTAACTCCAAAAACCTATAACCTAAACTTAAACCTAAACCAAAACCTATAACCTAAACCCAAACCCATTCTCAAAACCAAAACCTATAACTTAAACATGAATCCATTCTCAAATCCCAAAACCAAAACATATAACTTAAACTCGAACCCATTCTCAAATCCTAAAACCTATAACTTAAACCTAAACCTAAACCTTAACCTAAACGTATAACCTATAACCTAAACCAAAACCAAAACCTATAACCTGAACCCTAACCCATTCTCAAATCCCAAAACCTATAACCTATCCCTAAACCTTAACCTATAACCTAACCTAAACCTAAAACTATTCCCAAATCCCAAAACCTATAACCTAAACCTAACCTTTCCCTAAACCTATAACCTAAACTCAATTTCCTAAAGCGAAACCTACACCTAATCTTAATCTCAACTCCCTAACCTAAACCTAAACCTAAACTTGAAAACCTAAACTTAAACCCAATCTCGAACCTGAACCCGATTTCCTAAACTTAAACCATAACTCATTCTCAAATCCAAAAACCTATAACAAAAACCAAAACCAAAACCAAAACCAAAACCTATAACCTAAACCCGAACCCATTCTCAAATCCCAAAACCTATAACCTAAACCAAAACCAAAACCTATAAGCTATACCCGAACCCATTCTTAAATCCCAAAACCTATAACCTATCCCTAAACCTTAACCTATAACCTAACCTAAGCTTATACTTATAACCTAAAACTATTCCCAAATCCCAAAACCTATAACCTAAACCTAACTTTTCCCTAAACCTATAACCTAAACTCAATTCCCTAAAGCTAAACCTACACCTAATCCTAATCTCAACTCCCTAACCTAAACCTAAACCTAAACTTGAAAACCCAAACTTAAACCCAATCCCGAACCTGAACCCGATTTCCTAAACCTAAACCATAACCCATTCTCAAATCCAAAAACCTATAACCTAAATCAAAATCAAAAGAAAAACCTAAAACCTAAACCCGAACCCATTCTCAAATCCCAAAACCTAAAACATAAACGTAAACCTTAACCTAAACCAAAACCTATAACCACAACCAAAACCAAAACATTTAACCTAAACTCAAACCCATTCTCAAATCCCAAAACCTATAACTTAAACCTATAACCTATAACCTAAACCAAAACCTATAACTTAAACCAAAACTAAAACCTATAACCTAAACCCGAACTCATTCTCAAATCCCAAAACCTATAACCTATAACCTAAACCCAAACCCATTCTCAAATCAAAAAACCTATAACCTAAACCTAAACCTTAACCAAAACCAAAACCTATAACCTAAACTCGAACCCATTCTCAAATCTCAAAACCTATAACCTAAACTTAAACCTTAACCTAAACTTATAACATATAACCTAAACCAAAACCTATAACCTAAACCCGAACTCATTCTCCAATCCTAAAACCTATTGTAATGTCCTAAAAAAATTCGTACAAAGATCCGAGTACCACCTCTAGTAGAAATCCTTTAAAACCTAATCCTTTAGAAATTTAACGAGACTTAACTAGCGCCAAACCAGATTACCTATGAAATTAGCACCAATTACTTTAAATGCGATCTGTAAGACCCAAAACCTATAGAATTAGTAATGCTACATTACCCTGAAATATAGGATCCAACTTTAAACCTCGTTGCTCTCGGGAGCATTCAGAAACTCTATAACAGACCTGGACCGCACGTCGAAAATTCGATAGCGATGAACTTAAACAATTATAACTGCCTAGTTGGACTTGACTATCACGTCAAAAATCAAGTCTAGATGAGGTCATGAGACGATTTGCTTGAGTTCAGAGCGAAGAGTGTGATAGAGGTGAATCTAGTTAGAAAATAAATATATATTTAAGTAATCTGAGTCGTGTCGCTTGCATGCCATTTATAAGCATTCTGACCATTGGTTTCTGACCCAAATTCACCCTCGGCTCAGGGAAGATGGCCCACATATGCTAATATACTTGTGGCCCTAATTGAGTTTCGATGACCGCTGAACTGAAACTGGTCCACCACGGTCAATCTGGAGACCCGATCAGACTGAAAACTTAACTTGATCAAGATCCAATAATTGTGAGCTTAAGTCTAATTACATTCAGTAAAGGGACCTCCAAAAATACTCTGTTGGATCAAAATAAGCCCGATTTGGTTATAACCTAAGTATACCATGGCCCTGAGACTAATTTCATCAGTTTTGGGCCTATATAAGGACCTTAAACCCTCTCTCACAAATTTCATTCGAATTCTCAAATCCTAACTAAGAAAGAGAGAGAAAGTGAGAGAGAAGTTGGTGATTCATCTTGGGATTCTTTCCAGCTACTCTACATGCCCAATCCATCGTATCTGAATCGTTATTTCGGTGATTCTAATTTTATTTTTGGGTAAGACAATCAAACCCTAACCTATTTTGAAATTTAGAATAGTCTAAGTGTTGATGTAGCTAACCTAATTCATGCCTTAGGTTGCCTATTCACCGTTGACGAAGACTTATCATCTAAATCATATCCGTTTCGTATTTTCTGATTTAAGGTGCGGACTATATACGTATAGGTTATGGTTTTCAAGACTTTCAATATCTGATAATGATTTATTATTGACGTGGATGCTATTACACATGCTAAATGCACTATCTGTTTTGTTTCACGTATATGTCTAACCTATGTTGTAAATAGGGTATTTCATGTGTTTGTTGAAATGTTTGTATGCCTAAGAAATTTGATGTTATGATTTCCATGATTATTTGGCATAGGTATATGATTGTTATGTATGTGACAACTCCTTGGCAAAAAAAAATTTTCCTAATACATAATACAGCCGACATACGTGATGTATATTAAAAAGTGTAGTCTAAGTGTTTGTGAAAATGTCTGAATGAGTTAGTAGTTAGTAAAGTATGATTTATGAGAAAGTTGAGATAAGAAATCCCAACAACCTTGCTTGTGTGTATGATTTTCTCCATGAATTGTTTAGCTTACTTATTCATGTTAACTGTGTGTATGATTTCCTCCATATATAGTGTATTCATGTTTAAGTTATATGTCATAATATGTTCATATGACTGTAGGATTTACCTTACATGTTTATTATTGTGATTGTATGTTGTTGGGACTATATCACAGTCTAGGTAATCGGTAATAGTCCTTAAACTGATGGTTGAGAATGTCTTCGCCACGCAGGATGTGTTCGACGAATCTGAACCGTACTTTGGATGTTCGATAGTAGTTAGGCCACACGGAGTGCTTATGCATTTCATGTCGATCAACTCAACATGTGATCATCCTAGTTGAGCTCGTCAATTAACCAGATTGACCAATGTATGTTCACCATGTTTGGACGCTACTATTTGAATCTAAGGTACCAAACTCACCAGTGAAACCCTGTCAACCTTGGTACCATGATCTCTAAGACTCATGAGCCGGACATGGTGATATGGGACACCGTGGTCATGCTGTCGGCCTACGCTAGGGCGACGAGCCTCCCCATAGTGACCAGTGAGTAACCTAGACTAGTGAGTCAATTATGGTGGTATGGGATACTACATTCGAGCTGTCGACCTACTCTGATTGGTGACGAGCCCTTTGTAGTGACCTCGAGTATATCCTGAAATCGCATTGGAGCGATGAGCCTTATTGTAGTATCTAGGATATAACTAGACCTGTATTGATTGGTGACGAGTCCTTTACAGCGATTTAGAACTATAATATCGTGTGAGATTGTCTAAGATTAACGATCCTAGAATGGATCATTATTTGGGTATTGATATAAGAGAGGTACCTTAGCTTCTCAATCCTGCTGTATGAAAATGACTAATAAGAACTTGGTAATCATGTACATGCACCGCATTGCATGTGCCGTTTAGCGTTGGGTAGAGCACTGAGGAAGTAACTGACATGCGCGACCATAAGATGAAGATCACAGAGGGAGTGTAGGCGAGGGCATGCATCATTACTTTATACATATTTACATTAATCAGAGTAATTAGAGATGTTTAATTGTATTGTTTTATCATTACTGCTTGATTGAATTGATAACATGTTAACCTTTATGGTGAAGTTTCACTGAGTTGATCACTCACTCCCATGTTCTAAGACGGTACTTAAATACCAACCAGACTCTGACTTAGCTGCAGGTGATGGTGATGCCTGCGAGGCAAAGCTGAAGTTTGATGATGACGAGGAAGCATTCTCGTTTATGCAGTTTTCGGACGGATTGACGTGAGCTAAGTTCGGATCAATGGGGCTTCAGAGTTTACACTTTATAGAGGACCATTACATTTTGTCATATGTATTTGAAGCAAACTTTGTACTTATTGACCTGGCAGAGCACTCATATTTGGAGAACTTGTATTGGTGTATTTATGTATTTCAGACTTTCGCTTGTATTTTCTCATTGTCCCTGAATTATGATTTGCTGATTTGGCTTAATCTATTTCATATTTTATGCACTAATACAACCAACATTCATTCATCATTGAAAATGTTACATAATTGATGTTTTGGAACTCGGGAGATGAGATATACTCGACCCCAAATTTTCAGAGCGTTACACCTATAACCTAAACCTAAATCTTAACATAAACCTATAACCTATAACCTAAATTAAAACCTATAACCTAAACCAAAACTAAAACCAAAACCTAAAACCTAAACCTGAACCCATTCTCAAATCCAAAAACCTATAACCTAAACCTATAACCTATAACCTAAACCAAAACCAAAACCTATAACCTAAACCCAAACCCATTCTCAAATTCCAAAACCTATAACCTAACATAAAACTATACTTATAACCTAAAACTATTCCCAAGTTCCAAAACCTATAACTTAAACCTAACCCTTCCCTAAACCTATAACTTAAACTCAATTCCCTAAAGTTAAATGTACACCTAATCCTAATCTCAACTCCCTAACCTAAACCTAAACTTTAAAACCCAAACTTAAACACAATCCCGAACCTAAACCCGATTTCCTAAACCTAAACCATAACCCATTCTCAATTCCCTAAAGCTATAACCTATAACCTATAACCTATAACCTAAACCTATAACATTTCCCTAAACCTTTAACCTAAACCTAAACTTAAAACCTAAATGTATTCTCAAATCCTTAAACCCAAACCTACACCTATTCCTAATCTCAACTCCTTAACCTAAACCTAAACTTGAAAACTCAAACCTAAATCCGATCCCAAACCCGAACCCGATTTCCTAAACCTCAACCTTAACCTATAATCAAGTTCCCGAAAGCTATAACCTATAACCTAAACCTAAACCTATAACCTATAACCTAAATCTTAACCTATAACGTATAACTTAAACTTAATTATAATCTATAGCCTAACCTTAACCTAAACTTTAACATAAACCTATAACCTAAACCTAAACCAAAACCTATAATCATATGATGAGACCATTTCTTTTGTGTCAATTTCATTCCTCTTTGAGTTTTTTTTTTTTAAAATTCATTAAGAAAAAATAGTTATACATGATGCACTTCTTTCACTTTGTCTTTCTTTTCCCTAATGGGTATTCTAATTTATTTATGACATGACTGTTTGTAGAATGATGGAATATACGAAGCTTTTGAAATTTCAGGGTGAAGTCGAGCACATTTCTCTAATGAAGCCAAAGATATGTATTTTTAACATTATTGTAATTGTAATTGTAATTGATTGTAATTATAATTGATTGAATGAAGGATTGTAATTTGATTGTGATTGAATGAATGAATGATTGTACATATGGTAATTGAATGAACAAATGATTATATATAGTTTTTTAATGTACAAAATAGCTACGGATATTGACCGTAGCTATTAACCTGACAGGTGTAGCCTTTTCAATTTAGGCATATTGCTACGGACTTTTAGCTACAAATAATATCCATAGCCATTAATCTGATAGGTGTAGCCTTTTCGATTTAGGCATATTGCTACGGACTTTTAGCTACAAATAATATCCATAGCCATTAATCTATTAGGTGTAACCTTTTCAATTTAGGCATATTGCTACGGACTTTTAGTTATAAATAATATCCGTAGTCATTAATCTAACAAGTGTAGACTTTTTAATTTAGGCATATTGTTATAGACTTTTAGGTACAAATAATATCCGTAGCTGTTTGAAGTTTTCGCTAAAAATATAATTGCTACAGATTATATCTGTAGCTATTACACCCTATAGCTACGGATTAAATCCGTAGCCATAGGTTCAAGACCTATTGTTACGGCACCTACGGCCATCGTCAAGCTACGGACAAAAATCGTAGCCATAGACCTGTGGCTGTGGTTTTGGTCCGTAGCCTTTGCTCGATTTTTTGGTAATGTTATCTTGTATAATTGGTCGTCGTTGTCATGTGTTACTGATTGCCATTATGGATTTCAGTGGATCACCATTGTCATATACAATTAGTTACCGTTGTCATGGATAACAGGTCACCATTGTGATTTTCAGTGGGCCGTCGTTGTCAATGTACAACCAATTGTCGTTGTGATTTTCAATAGGCCAATGTTAGCATGTACCACAGGTCGTTGGTGTCAAATGTATAATTTCATCTTCTTACTTCACTAATATAGGTTACACCCACCCACCTTCGTACTCCTTATGACGATATTGTAGAAATAAGGCCAATGAATAATCAAATAAAATGGAGAAGATCCTAACGTGCATTTTTTTCATAGCGAAATAACATCAGATAATCAAACACAGGCCAATCATTAAAGAATTCAATGAAATGTTGAAGAATGGAATGCCGGATAATGTAATGGTTGGAGAGCTGTGGTGGGTCCCGCCAATGAAATTTTGAAGGAAGAAGAAGGGTTTCGATTGGTTTTCCCCTCAAAACCAAATGTAAAATAAAAAATGGGGTCCTTTAATATGGTTTGACCTCACAAAAGGAGATTCGAGTAGCTTTTATGGGGCCCACCGTGAGTTATGTATGAAATCCATGTCTTCCATTTGATTAGGGTCTTCATTTTAAGGCATGTGCCTAAGAATGAAGAAAAACAACATCAATGGAAGACCACACCAGAAGAAATAGCTAGGAATGAACGGTGCCCATCGTTATCTTCTGTTCTAAGCCACAGAGGGCTTGGGTCATGATCAAGATGAAATCAACACTTTTTATCCATGACTAGTCAAATGCAATTCACATATTGGATCTCTCATGAAGTAGGCCCAATCATGATTTGATCGGACCCACTCCACACTTCAAGCCTATAGTAGAAGTATTTTGGTCTCTTAAAATTTTCAAAAGTTATTGGGATGTCAAAAAATAAAAAATGAGAAAGTAAGGCCAAACACTAGCATTGATCAAACCTTTGGTCCATTCTGATATTAAATTTTAAAAAATAAATAAATAAAAACCTTTTCTATAATGTGAAAATTTCAAAATAATAAGGATCACATGATATTTCCTGCATCTGACTCGTGCAACGGATGCACACCAACATTATTACTAAACAAATAAAAACTATGGCCCATCCAATGCTACGGTGGGCCAATTCATAAAAAATAATGTAAGCCCTTCAAAATATCTCAATTCAAGTGTAATCCATCCTGTGATATGATTTACATAATGTTTAGTTCATGTTTCACCATGATGCATGTCTGTCGGGGTTGGATGCTTTACGCAAACTGCATAGCCCCACAAGTCTAAGTCTAAAGGAAAAAAATTAAAATGAAAACATTTTTGTAACTTCATCCATCAAAAAGTACTAACATGTAATTTCTAATCTGAAAGCATCACAGGGTAAAATATGAATTCACGTGGAATTTTGCGGTAAAAACTCCACCCATGGCCAAGACTCTTCCGCCGTTCACATGGAAAAGTTGTATAGCAATCCAGACCATCCAAATCGGACACCACCGTTTATCATCGAGGCAGCATAACCCAAAACCTACACAGAAAACATGACAGTAACCATCTGGTTTTCGTTTTCAGACCACTGACTACTTTCATTTTGACCATCCATTTAATAGTCATTAATTTGACAAATAATCACTTTTTAATCAAAGTGATTTAGACATGTTCACAATCCACAATGTACCACACAATTTTGATGGCCTTGATAACATTGCATGATTGCCCCATGTGAGAAGGATGAGTCAACACCATTTTAAAATGGTGGTGAACTCTCACAGTAATCATTTCTATAATATTTTTTTAATTGCAAGTTGTTGACAGGACTAAGATTTTCCGTATACGACTCTGCTAGTCATGTCACGGAGAGAAGCAATTTTGCGAGACGTGGGATAGGAGAACGGATTAGGTGTTACCCGAGTAACACCTTAGTGGGTGTTATCCTTACCATGGGGCCCACCTTGATGATATAATTTATATCCATGCCGTCCATCCTTTTTATCAATACAATTTGAGATGTGATGAAAAAATTTTATTAAATTAAAATTTTTTATGGACCACACCATAGAAAGCAGTGATTATTGAACATCCACCATTAAAAACTTCCTAGGACTCATTGTGATATTTATTTACCATCCAACCTGTTGGCAAGGTCAAACAGATATGTATGAAGGGAAAATGGAATTATTATTTTGATCAAAAACTTTTATCTCCCACTAAAAGTTTTTAATTATCATTCACTACTTTTTCCAATGGTGTGGTCCACTTGAGAATTGGATATATTTAAATTTTTGTATCACCTACTAACATTATATGTAAAAATGGATGGACGGCATGGATATATAAAATATTCATCAAGGTGGGCTCCGCATGTTCAGAGTAACACCACTAAGATACCTGGGTAATACCTAATCCACCGCCGGGAGAGAGACAGGTGCACTGATTTTGAAAGGAAGATTATTTAATACTCCGGTGGAGTATGACACTTGATAAGCATATATTTAAAAACTTGTACAAGTGGCATATATCACTCAGTTTTACCATCCAAATTGAAAAATAACTCACCCCAAATGAGTCCTAAACCAAAAATCAAATTTTCTGAGAAATACTAAACCCTAATTTGTACACAGATCATTTATAAATGTAGACCGTAGGATATTCCACACTGAATCATCTTTAAATAGCCACCAATTGGCTATTTAGATAGACAAATAAATGTGAGATTCTGATTTACAGTCCATCAAATCATGGATAATAATTTGAATGGTTTAATTTGAGTTAAATGCATATCAAGTCTACAATTTCCTTGTGCATGCGTATCAAAAGTCATGCTTTGCCAGAGCATTGAAGGTTTTTCCTTGTATAAAAAAATAAAAGGAATTTTGAAGCTAAATTCTAAATTATGTAGAAATTATGTAGAGATGCTTTTTGGAAGATAAAATTACAAGCATGCCCTCATTTATTTATTTATATTCTTTTAAAAAATGTAAGAAAAAAGGACTTGCAGGGCCACATGATACTTGTATAACACCTAACTTGTCCACCTATGCACCCACCATGGTGATACCACTAACAAAAGATCAAGTCAACTTGATTATCAAATGAGCTAAACTTGAATTAGTCTTCGGCTATATATTTTATTCATCTAATAATAATATTGGTGTGCATTTAAATCTTTGATGTGAGACACATACACGTGGCCTTCATAGTTTTCGATTCTCCAATTTGCTATAAAAATAAAAATTAAAAAAAATTAGGATAGTAATATAAAATTCTTTTTCCAAAAATATAATTAATGAAGGAAAAATAAATTAACATCTAAATCACCTAAATATTCTTACATTAATTTTAAATTTCTTAGCGTGCACGCACACTCACACCACAGTAAAATTTTACTGCAATGGCACTTAAACCTATAAGCTTATAGTAAAACTCTTGTGAGTTTACCACCCAGGCATGAGTAAGGACTTATTCACCATGACTCATTCAGATGGTCTTAGATTCAGATGAGTTCACTTGGTGGGCTAAGCAAATGATGTTTTTACCATTATTTATATTATATAACAAATAACACACACTTGAAAGCCTTCAGCTAGGTGCACCGGATTGTTTAGATCTTCCATCTATTTGTATTGCATATTGTGGCCCACATCAGTTAAGGGCCATCATCAATCACATTCCCAAAGGTCAAGTACAACAAAAGAAATTGGAAAAGATCAAAGTTCAAATATTCAATT
Source organism: Magnolia kwangsiensis (assembly GCA_037074715.1). Classification (NCBI taxonomy): domain Eukaryota; kingdom Viridiplantae; phylum Streptophyta; class Magnoliopsida; order Magnoliales; family Magnoliaceae; genus Magnolia; species Magnolia kwangsiensis. The sequence goes on along the minus strand of CM073578.1, from coordinate 5,028,093 downwards.
AATAATTTTCTAAGAAAGAGATAGAGTCTTCTTCACATAGCTTTTAATGGTCAAGATTGACGATATGGTCTGAAGATGATGCTACAAGGGACTGCTTGCGAACGACTATTTTGCATAATAGCTTTTTAATGGTCAATGTTAGTATCCTACCACTTAACATGCTATATTGCAATGCGGTACGTCGAGAATTTACTTATTGGTAGGTTAATTTGATACGGCTCAGCCCCATATAGAAAATCAATGACAACCGTTGATGTTAACAAACAAAGGAGCTAAATAATAAAGGTTTGAAATAATCCAATTTAATAGCCTTTTTTTATTTATTGGTAGGTTAATGTGATACTGCTCGACCCCATATAGAAAAGTAATGACAACCGTTGATATTGACAAATAAAAGAACCAAATAATGAAGGTTTGAATTATTCAATTTAATAACTTTTACTAGCCCAAATTCAAAATATAAAATATAAATGTATCATATTGCAATTTGTGGGGATATCTTCATTAGGTAGAGTTTGTATGATCCATAGAGCTGGAACCATGAACCATGGAACCCCACTTAATTAACATCCAAGGAAATCTTATTAGTTCATAATGAACCCCACTTAACCATGGGCCATGGAAAGCTCTATCAACGGCTTGGATAGTAGAACCATGGGCCACGAAAGTGGGTTCCATGGAACCATGGAAACTTGAAATCCCACATGATATTCAGTGTGAAACAACCTCATTATCAAAAAATAAAAGTATGTAAGCCGTAGCTTATATGTAAGGAGAGGAGAGGGATAGATGAGGTGTGTAGTTTTGTGTGAGAAGGAGATGGGTAGTGTTGGTTGTTGGAATGTGTTGTGGGGCTTATCATGTCGAAGAAAATATGGTGCATGAATCTATACTAGTATAAGAAGAGGGAGTTTCTGTGGGAAAATATTTCAAAATAAAGAATTTTAGATATTGAAAATTAAAATAAAAATGTTGATAAGAATCGGGCTGAATATAAGTTACATTGCCTTTGAAGCATAATTTGTTCCCTCGCCTTTCATATTAGAGATTTCTAGTGAGTTACTAGTGAGTTGCTTTTAGAATATGACAAGCATTATTTAATTTAGCATGCACCAATTACGAAGGGACCACCTCAAGAAGTTAGCTAAGGCAATCACAGTCTCTAACAGACTTAATGAGTAATCGGACTCAGGACAAAGTGAATTCAAGAACTCTACACGTTATTTTCTTATTAAAGAAAAGAGTGAGATCTATTCTTGTAGAAAACATTGATCAAATTTCTTATGATTGATCTAGACTTGGAGGATCCGCTTTATATAGATGGGGTGAATATTGCACCTAAGGCCACTAATGATCACAACATTATAAAAATATTTCTAACTATTAGATCAGTAATCCAAATGTTTCAGACCATTGGATCATTAATTTCGACATTTTAGATCATTGGATTAATGATCTGACCGTTTGGATCATTGAATGGTTATCCATTTTTGGACTCTTAGTATTAACCAGTGTCAATTTCTAGTCATTCTCTATAATAGGTGAATTTGACCGTTTTGCAAAACCATCAATGATTAGAACATTGTAAAAATCTTTCTCACTGCTGCCTCATTAATCCAAATGATTTAGACCTTTGGATCATTAATCCATATGTTTTAGACCATTGGATTAATGATCCAACCGCTTGGATCATTGAATGGCTTTCCATTTTTAGACCATTGGCATTAACTAGTGCCATTATCTAATTGTCCTCTACAACAGGCAGAACTAACCGTTTTATAGAAACTATATAAGTATTGGCCCTTCTCTTGTACCGCAATCGCACTCTCTTGTGACAATTTGCATTAAGTCTCAACAGAACAACTACTCATGATACGCAAGTTTGAAGTGCAAAGTGCGCCACTAACACCACTAAAGCCACACAGCCACTCAACCCAAGCTCTCTCTCTCTCTCTCTCCCTCTTTTCCAAGTAAGTTATCCATAACATTGTTTATAAACTCCAAAATCTCTCATTTCTAATTGATGTAGAATAAAGTTAAAACAACTTTTTTCATAATTTTTAAAAATTTTGAATTTAGATTTGGAGGGAAATAAAAAATTTTGAAATTATGAATTTCAAAATCCAAATCTCATTATTTGTCTTTGACCAAAAGAATTTTCAACAATTTTAACCCATTTTATGTTCCCTTTTTACCCATACACCTGTAACTTGCATATGCAACTTTTTAAGGGTATCTAAGCAAATTCATCTATGTTGATGCATATAACTTTCACACCATGTTGTTTCTCCTCTTCTTAGTCTTTTAAAAATTTTAATACTCTAGTAATGTATGAACAACGATGCGCATGTATTAAGAAATTAAGCAAGTTGCATAAAATAAATTAAGTTACACAATCCATATCCATCTAAGCAATCTAGATTATAATTCTCAATTTAAAATGAAATATCTAATGGTATTTATTATGGGTAAAAATGGACTGACTAAAGAGAAGAGGTCAACTCGGACATCTGTGCTCTTCACGTGGTCGACTAGCACCAAGCATAACCAAAGAGCTTCTTAACGGCTAGAAAGCAATAATCCACTACTGAAAAATTCGCCTATTCCTCGAGTTTAACCATTAGAAGATGAAGTGTCTCCGCTTCCATCAGACACCGAGCTCTTCCATGGCCTATACATTTTCAAGCTCTTACTCGGATCATCTCTTGATAAGAGCCCCCAAGGTATGACTCAATACCGGGCAAGATGTCGAGCTACTACAGTCAAGGGAGCCCTACATCGTACGATAAGATAAAGAGGATGGTCATCCCTCTTTTCATCAGTATTTTATTAAAAAGGGGAGTTTGGTCTCAATGCTCCATTACGACATCCAAGGGAAAGTCAGCGGGTTGGTGATATGCTCAATGATTGAGAGAAAACTCGACCACGACTCGATAGAGAATCTAAGTCGGTCGGTAAACTACTCCTTGGGACAACTATGTAAGCCACCTTGAATATTCGACCTCAACCTCCTAGTACATGTTTCCTCTTATTCCGACTACTCATATCTTATTAAACAGATTTGCCCGAAATATCAGCTGAAGATCTCAGAAGATAACCACGACACACTCGGGATATGATTCTCTCTATAATACGCACCTACTAAATAAAAAGATTTTTATTCACGCCATCACACCTTTCAACTATAAATAAAAGCATCCTCAATGGTGAAAGATAAAGCACAAATCTCACCTAAAAACCCTACGTTCTACTAGACTTACCTTGTCAATCTAACTTTGGCATCGGAGGGTCCCCTGCAGCAGCCAGGTTCTTCATCTCTGTCTTCTCTTGCATGATCAAGTGGTCTAAGGAAGACATCTAGATTTCTGCATCAACAGTATTACTTTAGCAAACAAAAATCCAAAAGCCACCGTAGGTAAGGCTAGAATTGTATACTACCTCTATAGGACACACAAATTTTAATTGTAATGATTTTAATTTTTAGAGTTTTTGGCATATTTCACCCTTACTTTTTACCATATGCTATATAAAAAAAAAAAATCCCTTCTTTTTAAATAAATGTTAATCCTTATGTTTAAGAACATATGGAGAGTTTATTAAGTTACTTTGGCCTAATCATGAAGTTAATTGTAATGGCTTATATGTGGGTGTTGTAAGATTTATGCATTAGGATATATTTGAAGTCCATATGATTTAACAAAGATCCACTAGTCTCGTAGGGACACTTTTATAACTAATATTTGGTTGATTGGACTATTCATCAAGTGGTTTGTTCACTAGTATTAGTATATCAAAGGTTGGATCCTTAGGCCCCGTTTGTTAAATCTGAAGTCTAAAGCCTGAATATAAAATCCGAACCCTGAATCTGAAATCTGAAGCCTGAATATGAAATCTAAAGTTAAAAAACTTGTTTGGTAACTATGGCCGAAGTTTGAAAATTAAGTACTGAATTTGAAACAATCTGTTTGTTAACAAACATCTGAAACGTCTGAAATATGTTAATATGACACATTAGCCCCTATCTATCTCCTGTTTAAAAATGCTTTACGTTATAAAGAAATTATTTTTTATTAAATGAAAATAAAATTATTCTATTTAATTCAAATAAACTATAAAGTACTTAATAGAAAATTAAAATATCATTATTCATAAAAAAAGATAAAAAATTAATGAATTGCATGTATAAGTGTGGCGGCAATTTCACAACATCCGAACATGCAATTTGTTTAGATATGATCGCCACGTATTTGATTATTCCACGTTTTCACTAAATGGGCCATTAATTCTCCTGACACAATGAACCCATCAAAAAAATAAATAAAATAAAAGTGATCCACAAAAGTAAATTGATCTTGAAAGAGGAGTTTTAAAATGGAAAAAAAAAAAAGTTCATTGGCACACGGTGCACACTGAGAGTTAATGCTAGCATTCTCAAAACTTCAGTGGCCCCATGAATATTTCAACTGTGGACGTTTAATTATCACGTTTTCGGCCTACTTGAGCATTAGATACGGTTCATTTTTTGCCACATGTCCTAAAATGAACTTACAAAACAGATGGACGGTGAGGATTTATCACAAACATCCCAGTGGCCCCACTTGCGTTCCCCGCACAGGAACTTCCCGCGAAAGGCTTTCGCAAGAAACCAGCATCCCTAGGTTACTCGATACGCAATCCAGTGTCCTTGGGAGCCTGGGATGGATTGGCTGGTGCATTAACGTCAGAAACTTTTGTGGGTCCCATCACAAGGTATTTGTTATATCCAAACCATCCATCCATTTTTTGAGCTTGTCGTAAGGCTTGAGCCCAAAAATAAGACAGATCTAAAGAAAAACTAAACCACACTGCAAAAAGAAGAGGGGGATTGAACATCTACCATTGAAACCCTTTTGGGGTCACAAAAGTTTCAGATCAATATGAAATTTGTTTTTTCTCTTCATCCAGATATTTTTGACCTTATGAATATATTAGATGGAAAATAAACAGTACAGTGGGCTTTAGGAGGATTTTAATGGTGCATATCCAATCATTATTGTTTTCCTATGGTGTGGTCCACCTGAGATTTGCATCCCTCTAATTTTTGGGGTAAACCACTAAAATTATCTGTAAAAATGGATGAACAGAATGGATGAAATACATACATCATGGAGGGACTAACAGAGCACCGACCACCAACGCTAGTGGTTGGGGGAGTAGTCAATCCGTTTCCGTAACCCAGCACGCTAAGCATACTGAGTAAACTCTGTGGGGTCCACCATGATTTACATATTTTATCCACTTTGTTATTATATTTTAAAAGATAATTTTAATGCTCTGTACCAAAAAAAAAGTATATCCAAGTCTCAAGTGGACCTCACCAAGGGAAACTGTGTGAATTGAAATTATACCATTGAAAATTTCTTAGGGGTACAGAAGTTTTAGATCAATCTATTGTTCGTGTTTTCCTTTCATCCATATTTGTGTAATCTTATGAACAGGCTAGATGACAAATAACATCACTGTGGGGCCCACAGAGCACTGACTACCAACCATTTGATGGTGGCAGGGGAGTAGCCAATCCGTTTCCCTTCGAACGCGGATCACGTCCTACCCACCGGGATGGTCTGGGCAAAGATTTGTAGGGCCTACCATCATATAAGTGTTTTATCTAAGTCGTTCATTATTTTTCTTATATTATTTTAATATATGATATAAAAGATGAAGTAGGTCTACAGCTTCAATGAGCCACACCAAAGGATGCTGCGGTGATAATGACAGCCATCATTAAAACCTTTCTAAGGGCCACTGTGATGTTTTTCTACCATCCAACCTATTCATTAGGTCATGTAGACGTGGATGAAGTGAAAACATAAATATCAGCTTGATCTGAAACTTATCCAGCTCTCAAGAAGTTTTTAATGGTGGACGTTCAATCCTCACCTTGTGGTCCAATTAATCATTGGACATGTTTCTTTTATTGGATCACACCTTAAATTATCTAAAAAAATTGATGGACGGTGTGGATTAAACATATAAATCATGGTGGGGCATAAAAAAGTTTCACAGGTTAAAGGTTGATTTTATACTGCGTAAACAACTTAAAAGAAAAAATTGTCATAGTAACTTGAAAAAGAGTACTTTTGGAAGAAAAAATTTTTTGTTTAATGAAAAATCATGGAGCGCATTCCATGTTCACCATTAAGCGAGACTCCTATCACGGAAAGAATTCAGTGAAAAACCACTTAGTGCTTTCCATCTTCCACGTTAACAATGTATTAATAAACACCACTAAACACGAAAAATTTTTCCAATTCCGCGTTAAGTGCAAAAATTCAGTGTTAACAAACACGGCCTTACTCTTGCTCCGGTGGTAGACTCTCAGGAGTTTCAACACCCGGTCAAGGGTTCGAGTATCCATAGGTGGTGAAATCCCACTGCGGCGTAAGTGTGTGGGGATGTTAAAAAAAAAAAAGGCATATCAAAGGTTTCAAATATTTTAATCCAATTAAAATATTTTGCGGTCTATCACTTGATTTGTATAGGATTTGGATTAACAATAGATGACTATATTTAGTGGAAAGATCAACTCAATTTGAGAACATGGTTAGAAAGGATTCACAAACTTTAAATGTAATGGAGTGTACTAAAATCTTAAGGGAAGCTTGTACCATTCTAATCTCTCTCCCAGACACCCTAATTCATTTTTATAAGGAGATCATTATCTCAAAGAAAGAGATCATACACAACACGAGAGAACTTTGGACGCTAAAGCATTTTAAGGTGTCACTACTTAAGGAAATAAAAGCAAAGAGAAGATAAAGAGAGAATCCTCTCTTCTCTTCCCACTGTCCAAACATCTATGGCCCACTATGTGTGTGTCTATTTATGCAAAGATTTAAAACAGGCAATATATGCTTTCCTCATCTCCTCATTTAAGATTTATTTAGAGGGAACTTTCTGCTTTGAAAGTACAATATCCGCAAACCAACATTATTCAAAAGCTGCAATCAAAAGATACGTTTAAATCTAATATTTATATTTTAAATCATTAGAAAAACTTAATAATATATAAATAGTGATCCACGGGACTTAATTAAATAAATCTAAACATTTAAAAAAATTATTTTATATTAAATTTTCCAAACTCTAACATAATAAGCAGCTAATCATCAATGCTTCCCTTACTAATATGCTAACATAAGTCGACGCAGCAAATATACAAAGTAAATGTGACAGAGTCATCAATGTGGACCCTACAATTATTTTTCCACCATAAGCTTCATGTCTAACTAGGGCATCTAATCAAAGAAGACCGGATATTAGTGTTGGCCCACCTATTAGGAGCTATTAGCTAATAGATATAGTAGATATACACCGAAGCTCGGTGTATTCCCACTCCTGTACTACTAAGGTCAACAGAGTAAGAAGGTGGACCTGTTCAAATTCGGCCGATGGCACGTGCAAAAGTAGCTGATCCTTGGAATTTTCAAGGCAATGAGCACGTGCGTACCTGCCAGACAGATGAAAGCGGCACATGCACGCTCTTTCTGTATATTATTTGCACTCGAGGTTTGCTAATTCCACGCGCGTGTTGTAGCGCACGCGTTCAAATGATACATATGTTGGAGGTCTGAATATCAAGTGATTTACACTGTGCAGGTCTTATTGCTTGAAAACAAGGCCATTTTATACCTAATATGGACCTCATCATAGACCAAAACAAATGAAGGGCTATAATAAAATTTTAACGGTCAAATTTCTTTAAGATTTGTGTCCCACCTGAAATTTAAAATATCTAATTTCTTTTAGGAAGAATATTTAAGAACATTTCCAAACTTATGGAAAGCTCAGATCTCATATGCCTTTTCGAATTTTCATGTGTACCCGCGCGTGGAAGGCTACATATCTACACGCGTGTGGATTTAGTAAACCTGAATCAACCAAGTGAAATGAATGAGCCATGTGCAGAAAAATCACGACATGTGGGGCGGATCTCGAATGAAGCAGCAGCCGTCAGTTACAGTGACCGAACGATCACAACCGTGAACAACAACCAAACTCAACCGGCAAAATCCTAAGGTCGAGATCGTCGGATCATTCTAAGTCCTGCCATCTGCTCCATCCACAATGCGGCCCACAATCTAAACGGTCCAGATATCCGCAACCGTACGGAACATGTACGGTGGATGAGCGACCACGGACTCGGATTCGGTAGTGACCCCTCCAATACGATGGCGCTGCTCGAAAAACTCTGCGGGCCCCATGATGTACGTGTTATATCCACGCCGTCCATCCGTTTTGCCAGCTGATTTAAGGCATGACCCAAAATTGAGTCAGATCCAAATCTCAGGTGGACCACACCACAGGAAAAAGCGTTGATTGAACACCCACCATCCAAACTTCCTGGCGGACACAGAAGTTTCCGATCAAGCCGGTATTTATGTTTGACGTTCATACAGATCTGTGCACCTGATCGACAGGTTGGATGGCAAATAAAGATTATAGCAGGCCCTGGGAACTTTTTAACGGTCCGCGTTCAATCACCATTGTTTCCTGTGGTGTGGTCCATCTGAGACTTGCATCTGCCTCATTTTTTAGATTATACCCTAAAATGAGCTGGAAAAATAGACGGACGGCGTGGATAAGAGACATACATCATGGTGGGCCTACAGAACTTTTCTAGCACCGACGTTGGTTCCGGAGGGGACACCACCACCGAATCCGAGTCCTCCAAGACCACGTAACGGAAATGGGAGCAGATTAGGTGGGTGTTTCCCTGAGGGTGGGACCCACATTGATATATGTGTAGTATATCCTTACCGTTTATCAGTTTTTCCAATCATTTTATGGCATGTTTCCAAAAAGGAAGCAAATCAAAATCTCTAAATGGACCACACAGTAGTGATTGGATTCAACCGTTCAAAACTTCCTGAGGACTACAAAAGTTTCGGATCAAGCTGATATTTATGTTTTCCCATCATCCAGGTCCGTGTGACGTAATCAACAGTTTGAATAGTAAATAAAAATTATAGTGGGCCACAGGAAGTTTTTGATGGTGGAAATTCAATCACCACAGTTTTCTTAAGTGTGGTCCACCTGAAATTTGGATCTGCCTGAATTTGGGCTCAGACAAAATAGACGGACGGCTGGAATAGAATACATACATCATGGTGGTCCATGGACCTTTTCCTGCTCCAACTCACCCAAAACGTGACTGCGTCAGCGAAATAAGCCGTCCTTATGAAATGATGACGTGTAAAAATGAGGTCAATGGATGGTGGGATGTGTATATATCGATTTTGGAAATCGGATTGCGTACTTAATAACTTATGGTACTGAGTAAACTATGTTGGGCCCAAATTGAACGTATGCGGCTTATCCACGCCGTCCATTCGTTTTTTCAGCTAATTTGAGTCATTGATCTGAAACTTGAAGCATATCAAAAGCTCTAGTAGACCATAACATAGGAAAGAGTGGAAAAAATGATTCTTACCGTTGAATTCTTCCTAGGACCCTCGGTGAGATTTATTTGTCATCCAACGTGTTCATGAGATCTCAAATGCATTGATGAAGGTAAAAAACAAATATCAGATTGATCCAAAACTTCTGTACCCAAAAATATTTCAACGGTAGAAGTTCAATTCATACTGTTTACTATGGTGTGGTCCACTTGAAATTTGGGTATGCTTTTTTTTCTGGTTAAAGATATAAAATTATCTAATAAAATGGATGGACGGAACGGATAAAATACATAAATCACGGTGGGTCCCGCATAGTTTACTCAGTACGCTAGTCAGTACGCAATCCGGATTTTGCAGCCACGTGGGAGGTTAGGTGCGACCATTTCGGCCACGTCGACGTCAAACCGGTGGTAGGTGTACCCAGAACGGATCGGGGTGTAAATATACAACATTCTAGGGGTATTTTTGTAAAAGACAGAAGTTTTGTGGAAGGGGGTAGGTAGCATGAGGGAGGGAAGATGCACAGATGACGGAAGCCGACGTGTAGATGACAGTTTATCTCTAACGCCGTTATAACGGCACCGTATGGCCGAAAGATGCTGTTGCGTGGTGTCTGGTAATTGAGATTCTTCATCTGGGTTTCAACTTGGTGTCTCCTTCGTTTCGATCCGAGAGGCCGAGTTTTGTAGACCTCAGGACCACTGAAGTCAATTTGTAGTCGGCTAGGTGGGTCATGTGTGTAAAGGTGATCTGGACCGTTTAAAAGGTAGGTCCCATCGTAATTTGACCATGGATGAAGTATGAGTTCCTAAAATGCTTCTTAACCGTTCGATCCATGGATATATGTAACCATGGAATTTTCAATGGTGTGCATGTGCATCCATTTTTTGAATGGTTAGGATCATCATTACGGGAAAAGAGTCACTTCCGTAGCCCATCCATAACACCTTCTGAAGTGGGTCTTACGCTGATCTACATGGCCCAGCTGCCGGACTATGATTTCACTTCAGTAGTCTCCCAGTGATGCACAAAGATTGTACAGTGTAATCTGTAATCTGTGTAAGACAAGCTTTGTAGTTTTTTTACTTCGGTGCACACATCGCATTTCTCTCTATTTGATCTGGACCGTCCGCAGTGAGACCATCTAATGAACGGTTCTGATCACAAACAAGCCCCTTTACCGATCTTTGAAAATATCGCACATCGAGTGGGCCCCATCTCTGTAGTAATACTAATGATTGTCATCACTTGGAATTAAAATGGGGATGCTTTGGTGATTTCTTACAATATGGGAGTGAAAGAGAGATGCTTTAGTGCTACCATAGCACTATAAGTTATAGTGCTCCCAGTTGCAGTGGGACACTTAGACACTCCAATCGATTAATCTAGACCGTCCATTAGATAAAAAAAATGCATTTCTTGGGAAACCATGAAAGTATAAAGCAGATCTGACAATCGTAACCATCTGATCTTCAATCTTTAATATGAACAGTTGAAACTGTTTACGTTAAAATAGGTCCATCATTCTTTCAATCCATCTACTTGTTGGAGGCTGTCATGGATTGCTTATGATTATAAATAACCATTTTAAAGGAATCCTGACCATACGATCAGTGGCTTTGAGAAAGTACGGCTACAATAACTACTCCCAAATATATGATGGGCGGGATAATCTGATCAATGTGATTTTTGCATTGTAGGCTATGAGAATTGTTCTCCGCCTAATGGACCGTTCAGATTAATTGATTGGATCGTACGAGTGATAGCAACACTATAACTTACATAGTGCTCCGAGAGCATTTAGTGCCGCCCTTAATAAAGAATTAAAAGAAAAGGCATTCTTATCCGACGAGCTGGTTCGTGATGGGACATTCGTCGCCCAATACCTAATACATGGAATGAAATAGTAGATCTAGGCCATCCATCTTATTTTTCCTGCTTATAAGGTACGGCAATTTGAAAATCTCACTGAATCGGACAGTCCTGACCATCAGTTGTTTTTTCAATTGCGTTCATTGGTGAACATTTAAAGAACACTTTTGTTTATGGCTAGAAGAGGAGTAAGATTTTCAACAGTGGCAATCAACGACTGGGGAAAAAAAAAAAAAGGATAGACGATCTGGATCTGGATGCCCTTCAAATCCCATGTCCCAACCACATGAGGGAAAGATAAGCTCTCCATGTTCTCACCCACTCTTAACACCCACTTGATAAAATGGAAAGTGGCGCAGGAATGGACGTGATGAGATTGATCACGTCTTCCTAAAGGATAATTACTCTGAATTTACAAAGCTTTTACGAAATCCTTGAAAGATTTCTCGAAAAAATGAGAAGAGAAAAAAATAAAAATAAAAATGAAAATGAAAATAACTTACTAATGATTAAAAAGGCAAATTTACCGTCCTTTAAATAATAATATCAAATTTAGGAAGATATTTCATAATAAAAAACTTGAACTCCTTAAAAAAGGTGACTTACTTTTATAAGTTTTCGGACTGTCATGATTTATAGGACTACTTGATTTTTGGCTAAAATTAATAAGTGTCCAATATAGCCTAATCATGTTATCCTCCTAATTTTTCTAACCCCCTTTCATGTTCGGCACGACTCTTAAAGTTGAAAGGATGAAGAGTTTTGATTGAATTAAAACTTACTATCAATAGTAAAAGCAGAATTTAAAATGGAGTTTTGACGCCAATGAGGATGTGTTGAGGTCAAGTCCACAAAGGGATAACTGTTCTAAATTCATAGAACTTCTCTGGACTCCTCAGAAAGAAACCTCGAATCCATGAGAAAAAATAATAATAATAATTCTAAAAAATTTAAATAATTTGATTGATGATTAAAAATGAGTTTACAACTCTTTAAATAAGGCTACAAACCTTAGGGAGAAGTTTTGTAATCATACTATAACCAAAACTCCTAAAAATCACGACTTACTATAAATAGTAAACTTACTATTTATAAACGGTCGTGATTTCCACTAGTGTGCATGGTTTTCGGCCAAAAATAGTGTCCTATTTGGCTGAACCATGATGTTCTCCTAAATTTTCTAAGCACTTTTCATATTAGACACAACTCCTAAAGCCCAACGTACAAAGAGATACAATCAAACTAAAACTTATTAAAAATAGTAAAAACAAAAATAAAATGAAAATTTGACCGTTGATCTGAGTGAATCTCGCAAATTCAGCGTGGACAAGCTGACGTAGAGGCTTAGGTGGTTAATGTAACACGTCATACCCCAAAATCATATATGGTACGTCCGATAACTCATTCCGATTTGCAACATACGTCCGTTTTAAGTTCTGATAGTCCAGATCACTCCTATCGTCGACCAAGCCTTTTTTTATCCATCATGGGCATGAAAGTGTCTGTGACCCACTTTACATCAGTTCCCTTCACTTCAAAAGAACTCATCCTCGAGTTCTCGCCCTACTTTAGTTCGTAATACTCGGTCAGGTTAGCGACGTTGAAAGTCCGTGAGATCTCCATGTCGTCCAAAAGATCAACAATGTAAACATTATCATTAATCTTTCGTAGGATCAGCACCAGTCCAATCTTATTGCTCTTCAACCTAATGTACGTCCTGGTTGGAAATCTCTCCTTACGTAAATGGACCATAACTCGGTCGCCTGCCTCGAACATCTTTTGTCATTGATGCTTGTCGGCTTACTACTTGTACTTGTTGTTCGAGGCTTGTAACTTGTCTTACACCTCTGTATGAACGCCCATGAACATGTCTACCATATATTTTCTTGCAACGCTCATACACAAGAGCTTGGGCAAAGAGACCAAGTCAAGTGTGTGACAAGGCACTCGACCACGAATAAACTGGAACGAAAATTTCCCTATCGAGCGGTTCACCATCATGTTGTTGAATGCAAACTCTACTTGAGACAAGGCTAAATCCCATTACTTAGGATTTTCTACTAAAATACATTAAATGGGGTTCCCCAACGTGCGATTCATAACTTTAATTTTTGTAACACCTCGGTTCCCGAAAGTCGAGTACATTACTTATTTTTCAAAAACTCGAGCGTTAACCTTTAACAGTGGCCCAAATTTCACGTACATTTTTTTTCCTTATCAGAGTTAATGATCTAGCGGAATAAAAATAAATTAAGTATAAGAGGGAGTCCAAATATACATAATCAAACATTTGTATAGTTACTCAAAAACTTATACAAACCAATGTTTCATAACTAAAAATTAAACAATAAAATAATAAAAGTTGTCTAGAAATTAGAGCCGCATAGCCATTGATCTCTCCATGCGACACACCAGAGTCAACTCATAAATCATCCACGTATCCTATACACTGAATACAATTTAATAACGTCCATAGCTATCTCAGTGAGGTATAACTCCCAATTTTTATCGTATCATTAAGATAATTAAGCATAGTTATCAGGAACAATGTATAACAAATATATCACAATGATTATCATAGAATTCAGATAAGGTTCATCAGATACGCATTCATCAGATAAATTTCACAAAGATAATCTTATTTAAATGCATGAATACATGCACATGCTCACAGACCTGGGGATGCACATCCAGCTGGTAAAAGGTTGCCCAAGAAAAACTAGTCACCCGGAAAAGTACTCAAAGATACGCCATAAGAAGAACTAGCCACCCGGTGAAAACCATGAAAAGAGGACACCCAAGGTGGCCTAGCTTCTTAAAAGAGTACTCTATGTATGTCCAAGGAAAACTAGACACCCGGAAAAGTCCATGCAAAAAGGACAGCCTATGGTAGTCGAATGCACGCAATAGAAACTTATGATCACCAGGTAAAATACTCTACAGTACAGCCCGTAATAACCCAAGAAAACACCACATCTTATATCGACCACCCAATAAAGTCCGTATGCTATGAAGATGCATGATTAGCCCAAACATTATTATTAAAATTTCAAACAACCATTTTAAGAAAGCTCAAAGGTCACTATGGGGAGTTTGTCACCCAGCATAGGCCGACAAATCAGGTACAATATCTCATTCCACCATCCATGGCTCATGAGACTAATAAATATAATGTTTTAAGGAATACCTCTTCGAATAGTAACCAGTCCTAATTAAACGAGTGGAACTTATCATCATGAGGTTGTACGAAAATCATTCATTAAAGCCACTTAGGGCAATTATTTCATTAAAGCCACATAAGACAACTAGCCAATCGAAGCCACATGGGGCAAATAGTCCATTCTAAGATACGGTGAAAGGGATTGACCCCAAAAGTCATAAAGGCATAACAATTCCTTAGATGGTAAGTCCACGACAAACTTCAACTTATTTTATCAGATAGAATGGCCACTAGTTCGAGGACCTCCATGAACACCATCAAGTCATCACAAGTGGTAAAACAAGAACCATACAATGTCAATAGTGTTCACACATACAAAATGTACGTTTAAAACAAGAATAGAGATATTTGCAATCTATAACATGTTCAATAATTGAATTTAATCCAATCATCGATTAACTATAAAGAATTACTCAATTAGAACTAATATTTATCATCATTTCCATATGATATTATATTAAGAAATCAATAAAATAAATGAATGAAAATAAATAAACAATACTAACTACCATGATGTAGAAAAGCTTGAAGGGTGATCCTCACCTTTGCTATGGACATACTTCTCACTTCTCGCTAAATACCCGATCTTGAGTCCCAGACACCATAAATCTAATCCAACCTAAGTTGGTTTTTCAACTTCCTATAGAAACATCTGTGCATATAAGATTTAGAGTCCATATTTAAATATGACTTTAAGGATTAACCAAACTACACTTAAAATTGTAAAATGAAACTGAATCAACTTAGTAGTAACAATTAAAAACTAGCTTTAGTATACCTCGACCCAATATAGTATGACTTGAACCCAAACAAGATCTTGCGCTTTTAACCCATCAGCCGGGACACTGCAATGGTTTTGTTGCACCCAGGTTTACCTTAGCCCTGGACTCGGTGAACTCAACCGAGTCAACTGAGCAAAACCGAACATACTACAAACTCCTCCTTCCTCTTCCTCTTTCCTTCTTTTCTTCTCCTCCTTCCTCTCTAGCCTTCTCTTTCTTTCTCTTCATTGCAGTCAAACATGACCTAAACTCAGTCCAGATTCAAGTCCAAACACATGACTCGCACTGAGTCACAACCCAAACTGGACTGAACTCGGTCCAGACTCAGTGCATTAAAGTTTGAGTCTAGCTCTCTCTCTCTTCTCTTCCCTCTCTCCATGATCTTGTTCTTTGTCTTCTTCTTTTTCTTGACTAGACAGGGACGAAACTGAAACTCAAAGAACGGGCCGAGTCATGCCAGGGAGTCCGAACTTAATAGTGAGCCGACTTGAGTTCTCCACTTGCCTGCTAATTCTCTCCTTCTCTCTCTTTATGCCTCCTCTTTCTTCGTATTTTTCTCCCTTTTCTCAACTTTAACAGGTCTGGACTCGGCCCAAACTCGGACCGAGTCGATTCACAGCTGACTTGGTTCAACTCGACTAGACATAACGAGTCAGTCGGTCTCCCCTTCTCTTATTACACTTCCTCTTTCTTCCTCCTTCTACTTCCTTTGCTTCTTCTCCTCTCCTTCTATCTCTCCTCTTCAGGTGGATGGGAGTGGCTCTAGACTCACCTGAACATGCAGCAACTTGAACCAAGTCGGTTCAGCTCGATGAGGCAGTCGAACGGCGCAAACGCTCTCCTTTCACTCTTTCTTTTCTCGGTTTCCTCTTTTGGAAAGTGTTGCCCTAAAAGGACGCCTTTTATAAGGCTTCTCTAATCCCATTCTCGAAAGTTCGGCCATAACTAATTGTTGGATTAGTTACAGCCAAAGCCATTTAAGCGGTAGTTTTGTAGTGATATTTGGAGTGTTAACTTCTTCATGGGCTACATGACTAAGATCAAAGCACCAGGAAGCATTTTTGATGGGGTGGGCCACCATTTGGACGACTTGGATCAGCGAATGAGGCCCGATTAAGGGTGATGGGTATTTTTAGTTTAATGAGGAAGATGATCACGCCGTTAATGCCAGATCATCAGTTTATGGTTGATCTTACGATCTGTAACGTGCGGATAAAGTGGATTTGTTCCCTGATCATTGTGGGGCACACCTTTTAGACAATGATGAATGATATCCCTATGGATTACGAGATTTCTGGTTGTGGCTTAACAACTCGTGCATTTGCGAGATTTTCACGAGATTTCCAATCGGTGCGAGATGGCTTTGTTGGTTTCCTTAAAACTAATGCCTCTTATGAATGTAGGAGAGTTTCCAAAAGCATACAGGTAGTCGAGATGGTGCCAACGTCAAAGCAAAAGATTCCCTCCGCACGTGTTTCTCCTTGCTGGAGAAGCCCTACTTTGAAGGGCTAAGATCGTTCCCAATTGTATGGTTAGGATTTGAGGATGCTAGCACATGCATCGCCAGCTAAGGGAGAATGCAGAGCTTATATTTTTGGAAAATGCTACACCTAGGCCTCTGCTTGTGCCCGTGCTAGTGTGCACACATCTGTGACGCAATGAGTGGAAACACCCAAGGTTTGGTCAAAACTGATGGACGCACACGATGGACGATTTGGATCATGGAAATGGGTCATGGATGGTGGGCCATATCTCAAAAGACGGACACGGTCTATTTTCTGGCAGAAAAATAAGAAAGAGAAAAGGAGGATTTCTCCTTTAGGCTTAGGTCAAACCTAAATTGACCGAATTTCTGATCCCGTGCAAGCGGGTGTACACGATCTGTGCACATACACGAATTTAAAAGTGGGGTCCACATGTTACTTAGTGAGATGCACACCGTTAATCTGGTTCTACTACTATTGATAGATCATCGGACCAATTTCTCAATGGATCCAGCAGTTAGATGAGACATAACTTTAGTTTTTGGTATTGTATTTGTATATTTTCATCAATCCGATGGCCGGATTGCATCCATTCTGTTCATCTACAGTTATAAGGGTCCTAGGTCCATATAGATGGGATTTTAAGGTTGAATTAGTGGTTAGAGGGCCTTAGTATGATGGTTAGGTGGTGGCCCTATAGTGGGTTTAACGAATGGTGGATATAATGGGTTAGATCTCTGAACAGGTAATGTACATCTCCGTTGGTCTAGTTAAGCATTGTTCAATATTTTATCGTGATCGTGACCTTAGAGATGTAGGTTTTGTGATGAGGTGATGGTCGATCTTGAAAATCAATTGTCGGATAGCTCAATCTAAAGGTGAAGATGACTCCTAATGTATAGAGCATAAGTGAACGACTCAAAAGGCTTAAGTACTTTTGATAACACATGAGTACTTAAAAGTACGGGGTGTTATAGTTATCCTATTGGTCTGTGGGTAGTAGGCACTATTGAACTGAAGTCGTGTACAAAATCGGTTCCATAAAATCCACTAGAAGTAGATAATGAAATTTATGTCGCAGTCAAAAGTGAGTCTTGGGGACCTCGGGTGGCCGCACGACCTCTCTGAAGAATAAATTCGTCACATGCAGCGCGTTGAGGGTCTTCTCACATGGGAAGAAGTGTACGATCTTTAAGAAACGATCTACTACCACGAATACCGAATCTATGCCACGTTATGTTTGTGGGAGACCCAACACAAAGTCCATTGATAGGTCCTCCCAAGGACCGTCGGGTACAAGTAATGGGATATAAAGACCCGTATTCTGAAACTGTCGCTTGGAGACCTGTCAAACATGACAGCGTTGCACTGCTCTTCCCATGTTACGTACTAACTGCAACCAGTAGTACCATTCTTCAACAAGAGCTTGTGTCTTGTCCCATACAAGGTACCTACTAAGGGCACCTCAATGTAGCTCTTGGATGATCTGCTCCCTCAACGAACTATTGGGAATGCACAGTCGATTCCCTTTGAAAAGGAACTCGCCTTACATACGTAGTCACTGGGGTGACCTTCTTAGCATCTAACTTATGCATCATTGAAGTCATCATCGTCGGTATATATATCCTTGAGGAGCTCGAACCTGACAACCTCATTGCTCATAGTGACTAACAAAGTTGCACAGCAGCTCAGTGCATCAACCACTTTATTTTGTTATCCACACTTATGTTAGTAACCATGAATTTTTACAAAAATAAAATCCACTCAGCATGCACACGATTCACGTTAGCTTGTCTATTAATGAATTTGAGAGCTTGATAGTCTGTGTAAAGAACGAACTCCCTTTGAATCAAGTAATGTCGCCAATATCGCAGTGCTTAGACCATTGCGTATAATTCAAGCTCATATGTCTATCACTTTTTGTGTGCATTGCTAAGCTTTTCATTGTAGAAGGCTATCAGCTGACCTTCTTGAGACAATACTCTCCCCGATCTCAACATATGAAGCATCACATTCAACTTTGAATAATTTCTCAAAGTTGAGAAGTACAAGAATTGGGGTTATGGACAACCTATATTTAATGTCGATAAAAATCCTGTCAGCTTCATCAGTTCACTGAAATTGTCCCTTCTTCATGCAATCTATAATTAAAGATATAATTGTAACACCTCGTACTTTTCAGTACTTGGGTGTTACCGTATAACCAAGATTTAGAATAAATGCAAACATAGCTTGGTGAACATGCATGTGCAACCTAGTTTAAATATGACCGTCGAAGGCGATCCCTATCCACATATCAAACCACCCAGTGGTCCAATTAAATATACTAAGTATATTATCTTATCTATTATTTATATTATAAATTTTACACAAACATAAATAGAAAGAAAATACAAATGTACTTTGATAATTTATCTATCATGAAGAATGTATGAAAATATATTGTAATGGAGTGATATGTATGTATTTAATGTATATAAAATATTATGAAAATAATATTATGTTAACTAAACATAATGTATTCTACAATATGCAATTGAATTATAAATATGAGTGTAGTATTAAATATCTTTTATAAACATGTGAACAAAAATTATTAGATATTTTAATAAAAATGTATGTTATTTAACAATGTAATTTCAAATATGATATTATACCATTTTCAATTCATATATGATGGGATAATGTATATTATGAATTTTATGTTAATAAATATGTGATCAATAACATGTATATAACAGCATGTTAATATTAAGATTTTATTTATATAAGATTTTAAACATTATAATTAAAAAATAATATACAATGGTAATGAAATTTTATTTATACTAAATTGGTTAGTAATATATGATGGAAGCCTCACAAATGGTTCATTAGGATCCTTTAACCGTTGACGTCCAACTTCGGGACGATCCGACCAATAGACAATGGAAAGCCACCATTAGAGCTAGGAATCGACTCGTATGGCCCACCAAAGCTTTGGGTCCACCTCATCTTTGGCCAAGCGCCCTAAGATGACGCGTATAGTAGAATGGATGGTGTAGATTAGTCACAAACATCACGATGGACCCCACATGGGGTGCGAGTGCACCTAGTGCACCCATACCCGCCATGCACCAGGCGTACCAGCTCCGTTAGCGGCCGCTGTCCCGAAATTTCCACAAAAAGAGAGATTTCTCTCTCTCTCTCTCTCTCTCTCTCTCTCTCTCTCTCTCTCTCTCTCTCTCTCTCTCCCTGCGTTTAGTCAGTGAACGGACGTCATCCGTTTGTTTCAACGGTGGCCCACCAGCAAGGCCCACCTTTATGATCTGAACCATCCATCTGACGCATGCGATGGGCTCGACCAAAACTTTGGCTTTTTCACACGAAATAGCACACATGTGTTCGCACAATCCTCAGCGTAAATAGTCCCACAAACACATGCCTTCCGAAAATAAAAAGCTTCCGTTGCGCCTTTCATTTGACAGCTTGGCGATTCGCGTCTACCCTTATCCTCCAAGCATAGCCTTCTATTTAGGAAAGATCTCAGCCGTTCGATTTGCTTAGGGCTTCTTAAGAAAACCAGACTGGTTTTGATTTCTACCCACCGTTTGGGGAAAGTTATTTCTACAAGATTGAATCTGGTTCGTCCATTGCTCATCCGACGATGCTGAGTGAGCCTAAGTTAAGGTATAAGGTAAGGAGAATCGGGCAGCAAGGCCTCTCTTCCCTGTTATTGCATCCGCTCAAGAAAAACCGATCGTTTCTCTTCCATTTCGAAACCCACCGTCAAAACCTCCTTCGACCTTCTACTCTGCAAGCACCCTTGCATCCATCCTAGCCACTCCTAGCCACCAAATCAAAGGAAAACCATTCGGGTGGGATTCCGCCATTGATGGCCTCGTCATCTTCTCCAAACTGTTGATTTGTTCAGACTCAGTTAAACTGAGTCTTGAGCTTGCAAGACACAACAGAAAGAAAGGCAGAAGGTTGGAGAGTGGAGAAGAGGTAAAAGATAACGAAGAAGGGAAATGGAGGAAGAATGAGAGAGGGTGCACCGGTGTTGCACCTTGACTCACGGCCGAGTCAGCCGAGTCTGGCCCATGTGAGGGTAAGCTGGATCACCCCTGGACGTTCGGCTGTCATTTCTGGACCTCTAGCAGCAACAAAAAAGAAGAAAGAGAGAGAGTGAGAGTGAATGGAAGAAGAAAAGAGAGAGTGCGGCTGCCTCACCGCTTGCTGTCCGACTTCAAGCCGCACCAAACTGTCGAGTGGTGGTTGTTGGCGTGACTCAGTCTCCCTCGAGTTGGGCCGAGTCACTGCCAAAAACATAACCAAATCCTCCTCAGAGGAGAAGAGAAGTTGGGATAGATGGGAGGGTTGCTGGCGTTGGAGTGCTGGCCTGGTTATTGGGCCGTGCTGACGGTGGGTCTAGCCGGATCTAGATGATGTTTGGTTTGAATGGAAGGCCTGCTGGATATTCCAGTAGGGACGAAAGGAAGAAGAGAAGCAGAAAGAGAGAACGAGAGAGATAGGGAGATGAACTTGCTGCCAGTGAGTTAGGTCCGAACTCAAGTTGGGTCCAAGGCATACAACTCGCCCTTGGGTTGGCTCAGCTTGTGTCACCGAGTCTAGCAGCCATTGATAGACCTTTTTCCAACATAGTAGGAAAATAAGAAAGAGGGAGAGATGGAAGAAAAGATAAAGAAAAGGAAGAAAGCAACAAGGAGCAATGGGGATTGACCTGCCGAGTCAACTCGGTTGGGATCGAGTTCAGTTGGGCCAGGAAATGCTTGGGCCTAGTCTAGGCCTTGCTAAGTTCGGGTTGAAACAACTTAGCTGCGTTGAGTCGAGCCACCAAGTCGACTAATGTAAGTCAACCTTCCTCCTTAAATTAGGTTTACCATTTAGTTGTTGTTATGGTAATTGTTACGATTATTAAACATGAATTGTCATTTGTAGACTATTTGCACTGATATTAAACATTATAGGCCTAACTATAATCATTAAATAGTAGTATTTTAATTACCACTCTTAAATATTACCATTAATAGTATATCATAACATTATTATTATGAAGATTATTGGGGCCAAGTTAGTTAATAATAATTACATGTATCGCTAAAACCAATGGCGGCTTTGCAATTATCAATATCATTAGTATAGTGAATAATCATACATTAATTGGCATATTAAATCCTATAACTTATCCTAAACTTGATTAATCTAAATCCTAGACCTATACTTGAAATGTAAATAGTAAGTTAAGCTTTGGGCCTAATTGTAGATGTCATAATTCATGGTAGATCCTAACATCTGGATTCATTATTAATGACAATTAATATTAGCATTGGAAAATATTCATAATTTTCCTTACGGGATTAGTATAATACTTGTTAATATAATCATTAGTATTAGTCTTTATTATATTTTCATAGGTAAATATCCCATTATTATTACCCATATTATTTAAAAAATGGTTGGTCATTATGAGAATATTGGATAATGATGGTACATCTAAATGGGGACATACAAACCATCATTATTAATACTGAGAGATTAATACTCCAAATAGGAATATTACTTAATCCATTGTACAATAATAATGATAATAATATTATTAATAATTTTAGGATTAAAATCCTAAAGCTTAAGTTTAAGACTAAACTCTAGGGTAAGAATCCTAATTTTTACATAAAAACCCTAAGAATAAGTAATCTAAGCTTTAAGTTATATTAATCTAGACCTTGGATGCTTTGTAGAACATTGATCTCACATGCAACTTCACCATCCATGGTAGGATCCAACTCTAAGGGCGCAAGCACTTAGCAACAATAGAAGGTGATTCAACTAGTCAGGTGATGATTCTTCCCCTTGAGCTTTTCATCTTCTCATTAGCTTAAGTTATAGTTTTTATTTAAATTTATAATTGATATTTCTCTCTTATAATCATGTGTTAACTGTTGAAAATTGAATTGCTATATTGTCTGCTTAATGATTCATCCTGTATATTTATTCATGCTTGTGGATTATTTGTGTATTACTTATGGACTTTAAACTGGTACATTAGTGGGAAACCCCAACCTATAAATGTACACCCATATTTAGGATGTAACTCAATTGACGGTGATTAAAATGGACCTTTGACTTGGTGGTTATTGAGTGGTGGTCTAAATGGATCATTGATGTAGGCCTACCATCCAGGGTTGTTGTGTCCAATGGTTTTCAAGGATGGTCTTTTATCGCATGGTTTTAATACTCGCCCTATGAGGCCTATTTTGATAATTGCCCTATGTGGCTTATTTGATATTGCCTTATGTGGCTTTGTTCTGGTATTTTTCCTATATGGGTCTGATGTTTTATACCGTGCAACCATGCGATGGTAAGCCCCATAAACTGTAATATGATTGGTCACTAGTTGACGGGTTTCTATTAAACATCCTAAGATGGTAGCCTCATGGGCCAGGGATGGTGGTAATGGGACACTATGCCTGAGCTGTCGGCCTACGTTGGGCCATATGCTCCCCATAGTGACCTTTGAGCTTATCTAAATTGACTGGTTGTAAATGGACTAATAATGACTTGACTAATCATGCACACATGACACGTATTGTTCCGACTGGGTGATGTTTTTTCAGGTTCGATGATTCTGACTGGATGATGTTTCCTAGGTTCGATGATTGCATGGGTGACGGCCCACTGTCCGCACTGATGAGCATCCCCGGGGTGATGATTGTATTCATACATTCATGCATCTAATAAGACTGCATTTACTCTGTTTTGGTTGTCTGCTTGTTTTATAACTATGCTTACCTAATGCAGCGGTGTGTAATCTTGAGAGAAATTCACACTGAGTTGGTCACTCATCCATCATATATACAACCATACAGGGAATACAGGTGGTTTAAGTGATATGCATGTTCAGACTTGATGAGGAGTAGGGTACGATCACCAGGGATGCATAACTGTACTTTCCTAGAGGAGTTGCGTGATCTTGCGGGTTATATTTATGTGCTTTCTGTTATTCTTCATGTATTAAATTCTTGCAAATCTTGTACTTGTTAAATTCAGAGACATTGGTTTGTATAAGTCATTATGGACAGCTTCTTGTATATTTGAATGATAATGAAATTTTTCTTTATGTCGATTTATCCACACTACGCTCATATGCTTACTCTGATGAAAGAAAAAAAAAAGTACACTCGAATTTGACCATCCTTTAAGGTTAACACTTAGGTTTTTGGGAAACGGGTTGTGTACTCAGGTCCTAAAAAGTCGGGGCGTTACAATAATGGTGCTAAAATTATTCATGAAACGGTGATAGAATGTCGACAATACATGAAAACTTCGTACTTCATGGATATTTGTTGGGACTGGTCATTCCCTGATGCCTTTCACATTTTTCTCATCCACTCAAATGCTCGTGGATGTCACGATAAAGCCTAAAAATAACAGGATATCGGTCAAGAAACTACACTTTTTAAAATTGAGATACAACTTATTTTCAATGAGAATTTGAAGGACTTTTTAGAGGTGTTCCATATAGCTTGCTTCGTCCGGACTGTATATCAAAATATCATCGAAACAAACCACAACAATCTGCCCAATGAATGATTTAAGAACTTTGTTCATCAACCTCATGAATGTGGTAGGTGCATTCAAAAGACCAAAGGGCATGATCATCCATTCATACGATATAGCCCTTCATTGGTCTTAAAAGTCGTCTTCCATTCATCACCCAGCCATATTTGAATATGATGGTAGCTGCTACTTGGATCAATTTAGAGAAAAATTTTGTGCCCTCAAGCATGTCCAATATATCATCCAACCGTTGTATGGGAAACTTGTATTTTATGGTGATTTTATTAATGGGCCGACTATCAATACACATGTGTCGACTCTCATCTTTCTTAAGAGTTAATAAAACTAATACGGCGCATGGGCTATGCTTTCTCGAATAAGATCCTTATGGATCAATTCCTCTATTTGCTCCTTTAAAATATCACACTCCTTCGGAGTCATCTGATAGTGAGGACGATTAGGTCAGTTGGACCCAAGGACAAGGTCAATATGGCGTTGAATATCTTGCATGGGAGGTAATACATCGAGAAGTTCATCGGGCCAAATTTCTTTGAACTTATCCAGCAAGGGTTTTAGTTTCTCAGGGATGTTGGTGGGTTTGAGTTCCTTCCCTTTTAGAATTAATGCATACGTATGTCCTGTTTCTTTGGATTCGTCCATAAAATCTCGTATGGTTAAGAGAAAATGACCCTCCACTTTAAAAGTTTCAAGTGGTTCCTCTGGCGTCATAGGGGCTAATATGGTTTTTCGACCCCTTGACAAAAATATACACATTATCATGTCCTTTATGAGTGGTGTCATGGTCGGATTATCATGGTCAATCGAGTAGTATATGACATACCTCCATGTCAATTACATCGTCTACTACTTCATCTTTCTAATGTCTGCCAATTGAAAATGATATGGTGAACTATTTAGTTACCTTTGTCTTGCTGACTTTCTTGATCCGACCGATCGTATATGAGGAGTGATGAAGTTCCGTTTTTAATTGTAATTTCTCCACCATGATTTTGGAGATGATGTTCTCGCTGCTCCCACTATCGAGATCTCATCACAGACTTTTTGATTCATCATACATTTAGTTTGGAAGATGTTATGTTATGTCATTCTGGGTATACCTCTTTCTTTTGTGCATATAATAGTTTCCTCACAACGAGCAACTCGATATGATCCTGCTGAACCTAACCTATCTCATTTGCCTCATCCTTTTTGGCATGCTCTAACTCTTCAGCATCTGGGTCTTCCTCAAAATTTTCAGCACTACCATCATTTATGGCGAGATTCACCACTGGTCACTAGGGACAAGTATTTAATAGGTGAACCGGTTAGTCACAACGATAACAATTGTCGGGTCTTGGCCAAGCATAGGGGCTCAGGATCCTGCTTGGACCAGCAGCAATTGTTACACCCATTTGGGGCCTAGCCTGCCCACCTCCTTTATCTTGCTTGGCAGGTGCATAAGGTTAAGTGCATGCTCTCGCAAGCTCTTTCCTCTGGGCTATGGAGCTCCCTGGGACAGACCTACCGTGCGACCCTGGCACTAGGATAAGTCCATGTGTTGGGGCATTTAAGTTGTGCTTCCTCTTAAGTAGTCAATTTGATTATATCATTCATCATCCATACAGGATGCATCTAGACCTAATCCTGGATTGCTATACATTATCCGCCGTTGAATCGGGTGAGTTATTGCGATTTAGTCTCGACCAAATCGTTACACGCCACCAA
Organism: Magnolia kwangsiensis; assembly: GCA_037074715.1. Taxonomy (NCBI): domain Eukaryota; kingdom Viridiplantae; phylum Streptophyta; class Magnoliopsida; order Magnoliales; family Magnoliaceae; genus Magnolia; species Magnolia kwangsiensis. The sequence continues at coordinate 5,002,010 of CM073578.1, read as the reverse complement.
GCAGTAGAATTATTCTGCATAATTCTTAACCGACTAACTACCCTTCCTACAATTTTAATATTGTTGGAATAGTACCTAATCATTGTCGCTAAGGAGATATCGTGTGCGTAACAACTGCTTCATCCACTGCCATATACTGATTGGTGTTTTCATCTGTCTCGTCCATGCAAGTTATAGTTGCTCCCACCAAGTTAAAGCTTCACCCTTCAACTTGTAAGCCATAAGTTTAAATTTCTTTGTTTCAAGGATCTCCATATAGTTGAAGACTCGTTCAACTTCAGAAAGCCAATCGAGGAAATCTTTAATGCGAAGTTTGTCACGCCCCAAACCCGAAAATCGGATTCACATGAATCCCGATTGCCGAATCCGGTGCCGACAGCCTCCGTAGTGCCCCATTCTCGGCTTCTGATAATCGAATGCTAGATTCCGATCCTGGGATCCTACAAGGAGGATTTTCAGAATGAATTTTTTTTTTGTAATGGAGCATAACCACAGACATAACCAACTCACACAACAACATCACCACGTATCCACTATAACAAAAAAAATTTTAAGTACAATGTAGAAAGGGAAATACAAGGTGATCAAAAAGCTCCAAAAAGGTCCTGATATGCACTCCTGTCTCAGCGCTGCTGCCGTCCAACGCTACCTGCACGCAACTATCGTGCATAAGCTTACAAAAGCTTAGAGGGTGGTGTAAGTGTGTGCGTAAGGCAAACGCCAAGTGTACAGTATCAGAACAATGCGGAAGTATATGGTAAGTCCATAGAATCAACCATGCCAAAGCTATGCGATGAGATATGAATGTCATCGGCCACACCGATACAATGCAAGGCCTATATAGCCGAATGTTATATGCGAAATGCAATCCAAGCAAGTCGGTACTCCTCAAGTAATTATATCAGTACAGTTCCTCTCTGGATATCACCGGGGTCTAATACACTTCGCAGAGACTGCCACCTCCCTAGCTGCACAGTCAAGCAAGCGGATAAGACCTCACTATCCGCCTGACCAGTAGTATGTCAATACCTACCCGGCTCGTCGATAGCGGATTTATTTGCGAGCTAGTCAAACTTAGCCTAGCTTATATCCCTCTCACTCAGGCGGGTAAGGCCACACCCCCTTCCAACCGACCACGACACAGTGGGAGACGCGGCCTACTGGTATCCGGCACTCGGGCGCTCATGTATGCACTCGGTCTAGACGTTGGAGCATCTCCTGATACCAAAAAGGTTCTAGAACTCTCACCCAAAGACATCCTAAGTGCCCACAGTGCTGAAATAAGTATTTTCGGTATCCGATACGGCCATCCATGATGTACCTGTGGAGCCACGGCCCTGATGTCGCTAGGGCGTGCAGTGATCAAATCACACGTATGCGAGATGCATGAATCACGCTGTCAAAACATGCAGCAATCCAACGCGTACTGTGCGATCATGTGGGGCACTTAGTCACATAACGAGCCCCGTAAATGGTCTGTCCAATGGCGTATACTATGATCAGTCATTACTCATATCAAGCATACATATGATGTGTATGGTCATGAGTCATGAGATTATTCTAAGCATGTTATAAGGCAATGAATAGCAACGGTTATGGACCTATCAATGGGCCCTAAAGAGAGTTACAATGCGGACATTTAACCAACATTGTACACACAATGTGGACATCAAACCAACATTGTTTCCTAGGCACGGCTTGCCATAAATATCATTTCACGAACCATGAGAAACGTACATTGCAATGGACCCTAAGGACATCCGTTGGGCTTCGATCCCTGGGCTCTAGGTATATCAAATGGGTCGTATTACATGGGCCTCACGTTCACCAAATGGGTTGCATTAATGGGCCTCGCCAATGAGCCTTATGTACATTGCAATGGTCCATGATTCATGGGCCTTGAAATACATCAAAGTGGCCTCACAGCTTGGGCCTTTAAATAAGTCAGATGGGCCTATACACATGAGCTTTAAATATATCAACTAGGCCACTCCATTTGTGCCCCATGCACATCAAATGGGCTTGATCCCATGGGCTTTAATAGAATAAGTGGGCCGGATCCCATGGGCATTGCATATGTTAAATGGGCCGAAACCCATGGGCATTACATATGCCAAATGGGCTTAATCCCATGGACATTACACATGCCAAATGGGCTTAATCCCATGGCCTTAGATGTGCACCAAGGTGGGCCTGAATGAATGGCCATAAATGAATCAACATGGGCCCTATATACATACCAAAATGGGCCCATTTGAACCATGGATCTACCTCATTTTAGTTGATAAAATGGATGGACGGTTAGGATGCAACTTATGCACCATGGTGGGTCCCACCATCCACACCTGGATGTGTGAATAAAACACATACATCACAGTGGGCATTCACACCGTCCACTGGACGGTGCGAAGAAAACTCATGCAGCAGGGTGGGCTCCACCGTTCACAGGGCTCCATCGTCCATGCTTGTGGACGGTGCTGTAAAACACATACATCAAGGGTGGGATCCACATGTGTGGCCCACCATTAAGTTTGCATGCCATCCAAACCGTTGGTAAAGGTCACAGGGACCCGGGGTGCAGAGAAAACACAAATTTCAGCTTGATCAAAAACTTCTGTGGACCCCAAAAGAATTTCAATGGTAGAATTTAATCACCACTGTTTCTTGTGGTGTGGGCCGCCTGAATCTTGGATGGACCTCATTTTTGGGGAGGGCCCACCTCAGAAGGTGGACCACCTGCTGGACAGCATGGATACAAAATATACATCATGTGGGGCCCATGGCAGGAGCCGTGGGCTGCTCGCGGTCGCCCGCTGCAAGGCCGCAAGCAGCGCCTGCGGCTCTGACGGCAGCAGCAGAGCTGCTGCTGCTTCTATTTTTTTATTTTTATTTTTTTTTAAATTGAATTTTTACAGTTTTTCGGGTATGGGGCCCACGTGTGATGGATCCATTCCAGCCATTGGATTGCATGGCTCAATACAATCCAAACGAGTCTAATATACGGTATTTTTTTGACTCAAGGTGGGCCCTAGCCAATTTTTAACGATAGGGACGATGTTTACTAAGCTATGGCCCGCCTGAATATCAGATTGACACCATTTTTCGGTTCAACGCTTAAAATGTGTCGGGAAAGAGGATGAACGACAAGGATTAGAAACATACATCAAGGTGGGGCCTATACCAGTGGTCCCTTCCAAAGGCTTTGAACCAGCCAATATTTGTGTTTTCATTTCCAGTGACGTCCAGACGTCACTGGACTCTTTTGGGCCAGAAAATAAATTTTAAGTGGGCCTTGCCTAGGTGGGCCACCACATACCAGGTGGTGTGGGTACAATGCATATAAAGTGGGCCCACTCATGGATGGCTTGGATAAAATACTTACTTCAAGGTGGGGTTCATCCAAGCGGGCCATACGACCATTTCATCACATACAAGGAAGTAAATGGAAAGAGAGGGAGAGAGAAATAGAGTGAGACACGCGTGATGGAGGGACCCCGGCACTATGGGCCCTCCGTTTCAATCATCCAATCATACATCAAAGGTCCCCTTGCATATGGACCATCAACAAAAGATCAATGGTGGAGATCCCACTCCACTAGAAATGGACGGTCTAGATGACCTCCTCAATGCAAGGAAAGTAAACATCATGATGGGGTCCATGGAGAATGGCCCCATCATGGAATGATCCTGATGATCAAGATGAGCCATTGGCCACATCTTAGGGTCCCAAGTAAGATCCAAACCATTGATCGGTTGGCCTCACTTGGCCCATCTTAAAAACATAAAAAGTAGTCTAAAGGAACACCCACCACTTGATCTTCTTGGTCCGTTGAGATGCCGGTCTCCTAAAGCTTCACTTTGATGGTGGAGATGGGAAATGGATGGCTAAGATGATGGGATTTGGAGATGAGAAGTGGGCTACCAAAATGCACATTTTCTCTCCATGGAAGGCTTGGACGTGGGAGAGCTTTCTTGCTTGAGATTTGGAGTGTTGAGAAATGAGAGGGAGAGAGAGTTGTAAGAGTGATGGAGTGATGTGAGGTGAGTGTTGGGTGAGGTGAGTGATGGGTGAAGTGAGTGATGGGTGAAGTGAGAGGTTAGTTGACTTAGATGGTTGCTTGACTTGTGGAGAAAGGAAGCATGGGTGGGTGTACTTGACATGAGAGGTGATTGATGGGATTGATTGATAGGATTGATGAGACATATTGTAGAGATTCCTTAGGATTTGCAACGCGCGGTGTTTTTGCTCGAATTGAACGTGGGTCCGCATCTCATCGTCTGGGTATCGGATCGGTGCGTGAGTTGCGGCGTTGGAACCGTGGCAACGATGCGGTCGCAACAATACAAGTCTCGGATTAAGCCGTCTCAAATGAATAGGATACGACTTACGGTCGTGCGCAACGTCAACTATAAGTCGCGGATTGTCGAAATTTGACGAGAAGGATCATGGGAAACAACGGAACAGTGCGGATTAGGATACGGGTCTTACAAAGTTGATTATTGAAGCTAGGGATATCAACCTTCATCCTAAATTCTCGATCTGACTGATTTGCTCGATCACCGGCTTGACTGGGATGTTGGAGGATCATGTCATCGACCTCCTCGACGCTAGATTCCCATTCCTCACGAATGATACTTTGGTTCACTGCTAGCATCATCCTGTGATCAGGGTGATTATGAGTTCCAACAATTGCTAGTCGTGGATCACCGCCAGGAACACAAAGTTGACCTATGACCTCTAACATGCAATCAATGGAAGCCTGCAACCTTGTAACACCCAGGCCAAATAGAGTGGTGTCATGGGGAATCCAGTAACAGATAACCGTAGGACCGCACTAGACGGTCGCACTGTGCTCATGTGTGGGGCCCGCCATCGATAAACAAGAACAATTTAAGTCACCAACGCAAATAAGCCTGAACATATTCGAGTCGGGTGCAGGCCAGAGAGTCGGTCTGCCCAGTAATACCCACGACAGTCCATACAGGCCGTACAACGCCCATAAAGGGTCCAATAAATTCCAAACCATGGAAAACTGTAGATCTCACTAGGTTTGTGGTCCTTCATAGACGGAGGGCCCAGACGATGCCTTAAAATGGACAACTTAGACTGCCAATTCGGCAATTGTGAGACGCAACTCTCCAAGTGAAAAACTGAAAAACCTGAAATTAAAACAATTGGCCCCACCACTTAGGGTAGCAAATTACAATTTTTCAACTGTTAGACTTCATTCAAACTCGCACCATATATCAGAGATATTTCCCTGCTCCTTCCCACCAAACCAGACCCCCAATCGAGTAACAGTGATCGCTGATCGCAAATCGGACCCCTACAATCAATTGTCATATCCATTTGCCACCAAACTTGGGACAACCCCTCATCAAACTATGGGACACCTATCCCATGGCATAGATGGGCTAAGGGGCCACTAGGACAACCCCAAAGACCAAAAATACACCCACCAAGGATATAAACATTAGGACTAGCCTTCCGGATGCAAGTCGATCTTTGATTCAAACTTGTTTAGTGGAGGACTATTCAAGATCATCCATAGGATTAAGAGCTTAAGGTCAACATTCCATAACTCAATTAATAGACCTTTTTGAGTCACACAATGACTCATTTACACACTATGTCAGTTTGACTCGACTTGACTCGTCTCGACTCAGTCCCAAACTCAAGTCTGATTCACAATCAGCTATCCATACCAAATGAACTGAGTAGTCCAACCTAAAGGACATCCCAAAATTCAGTCAAGTTCTATCCTAACTCAGCCTAAATGCACTGAGTCATTGGCTCAGTGACAAGGTCAAGTTCTAAATGCAAATGGCTCATAAACTCGGCTTTTGACAGAGTTTGTTGATCCAATGGGTTATGGCCCATGATTTAGTTGAGTCAGCTCATCACAACCAAAGGTCGTTTGCGACCCAGGCGCCAACTGAGTTAACTCAGTAGCAAAGTGCATCACCAATCCTAACTCAGGTCGTTAGAAATCGATGAGGCAACATAAACAATGAGTGAAAGGCGGTCTTCTCCTCACTTTGCTCGGAAAAACCAGTAAGGTCTGTACAAACTAGGACCTGACTCACCCTAAGTCGAACTCGAGTCATGGACTTGACCCGATAGTAGTTCAACTCGGCTTCTTCTTCTCCGATTCCGATGTGACCAGAGTATTTTGGGCTCGCTCTAACTCCAACAACCTATCGAGATGACCTGAAAAGCATGGACAACCCGAACTCAGAAGGACCTGAAGATCTGCAAACCTAATGACTCACCGGGTCATTGCTCTCGCGGCTGGAACCCAACTTGGTGCGGCATCAGGTGGCGAACTCGTCCACTCCCTCTCTCTATTCCTTCTTTTTCTTTCTTCTCCTCCTCTCTAAAAGGACTCAGACTGAGTCAGAGCTCAGTCAAGATGCAATTGACTCGACAACCTTGGATCGAACTGAGCTGACTCAACAAGGCGCGACTGAGTCGAGCTCTTCTTCTCCCTCACTATGTTCTCTCCTTCCTCTTCTATTTCACTCCTTATCCTTCTCCTTTCTTTGTTGGAAACAACCAGGTGAAGTCCTGGACTTGGCCCGATCTGGCAACGGCTCGAACTGAGTCAGCGTAACTCAGTGCAGCAATAGACAGGCGACACTCTCTCTCTTCCTTTTCTCACTCCCTTACCATCTTTCCTTTTTAGGGAAAGGATTGCCCTAAAAGGCAGCCTATTATAAGGCTCTATTAATCTATTCTAGATGGTTTGAAAGTGTAACTAATCAAGGGATTAGTTACGGTCTATAGTTATCTAATATATACCATTTTGTAATGTTATAACTAAATCATGCTATCATGGCTGTGATCAGATAGTTTGGATGGACTTCTAGGACCCTGGGGCACCTATCCAACGTCTTAGATTATCAATCCATGGTCATAGCCAATAGTGGGTGTTTTCAACTCAACGGGGAAGATGATCCCGTGACTAATGGTGGATCATCACCTAATGGCTGATATTACGATCCACAATGCATGGATGGCGTGGATAGGACCTAAGATCACTATGGGGCCCATATTATGGAAGGATAGGAGTGTTTTCGAGATAAGGCGTAAGTATCCTCCGCCCAATCGATCCTGAGTTGTTGTTTGAAGAAAAGCCCTAATCGTTATAACAAAGATTTATAGAGTCTTGGATTTGTTTGAAATAGACGGCCGAGATCGAGGGAGTATAGCTGGCTCGGAATTCCAGTCTCACAATAAACAGAATCTTTCATTTTTGGAAAACAGTCGCACGCAGGCCATCTTCTGCATTTGATTGTGCGTAGACAGGAGTGTATCAACACCTGAGTTTTATGGGTTTTGGTCAAATTCCTCTGTCCTACTATATGGTCTATCTAGATTGCCTGTTGTGATCTTCAATGGTGGGCCCTTGGGTGGGAAAAAGAGAGGAAAATCTCTCTTTTTTTTATGTGTTACTGGGTCGGCGCGGTCAAAATTGCATGAACAATTCTGGTGCAAGGCGGGTGCATGCACAGATGGTGCACACACACCTCTAAGGTGGGATCCACATGATTTTCATGGGAGATCCACTCCGTTCACTCGTCTTGGACACAATTATTGTGTTATCAGGTCAAAGATGATGCAAATCTAACATTCAGGTGGTCATAATGCTTGATTTATGTGCCTAAATGGTATCATTTGACGATCCTCGAAGCTCTGACGGTCATATCTTTTCATACAAAGCTTTAATTCGTAGTCTAAGGTTTCTTCCTAGTCTAGATGAGATTTATTAGTAGAGTGAGTCATCATATGCTTAATTGCAGTGGTTAAGTGATTGGTTTCTAAAATGCATAGTGTGAATAGGATGAATGGTGGATCTTGAAAATCACGGTCGGATAATTTGATCTATAGATAGGGATTTCTCCTAACGGTTAGATTTTGACTAGAATATAGGTGAACGGTTCAATGAGGTAGGAATTCATGGTAACACCCAAGTACCAAGAGTACGAGGTGTTACACACATCTTCTACCTTACCTCTCAGTATTCTAGTTGAGCGATCAGCTAGTTGTAATGTTGTTTTGGTAGGTTTCAACTCACCGAGGCCTAACAGTTCATATACCAAGTATGGTATCAGATTAACACTTGCCCTAAGGTCTAAAAGTGCATTATCAACATTGAAGTTTCCAATCACACATGAGATCATAGGACTTCTAAGATCCTTATATTTTGGTGGAGTGTTTCAATTAACTATGGCGCTCACCTGTTCAGTAAAAAATGCTTCTTAGTGTATGTTTAGCTTCCGCTTTTCTTCACACAGATCTTTCAGGAATTTGGCGTAAGATGGGAATTATTTAATTTCATCGAATAAGGGGGTGTTGATCTTAACATGTTAAAAAACCTCTAGAATATTTTGATTGTCACTTAGCCTTTTTGATGTGATGATACATTGGGAAAATGGAGCCACGAGTTTGTATCCCTGCAATGGCTCTTTGTCATATGGAGCATTGCTAGATTCACCACCATCCTTTGAATTTTTGGATTCCTTAGGCTTCTCAACCTTCCTTGGAATCTCTTTGTTTATTTTGTTTCCACTTTTCAATGTGGTGATGGTTTTAACATGTTCTAAATGCTGAGTTGAAGAGTTGAGATCACATATCTCACATTGTCTTGTTAGGTTAGGTTGCGGTTAGGCCAGAAAGATCCCAGTCTCCCTAACATTCAGTTGTGTCACAAGTCTTGTAACCGAAATTCTAAGCTCATTCATAGCTTGTAGTTGTGTAACACCCTGGTTCCCAAAACTCAAGTACACTATTCATTTTCCAAAAACCCAAGTGTTAACCTTTAAAGATACCCAAATTCTACGTACATTATTTTTATTTTTAAGTTAGTAATCTAGCGGAATAAAAGTAAATCAAATATAAGAGGGAGTCTAAATATACATAACCAAGATTTCAAGTGGTTATCCGAAAACTTATACAAATCAATGTCTTAAGCTTTTACATTACATAACAGTACAAATTTATTACAAATGAAATCAGGAATAGAAGGTCACAAGATCGTCTGACTCCTCCCATTTCACAAGATCACCAGCATGTGCATCCTCTGCGTCTCCTACACACTGATTAGGGTTTAATAGCGTCAATGGCTATCGTAGTGAGGTATAACCCCCAAGATTTATCATATCATCAAGATAATTTAAGCATAGTTAACATATAATGAATATTTCACGATGATTATCGTAGAAATAAAATAAGGTTCATCAACTACGCATTCATTAAATAAATTTCACAAAGATAATCTTGTTTTAATGCATGAATGCATGCACATGCTCACAGACCTGGGGATGCACATCCAGCTAGTTAAAAAAGTCTCCCAAAGAGAACTACCCACCCAGAAAAGTACTCAAAGGTACGCCTTAAGGAGGACTAGCCACCCAAAAAATATCATACAAAGAGGACACCCAAGGTGACCTAGCTTCCTGAAAGAGTACTCTATGTACGTTCAAGAAAAACTAGACACTTGAAAAAGTCCATACAAAAAGGACGGCCCATGGTAGTCGAATGTACGGAACAAAAACTTAGGATCAACAGGTACGGTACAGCCCGTAGTGACCCAATAAAACCCTGCATCTTTTATTAACCACCCGGTAAAGTCCACATGTTATGAGATGCATGATTAGCCCAACCATTATTATTCAAGTTGTAACTAACCAATATATGAAATCTTAAATGTCGCCATGAAGGTTCATTACCCATTATAGGGAATTTATAGATATGATGTTTTAAAAGAGATCTCTTTAACTAGTGGCCAAATATATTTCAACGAGTGAAACTTACCATCACGGGGTTATAGTAAAATAATTCATCAAAGCCTCATAGGCCCAAATGATCAACAAGATGGTAAATCCACAATGAGGACTTCATTTAGTCTATTAAACAAGATGGCCACTAGTTCAAGGACTTCCAAGCAATCCATCAAGTAATCACATATAACAAATTAAATTACGTGTAATGTCGATATTGCACATGCATATCTAAAGTATTCATTTTAAATCAGAATAGAGTTATTTAAATTGAATCGCATGTTCAAATAATTGAATTTAAATCAAATCCATCGATCATGTATAAAGGAATCAAAATCAATAAGAGTAATGAACCACATTAAGCAATTAATAAAGTAAATGAATAAAGATGAATGAGCAAGCTAATTATCAAGATGTAGAAAAGCTTAAAGGGTGATCCTCACCTTAGAGTCGACTTATCTCTCAATGTTGTTAGAGTAAAATGATTAGATCACAATATTACCTAATTTATACGGTTATGGTTAAAACTGGCTATTTCGATCGATAAATTTAGGATTTTCATGCACTATTTAGAATTTGAGTATTTGTCATCCAATTTGTGCAACATCAAAATTTCATATCAATAATAAGAATGATTTAAGAATTTAGAATTAAAATGCCAATAATATATAATATTATTATAAAAATGATAATCTAGCTAAAATAGTAAAATTAAAGATAATTATGAAAATAATTGATAGCAATATTTTAGTAAGAATTCATAATAATAACATTTATAATGATAATAATAATAACTAAATTTGATAATAGTATAAAATAACAAGGATACCTCACATTCTTCCTTTCTCTTCCTTCCTCCTCCATATTAAAACATGTTAATCAATCCAGCAATAGCGCTGGAATTTCATTGTCAACCCAGATGGTTGAGTCGACCCGTCACTGAAATAGTCAGCCGACTCACTAATTCAACTTAGCTGGACTCTATTTCTCTCTCTCCTTTTCTTTCTTTCTTCTTCATCTCCTTTCCTTCTACTTTTTGGTCCTCTCTCTCTCTCTCTCTCTCTCTCTCTCTCTCTCTCTTCTCAACCTATACAGATCTGAAATCTACCCAGACTCAGACCGAGTTGTCCCAACTCAGTGCAGCACCAACGATCTGATTGACTCGACCGACATGTGATGAAGCACAACCCATCCACTCCAGCTCCTTTTCTCTCTCTCTCTCTCTCTCTCTCTCTCTCTCTCTCTCTCTCTCTCTCTCTCTCTCTCTCTCTCTCTCTCTTTCTGTCTACCCTTTCATCCTTTCCTCCTCCTGCTTCTTTGTTGAGGATGTCTAGCAATTGGACATGACTCGACCCAGCCTGGGCGAGTCAGCAACTCAACTCGAATCGATCTAGTGCAATGAACTAGAGTAGTCTCTTTCTCTTTCGAGTCTTCTTCTTCTCTTTTCTCCTTTCTTTTTGTCTTTTGCTTTCTCTTCTCTAGACCAAGGAGAAGTTCCAACTCGAATCGAACCTGGACTCAGCGCAGAATGGATTGGCTAACTTGTGACTCAGTCTGAGTTGGCTAAAGCAGAAAGAAGGAGCGATGCATCTTTCCTCTCTTTAATGCTTTCCATTTTTGGAAAGTGATGCCCTAAAAACAACCCTTTTATGGGCTCTACTAATCTCTTCTAAAGGGTTCGAACCCAACTAATTGTTGGATTAGTTACAATTTTAGTCGTTTAATCCTTTAAGTTTTTATGATGTTATAGCTGTATCTAGCTTGAATGGCACTGATCTAATGCCACATCAGACTTCTAACATCGTGGTCCTCCAGATGGATGACCTGAGCAGAAAATGGGTCCACTTGAATGTGATGGGTTCTCCCAGTTAATGGATAAGATGACGGCCATGATAATGGTGAAGTGTTGATGGAGGGATAATCTTTTACTCTAAGTCACCTAGAGGGTTTGGATCGAACCACAAAATTTTATGGGACCCACCAAATGGAGGGACGTCACTAATGTCTTGGTGGTGAATGTTATTCGGATGCGACGTCTCTTGTGACATGGTAAAACCCTAAACAAACGGAGAGAATGGAGAGATGTGATATTTCCACACAGAGGGCTAGGATTGAGAGGGAATCCCGCACGCGGATTGCCAGGTTGGCAGCTAGAAGTGGCGTGAATTCCATTTTAAGAACCGAGTCGCATGAACATTTCGGTTACAACACAGTTCACGTGCATGTACACACACGTAAACATGTGAAATTTCTGGGGTTGGCTCGAATTCGAGTCCTCTATAAGATGAATGGTTTGGATCTCCTCAATGACGCTAAATGGTGGGCAAGCCTAGATCAAATGTTCGTTGTCCACACGCATGCCAACCGTTTACATTTAACCCTGTGCACTCGTACATGTGTATCAACGTGCAGAAGTTTTTAGGATTTGGTCAATTGCTTGTTTGAAGTGCAATGGACGGCTTAGATCTAACAAATCCAGTTAGATGGTGGGCCACGATCGGAAGTAACAGACATTGTCTATTTGAAGGTTGCTTGGGCGGGAATGAAGAAAGAGAGGAATTTCTCTCCCATTTTTGGAAAGCACGAGGTCAGTACCCTTTTGGTTAATTCACGGTTCTGGTGTGCTAAGGGTGTACACGCTGCTACATACACCTAATATAAAGGTGAGGGTCCACAGTAATATTTAATGAAATCCACTCCATGCATTCATCGTAAATAGCGTTGTTGGACCATCCCACCAAAGATGAGGTGGATCCAAAGCTTAGGTGGACCATACTTTTAAAGTTTCAGCTCTAATTGTGGATTTTACGAGTCTGATGGCCATATCATCTCGAAATTGAACATCAACAATAAAAAGGGTCAAGGGACCACTTTAAGTAGAAATTAATGGATGGATTATAGATCAAATGGCATAACATATATACATTTATAATATTACATATAATTTTTATAATGTTTTAAATATAATTTTTATTATTATATTTTCAATTATCAATTATTTATATTTAAATCCCATGATTATCTCTTTCGGAGATTTCTTTTTTTATTTTATTATTATTTTTTTAAGAGATGAATTAATTATCTGTATTTAGATTTATATTTATATAATCATTATCATTGTTAGTATTATTCTCTAGATTATTTTCGTGGGTCACACTTTGATCAACACCATTTATTCATTCACTCAGCCCCTATAGGGCTTTAATTAGAAGGATTAGATCATTTTATTTTTGTAAGTGGGCCACGATACCTGGGTCTTAACATTTAGTTATCAATTTATTAAAATTAAGAGTTAGATAGAAACTTGATCTATGAGTGGAGATTACTCACAATGGTCACACTTAGGGTAGATTAGAGGTGAACGTTAACATAAGCTAGGTCGGTACTTACACTACGTTAGGCTACACGGTAACACCCGAATACTGAAAAGTATGGGGTGTTATAAGTTGCTCTTGCTTATATGCATCTAATGTATCCTCAAGGGTTCTCCTTAGTGGAAGTCCATTAAATGGCCCTTGTGGATAATTAGTTATATTTGTAGTTGGTTCATTTCCCCAATTAATGTTCTACTCATTAGAAGTGTGCCTGTCAGAATTTGGTGCACTAGGTAGTGTGTGATGCATAGGGCTTTCATCAATCCGATGTTCTTGAGCCACGCTCTCATATGATATTTTAAAAATATTTGAGGATTTTCTAACTTGTCAATCGATTTTTCAACCAAAACTCCTTTTTTCAAAGATCTCAGAGTATGGTTCCTTACCTGCGAGGGCATGAATCACACCAAATTTTAATTTTATTTTCTAATTCCTATATCAAGTATGGAAAGAAAGTAGAGGGAATAAGTTAGAAGAATGTTATCATATCAGAGTTATATGTTAGGACCCTACAAAACAGTGTTAATTTCTAAAAAAAAAAAAAAATCCAGAAAAAATCCTAACCTAAAAACAAAACAAAATTTAGTCTTAATCCTCACCTAATTTCAAAACTAATTAATTTCAAAAAAACACAGTCGTTAGTCCCTGGCAACGGCGCCAAAAACTTATTCATAACCCCAAGTGTAGGGTCGTGATGTAGTAATAATCTCGATAAGACCGAGGTCGAATCCACAGGGACTGAACACGTGTGTCTTCTGAATTTAACTAGAACTAGAACTAGATGAAGAACTAAAACTAAATCTGAATAATTGAAGAGAGTAATTGTGAATAAGGTTAAACAATTAATTTAAAGGATGTAACTATGGTGCCAAGGATCCACTTGTAGCAATCAGGATGCTATCTTTCTTGATTCAAGAAATCTAATTGGAATAAGAGTCTTATCCTATCCAATTGGAAAAAGAGAGAGATGATTGAATCTCTGAACTTCTCATAGATCTAATCATTCATAGAGGAGAATTACGGGAGGAATTCTATCACCCTACTATGCCCAAGGGACAATGGTGAACAACAGGATTAACCAATCCCACAATCTCAAATAGGAAAAAAAGATATTCAAAGCTATCGCATATCTATTGTAATTTGTCACAACAAACCATTAAAAACTAAAAATATTTCTTATACTCAAACTAAAATCAAAGAGAGTTCAACAAAACATGAATCAAAGCAAAGCAAACATCTTAATCACGCTACAAGCTTCACCTCTTAACCCTAGTTAGGGGTGTACATCGAGTCAAACCAAGTCGAGCTCGCCTCAGCTTGGCTCGATCCTCTAGCCTAATTGGCCAGCTCAGCTCGGTTTGGTCAGCAACTTGGGCCAGCTCGGGCCGAGTTCGAGCCAAGATCGAACCTAGTTCGCCATTGAGGCATTTTCACAAACACCTAGACTGTAACTTCAAAATCTCATTGTATGTAAGACAGAAGCAATCGTTTTACAGGTATTTTATCAAACACCTTTTAAGCAACATAAAAACCAAGAAAAAAAGGGTATTTGTTTCATGTACATACCTTCCTTGCCACTAGCCACACTTTGTTGAGTCATTTTATCAAACACTCGGTAAGCAACATCAATAGCAAAGTAACCGAGTCACCAAACTGGTTCGATCCGAGTTTGATTCAAGATGGATTCGATCCAAGTTGAGTCAAGCTGGGGCCAGCTTGAACTCGGCTCGAACTCATTTTCAAGCTCAAAAAATCAGCTCGACTCAACTTGAACAAAACTTCGAACAGAGTTGAATCGGCCTTTTTCGATTCGAGTCGAGTCAAGCGAGCTAACTAAGCTAGCTCAATTCATGTATACCCCTAGCCCTAGTTAAGAGGTTTAGCCAACCATAGACATGATTGAACTAAAGTCTTTCAAACAAAGCATAAAAACCAACTAAGGAAGAAGAAGAAGAAAGCTCTTGGACGGTGGTTCCACCCTTTTGTTCCACTCCTTAAACCCTAGAAGATGCCAATAAACGTCCTAGAGACTCCTATTTATAGTTATGAATCCCCATGTTACGCATCGACTTGAAATTTTCACAAATTGCCTCAAATTACGCAATCTGCGTTAGCCTTGCGTTACAACTCTGTGCAATTTTGTTAGCACCGAAATAGTATCTAAAATTTTATCGCATCTGAAATTGTATGTACAGAGTACTTAGGTGGTAACGAAATTGGCTTAAGCGGCACCGATGTTGGCTTCAGTGGTATCTAATTAAACTTAGGTAGCATTAAATTAAGCTATTTTCTTACTGAACTGTTTTGTGTACTTTCGGTGGCACCAGTGCTGGCTTCGGTGGCATGAATTAAACTTAGGTAGCACCGAATTAAGCTGTTTTCTTGCTGGACTAATTTGTGCATAGTGGCACCGAACTATCCCATTTTTCTGTTGTTTAACTTGTGCTTTTGTCAATCTTTTCTCCATCCTTTGTACTTGGTTTCCTTGGATCTTTGGCATGAGAATTCTTCATTCTTGGTATCACGCTCCGAAATTCAAGTACAGAGTGTGCACCCTTAAACCCGAGTTTCAATTCGTAACTCGTACACAAAGTGTAATAACTTAATTTCTTAATCAGTGGTGATAATTACATTCAGTCTAAGTTCCACCCCAACTCCAATCACACATACATAACACTTAGCACCAATCAACTAGACATATAGAAATCTTGATGACCCTTAAAATAATATAAATATTAAAAATCATTCATGTATTATATCATCATACTATAAATATGTTTATTCCAAACTAACATTATTTCAATTAGATAAATCTAAACAATTTCTTAAAATCTCAAAATCAATATCAATATGCATTATACGCTAATCAAACTATTCTAGCAAATAAATCATATAGTCAAAAATGGTCTAATGCTGCCACTTTATCTTCAGATAAGTATGACCATGTTTCACATGGGTCATGCTTAGGTGCGGTAAATCCTTTCGGTTCTTATGCCACATCATTTGCTAATGGCTCCTCTATATGGTCTTTCCATCAATAAAAATGTAAGCTGGTCAGGCTTAGTGAATTTACCCAGTATGGTTCATAATCAACGTAATTAAATTAACATAAAAATGTATGTATAATGATATGAATGTAAATAATGTATGAATGCATTAGATGGGATGATCGTTCATCTGCTTAGATTGGAGGTCGTCAACCCGCATCCACCTGTTGGGTAGGCTTCCTCCTTTCAGTAGGCTTCGGTATAGCCCTCATTTGGTAACGCCTTACCAGGATTGACATTTCTTACAGGGAGGGCCCCTAGGATCGATCATGCTTTATGTAAAGGTAATGAAAAATGGATGATATACGAATGTATCATTTTCATATTTGGCATAGTTGTCTTGATAAGAATATTCACATATAAATTTAACATATAATTATCGTAAATATCAATCAAGTAAACCATTACAAATGATTTATTTTAATTCCAATGAATCATGAGGCACATTGGATTTCTCACTTGAGTATACTAATGTAGAATCCATAAGGTAATTAGGTTAGTTTGAATTCAGATATCATATCAGTTATGTTAACAACATTATTATTCAGCTAGTTATTTTACATGGTTGGGCCTACCTTTGATATACATCCTAAGTGGTCAAATCCTAAATGATCGAATAATTAAAATTATATGCTTATTAAATTTAATTATCAAGATTTAAATTTTCTTTTTAAAATCTTAAAATTGAATATCAAATAATTAATCGAGGTGGCCCACCGGATTATTTGATCATCCAGATTCTTAAGGTGTTCACAAATTTTTGCCTCTACACATGAGATGAATTATGTGGATCTAACCACATATATATATCGATAGCTCATCTCGACTTTCGACACTAAGTGATACCAATCAGTTGGGCAGAAATCTCAACTTTCCTTATTAAACATTAATATATCTGACTAATGTGGCTCATCCGATAGTCAGATCGATCTGAAATTCAAGGCACTGTTATCTTTTAATGCTTAGGATTAAATGACTCGTTCAGATTTATCTTAATACAATCAGTTTGTACCCATTAAATTTATTACTAAAATGTTACTGAACAGATCTAAAATCATAAAGCATCACTTTGTTAAAATTGTCTCTACACACCTATACAATGATCATGTGGATGATCTACACCATCCATTGTATAGATAAAGAAGAAATTAATAATATAATAAAAAATTTAAAAATCTAAGGGTTAGAACTTACCTGATCAAGCCCTCTTAGAATCTCCTCCCACTTTTTCTTTAGGACTTCTTATCTCTCTTTTTTTCTTATGTAGAAACATCTCCATATTCATTTTTAAAGAAACTTCTCATAAGATAGGATGAGCACATCCTCCAAGAATCGATCCCTAAACATCTCTCTCAACTAAGAATGTCTCTACCAACTCAACTATTGACTTGCTTTTATTTTTTATTTAAAAATAAAATCTTTAAATATTTATTTTAGTTTTTTTAATGCACCAAAATTTAAGGTTGTTATGCTTAATCTCTTAAGATCTATCTTTTGCTTTGGTGATTCTTGAGCATTAAATCCATGCTTTTAGCACTCTTTTCAATCCAAGCTTTCATATTCACCTTGCAATACAAACATACATAAAATATAACATTAAGTAGTATCATGTTCATAAAATCAAGATATAAATAGGAGAAATATACAATATTTGAGTCAGTCTCAACAGTGACCAGCCAACAGACACCTATCCCTGAAACCTCGGGATTTTATTCCCTCTGACGAACCTTGCATGAGAAATTTTGACAAGTGTCCACGAGCCCATGGCGAGCAGACCATTTTGTAGCATATATAAACAACATCCTCCTATCCAAGAAGAGGAAGAAATGATGGAAGGAATCGTGCAAAAGTTTTTCCAATTTTTCTTAGCTTCCCTTCCTCAACAACGAGGGGGGTTCTGCCACCTAGGATTTGCTACAAGAATCATATCTACGCCTAGGTTCTGCCTCAACCCGCAACAACAATCTAACTCAGCAAAGTCAACCTTATCGGGACATGAATAGAGTCAGGATTAGGGACGTCCAATTATCTATTTTCTTATTGAAGAAAATGGTGTTTGACTTCCATTTTCTCTTTCGCACATCTTAATCAAGCTTAGAACGTAATCCATTTTGTACATTTCATTCTCAACTAATACTATTTCTTTTATTTACTGCATTTGCTTATTTATTTCCTCTTCCGCTCGCCTGCTCGAGGCCTCAACTCAGTGAAGCAAGGTTAAGATGTTTTATTCTTTCTACATGTTTATTTTATTCTATTTGCCTTCCCATTGTCTTCGACTATGTGAAGTAGAGCTATGATCTGTTTATTTTTTCTTTTGCCTATCTGACCCTCTTGTAACATTATGTGAAGCATGACCATATCCATATTACTAACCTTTTTGTAGATATATGATTTTTCTAAAACTACACGTTCCTTAAAATAGAGACTACATGCCCGTGCAGGCAAGAGAATGTGTCAACTCATTTTCTCATAACTGAGACCCTGATCAAGATGGCTGGCCAAATATCAAGAATCATTTAGGCTGGGCATTTTCACGATTCCCCGACCTAAGATAGGTCCATGAACTCTAGTCCATCTTAGAGACATCGCAGCCTAGTCGGCTAGTGGCGACTCCAATCTTTTAAAAACACATTTAAAAGTTGCTCTCGGAAAAGATATTCGATGGCACTGTATTCGATGGCACTGTCAAGTAGAAGACAATCTTCCACAGCGTTGTGCATCCACCCGGCACGCACACACGCCAAGGGAGAGCATTCACATAAGCAAATTTGCGAATTGAATTTAGCCAATGACCCAACACCAACCAGCCAACTGATAAAAAAAATATATGTAGGCCCACCATAACGTATAACGTATGTGTTTTATGCATGCATGAGCTTAATATCAAGGCAGATCTAAATCTCAAGTGGACCACATCGCATGAAGCAATGTTGATTAAACACTTACCATTGGATATCTTATGGGGCTGGAAACCACAAAGATCAACTTGATCAAAAATTTCTGTAGCCCCAAGAAGCTTCCAACGGTAAGTGTTTAATCACCACTGTTTCCTGTGGTGTGGTCCACCTGAGATTTTGATCTGCCTTTGTTTTGAGCTTTTGCCCAAAAATGATCCGGCGAAATGGGTGGAAGGTGTGGATAAAAGATACGTGTCATGGGGGGCAGCACAAAGCTTCGACACCAGCTGGCTAGTGGTGGGGTCACCAGCCAAACCACGCCCGTTGGATGCAAATTTGGGACGGACGCGGATTGCGTACTACCCCCGCCCGTCCCTAGCCCCGAACGGGCAGGTCTGTGGGCGGGCCCACCGTGATGTATCTATACATCCAAAGTAGTTGATCCCTTTTCTCAGGTTATTTTAAGGCATCAAAACAAAAATGAGGCAGATCCAACGATCAAGTGGACCACACCAAATAATAAGCTTGGTTGCATTAAAATGCACAAAGCATTAAATGTCAGTTGCATTAAATGCAAGAGTCATCCGTGGTGTGGTCTATTTGATCGTTGGATGTGATTATTTTTTAAATTATGTCTTAAAATAATATGAGAAAAGTGATAGACGGCTTGGATTTACAGATCCATCATGGTGGAACCACCCACAGACCTTTCGAAGCTAGGGACGGGCGAGGGTTGTACGCAATCCGCGTCCGCATCCCAACTTGGGTGCATTGGTGGGTAAGGCCCTAGTGTGTTGCTCTTACCGTGTGGCGCCCACCTCGATGATTGTGTTGTATATCCATACCGTCCATCCATTTTCCAGCTCATTTTAGAATGTGATACCATATTAATCATATAAAAATTATCAGGTGGACCACCATTGGAAATAATGGTGAATGATCGTTAAAAAAAGTTTGTGGGCCATAAGAGTTTTGGATCAAGTCGATCTTCGTATCTTTCCTTCATCTAAATATGGTTGAGCTTATGAACGGGTAGGATGCAAAATAAAAATTACGTTGGGCCTTAGTAAGTTTTTAATGATAGGCGTTCGTTTCCTATGGCCCACCTAAATGAAATGAAGTGAAAAAACGGATGGAATGGCTTATATATATATGACAAATCATCAAGGTGGGCCCCACGGTAAGGTTATTAGCCTAGTGGGTGTTACCCGAAATAACACCTAATCCACTCCCCCAACGTCGCTGGAGGACCCCACCATCCACGTGCCTAACCGAGAAGATCCCATTTCATCCGCTCATATTCACCCACCTACCCCTCCCGCCGTCACCTCCAACTCCGTGAAAACTAATGATTTCCGTTAAGTCTAACGCCCCTACGCTGCCCTATAAAACACCTTCCTTCCCACCGCATTTCCTCACCACTCCACCTTCTCTCACCTCCCTCTCTCTCAATTCCAGCTGTTCATTCTCGGCGATGGATCTCCTTCTCTTGCAGAAGGCCCTTTTCGCTCTCTTCTTCTCCATCATCGTCGCCACCGTCGTATCAAAGCTACGCGGGAAGAGATTCAAGCTCCCGCCGGGCCCAATCCCCGTCCCTGTCTTCGGCAACTGGCTCCAGGTCGGCGATGATCTCAACCATCGAAACTTGTCTGATCTCGCCCGTCGATTCGGAGAGATCTTCCTCCTCCGGATGGGCCAGCGCAACCTCGTCGTCGTCTCCTCTCCTGACCTCGCCAAGGAAGTCCTCCACACTCAGGGCGTCGAGTTCGGGTCCAGGACCCGAAACGTCGTCTTCGACATCTTCACAGGCGAGTTCCTTCATAAATCCTGTAATGACGGCGGCACGTGGCCGCAGCTGTCTTCTATCCTGCTAACCCGCGACTCTTATACAAAATCCGAGCCGTTGAAGTGCTGGGCCAATCTTCTCATTGGGTAGCCGCACCGTCGCATTGAGTAAGACCGTGGAAATTCCATCGATTTATGATGCGGCCCACCTTTTCAACGGCTCGGATTTTCGACACAAATGATGTGGTGGCTGGCGGGAAAGGCAGCATCGGGTGTGGAATCTTGATTAATATTTCCGCCCTACTTTTTGATAGATACACCCTTTTTCCACTTTTTGTACCACCTTACTATGAAAAGTGGGAAAAAAGGTTACAGCGTCTTACAAGAAGCAAAAGGAGATTAACTGTTACATGGAATGGATGAATCTCGACCGTCCATTTGGCCAGGGCCACCATGCCAAAAAAAAAAAAAAAAAAAAAACAGAGAGGGAGATTCTTACTTTTTGATAGATACACCCGTTTTTCTCCGCTTTTATTGTACTGTATTCTAAAAAGTGGATAGAAAGGGGTTTTCGATCAGATGACCTCGGCTTACAGGATCTAAAAAATAAGTCAAAAGAGAGATGATCTAGGACGGTGGAATGGATCGATCTGTGCCGTCCATTCCGTCTGATATGGCCAATCATATAATGAGAGCTAAATCAGCAATTTGAACCATTTATCTGTTAATCCCAACCATCCAGTCCATGGCATGGATAGAAGACCAACTACTGGATGGACTGGATCGATCTATAAAACGCTAACATGGCCAATCGTATAATGATCGGCCAAATCAGCAATCCGAACCGTCTATCAGGCAATCGGAACCATCCAATCGGCCGTATTGATAGAAGCCCAACTAACGGATGGTGTCGATCATCTTCTGATTATGCAGGCAAGGGCCAGGACATGGTGTTCACGGTCTACGGTGATCACTGGCGTAAGATGCGTCGGATAATGACCGTCCCATTCTTCACGAACAAGGTGGTCCAGCAGTACAGGTACGGATGGGAAGACGAGATCGCACGTGTGGTGGAAGATGTGAAAGCGAATCCAGATGCGGCAACGAAGGGGATTGTATTGAGGAGAAGGCTACAGCTGATGATGTACAACAACATGTACCGGATCATGTTCGATCGGAGATTTGAGAGTGAGGATGATCCTCTGTTCGTGAAGCTGAAAGCATTGAATGGTGAACGGAGCAGATTAGCCCAGAGCTTTGAATATAATTACGGTGATTTCATTCCCATCTTGAGGCCTTTCTTGAGAGGGTATTTGAAGATTTGCAAGGAAGTGAAGGAAAGGAGGCTGCAGCTCTTCAAGGACTACTTTCTTGAGGAGAGGAAGTAAGTTTTTTTCTTCTGGCGTTGTTTTTTTTTTTTTTTTTTTTTTGAATATTTAGGAAAATTTTGTTGGTTTTTTTTTTAAGGTTGAAATTACCAATATGTCCTTCATTAAGTGGAGTTGATAATCATTGACCACGAGGTATGTTTATGAAATCCAAACCATTCAATAGGTATAGCCCTTGTAGATCTAATCATAAAGTGGGCCGCCGTCGCAAAAATTATATACTACTGAAAACATCGCGTGTAGCCTATCTAATGGTCTGATCATTATTTATTTATTTATTTATTTTTGAGATTTAGATTTATTTTTTAATTGATTTTGAGTTGAGACTTGGGAGAATAATTTTTCGGCGATTTTTAAGCCATCGGATGGATGAAACCATTTTTTCGGAGTATTTTAACCAGCCTAAGGATCCAAACCATAATGGTCAAATGCTAAGGAGGCGTTTGGATCATAACTTAAGAGAAGTTATTTATGCCTTAAATAGCTTATCTTGATTTCTAATTACTAAATTGAAGTTTATAACTTTGAATAATTTAAAAAATAATAATAATAATAATACTTATAATTGATCATAAACCAAGCATTAGTATCTCAAATAAGTTAGTTATCCATTGCCGTAAGTAGAAATACTGACTTATTTGGTGGTATCCAAACGTGCGGTGAGTTGAGATTAGGTCTGGGTTGAACCCTCGATTTGACACGAACCAATTAGGCCAAGTTGAGTTTTTGTACCATAATAGGAGTGAGGTTGATGTTAACAATAAGTGAGTTTTTTAAATTTTTACATGCATTCACACAAACTCACATCACATGGGCACTCAAACTCATGACGTCAGTGTTAAAATGCATTCTTTCTGGTATTAAAATGCATTTTGTCTACAACTGACTCATAGATACAGACCTGTATTAAATGGTTGATGGTCATCTGGATGCTTGTAAAATCTCATTAATGTGTGCTTTTATTAGGTAGGTTTTTTATGTTAATAAAGTATTTATAAATAAATAAATTTTTTTATTTGACTAATTATAAATTACCTTTATAAATTTTAAAAACATAGATGTGAGCTAAAACGATGCTTATTAGGTGTAACCACCATGGGACGACTTTAGACCATTTTTTCCCACCTAAATTGTTTACAACTAGGGGTTTTCTAACACATCCAAACCAACCCATTATAGGTTGGCCACACTTTAGAAGAGAATATTAACCATTGCCCTTTTGACTTAGAGGTGCCAACTGGTGCAGTAGGTGTATGACATCCAACTTATCTAACATATGAATCCAAGATCACGAATGAAAATTCTATCAGATCCAAACAAAAAGTGGCCACACCATAGGAAATAATGTTCGTAATGCTATGTATTGCTCAAAAACATCCAAAGTCATGTAGAGCTCATTTGATGATTTAATTGACCAAATATTTTTGTTGGCCGGGGCACGGGTTGGATGTCATTCACATACCCCGGTGGCCTACAATCCTAAACTTTATTTTTTAAGGTATGTGGTACACCATACCCTAGGAATTAGTGGTGATTGAATGCCTCAAAATTTAAAACTTCCTAAGGCCCACCGGAGTACTTTTCAAATGTTTATTTTCCATCCAACCTGTTAATAAGGTTACACAATCGTAGATGAAAGAATTAATAAATAAATTCAGATTCATCTGAAACTTTTGTGGCCCAGGTGAAGTTTTTAATAGTAAAAATCCACTGTTTTTTTATGGTATGGTCCACCTGAGATTTGGGTCTACTCCATTTTTGGCTCATGCCTTAAAATGATCATAAGAACAGATGAATGGTGTAGATATAGAATAAATACATCAAGGTGGGCCCCATGGTAAGTGCGGCACCCAATCTGCTCCCATGAAAGTGCACACAGACGGCTTACTTTACTCTCTCACATGTCACGAGATGTACATGAGTTTTAATAATATCTATTAGATATATGTTTTTAAATCCTGAATATTTTAATTACAGGAAGCTGTCAAGCACCAAAGGATCGGCCAGCGCATCTGGGCTAAAATGCGCCATCGACCACATCCTCGATGCCCAAAACAAGGGAGAAATCAATGAAGACAACGTCCTCTACATCGTAGAAAACATCAACGTCGCTGGTAAGTAATCAACTCCTACGTATTTCCCGTCCAAGGGTATTTTCGTCATTTAACTCATGTGGGTTTCGGGTAGTATTTTGGTGTACTCCAGCAGAGTAATAGCTCGATTAGAAACGTCCAAATCATGGGCCCCACTCGGGATGGCTCGTAGGCTGAAATGTGGATTGTCCCATCGATCATTTTGGTTAAGTAGGCGGACAATTTTGACGGTTTGGATTGAGCTAAATCTGCCACCATATGTAAGCATATGGATGGACGGTCACGCTCCGCCGGAGTGTCTCAAAAAATATACCGGAGCACGATGTGGACCAAGCTCCGTGGAACCAACTGTGACGTATGTGTTTTACCCAAAGAGCTTGGCTCGTCATTTCATCCAACTTGTCCAGATGTGTGCCTTTAAGAAAGGAATTTGATTGGATGGTAGACAGATGTAAGGGCTACAGATATTCCCTGCTTGTTACAAATAAAAAATTTATGATTGTTGCAATCTGATTGGACCACATCATCACACACATTGCATTTAATGCAGCAGTGCTAATATGGTTAGTAATAGCTTAGACTAATAACCATGGACACATGCATACAAACAGAAATTTTCTGTTTATGTCAAGCTAAAGATCGAAATTCATCTTAAAGACCTGCGTTGTTGGCAATCTATGTCCAACTCATTAAAATGCTAATTGGGCATTGTCCTTGCCTATAGGGAAATTAGTATAGGCACCGTATACTAATTTAGTCAATTCCGTGTTTGTCCCTGCTACAGTACTCAATTCGGACCCAACTTGCCAACGATCTTTTTCAAGGGCATTTTGGTCATTTTGTTTACCTAGGAAACTTTTGTTATAGTGTCACGTAACCGCCAACGTACATTTCAAGCCACGACACCTAGAAAAGATTAGGGGGTAATTCGGTCCTTTTAGCAGCCGAGTAACGTAACGGCTAATATATAAATTGACTGTTTTGCTTAGAGTAACGTATGGCAAAGATGTCATTTTAGAGATAGGTTTTATACTCTGCTGGCAGTGTGATGGATGATACTCAGGTACTCAGAAACTGCATACGTGGCATGTCAACATCATGGTTCCAGTATACATGAACAAAATATCACACTTTATTATCTGATTACGGGATTGGTGGGCATTTATTGGACGGCTATAATTGCAAAAAAAAAAATCCCAACTGTCCTATGTCCTCAAACAAGTGTGGTGAGGAATAGACTGCGGGCACTAGTGGATGGCCAATGGACCGAATTCAAGACTGATTGAACCGCTGAATGTGTGGCGCCGATCTCTTGATTTTCAACCGTTCATTTGATGACCGCCAAATGGACGGTTAGATTCGCCTGATCGGATGGGACACCACAACTTAAAAATTACTGGTACGCTGTCGCTTCACCACCGTCTGTTTTATCTGCAAAGATTCCAAATTGACTCGTTTTGGGAGACGAGAAGGTTCCAAATCCAAGGTGGTCCTCATCCATTAAATACGCGTGGTCCACTAGCTGCATGATTAGATGGACAACAGCGATGTACGCATCTGATTGAAATGACCAAAATGCCCTTGTCATAGTTATAGATTTCTATTTCCCTGCAAAGATGTCAGTTGCCACTGGACCAAGTATCATCTTTCCCACTAACCTGTCCGCTTTTGTAGGTATCAGGACCGTTAAAATGATGGACCCCACTTTTTAAAGAACACCAAATTAGGCTGATCTGATGATTAAGTGGGCCACACTTGTCTGTTGAGTTCAACCCTCAGTTGTCCATTGATTCAAACGGTGGTGGGGCCCATCTTTTTCATGTAACTGGTATCCTACACAAGGTCCCACACCAACATGCCTAGTGTAGAAAATCAAAACAAAGGGAACGGATGGGCCCACCACGAAACCCCCCTCTTGAAAATCATGCTGATCTGATTACTAGGTGGACCACAACTGTATGTTGAATCATGATTCTGAAAGTGTGGCCCACCTGGCCCAGGTGATTTTCATGGTGGGGCCTACTTTTTTCATATACACAGGTGGTATATTGGTTCATACCAATATGCCATTAGTGTAGAAAATCAACAGCAAATAACCTATGAGCCCCACCACGGAGAACTCCCTTGTCGAAAATCAGGTTGGTCTGCTCATTAGGTGGGTCACACCTATATGGTGAATCAGACCGATGGTGTGGCCCACTTAATAATCAGACTGACCTAGGAAGCTTTATGATGTGGCTTGCATAAGGGGCATATTGGTAGGAAAGCTTGTGGTACCTTGCCTTTAGGTGGCTAGGTACCACAAGCAGCTTGTGGTACCTTGCCTATAGGTGCATGCATTCTCAGGCCATGAAGTTAACCGTCCTAATATTACCGACGCTTGTTCATGTGACCCAAACCAGCCATTGAGACGACATTGTGGTCGATTGAGTGGGGCATTGCGGAGCTCGTGAACCACCCGGAGATCCAACAGAAGCTGCGTAACGAGCTCGACACGGTCCTAGGCCCGGGCGTCCAGGTCACTGAGCCAGACACCTACAAGCTCCCCTACCTCCAGGCAGTGGTCAAGGAGACGCTCAGGCTCCGTATGGCTATCCCACTTCTCGTCCCACACATGAACCTGAACGACGCTAAGCTGGCAGGCTACGACATCCCGGCCGAGAGCAAGATCCTAGTCAATGCATGGTTCTTAGCAAACAACCCCAAGCAATGGAAGAAGCCCGAGGAGTTCCGCCCCGAGCGGTTCCTCGAGGAGGAGGCCGATGTGGAAGCTAACGGCAATGATTTCCGCTACCTGCCGTTCGGGGTGGGCCGCAGGAGCTGCCCAGGGATCATACTGGCATTGCCGATTCTCGGGATCACGCTGGGCCGCCTGGTCCAGAATTTCGAGCTCATGCCGCCAGTCGGTCAGGCCAAGCTCGATACGAGTGAGAAAGGCGGGCAGTTCAGCTTGCACATACTCAAGCATTCCACTATTATTGCAAAGCCTAGAGTGTTTTGAGGCTCTTATCTCTTCTTCTTTTTTTTTTTTTCTTTTTCTTTGTTTTTTTTTTTTTTTTTCAATCTTATGTTTACTTTGAAAAGGACTCTTTCTATCTTATTTCTTTGAACTTGTATGGTGGATGGTGTTGGTAAGAGGATGGAATGGTGGATGAGTGTAAGTGTATGGATTTGTATGGGCACATTGCAAAGTTGCAATAAAACGTGTATGGTTTTGGATCTCTCGCTAACATGGGTGGGAGATCAGAGCCGGCCATCAGGTGATCCATGTTTCTATTATTCGGCCCAATTATTGGTAGGCCATATGTGTATATGGTAAATGAATGGTTGAGAAAAAATTGCAAATGGGTCAAGTTTCATTTACATGTTTGGCCCACCTTCCTATTTTTGAGTCATGACATCCGCACGATGAGACAATCAGTGGCTCTGATTGTTTGGATGTGTTGGGACAAGGCTCGGCACACCTTCTTACTAGGGAGGGGGGGGGGGGGGGCATCCAGCCGAGTCGAGTCGAGTCGAAGTGGGCCAAGCTCGGTTCAGCTTGTCCATGCTATACTCTAGTTCGAGCTCAAGCTCAACATTGAATCTTGGCTTGTTTGTCAAAGCTGTCAAGTTGAGTTTGAGTCGAGATAGTGGTTCGAGTCAAGTCGAGTTTACCTTGAGTCAAGCTCGAGCTTGTTGGGTGAGAGACTAATGGATTCTGTTCTTGAGCATTCTCCATGAATTTAGAATAGAAGCTAAATTAAAAAAAATTTTAAGAGGCATTTTACATGACGCTCCACCAAGCAAAATTCATTTTTGGTTTGGCCCGGCAATCCAAATAGGGTGTAGTCCATCTTTCAGCTGTTCAAAAAATCTATCTGTGTGGGCTCTATGATAGAAGAACCATGGGCCAAAAGTAACCCATCAGCAAAGCCATACTTTCCAATTTATAGGATTTTGAATAGACCTGGGACCACAGAAAAGTGGGACCCACCTGTATTGTTGTTACTAGGACAAAAGCGTAGTTTCCGTTACCTTGCAAATGATCTGAGGACTTGTAGCTCACAACATATTCCGAAAGGATATGTCTATTCATGTGAGTGCTCCATACAATATACCATTTTGGATTCAAGAGATCGTCAACACCAACATCAAACTCTTCGCTGCTAGGGTGAAAGCAAAGAGATCCTACTTCAACTTTCTTTGCATTCCCCACAACTTTAATATATTTATTAATCAAGCTGAATCGAGCTCGAGTTCGTGCTTCGAGTTGAGTTAAGTTTGAGTCGAGTCGAGTCGAGTTAAAATGCCCCCTCATCGAACTCGGCTTGAACTCAACTCAAGCTTCAAATAATTAGCTTGACATGGCCCAAATCAGCCATTCAAGCCGAGTCGATCCGAACTGACTTGAGCCGAGTCAAGCGAGTTTTTCGAGCTAGATCGACTTGTGAACAGCCCTACCTCTTACTTAAGATGGTTGGGGTGAGGTATCTAAGAGAAACATTTGTGAAGTTCATAGATTTCAAATCTTCAATGTTTGCTTTTCATGAGTGGTCTTTTGAATCACGACATCTGCACAATCAGTGGCTTTGATTGTTTAGATGTGTTCGAGGCCTTTACTCATTTATGTTTGATGGTGTTGGACAAGGGTAAGCAGCCCCGCTCTTTTCTAAAGGGTGGTTGGGGTAAGGTATTTAGGACAAGTTGGGTTCCAGTCCTTGCCCGAGTAGTTGACTCTAAAGAGTTTCAACCCGAGGTCTTGTGATGCAGAGCGGGACGCGGACAATTTCATGGCCAAGATGGATCAGAAAAGGCCCGGTCGACGATAGAAGTGATCCGGACCATTGAACCTTAGATCGAGCATATTTCATAATCCGGAATGAATTATCTGTCGTAGAATATATGATTTTAGGGTAGAACGAGCTACTTTAACCAACCAACCCCACTACGCCGAGTTGCGCAAGCCGTATTTGCGAAAAAAACCCTGGATCAACGGTCGTTTTTGTAACACCTCGTACATTTCGGTACTCGGATGTTATCGTATAACCAAGATTTAGGATAAATGCAAACCTAGCTTAGTGAACATGCACATGCAACCTAGTTTAAATCTGACCGTTGAAGGCGATCCCTATCCACATATCGAACCACCCAGTGGGTCCAATTAAATATACTAAGTATATTATCTTATTTATTATTTATATTATAAATTTTACACAAATAAAGATAGAAAGAAAATATAAATGTATTTTAATAATTTATCTATCATGAAGAATGTATGAAAATATACTGTAATAGAGTGATACGTATAAATCGAATGTATATAAAATATTATGAAAATAATATTTTGTTAACTAAACATAATGGATGATAATTCTACAATATACGATTGAACTATAAATATGAGTGTAGTATTTAATATCTTTTATAAACATGCGAACAAAAATTATTAGATATTTTATTGAAATTGTATATTATTTAACAATGTGATTCCAAATATGATATTGTACCGTTTTCAATTCATATATGATGGGATAATGCATATTATGAATTTTATATTAATAAAAACGTGTTAACTAGCATGTATATAATAGTACATTAATATAATAAAAAATTATATTTATAAATATGTATGAGATCTTAAGTATTTTGATTGCAAATAATATACAAGAATACTGAAATCCATATTAATATTAGTATTGGTTAGTAATAAATGATGAAAGCCTTACAACGGGCCCTTTAGGACCTTTTAACCATTGACGTTCGATTTCGGGATGATCCGTCCATTATATCAACGGGAATCTATCATTAGGACTTAAAATCTAAGAGAAGGGCCCACCTAAGCTTTGGATCCACCTCATCTTTAGCCAAATGTTCTAACATGACTCGTAGAATCGTTTGAACGGAGTAGATTTAGAAAACACATCCTAGTGGGCCCCGCCTTAGTGCGTGTGTGCACGTAAAAGTCGTGCACCCGCTGATCACCCAACCTCCAATGCGGTCAGAAGAGCGCAGACCCGTGCTCGTCCGAAAATGGGAAATTTTCCCGCTACCTGCCCTTTTCAAAACGGACAGACTGAGTCCGTGATTTCGGTAGATGGCCCACCATATGGCCCCAGTAGTTCAATCCAATCCGTCTATCTGGTGCGGACACGAATTGTGACCAAAACCCCACTATTGCATTAGGTGTTCCGGCACGTGTGGGCACACAAGAACCGACGCAAAACAGTCATGCAAACACACACTTTCTCAAAACGGAAACTTCTCTCTATGCCAGCTCAACGATCCAGGTGAGGAGAATCCCTCTCATCTCGGACGACCGTTTGAAGGCATCTCAACCGTCCAAACCCAGTTCCACCTCAGCAAAGAAAACCACGTCCAGTTTTGGCTCCCACCCACCGGATTTGAAGACAACTTTATCTGAATCAAATCCAGACCGTGTATTACCGATCCAACGGCTTCATGGAGAGCTGGGGGTTGTTTTAAGGATGATAGGGTTGAGAGAAAGAGACTTCTCATCTGTTTCCTGCGACTGCAACCAAAAATCGACCGCCACCTTCAAACCCGCTAACCCACCACCTAAACCTCCTTAGAGCTTCAATCCGACCATGCTATAAGCTCCCATAGATCCGTCTACGTCATTCCCATGCATCGTTTTGGAGAAAAACATGGGCGTTTTTGATCTGTCATTAATGGCAGGTCATCTCCCTCATCAAGAAGAACGGCCACTGGCCCTGTTACAGCCATTAACCCCTAATCAGTTTCGTTCACAAGGTGGGCCATGTCTTCAGTAACCCATGCGGGAGAAAAGGAAAAGAAGGAGAAGAAAGGAAGATGAGAGGAAGAAAGGGTGTGCGGGTCCGTGCCGCACCAACTCGCTGGGTCGAGTCGAGTTATGCGAGCTGAATCGTCCTTGGACGTTCAGTTGTCATCGTCAAATTTTCAACAGCAGATAAGGAAGGAAAAAAAAAAGACTCAGAGAGAGAAAAAGATAAGAGAGGGAGAGAGTTAGGAAGAAGAGGAAATAAAGAGGAGGAAGATGGAGCGTGTGGCTGCCTCCTTGCTGACTCAAACCAAGCAGAGTTTGGATCAAACCAAGTTGGGCATCCAACTGCTGCTGCTGAATCTTCAACAAAGGAAGAATGGAGAGTCATGGGAGGTGCACGGCTGCACCAACTCAAATCAGGCCAGCTTGGCCTATCTGGTGAGTCCAACTCGCTGGACCGAGTTGGACATGGGTTCGGTCCAAAGTGACCTGTTGGTGCATGGTGTTGAGTGGAGAGGAAGGAAAGAAATGGAGGAAGGGAATGAGAGAAGAAAAGAAAGAAAAAGAGAAGAAGAAGAAGGAAAGCAAGAAGGTTGAGTTGCAGTTGCTGCTGAGTCAACTCGGCTGAGTCAAATCGTCAAGCCAGGCGATCGAATCGTAAGTTAACTCTCTATTGTCAAATCAGATTATTTTGAATTACCATTAGTTTCATTTCCATGTTTGTAGCAATTATTAAGCATGAATAGCCTTTAGTAAATTATCCATACCGAAATTAATTAGTACATGTAGAAGCTATCATCATTAAATAGTAGTGTTCTATCTTGTCAAGTGTTAAATATTATTATTAGACCATACTATGTATTTTCATCACAATGAGTATTAGTATCACATTAGCTAATGTTAAATATATTATTAAGATTGATGGTTGTTTTGAAATCATTAGTATTATCGACTATACATCGTTAGCCGTTATTGGATTACTATTTTTTAATTAGGAACATTATTAATATGGTTACTTCATCTATTGGAAATTAAATCTAAAAATTTATCTTAGACCTAAACTCTAGAATATAAAAAAAATCCTAGACCTAAGTAGTTTAAACCCTAGGTCAATGCTTTAAACGTAGATGGCGTGTTGGGTTTGGATCTAGGTGTAGAATTTAATATCAATATATTTGGATATGAACCTATGAACTATCACTATTAACATATTAGCTAATATAAACACCAACACTAATAGTTATCTTGTAATTATTAAGATTTGGTTTTAACTAATACACTAAGTAAAGTTCAAATCTTAGAATCTAAATTTAAAACTAAACCCTAAGAGGAAATCCTGATTATACAGTAAAAACTCTAAGATAAATAACTCAAATCATAGGCCATGACCTTAAACCTAGTTAGTGCATAGAACTTGAACCTAATTGTACAATTTCATGATTTATGATAGGATACAATTCTAAGGGCGCAAGTATTTAGCGACATTAGAAGGTGATTCGGTTCATCAGGTGATGATTCTTTCCCTTGAGCTTTCCATCTTCTCATTAGCTTAAGTTATAGTTTTTATTTAAAATTATCATTGATTTCTCTCTTATAACCACATGTGTTAGCTGGTGAAAATTGAATTGCTATATTTCCTACTAAATGTTCATCATGTATACTTCTTTATGCTTGTGGATTATTTGTGTATTTCTTATTGACTTTAAACTGGTACATTGGTGGGAAACCCCCATCTATATATATACACCTATACTTAGGATGTAACCCGACTGGTTGTGATTAAAATGGACCTTCGACTTAATGGTTATTGAGTGGTGGTCTAGATGGATCATTGATGTGGGCATACCATAAAGGGTTGTTGTGTCCAATGGTTTTAAATGATGGTTTTTACCGTATAGTTTTAATATTCGCCCAATGTGGCATATTTTGATACCCGGCCTACATGGTTTCGTTTTGATATTTTTTCTATATGGGTTTGATGTTTTATATCGTGCAACCATGTGATAGTAAGCCTCATGTATTATAATATGATTGGCTACTAGTCGATGGATTTTCATTAAACATCCTAAGATGGTAGCCTCATGAGCCGGGGATGGTGGTATGGGACCTATGCCCGAGCTGTCGGCCTACGCTGGGCCATGTGCTCCCCGTAGTGAGCTTGAGCTTATTTAAAACTGGCTGATTGTAACTAGACAAATAATGGTTGGCTAATCATGCATACATGGCACAGACCAGCGTCTATCGTTAGGCAGTCGTTACGCCGCACTTAGTATGCTTTCGCTGACGACTAGCCTCTGTCCGACTGGATATTTTTTTCAGGTCGTGATTCGCATTCCGCACGGTTAATCCCCGGAGCGTTAATTGCGTATTTGCATGGGCGGCGGCCCTGTCCGCACGGATGTGCATCCCCGGGGCGTGAACGCATTCCATACATCCATGCATCTAATAAGACCTGCATCATGTATTGTTTTGTATGTTTTGATTTATAGCTATGCTTACCTAATGCGGCGGTGTGTAATCTTGAGGAGAATTCACACTGAGTTGGCCACTCATCCATCAAAAATATAACCGTACAGGTAGCACAGGTGAATTAAGTGATATGCAGGTTCAGACTGATGAAGAGCCGTTATAGTGGTCAAGAACATGTGATTGTACCTAACAAGAAAGCTACGTGATCTTGTGGCTTATATTTATATGCTTTCTGTTATTCTCTATGTATTATATTCTTGTAAATCTTGTACTTATTAAATTCAGAGACATTAGTTTGCATAAATCATTATGAGCAGTTTCTTGTATATTTGAATAATAATAAAATTTTCCTTTATGTCGATTTGTCCACACTACGCTCATCTGCTTACTCTGATAAAGAAAAAAATATATATACTCAAATTTGACCATCCTCTAAGGTTAACACTCGGGTTTTTGGGAAACAGGTCATATACTCGGGTCTTGAAAAGTCGGGTTATTACAGTTTCCCTGTTTTATTTTCGTTTTTACTATAAATAGTAAGTTTTAGTTTGATTATAACTCTTCATCCGTTGGGCTTTAGGAGATGTGTCCAACCTGAAAAGTCCTTAGAATAATTAGGAGAACAGTTTGATGAAGCCAAATAGGACACTATTTTTTGCCGAAAACCTTGCGCACTAGTAGACATCACGACCGTCTATAAATAGTAAGTAGCGGATTCTACAAGTTTTAGTTGTAGTTTGATTCTGATTTCTTTCTTATTGCTTGGTACTCTTATTTAAAGGGTTGTGAACTCGTTTTTATTCATTCATTAATCAATTTTAAATTTTATTAGAATTTATTTCTATTTTCTTGCTTTCTTTCCTTGAGGATTCTAAAAGTCTTATGAGGAGTCCAGAGAAGCTCCGTGGATTCGGAGTAATTGTCCTTGAGGAAGACGGTGATCGACCCCATCACGTTCATCTCTGCGTCAATTGGTATCAAAACGAGGTTTCCCCTCAGGCCGATGATAAATAATGAAGGTATGAATCAAAATCCTGTGGACGGTGATCCAGGGATTCATTATCTTTCGAAAAGAATGGAAGTTTTTCATCGGGAGAGTCAGTTGACCATGCAAGGGCTACAGACAACCCTTAACCGTCTTGCAGATGCGCTATTTCTGCCCCGAACACTTGGTGGTACTCTACCACCCGTGGTTGCTGTACGACGCAACCCTGATTATCCCACAGACTACCAATGGCAAACCGTAGGGCTACACCAGATGATTCAGGTTCTAGCAACAAGGACATTAATGAGGGTTTTGCCCGACGACCAATCCATGTAGGTGATCATCTAGATCGTGCTGAAAGAGACTATCAAGGTAAGACTGAACTTCCTAGTTTTAACGGTTTATTACGTATATAAGATTTTCTCGATTGGCTAGCCAAAGTAAAGAGATATTTCGATTATATGAGTGTCAGATCATAAAAGGGTGAAATTAGTAGCATTTAAATTAAAATCTAGTACTTCTGCATGGTGGGAACAATTACAACTCTCACGAGCCTGCCAAAACAAGGCGTCCATCTCATCATGGCCACGAATGAGATATCTTCTTCGATCACGATTTCTCTCAGTGATTATGAGCAGATATTATTCCAGTAATACCAAAATTACCGACAAGGAAATCAAACCATCACGGATTATACTGAAGAATTTCAGCGGTTGACTTCACGAAACGATCTGTCAGAACCTGAGTCACAGAAGGTGGCACGATTTATAGGTGGGTTGCGACCGACAATTCAGGACCGAGTTCAGATGTACCCAGTCGGAACCATGGATGAAGCAGTTCAATTGGCAGGTAGGGCAAAAACAAAACTTGCAAGAGCTCCTGCTCGTCCTTATCCTTCAACTTGACCCCCCATGACGGGTCGCACACAGGATCCAGTGCTGGCACGACGAAGAGATCCAGTAGGAGAACGTCCTCAACCTCCTACAACTGCAAACTATGATACGGGGAGCGGCTTATTCAGACCTCAACGGGCAGCACCCACAACAGCGGGCTCGAGTAGGATTCCAAATCCTTATGATCGGCCAAGTTCTAACAATTGTTAACGCTGTGGCCAACTAGACCACTTATCAAACACTTGTCCTCAACGTCCCGGAGTACACTTGACTATAAACGAAGGGGCACTGAAGATGAGGCCGCAGAGGAAGATCATGGCTTTGATGAATATGAACAAACCACTGAAGAAATAGCAGGTGGCGATGAAGTGATGGGCGAAGATCGTGGTGAATCTCTTGTTGTGAGACGATTACTGTATACCCCATAAAAAGAATTACATTCATAACGACACAATATATTTCGTACTCGGTGCACTGTCAATGGAAAGGTCTGTGATGTGATCATAAATAGTGGTGGCAGCGAGAACATTGTCTCAAGAGTGATGGTGGACAAGTTGCAGCTACCAACGATGAAACATCTTTCCCCGTACTCAATTGGTTGGAAAAAAAGGTGAATGAGACCATGGTAACTGAACAATGCACTATCTTGTTTTCAATTGGCAAACATTATAAGAATCAAATACTTTGTGACGTGGTCGACATGGAAGCC
The DNA here is from genome assembly GCA_037074715.1 of Magnolia kwangsiensis. Lineage (NCBI taxonomy): Eukaryota > Viridiplantae > Streptophyta > Magnoliopsida > Magnoliales > Magnoliaceae > Magnolia > Magnolia kwangsiensis. The sequence continues at coordinate 4,965,839 of CM073578.1, read as the reverse complement.
TGCCATATACTACTTGGTCAACCCTGGCAGTCGGACTGTGATGTGACCCATCAGGGACAAGACAATGTCTACATATTCGTTAAGGATAGTAAAAAATAATCATTGCCCCTATGGCACCAGAGAACCACCCTGAAGCTTCTAAAGTGGAGGGGAGTTCCCTCTTGACCATTCGGGATTTTATGGAGGAATCTAAGAAACCGACGAGGTATATACCGTAGTGGTGAAAGGCCAGGAAGAAGAACCCTCAAATATCCCTCTAAGCTTAAGACTGTTGCTAAACGAATTCAAAGAAGTCTGGCCTGAAGATTTACTTGATGAATTATCCCCTATGAGGGACATCCAACATCACATAGATCTCGTCCCTAGGGCTAGCCTGCCTAATTGACCTCATTATCGGATGAGTCCGAAGGAGTGTGAGATACTTCAGGGGCAAGTGAAGGAATTGATCCGTAAGGGTCTCTTAAGAGAGAGCATGAGCCCAAGTGTCGTACCAGCATTATTAACGCCAAAAAAAGATCGAAGCTAGCGCATGTGTGTCGACAGCCGAGCAATCAACAAAATTATCATCAAATATCGGTTCTCAATACCACAGTTGAATGACATGCTTGATATGCTAGAAGAGGCTAAGGTGTTCTTTAAACTAGATCTAATGAGCAGGTACCATCAGATTCGTATCCAATCCGGTGATGAGTAAAAAACGGCATTCAAAACTGAGGAATGGTTGTATGAGTGGCTGGTCATGCCCTTCGGCCTATCAAATGCACCAAATACTTTTATGCGTTTGATGAATCAAGTTTTAAAACCATTCATTGGCCGATTTGTGGTAGTAAATTTCGATGACATATTGATATATAGCCAGGATGAGGTGGAGCACAGGAAACATCTCAGGCAGGTGCTGGAGATCCTGCAAATTAACAGGTTATACCTCAACTGAAAGAAGTGTAGTTTTTTAACTGACAGCCTATTTTTTCTAGGATTTGTTGTAACGTTCACAGGCATCCATGTGGACGATGAAAATGTGCGAGCCATTAGGGAATGGGTGATCCTAACAAACATTCATGAGGTGAAGAGTTTTCATGGGTTGGCGATTTTCTATCATCGATTTGTGCGAGATTTTAACACCTTAGTCGCACCTATAATAGATTGCATGAAAAAAGGACCGTTCCAGTGGACCGATAAAGCTGACAAGAGCTTTCACGAGATCAAGCATCATTTGTCTACAACACCAGTCTTAGTGCTTCCTAATTTTGACAAATTGTTTAAGGTTGAGTATGACGCTTCATACGTCGAAATTGGAGGAGTATTATCACTGGAAGGCAGGTCGATAGCCTTCTATAGCGAGAAGCTCAGCGAAGCTCAAAAGAAGTAGTCGACTTGTGAGCTTGAGTTATACACAGTTGTTCAGGCGCTGCGACATTGGCGACATTATCTAATTCAAAGAGAGTTTGTTCTGTACACTGACCATCAAGGATCAAAGTTTATTAATAGTCAGACTAACGTGAATCGTGTGCATGCTAGATGGGTTACATTTTTACAGGAATTTATGTTCGTTTTGAAGCACAAGTCAGGACAGTAGAACAAGGTGGCTGATGCCCTTAGCCGTTGTGCATCACTACTTATTACGTTGAGCAACGAAGTGATCGACTTCGACTGTCTCAAGGAGCTGTATGCCGAGGATGAGGACTTCAAAGATTCTTAAATGAAGTGCCAAGAAGGTCACCCAAGTGACCTTCATATACATGACAATTTTCTCTTCAAAGGGAATCGATTGTGCATCCCCCAAAGTTCTCTGAGGGAGCAGATTATTCATGAGCTACATGGAGGTGGCCTTGGTGGATACCTTGGGCGAGACAAGACGCGAACTCTTGTGGGAGAGCCGTATTACTGGCCGCAGTTAGTACGTGATGTGGGAAGAGTCGTACAACGTTGTCATATTTGTCAGACCTCCAAGGGACAATTTCAGAATACAGGCTTCTACACTCTATTACCTGTGCCTGATGATCCTTAGGAGGATTTATCAATGGACTTCGTGCTTGGTCTCTCACGAATACAACGCGGCATGGATTCAGTGTTCGTGGTGGTCGATCGTTTCTCTAAGATGGTGCACTTTATCCCATGCAAGAAGACCCTCGATGTAACACACGTGGTGAATCTATTCTTCACGGAGGTCATACAGCTACACGGGGTCCCAAGACCATTACTTCTGATCGTGACACGAAGTTCATTAGCCACTTTTGGCGGACTTCGTGAACTCAATTTGATACACGACTTCAATTCAGCAGTGCTTACCACACACGAACTGATGGGCAGACCGAAGTTGTGAATCGCACGTTGGGAAACATCCTTCGCAGTATTGCAGGAAAAAAGCTGAAGTAATGGGACTTGGCCTTGTCTCGAGCAGGAGTTTGCATTCAACAACATGGTGAACCTCTCGACAGGGAAATTACCATTCCAGATTATCTACGAACGAGTGTCTCGCCACACACTTGACTTGGTCCCTCTGCCCAAGCACCCAGGCAAGAGCATTGCAGCAGAACATATGACAGACAAGATCATGGGCATCCATGCGAAGGTGCAGGCCAAGCTACATGCCTCGAACGAAAAGTAGAAGGAGCAAGCGGACAAACATTGGCGACAAAAGATGTTCGAGGTGGGCGACCAAGTAATGGTCTATCTACGCAAAGAGTGATTTCCGACCGGAACGTATAACAAGTTGAAGAATAAAAAGATTGGACCGATACCAATCCTCCGAAAGATCAATGATAACGCTTATGTTGTTAATCTTCCAGATGACATGGTGATCTCATGGACTTTCAATGTCGCGGACCTGACCGAGTATCATGGACCAGCGCAAGATGAGAACTCGAGGATGAGTTCTTTTGAAGTGAATGGGACTGATGTAGAGCGGGACGCGGACAGTTTCATGGCCAAGATGGATCAGAAAAGGCCCAGTCGACAACAGAAGTGATCCGGACCATTGGACCTTAGATCGAGCGTATATCGCAATTCGAAATGAGTTATCTAACGTAAAATATATGATTTTGGGGTAGAATGAGCTACTTTAGCCAACCAACCCCACTATGCTGGGTTACGCAAGCTGGATTTACGAAAAACCCCTAGATTAACGGTCGTTTTCCTGTTTTATTTTCATTTTTACTATAAATAGTAAGTTTTAGTTTGATTATTACTCTTCATCCGTTGGGCTTTAGGAGTTGTGTCCAACATGAAAAGTGCTTAGAATAATTAAGAGAGCGATTTGGTGAAGCCAAATAGGACACTTACTATTTTTGGCCGAAAACTTTGCGCACTAGTAGACATTACGACCGTCTATAAATATTTAAGTTTACTATTTATAGTAAGTCGCGGATTCTATGAGTTTTAGTTGTAGTTTGATTCTGGTTTCTTTCCTATTGCTTGGTACTCTTATTTAAAGGGTTGTGAACTCGTTTTTATTTATTCATTAATCAATTTCAAATTTTATTAGAATTTATTTCTATTTTTTTGCTTTCTTTCCTCATAGATTCGAAAAGTTTTTGTGAGGAGTCCAGAGAAGCTCTGTGGATTCAAAGTAGTTGTCCCTGAGGAAGACGGTGATCGACCTCATCACGTTCATCTCTGCATCATCTTGGGTTCCAAACCCATAGGTGGTGAAATTCCACTATAATGTGTGTGGGTGTGTGTGGTGGGTGTTTTTTTTTTAAAGGTATCTAGGACAAGCATTTGTGAAATTCATGGATTAAAAAAATCTTCTATGTTTGCTTTGCGTGTACTAGCTTGTGTTTGATAGTGACGACAAGGCACGGCACGGCACGGCACATCCGCATGACGAGTGGCTCTGACTGTTTGGATGTGTTTGGGGCGTGTACTCATTTATGTTTGATGGTGGTGGACAAGGCTTGGGGCCCTGCTCTTTCTAAGAGATAGTTGGGGTGAGGTATTTAAGACGAGCCTCCGTGAATTTCGTGGATTTAAATTCTTCAATGTTTGCTTTATCTTTTGAATCATGACATTGGCAGGATGAGTGGTTCTGATGGTATGAATGTCTTTGAGGTGTGTATTTGTCTGTGTATGATGGTGATGGATAAAGATCTTCACCCTGCTTTTACTAAGGGATGGTTGGGGTGAGGTATTTAGGACAAGCTTTATTTTATTTTATTTTTATTTTATTTTTTTACACACGCACACACACCCCACACACTCACGCTAGTGGAATTTCACCATCTATGGGTACTCGAACCCTTGACCGGGAGTTGAAACTCCTGGTCTACTACCCGAGCAAGAGCAAGGACCCCATTTAGGGCAAGCATTTGTGAAATCATAAATTTCAAATCTTTGTTATTTGCTTTTGGTGGGTGTTTTTTGAATCATGACATCCGCACAATCAGCTTCTCTGATTGTTTGGATAGGTATGATTTGTGTATTTGTTGGACGCGATTGCATCCTACCCTCACCTGGACGGTAATCCATATCCGGGCAGGGCTATGTGGGACCCACCATGATATAAGTATTTTATTCACTGCCTTCATCAATTTTCCCCTATCATTTTAAGGTACGATCTTAAAAATGAAGTACATTCAAAGCTCTAGTGGACCACGCGAAAGGGAGCTGCAGTGACAATGACACCTAGTGTTGAAATCTTTCTAAGGACCATCGTGATGTTTTTTTTAACCATCCAACCTATTCATAAGGTCATGTAGACGTGGATGAAGTAAAAACATGAATATCAGCTTGATCCAAAACTTCGCCAGCTCCCAAGAAGTTTTTAATGGTAGACATTTAATCCTCACTTTGTGGTCTACGTAAGTCCTTTACGTGCCTCATTTTTAAGTTCAAATATTAAAATGGTCTGAGAAAAATGATGAACGGAGTGGATAAAATACTTGCATTACTGTGGACCCCACACAATCTGCATCCCTATTTATTTGTCTGATAGTGATGGATAACGTTATGCGCACAATCTTACAAAAGTTAAGGGATGGTTGGGACGAGGGATGCAGGATAAGGATCCAAGAAATTCATGGATTTAAAATCTTTTAGCTATTTGCTTTTCATGGATGAATTGTCAAATTTATGGATTTTAATAAATCCAAAAAATAAAAAATGTTTAAAGTTTTTCCCCTAAAATAAATGCTTTGTTGTCAAGATAAGTACTTTGTATAAATGCTCTGCGGCTACAATAAATAGATATGGGAAGTACATGGCACCGCAAGAAAACTGAGTGGGCCACTGTGATGTTTGTGATAATTTCACCTGTCCATCCGTTTTATTAGATAATTTCAGACATGAATATGATCAGGGTCCTTGCTCTTGCTCCAGTGGTAGACTCTCGGGAGTTTTAACACATGGTCAAGGGTTGGAGTACCCATGGGTGGTGAAATCCCACCAAGGCGTGGGTGCGTGGTGGTGGGGTTGGAGTACCCACCGTGGTAAAATCCCACCAAGGCGTGAGTGTGTGGTGGTGGGGTTGGAGTACCCATGGGTGGTGAAATCCCACCAAGGCGTGAGTGTGTGGTGGTGTGTGAGTGTGTTAAAAAAAAATTTAAAAAAAAAAAAAAAAACTAAAACTAAGGTGTATATCACACTTAATTGGGACATGCGGGAGGAAACCGTGGGCATTTAGTGAGAACCGTTAACGCATTTCTATGGCCGTAAAAGTTTTTTTTTTTTTATCAGGATATATTTTCAGTGTTTTCACTTAATCCCACCGGAAATGACCCTATAAATGGTTTGGATATCATATAAACAACAACATGGAGCCCAAAAAGATATCAACTGTAAGAATTTCATTACCTACTTAAGTGTTGAATACACCTTAGTTTTGGTTGCACGTCTTAAAATTATCTGGTAAAATGGATGCACGAGGTAAAATTCTCACAAACATGGCAGTGGGCCCCACCAAGCATCCTTGCTTGGGAACTCACATCCTCTACGTAGGGGATCTATGGGCCCACTGTGATCTATGGGTTTGAGTCACATTTTTCATCCATTTCTAAATATCATTTTAGGGCCTGTTTAGATTCGCGTATAAGGGTGTATTGTATTGTATTTGGGTATTGTTCATGTATACATTAGATGGTTTTCATAATACATCCAAATCAACATGCCATTAATCAATGTTTTAGATAGGAGGTATTGTAGAGGCAAGTATATAATATCTTGTACAGATCAATGTTTGGATACGACATATTAGGCCTGCATATTGTACAAACGTACAACATACAATAAGGTGGTATACGGAGCAGATGAATCGTTGGAGGTAGGGAAACATAAGAAAGATTGATCGAGGCCCACGAGGTTGATGAATGTAGATGATGAGGGAATTGTACAGTGGATCAGTAGTGGCAGGGATGGCAGCACGGCAACATTATGCATCAAAAAAAAGCAATGAAAGATCTCGACCATCCATTAACCTCACCTCTTATCCAATGGCAACAAGATCTACAAGCCCTGATCTGACAGGCTCAAATGAATCCTCCTCTGAAAGCCTAACCCACACAAGATCCTTCCACCATCAAAAGCTGTGGGATTTGGAGATGGAGGGCAGATTCGGGGTTGAAGTCAAGATTGAGGATGGGAATGGGTTTTGGATATGGGATGGGTTTTGCAGATGGGGAAATGGTAGACGGAAACAACAATGGTGGTTCGATTTTGCGATCGTTTCAGATCGAACAACGTTGCAGTAGTGCCCTGCCAGAGCAAGATAGCTGGCTAAACCAAATCGCTGGATCTAATGGTGGGTTCTAGCTTCAGACAGATGAAAATGACCTAAAATGGAGATGTTGCGGGAACCAAATAGGAGATTGGTTGCAGTAGGAGTTAATAGGTAGCGATGGGTCTAGGTAGCCACCAATAGGTTCCAACGTCGAACTTGAGATGAAAAAAAATGTTTTCAGTTTATCATGGAGAGATGTTTCTGCAAGATTTTGAAAGTCGGTCGCACGCAAGAACAATACATTTAATTGGCTGTACAGATGGCAGCCGAGACGTCAGACATTACAATCCCATGGCTGAGTTTTTCTGGTTCCACATGGTATTCGCGTGCATGGTAATCGACGGTGTTTAACTCCTTACCAAACACCGTAAATATCACATCAACACCTTTAATACCATACAATACAACGCTAAACGCGAATCCAAATAGGCCCTTAAGGTATGAGGCAAGCTCAAGTGGATTACGTGGTGGGGGATTGAATGGCCAATGTTAAAAACTTTCAGGGTCATGGAAGTTTTGGATACCCCAAGAAGGTTTCAATGGCTGCAGCTTCGGTAGATCTCCAGTCTGCTGAGGTTGGTGGATCTTTGACTGTGGAGCCCACTGTGATGTATTTGTCTTATATCCATGCCATACAATCATCCATTTCAGTGGGCCCTAGGAAGGTTTCAACGGTAACTGTGGGCCCCACCGTGATGTATTTATCTTATATCCATGTTGTTCATCCATTTCACCGGATCATTTTAAGTTATGAGCCCAAAAACATAGGATCCAAATCTCAGGTGGACCACACTATAGTAAACAGTGGTGAATGACCATATGGTCGATCCTTAACAATGGGTCCACTATAATGTATTTGTTTTATGTCCACACGGTTCATCCATTTTGCCATATCATTTTAAGTTATGAGCCTAAAAACAAAGAGGATCCAAATCTCAAGTGGACCACACTATAGTAAACAGTGGTGATTGACCATACGGTCTATCCTTAACAATGAGCCCACCATAATGTATTTGTCTTATATCCACACGGTTCATCCATTTTGCCATATCATTTTAAGTTATGAGCCAAAAACACAAAGGATCCAAATCTCAAGTGGACCACACTATAGGAAACAATGGTGATTGACCATTCAGTCGATCCTTAACAACGGGCCCCACCATAATGTATTTGTCTTATATCCACGCAGTTCATCCAGTTCACCATATCATTTTAAGTTATGAGCCAAAAACACAAAGGATCAAAATCTCAAGTGGACCACACTACAGAAAACAGTGGTGATTGACCATTCAATCTATCCTTAACAACGGCCCCACCATAATGTGTTTGTCTTATATCCACACGGTTCATCCATTTTTCCATGTCATTTTAAGTTATGGGCCCAAAAACATAGAGGATCCAAGTCTCAGATGGACCACATTATAGGAAACAGTAGTGATTGACCATTCGGTCGATCCTTAACAATGGGCCCACCATAATGTATTTGTCTTAAATCGCCAAGGTTCATCCATTTTACCATATCATTTTAAGTTAATGAGCCCAAAAACACAAAGGATCCAAATCTCAACTAGACCACACTTATAGGAAATAGTGATTATTGACTATTAAAAACTTCTCGGCCACATGTTTTGGATCAAGAACTCCTTTTATCCAGTCCTCGTGACTAAGGCTATCAATGGGCCGGGCCTGGGTAGGTTTCAGCCCGGTTTTTGAACCGTTTCAGGCTGGGCCATCAGGCCAAGCTTATTCAACATTCTTATTTTGTAGGCCCGAGCCCGACCCATTGACACACCTACTTGGATGGAAAATAAACATTCTGTTGGTGCTCAGGAAGTTTTAATGATGGCCGTTCAATCACCACTATTTCCTATGGGGTGATCCACTTGAGATTTGGATCTGCTGCATTTTTGGACTCATACCCTAAATTGATAGGGCGAAACAGATAGACGGCATGGATATAAAACACATACATCATGATGGGCCCCACTGTCAGGGATCCACTGTAGCCGCTTTCATATTCAACAGTGGTAGTCAATATCACTGTTGCTTCCTGTGGTATGCTCCACTTGAGCCTTACATCTGCCTCATTTCTGTGCTCATACTCTAAAATGACCTGAAAATGGATGAACGGCGTGGATAAAACACATACAAAAGGCGGACCCCACAGAGCCCTCGCCTAGAATTCATTTCCTAAGTCCATGAATTTGCATTTGATTGCGAAACCGTGAATTTGGTATTTATTGAATCTTATATGCATGAATTTAATAACAAGTAAACAGGTTTTACAAGGAATCGGATTGTGTACTGAGTTACTCAGTACCTTAAGGGGTACTGAGTTGACATGGAAAAAGGGGATTGGCTATTAAATGTAGGGCTCGATCCCTTATTCAAACGGCGAATGAAACGCCGTTACCCTCCGTCTCTCTGTTTCTCTCTCATCCATAAAAGGAAGTAAAATCGTAAATGGCTTCTCTCTCCAGTGTGAAAAAAAAAAAAAAACCCACCATCGATCCTCTCCGCCTCCTCTCGCTCGGCATCTCTCTGGCTAAGTCTCTTCGCTCGGCATCTCTCTAGCTAAGCCTCTCCATTAGTGCGGGAAAAAAAAACGTGATGTAGCTTGATTCACTCTCGTTCTCTATGCCCTCTCTCTCTCTCTAAGAAAAACCCACACCTCCCATCTCTAATGCCATCTCTGCTCCAACCGGATCAAGGGCAGCCATTACAACAGGTGTTTCTCTCCAACGTTCATCTGTTGAAACCTTAATTAGAGTTTTGCAATCGCAAAAATATATTTTGAATTTTTCAATTTTTAATATCTAATTAGGGTTTTGCATTTGTAAATCTAATTGCCGTTTGTTTCTCTCTCCATGTGTAGGTTGTTGCACTTCTTCAAGAGGAACGTGGAACTCTAAATTATGTTGCCCCTAAGGTACTCACTCTTTAAATACTGCTCCTCTGATGCAAAATTAGTTCATCTTCTGGACAAGTGAAAGTTCTTTTACTTTTTGTAGCCTTCTATGGGTATTCACAACAGTAGGATTTTGAATCCTACTCCCTCAAACGTACCAATATGGTACGTTTATGCGAAGTCTGATGATGCAGGACTATTTGAGCCATCAGATGGGGTCCACGGTTGACCCCACTGATGCTTGGATGCAAATCCGGCCATGATTTATGGTCCAATTGGAATGTGGGGCACACCGATCAAACTAGATAGACCACTTTCTGAATATGACATTTGGTTTTTTAGCTGTCAACATGAACTGGCATGGACACAGGCATTCCATGGCAGAGACAGATATATGAGGTTTTCTGTTAGGGTGCATTTGGTTCGCCAAATATCTAGAAATTTTATGATATCCTGCACCAAATTAGACTGATTAATTTACTGCATGTTTATATATGTGTATTTGGATGGTATCCTCATTGTTGCATGTTTGATGGGCACATTATCTTAAATTGCTTTGATAGGATTGACCATCATGGGCAGGTTGCGATCCTAAATTTGACATTCTTGCTCCACAAAAATCCACCAAAACCAGTCTGATTTTGGGATCATGTTCGTCAACAACCAGATTTTGGGATCATTTCAAAAAGAATGTAGGCTAATTAGTTAGAGCAGTTCTATTTATTTTTATCTAATAAATGGGTAGATTTATCTGAAGAGGAGGCAGAAAGCTTCTCTTGATTTTTTACTAAGTGAAGCTGTTCACTCCCCAAGTGCAGGGTTGTGATGTAGTAATAAACTCGGTAAGACCGAGGTCGAATCCCAAGGGACTGATACTTGTACGTTATCTAAAACTAACTAGAGCTAGGCTAAGATGAATTTTAAATCAATTAGCAATGGTGGAATATTTGTAGAATAATTAATCTAAAACTTAGGAAAAATCAGAGAAGGAAACTAGGGATTCAGAGGATCCACTTGTAGAGATCAAGAAGAACTTATGCTTGCATCAAAAATCATGAAAATTACTGAACTGCCGTTGATCTAGTTTTCAAGGAGATGAAAGGTGTATGAATTAGAATGGATTCCATCAGCAAACCATGCCCAAAAGACTATGAAAAATAACAGAATTAAACTAATTGCCACCTAATCACATGTATGCAAGTTAGGAAGGGTACCGTCATCCAACCATGCCCAGGAGACTATGGTGAACAACGGGGCTTCCTGACGTCATAAACATAAAGGGAAAAAGGACATGCTCCAAGCCATTGCAGACCCATTGTAATTTTAGTCACAACAGACCATTAAAGACTAAACAAAACATGCCATTAATAATCAACTAAAATCAACGTTAATTTAAGAATTAAAATTAAATTAAAGACATAAAATAAAATCTCTCATCTCACCACAAGCTTCACCTCTTAGCCCTAGCTAAGAGGTTCAACCCATCACAGACATGATGAAGCTGGACATGTTAAAAGAAAATATGAAGAAGAAAAAAAATAAAAATAACAAAATTACTCTACTCCCTCTGCCCTCGTTTCCAGCTCAAGCCTCAAGCTCTCCACCTCCTGATTTCCTTTCAAGACCTAAATTAATGCTCCCCACGTCCAAAACCTCCTTTTATAGCTGCTGGAAGGCTGGAGTCAGTGACAAAGTTGTAGCAGGACACGGAGTGTAATTTTCGCAGCCAAGTTCGATGCCTCGAAACACGTCACTTTCCTTGCTCAAATTTCAAAGAAATACCGTCCCTTAGTACTTTCTTGGGTTCTCTACATGATAGACGGTTTAGATCTGCCATATGATCAAAGATGGTGGGCCAAAACCACCTGGAAAAGTCAATTTTCGTGGATGTGCGAAACCTTTCGCACCATTTCACTGTTGTGATCGATGGGCCCCACAGAAGCATTTTCTGGAAAATTCACCCCGTCCATTGGATTCAGGACGAAATTTCAGTCAAGAATGGGTGGTTTTGAACGTCCATTGACGAAGCCCAGAGAAGAAATCACTAAAAGATCAATTTTGAACGTCCTAGGACAGCCCTTTTGTGGCCCTTGTATCACACACATGTGTACGCATGGATGCAAAGGTCAGCATGGTTTTGTAGTATTCGAACCCCTCTACAGGATGGACGGCTTGGATCAGACGTACAGTCAATGGGTAGGGCCCACAACAGTCCGCAAAAACGGTCAGCGGCCGTGCGTCTGCTGCCAGTGCGTAAGAAATTTTATTTTTATTTTTATTATTTTTTTTTTCTTTCTTTCGGTCAGAGTCGGTCAAACCGTCTCTGACACTTGCCATGCACGGCTAGTGTACTTATGCACTATACACACCCATCTCATATGGGGTCCATTGCACTGTTTTGGAGAAATCTGCACCGTCCATCTGTTTTGACTCCTCATTTAAGGCGTTGACTCCAAATTCGAGGCAATTCCAGATATCAGGTGGGCCCAGAATCGACGGTTTATAAGCTGATCGGTCAGTTGGAGCACTTTTATAGTGATCCAAGAGCTGAAATTTGAAATGTATGGTTAATTTATGGCCCTTATCTCATGTATAAAGTTTCGAACCGATCAGATGTCGGGAACCATGTGATCTTGCATTCTGGATGCGTTTCAAGCCACTTGAGCTTCAGTTTCTTAGTTTTCTCGGATTTCTGACCGTGTATATCCGTCAATCTTGGTCCTCTGAAGTCCGTCCCATGCCCTAGTGACCATCAGAACGTTAAATCCAAGCTTTTGGCATCCTTTTTCAGTCAACTCTCCTAATCACACCCTGCAACAAAACATGATTAAAACTGGGCATTAAACAATATTATGCTCGTAAATCCAAGTAATAAATGGGGTCTAACATGCACTATTTGACCCTCAACACAACCCCCAACCAGCATTTTGCTAGTCCCGAGCAAATTATGTGAAAAATAAGTTGAGAATTATAGGAAAACTTTCTATGAAATCGAGTGAGATTTTAAACAAGATACGAGAAATTTAATATTCATGAATGTTAGAAATTATTTTCTCCTGAGCTCAATCGCACGGTAGACTTCATAATCAAGTGTAAAGTATTAATCCATCAATTAGAAAAATTTTAAACATTGAGATCCATGGATGTATAGTCTAATCTCAGCTTATCATCATTAAGAGATCCAATCGTCAATTTCATGATATCATTGGTAACCAACAAGAAAATTCATGACAACCAAAACCTAATCCAAAACTTGCCTCATAGATTAACCTATTAACTTGTGATTTTTCTATTCAAAGTAATGCCAAGGAAGGGGAATCAAATCCTCACCTATAGAGAGAAAACCTATGGTGAAGATCGTACACCTGACTCTTTTTCACATATCATTCATAGGGAATTAACTCTACACCTATAGGGAGCAAACTTATGGTAAAGATTAATTATCCAACCTTTTCAATTTTTATACCATGATGGCAAGATATTTCATGCTGATTCCTTTCGTGCTTAGTGATTACTAAGTTAATCCTTCGATATGGAACTGAAATCTTAATGTGTAAGCAAGACGTGTCCTGAAATCATGATTCAATCAATGTTTAAAATCTCTAATCATGGATTGATAATTCAAACTCAACTGTGGAATCTATCAAGTAGCTAAATCCAAGAGTCATAAATTACCAACATCACGTATCTCGTAATTCTAAATCAAAGATAGATATCAAAATCACATTGAATTTACAAGAAATGTCAGAAAAAATTTAAAATTTTTTCACAATTTTCACAATTTTTGCTCAAGACCAAGAAAATACTGATTAGGAAGCTTAATCTCCCACCCCCAACCTAAAATCTACATTGTCCTCAATGTAAAAGATCTAAACATGGAACAACAAAAGTAAAGTGATGGGAAGATAGTACCTGGATAACGAATCAAGAGAGAGACTTTTCAAGAGATCATAGCATGGAAGCTGGTTAGCACGAGAGAAAAAGAAAAATAAAAATGACGAAAATAAAATCCTGCCTATACCACTATCGCAGGTGCTCTCGATTGCATTTAGCGTATGCAATAAGCCTTTAAACCCCTAGGTTACCCCTAGTGGACGAGTTGTAGTCTCGTGAGGATTTGTAGTAATGTTACCCACAAACATTGAAAAATCTAACTAGAAAAATGAAATGAAAGGCTGGGTTGCCTCCCAGGAGTGCTAAATTTACCATCTTCAGCCAGACAAATAAAGCAACAATCCTAGTCTTATGAAAGCGATAAACCTACCTATACCTCCATCAGACTAGGAGATCAGTCCTGGTAAACAAGAGCAATCAGAGGCATGGACATGTCCTCTGAATCAAATGTCTCGACAAATGGCTTTAATCGATGTCCATTTACTTTAAACTCCTTACCATTGTCGGGATCTCTTATCTCGACGGCCTCATGAGGATAAGCAGTAACAACAATGTAAGGGCCGGTCCAACGAGATCGAAGCCTACCCGGAAAGAGATGTAGTCGAGAGTTATACAAGAGGACTTTCTGACCTGGCGTGAATGATTTTCGTAGAATATGTTGATCATGAAATGCCTTCATCCTGTCCTTGTAAATTCTCGAGTTCTCATATGCATCGTTCCGGATTTCTTCCAATTCATTTAATTGAAGTTTGCGTAGCGAACCAGCGTTGTCCAGATTAAAATTTAGATTTTTGATCGCCCAATATGCTTTATGTTCCAATTCCACCGGCAAGTGACATGCCTTTCCATAGACAAGTCTAAAGGGAGATGTTCCAATAGGAGTTTTAAAAACAGTACGGTATACCCATAAGGCATCGGTCAATCGGATTGACCAGTCCTTACGATCAGGGTTAACTGTTTTCTCTAAGATATGTTTGATCTCTCTATTGAAAATCTCAGTTTGTCCACTTGTTTGTGGATGGTATGGGGTGCTCACCTTATGCGAGATACCGTATTTCTTCATTAAACTCTCAAATGGTCTATTGTAGAAGTGTGAGCCCCCATCACTAATGATGGCTCGAGGCATTCCGAACTGCGACAGGATATTTTCTTTCAAAAATTTAATGACCGTGCGATGGTCATTTTTGCGGCACGGCATTGCTTCGACCCATTTAGTGACATAGTCTACGGCGAGCAAAATATATAGATTTCCAAATGATTGGGGGAATGGTCCCATGAAATCAATGCCCCAGCAATCAAATGCTTCAATGATAAGGATGGGATTCAAAGGCATCATATTTCGACGGGACAATGCTCCCAATTTTTGACAACGCTCACAAGCTTTGCAAAACTCATGAATGTCCCTGAACATAGTGGGCCAGTAAAAGCTACACTGTAGAATCTTGACCGTGGTCTTTTTAGCAGAAAAGTGACCACCATAGGCCTGTGAGTGACAGAAGGAGATGACACTCTGATGCTCATCGTCTGGCACACATCTCCTTAATATTTGGTCTGGGCAATATTTAAACAAATGTGGATCATCCCAGAAAAAGTTACGCACCTTGGTAAAGAATTTCTTCTTATCTTGTGACGTCCAGTGTGTCGGTATGGCACCTGTAGCAAGATAATTAGCAATATCAGTGAACCAAGGTGAATGGGAGACTCTAAACAGTTGTTCATCAGGGAACATGTCATTGATATGGGTCGCCTCAAGGGAATCAGAGGTATTAAGGTGAGAAAAGTGATCAGCTACTACGTTCTCTACCCCTTTTTGTCTTTAATTTCTAAATCAAATTCTTAGAGTAGAAGGATCCATCGTATTAGGCGGGGCTTAGAATCATTCTTGGAAAGAAGATACTTAAGTGCCGCATGATCGGTATAAATAATGATCTTGGATCTGATCAGGTAGGACCAAAATTTGTCCAAAGCGAACACTATGGCTAAGAGTTCCTTTTCCGTAGTCGAGTAGTTAACTTGGGCAGGATTTAGAGTCCTACTTGCATAGTGAATAACGTAAGGCCGCTTATCTTTTCTCTGGCCTAGAACCGCTCCAAGAGCATAATCAAAGGCGTCGCACATAAGTTCAAAAGGAAGACTCCAGTCGGGTGGCTGCATGATAGGTGCAGTGGTTAATATGCCCTTAAGCTTAGTGAAAGCTTCTTGGCACTGCTCAGTCCACTCGTATGGTGTATTCTTTTGAAGAAGATTACATAAAGGATGAGAGAGGAGACTAAAGTCCTTTATAAATCGCCTGTAGAATCATGCATGTCCCAAGAAGGATCGCACATCTCTGATGTTCTTGGGTGGAGGTAGGTTAGAGATAAGATCAATTTTTACCTTATCTACCTCGATTCCTTTGGACGAGATGATATGCCCAAGGACAATTCCCTTTTGAACTATAAAATGACACTTCTCTCAGTTAAGTACCAAATTTTTTTCTTCATATCTTTTCAGCACACATTTAAGACTTGCTAAGTACTCGCTAAAAGATGAACCGAAAACAGAGAAATCGTCCATGAAGACCTCTAGATATTTCCCCACCATGTCAGAAAAGATACTCGTCATGCATCGCTGAAAGGTGACAGGGGCATTACATAACCCGAATGGCATCCTTCTGTAAGTAAAGGTGCCAGAGGGACATGTAAATGTGGTCTTTTCCTGATCCTCAGGGGTGATTTCAATCTGATTGTAACCTGAATACCCGTCAAGGAAACAATAATAGGAATGACCAGCTATCCTTTCCAGGATTTGATCAATGAAGGGCAAAGGAAAGTGGTCTTTCCTTGTGGCGGTATTCAGCTTTCTGTAGTCAATGCACATTCTCCAACCAATAGTAACTCTGGTCGGCACGAGTTCATTATTGGCATTGGGTACGATGGTGATCCCGGACTTCTTAGGAACCACCTGAGTTGGACTCACTCATTGACTATCGGATATGGGGTAAATGATCCCCACTTTCAATAGTTTGAGAACCTCGGCCTTAACCACTTCCTTCATGTTTGGATTTAGTATACGTTGTGATTGCCGAACAGCTTTTGCATTGTCCTCAAGATATATACGGTGAGTACAAATCGATGGGTTAATTCCCTTGAGGTCCACTATCGTCCATCCAAGAGCTCCCTTATGCTCAATGAGAGTAGATATCAGCATACTCTCCTGTTCTTTCTCCAGGTGGACAGAGATCACCACCGGGTATGTCTCATCTTGACCTAAATAGACATATGTTAAATCAGAGGGCAAAGGTTTTAGGTCAAGCTTCGGTGGCTTGAGGTTAGACCGTAGAGGCACTACATCAGTTTGGTGCAATTCTTCAATGTGTGGCCTTCACCGGTTAAATTCAAGTACCGGTGCAGTATCAAGCATGACACACGTCTCCCTAATTATATCATCATCAAGATAATGGGAGTGGGTCAGGCACGTCTCTAGAAGATCAGAGGATAAGGTGAGAGGCGTTCTATCTTCCACAAAAGAATCAATCATGTTAACATCGTGGAAATCGTCATCATCCTCTGAGTTGCTGCCGTTATTGAAAAAGATATTCGATTCCAATGTCAAATTTCCAAAGGACATAGTCATGACACCATTCCTGCAATTGATAATTGCATTTGAAGTGGACAGGAATGGGCGACCAAGAATGACGGGAATCTGAGTGCTCGTGTCATTGATGGGTTCGGTGTCCAAGATGATAAAATCAACAGGGTAGTAGAATCTATCAACCTGGACCAACACATCCTCGATGATCCCTCTTGGTACACGAACAGAACGATCAGCAAGTTGTAGTGTGGTTCGAGTGGGTTTTAATTCACCCAAACCTAACTGTTGGTATACCGAGTAGGGAATCAGATTGACGTTTGCTCCTAAGTCAAGAAGTGCGTGATCAATTCGATAGTTCCCGATTACACATGATATGGTTGGGCAACCGGGATCTTTGAATTTTTGCGGCACATCTTGTTTCAGGATGGCACTCACTTTCTCAGTCAAGGAGATCTTTTTTTGAACACTTTTCCATCGTTTGGTAGTGCATAAGTCCTTTAGAAATTTAACATATAAAGGAATCTGTTTTACAACGTCAAGCAGAGGAATGTTGACTTTCACTTGTTTCAACACCTCTAGGATATCCTGATAGTTAGATAGACGTTTTGGTTCAACCAACCGTTGGAAAAACGGAGCAACTGGCTTTTCTAGAGGTTCCGGTTCAAATTTTTATGGGGCGCCACTAGATCCATCATTGTTGTCCTCTTCTGGTTCTTGAGACTTTTTGGGCCTAACCGGAAGGGTTTTATCAATAACCTTCTCACTCCTAAGAGTGGCGATGGATTTAGCGTGCCCCATTTGATTTGAAGAGCTGGGATCACTAACTCCATAATGCGGTTTAAGATTGGGAAGAGGTTGAGCCGGGAAGCTCCCCTTATTTCCAATCGTATTTTCAGCCTTAAGTTCATGTATTGCTTTTGTAAAGTCTTGAAAGGCTTGCATTATACCCTGATTGAAAAGCTCTTGCTGTTGAAAATGTTTTAGAACCAAATCCTCTTGAGGTTTCTCTTGAGTTGGATTTTGGTTTAGGAAACCTTGAGGTGTAGCCGTTGGTCCATTCCTCCAACTTAAATTTGGATGATTTTTCCAACCAGGATTGTATGTATTAGAGGGTGGTCCATTGAAAGGTCTTTGATAGTTATTTATGGCATTAGATTATTCATTCAATACTTCTCGAAAGGCAGGTATTGTTCAATACTTCTCGAAAGGCAGGTATTAAAGGACAATTTTCAGTAGTATGAATGTTGCAATCACAGATGCCGCAAACACTTTCATTAACATTTTCCTTCTTTCCTTTCATGGCCTCAAATTTTCTGGTGAGATTAGCCACCTTAGCGTTAAGATCATCATCATCTTTTAGGAGATATATTCCTCCTTTTTCCCTTGAATGAGTTGGCCTAGACGTAGCGTTCGTCCTTGGGTAATAGTCTCATGATTGTGTTTTTCCAGCGAGACTATAGAGGTAATCCCATACCTCGTCGACATTTTTATTAATGAATTCTCCGTTACACATTGTCTCGACCATTTGGCACATGGAAGATGTTAGCCCATCATAGAAAAAATTCGTAATGCGCCATATTTCAAAGCCATGTTGTGGGCATGCATTAACTAGATCCTTGAACCTTTCCCAACATTGGAAGAATGTTTCATCTTCCTTTTGGGCAAAGTTCATGATTGCTCTCCTGAGGGTAATTGTCTTATGATGTGGGAAAAATTTCTTTATAAATTCCCTCTGCATATCATTCCATGTGCCAATGGACCTAGGACGCAGTGAATGTAACCACGTCTTGGCTTTTTCTTTAAAGGAAAATGGGAAGAGTTTCAGCCTAATTGTATCTTCAGATGCATTAGGGAAATATAAGGTGCCTATGATTTTGTCGAACTCTTTCAGATGCAAGTATGGTTCTTCAGATTCAAGCCCATGAAACTTGGGAAGGAGTTGAATGACCCCTGGCTTGATGTCCATATGTCCTGTATTCGCAGGAAAAATCATGCATGAGGGCGTACTCACCCCCGCCGGTTGTAAATAATCTCGTAAAGTACGAGGCGGGAGTGCGTGGTGCACCTCATTCTCATCATGTACTTCCTCAACCATAGGTTGGGGTAGTGCTTGGGGTTGATTTTCAGTCATAACCTCCTCTGTCTCAGGAGAATTCAAGTGGTGTCTAGTCCTGCGATGGACAGTCAACCCCTCAACTAATCCTCCTTCAGTCACGAGATCTCGAGTGTTGTCGCGTGCCCACTGGGGCATAAAACACACTCCGCCCTCGATTTAAATTCTACCTAGACCTAAGAGAAAAGAAGTAGAAATTTAGAAAATAAAAGGGAAAGATGGAAAGAAGTTACCAAATTTTGAGTCCTAGGTTAAGAATCTGCAAAACAGAACAAAATAAGTTAGTTTCTAAGAATAGAAAGTCCTAATTAAAAGTAAACTAATTTCTAGAGAAAAAGGAAAAATTCCAAGGAAAGAGGAATTAGAAAGAGCTTACTGAATTAGAAGTTTCTATCATAAAATCCTACAAAAGAAAGGTTAATTCTAAAAATAGAAATAAAAACTTAAAACTAGCTAAAAAGGACGACAAATCCTAATTTAGAAAAGGAATTACCAATTTTAGAAGTATATATCAGAATCCTACAAAACAAGAGAAATATGTTAGTTTCTAGAAATCAGAAAGAAAAATAAAAATCTACGGTTAAAATAATCTTAATCTTAAACTAATCCTAAACTAATTAATTTCAGACAAACGTAGCCGACAGTCCCCGGCAACAGCACCAAAAACTTGTTCACTCCCCAAGTGCAGGGTTGTGATGTAGTAATAAACTCAGTAAGACCGAGGTCGAATCCCAAGGGACTGATACTTGTACGTTATCTAAAACTAACTAGAACTAGGCTAAGATGAATTCTAAATCAATTAGCAATGGTAGAATATTTGTAGAATAATTAATCTAAAACTTAGGAAAAATCAGAGAAAGAAACTAGGGATTCAGAGGATCCACTTGTAGAGATCAGGAAGAACTTATGCTTGCATCAAAAATCATGAAAATTACTGAACTGCCATTGATCTAGTTTTCAAGGAGATGAAAGGTGTATGAATTAGAATGGATTCCATCACCAAACCATGCCCAAAAGACTATGGAAAATAACAGAATTAAACTAATTGCCACCTAATCACATGTATGCAAGTTAGGAAGGGTACCGTCATCCAACCATGCCCAGGAGACTATGGTGAACAACAGGGCTTCCTGACGTCATAAACATAAAGGGGAAAAGGACATGCTCCAAGCCATTGCAGACCCATTGTAATTTTAGTCACAACAGACAATTAAAGACTAAACAAAACATGCCATTAATAATCAACTAAAATCAACGTTAATTCAAGAATTAAAATTAAATTAAAGACATAAAATAAAATCTCCCATCTCACCACAAGCTTCACCTCTTAGCCTTAGCTAAGAGGTTCAGCCCATCACAGACATGATGAAGCTGGACATGTTAAAAGAAAATATGAAGAAGAAAAAAAATAAAAATAACAAAATTACTCTACTCCCTCTACCCTCGTTTTCAGCCCAAGCCTCAAGCTCTCCACCTCCTGATCTCCTTCCAAGACCTGAATGAATGCTCCCCACGTCTAAAACCTCCTTTTATAGCTGCTGGAAGGCTTAAGTCAGTGACAAAGTTGTAGCAGGACACGGAGTGTAATTTTCACAGCCAAGTTCGGTGCCTCAAAACACGCCACTTTTCTCGCTCAAATTCCAAAGAAACACCGTTCCTTAGTACTTTCTTGGGTTCTCTACATGATAGACGGTTCAGATCTACCATACGATCAAAGATAGTGGGCCAAAACTGCCTGGGAAAGTCAGTTTTTGCGGATGTACGAAACCTTTCGCACCATTTCGCTGTTGTGATCGGTGGACCCCACATATGCATTTTCTGAAAAATTCACCTCGTCCATTGGATTCAGGACGAAATTTCAGTTAAGAATGGGTGGTTTTGAACGTCCATTGACAAAACCCAGAGAAGAAATCACTAAAAGATCAATTTTGAACGTCCCAGGTCAGCCCTTTTGTGGCCCCTGTATCGCACACGTGTGTACGCATGGATGCAAAAGGTCAGCATGGTTTTGTAGTATTCGAACCCCTTTACAGGATGGACGGCTTGGATCAGACGTACAGTCAATGGGTAGGGCCCGCCAGTGCGTAAGAATTTTTTATTTTTTATTTTTTTTCTTTCTTTCAGTCAGAGACGGTCAAACACTTGCCATGCACGGCTAGTGTACTTATGCACTATACACACCCATCTCATATGGGGTCCATTGCGCTATTTTGGAGAAATCTACACCGTCCATCTATTTTGACTCCTCATTTAAGGCGTTGACTCCAAATTCGAAGCAATTCCAGATATCAGGTGGGCCCAGAATCGATGGTTTATAAGCTGATCGGTCAGTTGGAGTACTTTTATAGTGATCCAAGAGCTGAAATTTGAAATGTACGGTTAATTTATGGCCCTTATCTCATGTATAAAGTTTCGAACCGATCAAATGTCGGGAACTATGTGATCTTGCATTCTGGATGCGTTTCAAGCCACTTGAGCTTCAGTTTCTTAGTTTTCTCGGATTTCTGACCATGTATATCCGTCAATCTTGGTCTTCTGAAGTCCGTCCCATGCCCTAGTGATCATTAGAACGTTAAATCCAAGCTTTTGGCATCCTTTTTCAGTCAACTCTCCTAATCACACCCTGCAACAAAACATGATTAAAACTGGGCATTAAACAATATTATGCTCGTAAATCCAAGTAATAAATGGGGTCTAATATGCACTATTTGACCCTCAATAGAAGCTAATAAAGTTTTGATCAGTGCTTTTCTTGTTCTTTTGAGAGCCAAAGGATAATCATTCGAAGAAGTGAGTGGTCATATGTAACATTTTATAAAAGAAAGTAAAATATGTGATGTTTCTGAATATTAGAACACAAGCATGATTGAGAGAGAAGCTCCATAAGCTTGATTCATAGACTGAAATTGATAAGCATATTACTCCTTTATAGATTTATAGGTCTCTGCATTTGCAGGTTGTGGGATTGGCGAGGGCAATGTTCAAATGTTGTAGGAAGGTTGAAGGAATGACTGATGTGGTTGATATTTCTGGAACAGGAGGTGATGGGACAAACACGATTAACATATCAATAGGGGCTAGTATTCTAGCTGCTGCCTCCGGTGCAAAAATTGCCAAGGTGATGCTCCTTTCACATAAGGAATAATGTTGAAATTATTCTAATATGTACTGAAATTAGAATTCTATGTTATGGTAGCAGCAAGGAAACAGATCCAGTTCTTCTGCTTATGGAAGTACTTTGGTAGTCTTGTCAATAGATTTGCTTGAATACATCTCAACATATTACAATAAGATACGTTGGGAGTCCAGCCATTGGATTTGTGTCTTTTTTAGTGACGAAATCCATTTATTTGATAAGGCTCCCCTTAAATGGGGGATAACCAAGAAAACTCTTAGATTGAATATTTCAACCCATTGATTATACAAAGGAACGGTTATGGTGATTGTTTATATTCAAAGCAAAAGAGAAAGGTTATCAAAGGGCTGAAATAACTCAATTGAGAGCTTCTATTTGTTTTTGTTGTTGTTATTTTGTTTTTTAGGGTTTCTATTTGTTTCGTTTACACTGTATAAAAGTGAGACTGCTCGAATAACTGGTCTGGATCATTGGAATGTGTTGGGATGTATTTGAACGAACCTCTCTCCTTGAAGATTGTTGGTCATTTCCTCTATGTTTTGTGTTTAAACTCTGGTTATGTCATTTCTATGTAACAAGTAATGTTTAAAGGAATTTACGAGAAACCCGACAACGACAAGCATGGTATCTGGCATATGATTCTTTTTGGTCTCAACCTCAACTGCAATGCCTGGGTCATCTTACGGACATTTTTCATGTTTGTTCATTTATTTGTATGCAATTTGTTGTCCCGTTTCATTTCACAGGTTTGGCACTCGTTGATTGCTCTACCAGTTTGGAGACGATAGGTGTGCTAAAGCCGGTGGTTGATTTGGGTTGTTATATTGTGCTGGCTGTGAGACCCGTATCTTGGTCTGTACCTTTCCGTAGACTTCCGCGGTCTTACCGGTCGAATTCCGGCAACCTTCGACCCTTAACCGATATCAACGCGCGACCCTGATTCATATACCGACAACCCGAGTCAACTCAGCCCGAAACCAATACCATAGCGACCGCGTCGTCTTTGCGGTTCCGATGCCGCGACTCGGCGCCGAGGCGATATCCTGGTCAAGAGATGTGGGCCAACGTTCGTGCGAGAAAACGTCACGCGTTGCGAAATCCAAGGGAATCTCTATGATGTGTCACATCAATCACATCAATCCCATCAATCAATCAATCCATCAAGCCATCACATGTCAAGTACACATCACTTTATTCCCTTTTCCCAAGCAACCACAAAAGTCTCCCAAACCCATACCTCTCTTACACAAAAAGCCACAAAAGTCTTCACCACCCATACCTCTCTTACACAAAAGCCTCAAAAGTCAATCTTTTCTTACACAACCATCACTCACCACATCCATCCATCACTCTCTCTCTCTCCCTTTACAACTCTCTCTCTTTCTCTCTTTCTCATTTCAAATCTACAAGCAAAATTTTAAGAGCCCATACGTATGGAATTCTCCCTCTCTTCCTAAACTCCAAATGTGGCCCACGTCTTCATCCCAAGATCTCCCATCTCAACCCTCCATTCCTCATCTTAACCGTTGAAAACCAAGCTAAGGTGCTAAGGAACTCCTAGGAGCAAGAAGATCGGACGGTGGGTGCTAAATCATTCTAGTTTTTCTTATTTTTATGATGTACCAAGTGAGGCCCACCGATCAATGGTGTGGATCTCACTTGGGACCCTAAAATGTGGCCGATGGCCCACTTGGATCATCATGATGTTTATTTCATTTAGAAAGGTCATCTAGACCGTCCATATCGGTGGGGAATGGATCTCCACCGTTGATTTACATTTTTGATGGTCCCATGTTCAAAGAGATCCGTTTATTGTATGATTCATTGCAAGGGAGGGTCCATAATGTCGGGGTCCCTCCATCACTAGGCGTGTCCCACTCTCCATGTCTCTCTCTCTCTTTTATTTCTTTTATTTTATTTTATTTTATTTTATTTTATTTTTTTATGCAAGGGTTGTGTGGCCCACTTGAATGAACCTCACCTTGAGGTATGTATTTGGTCCAAGAGTCCTTCAAGTGGGGCCCACCTTGCATGTTGTACCCCCATCATCCATTAATGGTGGCCCACTTCAAAAAGGCCCACCATCATGTACATTTTAAAAGGAGCTCACCGTCCAGCGTCTGGGACGCTGGACGTCCCTGTACAAAAAAAAAAAAAAGAGAGAAACTTTTGGGTGGTCCACTTGCTTAGGCCCCACCGTGATGTACTTAGACAATCCAAGCCGTCTACCCTCCTACTTAAAGTGTTTTAACCGTTGGGTAGAAGTTTGGGGCTGATTGGAAGACCTGGTGGGCCATAGCATCAAAGAATGCATCTCTACCATTCAAGGATCCTTTTTCCTTATTTTATTTCATTTTCTATCATCAAAAAAATCCAAACTTTAGACTCATTTGGACGGCCTCGAGCTGCTGAACGCAATGGCTGGGGCGGATTTCATTTTAGCGGGCCCCACGTGCGAAAAATCCCGGGAAAACTGTATTTTCCCAAAATCTAAAATTCAAGAGGCAGAGTCTCTGCCTTTCCATTGTAGGCGGCAGCAGGGCTGCACGCGCCTGCGTGCAGTCAGTGGGATGGGCGGACGTACGTAGGGGCCCACGGCCCTGCGTGTGGGCCCCACCATAATGTTTATTTATATTCCAACCCGCTCATGAGGTGGGCCACCCCCTAAAGTGGCTCCCCTCCAAAAATGAGACAGATCCAAAACTCAGGTGGCCCACACCACGTGAAACAGTGTGAATTAAATTCTACCATTGAAAAGTTTTTGGGGCCCACAGAAGTATTGGATCAAGCTGAAATTTATGTTTTCCCCTAAACCAGGCCCAAGTGACCTTATGAATGGGTTGGATGCAAATAAATATTATAGGGTGGGCCCCACATGGGACCCACCATGATGCTTGTGCCCTAGTCCACCGTCCAGTGGACGGTGGCGCCCACCTTACTGCTGCATTGCCTCCACCGTCCAACGGACGGTGGAACCCTCCTTGATACATGTGTCATCCTCACTGTCCAGCGACAGTGGGACCCACCATGGTGCAGGTGATTGCATCCAGACCGGCCATCCACTTGGTGGGATCGTTTTAGGCCTGAGCTGTTGGTTGGGTGGGCCCCTCATGTATGGGTTATGCCCCATTTGAATTACAAAAGGCCTATGGGCTAGGCCCATTTGATTTGTGAAATGCTTATGGGCTAGGCCCATTTGATTCATTTAAGGCCTAAGAACTTGGGCCCACTTGATATGTAAAGCTTATGGGCTTAGGCTCACTTGATATTTAAGGCCTACGGGTTTAGGCCCACTTGATATGTTTCAAGTCCATGGGACTAGGCCCATTTGATGTACTTCAAGGCCCATGACATTGGACCCATTGTTGCATTCTTAAAGCCCATGGAAGTGGACCCGGTTGATATATTGTAAGGCCCATGGGACTAAACCCATTTGATTATAAAAAGGGTCCATGGGATTAGGCCCATTGGACTTATTTGAGACCCATGAGTTAGGCCCATTTTATTTGATTAAGGCCTAGGGGTTTAGGCCCATTTGACTCATGTTAGGTCTATGGGTTGAGGCCCACTTGATCTACATGTGGGGCCTAATTGGTGTGGCCCATTTGATACATATTAGACTCATGTGACTAGGTCCAATTGATGCAATCCAAGGCCACGGGTTATGACCCATTGCAATATACCTAAGGCCCATTGGTGTGGTCCATTTATGTGGCCCGTTTGACAAATACAAGGCCCATATATCATGGCCTATTTATATATTTAAGGTCCAATAGGATGTACCTAAGGTCCATTGCAATGTGTGTTCCCAATACAGATTATGTGGCAGTGTTTACGATGATCGTGCCTTGGGAGCAATGTTGGTTTGACGTCCACATTGCGAGTGTAATGTTGGTTGGATGTCCACATTACGACTCCCCTTAGGGCCCATGGTTGGGCCGTACTTGCCGAGTATAGGCCGTCTAGGCCCATCTGCGTTGTAAGAATGGTTCATCACTCATTTACATGTTTAGTATAGTTTCATGACCCACGATCATATACATCATATGTATGCTTGATATGAGGATTGACTGATCATAGCATATGCCTTCGGGCAGGTTGTTTATGGGCTCCCGGTTAGGCGGTGTTGCCCTACATGAGCGCACGATATGCGCAGGATTTGTTGCATGACTGGATAGCGTGAATCATGCATTTCGCATTTGTGTGACATGGTTATTGTACGCCCTAGCGTCATCAGGGCCGTAGCCTCCACAGACGCATCGTGGTTGACAGGATTGGATACCGAAAATCTTGTTCTACATGGGGTGCTATTGATATCCCTGAATGAAAGTCTCTAAACCCTTATGGTACCAAGAGCTTACTCCAACGTCTAGACCGAGTGGGTAGATGAGCGTTGAGTGCCGATTACCAGACGGTTACGCTCTCCACTGTGTCATGGTCAGTTGGAAGGGGGTGCAGCCTTACCCGCCCGAGTGTAGGGGGCAATCCTAGGCTGAGTCTGACTAGCTTGAGGAATGGGTCCGCCATCGACGAGTCGCGCCCGATATTGACAGACGGATAGTGTGGTCTCTTCCACTTACCTTATTGCATGCGATGTGGCGGTAATCTAGTTTAGAGTGTACTAGACCCCGGTGATATCCTATATTTGAGTTGTATTGATGTATGGACATAGATGAGGATCTGTATGCTTGAGTTACATTGCACATCGTATGGCCTTGGGATGGCCGATACCATTCATGTCTTGCATCGCATAAGCCTTGGTACGGCTCATGATATTATGGTTCCATCTGCATATTTCGCATTACTCTGACATTGCATGTTCATATTACTACCTTGCGCACACACTTTCACCACCCTCTAAGCTTTCTGTAAGCTTATGCACGACCGTTGCGTGCAGGTGACGTTGGATCGCAGCAGCGCTGAGGCAGGAGCACGTTGCTAATCATTTTGGAGTTTTTGTTCTTTACCATTGTATTTCCCTTTATGTTCATTGTACTTGTAAAGTTTTTGATCATAGTGAAAATGTAATAGAGTTCTTGGTTGTTGTTTGTGGGTTATGCCTTTGGTTATGCTTATTACGAATCAAACTGATATTTAAAATCCTCCTCGTAGCATCCCAGGATCGGAACCTGGCGAATGGGAGCTAGGAGCCGAGAATGGGGTTCTACGAAGGCTGTCGGCGTCGGATTCGGCGATCGGGAATTTTGTGAGCCCGGTTTCCGAGTTTGGGGCGTGACACTGGCAAATAAGAAGCCACTTACATCTGGAACTGTAACCTCTTATCCTAACATTTCCTTATCTAATAATATGGCTTTTGAATAATGCAATTAGGGAAAGTTTGGAATTTGGATAGACCCTAGAATGCACATGTAATTTAAGCATCCTTACGTCTGCATTTTGTGGGATGTTAAGTTTTTTGGGCATCTCATTCTCTTTTATCGTCTTTCCTGCAGGAAGATTATGAGAAGCTAGTCTCAAACTTACATCGCGTTCGATATGAATCAACTGTAAGCTTGTTTATTCCCTGGTTCTGCTAACCGTATCCGCTTTTCTTTTCTTTTGTACCTATAAGCATAGCATTAGTGCAATTTCTTTGGGTGTCATTTCTCATGCTTCATGAATACTGGAGTACTGATGTTGACATTTCTAGCTCCCATTTTCAACAGTCATTCAGTCTTTAATTTATGGTCCCATGATGTGATTGTAATGTGACAGCTATTTTTCTTTTATAAGAGACTAAGATTTATATTATTATCTGTTGAGTACTATGTTGTGTGAATTTTTTTCTCAGTTGAGCTAAAGCCAGTTCTTCAAATCTTATATGAAATGGGACGTGCTCTAGCGATACTGATACCTCCGTAAGCTAATGATGACACTTGGTAGATATGGGGCCCACACGTATGCAGGCCATCCAACTCATTCATCAGAGGGTCACCTCATGCTACTGTATTCTGGGTTTTGATAGTCTTCTTTCAAATGTTCACTCTAACACTAAATTGCGCAGGTTATCATGGCTCGTGGGTGCTTTGATGATACTAAGGTTGCATCGTGGGTGCTTTGATGATACTAAGGTTGCAGAAGAAACATCTTGTTCTTTTGATTTTTTTTTTAAAGGATTTTGGATGTCATAATTATGTTTATAAGTAGCTTTTCATCAATGTTTCATAGGGAGCTGTGCTGGTTAAAAGTTTAGCTACCACGGAACCATCTACTCTTGCCTTGGATACTTATTACAAGTAGTATTATCTCTGTTTGGCTGTTGTTGCTACTACTATCAAATGGTAATCCAATTCTGCACGCATTTGAGTTCTACCTATTTTTCTCTTCATGTTGTAACTTCCACTAAAGAGCGTATTTGATATAGAGCGGATGGTCCCAACCAACAATGAATGAGATCAACACCCCCAAAAGAGGAAGAGTTGAGAAGTGTGTGCATGTAGGCTTAAATGAAATCTTTCGTGCAGGATGATAGTGTTAAATGGAGAGCATTGCAAGTTATTTCAAGTTCACTTAGTATTCACTTATTAGGTTGTATATTTTCTTGGTCATGGGAGAGAAGAAGATGCCCATGAATTTTTGAGGTCAGCTGTTTAAACTATTTCTGGAGTTTATGCTGCATCCATTTGGACATATATTTTATCATTTCAAATGCATGTAATGATATCCTGTTAATGGGTGATTTTGGCAGGTATGCTATTAATACAATGCAATCTATGTGCCTTAAGGAAGCTGGTGCAAATGCAACGAACCCTTTGAGTTATGATGAGCGGGTTCCTAGTCACGAGCTGCAAATGCTGAACATGACTATAATCTTCACAGTGGCTACACTACAATATACTGGAAATGGTTGTTTAGTGAATCGGCGAGTGTTTTGCAAGGATGTTGACTTCACACATATAGATTGTAATATCTGTGAATTGTGTAATCAGAGTTGCATTGGAAAGATGCTTCTATTATGCATTGTGCCCTACCTTTTGGCTGTAATTTTTAGCAGTGAAATTAAGGTGGTTGTAATTATAAATACGGGAATACATTACTCTTGTTTGATTTGAATATCTATCAATGTGTGATCACAAGCAATGGGTATGATGTGAATTAAAAGTGGCTTTAAAATGGAATTGAATTAGATTTTGTTTGTATTCATTGCCCTTAAAAATGATGGATGATGCTCACAAGGGAATCAAATTGTTTACTGAGTAACTCAGTACACTAAGGGGTACTGAGTTAACGTGTGTTAATGTTGCTAGCAAACATTTTCATAACAAATACAATACATCTTCTGTTTTGGTTGATTGGTGCCTGCCTAAATTGGGCAGCTCTATTCGACCCGTGGTGATGATGGATCACATGGATGTTACCTACTTGGCTTTGAACTGCAGGTTTCAATGCTCTAGTTGTAAGAGGGTGTTTGGGCCACAAGTGTGGCATTTGTCCAAGGATTTTATAAGTTGTCACAACCAAATGATATGATTTGGACTTGGAACTTGCCTGCCCCACTAGAGAATGAGAACCTTTCTTCATCCAACCTTGCTTTAGAATGCATTTGGATGCATAAGTGAATTGAATTGTACTTCAATGGCATAGTAATCCTCAAATCATGACTACATTCCTTTCAAGTCCAGCTTGAAATAAGTTCAATTATGATTTGAAGTTCAGTCTCTCAATGATCCTATCTTTTTCATTGGAAAACTGAGGCTTTAACATTTCAATGATTGTACTGACTGGAAACATTTCAAACTTTTTCTTTCCATGCCCAGTGAAAATCATCTCAACATAAACGAGAAACAAAAATGCATTCAATGATTTTGTTTCACCGTACATTTTTTCAATAATTTACATCCCAAAGAACAAATGCAAGTATGGATGGAAAGTTGAGTCATCTGAAGCAAATTCAATTTTAACATATTCGCATTAACAACATAAAATATTACATTTTAAATGTTTTTTGATATCCTCATTCATGCCCACTAAACAAAGATGGAAACCTTGCAATCCCCCTTTATGCTTTTCAATCAATCTTTCTTCACAAAGACTTTCCAAATTATTTTAAAAAAAAATAAATAAATAAATCTTTCTTCACTTTGCAACTCTTGTTGTTTGTTTATAAGGATGAGCTTGGAAACTATGACCTTTAAAACAATGGGTACAAAAAATTGCTAGATGGTTGTTCTACTCCCTTTCTTGTATAGCTTTGGGCCTGACAAAAAGGAAATTTAACCGCACTTCAAAATCTTATTACCAATCGGGAAAGCTTGACAAAAAGAGTGGGCCCACCCCTCACAATAGTTACATCTCTTCCTGCATCCAAGATAAAAATTGGGTTACATTAGACAAATTAGGTTATACCAAAATTTGTACTATCAACATAGAATACTACTTAGAAAACATGCTTACCTTTGAGAAAAAGAAATATTAATTACTCGAAGGTTGGTGGTAGTCTTCACACCCCAATAATTGATTGTTATCATATGGTGGTAATGATGGCTGCATATGAAAATTCACATATTAATTAATACGATTTTTTATCATTCAAAAATTCAAAAAGTATATTCAATCATATACCAAAAACAAATAATCCTTTTCACCTGGCTAGGCAAGACACTTCCCATAGATGAATCAGGCAGAGTGCTTGATGGAATTTGATGGTAGAAGTTAATACTTGGTTGGGACTCGGAACAACTCATTCCTGTAATATTTGAACTCTAAAAGAGCAACGAAACAATAACGAAAACTCCAATATGTAAAAATTATGTAAATGTTATATGTAATATTACAAGTTCTTCCTTCTTCTTCTTCTTCTTTTTTTTTTTTAAAAAAAAAAATTCTCTTTTTTCTTTTTAAGATGATAATCGGTAGGAAATATTACAAGTTTACTAAATTAACTTTCACTTTTACCTGACATCCGACATTGAAAAGGTTTTGTTGGAACATGCTAGTATTAGGTAGTTGGTACCTATACTGAGCCACTGATGTATTGATAGATCCATTAGGGTCAGGAAGGTATCCCATCACCATATAATGTGAAGGTTGAAATGATGCTTGCTGCATGATGTTTGGTGCATGGTTGTTTCTCATTACCATCGACATTTGACTTGCTTGTGGTTGAACAGTTTTAAGTAAGGATCTTTTCTTCCTTACTTGATCTAGCGGATTTTTAAACGTATGGTGGGTGGCCCGAACTTTGGGTTTTACTTTAATCCCTCTTACAATTTGTGAACCCAAACTATCAACAAAAGTAACTTGTTTTTCAATTGGCCCAGGTCGTCCACTTCCAGTGTTTTCAATTTCAATTGGCTCAAAGCGTGTGCTTTCAGTATGTACACTTTCGGCTGGATTAGAGGGTGCAATTTCAGTATGTAAACTTTCTGTCGACTCAGAGTGTGCATGTTTGGTATCTACACTTTTGGTCGGCAAATGGCGTGTAGGTTCATCATCTTCGCTTTCTTCAACAACTTCAGCAGACATTAATGGAAGTTCCTTGATTCTTTTCATACATTCCACCACTTGATCATGATATATATCCGCATATCTATCAGCCACTTTGAAGACCTCTTCATGTTCCCTGGCAATTGCTGCAACTTTCAAAAGCTTGTGACACAATTGATTATACCATTTACCTGAAGTACCATTGCAATCACCTTATATTGTTAACCCAATATAATCTTTACCATAACCTACCTTGACATCTTTTTGACATCTCTTCAGAATATAATGAGGATGAAGCACGTCTATATTATAATAATTTAAAACTTTCAATGCGTGACTGCATAAGATCCTCATAAATTCAAATTTCTTACAGCTACAGCTCACTGTACTATCTAATGAGTCATATCTAATGGTATGTCCTTTTATTTTACCTTTAAAAATAACTCGAAACTCGACAACCATTCCAAACTCACCACATTTAAACATTGCATGACTTAGCCACTTCTTATACTCATCTTAAAATATTTCAAATATTTCTGGAGTGTACACTTTTGCTGCTTCATTTAACATCATGACATCAGTAAACAATACTGGGGTACTCTGCCTCATATTGAAATCAACTTTAGATTCCTTGTATCGTCGTTCAGTCACTACCCGTTCATAATGAGTGAAGAAACGTAAAAGATTATATTTGGAGCTCAAATATTTTTTCAATACGTCATTCATACTCTCACTTCGTTGCGTGCTCTTCATGTCAGCACAAAAATGTATTTCTTTCATAAACCATAGCCCATTCTCTCTTTCTTTAAATAAATTTTGTAGCCACTTATTTTGCGCTAAATCATATTTCTTGAGCAAGTTATTTCATGCAGTTAGAAACTCTTCCTCTTCCTCATAATCATATACACACTTACTAAAATCAGAACCAAAACTTTTTGAACCATTAAATACATTGCTAAGGTGTTTTGCAGCATTTTGGTATATATGTCATATACACAAACGATGATATATTTTTAGCATCACTGAAGCTATTCCATTAGCGATTGCGGCATCTTAGTCTGTTAGTATTGTCATTAGTTGTTTTCCAGACATTACACTTAAAAATGTTTAAAATAACCACTTGAAAGATTCAACTGTTTCATCGTATAGTAAAGCCGGACCAAATATTACAGTTTGCTTATGATGATTTACCCCAATAAATGAAGCAAAAGGCATAGCTATTTATTCTATAGGTAGTATCAAAGCAAATGACATCCCCAAAAACACTGTAGTCCACTATTGACCTTCCATCTGCCCAAAACATTTTCGTCATTTGATCATCTTTATCCACTTGTATAGCATAAAAGAAAGATGGATCATCAATTTTCTTTTATTGAAAGTACTCTAAAACAGCTCCTGCATCACCCTTTTCCATCGCTTTCATTCGCTTTTCTCTCGACCTCCAGCTTTTCTACTAAAATATTCAACACCTGCTCGTGGTGTTATTCCTGAATCATTTATGATATCTATGTCAGCTTTTTGATCATCAGTCAAGCTTCTGTGTGACCTTAACATGTGTACCTTCGTTGGTGTAACAACCTCATGGTTATGCTCTGCCACAAACTTAATCACACTGTATTTTCCATTTTTCTGAAGCTTAATCATCATGCTTGCTTTACAATTCGTTCTTGTAATTGGACGAGTAGACCTCACATGATCAGTTTGTTTCTTTTCACGTTTTTGACCTTCTTTAGAATAACGAAATTGTCTGAAAATCATGACATCTTCATCTGATTTTTGTATCCATCCTCTTCGAGCACTGAAACCTATCTTTTTAGCATAACTATTATAAAAATTGTATGCACTTTCTTCAGAAGAAAACTCCATTTTCAGTTTTGGTTCTTCATCTAACTTGTCACCTGTGTTGAATAGTATATCTTACCTTACGTCTTCATTGCACTGGCTTGCATCTTGAACATCTATTTCAGTATCAAATTCTAACCTTCGACATGGTTGAGAACATGCTTGACTCTTCAAGGTATTATCATCCATTTCAACAATTGACCTTCAAAAGTAAAAGACGTACAAATCAAGCAAACAATTTATTTCATAATGTAAAATATGCATATGGAATATAACAATAACAATTATAGTTATGCATAGAAACACCAACAACACAATTAGATAAATAAAACCCATACGTGCCTCTTGGATACGGACACGTCTGCCCTAGCAATGGATAGTCGAATGTCCAAAAATCTCCTCTATCTCCCAGTCATCCAATTGTGGCATATATAAACATGCAGCTCCACTTCCCTTTTGGCAACAATTGGGTGGCTAGGAGAGGCCCAAAGAAAAGCTAAACAAAGCAACAAACACCCACCATGGGTTCCACCAGATGAATAGTTTGGGTCACTGAAAGTTGTCACCTATTAATTGCACTAGAAAGATTGAAAATGCCCAAAATTGAGGCTGTGCATTGTATATTTCCTCGTTACACATATTCCACATTATAATAATAGCTTTTTCTGAACAAAAACACTGAAAGAAACATAAATTTGTCAAGAAACACAGAGATACAAGGCAATTTTAACCAAATTACATGGATCTACACTCTGGTTCTCCTAGTCGGAGAAAGTGCAAGAAATCCACAAGAACACCTGAGTTTGTTGTCCTTGGGCTCTTCATAGCACATGTTCTGACTCTCATGATCAAAACCATCGATCCACTAGGCCAGATTCTCGCCAGTCCATGTCTAAAAAAATTGCACTGGTTGTGGACAGTTGTGTGGACCACACCATGGCCTGCAAACAAGCGGCTAAAAAAAAGGCCAGTAGCTAACACTCTCCACACTAAAGTTTGCTAACCGGACAGTCAGGTTCGTCTGATCTTTGTAACTTTTTTGCACAGTGGGCCATCAGCCAAGATGCGCATCCAAACAAACGGTTGCCAATCATCAAGGGTGGAGTTGCATACACTAGAAACGCGAGGACTAGAATTTCAGATAATACCTCGGAGTACTGTACCGGTCCTCATCTTATTAAAAAACGAACCAAAACGAAATCTAGTCACCAGACTTCCGTGAAAAACAATCGCAAGAATCAAAGAAAATGCAAAATTTGTACAGATAGGGAACGAGAAGAAAAAAAACACGATTTCGAGAATTCCTTTTACCTTCGAAATAAAAGACTAGAGGTATATCTTGAAGGTGAAATGCTTCAAATGAGTAGCGAATCAATCGAGATATGCGAGGATTTCTATGGATTTGGCGCTTGAAATCTTCAGTTCCGAAATTTCACGTGTCACTATTGTTAAGGTAGCTATAAAGTGAGATGAAAATGGGTTAATGCAAATATGAGAGAGAGGGATGTCAATCTTGAAAGGAGACAGAGAGGTATAGAGGAGAGACTGAGGCCGTTTTTTTTTTTTCCTTTTTCTTTTTCTTTTTCTTCTTCTTCTTCTTCTTCTTTGCCGGAGAGGAAGCGGATTGCATGCTTGGTAACTCACTATTGCTAAGTAAATTCTATGGCGTTCATCATAATTTATGTATCTTATCCACTCCGTTCATCTATTTTACCATATAATTTAAATGCTTAAGCCAAAAAATTAATCATATATAAAGATCAAATGGACCACACCACAGGAAACAAGGAAACAATGTGAATTGAATGTCTAGCGTTGTAAAATTCTTTGGGCCATGGAAGTTTTGGATAAGTATATATTGTGTTTTCCCTTCATCCATGTCATTATGATATTATGAACAGGTTGGGTGACAAATAAAAATCAATGTAGGTCATAGCGGGGCCTAGCAAGGTTTTAACGGTGGAAATCATTACTCATAATGTTTCCTCTAGTATGATTCACTTGATCTTTGGATATGCTTAAATTTTGAGCTCAACACCTTAAATTTGCTGTAAAAACGGATGGACGGTGTGGATGGATCACATACATTCAAGGTGGGCCCAACTAAGTTTACACAGTATGATAAGACCGACACTGCGCAATCCGATTTCCACCAGAGAGAGAAGCCGTTTACGATTCTACTTCCTTTTACGGAAGAGAGAGAAAGAGAGAGACGGAGGGTAACGACGTTTCATTCCCCGTTTGAAGGAGGGATCGGGCCCCACATCTGATAGCCAATCCCCTCTTTCCATGTCAACTCAGTACCCCTTAAGGTACTGAGTAACTCAGTACACAATCCGATTCCGTTTTACAATGTCATGCTTTCATCGGTTGGGGTGATTCTTGAGCTTGTTCATACACATGCATACACACTAGATGAACGGTCCTGATCTCTCACATGTAGCAGTGTATGGGTCAGGCGGTCCTGATGGGACTTGGTCATCCAGGCTTGTGATTGGACCTGTACGCAATGTACTGTCTCGCCCAGTCCAGGCCCATCAAACTACCCAAGTGCAGATTTCTAGTCTTGAATATAGAGGTGTACATCAAGTCGAACCAAATCGAGCTAGCCTCATCTCAACTTGGCTCGGCCACTAGCTAACCTCAGCTCGAACTCAGCTCAGTCCTCAAGCTTAATTGGCCAGCTCGGCTCAGTTCAATGAGCAGCTCAGGCCAGTTCGAGTCGATTTCAAGCTAAGATCGAGCTGAATTCGCCTATGCAACATTTTCACAAACACATGGACTGCACCTTCAATTTCTCACTGAATGGAAAACACTAGCAACGGTTTTACAAATATTTCATCAAACACTTTGTAAGCAATGTCAAAATCAAGAAAAAAAGGAAATTTGTTTAATGAAACATACCTTCCTTGCCACCAGCCAATACTTCATTGAGTCATGTCATCAAACACTTGGTGAGCAACACCAGAGAATGCCCATTGCTTTGTTTTCTGTTTTGCATTTATTTCAATTACATAGATTCATATATGAAAATTTCTATTGAAACATTAGAGAATACCCATTGCTTCTTTTTTGGTTCTTTTACTTATACTATCTAACCAAGTCAAGCCAAGTTCAAGTTATATATTGAACCGAGTTTAGTCGAGCTGAGGCTAGTTCGAACTCAACTCAAACTCATTTTCAAGCTCTAAAAACCAGCTCAACTCGGATCGGACTCAGCTTCAAGCCAAGCTGATTCGATCTTTTTCGAGCTGAGTCAAGCGAGTTGACCGAGCTAGCTCAGTTCATGTACACCCAACATGAATAAGTCGGGCTGGGCCCATCAGCTATAGTCAGTTATTTGATCAAAGCTCAGGCCCAGTCCATTAGGTATTGTGACCGTACCAGCCCATGGACCCATTGATTCAGCCCATAACAGACTAAGGCCCGGCAAGAGAAATGATCTATAGGAACCTGGTATGTAAACTTCACATACAACATTTTTTATTTTCTAATGACGTATCGATTTGTATAAAATCTAAGCCGTGCAAATGTGGTACGCTAAGCAAGATCATCTGGGATGGAAATCAGAACGGCCGTTACACCTTTGAAAAAAAAAGAAGATAACCGATGGTAAGGCTCGATGCATTGTTTATTGTTCAAATGATGGTTGGATCGTCCCATTTTACACTCCAGATGATCATCATGGTATGGACATCCATTTTCACGGCTCGGATATTCTAATGTTATATGTGATCGTTTCAGGCTTACTTCCTAATAAAAGGAACGCCATCTGCAGCCGCAGGTCATGCGCAGGCATTCAGAAATTACACGCATGGCATATGTTCCCTATAACTAAACCGTCCAAACTGTGGGCCCAATGATTGATTGGTCACTATTCAAATATCAAAGTGATCGACCGATCATGACCGTTGATCTATTGATACATCAGTTTTTTGAATTTGGACCGTCAATTAAATGGTCACTATGCCATCCAATCTTTCCAGACTAACCACCCTCCTCTTTTAACATTTATTCCAACCGGCCCCCTGCATTCAGATGTTGGGGCCACCTTGGCACTTTCTTCAATATCTGTTATCTATCATGTGGGGCCTACCTTCAATGTGGACCACCACCTCTTCAGGGCCCACCATTGATTTGGGCTACCATCATCCAGAGGCTCACCTTGGATGTGGGTCATCCATCATGTCAGACACTAGACGCGTGCACCCACCTTGATGTGAGTCACCCATCATTTGGGGCCCACCTTCATTATCCATCGCCCATCATGTGGAGCCCACCTTTGACATGGACCATCCATCATGCGGGCCCTACCTTTTCAAATGAATCATTTGTTATGAGAGGCCCACCTTAGATGCGGTCACTCGTCATCATCTTTGTGTGGAGCTCATTTTGACATGGATCGTTCTAACGCGCAGGTCCCACCGTAGATGTCGGCTATTCATCGTTAGGATAAACGCCTTTGATGTTGATCATCCATTATATGGGGCCCACCTTAATGCTGGTCATTCACATATGGGACCCACCATAATGTGAAGCCTTTGTTTAAGTTCATTGCTCATCATGCGTGAAACCCTCCATTGATATGGGTTGTTCACCATGCGAGCTGTGCATCACGCAAGACACAGAAGGGTACCTTTGGAATGTACCATCCATCATGCAAAGGAATGAAAAATGAACATAGCTTTGTTGTATACTTGTCTATGGGGTCCACCGTGGTGTATTTATCTAATTTCCACATATCCCATCCATTTCCCCACTCATTTAGGGCTTGTTTGGATAATGATATTAAGTTGTATTAAATGAGATTACATTATTAATCTCACTTCGAAATAGGAGCATGAGATGAAATTAAAATTAACTTTGTAGGCTTTTAAAAATGAGCCTTGTGTCAGAAAGTATGAGATGGGATTACTAATCTCACCAATGATAGATTTTGCTTTCAATCCAAATGCAATTTGAAAGTAAATTCTAAGATCTATTTTTTAATGTATACATTCCTAACATAATATTAAAAAAACATGGGATACATCTAATCCAGGAACAATACTTTACACATGCATTTATTATAATTTTCACAATTCCATCTACCTTGATCCCACCTAATGTAATTGCCCAAATAAGCCTTAAGGGCATTAACCCAAAAATGCAGCGAATCCAACGCATCACAAGAAACAATGGTGTTTGATCATTAAAAGGTTTCTGTGGACCATAATTTTTGGATTAAACTTATGTTTGTGTGGCTCCTTCATCTAATCCGTTATGACCTGGGCAATAAGTTATGGTGAATAAACATTTAAGTTTCCCTTGAAAATTTTTAATGGTGGAATTCAATCACTACTAGTTCTTATGGAGTAGTCCAAGTAAGATTTGGATCTCCTATATTTTCAAGATCATAACCTAAAATGATATGAGAAAATGGATAAATTACATTAACATAATGCAAATACATCAAAATCGATCCTAGATCCACAGAACCGAAGTCACCTATGCCCCACGAGGCAGAATGCCTACTCAAGCTGTCGGTGGGGACTAACTACTAATGGTGCTTAATGGGCTACCATGATGTATGTGTTTTATCACGCCATCTTTTTTTCAGCTCATTTTATAGAATGACCCCAAAAGTGAGGAAGATACAAGTCTTATTTGAACCACACCACAGGAAAAATAAGTGATTAAACACCCAACATTAAAAAACTTCTTCTATCTATAAAAGTTTTGGTTTAAGCTGTTATTTGTTTTTTCTTCATTTAGTTGTTTGTGACTTGATTAATATTTTCGATGACAAATAAACATTATAGTGTGTTCCATAAGATTTTTGACTATAGGTGTCTGATCACCACTAATTTCTCGTGATATGGTCCACTTGAGATTTTTCTCTCTAATTTCTTTTCCTCATGCTCTAAAATAAAAGATCCCAATCAGTGAATAAGATGGATCATGGTGGGGCCCACAAAGCACCATAGGTGTGGCAGGCCATTCACTTCCCAAGCCCCTTGAGGAGAGCCCTTTAGGAGGGATGAGGATTGCTCATTGATGCTGCCACCGTTGAGGTGGATGCTAGTTAGGCCTCTCAATAGAGCAGGTTAGATCCGAGATCCGATTCACTCCAAACTCGTATAATGTGGAGATGGATCTTAAATGGATTGGATTTAAGTTTATAAAAATAAATCCAAATTATATTTAAGTTGAATCCAATTTTAGTGGATAGGTCTGATTATAACTTTGTTATTACTTGCTTCTAAGCTGCCAACCATTTTAACTTGCATAGTAAAATATGTTTATGTGGGGCTGTTCAACATATGCTATTGACTTCAATATTTATGCATGATTTAAATTTGACTATTTTATTATTAAATTAAATATATTATCTTATATATATATTTATATTTGTGATCCGGTGGATTTAGACCATATTTAACTTAAATTTGATGGCTACCTGAATTTTTTTGATCAAAAATGGATCTGATTATTTATAAGTGTATCATGATATGGATGTTGTTTTTTAAATTGAACTAGAGCCATTTTGCAAATTCCAGACTTGGGAGTCGAATCCGACGGGATCCGATCTAGATCCAACCCATTGAGAGCGTTAACACGAGTCGGCGCTCTACGAGTGCCATTCAATACCTCTTATTATTTCTTCTAGTTATTTTAAAGCATGAGGCAAAAATGGAGCACCCTTTATTATTTTTTCAGTTATTTCAAAAGCATGAGCCTAAAATGGAGTAAGATCCATATCTCATGGGACCACACCAGACGAAAACAGTAGTGATGTAATGGATACCATTAAAAGCTTCCTAGGGCCCACTGTAATGTTTACTTGCCACCAATATCTTAATTAGGCTACACAGGCCAGGGCGATGAGAAAACACAAATATTAGTTAGATCTAAATCTCTATGACTCCAGGGAGTTTTTAACGGTGGGCATTCAATCACCATTGTCTGGTGCAGTGTGGCCCACTGAGGTTCGGATCCAATTCATTTTAGCTCGTGCTATAAAATAATATGGATGCATGGCGTGAGTAAAACGCCTACATCACGGTGGGCCCATTGAGTACAGGTAAGCAGCCAAGTCGCTGCTGGCAGCCTTAAAGGTACAATCTAGGTATAGGAGGAAGCTATGAAGGGCCTACTAAGGTGTACGTGTGAAATCGTATCCGTCCATCAGTCTGTAAAGTTCACGCTATAACAAGAAAACAAGACAAGGCAGATCCAAAACTCAAGTGGGACACACCACATGAAAAAGTGGGATTGAATGTCCAACATCAAAACCTTCATGGGGCCATAGAAATTTTGGATCGGGCCAGTACTTGTGTTTTCAGTTCATCCAAGTGGAAATAACCTTATGAACGGTTTGGATGGCATATAAACATCACTCTGGAAACCTTTTTAACGGTGGAAGTTTCCATTCCCACTGTTTACTGTTGTGTGCTCATTTGAGTTATGGATATAACTTATTTTCATGTATCATGTTTCTCACCTGAGCTGGCGGAAGTGATGGACGGAACGGATTTCTTAGGAACATCTCGGTGGGCCCCACATGGCTTCCACCTCCTGTTGGCGGGGGACCAAAATCTTTGCGCGAATCGCTAGAGATTTTCCAGCATTCCTCCCAACCGGATGCGGATTTCCTGCGTAAGCCTTTCGCAGGAAGTTCCTCCGCTGGAAACGTATGTGGGGCCGACTGTGATGTTTGTGAGAAATCCATCCCGTCCATGCGTTTTTTGAGATCATTTTAGTAAGCGCTAGCAAAAACGAACCGGATCCAGTACTCAAGTGGGCTTCACTAAAGGAAAAGGTGCGTAGGGAAATTCCTACAGTTTAAAACTTCCTGAGGTCGAGAGTTACTTTTACATGCCATCCATACCGTTCTTAACGTCATTCCTACTGAGATGAACTGAAAACACAAATATTAGAATGATTCAAAACTTCTTTGGCCCCACAAATATTTCAACGGTGGACGTTCAATCCTCACGTTTTCGGCCCACTTTAAGATTGGATCCGTCTCAATTTTTACCCCATGTCTTAAAATGATCTCAAAAAACGTATGGACGGGATGGATTTCTCACAAAAATCACGGTGGGCCCCACTTAGGTTTCCAGGGCAGGAACTTCCTTCTTTCGCAGAAATCCGCGTCCCTCCCAACCCCAAAATCCGTCCCTCGCTCTCTCTCTCTCTTTCTCTCTCCGTTTTCACAGATCGAAAATTCTCTCTGTGTCCTTTCATTCCTGCGAAAGAGATGCTGAAATTCCTGAAAGGCGTCGTTGCCGGATCCGGCACGGGCCTGAAAGATCTGCCGTACAACGTCGGAGAGCCCTATTCCTCAGCATGGGGCTCCTGGGCCCACCACCGAGGCACCTCAAAGGTCAGGAATACCCCTCGATCCGACTTTTTACTTCAAAATTTTCATCTTTCCTAGTTTGATCCGTTTAAGATCTGCCGTAGCTAGGTCGACGATCATTGTCAGCGGTGTCCATTTAGATCAGGCGTTAGACATCCGTAGATCTCGATCTATTAGAGTGTGGTCTGATAAGATCTTCCCTCCACGGGCCAAACCGTCTGAATTTTTTAAATTATAGAACTCCATAGGGATGGGATTGATGATATTAATTTAAGTTTCATTAGAAGTTATATGAAGAGCAATTGCTATAATTTATTAAAATATGAATACTGCAGAATTCATATTTTTCTGGCAAAAAATGCAAGTAAATAGAACTATCAAATCCTGAAGAAATATTGTTTGTAACAAAAAACACACGTATTCATTTATTGGGAGGAGATCTAATGCCTCTGGAAGCATGGAATTATTGTGCCCCCATAATGTGTATTGGACATGGGGCATGTATATGTGATGTTCTGAGCCCATC
Organism: Magnolia kwangsiensis; assembly: GCA_037074715.1. Classification (NCBI taxonomy): domain Eukaryota; kingdom Viridiplantae; phylum Streptophyta; class Magnoliopsida; order Magnoliales; family Magnoliaceae; genus Magnolia; species Magnolia kwangsiensis. The sequence continues at coordinate 4,923,365 of CM073578.1, read as the reverse complement.
AACCAAAAATTGGCCTTGTTTCCCTCACCTGCCACCCACAACACACACTCACGCTTGCGCACACACATTTTATGTTTCAAATCGTGGGATCTGGATTATGGGTCATTTGCATTCGGGGTCACTATTTCTACTGAGCTGAAATTATGGTTCTATGCGCTTGTGTTAATTATGTTCTCATGTAAATTTACACTTAGTGTAGAGACTTACACTTCGCTATATGCAATAGCGTGCATCTAAAATAATATGAGTGTCTTACAGTATCAATTTTTACATAAGATTATATTGGATATACTCAATGTATGCACTAGAGTGACCTGCATGATCCTACCCCTAAAATACTAGGTTTTGGAGGAAGTAGTGTACCACTTACCCATTCCTGTACCACTTACTGACCCATTATCTAGTTAACCTTGATCTCACTCTTTAATAGATGAAGTTTTCTCTGACCGAGGGGTGCCAAACATGATTTTTTTTGGGCAAAGATTCGGATACGAAATTTGATGAGGTAAACCGTCTCAAATATTGCAACATGACATGTGTGCAACATGTAAGACAATCATTGTTTTGAGCCAATTGTAAGATAGCTTGACTCACAAATGAGGCAATTCCAAGCATTTGGCGGCGGCCAATAATTTCATAATTCAAACAAAACTAGAGGGAACAATTAGGATGGGGACACTCACTATTAAGAAGAGTGCATGGTTAGAAAAACTTGTATCCTCTGGCTGAGTGTAATGGTTGATATGCATGCATTACTCATAGTTTGTGGGTGGCCTTGTGCCTTGTCTGGGAAGGGTGCTGGGCGGGCTTGTACAGTTTTCTTTTTCTTTGTTTGTTTCTCTGTTTTTTGGCTTTGGCCTCAATAAAATTTCTTTCATATCTCGAAAAAGAAAAAGAAAAAGAAAAAAAGAAAATTAGATAAGAAGAGAAAATGAGACTTTTTTTTTTTTTTGAATTGTATTACTTCTTCATTCTTCAAGATGAACTTCTACACCCCTTCTATAGAGTTTCAAACATGCTATCTTCAATGCACACACGTGTATCTTCTCATGTTCCTAGAAAACACTTTATAGCTAAGTAAATCTAAGCAAACTGTTCTTCTTTCTCATGCAACATACTCTATCTCCAAAACACTACTAAATGCATGCAGCAAAATCAAAAGTCCTATGCACAACTTGCAACACTAACAATAATTTAGACGTAAATGCATGCATTCACAACTTACAAAACATCCTATACATGCATGCACAATCAGTCATGCAAGCCACTTCCTACCTAGACATGCATCCATGTATGCAAATTACAATCCATGTAATGTACACATCCAAGACCCATATGTATGCATGCACATAAAGTGCATTAATTCAACAATGAGACAATGTTAACCCAAGAGAGATTCATGGACCCATTTAGATTATTTTGCGCTTGTATGTGGTGGTTTATTCTTTCAATCCTTCTCATTATACTGTCAAGTGTACAAATCTTGCTCATGCAATCATATTGGAAAATTTCTTTTTGATAAGAAACCATATTGGAGAATGTAAGAATTGATGCTGGTAAAATACCCCACTTCAATTGACAGCTATTTATTGTAATTTGTTTATCTGGATGTCTGAATGGTTTTTCATGGATCTGGTCGTCTGTTTTACCAGGATGATGGGTCTTTGGTGTCCATATTTTCTCTTTCAGGAAGTAATCCCCAAGATGGACACTTGACTGCTGGTCGTAATGGTGTCAAACGCTTGAGGACGGTAAGCTACTTCTCTTTATTGTCTGATAAGCTTTGGATTTTAGAAATCGGATTCTCTTTTGTAATTTAACTTGCCATTGGTCATTCAACATCATATGTTATATGTAATTGCATATTTTTTTCTACTTTTATTAAAAATAGATAAGCATGGTTCCTGCATTGCCAGTGGCGTTAATGTTGTCTTGGTTGTTGGAATATCATGAAACTACTTTTTGAGTTTTGTATTTTTACAAGGATTGACTGAAGATGTATGCTCCCTCAGCATTTGACCACACTGTTTTGTCGGCACTTGATTTTTTTCCCTATATATATATATTTTCTGCATCTCGTATATTTCATAGATTTTTATTTTACTTTTACTTCTACAGGGAAATTTCGCTGTCATTTTGGTCTGATAACTTGGTTCTCCCAAGATATGGAATAACTTGGGATTGATAGGCACTTGAGGAAGTTCATGCCAAACAGCCGGACCATGATATCCAAATGTTGGATAGTGTATGCCATGTGAAACAACAAATCCATTTGTCTACCTGTAACATGAAGATTATTCCTTTCTAATCATCACATTCACACTTAATGAGCTTGTCTAGTAGTGCATGCCCTAGATCTTAACTGTTTGCAAATTCCCTTTATAGGTCGTGCCACTAGTTGGTTAACATGCAGAATAGGGCATGACCGTGTTAGCATATGAGTGGTGTTTGGTAAACATGTATCATGAGATCCTTGCTATTATGTGCAGCCAACCACCCTGACATGTCCTTTCCATTATTGGTCTGATGGTGGAACACGTGGGAATACATTTGGGCCATTATGCTTAGTGGGCTTGTCTGGACTGGATAATCTAGACCTTATTTTTTGTAAACTCCCCTTGTGGGTAGAACATAATAGTTGGGCTTTACATGGAGCGTGGGGCATGGATGTATTGGCATGTAAGTCTGGTATTTGGTAAACATGGATCTATGAGCTCCTTGCTCTTCTTACGTGCAGTCAACCACCCTAGCTTGACCCTCCATGTGTGTGTGACTCATGCCCAGTGGAAGTTGGGATGATCATCATCTTAGCCTTATCCCAACTAATTGGGGTCAGCTGCATGAATCCTTTTCTGGCATTCTACTCTATCAAGGGCAATAACTTCAGTTAGACCATAGGTCATCAAGTCTTTTCTTACTACCTCTACCAATATCCTTTTGGACCTTCCCCTTGCCCTTTTAGTGCCTTCAACTTGTACCAACTCAGTCCTAACCAGCACAGTTCTTGGTCTCCGTTGCAACATGATCAAATCATCTAAGTCTACTTTTCCTCATCTTATTACATATTGGTGCTACTTCTAAGTTCTTAGTCTCATAATGGATGCTGGGATGCTTTATTTAAAAGGACAGCTTTAACCATTTGTGTAGAGAATGTGCTTATTGGGAATGATCTTTATGTCATGTTGACTTGCAACATGGCTGTTTTATAATCAAGTACTCATCCAGTTCTTAGAAGTTGACTAAAAGGTCTGTCGTTAGCTGTACTTTAACCTATACCTTTTAAAACACTCAACCTGTCACTTCTATTATACTTATAATCTTGAAAGTTCTTGTCCATTGATTATCGATACTTGTTAGCATCTTTTTGCACCATCTTTTGCATGCATTTCTTAGTCTTACTGTTTTTCTAAACTGTTGGCACTTAGTGCCTGCCAGTCTAAGAAGCCGTATCTGATCTTTTGCAGGTTAGACATCCAAATATCTTGTCATTTCTTCATAGTACTGAGGCCGAAGCTTTTGATGGCTCCAATAATAAGCATACTATTTATATTGTAACAGAGCCAGTTATGCCACTGTCAGAAAAAATAAAGGAATTAGGTTTAGAAGGCACACAAAGGTATTTGACCTCTCTCCTCAGGAAAATGGCTCTTGTGCTTGTTCTTTTACTTCAACAGACTTGATAGCATTTTTTGGGGAAAAAAAATAGCATATTTTGAAAAATTCAAACTTCTCCATAGACATGATGAGCTGACTTGAAGGAAATGATTTCTTTTTTCCTTTTTCCATGACATAACAAACCCTGGGAGATTATTACCATTTTACATAAGATCCATTACAATTTACAAGTTCGATGGTCTTGAGCTTATTTTGCTACTTTTTATATGTTGAGGTGTCTGCAATCATTTTAGCCAGATGCATATAAAATAGATTCTTCTTATTTTTATCTTTTAAAAAAAGAAGGTTTTCCTTATTTTCTGTAGTTCTTATAGCGTTTTATTGTTGCCTTTCACATCTCATTGAGCATATCATTGTTGAAAAGCTTGAATTGGTCCTATGAATAACTTTTGGAATTCCTCTTCACCGATGTATTCTACCTGCAAAGTTTTATCTTTGTATGAACTGGCCCTTGTGGGTAGGTGGGATTGAACGAATTGGAGGCCTTCTTCTCTTTGAGAAGGATTGCATGTCTTTTCTTTGTCTTTCTCTGGGAAATTAGTCATCAAAGGCAACTCTCATGACAATATAGTGTGCTGCAGCTGATTTTTTGAGGCCTTGGAAGCTTACTAATATTAGCGCTAAAATCTTTTACTAGCTAACTTGGGAGCTTCATTCTCTAATGTTCTGAGGAATGCAATAGTTTCTTTCCATTTGGTTCCGATATCTTCTGAAGAATGGAAAAGGCTGAAGCTATATAACCTTTTCTTCGTTTAGATCAATGCTGAGGAAGTGGATCGGGCGGAACACCCTATAGAGGAGCAAGAGAGAAGACAGAGTTTTGGAGCTGGGTACAAACAAAGCTCATGGGCTGTACAGCTTCCCAGTGGCTTTCTTCCGAAATTTCTGGTATAGTGTCAAGTCGATCTCATAGGGTACCTTTAGAATTCAAGATGGATGGAAGAAATGGAGACTTGCCTTGGAAGTTTTATGTGATTGTTGTGTACCACTCAAACCAAAGGGGAAATTTTATAGGATAGCTATAAGACCAACCGTGTTTTGTGGGGCAGACTGTTGGGCAGTTAAGGAGCAACATGTTCATAGGATGTGCAGCTGAAATGAAGATGTTGAGATGGATGAGTTGCAAGATGTGGAAGGATAGAATTAGAAATGAATACATTTTGAGGGAACTTAGGAGTAGCAGCAATAGGTGATAAGATGAGGGAAAGTAGACATAGATGGCTTGGTCATTTGCAATGGAGATCAAGAACCGCACCATTTCGAAAGAGCGAGTACCAAGTTGAATGCTCTAAAAGGGCAAGGGGAAGGCCCACAAGGACAAGGGTGGAGGTAGTAATAAAAGACTTAATGACCTATTATGACCCTTGAATCTTGATAGAGTGGAATGATAGAACAAGATTCATGACGTCGACCCCAATTAGTTGGGATGAGGCTCAGATGTTGATGATGATGAGTGTCAAGTTGATTCTTGTAAACTTTTTTTTTTTTTCCCTAGAGTTTTATGAGAAGGGAAGGCTATTAAAGACTGGGGGCATCCTCTATTGTGCTGGTTCCCAAAGAAGAGAGCAGAAGATCTCAAAGACTGATCATCCTAATTGGTGGTCTCTGTAAGAATTTGGTGAGGATTTTTGCCACTAGGTTAAGGAAGGTGTTGGATAGTGTTATTTTGAAAGCTTAGTGGGTCTTTGTGTATGAGAGTTAGATAATAGATTGTGCGCTCATAGAGGACATATGTATTGATTCTAGATACAAGGCGAGAAAACCAGGCATCATTTGCAAGCAACAACGTTGACTTGGAGACGGCATGCAACCCTGTGGACAAGGGTTTCTAAATAACATTTTGTGGGAATGGTGTCTTGGGTTTGGAGTTCGATGGTTGAAATTGTAGGAATGTGTCAATTTGGATCACTTTCGGTTCTGTTAGTGGGATGCTTAATTGCTCGTTAGAAATTCAAGGGGTCTAAATGTAACATCCCGAATTTTCGCGGTCCAAGTACATACTTGTGCCTGAGATTTCCGGGTGTTAATAATGTAAACATTGGATGCTTCAAAGTCACACCTTGTTTTTTTTTTTTTTTTCATTTAGATCACATCCAATTACATTCACGAAGGTAACCAATCACAAGAATAAAATCGACTGTATTTATTATTCCATTAGAGTAAAAAGCGTACAAATAATTCTTTAATGCCTTCTCAATGAGAATTTATTATATTATCCAAGTTTGTAGCGGAAAATAAATAAAATAATTCGTGGTGCTATTCTTCTTCTTTATTCGAAAGAATCTTCCATAGAATGATTATCGGACGTATCATCAACTTGTAATTCACCTGCAATATCTGTATGGTTGGAGAGGGTCAATGCCCTACTCATAGTGGTGTTTGTCCTTTAAAGTTTACAATGATTCAAGTTATTTATAAGAATAACAGAAGGGTCCCAATACATCTCATATTCCATAAATACAAGTGGTATCGGTATGCGCGAACATTCTACATGAAATGCATGCCTAGCAAAGTATGTGTGGTCCATCACACTCATTGATCATGGTCACAACCTGGAAAGTAGTTTAAAGATAACCGGCTCGTCCTGCATCCCGTACTACGGAGATTCGTCGGCGTGTCCAACGTTAACGTGGATTTATGCGAACATCTCAAGGTGACATAACAACGCGATTGGAGGATTTATGTGACATGATGTGTTCATGGAGCAACTATTTGCGACATCCAATCCCGATAAGTGATGTAACACGCATGACGATTTACTTACATCGATTGTACACCACTTACAAACCTACGATATTACGTGCTGACCAAAAGGGCCGCTATCCGAAACGCATTACTTCCACGATAATATATTGATCGCTAGAAATGAAATTTCCAACATAATACTTGTGTATAAGATAATAATGTAGTGATTTGAATTATGTAACAATAAGATATCACATAAATTTCATTGCAAATTATAAAGGAAGAAATCCTCACCTCTAATGTTAGATCGCCCTCAAGTGTTGTTATAGTTTTGTGTACACGCCGTATGACTGAATTCTAACATTATTTTAAACAATTCATGGGGTTAGATCGCCACATCAGATGACTCTAATGGCTAAGATCAAAGGCTAGGATTTTGCCTAAGATCCAAGTTTAGAGTTAGGCTTAGAGCGGTAATGATTTTAGATGTGAATCTAATATAGGGTTATTAGTAGATCCTTATTCAGCAATTAACCTCATTCAGTAAAACTTGGAATTTAGCGAAATTCACTTGCTGAGTTGACTCAGTTTGTCTCAGCTATAATGAAATCTACAACCATTGCCTTGGAATTAAGATTTCAATGTAAATTATCTAAGAATTTCTACGGAAAATTAATCTGGACGATCTTCTTACCTTTGGGATGTTGGATTCAACTTGAATATGATCCTGACTTGAGATTCCATGAGTCGTGGCTCAGTCCACAACACTCTTTCTCTTCTCTCACGTTTCTTTCTCTTTCACTCCCTCTTGTTTCTCTAATGTTGGATTGTTGTCGATGGGAGGGCTTCAAATAGAATCTCTCGGATGTGTTGTAACAAGAGAGAGTCCCAGTGAACACAACAAAGCCTTGCGCTGGTCAGTTTACGCACGGGAATCCCATTGTTTGGCTTGCGTATTGCTTTAAATTCAAGGTGTAGATTTGCTAACCTATTTCCTCTAGGGTGTTGGGGAAGGTTTCCTATATAAATGGGCCAACAGATGAACGGTTTTGTTCCTTAAATTGATGCTAGGACAGTGGTTATCATCCAGCGATAGCTTGGGGAAGATGAGTCGTGCTCCAATGGCAGATCTAATTCTAGCCAACCTTCGCTCAGAGCGATTCTTCTGGACGGTCCGAGATTTCCATCCGATGCTCCTTGGCCCACAAGATTGGAGATTTGGATGTTTTTGTTGGGTGGTTTACGTGAAGCTGATTTCCACGCGATGTGGTTGATTCGCATGAAAAACGGTGGAATGCCCTGTCTCCAATTCCTTTCCTATCTATCTGCCTAGCTGCGAAGGGTTGAAACTTCTTCTTCTGGAGTTTGGATGGCTTGGATCGGAGCTAGATCCAAAGGCTCGGAAGCCCTGAGCGTGAAATCTCTTGAGTGCGATCGGTTTTCAAGTGTTGTTGCAGCTTACGGGGGGGAGTTTTGACTTCGGTTCCTCTGCTGGAGTAGGTCGGCTCCACTTTTGATGGTCTTTTGGGAGATCCACTCCGTTCATCTATTTTGTAGGGTAGCGTTAGGCCATGATCCAAAATATGAAGTAGATCTGAGCTCCGTGTGGCCCACATTATCAGTCAGTGCGGAGGCGATGCCTACCATTGAAGCAAACTTTCATTCCCACTTACGCTGGGTGCCATACATATGGAACTTCTTATTTACAAATTTGCCACCCTTTACTTAGCTATCTTGCGACACCCGTTACGCTTAGATGCACCATTCGATTGTCTTGAAATTGGGCGGGCATTCTTCATTTTTCGTACTCTTTCCATCGGTCCAGTTTGGGCATTAATCACTTATAGGTGACTAAGATGCCTTTTTAATGTGATATACTGCCTCGAGGTTTAAATCAATGCTTTTATGCATCTAATAGAGAAATTAGCCAGTAGTTGTGGTACAAACCCTAAGATCTTCAAACCGAGTTGTTCATTCTGATATTTAGGCGGCCCGTTTGGTGGATCCAAATATGATGGACGGTCAGATGACATGTTAAAACTAGAAAAACTTGATGGTTAATACTCTGATCATGTATGTAGGTGGTTATACGGTCAGTTTTATAAACAGATGAACACAAGTAGGTTTTTGGAGTGATCAAGAGGTAGAGCATGTATACCGTTAGATTCAAGTGATTTGTTCACATGTGTAAGTTTCTCAGATTGTAATTCTGATGGTAGGTTAAGCATATTCATAGGTAATGAACAAGATGAACAGATCGAAATCTTAACTTGATGTGTACGAGCGAATGTAGAGATCAAGTAGCTAGTTTACTACGATCGGGTGGTCCAAACTCAAAGTGGACGGTTATATATCTTTACCTAGTGGTGAATGATTAAACGGTTAATTGTGATGAACAAGTGAGAATACTTCGATATATGATGATCTTGTCCTAAAAATCAATGGTTGGATGACTTGATTTATGGATGAAGATTATTCCCAACGGTCAAATTCAAGTTAGAGAATAGATGTAAAGTTAGGATAGGCTAAATTGGTGACATACACGTGTATATACTAAATTAAATTTTATGGTAATACTCGAGAACTTTCAATGCTCGAGTATCGAAAAGTTCGGGGTGTTACAATAAACTAATGGGATCCTCTATCACCTTTTTTCTGTTCATTGTGGTGGCTGATGTCCCTAATTAATTTGAATAAGGCTTAGATGATGATGAATGGTGGCCAAAATGTTCAACAGGATGATTGCCAATGTAAGACGAGGAAGGGCTGATTAGTGGTGCTTGAGTGGAGAACACCAAATTTACAAAATGTTCATCTCCAGTTACATATGATACACCATCATTTTGTGATGCTAAATTCAATGAGGTTGAAAATTTGAGGAAAGTTGTGAGATGCTTCAAAGCTATGTCTGGTCTTAACACCAAAATATAAAGAAAAAGTGAAATTCTGGGAGTCCATTTAAGGCTTGAAGATGTGGAGCTTGTCTCCATAAAATTGGGTGCAAAGCAAGAATCTTCTTGTGTTATATTTCAGGTTATAGTTATGCATTGGAAAGCCCCCGGAACATCTAAGTGATGTAGTTATTGAAAGGGTGGAACAGTGATTGCAGTATATCAGCCCAATACCATGGATATCGCATAGTGCTGGTATGAAATTAGGTTGTAGTTGGGAAACTTCCTAGTATCGGTTGATATAATATATTGCGATTAATCGATGATATATCGATACATCTTGATATAATGAAAGATGTGTGATGAGAGTAAATCGGAGGTGGACGTCTTTAGCAGGTGATGAAGACAGACCCATAGGCCTCAAAGTGTACAACTGTAGGCCCAAGAAAGCCCATAACTATTCATTTGACTCATCAAATGGGGCCCACAAATGAAGTACTACAACAATGTATTAAAGGGTCTTCTGGTAAGACTTCCCACGAGAACTTGTTTTTCATTAATCAGTTTTGGAAAGTCATAGACATTGGAAGAAGTTGAAGTTATTTAAATTTCACAACTCTTTGCATTTATGAAAGAGGGCTCTTCTAGTTATGAAAGAAGAGTATATAAAGAGTGGATCCTTTGTCAATGTAATTGAATTGCGGTGGAATGGGCTTCTTGTGTGTGTGTGTGTGTGTGTGTGTGTGTGTGTGTGTGTGTGTGTGTATTGTTCTTTTTATGTTGTTTCAATAAAATTACTGTTACCTCTTAAAAAAGTGAGCAGAATATTGGGAGGTTGCTAAGGGCTTGTTTGGTCTGTGGGATTAATTGGTATGGAATTGTATTAGATGGGATTAACACCATTATTGCACAATGATTGCATGTTTGGAAATACCATGGAATTTGGGCCATCCAATCCCCATGTTTGGGATAAAATTCTTGCCATTGGAAAAACACTAGATTAAGCGAAATCCTGTTTGGTGGAGCATGGAATTGTAATCAACCAACCAAATTCACAATGGATGTCGGTCACTTGTACATATATGTAACTAGAATGTCGCGTGTAAAGAGCATATATGGATGAACAGCAAGGATAAAACACACGAATCAATGTGGGGCCCACGTGTAGTGGATTTCAAAATCTGTGGAAATCCCACATGGGACCAAATGCAATTCCATCCCACCTAATCCCATCTAATACATGCGCCAAACACCCCCTAAGTTGGGCACTGGGGATGAGAATTTGTGTAGGGCCTAGGATTTTTATTTTCTAGTGGGTGGAGGGTTCTATGTTCTAGATGGTTCCTCATCTTCTTTGTATCGTTTGGATTTTGCTTTAAAAAAATTATCATCATTTCCTAAGAAAAGGAAAAAAAAAAAAGACAAAAGGAAAAAAGAAAATCATTTCTGGGGAATGCCAATGGCCCAATGTGGTTGCTGATAGACTTATGACAGGTGGGAACTCATTAGTTCTCACCTTATTGCATAATGTAAGTGATGTTCCTTTTTGTCTTCGTCAATAACCATTTTGTCTAAAAAAACATTGTCACACTTTTTGGAAAAAAAAGTTGATGCTTTTATAGGTTTCTTATAATCCCAGTATAAGCCAAAAGATAACTATCCAGCTGATCCAATGAAACATGCAGTTTAGAAAAACTGCCATTTTGTCTCTTGCATAGGAAAGTCAGAAATAGGGTAATTCTAAATGCATGGATTTATTTTATATCATTCATTAAGTCCTAGCACAAGGTTCTAAGAACCTGATTAATTCTGTATGAATACTTCGTGGTGTGTAATACAAATTACTATATGATTTTTATTGTCATTCAAACTCATTTCCAATTATGGTGCTGAACTGAGAAATGTATTATTTGCTTTCTTATCTTTGGTTATTTGTATACTGCTGGCAGGGATGAGTACTATGCGTGGGGATTGCATCAAATAGCTAAGGCTGTGAGCTTCCTAAATAATGATTGCAAACTTGTATGGATTCTCACCCCAAGAGCATTGATTCTGGCATTCTGCATTTGTATCCCGCTCTACAAGAATCCTTAATTGCTGTTAGTTCTGTTTTGGATGCATTCGAAATTTCTTTTAGGATAGCTGTAGAATAGGGGCTTGGGGACAGAAAAAAGCTGATCATGTTGCAGCTATTTGCGGTCAGCTTACGATCAAACAATAAATTGTGTTTAGTGCTGTCATATCTGATCTGGAAGCTGTTCATTAATGTCTTCCTGGAAAGAAAATTGTGTTGTCCTGGGCCACTAGTAGGTGTCCTTATTTGGATGGCATCATGGTTTTGATTAACATAGCCACAACTTATCATTGCCACCAAAAAGACCAAAAAAAGAAGAAAAAAAAAAGGGGAAAAACACTGAGTACATTAGGTTGGGAATTTCTGAATATACTTCACTTACAATTGTATTATGTGTGTTGAGTACACAGAATTTAGGAGCTACTCCCTTTTGTTGGAAAAAAAATATTCTAACTAATCTAACTGTTGCAGGTTCATGGCAATGTGTGCTTGGCAAGTGTTGTTGTCACACAAACTTTGGACTGGAAGCTGCATGCTTTTGATGTGTTGTCAGAGTTTGATGGGAACAGCGAGACTTCTACTGGACCAATGCTGGTAATTCTTATGTAGGAGTCCACTTTTTTTTTTTTTTTTTGCTTATTATTATTATTATTATTTGCATGTAGGCTTCACTATCTGACTACTTTTCTCTTCCAATTGAGAATAGAACTAGCTTGACCGATTCTGGAATTAATTCTAATCGCTCAGCTGCTTTCTGAGCAAATTGATGTCCTTAGCCATTTTACAGTGATGGCTGATAGTAGGCCATTGCTAAGAAGTGAGAAAATGAGAATTATTTCAATACTAAAAGATATTAGAAATTGGTGAAAGAAGACGGTGTTCAGAAAATCGAGGTAAACTAGAAAGTGTACTCAGGTTTTGAGGCACATGAACTCTTTTTATTAGATCAGATAATCCTAATTTGGGACTTTGTAGAAGTCGCCTGGAGATTATGATATATACCTGCATTTTGCCAATAACAGAACAAACAGATTCCAACCCCTGTCAAGTAAGTTGGGTGGACATATATATGTTTTGGAGCAGAACATGTTGGAGGCAGGACATGAAGGTGTTGTTTGGATTGGGGGAATTTGAATTTTTAAGTATTCTAATACCCACCACTGCCCTAGCAATTCCGACGTTTGGAGGATAGCTTGCATTGAAAATCTTGACAATTTAAATCTCCATAATTGATAGAATTTCACCTCAATACCCACCAAGGATTCCCTATATCTTTTGCCTTAGGACCATTGGACCAAATTAATTGTTTGTGAGGGATGCACAATGAAAGGAGACATGATGGCCGGTCTAAATCAATGATGGCACTATTTAAACATCCATTTTCCTTGAGATAGATTGGAAGGCTAGGATGGCGGGTCTAAATCAATGGTGGCACCATTTGTACACCCATTTTCCTTGAGATTGATTGGAAGGCTAGGATCAATCATTCAAGTGATTTTTTGAGAGGTATGGGCAATCAAAGGTGGAACCCACATTACGGATGTTTGGATCAATGATCGAACCATTTTTTATATGAACAATATGGACCATTCATTTCCCTGTGTTGATTGTACATTTCGATCATCTGACCAAAGTGATTTTGGAAAGGGGTGGGCAATAAGGGTGGGTTCCACATGGTCGATGTCACAGATCAATGATCAAAACTTTTGTAGCATGGTCAATTTGGATTGTCAATTTTCCAAGGCACTGATAGGAAGATTATGATCATTCAACCAAGGCGATTTTCTGGGAGGGGTGGGCAATCAAGGGTGGGACCCAAATGATGGATTGTCTAGATCAATGACCAGACCATTTTTAGTAGGATGAACATGAGCCATTCATTTTCCTATTATGGTCATCCATCCAAAGTTATTTTTTTAAAGAAGGATGGACAATCAAGAGTGGGGCCCACAAGATGGATGCCATAGATCAATGATCTGGCCATTTGTGGCATGATTAACATGGACTGTCAATTTTCCTAGGCATTGATTGGAAGATTAGGATCATCCAATCAAACTAATTTTTTAGAGGGGTGGGCATTCAAGGGTGGGACCCACATGATGTATGTCATAAGATCAATGATCGGAACATTTGTAACATGATCAATATAGACCATAATTTCCTGAGGCATTGATTGGAAGATTGGGATCATTCAACCAAAGTGATTTTCTGAGAACGGTGATGAATCGAGGATGCGACCCAAATGATGGTTGGTCTAGAAATGATTGGACCATTTGTAGTATTATCAACAGGGACCATTCATTTCCTTACACATAGAATGGATTATTAGTATCATCCAATGGATGTGATTTTTTGAGAGGGATGGGCAACCAAAGGGTAGGACCCACATGATGGATAGTCTAGGCCAATGATTGGACCATTTGTGATATGATCAATATGGACTGTCCATTCCATAACCATTAAATGTACTGTTAAGATCATCTGACGGAAGCTTTTTTATTTTTTAGTGATTGGCAATAAAGGGTGGGACCATATGATGGATGGTTAAGATCAATGATTGGTCCATTTGATGTGTGGTAAAATGAGTATCCATTCCAAACCTTTGAATGGGCAGTTAGGATTTTCCAATAAAAGTGATTTTTACAGGATTTGCAATCAAGGGTGAGAACCACATGATGGATAGTCTAGATCAGTGATCAGATTGTGGTATGATCAATCTGCCATTCGTTTCTCTAATCATTGTAGATCCAACCTGCTAAATTTTCTCACGTGAGCAACATCCAAGCCACTTGTCAATTTGATCACATGATGTACAATTGACAATGAGAGTTGTAGTTGATCAGGTGATAGAGTAGGCTACACTTATTATCTAACTAGGACACTTCTTATGTAATGTACACCACACGTGATTCCCAACTTGTAAGCCAACCAAACACAGGCATTATAATTTCTGGGAATCAAAATGCCTACTACAGGAAGTTGTCCAACCAAAGAAATTATAATTGCCAGCAGTTACAACATCCAGGCATTGCAATACCTGGTAATTGAAATATCCAGCACATCTAGATTCCCCCAATTCAAATCATCCTGAAGTAATTTCACATATATTTTTTTTCTCAAAATTCTAAAGATTTACCTTTACCTTTATAACTGGTAAAATTGGAGAAGCTATATTGGTGGGTATTTTGGAAGTGGGTTATTTCCCAGTGTACTCATTATGTCAAAGCACAGTTCTAACTTACCTAAAAAAATGCAAGGACCAGTTTGATATTTGCTATGTTTCAGGACTTACACCTTTGTGCAAGGACATGATGGATTTTCAACCTTTTAGAGTTTATTAACTACTCCCAAGAGCAGTTGAAGTTGGCAAAGCTATTGGAGGCATTCTATAAGTGCATTATTGCCTAACATCTATGCTTTGTCAAAATATAGTTGGAAAAACATCATCAGTCTGATATTTTCTTTTATGGAAATTATGTGTCAGGTTTCTAATTTGGCTGTTTTCTTAGTCTTTCAAATTTGAAAGGTTCCTGCAATAAATATTTTTTCCATCACATGTCCCAAAACTCTTCACGGTAGTGTTGCATTATGGTGGAGTTTGATATTAGCAGTATCGGGCTGCTCTTGTATGCAGCTCCTTCTGGCAGTACTGCCCTCAACTTCAGTTCTGAGCATGGAGTAAGATGCAAAGTTGTCAGTACAGCTTGAGATGGTCCAAAACCTATTGAGGTCCTGACCATAACCTGGAGGGATGGAATCCAAGGTGGTTAGGGAGTTGTTTCGGGTTTGCTGGAGATTAGGAACACTTTCTTGTATTTTATAATGGTACCTGAGATATCCAGAAGAAGCTCACTTGGCTGTCTTTCTACCATAATTGAACTGTATTCTTCATCAAATGTCAAAAGTTTTATACTAACCACTGGTTCTGAATTTCGAAACAAGGTTACCCAATTTCAAAGCAAGGCTGTTCACTGCCCATTATGGTCTTGGAGTATGATTTTTGTGACCTTCAATTGTTTATGTAGGTAGGATTTCATATGTCCTATGCATTTAGTGTAATATGAACATCTATTTCACTTGTTGACCTCATCCTATTGTTATAATGGCTGCTTCCGCTGCCGCTGAGCTACTACTACCACTGCTGCTGCAGCCACCATGACCATCACTCTGTGAATATGTTTCTGTTTTGAAACTACCAGCTGGTTTTTTAGTAGGATGCATGGATTTTTGGCTTGCTATTTTGTACTTTTTGTTACTTTCTGGGGTTCTGTGACCAGTGATGGAGTTTCAAAACTGTTTTTTTTTTTTTTTTTTGAGGCAGACTACTGTTGCTTGAGTTAATCAGTTTTTTAAAATGTATATTTCTCACGAATGTTTCATGCAGCAATTCGAATGGCTAATCGGAGCACAATACAAACCGATGGAGTTACTAAAGTCCGACTGGGCAACAATCAGAAAGTCTCCACCATGGGCGATTGATTCGTGGGGCTTGGGTGAGTCCTTGGGTCTTTGTGGTCTGTGGATTTATTGTAACTGCTGTATGCATGTTGCAATGCTCTTCTTCTTCTTCTTCTTCTTCCTCTTTTTTTTTTGGGATAATTCTCTTGATAACTAACGGGCTTGAATTGAAGAGTGAAGACCTCAATGTTGAAACACCTTTGTCTACCATTTAGCTACTGGCTCAAACCTGGGCAATGCTTTTGGTTGGCATACTAATTGAGTTTAGTCTAGTAAACATTGAGCCCTGTCTAGCTAGAGTTAAAAGCTTGACCAGGTTAAGTCAATAGACTAAATTGATTTTTTGCCTCGACAAATACACAGACACACACACACATTATGAATATTAGTCTGTATTCTGAAAAAAGAGAAAAGGATATCATGGTTATTTCTGCAAAAGTTAAAGGGTGTCTCTTTTCTTCCATCAGGTATTTTGAAAATATATTTAATGGGTTTAAAATAGCCCATCTCTCACAACTTTCCATATTTTTTATTAGTTTTTTTCATTTATATGATTGCACCTTTAAATAATAATATATTAAATACCAAGTTTCTATTTACCATACTTGGCCAAGCCTTCAAATAAACTTGACTTTCAAGTTTCCAAACTATGTTAGAGGTAGTGGTCTTTTAATAGTGTTGCATGAAGCTCAGTACTGTTATTTGTGATAGGATATCTCGTATCTCAGTGACTTGTCTAGACAATCACAGCTTTCCTGTTTCAATGAAGCATTATGCCCTGCATGAGCATTTCTGATCGAAATCATTAAATCCGGTCCTGTAATTGGGTTTCAAAATATCCTCTGCTTTTTCCTTATTGTTCTTCTAAAAATTACAAACCAGAAACGCCCATATATGATTCCATGTCTCTAATCAAATATCAAGGGTTATGTTGTTCTATGCCACTCCACTTCTCACATCAGATATTGAGGGTTGTGTTGTGCTACTATCTCCCATTCACCGTGCACACCCATTAAAAAACCTGTCATGCCTTGCAAATTAAATAGGCTGCTTTAACCATTGCTGAAGTTTGTCGAGCATGACTCCTTGACAGTTATGCAGTGGATCATAGTGGGCATTGGCTTACATTTTAGGGAAATGTTCCCATAAGGTTGACCTTGCCATCAGGTTGAGCTTTGTAGCCCCACCATGATGTGTGTTAGACATCCACTGTCTATCAAATGTGTCAATCCTTATTAGATCTAGAGCCCAAGATCTAGCCCGATCCATAACTTAGATGTGCCATACCATAGGAAATAGTTGATAGTCCATGCCAACCCGTTAAAACATTCCCGATTGTTTGTGGGGTCCATCAAGATGTGGTTTAGACATCCAACCACTTTTCATTGCGTGTCCCACCTAGGTGAGGGGTTCCACCAACTTTCAGGCTATTTCAGGCTCCATGAAGTGATTTTAGATGTTTCGGCATGATTTTGCACTTATTTTAGATGATGTGACCCACCCGAGTTTCGGATACGGCTAATTTTTTGGGACATCCCATGTTTACGAGGGGCGTCACCGGATGTGCGGTTCAATGTCTCACATATGCATCACGGTGGGTCTCACATAGCTCAACCTTAACATAACTTATTGTTGTGCCCCGAAAATCGGATACAGAGTGTGCACCCTCAGACCCGAGTTACGGTCCATCACTCGTACACCAAGTGTACATCATTCCCATAATCCAACAGTTATTAAGAGGCACAATTTGGTGCATTCTCTGTTTTCACACATTAACATCCATATATCCACACAATTACATGACTTTTGCTGATACTTATTCCATCACATCCACAACCACAAATTAAAACTCAAAGAAATCAAACTATGTCCACCCATTTGGGACTTTATTTAACTGGAATATCAAATACTGTCTATAACAAAATCATAACTATGAGCAATGAAATGTCAAGTCTAACATCAATAACTAAAAGCAATAGCAAGTTATCTCCTATCATTCAACAACATAAACTAGTCACCCATCCAATTTGGCGAGTTCAACTTCCGCCAAATATGGCCATTGGTCCTAAGTCGCATCTGCTAACCTAGCTTCATCCTTTGATACTAGATTTGGTTTTCGTGGTTCGTTCGCCTCTTTACGGTTCTCAATCCACAATGTTAGCTGGCCATGCTAGTGAGTAAACCCAGCATAGTTCATTCGTAGCACAATATAAGATAACACAAAAAAAATGAGATGATATGTATGTAAGCATGAGTATGGGTGCTGAGATGTCATGAGATGCATGTCAGGTGGGATGATCGTCCACTTGCTTGGGTTGGTTACCCGTCAACCTGAATATGTACTTGTCAGACATCCATCGTAGGTAGTCATGGGCAATTTGTACATCTACTTTGTGAGTAGGCTTCCACTAACATGGGCATCTGACAACGAATTTGCCAGGAGAACCATCTAGGGAGATCTCCTAGTAACCCAGGCACGAGGTGTGCACGTGGTCATCTAGAGCGTGCCTCTAGGAATTAGCGTAGGAACGCCATGGATGTATGTAATGCATGCTCAATGTCCATGATTTGTCATGTGTGAGTGTGACCAACATATACATCTCACTGAGAAGAACTCATGAATTCATGTCATCAACGTTTTGCGTGTCACATAAACAATTCACATTAATAATTATTCAGAACATAAATCATATTCATATAACATCCCAAATCAATTACATAGTCATAACCATCATAATAGTGCTAGCAATCATATCATCTATCTTCACCATACGGGTATGAGACACATTGGGATTCACTTACCTATTCACAGTGTTTAAATTATCGGTGAGATTATCAAATTGTTGCTGATATTTTCGGTATCGCCGGGTCATCGATATCGAACACCACATATTTCGTTTCTCTTCCAGATATCGGTGAATTTTTGCTGATTTTTTTGGATTTTCTGACAATTTCTAATTATCGCCACTAAGTTACTGTTTCTATCCAACAACCACCCTATTATCGTCAACAGAAAAGGAAATTTTTTGGCATTTTCATCCAGCAACAAATTCGAGGACTAGATTAAATACTCGAAAAAAGAAGAAAATATCTTTTTGTTATTTCCTTTTGGAGGTGCTTGGATTGCGGGGAATGAAAAAACTTGTAATTTTGGGAATTTCGGCGAGGGTGTAGGAGATCTTCCGCCGAAATTTCCTCCTATTGCAAAGAATCCACGATTGTTGCATTGAAGGGGCTTGAAAACGCTTCGATTCAAAAGAGAGGATCTGATTTAGGGTTTTGAAATAGGGGTTTCGAAAAGGTCAGCTTCGACGATTCGACCCTCACTTTCCCTTTTGTTTTTATTTCTTATGGATGCAACAACCGTGATGTGTCTGACTATGTGGGGCCCACATCAATGTATGCATCGTATATCTGCACCTTCCATTAGTTTTTCCACGTAAATTTAGGGCATGGGCCGAAAAACAAAGCAGATCTAGAAATCAGGTGGACCATACCACAAGAAACAATGGTCGTTGAACACCCACCATTAAAAACTTCCTAGGGGCTAGGGTCCACAGTAATGTTTATTTCCCATCCAAGCTGTTCATAAGGTCACACATAACTGAATGAAGAAAAAACATAAATATAAGCTTGCCCCAAAACTTTTGTGGCCCACAAAAAAGATTTTAATGGTTAGTTACCACTGTTTCTTGAGGTGCGGTCAGTGGTCCACTTGAATGTTGGATGTGCTTCATTTTTTGGACCATGCCTTAAAATGATCTAGTAAAATGGATGGATGACGTGGATATACAACATGTACATTGTACATTGAGGTGGGCCCCACAGACAGGTCCCGTCTCACCCACCTAGCTGGAAAAGGACGCGGATTGGCTTGCAACATATCCAATAGCAAATGACTACTTTTCAACGTAATGTGGGCCCGACTATGAAATGTGTTTCATCCAGGCCATCCATCCATTTTTTTATATCATTTTATGATACGATCTCAAAAATGAGGTAGATCCAAATATCGAGTGGATCCCCACCATGATCATTTTATCACCGTTGCTTCCTATGGTGTGGTCTACTTGAGCCATGGATTTGCCTAATTTTGGGGCTTGTATCCTAAAATTATATGGCAAAATGAAATGGACAGTGTTGATAAACTTGAATGAAATGTCATTTTGCCATGTGTATTGGAGGGGCTGGAAATCATAAAACTCCCGTGAAGAGTGCGCCCTTGTAGGGTTTCTTTTCCCCATGGAGCCTTGCTAAGCCACACACACGTGCAATAAAAGCTCATGTATGCGTCATGTACATGCCTACATAGCATGATATGTCCAAGATCTAACTGTAATAAAAAAAAGGCACCGCTGCATTGATGCCACAGTCCAAGAATCAGTTTGATCTACCAGTCAAGTGGGGCGCATTTTGCAAAACAAATGTACAGCTCTAACAACAAGGGTGAAGCTTTTTAATTATCCACCTATTTTCCATGTCAGGGCCTGCATGTTATTTGGATCATAATTATTTTTGAAAAACATTTATAAGGTTGGATCAACCTAATGGATGGATTGCATCTTGTACTTATGTGCCATGCTGACACGTGTGTTGTGTACATCAATTTTGTCAGGAGTAGATTAGTATTACCCAGGTAACACTATAGTGGGTGCTTCCCTAACCATGGGGCCCACCTTGAAGTATGTGTTGTATATCCATGTCATCCATCAAAAATTTCAGCTCATTTTAGGAAATGGTCACAAACATTGAAGTAGATCCAAATCTCTTGGGGATCACATGGTATTTGGAATGATATCTTATGGTAGCGCATGCTTTTAAGCCCCATTAAATGAAAACTTATTGTGTATGCAATCTTTGTGCAAATTTTTTTATTCCTAAATATGCATATATGTGTATTTAGGCATCTCTTGAAGTTTCATTGAAAAAAATCTACCGTTTTCCTCATGTTTCCCCTGTTTTTCCCACATTTCCGATTATTGGCGATAATGATATTATATCTTTATCTCTGGTTAGCGAAACTTGTAGCGATACCGCCAACTCGAACACTGCTTATTCGTATTATAGTTGAATTCATCGAGTAGTCGAGCCTTTGGAATTTATAATTCGAATCCATATTAAGATGATTTAACAGTTTGTGAATTCAATTAAGTTATCCCATCAAGTGGGGTCCACCTTTGACCAAACCAAGATAACCCACCATTACTAAATTTGAAAACCAAAAGGGGATTGTCAATTAAGCGAGCTTGATGGCCCTCGATCTTCTGATCGATCGGCTATAGATCGATGAAATTCGGGATTTTAAAATTTCAGTCTTTGGACAAATTTGGTCATGTTCGATTGATCGAACCTGCCCGTCGATCAATCCAAACAGGTCTGGACGGTTTTGGTCATTGTCGATCGGTACTCTCGATTGATTGAGATCACTTGACAAGACCCTTGATCGATTGAACTTGGACTACAATCAATCGGACTACGATATGATTTTTCGACTTGGGTTGCTGGACAAAAATCGACACGTTCGATCGGTCGAATATCAACTTCGACCGATCGACCAAAGTTGGCTAGGTTCTGTTACACAATCCGATTTTTGGAAAATCTTAGGGTTGCTCTTCTAACTCTTAGCTTTTGTGAATTCAATCGATTCCTGGATTGGGTGTAACCCATCTAATGGTTTTTCTCATTGTCAAATTTGGAATAACCAAAGGATTGCTTGGATCCGAAATATCCATCTACAATCATTGGTTAAAATTGTTTCCAGCATAGTCTAACATCATCTATACTGTTTGTAGATCGCTGTGGGAAATCCCTCCGTTGGATCACCCTAGGATTTAGGGCCCTGATACAATTTGACTTAAGGGTCCCTTAATTCGAACTTTCCTAGACTGATACGGCTGAATTTCTCAAGACCAATCTGAGATCTCGCTCAAAACCAATTTCTTTCATCAAAGCTTCCCTATAGATCGAGACAATGATCATAGGATAAATCCACTTTGTTCATTGTTTAGATAGAAAAATAAAAATGAACAAAAGAATTTGATGGAAACTTACTGGCTGAGGCTTGTCTTTCACATGGCTTCTCTCTCTCTTCTGGTTGCTCTTTAGCTTTTAGGTTTTTCTGCAAGAATTTCCTGCTGACCTTCCCTTTAAATAGAGCAAGAGCCCTGGATCTAAAAGATTCCACTAGGGTTTTATGAAATTTGGCAAAAATATAAATACTGTGGTGTCAGGAGTCGACCCTTTGACCTATCCTTCCACCAAGAGTACCCCTACCAACTAGGCTAAGTGTTTGATTTTTGTTAATAACCACAAAATCAAATTATTAATTTAGTTAGTCCGATTCTCATATGGCTTCAAAAATCAGGGTCGTTACACTTATGGTGTGGCTGACCTTATAGGCATAGTTGTCAAAATTGCATGACTTACGATTTATGATCTACATAACTACATTTGAGTCGAATCTCATGCAAAACGGTTTGAATCCACCTTCTAAATCCCTTTACATGAATCTTACGATTCTATGATTTGAATCCTATGTCTTGATTTACGATTCAAATTATACTTGTTCTCTTCTATTTTAAGCTTCACTAGGCTTTCAATTTTATGTTTTTAAATTGGTTGGGGCTTTAAGAATTGTTTAGAAAAGGTAAATTACTTTATTTTATCCTTTGTAGGAGATTACACACACACACACACACACACACACACACACACACACACACACATATACTCTTCAACGTTAAATCATGGAGCTTTTTATTTATTTTATTTATTTTAATAATTTCTTACTTCTTAACTGTCGAGACAGCAAATTGATGAATGACTTATCTATGAATGTTTTTATGGATGGTTACGATCATGTTGGCCTAAATATATTGAGGAATGATGGTTAGAAATCAAAATACCTTTCTTTGTTGGTCTACAAAATTAAATGCCACTTTTCCACTGCGATTCTACATTCAAGAAAGGTAAAGGGAACATTAGTTATAAAAGGATACTTGTATTTTTTTAAGGGAAATTTCTTGAAAGACAAAGTAAAGGAAAGATAAGAATCCTTTAACATTATCATGATATGGTATTACTTGGTGCATATTGATGGCAAAAGTATGATTGATGAGGTCTATTTATTTATTTATTTATTTATTTTTTCAGATTGTTTTTGTTCATTTTTTCAAGAAAATCATAAAAAACCTTACGATTTATGATAAGATTTCCTATTCAACCCCTATTACGATTTGTGATACTATAACGATTTTGACAACATTGCTTTTAGGAACATTTCCATATCTTTTAATGTATGACAATTGATGAAACCTGAGTTATAGGAGCCGATGGTATGAGGGCGATTAGCTAGTAACTTCATCATAAAAACTTCTTGTGCTGACACTATGTCAGACACATATTGGACACCTGTTGGCACATCTATTAGTAGAAAAACCAAAATATTTCATTCTTGTACTCTTTTACTTGTATTCAGCAGTATTTGTATGCGATATACTTCTAATGTTTGTCCACTTAAGCAGATTAATTTTTTCTATATCTTTTCCGTTTATGGACTAAATTTTTTATAATAATACGATTTTGATACCTTTAAAAAAATGATAATAATACCTTTTTTATGTCCTCATATATGTTCGGATGTGTTGGCATGTTGGATATCTAGTTTACATGTCTTGTACCTTGTATCCATACCTTATCTGAATTACACAAGCAGGATGGTTAATCGTATTTATATTTGAAGGATGATACTTCATAATAGTTGGGTGAGCACTGTGTTTTCTTAGTGGTCCTTGTTGAGAGCCGAGATTTGTTGACTTTTGAGACCTTATCTTGTTGTCAGGTTGTCTGATTTATGAGATTTTTTCTGGTGTGAAGCTAGCCAGAACTGAAGATCTTCAAAACACTACTTCGATTCCAAAGGTTGGTACTTAAAAATGTATGCATGGGCTGTTTGTCCTTTGTAGGGTTCTATACCTTGCCCTCTTCTTAGTACAAAGTGGACATATTCTAAGTAAGCAACATCCCTCTGGGTTTCTAGCTGAGCACTTCGTTTGGAGTTTGCTATGAGTTTTATATATGTGACAGTAAATTGCATTATCTTATTGAAAATTCCAGTACCATTTGCATTTATCTACTTTTCTTGTCTCACAGTCTCTGCTTCCAGATTATCGGAGGCTTTTGAGTTCAATGCCCTCTCGCAGACTGAATAGTTCAAAGCTTGATAATAGTGGTGAGTTCCTTTTTCTAGTTCGAGTCTTCTTGCAGTCAGTTTCTTTATGAATAGTTCCAACTAGCCTAGGATTTTTAACTCCATGGTACCATCCTGAATTGTATATTAGTTGGTAATACTCTTGCTGTTTTCACATTGAAAATATTGAGTGCTTGCTCAATTTGAAGTGTAAGCATATAACCTTTTTATCTTCATAGTTTGGGAAGTTCTTTCTCATAAAATTTTGGCCTACCAATTGTGACTAAAGCCTGCTAAGAAAAATATTACAGAGATAATCTCTTGTATTGATTTTTTTTTTTTTTTTTTTTTTTTGAAGATTTAGTGGTTAGACTGGGTTTAGGGAGGGCCATGGTCCTCATGGATGTGTGCTGGTTTCATGTAATTGGGAATGGAGATCTTGGCAAGAAGCTTATTGTGGCTATGTATATGCCTATTAAGATTTGTCAAGAAGTTTCTGTTCTAGTTTATGACTCAGTGATCTAGGAACCAACAATGATCCTGCAATAGAAAAAACTACGGCTGTCACTTATTTATACCAGGGGACAATGCAAAATGTTGTTGGAGATGTATAGAACTACATAGATATGTTCTGTTTTTGTATGTCTTTATTATTATTTTCAGTAATCACCATGTAATCCTGCCAAGAATTGGCTTCCTAAATGACACGTGACATCGTCATCATCAGCTAAGCCTTATCCTAAATAATTGGGGTTGGCGACATGAATCCTTTTTCATCCATTCTCTCAAGGGCCGTAACTTTAATTATACCATGAGTCAACAAGTCTTTTCTTACTATGTCCACCCACGTCCTTTTGGGCCTTCCCCTTGCTCTTTTAGAGCCTTCAACTTGTACCAACTCACCCCTAACCTGTGCTGGTCGTGGTCTCCGTTGCACATGACCAAACCATCTAACTCTACTTCCCCTCGTATTATTACCTATTGGTGCTACTCCTAAGTTCCCTTGAATGCATTCATTTCTAATTCTATATATTGGTTGATTGATCCTTTTCGATATATAGATTTCTCCTTCATTTTTTGTATGGCTGTTGGAACTATGTAGGGAGCACATGTGATCTTATTTAAAATGACCTGGAGTCATGTGCCTCATGGCCACTTTTATTGGCTCATATTGCTGCTATTAATAGAGTCAACCATATTAACCAAGGAAGTTTTGGGGCAATCCCTTTTGGTTCTTTTATTTCTTATCACTCTGCCTGTTTTTGTTTAGTTAAGAAAAATTGTAAAATTCCACAGGCTTACTTGCTGCCTATACTGATCTGGTGAGGACTGCATTTGGCAGAATATTTTCAGAATAAGTTGGTAGAGACTATACAGTTTATGGAGGTTTTAAATTTGAAAGACAGTGTTGAAAAAGATTCCTTTTTCCGTAAGCTTCCCAACTTAGCTGAACAGCTCCCTCGCCAGATTGTGCTGAAGAAGGTATGATGCTGAAAAGTTAAAATTAAAAGTCTGATTGTTATGTCGTCATCATTTCAATTTTCTTTTATATCTTCTAATTAGCAATGTCAACTCATACTCTGATCTTTTGGTTATCACAGCTACTTCCATTATTAGCATCTGCGCTAGAATTTGGTTCAGCTGCTGCTCCCGCCTTGGCTGCATTATTGAAAATGGGTTCTTGGCTTTCAGTGGATGAATTCAATGTCAAGGTTATACACTTTCATACATTTTACTTATATTTAAGTCTATCATGTATGCTGCATTGGAGTTCTTGATTTGCAAGGTCAACACTACAAAGTCAGGGTGAGATATACTCAGGTCCTTTCTGCCTGTATCTCACTTGTAATTTGGGTGGAAAAAAGTGAGAAATTAGAATCCTTCTTACTGTGGGTTCCAATTTTCATGATGCCCCAAATGCAAGCCTGCTTTTTTTTTTTTGGCTCATAAATCCTGTCAATGTGATTTGGCTCATAAGTCCTGCCAATGTGACTTGACTCTAAATCCAAATGTGCCCTTAATACTTGCCCCCACTGTGGATGATCTAGATCCATGTTCCTTTTAATTTTCATTTACTACATTTAAACTTTCTGATACATTCTTTTGTTTATACCTGTAGGTACTACCTACTATTGTGAAACTTTTTGCCTCCAATGACCGAGCTATTCGGGTTGGTCTGCTGCAGCACGTTGATCAGTTTGGAGAATCATTATCAGCTCAAGTGGTTGATGAGCAAGTATGGAATTAATTTCAACTATTTTTTGTAGCATTTAGCAAGATCATATTATTACACAACTTTTAGATTTAGTCCTCTAATTGAGTATAACCTTGTTTACTATCAGATGCAGATCCTCTGACTGACATCCTAAATTGTCTGCGTGATGTTTTCAATTAGGTTTTCCCCCATGTTGCCACTGGTTTCTCTGATACATCTGCTTTTCTTCGAGAATTAACGCTTAAATCCATGCTTATTTTGGCTCCTAAGGTATGTGGAAATATATCCTACCTTTGTAATGGACTGTTTGGTTGCTAAAGTACTTTAGTTTCATGTTCTGTGCAACACCTAATATGAGTAAGGGAGTGCAAGCTACTCAAGCTTCATTTGCTAATTAGTGCAAGAAAGAAAGGAAGCTATTGCTTGGCATAGACTTATATGTTATGCTGATATTTATTTTTCATAGTTGTTTAAGTGGACAAAGGTAGTGGTGCGGGACCTTTTGGAAATGTGTGACAACTGACCACTTATATGGAGCATGAATTGTAGGCAATTTTTTGTTGAGTCCTTTTTGCGTAGGAGCATCAGATTTACAAACTTATCTTTTAACTGATGTGTAAGTAAAGCTTAAACAGTTGCTTAACCATATGGCATTGTGGATATTTTGTTTGTTTTTGGAAAATTCCCCTCTAACTTAGCTTCTACTCCAGAAATAATTGGTCTGTTTGGATTGGATGGTAAATTTGCAAAAGTCATACGATTGGCAGCCAAATAGACATCAACCAGCCTCCTTTAGCCAAGCTCTTGGAATTAGCAATTGCGGAGCCTCACATTGACCCACTCATATGCCAATATGGTCCCAGACTGTATTGACCCCCCGCCCAACTATTACATGCATGCCCAAGAGGACGAGCAAGCAAACTAGGTTCACGATGGGGCGGTTTCCTAGCAGATAGCTAGAGCACGGTACCGCACATTTGAAAGGTCATGCTTGAATTGTTGGCTGCACAGATAGCAGGGAACCAACTGATACATGACTACCAATGCTAATGTACCAACATGGTCAGGCCCTACACCGCACCTTAGCAGAACTATTGTGTGCTCAGCCCTCAAAGGGGAATTTGTGAACAGTTGACATCTAGAGCTTGTAGTGCTAGATGAGCCCGCTAAGCATGCATGCAAATATGCCACTATCCAATACCGAGTGAAAAAGGACATGTTCGAGTATTTGCTGCCGAGAATAGGGCATAGCTCACTGATGCATGATTACACCACTCACATGCCAGCAAAATCATGCCTAAACTGGACTTGAGGCCTAACTATTGCACATTATCTATAAAGGACAATGATATCCGGATAGCCAACATAATAGATCCAAATCCTGTGATTTTTAAATTTGAATTGAGGCTTAACTATTGCGCATTATCTAGAAAGGACAATGACATCTGGATAGCCAACATTTTAAAGACACTGCCTGATTGTTTTGGAAGTGGAGTAAGATGATTTGGGACCACGGTTGTTCAGGTTTGAGTTGATGTGGCTAAAAGTGGAGGGATTCTCAAACTTGGTGAATGAATAATGGTCATCCTTTGTGGTGGAGGGACATGCAGGTTTCACTTTATTTCAGAAACTTAAATTCAAAGGTTAACTTGTGGAAGAAAGAGGTGCTTGGAAATCGGGAGAGTCAGAAATTATTCTTCAAGGCATTCAAGCTCTTGATGTGAAGGAGGGGTTGGAGCTGTCGGGGGAGGAAAAATTCACAAGAGACAAGCTTTTTTCATTAAAATACAAGAACTGGCTGAAGGAAGAGGAAAATAAGTGGTGGCAGCGGTCTAAAACAACGTGGCTCGAAGAGGGAGACAAGAAAACCCGAGCCAGTAATAATAATATTCATAATGTAATGATGGATGGCTTTAGGGTAGAGGTAAAATCACAACTATACGGCATAGTTAAGTTTTACATGGATCTCCTTACTGATGAGAGGTGGGGGTAGCCAGCTGCGACTCGATAGCCCGTTGTTTAATATAATAACTGAAGAGGTGGTTGAACCTCTAGAAACACCGTTCTCGGAGGAAATCAAGGCAACAGTGGATGCTTTGGGCAGAGACAAGCCCCAATGCCTGATGGATTCCCCATGGCTATCTTTCAGGTGTTCTGAGATTTGGTGAAAGGCAATCTGATAGGCTTTATTGTCAAATTCTTTGATAATGGTCGTCTTTTGTCGAAGGGGTGCATCATTCATAGCTATCATCCTGAAAAAAAGGTGATTAAAGTTTGAGGAACTTTAGGCATATTAGCTTTATTGGGGGCCCTTAAAAGATACTAGCTAAAATCTTTGCATCCAGATTTCATGTGGTTCTCACAAATGTCATATCCAAAGTCTATGGCGTGTTTGTGGCCAGGAGACTAATTTTGGACTGCATTAATTGCCCATGAATGAATCGACTTGCGTCGTAGAGACAGAAAAAAGGATATCATTTGTAAGACATTGAGAAAGCGTATGACCATATGGATTTGGTTTTTTCTTGATTACACGTTGGGTTGGTTGGAATGTGGGCAAAGATGGAGAAGGTAGATATAAGAGTTTATTTGGTCAGCCAAGTTCTTAGCGTTGGTTAATGGGTCTCTTAAAAGCTTCTTCAAGGTGTCGACAGGTCTCCAGAGGGGATTTTCTCTCCCTCCTTTTGCTTGCGGTAGTAGCGGAAGCTGCAAGTAGGATGTTAGAAAAAAGGATTATTTGTGGGTCGTATCAGCCAGTTTATGGTAGAAAAGAATAGTTTAAATCTCCCAGCTCCAGTCTGCCGATGACATTATCCTATTCTGCGATAGGGAAGACTGTTAAATGCTTCGAAGTGGTGTCAGGTTTGAAGGCAAACATTCTCAAAAGCTAGATGTTGGGATGTTGGTATCTCTAAGGAGGAGGTGGAGAAGCTTCTGGAGGTGTTTGGATGTTGTGCTGGGTCCATTCCTTCTTTGTTCTCGGCTTTCCTTTGTGTTGATAAGCCCATGAAGCATTCGTGGGACAAGGTTGTTATTGAAAGAGCAGAAAGGAAATTGCTGAGGTGGAAAAGTTGGCACCTTTCATTGGGAGGAAGATTAATGTTAATAAAAGCAGCATTGTTGAATTTGTTGCTTTACTTCATGCGCTCCCCCCTCCCCCCCCCCCCCCCCCCCCCCCCCCCCTCCTTTTTTTTTTTGTTTGGGTGTGTAGGCTGTCTTGGATAGATTAGAGAGTCTAAGATGTGACTAATTGTTGCAAGGTGCAAAAAAGAAACAGAAGTTCCATCTATTGAAGTGGGAAGAGGTGTGTAAGGGAAATGGGGAGTAGGTATAAGGAAGATGGAGGTTGTGAATTCAATGTTGTTAGGCAAATTGTTATGGAGACTTGATACGTAAGAAAGAAGTTTATGGAGAGAGGTGGTAGCAAATGAGATCATGAGTTTGGCAAGGTTATCCTTTGAAGGAATACTCCCCTTGCTCATTGCTTTTCAGAATTAAATGCTGTGAGGCAAATTTTTAGGGAGATTTGATACATAGGAAAGAAGTTTATGGAGAGAGATGGTAGCAACTGAGATGACGAGTTTGGCAAGGTTATCCGTGGAAGGAATACTCCCATTGCTCATTGCTTTTCACTCTCAGGTAATGGGGTGGTGTGGTCTCCTCCATGTTGGAGGAATTTGTTGGAAATGAAAAGGATGATCCCATTTGGCTTTTGGAGCAGCTTCATAGTCTTTCTTTGGGAGAGAGGGATACAATGAAGAGGAATAAAGAGAAGTCTGATTTGTTCTTGATTAGCTCTGCCTGCAGGTTGATTCTTGGGCCATCATCCGGAGAACACAAAGGTCCACCCCCCGGTAGCAGTTCTTGCGTGGCTAGTGGGAAGAAATAAGGTGCTCCCAATTGATAATATTCGGAAGAGGAAGATAGCGGTCCCTAATATTTGCATGCACATGCAAAATGCGAAGTCGGTTGATCATCTCTTTATCCAGTGGTCCATTGGTTGATGTTTAAAGTTTCATGGCTGATGTTGGGATTCATTGAGAGCCTCTTCCTGGTCTGGCATGGGGGTGGAGTTGCGAAGAAAGGGAGGATGATTTGGAGGCTATCCATGTCGACAAGTATTTGGACTTTATGGGGGGGGAAAAGGAATAATGTGCGCTTCTGTGATTGTAATAGGCTGGCATTGGAGGTATTTAGAAGGGAAAAATTGGACATAATAGGCTGGGCCTATAAAGGCTCTTGGTGAGTGTTTTCTCTAGTCTTTATCTTCGTCCACCTTGTAATGTGCCTTAGAAATTTTTTTTTTTCTTTGGCTTTCACTTTCTTTTATAATAAAATTGTTACCTTTAAAAGAAAAATAACATAAAGTAAGAGAGCCTTTTTTGTTCTAAGTCTGTATAAGTGCCCCTTCCTGCCATTTATGTTGCATTCAAGAAGGTTTTCCTTGAGTGACGAGATCTTTTCCATTTCTATAGTGCCATTTGTAACCTGAATATTAGAATATTGTGTAGGGGGTTTGTCAGACATGCTCATCTTTAGCCATTCAAAAGATTAAAAAAAAAGGATGGTCCTTGATCTGTCAATCCTAGCTAAACAAATTGTATATATAAGCTTATACTAATGGCTCATTTCTCATATTGGCGGACTTCTTCTGTCAGAAAATCCTGGTTGGAGATTGTAAATCTGGGCCTATACTAATAGCTAGTTGTTGATGTTTCCACTAGATAGAATAAAGTAATCCACAAGGGAAAAGTCCATGCAAAGTTTACAACTTTGAAATGTGCTTCTTGTGCGATCCTACTTATTTGTTAGGAACATCTGTACAATTTTGCGGTACCACTGGTAGTTGAATCCTTTTATATGTCCTTGTCTATTAGAGTGCAAATGTTGTTCAGGACTTAAGAAATAATTGGTCTGACTGGATTGGAATTGCAGTTGTCCCAGCGTACTCTTTCAGGAACTTTACTTAAGTATCTTTCAAAGCTACAGGTATGAAAAGGTTCATTTAACTTTCCTGTTTGATATAAGCAATTAATTTAAACTTTTTTACACTTTTTTTTTTTTTTTATATATATATATATATTTTTAATTTTAATGCCTATTGCTTTTGCAGGTGGATGAAGAACCAGCAATTAGAACGAACACTACCATCCTACTCGGGAATATAGCCAACTATCTTAATGAGGGGGTTAGTTTCATGAATCTTCATTTTCATTTGATTTGTTAGTTCCCAGAACGATCTGATAAATTATGACTGGAAAATGTGAGAGCTACTCACAAGAGTGGAATTGCATATCCTGCTTTCTGCACACATTTGGCATGCATGTGTGAGATGTGAGACATTCATAGGGTGGCCACACTGTATTCGCCATGTCCATAAAATCAGGCCTGTCCTGTCGTCAGGCGGACCACGTGGATCAAAGAATGGATGATTAGAAATAATAGACCAGCAATCCACATTCAAATAGATATGTGGCCACTTGCTGACCCTTCAGGCCACTTTTCTTTCCACGGCACATATGCATAAGGTGCACCCAATAAGCAAACATGGATCTTGCACACACATGTGTGGGCAGATTAGGAATGGGATCCTACCCTCTTTAGCAACCATAGCAGGGCCTATTATGATTAAACCACTTGATTCTTTTTTGAATGTTTATCTCTTTTTAGGAACTCATTGACTGGTTTTCTAATAGTGTTTGGCCAGTGCACATTGTGCAGTACAACATTTACTGCATACGCTTGAAACATGATCAGGAACATCTGTCTGCTCAGTCTAAAATTTACTGATTGAATGCAGACAAGGAAGAGAGTTTTGATTAATGCATTTACTGTACGTGCATTGCGTGATACTTTCTCTCCGGCTCGTGCAGCAGGTAATGAGCTTGCCATTGACATTTTTTAAATATTTGTTATGTGTTATCCTGTAATTTTCTGGGCTATGGTGTTTCTTGTATTGCTTAAGGAGATTTAGTCTATGTAATTGGCATCATGGCAGGAATTATGGCTTTATGTGCCACCAGTGCATATTATGACATGACAGAGATTGCAACTCGCATTCTGCCAAATGTTGTTATACTTACTATTGATGCAGACAGGTAATGTGTTTCTTTCTTTTCGCTCACTCCCCCCTTTTGTTTCTTTCATGTCCGTTCGTCTTTTGGATATTCTCCATAACTATGTTTTACACAGGTTTATTTATGAGGAATTCTGTGATCCTCAAACTGAGGATGCTATAGGCCTATAGTATATCCTTGGATCTTGCCAATATTACCTAAGTCACCAACCCCACTGAGGTTTCTGTTCTGGATTGTGTTATCTGAATTATGGGTCACTTGCGATCCAGGTCACGAATCCAAAATTATGATCTTATACTCTTGTAAGTGTTGATTAAGTTGTAACATATATTGATATCAATAATTAGTGATTTATATTTTGATTTTATATTTGTATTTTGATTGTTGCAATAGTATGCATGTAATATAGCACTATGCATTCATGATCTATAATAATAACATTCCTCATTTTCGTATGTAAATCACAACATCGATTTGTATATAAACCTACACTACATGTTAATAGTGTATAAATTGGAGAGGTCCACACGATCCTACCCCTAACGTACCGCATATTGGAGGAAGCTTTTTACCATGTACCTATTCCCATACCATGTATCAGAGCAAACCACGAGCCAGGTAACATTGGTACTGGTGGGACTATAGTTCATTGATTCAGACTGTTGACCTGATGTGCCCCAATTGAGGATGTCACAGAAACCATGCTGTTCCTAACCATTCAATCTGCTGTCTACCAATAGATTGGGAACAGTTGCAAATGTCCACATTCAACAGAATAATAAAGCCATAGATTGGATGATCGGGTTTTCTAGTCTGAGAGATTTTGGGGTATGTTCTATCCCGGGGTGGGCCCTTCAGATGAATGACCTGGATCACCAAACCATGGGCTCATCTTATTCAAATTGCAGACTCGAGGATTCTATGCACATCGTCTGCTTGAGGATCACATTATTCGACTTTTATTCTGTGACATATCTTCCCATATTTGACTGCATTACAATGTCAAAAAAAAAAAAAAAAAAAAAAAAAAAAAAAAAAAAAAAACCCTGCAATACTAATGCTCCAAACTGCCATAAAATTGAAGAAAGTTCTTGTTGCACACAAGATCTATAGAATAGTGTGATTTCTAGTTCTCAAAGAATGCCATGCTTTATTGAGAAGCCCCATTTCTAGCAAGAACTAAAGATTGTTAAACAATACATCTGTTTGACATTTAAGCAAATTTTAACATCTCATTCTTATGCGTATTTTTTATTGGCTTGGTAGACCACCTAAAAGATTTGCTTTCATCAGACAGGACCCCTTTAGCTTATTAATGTCTCCTCTTCTACATTCCGAATTAAAAATAAAATAAAATCATATCATCCTCTACGTGCTTTTGCATGCACAAACCACCTGTACATGAGTGTTTAGTCTTTCATAATTACCATTAGCTCCTCTATGGGCTAGAGCATTTGCAACATTTGCCTCTCCCTAACCACAAGGATGAAAAAACTTCAAATTTGTGCCTTTTTATCTCTTACGACCACTGTTCGAGTTGTCGGTATTGCTCCAAGTTTCGCTGGCCGGATATACAGATAAAATATCGTTATTGCCAATAAACGGAAATGGGGGGAAAACATGGGAAAAACATGAAAAATTTCAATGAAACTTTAGGAGATGCCTAAATACACATATTCACGTACTTAGGAATAAAAAAAATACAAAATGAATGCATACATAATAAGTTTTCATTTAATTGGGGCCTAAAAGCATGTGCTATCGTAAGAAATCAGTCCAATTGTAACAAAAAATATTTTATATAATATAAATGCAAGTACCATATAGTAAGTAGGACATGTAAATGTAAATGAACTAAAATATATACTTACCTGACCATCCTTCATACCCAATTAAGAGGCAATTAAGCAAAGAAACATGGCATATGCAAATGCATACATTATACATCCATCCATCCATCCAGCCATCCATCCAACCATCACATCCATCCCATCC
Source organism: Magnolia kwangsiensis (assembly GCA_037074715.1). Lineage (NCBI taxonomy): Eukaryota > Viridiplantae > Streptophyta > Magnoliopsida > Magnoliales > Magnoliaceae > Magnolia > Magnolia kwangsiensis. The sequence goes on along the minus strand of CM073578.1, from coordinate 4,889,107 downwards.
CATCCCATCCCATCCATCTAAACAATCACCCATCCATCCAACCATCACATTTATCCATCCATCCATCGATCCATGATCCACCACATCCATCCATCTGTCACATCCAACCAACCATCCATCCATCCATCCCATCTATCCATCTATCCCATCCAACCATCCATCCATCATTCCAAACAATCATATATCCATCCAACCATTACATCCAAACATCCATCCATCCCCTCCAACCATCCATACATCCATCCAAACAATCATCCATCCATCCAACCATCACATCCAACCATCCATCCATTCCATCCATCCCATCCAACCATCCATGCATCCCATCTATCCGTCCATCCCATCCAACCATCCATCCATCCAAAGAACCATCCCCCCACCCATCCCATCCCATCTATACATCCATCCATCCATGCATAGATACATTGCATGATACATGATACATTTTAAAATATTTTTTTTACATTTAAAACGTATTTTTCTTTTAATTTTCAAAAATGTAAACAAATAAAAATAAAAAAATAAATAATTATTTAATCTTTTTTCCTTTAAATGGGTCCCCATGGGCCCCATTTAGGGTAGCCTATCCATCCATCATGATCATTTAAAAAATGTAACCCAATGGGTCCCATTTAAAGAAAAAGAAAATGATTAAATAAATAAATTAACATTAAACAAATAATTTTTGTAATTTTCAATAATATAAAAAAATTGAAAAAATCAAAAGATTATAGGCATTTGATGGATCAGCCCTTCCTCCTAATCATAAAAAAAGGGGGACTCAATTTGGTATTTTTGGGAAGAAATTGGGGAAAATCGTATTTTCCCCAAATTTCCCAAAATCAGAGATATTCAATCCCAAATCTTGTGATTTTTCACGAGAATGCATGCATAAACATGGATTTGAAGCCAAATTCATGCTTAAATTGAAGGGAAAAAAATTTATTTTATGGATTTATTCATACCTCCGGATTCCGGGACACCCAAGCTTTGATCTCCGATTCCGGCCCCAAATCAGTTGTTCAATCCACTGAGATTGGACAGGAGTTGCTGATTTTTACTCCTCAACTCATATTTGTGGTTAGATTTCCATCTTCCTCTGTTTTTCCATTTTTTTGTTTTTTTGTTTTTTCGATTTTTTGATGATTTATGCAGGTGCACTGTCGAGTTGCTGTGCTTGGTGATAACATGATAAAAAACAATGCGTATCAACGAAATCGAGAGGTGTGGGTTGTTGGCTACATCCCTTGAAGGTGGTAGGGGTCGATTTTATCGCCGACAACAAGTAATATTGAATAAATTGATATTTTTGGCAAAATCTCGCCGGAAATGGGCAGTGAATCGAAAAAAGGGGGTTTCGGTATTGCTGGAGCTGCGATACTGATAATTTCGCCAATATTATCGATTTTTCGGCGACAACTCAAACACTGCTTGCAACACCACTAAGCCCAATGTTTTCCAATGATGACATGTAAAAGTTAATTATGGGACTCATGGCCTGATATGATATGGATACCACTAGGCCATATTGATCCATATCAGTTTGATATGATATGTGCTACGGGTCATATTGGCTTGTCCCTAAGAAATGGCCTCTATCGGCCCATATTGACTGATACAAGTTGTATTACCACCAATACAACTGATACAACTATAAAGGGCCAAACTTTTAGTAGTTTTTTCCCGAAAATTTCTCACATTTTTCCTTTTCTTTTTTCATTTCAACCATGGACTCTTAGTCATTTTCAACTAGATCTAGGCCTATTTTGGGATCAAAACATAAGATTTGAGTGGGATTTGATGAATTGAAGCTGACTGGACCATTATGGTAAATCATTGCCTTTTTTTTTTTTTTTGATTAAAATCATTTTTTAATCATCTTCTTTTTCTTGTATTTCAATGTAATAGGCCCTAATCCACCAAATCCTTCTTGATTTGTGTTTAATTAGGGCCAATTTGGTATAATTTCAGCAAATCAAGACGAAGGACATCTTATCAAAGAATGGTCTGATAACCTATTATATACATGTCCAAACATAAAAAATTGATAGATTCTTGAAATGATAATATTTCCCTTCTTTAGAAATTTTCTGCAATTTTTAGCTTAAAAGAATTTCGATTTATATGCTTTGATATGGGCTGATACGAATATGATCATCTATTGTATCAGTTTTCAGCAGGGTGATACTGCCCCCTGATAGTGATATTGAGAACTGTGCCACTAATGGCCAATCCTTTTCCAAAGCATTCACCCCTAGAAAGTTTGACCGGACAAGGGTCCATTTGGTTATGTTTACTTTAATTTTTGTAGGCTTATGGACTGTTGATGTTATATCAGTAAAGATCCAGCTATTTCTCTTTCCAAATCTGACAACAAAATCAAAAGGAAAAATGCACCACAAGTTCCTATTGTTCTCTTAAAAGGCCATCATCACAACTCTGAAAGGCCTCGTAGTTTTTCTTCAAAAGCTTGAAAAGCCCAATCCACTCAGAATAGCTTCATAAAATGTTCCCTAGCTTTAAGGTTATAGATGTTTTTGATATAAGCAGACAATGTAAGATTCATTCTATGTACTGTTTTTTCCTTGAGTGTGCTTGCTGATTTCCACTTAGTTATATTCAGGACTATGAATGAGGAGGTACTTGCATTTTTTCTTTCAGTTTTTATTTTCCCCCAGAAGAAAATATGTCCTAGTTTGGGATAGCCAGCCCTAATTGTATATTTGATTAGGAGATCAATAGCTTGCTGCTATTGCATTAGAGAACAACAATATAATCATAATGCTCTTCTTTTTCCTGTTAGGGTCTGGGTCCAGACTCCAGACCTTATATCATTAGTCAATATGATCCCAGTCTCTTTCCATTGGTTTGGTTTTTCTTTTCCATGGTTGCCTAATTCTCATTATGGAGACTATTAGTCATTCATATAAATGACCTTAGTGTATGTAATTTCTTCAAGCTATTGAAGATGAATTAATCTCAGTTATTCTTTCTGTGTACCAGTGATGTCAGAACAAAAGCATTTCAGGCCATAGATCAATTTATGCAAATAGCCAAGCAATATCATGAAAAGGTATGCAATAATTCCCTTGCCTTTTTTATGCTGGGAGCTTTTTCTGTTTTCCATTATGCTTTTATTATCACATCCATATTCTCTCTTCAGAAAATGATAATGAATGTCTTGCCATCAATTCTTCTCTTAACTTTGTTGCTTATTGGATACTTGTGCATAACAAATTCTCTCTTCTGCAACTGCCCCTGTAGCGCCTGAAATCCTTTCCAGGCACAACTTTTTAATTTTATATATTAAGTTTAATTATTTATAGATATAATTTAATTTTATATAATAAATATTAATTTTAAGTATTTATAGATATAAGTTGTTTTTTAAATAATCGAAGTAAAAAAAATAAATAAAATCAATTTCTCTTAGCCAAAGTGCCATACCCCCAATTTTCCCAAATTCCCCACTTCTTAGGTCGTCCCAAATCCTAAACATAAATTTTCCATTTCCCCAAAATCACCAATCCAAGACCACAAATTTCCAAGTTCCCTAGATGATCAAAACTCTATAATCTAATTATTCAAAATCCTTAAATCCCCAAATCGTCCAACCTAAAATTTTCAATTCCCTAAAATCCTTAATTCACCTTAAATCTCTTGTATGGCACCAACGAGAACCAAATTGGTTTCAAGAAGTCTAATGTGATGACCTTGACACACTATTAGAACTAGAAAGAAATCAAGATGAAAAATAAATGAGAAATGTTGTTGAAATTTGGGGAAAGAATATCTTAAGCTTTAATCTCAAAAGAGATGAGAAAAGTTGTTGGAATTGGACTTAAAAGCCCGTACTTGTCTATTTGCACCCTTATTGGGTGATAAAATACCAAAAACCACAGATATGAAGTATCCTTACGGGTACCTCATGTAGAAAGCTGCAGATGCATCACGTGTGCCCAGGCCAAGGTGTCCCGTATCGGTATCGGTTGGCGTAACGGTGCCCTCTGAAACCGATACGGATACGGGGGCGTAACAGCCCATAACGGCGCAAATTTTTTTTTTTGCCAAATAAATATGAAAAAATATGGATTAAATCCGAAATATTCTAAGCATTCCAAATATGCATTCATTTATAAATTGGAACATGTTTATGGTGGTGTAACGGTCCACTCTTTGGTCAGAAGTTGTATCGGACTGTCTGATGAATTTATGAACCAGATAACCTGAATTTGACTACAAAATTCATGTATTTAATTTTTGAACTATCTACTATCAATGATAGATATATTAGAATGAATGTAATATGAAAATATCTTACATTTAGGTGTTTGCAATTATTTTTGAGGGCCAAAATTCATGCATAAATAGAAAAAAATATAAAAATAAAAAATAAAATGGCACCCCAAATATATAAAATGCACATTAACATGTTCTACTATGATTAACACATCACATGGAATCATTAAAACAGCAAAAGAATCATTAAAAAATAATTTTTTGAATTTTCAAAAAAAGGGTCAAAATAAATGCGTAAATAGAAAAAAATATAAAATGACACCCCAAATCTGTAAAATGCACATTAACATGTTCTACTATGATTAACATATCATATGACATCATTAAAACAGCAAAAGAATCATTAAAAAATGATTTTTTGAATTTTCAAAAAAAGGGCCAAAATAAATGCGTAAATAGAAAAAAATAAAAAAAAAAATATAAAATGGCACCCCAAATCTATAAAATGCACATTAACATGTTCTACTATAATTAACACATCATATGGCATGATTAAAACAACAAAACAACTATTAAAAATTGATTTTTCGAATTTAAAAAAAAAGGGCCAAAATTCATGCGTAGATAGAAAAAAATATAAAAATATATATAAAATGGTACCCCAAATCTGTAAAATGCACATTAACATGTTCTACTATGATTAACACATCATATAGCATCATTAAAACAGCAAAAGAATCATTAAAAAATGATTTTTCGAATTTTCAAAAAAAGGGCCAAAATAAATGCGTAAATAGAAAAAAATATAAAATGGCACCCAAAATCTGTAAAATGCACATTAACATGTCCTACTATGATTAACACATCAAATGGCATAATTAAAACAACAATACAACCATTAAAAATTGATTTTTCGAATTTTAAAAAAAGGGGCCAAAATTCATGTGTAAATAGAAAAAAATATAAAAAGTATATTAAATGACACCCAAAATCTGTAAAATGCACATTAACATGTTTTACTATGATTAACACATCATATGGTATGATTAAAACAACAAAACGTATTAAAAATATATAAATACCTATTTTTGACAAATTTCTGAAAAATGGCCCACCGAGCTTTGATTCAAGAAAATCCATAATATAATGTGTTTTTATCTCAAATACCCAGCCAAAGTTGGTCGAAATTAGTAGTAAAAGGAGTAAGAAACAGTTTGGAAGCAAGAGGCTTCAAAAAAACAGCAAAACAAAGCTTAAAATGGAAAAAGGTCGATACGGGCCTATTACGGGCCTATAACGGCCCGTAACGGGCCCGTAACGGCCGATACGCCCCCGTAACGGCCGATACGCCCCGTATCAGCCGATACGGCTACAAAAAACCGTATCGGCCGATACGACCCCGAAACGTATAACGGTCACCACCGTTTCCGTTACGTATCGGCCGTATCGGCCGATACGTAACCGATTTGGCATTCCTTGGCCCAGGCACTAGATGCATGTATGAAGTAAACGCCTTGCCCAGGGTCTAGGCCGGCGCAATGGGCCCAAAATGCCTAGGCGTGTACTTGGGCATGCTCCTGGAACGTCTTTGACCACACTAGAAAAGACTGTTCAATTTATTTAGCACCATGATTTTTTCCCACCTAGTCAACTATTCTTGAAAGAGGGATGAGTCTCTATCGTTCAGGCTTAAATGATCAGGTAAACTTCTTTAGGTTCTTGAGATGTCTTTTTACTCGAGAACTGTTGGTTGTGATAATGATAACTGATAGATGTAATTGAGAAACTTCTACAAGATACCTTGCTTGTGCCATCATCCATGGTGTGGGTCATCAGATCACCAAATCATGCCCCTCCAATGCATGGAACTGGGATTCCTGTACATGTGCTAGGACTCGATATTCCAAAATTTTACTAATACCTAGTTGTGATTACTAAATCATCAGACTAGCTAAACCCAATAACCCATGATTTTTCTACATCGGAATTCTCTTTCTATTCACTCTAAACATAAGGGCATCATTAGTTGATTGACATATGGGTGCTTAAAGCAAAGAGACCATATTGGTTTCTTGTGTTGTGCCTGATTTGTTAGCTTTTGTGAGAAATGCTGCTGCTGCTGCTATGCAGGAGATTCTAGCTGTAAAATCTTTTGTTAATTGGCAATGTTACATGGTTTATCAATTCTTCTCTGTTGTATACTGAGTTTTCATTGGTTTCTACTGTGTTTGGTTATAGTTAACGACGGGAGATACAAGTGGAGCTGCAGGCATTGGGATTCCATCAATGCCTGGAAATGCAAGCTTGCTTGGGTGAGTTGCTTGTCTTCTCCTGTTGGATTTCTGAGTTCCTTGTGGTAATAGTGGTAATTGCCTCTAATATGTTATTATCTTGTTCTTTTCCTTCTTGTTTTTTTTTAGTATAGTTGGACAAATTTCTCTAGCACTGCTTGTCATTTGTTGCTCACCCCTTATGCCTCACGACATGGTGAACCAGTGTTCATCAAGTAGTCCTCACCATGGATGAGCCATAGGGAAAAATCCCACTGATCAGTTTGGATTGCCCTACAGCGATGCCCGGCAAGCAACCACGAGAGAGTGACAAGGGCAAGCAATGGTAGTGAGTCTCTACTTGGACTCAGATATCATTGTTTTCTTTCTCCATTCCAGTGCTAGAAGTTTTGAGTGTCGACGTATTACACAATGACTAGAATTTCTTTCCACTATTTTATATTCTTAGTCATGTTAAAATTAAAATAGTTAATGTGCAATTTTTATTTTGTATATTTTTCTCTGGAGGTCGTTTCTGGTTCAATATAACTAACTGAGATGGAGGCAGTGTAACAAATATCACTGTGATTTTGAAAATATTGCAAAAATGACACTAAACAATATTAGCGCAATATTTTTCAAGATATTGGCAGTTTTTAAAATATTGCACTTTTATCAAGATAGTATCTTCAAAATAGTGAAATGAAAAAACTTAAGGAATCTGTTATATAAATATATATTTAAAATTTATTTATTCGCTTAAAATAAATATTGTTAAATGCATTTTATTTTCGGCGATATTTTCCTGATAATATACTGAGAAAATCCTCAAAATTTGAGATCTCCCAAGAAATTTCCAAGAATGAGATTTGTCACTATTGATGGATGTCAAGCACCCATCTCCACCTTGCACATCGCTCCAAGGTCAGATGATTAGGACCATCCATTTGGTGGGCTCTACTGTTACATGCCACAACAAAAGAATTCACATCATCGATTGGACAATCCCTATGCCTCTATTTATTATGGACTTATTTTCCCTATTGAAGAAGGGCCATCGAAGATCGTGAACCTGTTGATATATATATGCTATTTTACTTGATAAGAAAAATGAGACTAGCTAATGGGGCAAACAGAGGTTGAATTGAATTTGATTGAATGGAGTACTTAACGAAATTGAGCTTGCAACCTACACCTCTATATGCCACAAGATATGCTAAACTTCCAATAATGGACTGTGGAATGGAATTTCCAGTGGTTTTTGGGGTTCGAGAACGAGAAAGAGGGAAGGCACCTTCTAATTAGGCATAGGTGGAACTGTGGTCTTCCAGTCAAAAAGCCACCGGAACTTGTACTAGAAGAGTCATTCTTCTCAAAGCGCACGCGTGCGCACTCACATGCACGAAAAGAAAAGTTTAATTAAATATTCATTTGGTCATTGTATCTTCCATATGTTTGATTACGTGTGCACCAGAACTTTACTAGAGTCATTCTTCTGAAAGCGCATGCGTGCACCCACCCACACATGCACACAAAAGAGGAAGAAAGTTTAATCAAATATTCATTTGTTCATTGTATCTTCCATATGTATGGCTATGGCCTTTGCAAAGAGTCTTATAGAATCAAATGTTCTTATTTAAATCCTGTTGATAATAAACTTACTTTCCTAAATTAACTGAAAATAGTTTTCAGTGGCTTGTAATAAAGAAGGAAGAGAAATGATACTGAATAACAAGTCCTAATAGTATCATCATCATCTAACTTATACCAATTAATTGAGATCAGCTGCACAAATCCTCCTTTGTCATTCCACTATATCAAAAGACCATATCCTCAGTTATGCCATAGGTATCACCTCTTTTCTTACTACCTCTCCCCATGTCCTTTTGGGCCTTCCGCTTGCCTTTTTTAAAGAGTCCCAATGACATCGAACTGCCAAAAAAATACCCAACTCATAATGGTATTCAAAATTGGCTACGTAAGTGGTAACGGTCATAACCGTTATGCGGCCAAAATGACCCTTAAAGAAAAACAGGCCAGAATGACCCCATAACAGTCCCGTGACGGTCCTATTACAGTGTTTTTCAAAAGAAGAAGAAGAAAGAAAAGATGTAATGGCTGATACAACTCATATCTCAACAGTAATGATGGTGGCCGTTATGGCCACTGTTACCATTATGATATGGGCCGTAACAGCCACCGTTACCATTATGGAACACCTTGTCTGCACGACTATTGTGGGTGCAATTGGTAGAAAGTGTCTCATACAGTTTGCATGTAGTCCCAAAAGTAAGAATCCAATTGGACTTGTGGGCCCCACAGTCCAATTGGTTCATGCTTGTAGCCACCCTATTGCCGGTGTAATTGGTATAAAATAAAAAATAAAAATAAATCTCATACGGTTTGCATATAAACCCAAGGGGAAGCATCCAATTGAACTTGTGGGCTCCACAGCCCAAATTGGTTTATACCTGTAGCCACCCTACCAGACGTGGAGGCCCCACAGTCCAATTTGGATCTTGATCTGGTTCACATCTTCCATCTGGACCCAGATTTGGTCCAGATTTTCAATTTGAAACCTTGGATTCATCTGATCTTCAAGTAGAGACCCTCAGATTTGTAAGATATTCAATCAGACCCTTGATTTCGTCCTGCATCACTAATCATCTCAACAAAAAATGCAGGTGGGCTATGAGCTCCTTGACGCTCAAGGGTAAAGCTTCTGAACAGGCTCCAGTTGCTTCTGCAAATAATAACACGCCCCCTGTTGCTGCTACATCTAATGCCAGCTCAGGTGAATTTTTTTCTTCTTTTCTTCTTTTCTTCCTCTCTTTTCTGGTACTTTAACTATACAAGAAATGCTGCAGTGATTTGCTTGGGGGTATTCACTCCTGTTTCAGGACGTGTCCTGGCTGCATTTAAATCCTTGCTTCGCTCTCTTTTCTTTTGCAGATGAGGATAATTACTATAAGATAATTATAAAAATACCTACACTAGAGCATGCCTCCCTGTCATTAATTTACATGTTACACGCCTGGAATAGATCAAACTGTTCATTTTATAAGTCAGATATTGAAAGAGCAATGGGACAAATATTATACTGTTCCGTTTTGACAATTCTTACCCTCTGATAGATGGGGTAATATTGGAACACTGAGCGAGAAGAAGCCATAACTAGATGGTTGTGATTGTTTGATCAAGGTGGAGTTTGGTTGCAGTTAATGGATAGTGGAGTTTGGTTGTGCCCATAACTACATGTACATTATAGTATATTGTATGAATGTGGGAAAATTTCCTGCTTTAGTGATGGGTATTTTGGTAATTCTTGAGGGAAATTATTGTCGTCTAGAAGCAAATGCAAGATTTCTTGTGGTAGTTGTGTTGGTGACTCACTCTCATATGTTGGGACTCATGCATGGTCATCCGGACTATCCAAATTCCAGGAAACATTGTGAATGGAGCTTATCTGTAGAATCACACTGATAAAATGATGATAACCATCCAATTAATGGATATCAAATAGATGGCTAGAAAAACAATGACAACCATCCAATTAATGGGTATCAAATGGATGGTTAGTACTGAAGCAACGAGTGATCCAAATTCCATTGGTAAAATCAGACAGTTATCATTTTTTTGGTATAATGTTCGGGATATGTTCTATCCACAATTGGGTCTGCTATGTGGACAGTCCAGATTGCTATATGACCATGCCACGTATATGGTTAAAGATTCTCCACATGTTTTAAAACGGTGCCAAACTACCACAGGGGTGTAGTGCTTCCAAAAGTAGCTAGTGACATGTCCCGAAAGGCGAAAGCAGAGTGAATCGCAGTAGCATTACTATTTTTTGCTAACAAGTCTGTCTGTCAACCACATGCCTTATCTTTGCTTCCGTGTATTCATTTGTTTAAATTCCAATTTGGGTTCTTTGGACATTCGTTCGATAGATACCCCAGATAGCATGACAGCGCATGTGACCGCCTCACACGCAAGCTACAGTACCGACTCAGCGGATCAACCCATTCCTGCATCTCCCACATCAACCGACGGTTGGGGAGAACTCGAGAATGGAATCCATGATGATGATGATGATGATAATGATAAAGATGGGTGGGACGACATTGAGCCACATGAGGAACAGAAGCCCCCTCCAGCTCTTGCCAACATACAGGCTGCTCAGAAACGCCCAGTCGTGCAACCGAAGCAGCCAGGTAAGGAGTCAATCTTTACATGTAACAGTGTTGGGTGCATCTGTTGAGAGAAATGCTATTACATAGCATGCTTCAGGCAAGTTCTATGAAGTGCTGGGAACAGGGCAGGGGCTGTGGTGGGCTACATTGAGGACAGTGCGTGGCTTAAAAATTTCAGTGATTGCACAATATTCTGTGAGCCATGGCAATAACATCAAACAGTATGTGCCACTGCTCAATTTATACTAAACTTTTGGGTTAACCATCCATTTGCATCCAAATGATAGGATGGCTATCATAATCCGTCCTGCTTGATGTTACAGCTATGGCCCACCCACATGATGGCCCCTGCAAATTAACAGTCCAGATTGCTGCTCTCAATTGCCACATTTATGCTGAAGTTAACTTGATGTGCATTTCATGGTACTCCAAACACATTCTAGTAGAATTCCTCCATAGCAGCAGGTTGGCTTTACAGAGGAAAAAAAGAAAAAAGAAAAAACAAAAAGTTGGGGGGGGGGGGGGGGGGAGCTCATGTAAGTTGAGGGGGGGAGAAGCTCATGTAAGTTGCAACTGAGTTTGGTTACCGTGAGCTGGGATTACAGATCGATTTCAAATGGGCTTGTGTCAACTCAGTTATACTGAGTTCCGAGAATGAGAAGTCAAGAACAAACTCTGGTTATTGACTCGGTCTTCTTCTTCTCTCTCTCTTTTTTTTTTTTTTCACGAAATTGGATTTTAAGCATCTTCAAATGTATTTTGTAGAGGTGTGGCATTTTGTGCAAGTGGGGCCCATGGTTTGGAATGCTTCAAACTCTCCCTATTGGAAGATCCCAAGCCTTAGATTGGTGGCCTACAGAAGTAAAGGCTAAGAAAAATACAGCAACCATCCACATCCGACAGAAATAAAGGTTAAGATCATCCAATATTGGTGTTTTTGGGCCATCACACATGCCTGGTGGGAACCTCTGAACCATGGGTATGTCTAAGGGTCTGTTTGGATACCACCAAATAAGTTACTTTTTCTACTTACAGCAGTAGGTAAGTAACTTATTTGAGATAAGTTTGGTTTATGAACAATTATAAGTAACTTTTTTTATAAAAAAACTTAAGCACTTCAGCTTAATAAGTAGAAACCAAGATAAGTTACTTGAGGCATAAGTAGCTTAAGTAACTTACAATCCAAATGCCCCCTTAAGTTTACTGAATATACTATGCATGTTCAGATTATCGGTTTGTACAAGTGGGCCCATGTTTCAGTGATAAAAAGTCCAAACTTCATGTCACAGGCCTTAGCATGGATGGCATATGTATCAAAAGCCCTCTTGTCATAGACTCTCCCTTTTGGGTCAAATGCAAGCCCTTACTGTATTTCTTTATTAACCATCAGTTAGTGGGGCCACCTATCAAAAGGTTTAGGATTTTTCCGTCTTGGAGAGTTTTGGTGCATGGGCCATCCATTATGAAGCTCATTGTATTTGTTGATTTAGATCACCAAACATTACCCTGTTATAAAAACTGATACCTTGACCATTGAAAAATTTATTAGGGTGTGTTTGGATGCACTATTGTATTGAATTGCAATAATCAGTCTAAATAATAATTTGTTTCCTTAGCATTCATGCGATGTTTTCCTCTTTATCACACTAAATGCTTGCAATTCAATTCACTTGTGCATTCAAACGCACCCCAAAATGAATCTTTGTTATGAAAGATGTTGGACATGGTTTTCGATTCCCTACTTTATTATATTTTTTTCAATGCATTCCAGCTACGACTACTCGGCCCAAAAATACAATGAAGCCGGCCAAGCAAGAAGATGATGATCTGTGGGGATCCATTGCCGCACCAGCACCGAAAACAGCATCGAAGCCTTTGAGTTCGAAGGCTGCAGAGGTGCACGATGATGATGATGACGACCCATGGGGTGCTATTGCTGCGCCTGCACCAAAAACGACATCCAAACCTCTGAATGTGAAGTCGGCCACACAACATGATGATGATGATCCATGGGCCGCTATTGCCGCTCCCCCTCCCACGACCAAAGTCAAGCCTCTGGGTGTTGGCAGAGGGCGAGGGGCCAAAGCCACCCCCTTGAAGTTGGGCGCGCAGAAAATAAATCGGACTTCCTGACTTCCAGCGTTTGGTTAAAGGCTTCTTCAGCATCAAGATCTGTAATATTCTTTTTAGCTTGAGTTCCTTTTGCCCATGTTGCTCAGGGTCACCCTCATCTGTCAACCCATCGGGCCCACACTCTGGATATGGTCAGATGATCTGAACCATTCATTCACTTGTCACTATTTTGAATTGCCTATTGTGCAATTATCATCCCAACAATTCATTCGCGGTCAGGATCGTCTCATCAGAGTTAATTTTATATTTCCCTATTTAGGGTTGCACCATGGATGGTTCTGGTCAAGAATCCGTTACATGTGGGCCCCAGTGAGAACACACATGCTGGTGGTCTTGAGCAGCAACATAAGCAAAACCAACTCTTTTCAACATTTATTTGTAATGATTCTTTTGAGTGTATTTGTTGGGGTTTTTCAGCTTTTGACTTGGGAGGAAGGATTACAGTGCTGGTTTGCAGGGATGGGCCAGGGATTGGTGGGACGCCCCACGCACGTCCCAACATGGAGACTCTGTGCGGCATCAGCGCCATTCATGAGACAGAATGCTCTGCAAATATGCTGTGCACAAAAAGTTTTACCTGTCCCATTTGTCAGGTGGGCCACATTTGTACAGGAAAATGGACCAAATGAACCCATATGACCTGCTTACGGTGCACCCAGTTGATAAATGGCCTGGATCTCTCAAATGTCCGTGGGCCCATCTGCTGTGGATTGCCAGTTAACTATTGTGTTCTTCTTTAGGGTTGGGATTGTTTTGGAAGTGTATATGTGTGATGGAAGACCTTCAGAAGAATATAAAGATACTATGTTTTCCTATTCAGTTTGTGTTATGTCGAAGGTCGTCCTGTTTTGAGCTATCTGAGGTTTTGGAGCTAATTAGATGGCATTCATTGTGTCATCACCGCATGTCATTGATCTAGATTATTAATTCACGCAGACAGCCACACGTGCTCCCCGGATCATGGACTGCATCTCAAATGCACACACCAACTTATCTATAATTTGGTTAGGATCTTATCATTGTGATAGTGTCATTGTGGGCCAAAAGGTTCATATGTTCTCTTTTCATGGTGCCAGCAGGATTTGATGAGCTACCCCACATGACTGATGAGACAGATTGCTAGCCTTACGTGCACAGTGACGCGGGGGGGGGGGGGGGGGGGGGGGGGGGGGGGGAAGGATTAGTCGTGGCCCTGGTTGTGGGACCCACCATGTTGTATGTATTGTATATTCACTATGTGAATATGTTTGGCAGCTCACTTTAGGGCATGAGCCACAAAATGGAGCAGATCTAGATTTTAAGTGGACCACACCATAGGAAACAGTGGTGATTGAACGTAACGTTTATTTGCCATCGAAACTTGATAAAGTCACACAAACCTGGATGGTTGGACAAAATAGAAGCTTGATCCAACACTTGTGGCCGACAATAAGTTTTTAGTGGTCAATCACCACTGTTTCCTTTGGTGTGGTCCACTTGAGATTTGGATTTGCTTCATTTTTGGGCTTGTGTCTAAAATGATCTGGTAAAACAGATGGGCCACGTGGAGTCCTACGGAGGGGCACGATGTAACTAGGTGCGAATCATGTTTGGTTTGATGAAAATCATTCCAAATATTGAATGATTATCATTCGAAGTTTTTACTATAAAAATTCATTCCAAATATTGAATGATTACCATTGGAAGTTTTTATGATAACTTTTGATTCATGCACAATCAATCTTTATGTAAAGATGGTTAAGGGTTCAATTGAGATGCACAGTAGGTTGTGTATGTCATGTGCCTTCGTTTCATTTAAGTAATAACATCCGGAATGCTAAGGTTTATCTGGTATTATTTTTGGCGAAAGAATAATTTTGCTATTTTGGATGGCTTATAAACAAATTAGGAAATTAGGCTTTTACAAAAGTTTTGCTTTTTTGGTATGAAATTAAGGTATGATTTTTCTTTATTAATAATGTAATTGAGAACTCATACACACTTTATTCAATAAAATACTTGAATTTTCTCTTATTTTCTTATGAACTCAAGAACTCTCTTTATTGATTCAAGCTTTTAATCACTTGAGGAAGACAATAATCTTTTTTTCATTGTTTCGTGCCCTTCCTGCAATTGTCTCTTAGAGGCTTTTCTTTAGTTTGATGGCATCTAAAATGGTTTGAGTAATAACCCCATGAAAAATGCTTCGGAGAATAATCCTTTTACAAAACGCAGGCAGTAGCGTCGTTCAAAGCTTTCTAGCGGGAGAATCTCTGGGCCATGAAAAACTGCAGGCGCAATTGACTATTTGATAGGAGCTTTAGGACGGACTCGTTTTCGTAATGATGAGCAATATGAGATTAGTGATAGAGCTTGCACTTATCATGTTTGTGGTATAACATCAGTGACGAATCGTAAACCACCACCCGATAATGGTGAATTATAGGCCACTACTTTAATCGTGAGGAAGCTTCTGTATGTGTCGAAGAAAGAAATAGATCTGCGTTGATACAATACCTTTTAAACGAAAAGTTATATAATCTGATTATAAATGGTGGGGGCAGTGAAAATATAGTGTTGAAGAATGGTGGAAAAGTGTAACTGAAGATAGAAACTCACACTCATCTGTATATGATTAGATAGATCAAGAAAGTCAGTGAAACAAATGTAATTGAATGATGCCGTATCTCTTTCTCTATTAGTAAATATTATTAAGGACAAAGTAACGTGTGACTTGATTGATTTTGTAGCTTTTACATGTTACTAGTGTTGAAATTATCTTCAATATTATGAAAATATCTCTGATATTATCTTTATCTCCAACTCGGCGATACCAATAACATTGGTAGTATTAGAAGTTCTAGTATTAGTAATGTATTGTTAAGTATTGCTAATATTTTCAACTATGTAAATTTTAAGTGTCGCTTATATTGCTAATGCATTAACATTGCCAATGTATTATCAATATTTTTGACTATGTAAATTCTAGGTGATGCTTGTATCATAAGTGTATCGACGATGTTTTGAATAATATCGCCAACGTATCGCCATCATCAAGTTTT
The DNA here is from genome assembly GCA_037074715.1 of Magnolia kwangsiensis. NCBI lineage: Eukaryota > Viridiplantae > Streptophyta > Magnoliopsida > Magnoliales > Magnoliaceae > Magnolia > Magnolia kwangsiensis. The sequence continues at coordinate 4,873,231 of CM073578.1, read as the reverse complement.
TGATTACTAGAAAAAAAAATTCAAATTTTGTTTCATAGGCACATGGTTGTATGTAATGTTCAATTTGTCATTAATAATATTGATAATATCTCGATACTATCAATATCGTACATGCTCTATATTGAAACCATAATTTTTCATTTTATTTCTAATTGTTGATGATTTCTCGGTGAAATATCACGTGTTGTTGATATTTTGCAATATTAATGGATGTTTGCATGAAATGTTAGATGGTTAAATAGACCAGATGAAATAGTTGGACTGATTTCTTACAACAACACATGCTTTTAAGACTTTATTAAATGAAAACTTGTTATATATGCATTCTTTTTATAATTTTTTATTTCTAAATATACAAATATGTACATTGTAACATATCCTGGAGTTTTGCTGAAAAGTTCACTGTTTTTTTCATATTTCCCTGCATTTTTTTATTATCAGTGATATCAATATTGTTTCCGTATCTCTGACCAACGAAACTTGTAGTGATATTGATACTTCGAACAATACATGTTACCAAGTCAACTATGATAATATGATGTTATGCCATGTGCAGAGGCTAGGATAACATACTTGTTTTTGTTAAAGATAATATAAAATTTATTCTAATTTCTATGAGAATGGAAAACCATCCCAAGACTTTTAAAATGGAGGGGCAATCTTTTTTAATAATACGGGATTTCGTTAAAGAATTTGAAGAGACGTGAGAGATCGATGTATGTAAAAAATGGAAAAAAAGAAGAAGAGAAGAAGTAGAAACCACAAGAGTTAGATTATGCTCATGAATTTCTTAAAAAGTTGCCCCATTTGCCTATTATCTAGTACCACATTGATCTTTACCTTGGTTGTAAGTCTACCTAATCGCCTAGGTTATCATATAAGTCCGAAAGAATATGAGATCTTGTACGGACAAGTGTAGGAATTGATCTTTAAGAGTCTAGTGAAAGATAGCATGTAAGTGCAAGGAGAGGCTTCCAACTAAGACATATAATAAGTTGATAAATAAGAAGATTGGTCATATTCAGATACCTAGGAAAATCAATGATAATGCTAACGATAATGCTAACGACAATGAAATTTTATGAACATTCAATGCAGCGAACCTTTATTAGTATTACAAGAAAAGTTTGTTAGATAACTTGAGTACACATTCTTTTCAAGTGGAGTGGATTAATGTAAGACATACTACAAATGCATTCTTATTATGGTTGGAGTAAGAAAAGCCAATACGAAAATAGAAGCAATATATCAGAACTTAGCCCCGTCCTACGTGGGACATGACATAATGGGGCATGACAAAACTTGGGTCTTAAACGTGTCTAGTTCGAAAAAATTCATTCCGAATATGAAAAATTTATGGTTCATAACTTTGCACACCTCCATTTCGCAGGAAAATACCCACTTTTTTATTGAAAATTGTGATAGTAAAAAATTTTATTATATTTAGAGCCCCATTTGGATACCATCAAATAATTTCTTCTACTTGTAGTGGTAGATAAGTAATTTATTTGAGATAAGTTTGATTTATAATCAATTATAAGTTGTTTCTTTTAAAGTTAGTTAATCACTTCAACTCGGTAGAAGCTAAGATGGGTTCTTACCCATGCCTAGGTGGTAGACCCACTAGAGTTTCAACACAAGGTCATGAAGGTGTAAGTGCATGTGTAAAAAATAAAATAAAAATAAAAACCAAGGTAAACTACTTGAGCTATACTTATCTTAGGGCCTGTTTGGATGCTTATAGGTTATTTTAAGTTGTAACTTACCTGTGACTTACAAGTGAATGTGACTTATCTGTAAGTTACTTACAGTTTTTTGGCAGATTTGCCTGTAAGTGACTTATAGATTATAAGTTACTTATAATTTCTCTCCCAAACACCACCGGTAAGTAACTTCCCTATTATAAGTCACTTCCCACTTACCCAACTTCTAGACATCCCAACATACCCTTAAGTAACTTACATTACAAACAAGTATTTAATAATTTATATTTTTATTGTATCTCTTAATTTTTAGTTTTAGAATTTTCTTTTTAAATTGTTTATAATAATATTAAGAATGTTCTCATAAGGCTTGTCTTGACATTTTTATTGTTGGTAAATTAAACTTTAAAAAAAATTGCTATTTCATATGACAAAAAACCATACACACTTTATTCAATAAAATGCCTTAATTTTTTCTTATTTGGACTCGAGAGTTCTACCGGATTGAAGGTTTACTTTGGTTCCCATACATGATATGCCTCCTGCTGGAGGAAATCTGCTTCCAATGACTAAGCATGCTTGTTAGGCTTTTTACTAGTTGGGCTTGTGACTGCCATGTATGGTACAATCAATTTTCTGGCCCGGGCCAATTTCAAGTCATCTCAATCCCAAATTAAGAAGATTAAACAACAGATGATCTTCATGTTAATGTGAACCATTGATTTCCATTTTTAAAATGTCCATTTCATAGTGAAAGTGCTGCCAACTTGATCAACGGTTGGATTTAGAATAATCAACTTTAAAAATAAGGATTTGATGAATTTGTAAATAAGCCTTTTGATTCAAAGACCAGGTAGCCAGACAGAAAGCATTCCTAACCAAGGCATGCATATGCCTACTGAAACTCAAATCGTTTATCAACCGTCTATCAAGCCCACCTACATAGACAATGGATTAGGGTCCAATCCAATCCAATACATGCATACAAGCATACATACATAAGACAAATACATAATAGATATGGCTCTAATCCACTTGTTTCATGCATATGTGGGTCTAGTCCAATGCATACATACATACATCCATACATAGATACATAGATGTGAGGATCTAATCCTAGTAAATACAAAACATACAAATGGTTGTAAGTCTAATCCAGGCATACATGAACATGCGAGTTTAATACAGCACATACACAATACATACATACATGGATGTGAATGTGGGTCGAATCCAGGCCCGCAAAATCAAGGCCCGAGGGCATCAGAGCGAGCAGACATGAGGACCCTTAGATTTTTCAATCTCCGTGCACCTTACCATGCTTCCTTCATTCAAAATACAATCCAGAGCATCGGCTTATGGTACACAGAAAAACCCAAAACAAATGATGTTTACTATCATACGAAAATAAGTGGAGCAAAACATTCAAAATTGAGGGGGTAAGAAGTATATATTTTAGGAAAAGAGGTGTAAAAACATAAAACCCTAAAAGAATTGAAGATGAAATGCGATCCTATCTTGTTCGGTTTTTATAGAGGCTCGGTTTTAGGGTTTTACATCTCGATGAAGAAATTACATGAAAACCACGGCATTTTCTTGAAATGACGGAAGTACCCATGAGTGGAAGGTGAATTGCTTGGCCTGTGGTTCGGCAATCCATACCGTTCATCTGTTGCGTCCCATGCTGGATGGCAGATGACCAACAAATCACATTAATTGGACAGCTATAACGTTTCCAACTTGTGACCGACAGATGGACGGTTGATGAGAGAAACACAGCAACGGTCCATATTCACCTGATGACAAGTGCGGCCCACCTGGCATGGATCTCTGACACGTGTGCCCTACTGAAATCAAAGTTCTCTGCAGTCGGTCTCACAATCTGCGGATAAAATGCGCGCCACGCGTACCATAGCCAAGCTCTTGAGTGGGCCTCATGACACGTGTCAGTCTATTTAACCATCGATCGACACCTATCAGATGATTAGATCTTCATCAATTTGACCTCTCTTCCGTGGCCCATGGTACATCAATTATAATTGCAGGCCACCACAGTTTCAAGTCATGAGCGGCACACCGTATAAAGTGTCCCGCAGAATACCTTTCCATTGGACTCGGATTGCGTCCTACCCCCGCCCGGACGGTAATCCGTCCGGACAGGGCTCTGTGGAGCCCACCGTGATGTAATTATTTTATCCACACCGTTAATTATTTTTATGTGATTATTTAAAGACATAATCTTAAAATTAAGATAGGTTCAGGGCTTGAGTGGACCACAAATTCTAGATTAAACTTCCACCATTAAAAACTTCCAGGGAGCTGGAGAAGTGTCGGATCAAGATGAAATTTGTTTTTTCACTTCATCCAAGTATAAATGACCTTATTAATAGGTTGGGTGGTAAAAAAACATCACGGTAGCCTTTAGAAATGTTTCAACGGTGAGTGTCATTATCACTGTAGCTTTCTTTGATGTGGTCCACTGGATCTATTTATCTACTTCATTTTTTTTATAATACCTTAAAATGATCATATAAAAACGATTAACGGTGTGGATAAAATAATTAAATCACTTTGGGGCCCACAGAGCCGGGCGGGGGTAGGACGCAATCCGCGTCCCTTTCCATTTGCCCGAAGTGACGGGAAACGGATTGGCTACTCCCCCTGCCACCAACCAATGGCTGATGGTCGGTGCTATGTGGGCCCCACAATGATGTATGTGTTTCATCCATGCCGTCCATATATTTTTATAGATCATTTTTAAGAAATGAGCCAAAAAACTAGGTATATTACAATCTCAAGTGGACCACATTACAATAAACAGTGTTGAATGAAAGTTGACCATTAAAAACTTTTTGGGGCCATAAAATTTTTGGATCAACCTTGTATTTATTTTTTCCCTTCATCTAGTTCTGTATGACCTAAGCAACAGATTGGATGTCAAATAAACAGTACAGTAGGCCTTAGGATATTTTAATGGTGGATATTCAATCACCATTTTTTTCCTGTGGTGTGGTCCATCTGAGATTTTTTACCCCTCTTATCTTTCCCAGAATCAATAAAATGATCTTTAAAAAATTATTAACGGAATGGATGAAACATATAATCATGGTGGGGCCCACAGAGCACCGACCATCAGCCACGGGGCTGGTGGCAGGGGAGTAGCCAATCCGTTTCTATGTGACCCGGACGCGGATTGCGTCCTACCCCCGTCCGTCTCCAGCTGGGAACGGGTAGTATCTTTGAGTGGCCACCGTGATGTATGGGAATTATCCACACAGTCCATCCATTTGTGAGTATAGTTTTAGGATAAAAGGTTAAAATTTAGTTAGATCTCCGATAGATGTACACTACAAAATGGGGATTAAAATCTCACCGTTGAAAACTTCCTGGGGGCCGCCGAAGTTTTGGATGGAGCTGATATTTGTGTTTTCTCTTCATCTAGATCTATTTAACTTTATGAATGGGTTGGATGGCAAATAAACATCACGGTGGGCCCTAGAAAAGTTTCAACGGTGAGAATCATTATCACCGTTGCTTTTGTGGTGTGGTCTATTTGAGCCTTGCTCTGCCTGATTGTTTGGGCGACGCACTAAAATGATACAAAAAAATGGATGGACGGTGTGGATAAGACCCATAAATCACGGTGGACATTCAAAGCTCCTGCCCGTTACCAGCTGGAGACGGGCGGGGGTAGGACGCAATCTGCGTCCTGCGACCCGTTCCAAGGAGACCCAACTCCCAATCCGAAGCACAGAGAGAAGCGAATATGCAAGTTGCTGCATAGATGTTATATGGATTTCCATCCACGCCATAGAATTCAAAGGCAATATTTTATGATCTGATCCGTTGCTATTTTTAAGAAATATCTAGATGAGATATAAATGAGAAAATAAATAATTTCTCTATTCTAATACTCCATTTATTTCTACATTATGGATAAATATAAGCCATTTATCTACAGGCTTGTTTTGTACGGAAATGATTGGATGGATATCAATCCAATCCATTTTTTCTGACTTACATCCGTCCATGTGGTGGACCACCAAAAACACGTTCTTGATCATCACAGATATGTCCCATGAATAAAGTTGAAAAGGGATGGCATTCAACTTTTGTGCAGCGACACGCATGTTAGCATTCCTCGGAAGCAAAAGCATCCCAACCAGCCACGTCTTACACGTGTCATCAGATTATCCGTACGATAGCCAAAATCACACTATTTCCGCACCTCCCCATACAATACTCTGGCAGAGTGCGATGGATGATATACAGGTACTTAGATATTGAATAAGAAATATTGCAAATTAAATAAAATAAATTGTCCAAATTATGTGTACCATCTTTGATGTGTCATAAACAAAAAAATACGCTTATTTGATTATGAAACTATCAGATTGGTGGACATCCATTGGACGGTTAAAAATAAAAAATCCAATGGTCTTATTTTCACAAACGTGTCTCCACTAATCAGAGGTTAGGATTGCTCAAAAAAATTATTATTTAGGAAATTTACTTATAAACAATGGTTTAAATAATTTAGTCCGTTTAATTAGATCCAATGAATTCTACGTGTTCAAGTCCCAAGTGCATGCGTATCAAGTGTTATACTTTGCCAGAGTATCAAATAACTCCTTGCTTTATAAGGAAAATTACTTTGATCCTCCGGTGGAGTGTGGTGGATGATACACAGGCAGTTAGAACTTACCGAAAAATCGCCTACGTGGAATATAATTAGTCAAAATAAATCGTTGAGTTTTTTAATATTAGATTAGATTTACGATGAACCAAAGAACATTCTTCTTTTTTTCATTAAAAATTTAAATTTATGAAGATTTATTGGACGGTTAGAATTAAAAAAACAAGTGTCCATGAATTAGAAGTTAATAAATGTGATTTTTATCTTTTAATTAGAGATACTGGTTGACACAATCCAGTGTGTTTAGATTAAGTTAGTATTTTTCATATTTATCATTTCTAAGTGCCTGCGTATCATACGTCATAGCAGCCCGAGTATCAAATAATGCCCAGTAGTCAGATAAATGACCAGAACAAAACTCTCCCTTTCTTACTCTCGCAGCGGCTTCAAAAATCACAGAGAAAAAAGACGTTTCTCTCCGTTTCTGTAATGGAGAAAGAGGTTATGGAGATCTTCGAAGCGGCGAAGAAGGCGGCAGACGCTGCAGCAGCAGCCGCGATGGATGGGGCGCAGCCCGGTGGACCGGACGAATCTAGGTGCGTTGAGGCGTTGAAGCGGCTGAGGGATCTTCCCGTCACGATGCAGATTCTCATTTCGACGCAGGTAAGGAATCGAAGTCCCACGATTTCGTTCGTTTCGAGCGGTTTCTTCTGTTTTTAATTTTTTGCATTTTTGAAAAAAAGTAAAATCTGTGATTCGTTTCGTGGTTGGAAGGAAAGGTTGGAAGGAAATCCTGACCGTCTAAATCGCTGTCCCAAATGTGGATGGAGCACTATGGAGAAAATTGCTGTAAGAAAATATATTAGCCATCTGATTTTTCCTGTGAACATTGGACCGCTTGCTAGTTTATTTGGACGCGAGAATCCTCTGTAAGCCCAAGCTCTGTGGGGTCCACCATTTTGTTTGTATTATATATCCACTCCGTCTATCCGTTTTGTCATCTCATTTTAGGACATTAACCCAAAAATGAGAGAGACCCAAAACGCAAGTGGGCCACACCACAGGAAACAGTGGGGATGGAAATGGCCACCGTTGAAACCTTCCTGGGGCCTATCGTGTTGTTTATATGAAATCCAATTCATTTGGTGATTCCCATCTGGATGAAGGGAAGAAACAAATAATAGCCTGATCCAAGACTTACATGGCCCCAAAGAAGGTCTCAATGGTAGGGATTCAATCCCCACCGTTTGAATTCTCTTTGCCGCCTCGCATCGAAACATGGCCCTAAGATGTGTGCAGGCAATCCCTTGGGATGTCCACCAGGCCCAATATCAGGCGGTCCACTCATCGGGTTTACCATATGAGTCCGAAGAAAATGGACGGTTTGCAACATGTCCCACGTTCCACATCCAACATACATGTGTGGCCTGGCCCACATTGTATTTTTAGGGCCCGTTTGGACACCCCCTCAAGGGGTTTTGAGCCTCTCAAGAACTCCCCTTTCAGCTAAACTTGGGTTTTTGATGCGCGTTTGGATGCACTTTGTGGGCTTGAAACCCCCTTTTGCACAAGTGCATCCAAATGGGCCCTTAATCTCAGACAGTCACTGAGACTTGCATTGCATGATGAACTTTCTGGATCGTGCATTGTCCTACATTGCACATGTGGGTGAAAGTCAGACCGGTGGGCCTGCAAGATCTTGCGTTCTACGTGACCTTGGTACCTTCACATAAAGCTGAAGATGGATAGTGAATGTACCCTACGGGAGCAGAGAGGATCTTATCAGCTAGTATCACCTTGCTGATTCTATGGTTGAGATGGCCCCCAGATTTTGATTAATTGCTTTGATCGTCTATAGGCTAGGCTAGGCCAGACCAGATGGACAATGAATATTTTATCTCTCCGTCCTTATGATCTTTCTAGAATTTAGTAGAGAGAGAGAGAGAGAGAGAGAGAGAGTGTCCATACACTGATAAGGGATGTATGGATTCTCGAGAAGAGAGGAGCTGTGGTGGTCCCTCCCAGATCCCATGAGTGAGGAGAGAAAAACTTGCGGGACCCACCCCACTAGTTTTGTCAACAAGTGGGCCCTACAGGCCCGCCCATATCCAATGGGCATACATTGGGCACATTTGTAGGCATGCTAGCAGATTTCATTCCTCTTTGCAATGGCATGTGTTCACTTGTTAAGAGGTTTTCGCTGTCTCGGCGTTTCCATATTTTATATTCTTTCTTCTCGTCTTCAGCTTCACAAGCATTTTTTTTTTTCCCATTGAAATTTTAGGTTGGAAAACGCCTCCGTAGCCTCACTAAACATCCTATGGAGAAGATTCAAGCCATCGCTTCTGACCTGCTCGGCATCTGGAAGAACATAGTCATTGAGGAAACAGCCAAAGACAATAAGAAAATCAGCAACCCCAGCAGTAAAAACTCTACTAATCTCCAAGTAAAATCCGAGAGAGCAGAGGCAGTAAAGATGGAGACTGTAAAAGCCAACAAGTCCCAAAACCCTGAGAGGATGAAGGCCGAAGACAAGTTTAAAAGATCACAATCCGTCAAGGTTGAGAAGATTGTTCAGTCAGTGAAAGCTGAGAAGCTCTCAAGGTCAGAATCTCTCAAGGTCGAGAAGATTGGTGAGAATGACAACACCGTCCAGGTTGAAAAGATTCATGAGGAAGAAAAGCAAGCTGCCCTGATCAGAGGTGGCCCACCCAAGCTAACTTCAATGATCAAGTGCAATGATTCTGTGCGTGACAAGCTCCGTGAGCTTCTTGCTGAGGCCTTCTCCAAAGTCTCCACTGAAGCTGATGAAGATATGATGGATCAAGTGAATGCGTGTGACCCAATACAAGTAGCTGTATCAGTGGAGTCTGTGATGTATGAGAATATAGGCCGCTCTAATGGGGTGCAGAAGGTCAAATACAGATCCATCATGTTCAATCTCAAGGACTCCAACAATCCTGATTTACGGAGGAGAGTGCTTCTGGGCCATATCAAACCAGAGAGGCTGATCGACATGACTCCTGAAGAGATGGCTAGCGATAAGAGGAAGCAAGAGAATACTGTGATTAAGGAGAAAGCTTTGTTTGAGTGCGAGCGTGGTGGGGCCCCAGAAGCTACGACCGATCAGTTCAAGTGCGGCCGATGTGGGCAGCGGAAGACGACGTACTACCAGTTGCAGACGCGGAGCGCAGATGAGCCGATGACGACGTTCGTGACGTGTGTAAATTGCAACCACCACTGGAAATTTTGTTAATGGTGAATGGTGGCATGTTCGTGGGCAGGACCATCTTGGGAAGAAATTTCCTCAAGTGAGTTGCATTCTTTTTTAGAATGATTTGAGATCTAGCTGTTGATTTGCTTAGGAAATCTTATTTTATTTATGTATTAATCTTTTGAGTGGCTAGGATGTTATCTATACTGCAGAATATGCTGTGGGTCTTGAGTGCATGGGAACCTTTTCATGCACCTAGTTGCATTTGGATGTGTAGGCAGCCTGATCTAGACCAAGCATTTGGTGCAACCTAGCCTTTATATCAGGTCACCTTGAAAAACCACCGTTCTCATGATCCTAACCATCTCTCAATAATATGCAAAAAATGGTGGCTGGATTTTTTTTTTTTTTTGGAAGTTCCAATTGTTAATCTCAACCATTCATCATGTGGAGCTCTTATGGATCTAAAGAATGGCTAGGTCAGATGGTGCTTAAATATAAATGTGGGTCCTAGTGAATGGTCACATATCCAAATGCAACTGGATCTCCGGATGATGTAGTGTTTAATAAACCCCATACACTTTGGGGTTGGGTAATGTGGCCCACTTATTTAAAGGGGTCAGGTTATCCATGTATTCATCTACAGCCTTTGTAGAATAAGGTTATTATACACCTCTTGAGAGTGGGCCAGCCATGATTCTTTCATGGCATCAACGCATCAAAACCGTCCAGAAGGGTCACTCAGTCCATGAAATTTGGACCCTAAAAAATCAGGCTGATCCAACAATCATGTGGCCCACCACATGAATTAAAGGGTTTTGGGTAGTTGTCTATTATTTTCTAAATTATGACCCACTGCTATTTTATGCCATCCAATCTACACATCAAGTGAGCTCCACCATGATGGTTTTTTTTTTTTAATTAGATTAATAATAAAAAAAAAAAAATACAATCATCAAGTGGGCTATCTGTGGTTTCCCTTTATGGATCAAATTGTAGATTGGACCTGGTTTTGTGGGCATGGGGGTTCGGTTGTCCGGCATTGCGTCTCGGAGATATAGAGGCGGCAGCTAACTACAGAGGTAGAGGCTTCGGTTGAAGAGATGGAAGTGGGGAGAGGATTCATCGATTATTCAGGAACTGATCGAATCACATCTAATTAGGTCATTGGAATTTCCTATATCCTGCCATTCTTGATTTCTGGTTTATTGGCTAAGAGGTGAAGAAATTGATTCATCATCCCGTTCCAATATGATCAAGAAAGAGAGGGAGAACTGATGCCTTGTTCTGGTATCTTGATTTAAATACTCATACATGGTTAGAAAAAGTCTTATTGTTTATTTCGACAATCTACACCTTAGAAAATTCAAACCGCTCATCGTTTGTGGCCCATTGTGTTAATTTTTTAGCCTAAAAATCACTAATTTTCCTTAAATATCTATCAGCCAAATCCAAGGGAAGGTAGAATGAAAAATAATTAAATTAATGAGATAGCTTATGAAAAGTAATTTGTAGAAGGTACCAAAATGAAAATTCTGAAACAATTAAGTATTATTTTATAAAAATCCCTTTAAATAGAAGTTATAAGTACAGAAGCCATATATCTGATTACCTGATGGGTACCTCAGTCCAAGTACCCTAATGGATCCGATTTCTTAGAATCTGTGGACTAGATTCTGACCATTATTAACGTGGTGGGAATTTGGCTAAGACCCGATTGAATCGGGTAAGGTGCTTTCTACTATTTCCAAGGTATTTGTAACCATTGACAACCCTCTTTAAAGTCAATATTGAAGTCTAAAGGTATTAACCAGCCGGGTTAGGGCTGGGCTAAGCTTTGTCCATGCTGGGCCTGCATGGTTCAACAAACGGCCGAAATGGGCCAAAATATTGTAGCCCAAGCCCAGCCTTTTAGATTTATGGTGCCCCCTAAGCCGAAGTCCGATCCCGAGTGTTTCTCGAGTGGATCACAAGCTATAAATGAAATATGAGCTCAACAACAAAGTAAATGATGATTTTTACAATGTCTTCGAAAATTTCCCTTCTAAACCCTAATTGACCAGGCAACATCGATGGGCTGTAGCCCACAGTCCAAACTAGGCTTTATTGAGAAATGGGCTTAAATTTTAAACTCGATCCCAACCCTTAGGCTTGATACTCTAGTGGAAGCTCGAACCGGGGAAAAGAATGCGTGGCTTATACGATGGATATGACCCACAAATCTGATGGTATTTACATGATCTTAGGGACTCTTGACAAAGGCAAAGATGGCTGCCTATGTCCATTGAAAACCTGACTATATCTATGAGATCTCAAGGACCTTTGATAAAGCCAAAAATGGATTGCCTATGTTCATCAGTACGCATACCAAGTATGAAAGCAAAAGGATTTGATCGCCCTTCTAATCCTTTGTTATGATGGCCCTCGGACACAATCAATGCTTTAAATCATTTAGGGACAGACCTAATGAACAATGAGTATTATTATTCTCTCGATTTTCTCTATGAGTAATTCTCTCAGTTAAGATGAGATTTACTAAAGGTATGCTTCCTCTTTTATAAATGGAGGGATCTAAAATATCAAGAGGTTATATCCATAACATCCAAACTCTCTACTTTATCTCAATCCTTTCTCTCATGATGTGAGTGCCATCCAACCTCTATGTTAGATAAGCATACCATGTCAGGCCTAAATCCCGAAATTTAGACTGATTTAGCTAGATGCAGATTGCATCCAGCAGGGTGTTGGATGCACTCCATTCAGCCCCAAATGAAAAATCATTATATGGGTGTGTCATACGTGGACCTAGTGAAAAAAATAACTTCTCTGTATGAAGAGCATTTTTTTGCCCTTTCACTATGGGTCCCACACCTGTACACATGCACCCCAAGGTGCATTGCTAGACACAATCAGCATTCATCGTTGCACAGTACACATGGTAGTGTGATGCATCAATTGTAGCCTTCCATATAGGGATACCAATTATGGATGACTATTTTTCAGAAATCACACATATTGGGCAATCCTATTCATCTAGATTTTGAACCATTTTCGTCTACGATAAGGAAAATAGATGGACAGTATCTTATTACTTTGCCTTGTGTACAGCAGATAGATGAATATACCATATCTAGGTTCTTCTAACTCTATAATATCCAATCCCTACTCACATCACAATGTGCCGTAACTGATGAATGGTTAGGATCAACGCACTGATCAGACATATGTTGGTTACTGTATCATGTTGATTGTATGCCCATTTATGCTAGAGACCATGACCATGACCAACACAATTCAAGAACTTTGTGTGATATAACAGCTTAAATATACCAGACTATCAGTAATCATTTAGTATTTATTTCAATTTTTCTTTTAAATTCAAATTTAGATGATTTAGAATCTTTTTAATATTATGATATTAACATCAATGCATTTTAATATTCGTAACTAGGTGTTCTTTATTAAGTGAAGTAAGATGTTGGAGTAAACTAAAAAGCAATTAGTCCATTATCTAACTATTTATATTAGACTTTTATAAATATAAATAATTACTGTTCAGAATTCATACAACAAAATTCCTCATATATTCTGATTTCATAAAATAATATCTTCATGTATTGAAGTAAGTGTTTTTTAAGAAAAATAATTGCTTATATGCTCCGTCTAACATTCCCAATTTGTATAACATATGCATTTATTATCTGTCTAAAATTCCCAATTTGTATAACATATGAACCAAAACATGATGATACTTAAAACAAAAGAAATTGGCCTATTACATCATTTGATGAGTTATAATTGATTTTGAATGTTTTCCAGTATTATAAATGATATTTTATAATCGCTCATACCATATTATATCCTCCGTATGTTATATTCATCTAATCACCATGTTAATGTGCATCGGTTGCACACATTGTTTGTCATACGCATGCTAATTAAGCCCTGTAATTCTTGACTTAAAAACTTTATAAAGAAAAATAAATTAATACACGAGGCATATTGGTAATTTCACAATTACAAAAGCAGTTGTTATTTACCATATTAGAGTCATAATTTCATAAATTTCAAGTAAAAATCACTTTTTATTTTAATCTTTTACTATTCAGATTTGTTTAATATTAATTTAGCTTTTATAATCACATATAAGATTGTGAAATATATATATATATATATATATATATATATATATATATATATATATATATATATATATATATATATATATATATATATATATAATTTATCTAATAATATATGCACTTATTTTAAGTTTATTCTTTTTCTGGTTAAGATTACGCATGATATTTGTTATATACACATCCCCCTTCTAAGATTGGGTTTTTCGAAGAATCAATGAGTCAATGTGTTCTCATGATAGATGTCTTTTATTTTTTTGGCTAGTTTTTGTCATGTACTTATCCTAATAAAGATGCATCAAAGAGAGGCATTATTATGTGACGCTTGCCAAGCATCTTTGGTCTTATTTCTTATAAGATGTAAGTGACCACCGGTGAACATGGTCATGGCAATACGAGAATAAGGGAAAGCAATAATATTGGATTGAGTGACAGTAGCAATAGCATTGGATTGATTCATAGCAGCAACAACATCAATGGACCAACTGACAACAACAACAACATTAGACGCAAAGGACTCGGATGTGAATGTAAATGTGCACACGGATGCATATGTTGTAAACACACTCATTTTATTATGTGTTTTCTTTCTATTCATCTAATAGTCGAAGATATAGGAGATGGTGAAATAAAAATCTTAATAATATGATTCATCGAAATTTTTTATTTTTTTTTAAATTGGTAAAATGATGTAATATAATGTGACGCAATTTCATTCATTTTTATAAATTATGCATTTCAAACATTTTAAAACCCAAATCACATACCATTTCAACCCACCGGTGACTCTAATCTAAAAATTGATATGATAGCAACATATATGGAAAATGTCATATATTTTGTCCAAAGTATATCCACATCCATCTTGTCCGATTTTTTCGGTGGTAAATTTGTAGGTCAATCTGATCTTTTTTGTGGTAAATTTGAAGGTCAGGTTATAACCATAGTTTTAAAATGTATCTATTGTTTTAAAATGAAAGATTACAAATTATTTGCTAATTGACTTTTAATTTTTTAAAATAAAAGTTTGAACAACTTAACTTGACTGGTAAGTTTCTCAAACCTGAGGTTGATTAGTGATTTGATATGCATCTTGATAAATGTTGCGTGAGTTTACTTACTTTCCGGTGCACCTAGTTACATGTGGACCTGATGGCATCTGCATTTCCTGAACCGTCCATTGTCTTTCACTACTATGCAAAGATAACAACAAAAGGGTGGTCTTAAATGTATGGGACTAGAATTATATTTTAGAGATTCATGTTGATACATTTCTTGATTTTTTTTATTTGTTCATCCACTTTCCCATTTTACTGAATGGATGGTTTTGATCTCCTGAACTATTTTTCATTCACTTTTTCCATTCTAGAGATTCAATCTAGCCTTTGAGAAGGAGGTCAGGCTAAATGGATGGTCAAGATTAATTATATGGGCTATCCACCTGCCCATGTCCAACGAGGTGTATGACAAGTTTACCCTAGACTTAGTCCATTGGATGATTTATGTAACATATCATGATTCTAATAAAGTCAAGATAAAAGGGCCATATGGTAAGTTATGATCCAGTCATTGTTTTCGTGCCAATATGTCACACCTGTAACATCCAATTCATCAAAATGGTGGGACACACCATGATATGGTCCATGAGATGGAAATCAAGCCCATCCACTCATCAATCAAGACACAACATTTGATGTCAATGGACTACCAATGATATGATTAAGTGTTTAAGCCCAGGGGCTGGGTCCCATACCTAAATTTTAAGCTTATTCATTAATCGAGCTGGGCCTGATAGTCCTTCAGTCTGGCATGTTTAAGGTTGTAAGGGCATTTTTATTAATTGTCATGCATGACAGGGGAAACTAATGAACGACTCAGATCTTGCGTAAAATTGGTTGGCCCAGATCAGTTTCGAGCTTTTCTCTCTCTGTTTTTTTTTTTTTTTTTGGCAATCACTTGGTACACCTAAGAAAATCCAAACCGCTCATCGTTTGTGGCCCATTGTGTTAATTCTTTAGCGTAAAAATCACTAATTTTCCTCAAATATCTATTAGCCAAATCCAAGGGAAGGTGCTAGAATGAGAAATAATTAAATTAATTAATGAGGTAGCTTGATGAAAAGTAATTTAAAAAAGGTACCAAAATGAAAATTCTGAAACAACAAAGTATTTTATAAAAACCCCTTTAAATAGAAGTTAGCATAACAGAAGCCATAGATCTGATTACCCGATGGGTACCTGAGTCCAAGTACCCTAACGGATCCAATTTCTTAGAACTGTGGACTAGATTCTGACCATTATTAACCTGGTGGGAGTTTGGCTAGGACCCGATTAAATCGGGTAAGGTGCTTTCTACTGTTTCCGAGGTCTTTGTAACCATTGACAACCCTCCTTAAAGCCAGGATTGAAGTCTAAGGGTGTTAACAAGCCGGGTTAGGGTTGGGCCAAGCTTTGTACATGCCTGGCCTGTATGGGGCCAGGTTCGACATATGACCCAAACAGGCTAAAATAATTCAGCCCGAGACTAGCCCTTAATATTTATGCTGGGCCTAAGCCTAGGTCTGAGCCCGAATGTTTCTTGAGCGGATCACAAGCTACAAAAGAAATATGAGCTCCACAACAAAGTAAATGATGAATTTTTATAATGTCTTAGAAAATTGCCCTTTTAAACCCTAGGCCACCTTGATGGTTGGTGTTAGAGTTGAGCACGTGACGACGTACTCGTCTAACTCGTTCAGACCCGACTCCACCTAAATTGAGTGGGTGAGTTGATCCGAACTGAACTCAAATCAAGTCAAGTTTGGTTCACCCAATAACTCAACTTGGCCTAAAATTTGACTCAGTACTGACTTGACTCGATTCGAAACCTAACTCATACTGATATATAATAATAATAATAATCCAAAATTGACAAGCTGCATAACTGATGGAGAGGTCACAATTCTATTAGGTGCATATAGGTTTTGAGTTGTGATTTCAGCCCACGGATACCTGTCACACCTGACCTAACTCGGTGGTGACTCGACCCAATTTGGCACCTGTGACCAAGTCAAACTTGGTTCAGGTTAGTCCCCAGGCTAGACCGGAACTTAGATCGGGTTAGTCATGTTGGACTCAGTACCAAGTCAGGTCGAGTTCGGTTCATATATATTTCAAAACCAGATCGAATCGAGTCACGAGTCAGCCCTAACTCAGTCTGACTCAACTCGTAAACTAGCTCCAGCTATTGTCCACAATCTAAACTAAGCCTTATTTAGAAATAGGAATGAATTTTAAACTTGAGCCCAACCCTTACGCTTGATACTCTAGTGGAAGTTCACACCATAACAAAGAATGTAGGGCTTAGAAGATGGATATGACCCACAAATCTGATGGTATTTACATAATGTTAGGAACCTTTGACAAAGGAAAAGATAGCTGCATGTCCATTGAAAACCCAACTATATCTACAAGATCTTAGAGACCTTTGATAAAGCCAAAAATGGATTGCCTATGTCCATCAATCTACCTAACATGTATGGAAAGCAAAATGATTTGATCACTATTTAGTTAGGATGGCCCTTGGACACAATGAATGTTTAAATTATTTTGGGATAGACCTAATGAACAATGAGTATTATTATTCTATCAATTTTCTTAATGGGTAATTGATGTAGAACGGGTTATGGACATTTATATGACCATGATGGATCAAAAAGGGCCCAGTCGACGACAGAAGCGATCTACACCATCGGACCTTAAATCGGGCGTATCTCGCAATCCGAAATGAGTTATCAGACGTAAAATATTTGATTTTAGGGTAGAACGAGCTACTTTAGCCAACCAACCTTGTTACGTCGAGTTACCCAAGCCGGATATGTGAAATACTGCTAGATCAACGGTCGTTTTCCTATTTTAATTCTATTTTTATTACAAATAACAAGTTTTAGTTTGATTATAACTCTTCATCTGTTGGGCTTTAGGAGTAGCGTCCAACGTAAAAAGAGCTTAGAAAAATTAGGAGAACAACTTGGTGAAGCCTAATAGAACACTTACTATTTTTGGCCGAAAACCTTGCGCACTAGTAGACATCATGATCGTTTACCGTTTATAGTAAGTCCTGAATTTTAAGAGTTTTAGTTGTAGTTTGATTCTGATTTCTTTCTCATTACTAGGTACCCCTATTTAAAGGATTGTGAACTCGTTTTTATTTATTCATCAATCAATTTTAAATTTATTAGAATTTATTTCTATTTTCTTGCTTTCTTTCCTCGTGGATTTGAGAAGTCTCTGTGAAAAGTCAAGAGAAGTTCTATGGATTTAGAATAGTTATCCTCCCGAGGAAGATAGTGCTCGACCTCACGTCCTTCCCTGCGTCAGTAATTCTCTGAGTTGAGATAGGATTTACCAAAGGTATGCTTTCCATTTTATAAATGGAGGGATTTAAAATATTAAGAGCTAATATCCATGACATCCAAATTCTCTCCTTTATCTCAATCCTTTCTCTCATGATGTGTAAGTGCCATCCAACCTTTACGTTAGATTTTGTTTTTTGTTTTTTGTTTTTTGTTTTGTTTTTAGTTTTATTTTTTGTTTTTTGTTTTATTTTTTTTAAAAACATGTTAGGCCTAAATTCCACAATCTAGACTGATTTATAACACACAAAGGGGAGCAATGGAGGCAACACCCAGCATAGAAACTCTAAGATGGAATGTGGGATCCAGCATATTGTGTATATGTCATCCAACCTAGTCATCAGGTGTGCGGCCAAGATGAAAGGACACTGAAACTCAGGCCATTCAAAAAACTAAAGTGGGCCACACAGTTGAATATATGGGCTTTAATCATAAATTTTTCCCTGTGATGTGTTGCACAACCTAAGTTGATTTCGATGATTCATGGGATCTACGGTGAACATAAAGAGGGGCATTAGATGTACGGTTTGGTTCCACGTAAACATCATGGATGGGGCCCAATACAACTAGAACTATATACAACTAGAACTATCCTACCTATGCTATCGTTTCCACAGATAATTGAGGTGACCTCTGATTTGTAGTGCTAGGTGAAATTGTTCTCCGCTCCATGATAACCAAAATGTGGTAGGTGGAGTGGGTCCATACATAGATGCAAGGAACTTGGTTGAATGTCACAGAGAAAACGGTAGATCCATCTTAGTGGGATGCAGATTGCATCTAGCATCTAGCAGGCTATTAGATTGGTTGGCTCGCTCGACTCGACTCGAAAAAGCTTGATTCGACTCGGTTCAAAGCTGAGTTCGAGCAGACCCCCAGCTCGAATCGAACTCGGATCGAACCAGTTCAGTAACTTAGTTACTTATAACAGGTGGCAAGGAAAGCATGTACATGAAACAAATATCCTTTTTTTCTTGGTTTTGATGTTGCTTAAAAGGTGTTTGATAAAATACCTGTAAAAACCATTGCTTCTGTTTCACATGCAAAGGGATTTTGAAGGTGCAAACTAGGTGTTTGTGGAAATGCCTCAATGGCGAACTCAGCCCAAGCTGCTGACCGAACCGAGCCAAGAGGACGAGTCAAGCTCGAGGACCTAGCCGAGCTCGGTTCAAGCTGAGGTCAGCTGTGGCCGAGCCAAGTCGAGCTGAGGCCAGCTCGACTCGGTTCAACTCGATGTACACCCCCGCTCAAAATTGCTATGATTGGATGCTCCTACATCACCGAGACAGCCATTGAATCTGGACCGTTGACTTTATATACATTTCCCCACTCAACAATCACACATGAATATGAAAACAGTAAAAAATAATCAAGTTGGGGCCCAGGTGTAAGTAGGATAGCCTTACATCTTACCCTTACTATTAAGTATCAACCTACAACACGCATTCTAAAGTGTGGTCTTAATGCAAATCCCACCGTTAATTCACCTGGTGGGCCTGATCTTGCACTACCTATTTGGATTGAAAACTTGCAACCTTATGTACAACAATTTTCCTTGGATCGGATGGCCTGTAGAGGTTCGGAAGTTCAAGATTTCTTCTTCTCTTTCTCTTCTCATGACCTCTCCTCAGAGATTAGGGGTCTTTTGTTTCTGGATAATGTTGGGTTCAGAGATTTTAGGCAGGCCCATTCCCGTGGGCGTTGAGGGTAGGTGGTTGTTTGTAAGTATTAGGATAGGCTGTTGCCATTGGTCCTTTTTTCCCCGAGCGGGGTCTGAAGTGTGGTGTGTTTTAGAGTTCATTTCTGAAATGAATATATCTTCACTTAATTTTATTTTTTTTTAATTTTAAAAACCTTTATTCCTAAAATGCCCCACAAATTTCATCCATTCACCTTGATCTACACAGCCCATCTCTCACACCTGTGCCATCTTATCTGCTTTGTATGACTTTTACATGAAATTTGCATGCATGCATACAACTTTCACCTTGAATAACCCTAGCTCAAATCCACAAACTTTCCTGCATATTGTCGGTGGTGACGTGAAACTTGTGAGCGATGTAACCCACTTCATATACATGGACAATCATGCAGAAACTTCCTTTAATCTCTTCTCGGCAGCTAGAGCAGCAGCGACAGCAACAACCAGATGAGTTTCAGCCGAGTCAACTCGGTAGCAACCACTCGGTTTAATCTTCTCATCTTCTTCTCTTTTTCTACTTCCTTTCTCTCATTCTCTTTCTTACGGCCAGACATGGACTAGACTCGAGTCAGACCCAACTCAGAAAAACTAGGATCGGCCGACTCCTACCACAGCCGGCTCGGCTCAACTCGACCGGACACAACGAGTCAACGGGTCTCCCCTTCTCTCGTTTCTCTTCCTTTCTATCTCCCTCCTGCTTCCTTTCCTTCCTCTTTCTTCTCTACTCGGACTGACAACTCTGACCAGTGACATGGACACAACGAGTCGACCCAGTTGGGACAACGACTCGACAGTGAGTCAGTGAACTCAGTTTGAGTTGAGACAGAGCAGCAACGTCACCTCTCTGCTCACTTCTCTATCTTCTCACTTTCCGTTTCTTTCCTCAATTTCTTTATTCTTTTCTCCTTCTCTCTTTCTCTCTCCTTCTGCAGCATCTGTTCAATGCCATTGAACCAGACTCGACTCGGCAGCAGACGTCTTTTCTCCTTCTCTCTCTTTCTCCCTGTCACCCACACCCTCTCTCGTTCCCTCTTCTCTTTCTCTTATTCTTCTTCTTCTTTCTCTGTTGGAAAGACCAGGCGAAGCCCTGGACTCAGCCCGAACTTGCAAGGACTCAGACCGAGTCAGCTCAACTCAATGTGGCTACAGACTGACAGCCCTCTTTCCATTTTCTATTTTTGGAAATGGTCGCCCTAAAAGGCAATCTTTAATAGGTTACATTAGTGGCTTCTAGAGGATTCGATTGTGTTTAATGTGTGATATCTTGTGATGATGTAATTCAATCTTGCTTGTATGGTTGTGATTGATCGGTATGGATGGATTTCTAGTTGCTCGGCCCACTGAATGATCGTCTCTGATCAATGTTTATGACACATGCTCAGATGGTGGGTTTGCTCGGGTCAATCCAGGCAAAACCATCTTGGGCTGGGTACTGCACCATGTTCATATAGCCATGCTCCTGTCAGATTTGAAATGAGCACCCATCGCCGCACTACCCTCAACCTGAAAAGTAGTGTATGAACTATCAGAATATGCATCCTCTGCTTCCTACAGACACGAAATTCTTGTTTTTCTGCATAGTGATTGGTTCATGTCATTACTGATGTTATCAACACTCTTTATGAAATGCAGTATGTGATGACGTGGCCCACTCAAATTGCAACAAATATAAATTTTCTGTTTGTGACAAGCGGTGTATCTGAATTCCAACTATCAACCATCCATGGAAATTTGTCTAGCGTATCGAAGAGTATCGAAGCTTTCGTCGTGATGTTTCCTGTTGTAAGGCATCTTGCGCGTAGGCCCACAAGCTAGCTAGCCCCAAGTTGATGATGGGTGCCGAATCAGTCAGGTCGGGAGTTGGCTAGTTGAACCATCAATTAAGTTGTGGGGCCCTATCCCTCAGTCAGGTGAGTTGATTCGCTAATCCTAGTCATCCGAATTCACTGATTGAAAATGGATGGCTGACATTTTGTTTTAACCATCCATTTGATGATCCACCAATCTGATTGCCAACACCGTTCAATATGATTTCCTATCCTCCATCCCTGTTAGTTCCTACGGTTTAATGGTCTGGATTGGCAACCATGGATGCAACCATAGTGGTGGATGATAGATCATTAGTAGAGCCAGGATTAAATGATCTAGGCCGTTCATCTGTTGGCCAGATAATTGATGATACATCATTAGTGGGGCCTATATTAAATGATGGAGGTCATTCATCTGTGGGCCACATCAGATGGACCATGACCAGAAGTCTGGCTGAGATGCGAGCTGCACTCGACCTTCTCGACACCCTTTTACTAATGGGAATGTGCAAGATCTAGACCTTTCATCTGGCAATTCTGAGTATATGGGCTTGTAATCGGGCCAATCAAATGATCCTAACAACTTGACAGTAACAAGGCCCCAAATGAACAACTATTAATAATAATATTATTATTTTCCTGAAATGGGAGACTTAGTGTATGTTTAAATATGTGGAAACAAGCAATCCATCAGAAATTAAACCGTCCAAATTGCGTCACCCACTTTATCATATATAAACAACGGAGTAGATTGTGGTCATTTGTTGTCTGAATTTGTAGAATTGCATATTTTTCATCAAAACCATCCAATTGATGTCCACCAAACAGCTAATCAGGCCATCAAAGTAGCGCAACTTTTAGTTTATCATTCATCTGGATTTGTTGTGCTACTTTCAATGGTTTATATCAAGTTATTTTAGAGTCGATTATGCAATTTGATGGCATATATGCGATAGATTTGGGCCATTCATCAAGGATTTATAATGGTTCTCCTTGAGAACTTTAAAATCAGATTGATCTAGATTGACCATTCATCTTTACAGGTAGGGTAACCAACAAGCTGGGTCACTTGTTGCCTTTGGCCCTGATTTAAAACTGACGCATGGATGGACATAATGAGGTCGAGCACAGTCTTCCTCAAAGATAACCATTCCGAATCTACTTAATTTATTATTTGTACTCTTCAAGGAAAGACAATAGAAAATAATTTCTAATGATTTTGAAAATAAATTGATTATGATAAAAAACCGAGATTACAACCTTTTAAATAGTGATATCAAACAATGGAATAAAACTCAAACTCCCTAAAAACATGATTGATTATAAATAGTAAATTTACTATTTATAGACGATCATGATTTCTACTAGACTTCCTGATTTTTGGCCAAAGATAGTAATTGTCCAATTTGACTTAACCACAGTATTCCCCTGAATTTTCTAAGCCCTTTTCAAGTTGGGCATGACTCTTAAAGCTAATAGGATCAAGTTTTATGATTGAACTAAAACTTATTATAAATAAGAAAAATGAAATTAAAATGTACTTTCGGCGTCGATATGACAGAATCTAGCAAATTGGCATACACGACCAAGCATAGCGGGTTGATTGGGTAAAGTAGTTTCTACTACCCCAAAATCATATATTATATGTCAAATAACTCATTTTGGTTTGCGAGATACGCCTGCATTAGTGTTCTGAGATCACTTCCACCTTCAATTGGGCCTCCTTTGGTCCATCTTGGCCATGAAATTGTCCATGACCCACTCTACATCAAAAACCGATTCCCGCTCTTAATTCTAATCCAACTGTTGGTTTATTGATGAATCAATAAAAGAACACCGAGAAAGTTCCAACATGTGGACCCAACTGCCCCATCTTGCCAAAAGTAGTTCGAAGTTTGAATTTACAACCAGAAAAACCTTTGATACTCTAGCAGAATGTAATGATTGATACACAGACACTTGGTAATTACTTAGAAATTGATATGTAGCATACAAGTAATTCAAACCAAACCGCCAAAAATAGGAATCAATTTAGATGTGTTATGAACAAAAGATTAGGCTTATTTTATTATCTTGATTGGGTGACATTAAGAAAAGAAATAAATAAATAAATAAAATGGTCTTATTACAACACGTCCTCAAATCAACAGTTAGATTCTTCAACCAATCTGATTTTGGGACCTCTACTTAGTGTGTTTTACCATTTTGTAGATTAATTTGAATTATTGCATGCCATATCTACAATTTTCAAGTTTCTGTCCATCAAGTATCATGCACAACCCAAGTATCAAATAACTTCCAATTTACCATTACAGTTGTGATAGTCATGACTTTTCCTTTATAAAGGATACATCTATTCTACAATGCAGGCTGTGGGGCCCACCATGATTTAGGGATTATTGATCAAGGTGGAGAACTTGTACATGAAATTGTATATAATTTTGTGATGGATAGGATACGAACATTCACAGTCTCTTCTTAGAATCACCCTGGCTCTATTGCAAGCTCTTCTAAGTAGGTGCATGCATTGAATATGATGAGAGTAAGTTTTTGACTCCTCTATATACTATCAATGCCAGCCCAAAGGAAACAAAGTTTGGATATAACTCTCATTTTACATAAAAGGCTAGTTGGATTTGGGAATATGTTAGCAATAAGAAAAGAGAGAGACTTAACAAGAATACAAATTATTAGAGTAAACACCTTTTGGTACATTCCATGTGCATGTAAGAGCTGTTTGTATAGTAAGTTACTCATGTCATAAGCAACTTATCTTAGTTTCTGCTTATTCAGCCCATAAGTATGTTTGGTAAGCAACATACTTATCAAATAAAAAGTAGAAAAGCATGTTTGCTTTCCAAGTTTGTTGGGTCCCCCTCATATCTACCATCTATCATGTGGGGCCAACTTTGATGTGGACCATTCTTTGTGTGGGCCCCACCTTTGATGTGGGATGTCCATCATGCAGGGCCCACCTTGGATGTGGGCCATTCATTATTATGACCCAACCTTTAATGCACACCATTCATTATGTAGGGTCCTCTGATGTTGGTCATCCCTCAAGTGGGCTCACCATTAATGTTATTGTCCATCATGTGAACCCTACCTTCAATATCCATCGCCCATCATGTGGAGCCCACCTTTGATGTAGACTTTCCATCAAGTGGGCCCCACCTGTGATGTGGGCCACTCATCATTAGAGCCAACCTTTGATTGTCCATCATATGGGCCTACCTTGATGTGGATCATCCATCATGTATGGCCCACCATTATTAATTGCTCATCATTTAGAAACCACCTTTGATGTGGACCATCCATCATGTGGGCCCCACCTTTAATGTGGGTTACCCATCATCCAGGGCTCACCTTGGATGAATGTGGGTTGCCTATCATGCAGGACTCACCTTGGATGTGGGTCATTCATCATTAGAGGTTGACCTTTGATGTGGATGTCCATCATGTGGGGTCACCTTAATATAGGTCATCCATCATGTGTGGCTCAACTTCAATGTCCACTGTCCATCATGTGGAGCCCACCTTTGACTTGGGCTGTCTATCATGTAGGCCCCACCTTTGAAGTGGGTCATCCATCATACTAGCCTACTTGGGATGTGGGCTTTTATCATAATGGGCCAACCATTGATGGGGACCATCCCTATGTGGGACCATCCCTATGTGGGCCCACATTAATACGGGGCCATCCATCATGTGGGGCCTACCTTTTATATGGATCGTCCACTGTGAGCCCCACCTTTGATGTGGACAGTCCACCATGTGGGGCCTCTTTTGACATCAACGGTGAGAGAGAGCCTCCTTAAGATAAGTAGAAGAGTCCTAAGTGATTTTTTTTTTGAAAAAAAAAAAAACTAAAAATAAATTACTTACTAAGATAAGTAACTTTTAGCGCATTAGTTACTTTTACAAGCTTGCCAAACAGACTGAACTAACTTCAAGACTATCTACAATTGTCCATATTTGCAGTTGGTGCATGTTTTGTGGGACTTTAACATTCATGTAACTTCTACTGAGCTATTCTCTTAGTTAAATATGTATTTGTTGTGTAGTTAGATCATAAGGAACTAACTTCAAAGCTATCGACAATCATCCATGTTTCACAGTGGGTGCATATGTTTTGTGTGACTTTGACATACATGTAGTTTCTATTGAGTTATTCTCTTAGTTAAATGTGCATTTGTTGTGAAGTGGTTGTGGCTTAGTATAATAGTAAAGGTAAAGTTTTACCTCTCTCGAAATTCTTCATATTTATTATTTTATGCACACACTCACCCACACACACCACAATAGGTACTCAAACCCATAATCTTTGTGTTGAAACTCTTGTGAGTATCCCTGAGCCATGAGTAGGGACCTTTTTTGGTGTGTGTCTTCAAATTTATTAAATACACACCGAAATTCTTCATATTTAATATATATATTAGATTTATTAATGAAGACAAATATTTGTTGTAATTTCTTAATGATTTGTTTTTTATTATATACGGTAGGACATATATACTAAAGATTTCGTAAAGTTACTGAGACATGGGAGGAAATTGAACCAGATAAGAGAGCTTGAAAGTTATATGTAAAGGTATGCTAATAATTTTTAATTTTTTAAAATATATAGAATCCGTCGATCTTGAAAATTTCTCATCTTCCAATCAAAATCAGCCCAATTTCTTCAAAAATATAGGGTTCTCAAAATGATAGGGGGTAGAAATGTAGGGAGATTGTGTCAAAATTGAGTTAGATTTATGATTTTGAGTGGAATGATCTCAAAACCAAGGATTATTAGTCGGCAAGAGGAGATGTATTTTAAAGTTTCTTTCATTTAGACAATACCGTGGATTTAAAATAATGAAAATGTCAGTTTTTAATTAATAATGCGGTTATATAGGGGATCATGTGGGGCCACCGTAATCTAATTTTCTTAAATTAGTTTTAGGTATGAGCCTTAAAATGAGAGATATCAACCCTGGAAATCATAAATTTACATCAATATAAAAGTATATCACGATTATAAAAGAAAAGAAACAGAAACTTCAATTTTCCATTCAAATCGAAAAAAAAAAAAAGTGTACATGTGGCATGTGGGCCCCATATTGATGCATGTGTTTTATCCATGTCGTCCATCTATGTAGGACAACCACCTTGTCGTCCATCTATGTAGGACAACCACCTTGTGAATTTGGTTCATTGATTACAATTCCATGGTCACCAAATGTGGTTTTACTTAATCCGGAACATTACTTTGCATTTAATAGCACAGACCAAATAATTAAACACTAGAGAAAGATTAATTTACTCCATAAAAAGCTTTTAATAGAACAATCACCACTGTTAACTAGAGTTTGGTCCACCTGATAATTGAATCTTTTTTCTTTTTTGCATCATCCCTAAAATGATCTAAAAAACAAATGGTTGTTGTGGATACAAAGTTCCCAACTCCATGGTAATGTATGCACCGTTTTGCGTGGACCACAGCATGATGTATGTGTTATATCGACATCGTTCATCCATTTATGAGATCATTTTGGGCCACACCATTGACAATGGTGGGGATGAATGTTCACCATTGAAAAATTCTT
Source organism: Magnolia kwangsiensis (assembly GCA_037074715.1). Taxonomy (NCBI): domain Eukaryota; kingdom Viridiplantae; phylum Streptophyta; class Magnoliopsida; order Magnoliales; family Magnoliaceae; genus Magnolia; species Magnolia kwangsiensis. The sequence continues at coordinate 4,846,048 of CM073578.1, read as the reverse complement.
GAGGCCCACAAATGTTTTTGATCAATCTTATATTTATTTTTTTTCTTTATCCAGGTTTGTATGAACTCTTATTAAGAGGTTGGATGACAAATAAACGTCATAATGGGCCATAGAAAGGTTTCAATGGTGGGAATCACTTTCGTCAAATCTTTCTTTCACATGTTTCACTTGAGTTTTGTATCCCTAACATTTTCATACTCGTGGTTTAAAATATTATCATCAAATGTATGGGTGTTGTGAGCCTCCAAAACTTAGTGACGTCAACACACTATGGATTTCGGCACAGATTAGATGGGATGCCCTATCACAATCTTCACTATCACATTTAAGTTAAGGGTACACCGTTCTATATATTGTGTCACTTGAATGCTGGACACGCGCACATTTTCTAATAACATAGGTAAAATTATATGGAAAAACTTGTGCACAAATAAAATTTCTCTTACACATCATGATTGCCCCACTATCACCGCAATATCTCTACTCTAATCTTACACTTTACCTGCGATCTTAATCATTATGGGGTGATTCAGCCCTTAATTCAGGTGGGGTCACATTCATGAGGCTTGTGAAAAATCTGACTCGTCCATCAATTTTCAGATATCATTTTATGGCTTGGTCCAAAAATCTAGAGTGATCCAATGCACATATGGTTCCCACCCACAAAAGAAAAAATTATAGACGGTGACCTTTAGAGGGTTTTTTAGTGTGCTAATTTATCCTTAGATCATAATTAATTTTTGTTTTTCTTGTTGAAATGTCCTCATGAAATTTATACGATTTGATTTCTTTCAAATATCAATGTAAATGACACCATCACCACAAATATCTCCAATCTAATTTTGACACCACTAGTGAAACATTACATTGGTCATTAAATGCCACCATTAATAACTTACTAGTGTTACCTCTCGGTTTCAAATTTGATCTTGTGCGGGCAATTGAATGACCTACTCAAATCAAACCAAACAATTAAAACCCCATTCGCAAAAAAATTTATACACATTGAAATTGATTGCATGTGACTGAGATTAATTAAGATCGATTGATTGTTCGACCACTTGCATAGCGTTGTTTAAAATAATTAAGCAATTATCGGATGGTGGGATTCGTCCTCTGAATATTGTGTCTTTCATGTGAAAAGACTTTTCAATACGAATAAAACAAAAAAAAGGAAATTCTTATAGTCGGCTGTTAAGAATGACGACATATTACCTTTAAACGAATATTTTACTTAATATTCGAATCAAGTCCAACATATAAGCGACTCAACATATAAGCAACCCTAATTAGGAACGAATGCATAGTGCCTTTGAACGAAAAGAAACTTAATATTCGAATTGAATCTAACATGTAAGTGGTCATTAAGAACAAATATAAAGTGCCTTTGAACGAAGAACTTGTTTAATATTCGAATTGAATACAACGTGTGAGCATAGACATATATTACAATCAAAGTTAACAACTACTTGATTATTATTATTGATTACATTAAGGAATGTAAATGATTAATAACACTAAAAAGCACGAACTACTTAAAATATAAATTTAATTTGATTTGCCGCGTTATAACAATTACACTAACCGTTTTAGCACTATTAACCCTTCAGGACTTCTAAACTTATCACTGTCTTGATAATCGTTTCAAGCTTTCTTATCAACTCAATCCCATTCCACTGAGACACTTTTATTTGGTGGATAATGTGACACTCAGCCACTCTTACTTGGTGGATAATGTAACACTGCTAAGTTGTTTCATCACAAAATCCTCTCCATGTATTTTTGGAGGTTTAGAATACACCTCCATGTATTTTCAGAGATTCCAAATACACCACACACCACGCAATTCTTGTAGAATATTACAAGTATCCCTTGATTGACTCCATGTATTACCACAAAATCCTCTCCAAATATTTCCAGGTATTTGACAGAGATATTTTAGTTTTTACTTGCCATAAGGTTAACATCATCTGAAAATAAAAGAAGGGAATGAGACAAGAATCTCTCAATAGCTTTGTCTGTGAATTTGGATGTTTTGAGCTCTCCCTTGATAATATCTGTATAGAGTTGTTGTAACCTTGTGATTTTTTTTTAAAAAATATTTTTAGTTTGTTTGAGTAATTTTTCTAGTGTTTACACAATTCGATGGTATGAATTTATGGAAAATGTTAAGTTGGACCATCTAGTTCCAAGTGCAGCATGAACTTGATGCCGAAGGAAATCTGCATCCCTTAAACTGGTCAAAGGGAGCAGGAAAATCCGTTTGTAAAGAACTTGTTGAAAACAAAAATTTTCTGAATGAGAAATATACATTTCAGCCAAAGCTTACCTATATATTAAATCCGGTCCCTGTAAATGGTGAGGCACATCATGCTGATAGTATAAAGCTCTAATCCATTTAATCTATTCATCTATTTTTAGATATTTTAAATTAGGGAATTGATCATTGTATAAACGAGTTACCTCTCCTGTCCCACACAAGTAGTTAATATGTTTTACTTATACCCAAACAATGAGTAGATATGTTTTACCATCACACACAATGAGTAAATATGTTTTACTTTATACTCGCATAATGAGTAGATATGTTTTTACTTTCACAATGTGGATAACCATTTTTAACATAAAATGTGATATTTTTATGGATAGTATATGATATTTTCATGACATGTTTGAATGTTAAAGTTCACGTACAGCTGCAGCATGTGAACACGTGTCCTCTCCTCTCTCTCTCTGCTGTCATGAGAAAGAGCCGGCGTTAGGAAAATTTTTTATTTAAATTTAAACTTTTTAAGGATTAACGAGCCAGGCCGGGATAGCAGGCTTTGGTGAGCTATGTCTAAGCCTGGCTCGCTTTTAAAACGGGCTGGAGCTTTAAGCCCGAACAGGACCCACGGGCCAGATACTTCAGGAGAGCCCGGACTAACGTGGGCAAAACCTGAAGGCCCGTCAGGTCTGCCCGGGCAATTCACAGCCCTGAGCATCCTGCTAATCTTCTAATATGGTAGATTGGATATTTACACATACGTATTAGTACCCATCATCGATTCATGGCCCACTAGAGTGGTCATCACGTTCCTTGAGATCCTGAAAGACACGCGCGCTCTCATTGAAGAGGTGGGCCCTTCGATCATAATCCGTCGCATCCCGGCCCACATCTTCACCTGCGATTGCCTCTTCCTCCAAGTGCTCCAGCTCCTCAGCCAACCCCAATTCGCCCCCATCATCCCCTTCTGGTGCCAAGATCTGACGGTCTAGATCCGATTCCTGCTTCTGATCGGGCTCATTGAGCTCATCAGACGCCATGACTCGGGCTTCTGGATTCACTACTGGGGCCCACCTACTCGACCATCCAAAATGCAGCCAAACACAACGGTCTGCATCCAATTCTTGCTTCTGATCTGGCGAAATCGAACGATCTGCATCCAATTCTTGCTCCTGATCTGGCGAAATCCAACGATCTGCATCCAATTCTTGCTCCTGATCTGGCAAAATCCAAAGGTCTGCATCCAATACTTGCTCCTGATCTGGCTTTTCCGGTGCCATCGCATAGGCACCGGGCTTCGGTGGTGGGATCCAATGATGTAGATCCAATTCCGGCTTACCAGATCCCAGGATCCGGGCAACCGGATTCGGTAGCGAGCCACAATGGATTTGACGGTTTTTGAGAATGATGGTAGCTGTTTTCAGGTGATTGTTATGGGTAATAGATGGCCTGAAAACCATTATAAGCGAGCCACAATGGATTTGACGGTTTTTGAGAATGATGGTAGCTGTTTTCAGGTGATTGTTATGTGTAATAGATGGCCTGAAAACCATTATAGGCTTTACAAGTAAGAAGATTGGGTGGATTTGATGGCCTAAGGATTCCATCTTGTCTTTTCAGAATTACTTAAATATTGTACACACGTATGTGTGGCTATATATATAGAGAGAGAGCGGGAGAAGGGTGGAGAGACGTGGCAAACTGTGGCTGCACGTGTCTTACCCAAATGACACGTTTCATCTGCTTAGGACACGTTGTCTATGATGACATCCCCGTATTGGACCGGAGTGGTTGTGGGCATGGGAAACGGATTGGCTACTCGCCTGTGATCTGTGGGCCCACAACGATATATTTGTTTCATCCATTTTTACAAATCATTTTTGGACTTGACACAAAAACCGAGAGCATATATATTCTCAGGTGGACCACACCACAAGAAAACAATATTGACTGGATATCACCATTAAAATCTTCTTAATTCCCATTGTACTGTTTATTTGACATCCAATCTGTTGATTAGGTCATACAGAGGCAGATAAGGGAAAGAAACAGAGATCAGCTTGATCCAAAACATTTATGCCCCCCGAAAACTTTTTAATGATCGACATTCATTCAACACTGTTTCCTGTAATGTGTTCCACTTTGGAGTATAACTCATTTTTGGTCTCATACCATAAAATGATCTAAAAAAGTAGATGGACGGCATGGATGAAATACATAAATCATGGTGGGGCCCACAGAGCACCGACCACCAGCCATTGGCCAGTGGCAGGGGAGTAGCCAATCCGTTTCCGTGGGCATGTTTACAGGTGTCGCTCCAGCATGGTCCGATTTGCGTTCAAGTACGCCTGTGCACATGCGGCGGGAGCTATGTGGGGCCCACAGTGATGCCCGTGAGAAATCCACTCCGTCCATCGGTTTCTCAAGTTCGCAATTGGACAACAGGTTAGGCAGATCCAAAACTTAGCTGGACCAGGTGACATGAAACAGCGAGGCCATGGAAGTTATGCATGAGAATGAGATTTATGAGTACAGTTTATGCCAGTGAGATTAACCTTATGAACGGTTTGGGTGGTCTGTAACATCATGGTCCGCCTCAGGAAGGTTTCAACCGTGGACATATTCATTCTCACTGTTTCCTATCGTTTGTCCCACCTATTTTTGGACTCCCATCATATTATGAGCTTGAGAAACAGATGGATGGAGTGGATTTCTCACGGGCATCTCTATACCCCCAGATTTCTTCTAACTGCATTTGATGATCGAGATGTATGTCATAATGTAGTGTACATCTCCCACCATGCACGCGTGGCCCACCATGATCCATATTTGAAAAATGCCTTGATCATCCTAACTACCTGATCTATGTACGCCCGTGCAACAAAATAATAATATTGATAAAATAAAAATAAAAACTGTGGGGCCCACCTCGACGTCCACTTCATCCATCATTTACACCAGTTCATGTTCCATTGTAAGTCGAAAAACTCCAAAACCCAAGTGGGCCACACCATAAGGAACAGTGGCGACAAGGATGCCCATTGTTATATTTTGTTTTAAAATATTATTAAAATTTGAATTTTCTAATTTTCAGTGTTTTTCCTCCACATTTGAAAAGTTGAGGTACTTTTGAATTGTGAGTTTTGTCCCACATCGAATTTAACAAAGTTAACTATCTTGTATAAAAGATAGTATTTTTTCCTAGGGCTTGAGCCCCTTTCAGGTGGCATGTAAATTTGGTCCTGTGGGGGAGCTATGCCAATAGCTCTAATCTATGTCATTGACCACACATGCGCACACCGAGCCGAGTCGAGTCGAGTCGAGTCTGTGTTCGTGCGCGCGCGTGGGTGTGTGTGTATGGGTACTCGTAGAACTTTATGTGCGAGAGTATACTCGCATTTGTGCCTTTTAAACCAGAGAGATGCTTTCCTTCTGGTTGGTCGCCCCTGTTGGGTTTAAACTCAACGGACTTAACCTTTTGTAAAGGGTGCTTATGCACCACTTCGGAGTCTATATAAAGACTTTCGATTCCAGTTTCAAAATATACGAAAATACTTTATCTTATAAAACTCTTTCTGATACGGTTTTAACATTATTACTGAGTTCATCGCTGAGTTAACTCCGCACTTTCGGATTAAACTGCAAGTGGTTTGAACCCATGTACAGTGAGTGCACCGCTGGGACCGGGTCATAGTCGTTGTATCCTGGAGGTCGATTGCTCTGGAAACCTGTTGCATTTGGGACGCTGTCCAAGGGGAGTAAATTCGATTTCAAGCCGAGTGACTCAGTCACGCCTCGACTCAATTCAATAAGTTTTTCTTTCTCAAATTTTTTTTTTTTTTTTTTGGTTCTTGATTTTAATAGTCTATTTAATTCAACCAATTTTCCAACACCCACCACTGAGACCATCCTGGAACTACCAACAATGTAGCGGATTGGTTGGTGTACTAACTAGCGTGCGAAGACGAGCGCTGATGCGAGCTTGAGTTATACGAACGGCTCAATCAAAGTTTCATGGCTATATAATGATGTATTTATATTGATATCTATTTTTTTCATCCATTTATCGAGATCATTTTAGATCTTCTTTACAAAAATGAGTAATTTCCGTGTCTCAATTGGACCACACCACTATTCCAATCCGTAAATATCATATTGATCCATAATTTGTGTGGCGCCCAAGAGGGTTTCAATGGCATACGTCTAAATAATTAGAGTAAACACCTTTAAGTACATTCTGTATACACGTAGGAAACGTTTGTATAATAAGTTACTCATGACATCACTAACTTATCTTAATTACTACTTATTCAGCCTATTGATAAGCAATAGGGCTGAAAGTTGGGCAGGTTCAACCCGACCGAACCGTGACCGACCCGACATTGGGTTGGGCTCAGGCAAAATATTTCGGGTCCAATCTTAAGCTTGTGCTATACAAACACCAACTCGATAAAACTTGGGTTGGGCTCGGGTTGCTCGACCTAACCCAAACCCGATCAATATATGAGTTACTTATAAATTATAATTGAGTGTAGATCGTTTGTGTTGAAGGCACACTAGTGATGTCAAGTCTCATTTGTCCACGTCATTTTCAAGGACTCAAGCTAACAAGATATGTCAGATTTCTCTCTCCCAAATAGACTTCATGCTATGCTACATGACTTTTAAAGGAATAGTTGTCTTATATTTTAGCTTGTTTTTTAAAGAAAAAAATGAAGTTCTTTATAATGAATAATCACATATATACTTAATAAAATTATAAATACAAAAAATAAGTATTATATTGAAATATAATAAACTAATGTAATAACGAAAATATTAGCATGTATATACCCGACCAACCCGATCAACCTGACCGAGCCCGCTTGGGTTGGGCTTGGGTTGAGAATTCCTAACCCGAGATTGGGTTGGGTGGGTTAGGGTTGAGGTATAGGAACCTTGGGTTGGGTTAGGGTTGAGCACCAACTCGACCTAACCCGCCCGACTTTCAGCCCTAGTACGCAACATACTTCTCAACCCAAAAGTAGAAAAGCATGTTTGCTTTGCAAGTTTGTTTGGTCCCTCTCTCATCTACCATCCATCATGTGGGACCAACTTTGATGTGGAACATTCTTTGTGTGGGCCTCACCTTTGATGTGGTACATCCATCATGCAGGGCCCACCTTGGATGTAGGCCATTCATCATTATGGCCCAACCTTTAATGTACACCATTCATTATGTAGGCCCCTTGATGTGTGTCATCCCTCAAGTGGGGCCACCATTAATGTTATTGTCCATCATGTGGACCCCACCTTCAATATCCATCGCCCATCATGTGGAGCCCACCTTTGATGTAGACTTTCCATCATGTGGGCCCCACCTTTGATGTGGGTCACTCATCATTAGGACCAACATTTGATGTGGATTGTCCATCATATGGGCCTACCTTGATGTGGATCATCCATCAAGTGGGGCCTGCTATTATTAATTGATTATCATGTGGAGATGACCTTTGATGTGGACCATCCATCATGTGGGCCCCACCTTTAATGTGGGTTGCCCATCATGCAGGGTTCACCTTGGATGTGCGTCATGCATCATTAGAGGCTGACTTTTGAAGTCGATTTTCCATCATATGGGCTCACCTTAATATAGGTCATCCATCATACGTGGCCTAGCTTCAATGTCCACTATCCATTATGTGGAGCCCACCTTTGATGTGGGCGTCTATCATGTAGGCCCCAGCTTTTGAAGTGGGTTATCCATCATACCAGCCCACTTGGGAGGTAGGCATTTATCATAATGGGTCAACCATTGATGGGGACCATCCCTATGTGGGCCCACATTAATACGGGGCCATCCATCATGTGGGGCCTACCTTTTATATGGATTGTCCACCGTGTGAGCCTCACCTTATATGTGGACCGTCCACCATGTGAGGCCTTTTTTTTATATCCACGGTGAGAGAGAGCCTCCTAAGATGCCTAGAAGAGTCTTAATATTTTTTTATTTTTTTTTAAAGCTAAAAATAAATTACTTAAAGTAACTTTTAGCGTAAATCATAAGTAACTTTTACAAGCTTACAAAACAGGCCGAACTAACTTAAAGATTATCTACTATTGTTCATATTTATGTGCTGCTGGTGCATATATTTTGTGTGACTTTAACATTCATGTAATTTCTATTGAGCTATTCTCTTAGTTAAATGTGTATTTGTTGTGAAGTTAGATCATAAGAAACTAACTTCAAAACTATCAATCTGTTGAAAAGTGATAGTGGCTTAGTATAATAGTGAAGGTAAAGTTATTACCTCTCTTAAGGCATAATCTAATATATATATATATATATATATATATATATATATATGATTTATTAATGAAGACAAATACTTGTTGTATTTGCTTAATGAATTTGTTTTTTTTATTATATATGGTAGGATGTATACACTAGATTTCTTAAAGTTACCGCGACATTGGAGGAAATTGAATCAGATAAGAGACCTTGAAAGTTATAAGCAAAGGCATGCATATAAAATATAATAATTTTTTTTTTAAATAATTGTTTTTAATATATAGAATCTGTTCATCTGGAAAATTTTCTATCTTTGGATCGTAATCAAGCCCAGTTTCTTTAAAATATAGGGTTTTCGAAATTATAGGAGGTGGAAACGGAAATGAGAAATACAATATCATTTTATAGAAGAATCGTTTGAGTTCTTATTATTGTATGTTTGAATAAAAGAAGAGAAACACAAACTTCAGTTTTTCATTCAAATCATAAATAAAATAAAAATTAAAAAAGGAGTGTACATGTGAGCCTCATGTTGATGCATGTGTTTCAACCAAAATTACCATGAAGTCATTGTGGGAATTTGTTCGTTTGGTTACAATTCCATGGTCACCAAATGTGGTTTTACTTAATCCGGTGTTTTTTCCTCCAGCAATTATATTAGAATGGTATGGCCAAACATACCATTCTAATATAATTCCTTTCCATTTAATCAGATGTACCAAATAAACACTAGGGAAAGATTAATTTACACCTTAAAAAGCTTTTAATAGTATTATTCAATCACCACTATTTCCTAGAGTTTGGTCCACTGATAATTGAATCCTTTCCATTTTTTTCATCATGTCCTAAAATGATCTAAAAAACGGATGGACGCCGTGGATACAAAATTCCCACAATGACTTCATGGTAATTTTGGTTGACGCCGGTATAATCCACTCGCCATGGATTGCGTGGTATGCCAACATGCTAGGTGTGTTTACTTCATCAAGTTCGGTGGGCCCCACCATGATGTATGTGTTATGTTGACATTGTCCATCCATTTTATGAGATCATTTTGGGGCATAAGACAAAATATAAGGCATATACAGATCTCAATGGACCACAACATTGACAGTGGTGGGGATTGAACGTCCACCATTGATAACTTCTTGGAGCCCACAAATGTTTTTGATCAATCTTATATTTATTTTTTCTTTATAGTGGGAACTCTTATTAACAGGTTAGATGACAAATCAACATCATAATGAGTAGTGGGCCATATGAAAGTTGTGTATCCCTGGCAATTTTAGGCTCATGATTCCAAATGGATGGGTGTTGTGTATAAAACATACATCATGGTGGGCCTCCAAAACTTAGTAACATCAACACATTAGGTATTTCGGCACACTCTGACGAGTGGATTAGATGAGACGTCCTATCACAATCTTCCCTATCACATTTTAGTTAAATGTACACCGTTCTATGTATTGCGTCACTTGAGTGCGGGGCTTGCACATTTTCCGATAACATAGGTAAAATTATCCGGAAAAACTGGTGCACAAGTGAAATTTGTTTGCCCCACCATCACAGCAACATATCTAATAATCTTACACTTTACCGGCAATCTTAACCATTATGGGGTGATTCAGCCCTTAATTTTAGAGGAATTACATTCACGAGGCTTGTGAGAAATCTGACCCGTCAATCAATTTTCAGATCTCATTTTATGGCGTGGTCTCAAAATCTAGAGTGATCCAATGCATGTATGGGTCCCAAAATCTCATATGAAAAGATTTTTTCAATACAAATAAAATAAAAAGGAAATTCTTATGGCCGACTGTTAGGAGTGACTATATGACACCTTTAAACAAAGAACTCAAAGAATTTGAATAATATTTGAATCAAATCCAACATATAAGCGACTGTTAGGAAAGATTGCATGGTGACTTTGAATGAAAAACTTAATATTCTAAAAAACTTGCTTAATATTTGAATTGAATTTGACTTGTGAGTGTAAGCTTAGATTATAATTAAAGTTAACAAGTACTTAATTATTACTATTGATTACACTGAGGAATGTAAATGATTAATAATGTTAGAAGCATAAATTAATTAAAATATAAATTTAATTTGATTTGGTTGGTATGAAACTCTTTTTTCTATTTAATTCTATTATTATTTATAGAATGTTTTCCCTGTTTGAACAATTACGCTAACTGTTTTAGTACTACCAACCTTCCCCAGTACTTCTAAACTTATCACATGTCTTCATAATTTTTTTAAGGTTTTTTTATCGACTCGCATCATATTCTACTTGACCACTACTTCATGGATGATGTGACACTCAGCCAATCTTTCTTAGTGGATAATGTAACACTGCTAGGATATATCATCACAAAGTCCTTTTCATGTATTTTTAAAGATTCCAAATGCAACACACTCCACACAAATCTTGTAAAATTAGAAGTATCCTTTAATTGGCTCTATATATTACCACATAATCCTCTCCAAATATTTATGAGCATTGGTGGAGATATTTGGGTTTTTAGTTTTACTTAACATTAGCTTAACATCATTAAAAAATGATAGAAGGAAATGAGATAAGAACCTCTCAATAGCTTTGTGCAAAAATTTAGAAGTTTTGAGCTCTCCCTCAATAATATTTGTATATAGCAGTTATAACCTTGTGACTTTTTTTAAAAAAAATAAATTAAAATTACTTGTTTAAGTAATTTTTCCAATGTTTACACCAAGCAATCCTTTTGTAATTACAAGAAAAGAATTACAAATATCCTTTATGATGCTATGGAAGGAATGGTTAGTTGCTCCATTAACCGATGGGGAAGCTGATTAGTTGGGTGTACCACACACCAGCAGTATAACTGGTGTATTGAAAGTATCCTTTGTGATGCTAGTTAGTTGCTACATGACCACGGATGGAGAAGCGGATTAGTTGGTGTAGCACACACCAACAATATAACTTGTATTGACGTGAACAAGATCTGTGGGTCCTATCATGAGGTATATATGTGTTATGTTCAAACTGTCCATCCATTTGACTTGCTTGTCTTAAGGCTTGATACAAAAATTAAGCCAGATCTAAAGATCACATTGCAAAAATAAGTGGGCATTGAAACCCTTTTCAGGTCACAGAAGTTTTGGATCAATATGATATTTATTTTTCCTCTTCATCCAGGTCTTTGTGACCTTATGAATAGATTTGATGAAAAATAAAGGTCATGATATGCCCTACAAATATTTTAATGGTGAAAATCATTATTCCACTGCTATTTGTGGTGTGGTCTAGTTGACCTTTGGATGTGATTCATTTTTAACTCTTATGCTAAAATGCTCTCAAAAACTCGATGAACGGTGTGGATATAATAAGTACATCATTTTGGGCCATGCAACTTTGATCTTCTTTGAACGGTACGTACAACACGGACCTCAAGCAGCATCTTCACTCGTCTTGGCACAACACGTACATACACCAGCTACATAGATGGTATAACACACCAACGAATCCATCGTTGGGCCTGTAGGACCCACTTTAAACATGTAGATACAGCAGGTATGTGTGTGGTACACCAGTAAATCTGTGGTTGGGCAAGCTGGGCCCACTTTTAATCCTTATTTATTTGAATGAAACCTGGTCGCTGCTAACTTGAATATTCTATATCATGTGGGGCTAACAAAATTTAATTTTCTTAGATTAGTTTTAGGTATGAGCCTTAAAATGAGGCATTTCCAACGCTCTCAAAATCGTAAATTTATCAAGAGTAATGAAAAATACAATATCATTATACAGAAGAACCATTTGAGTTCTTATTGTTGTATGTTTGAATAAAAGAAAAGATCAGAAAGTTCAGTTTTCCATTCAAATGGCAAATAAAAAATAGTACATGTGGACCCCATGTGGGCCCCATATTGATGCATGTGTTGCATGTGTTTTACCCATTCCGTCCATTTAGCCATTTACATGTAACATTCTGGTTATATACGTGTACAACCGACCTTTGAATGGATCAAATAAACACTAGGGAAAGATTAATTTATGCCCTAAAAAGCTTTTAATAGTATTATTCAATCACTGCTATTTCCTAGAGTTTGGTCCACCTGATAATTCAATCTTTTTCATTTTTTTTGCATCTAAGTCCTACAATGATCTAAAAAGCAGAAGCACGTTGTGGATACAAAATTCCCACATTGACTCCATGGTAACGTAGGCGAGGCCGGTATAATCCGCTGGCCATGGATTGGACATGCTAGGTGTACTGTTTACCTAATCAAGTTCTGTGGGCCACACCATTATGTATGTGTTATGCCGACATGGTCCATCTATTTTATGAGATCATTTTGGGTATAAGACAAAATACAAGGCATATACAAATCTCAATGGACCACACCATTGACAGTGGTGGGGATTGAATGTCCACCATTGAAAACTTCTTGGGGCCACAAATATTTGTTTTCAATCTTATATTTATTTATTTTTCTTTTATCGTGTGAACTCTTATTAATTAACAAGTTGGATGACAAATAAACATCATAATGGGCCATAAGAAGGTTTCAAGGGTGAGAATCATTTTCGCTGCTAATTTCTATTACGTGTTCCACTTGAGTTTTGTATCTCTGACAATTTTAGGCTCATGATATCAAATGGATGGGTGTTGTGTACATAACATATATCATGGTGGGCCTCCAAAACTTAGTGACATCAACACACTAGGGATTTGGGCACATTCTTACGAGCGGATTAGATGAGACGCCCTATCACCATCTTCACTATCACATTTTAACTAAATGTACACCGCTCTATATTTTATGTCACTTGAGTCCGGACGTGTACATTTTCCCGATAACATTGGTAAAATTATATGAAAAACCCCTGTATGAATAAAATTTCTCTTGCACATCAGGATTGTCCCACTATCACCGCAACATCTCTAATCATCACCGCAACATCTCTAATCAAATCTGACCCATCAATCAATTTTCAGATCTCATTTTATGGCGTGGTCCCAAAATCTAGAGTGATCCAATGCATGTATACGTCCCGCCCACAAAAGAAAAAATTTTGAACAGTGACCTTTAGAGGTTTTTTAATTGTGTGCTAACTTAGATCAGAATTATTTTTTTGTTTTCCCTATATAAATGTCCTCATAAAACTTTTATAGGGATTTGATTTCTTTCAAATATCAATGTAAATGACACGATCACCACAAATATCTTCAATCTAATTTTGACACCACTCCTCAAATTGAATGTCCTGCTCAATTCAAACCAAATAATTAAAACCCCAACAAAGAAATTCAGATATTGAAATTAATTGTATGTGACTGAAATTGAATAAGATCGATTACTTGTTCAACACATCGTTGTTTAAAATAATTAAGTAATTATTCGATGGTGGGATTCATAATCCGAATATGGTGGGTTACATGTTTGACTTTCATATGAAAGGACTTTTTAATACAAATAAAACAAAAAAAATAAAAACCGTAGATATTTCGTTCTTTACTTGCCATTAACTTAACATCATCTAAAAATAAGAGAAGGACACGAGGTAAGAATCTCTCAGTAGCTTTGTATGTGAATTTGGATGTTTTGAGAATCTCTCAGTAGCTTTGTATAATAATGTCTCTATTAGAGCTGTTATAACCTTGTCACTTTATTTTTAAAACAATGTTTTTTAATTTGTTTTGGTAATTTTTCTAGTGTTTACACCGGCCAATGCTTTTAAACCCCGTCGAGAAGAGAGTGGGCCCCACTGATCATGGATCCAGAACCCTTCTGATCACGGCCATGGATTTCCTCACCAGGAACGCTCTCCTCACAGAAGGCCTTCCAACCCTCCTGGAAGAAGTAGAATACGAGGAAGAAACAGAATAGTTACTTTTAAAAATCACCCAAAACCACTGCCCATCATCTTCATTTATCTTCGCGTCTTCATCAGCCGCGAATGGTTCACCGGCCTTGTTGCCGGTTTTAGGACATGCTTAGGTCGTTGGGTTTTTGCAGGAAGAGAGGGAGGGAGACTCATCTCTGTATGCCAAGTATAATTTCACAGTCTTACAGGCGGAAATGTAAGTAATCATGACCTACATTTACATGTATTGACCTCATGGAAACGGAAATCAAACAGCCCTTAAAATTACGAGTATCCTTATGATTGTTCTCGAAGGAATTGTCGGTTGCTACATTTCACGGATTGGGAAGCAGATTATCAGGTGTACCACACTAATGTATTGATGTCATCAAATTCTGTGGGTCCTATCATGAGGTATGTGTTATATCCAAACCATTTATCCATTTGAAAAGCTAGTTCTAAGGCTTGATTTTAAAAATAAGATAGATCTAAAGATCAATTGGACCACACTGTAAAAAGCAATGGGGGATTGAACGTTTACCATTGAAACCCTTTTGGGGTCACAGAAGTTTTAGATTAATATGATATTTGTTTTTCCTCTTCATCCAGGTCTTTGTGACTTTATAAACAGATTTGATGGAAAATAGACGTTGCATTGACAGTGAAAATCATTATCTTGGAACTATTTGTGGTGTGGTCTAGTTGACCTTTGGATATGATTCATTTTTTGGCTCATATACTAAAATACTCTGAAAAACTGGATGAATGGTGTGGATATAATAAGTACATTTTGGGGCCATGCAACTTTGATCTCCTGTGAACCGTTTGAACAACTCGGACATTGAGGAGCATCTTCGCTCGGCTTCGCACGACACGTACATGGCTGGTAAAACAGTCAATCCGCGTCCAGACAGTTGGGCACGTGGGAGACACTTTAATCCCAATTTGAATGAAACTTTACTCGTCCTAATTGATTGGAATAGTCAAGGATAAGAAATCCTACTTAAAGATCCTGCTCCAGGAAATATTCAGGGCATGTTTGATTTTCCAGCTCAAGTGTAATTACCATAAGTGTAATTATCATGTAAATGGGTAATAATTATTTACTTAGGTATTTATAAGATCTTTCCCATGCAGATGTGACAACTTATCTTTTCAACACTTAAATTGAGAAATTTACAACATTAATGTGAAGCTCATCGTGATGTATGTTACTTATCCACAGCCTTCATTTGTTATGCCAGCCAAATTTAGGGCATGAGCAAAAAAATGATGCAGATCCAAAGGTTAAGTGGAGCACATCATAGGAAAAAAGGGAATCGAATGCCTACCATTAAAAACTTCTTTGGACCTCTAAAAGTTTTGGATCAAACTAATATTTGTGTTTTTCCTTTATCCACGCCTGTGTGACCCTATGAATGGGTTAGATGATGAAAAAACGCCATTGTGGGCCCAGTGAAGAAAATAACTCTCAATGGTGCACGAATTAAGGTCACTATTTCCTTTTGTGTGGTCATTTGAGTGTTGGATCTGTCTTGTTTTTTGGTTAATGCTCTTAAATGTTCTAATTAAATAGATGGACTATATGGAACATCATATGCATTACAGTAGGGTCCATATATTTTCAAACATGTGAAAAAGCAATAATTATTTATTTACCTGGATTTACATGTATCATGGAAAATCAAACAGGCTCTCAATGTCCACAATGAATTCAGGCGGTTCTTTCTCGTGCTTTATATTCAATACCTCCATGCAATTCGTCCTTGAGATTTCACGTGCTTCATCTTCAGGTTCGTCCGATTGCCGCACTCCTTTGCCACACTCAACACACGAGCAGTCAACTCGATTCAAGGGCAATGCCTTTAAGGTTGAGTGTTGATGCTCCTCGGGCTCCGAGTTGTGCAAACAGTTCAAAAGAGATAAAATTTACATTTTTTATAATATATATTCCATTTATTCATTTGGTGAAATTAGTAATTTCCCAGGCTCAAGTCCACATCCCTACTAGCTGATTCTCACCGTTAAAACGTTAGTAGGGCTCACTCAACGTTTACTTTCCATCTAACCTGTTTATAATGTCAAACAGACCTGGAAGAGAAAAAACAAATATCATATTGATTCAAAATTTCTGTGACCCAGAAGGGTTTCGATGCGTCCAATCCCCCCCTGCTTTTTACAGTGTGGTACACTTGATTTTTGGAACTATCTTATTTTTTGGCTCAAGCCTTACGACAAGCTGACCAAGTGTACGGACAGTTTGGATATAACTAATACCTTATGATGGGACCCACAGAACTTGGTGACGTCAACACACCAGGCACAAGGTGGTGTGTGGTACGCCAGCCCATTCGCTTCCCCATTCTGTTCTTGAGTTTCAACCGCATCAAAATCAAGACATGTAAATTATATTACGTAGATTCGTTGGTTTGATTCGATTATCTTAGCCGTCCAATTGAAGAGACTAGTTGTTGATTTTTGTCTTCTAGTGTTCATTTGTATGCTACCAATGAAAAGGCTAGGCTATGGTACTTGTAATGTTTGGACCAAGACACATCAGTGGATAGTTCGGAACTTGGGATGCATGGCTACCCTATCCACCGGGCCCAATTTTAACTCGTTGGGGTCCACTTCATCAAACTCACTTAGAATTCGGGTCAACTTAGGGTCCATCATTTTGGACTCAGTCAAAAGACAGGTCTAAGCCAGCTTTGCATACCATGACCTATATCTCTCCTTGGAGGGTATTTGGTAGCTCCGGCAGGGAGTTTTTAAAATGAAATAACAGCAGTGGTACACTGAAACTGTAAAATCTCCTAAATTGGCAACTAGGACCTCACAATCTGGGATATTTCTGCAGCAAGGCCTGTCCATGGTCCAATGCTTCAGTTAGGCATGAGATGGGACCCACTTGTACAGGTTAAGATTTTCGCAACCTTTTACAAGCATGACATGATGTGGAGCCCATCATGAAGACAGCCATTGAATCTGAACCATTGACTTTATATACATTTCCCCACTCAACAATCACATATGAATATGCAAACAGTAAAAAATAATCAAGTTGGGGCCAGGTGTAAGTAGGATGGCCCTACATCTTACTATTACTATTAAGTATCAACCTACAACATGCATTCTAGAGTGTGGTCTTAATGCAAATCCCACCGTTCACCTGATGGGCCTGATCTTGCACCACCTATTTGGATTGAAAACCTGCAACCTTATGTACAACAAATTTCCTTGAATAACCCTCGCATTTCAAATCCACAAACATGCTTACACTACGACCTTTATTCCTGAAATACGCCACAAATTTCACCCATTCACCTGATCTACACAGCCCATCTCTCACACCTGTGCCATCTTATCGGCTTTGTACAACTTTCACATGAAATTTGCATGCATTCGTGTTTACATACGTTACAGAATAAGTGATAAATCACAGCCATGACCACCGCTCGTGCTGATGTTGTCCTTGCTAGAGACGTGGACCACTTCAAATCCACAGATAATCATGTGGAACCATCTATCTGGGCTGGGAACTAATAATTACTTGCATGCATATTGCATTGGAAAAATGTGTTGGAAATACCAATAAATGAAAAATAAAATGAAATAATGTTCCATTATTTCATTTCACTAGGCTGAATCATGTGAAACATATGCGTTGTACTTAAAGTGTGATTCACCCCCTTATCAATTTTTAATGGGTTACAGGTGAATTGCTTCCAGGATAAGACAAACCGATCCGGCATGTAGCAATCACGATAAGTCCACTTAGGAAAAATTCAACGCAACAGATCTTCTGATAGAATTAAATAGTGGATGCATTTACAATATTCTATGAAAGAGATGTTACATGAAGAATTTAATGGAAGGGGAGAGATTTCTATTTGAGTTGATGAAATTTGGACCGAAATGGTCTAGTTTATATAAGCACCAGGGAGTGGACTGTTGCTTGGTGGCCATCAATGGTTCAGAATGTTTGAAAAACGTTTCTGACTGTTGTCATTAATTTCAGCTGTTTTAGTCGCCTATAAAGCCCTGGCTCATTTTATATCCATCGCACCTAGACTCATACTAGACCACTCGCACCGCGACCGCACCGTCGCAAGAGTGACCACTCTGCCCACACCAACGCTCGTGCTAGAGCATGCGCGCACGTGCATGTGTTCTAATACTTTTCAATCTCCAAAGTTTCAAGTAAGAATACTACACACACATTCACATATAAATCCCAAATCTTCTCATATCATTTTCGATGTGGGACAAAAGCACACACTGCACTTTTCCATTTGGAATTCCTAAAAATCGTTTTGGCAGCAAAATCCCACATTTTTGAAATATTTTTTCAAGAAACCACAAATCTCAACATATTGCCGGTGGTGACGTGAAACTTGTGAGAGATGTGACCCACTTCAAAAACATGGACAATCATGCAGAACTAGAGCTGGGCATTGGACCGAGTTGGATCGGATCGGGTCCAACTCGATTTGGTACGAAATATATACGAGCTGACCCGAACTCGATCCGATCCGGGACCAAGTCCAGGACATTTAACTCGAACCAATCCGATGCATGGTTGGCCTGACCCGAACCGAGTCCAACTCGGTCGGGGAAATCAAGTTGGATCGGGTTGGGTACGGATCGAATTTTTTAACGGTGAAAATCATTATCCTCATTAATATTTTCGGTGTAGTCTATTTGAGCTTTAGATATGATTCAATTCTTTTTCCAAATGCTTTAAAATGATCACAAAAAATGGATAAACGGTATGGATATAATAAATACATTATTGGAGGGGGGGGAGGGGGCATGTAATTTTGATTTCATTTGAGCCGTTCGTACATGTAATGCCCCGAATTTCATACCATGAGTTTGGCACTCATGTACAAAAATCAGGATGTTAACTATGAAGGAAGAATTTCATCCAAGTGTATTGGAAAATATTTAAGAGTGGCATCACATCCAAAATCTGAAAACCATGCGTAAAGAAAATATGGAGTCCACATCTGAACACAATCAAGTAAGGCTCATAGGGCTTATACAACGCAAAATGAAAAACTAATAGGGAAATTATATCAGTTATATTCAGGAGTCTCCACCCAAGTAAAAGGTCCATCGGTCCTAATCTTGGCTTGTGCTTCATCAAGCTCCTCTTGGGACTAATATGGTCATTTCTCTTTAACATCAGTTGTCAGTTCCTCATTCATGGGAGTTGCTTCTTCATCTACGACACTTACGGTTGGTGCAATTGCACAATAGTATATATGAGTGGCCATCTCAATGAGAAACACCCCCCAAGATTACAATCGAGCATAGTAAATAGGATATTTCAAAGCAAACATTCAAGCAAAGCAACATTTCATAAAATGATCTTTTTAAAATGAATAAATGTATGAAATGCACTTTAGCCTGGGGATGCACATCCAGTTGACATCAGATGGGCCTTTCAAACAGTCGGCTCATTTATGCAAAGAATGGGTCTTTCGAACAGTCGACCCATTCAAATGATATTAGAGTCGTTCGAACAATATACTGATCTTTCCAAACAGTTGACCAAGCACCCGATAACTCCCATATGCAATGTATGCATGATTACCTGTCATTTATTAATCCAGTTCACAATCAGCCGTTTATATACATCCTTACAACTAGTAGCCACATTAATACTATAATTCCCAAGCAATCAATTTATTCAAATCATTTCCATTAACCACTGACATTAGTCCATATTCCCTTGAGAACACTAAGTCCACTCTTAGACACCATCTTCAAATCTAATTCAAAGGTTTCCAAGATGATAGATGTAATAATTCCAATTGATTCATAATGAGGCCACCAATTTAAGGAGCATTCTTCATACATGTAACTTCTTGATTCTAATACAATCACACCACCATACATGCATGCTATGCCACACATTCATCCACAATATTCATACATTATAACACACACTAACACTCACTTGCATACACTAACTACAATCACACCACAATAAATGCATGCTATGCCACACATTAGCATACTCTTTTCTATTTACAACTCATACAAATGAACTATGCAAATGCCACATGGTACTAAATTATTTCCAAGTACAACTATAATCTATGTGTCTTCCACATTGTTTTTCATTCCAAAAATCCCCACATTATAACATAATTGTAGCAAAAACTACCAATAAGCATGAATACATTAGTTGCAGGAAATCATTCTACACCATAAGAATTAGACAAGAGAGTTCATGTTACAAGGATAAGAGTACATGTGTGTTCTACACAAATACTTAATATTATTATGTTCAAATACTAGAATAGAAATTATGTAATGATATTACTAAAATGAATATTCTAATAAGATTATCATAATTTGAAATGACCTAAGCTACTATTGTGAAAGAAGCTTGAAGGGTAGATCTCACCTCAAGCTTGGATCTCTTTTACTAAAAGTAAGAAAAGAAGAAGAAATTGATAAAGATCCAAACTCCTACAACCAAATAGACATAATAATTAACAAATTATTAAGTAAAAATCAATATTCTAACTGGAATCTAAAGGGATAATAATAGCTCACCACAAATCCGAATTGATTTGGATCAAAATCAACTCAAGATCTACAAAGTGCCAAGATCTAGTCAAGGCTTGGTCTAACTCGGTGTCGTCACCAAAGAAGGATTTAAGAACTCAGTTCACCAGGAGAAGTTTTTCTTAGATATGATTTTAGGAAAACATACATTAATTAGTTTCAACACTACTATAATACAAATCACTGAGTCATCGGGTCAGTGACTCGGTGGGGTGCATGGAACATCACTAGGTGACTCAGATCTTAACTAAGTTAGCTAACATATTAAAGTGAATCAGTGAGTTGAACTAAGATCCTAAACCAAGCTAACTGCAACTGCAACTCAGCAGATCTAAACATGATAACTCAGTCATCAACTGGGTGCAACTCATTTTAGGATAAATTGAGTCGAACCGCTGAGTCAGCCCTTATTTCACATGAGTTTAACCCAGTTTATGACTAAATTAACACTAATTACCAAGGCAAACAATTGTTTAGCACGAGTTGAAACTCAACAATAACCCTTTAGAACAACCTAACTCGGTTGATTTTGAGTTGACGAAAAATGCTAAGATGTACCTACCTCGAATAGAGAATCTCCTAGATCGACCTTCTTTCCACGATCAGCTGCACTAACAACGCTTGAGCAAGTCGTGCGACACACCACTACTCCAGATTGCGTGCAATACCACCGAGTCAGTGTGACTCGTCAACACTACTCACCTCCACAAGAACCTTCAGTTCTCATTGCCCTTCCCTTGTTCCTCTTTCTTCAAACAGCATTTTGACCGTGGATAAACTCAGATTGATAATGAGAGTCGTCCGAGCTGAGTCGACTCAGTATATTTCGACTCAGTTTCACTACCTCATCCCACTCTCACTCCCTCTATTTTCAATTTTTCTTTGAATTGAAAAGGATTAAAGAATAAGAGAAATGGGGTATTTATAACCATCATTCGGACTCTAAATGGTTCTGTAACTAATCCTATAAGTAGTTGAGTTTTAAACTAAAACCCACTTAAACTCGGTTAATAAATAACCCATTAACATGGTCAGGCATATTGTAAAAACAAAATCAGAGTTTAAGGGTGTTTATCAAATGCCAAGACCCATCAAATAGACGCACCTGATCGATAAATGGACCCCACATACGGATGGTGGCTTTTTCAACCCAATGGAGAAGATGACTTGGACGTTAATAGCAATCTTGCGGTTGACAAATCATCACACGATCTGACTTGACTGGATGGCTTAGATGGATGCTGGGATGCATGTGGGACCCACGTTTTGGATGGAAACCCTCAACACGTTGTGTTTTGAGTTTCTTTTATCAAAACGGCTAATGAACTCAATGGCAACAGAAAACCCTAATCCCTTTAAAGCGAAGTTTCTAAACTCGTTATAAATTTGAAATGCATGCCTGAGATTACTCGGATGATAGACCTATGGCTCAGATCTTTTCTAGAGCATCTGTATTGCTAAAACTAGAAATATTCCTTCTACCTTTTTCTGTTACGATTCCTTAACTACAAGTATTTTCTACGGTTTAGATGAACTGGAAATGGACGGCTAGGAATAGATATTCGCCTCACAAACGGATTACCAACGTGGCAAAACAGAATTTGATTTCGTTCTTAAAATTTTAACACCAATGTCTTTCTAACGCCATTGATCGTGCACTTACACACGTGTCCTAATATGCGAAAGTGGCTAGGGTTTGGTCGAAGGCGCCATCTTAACAAGATTAACGGTTCAGATCTACCAACATCATAATGATGGGTGGGCCACCATCAATTAGTGGACGTCCGTCCGTTTGAATTTTCATTGAGCGGGAGAATGAAAACGATAGAAATTCTCTCCTTTTTTTTAAAAGGCACGGGTCAACATTCCCTTTGAATGGGTGTTGAATCCGGTGCACTTCATTTGCATGCACACCTATGTACATCTGGGCCCCACAAAGGTAGTAAGGGAAATCCATTCCGTTCATACTTTTCTAAATGTCCAATTATGACATCTAACAATAGGTGAGACAGGTCCAAAGATTAGGTGGGCCACGTGGTGTCAAAAAAAATTAAAACAATAATAAAAATAAAATAAAAATGGGCTATTACAGTACAACTCGAAGCTCGAGGCGCGTAGGCGTAGATGTGTTGCGTGCATAGCACGAAAGTGTAGACACTTGACATGCACTTTACTGTGTTGACATTAGCAAGTTCTATGGGTCTGATCATGGGGTATGTGTTATATCCAAACCGTCCATCCATTTGGCGAGCTCGTCTTAAGGCTTGAGATGAAAAATAAGACAGATCTAACTATCAAGTAGACCACACAAATTGTTAAAGGTGAAAATCATTATCTCTAATGCTATTTGTAGTGTGGTCCTATCACGCCCCAAACTCGGAAACCGGGCTCACAAAATTTTCGATCGCCGAATCTGGCGCCGACAGCCTCCGTAGTATTCCGTTCTCGGCTCCCGGCACCCATATATAAGGTTTCGATCCTAAGATGCTACAAAGAGGATTCCTAATATCCATTTAATTCGTAATGAGCATAACGTAAGCATAACCCACGAACAATAACCACAAGAACACCACCACAAAATCCACTATGAATAAAAAATTTTAAGTACAATGCGTAGGAAAGGAAAATACAAAATAGTGACAATAACAAAAACTCCAGAAGCTCGACTGCACGCTCCAACAGTGGCAAGACTAAGGCTGCTTCCTGGCGTCACCTGTACGCATCAATTGTGCATAAGCTTATAGAAAGCTTAGAGGGCGGTGTAAGTGTGTGCGCAATACGAGTGGCTCAGAATGTAAGGTCAGAATAAAAATGTAATGTGCTGATGAGTACATGAATACAATTAGCCGTACCAAGGCTATACGATATAAGATATGAATGCGATCAGCCACATCCAGGCCATGCGATGCAGAATGCAAGTCAAGCATATCAATCCTCATCATATATCAGTACAGTTCTCAATCTGGATGATCACCGGGGTCTAGTACACTCCAAATGGCACTGCCGCTCTCCAAGCCGCACAGTCCAAGTGAGCGTAAGAAACCTCACTATCCGCATGGCCAATAGTCTGCCAATGCCTATCCGGCATGACGATAGCGGACCAATTCACGAGCTGATCAAACTCAGCCTAGTATTGCCCCCTACCCTCGGGCGACTAAGGCCACACTCCTTTTCAACCGACCACGACACAGTGAGAGATGTGGCCTCCTGGTATTCGGTCATCGTGCGCTCATATATCCACTCGGTCTCGACATTGGAGTCATCCTCTGGTACCATCGGGTTTAGAAATTTTCACTCAGGGACATCTATGGCGCCTGTATGCTAGAACCAAATATTTTCGGCATCCAATCCAGCCACCCACGATGCATCTGTGGAGGCTATGGCCCTAATGTCGCTAGGCCATACAGTAATCACAATCATACAATGCAAGTGCATGAGTCACACTACCAGTCATGCAACAGTCCTACGTGTATCATGCACTCATGTAGAGAAACTCCGCTTATCAGGGAGTCCATAAACAGTCCACCCGAAGGCAGATGCTATGATCAGTCACTTCTCATATCAGTCATACATATGATGCGTATGATAATGAATCATGAATCTATACTAAACATGTATATAGAGATGGGCTCTGCATATAACTAAGATGGGCTGAGACAGCCCACTTACTACAAGTATGAACCTATTAGTGGGCCTTAGGGAGAGTGACGGTGCGAACATTTAACCGACGTCAACCTTACAATGTGGGCATCTAACCATCATTGTTCCCAAGGCATTACTTGCTATAAATGTCATTATATGCCATGGAGGGATCACACATTGCAATGGACCTAGTTGCACTCAATTGGGCCTTAAGTACATTAATTGGGCCATATCATATGGGCCTTACATTCATCAAGCGGATCACCTCAATGAGCCTTACCAATGGGCCTTAGGTCCTTTGCAATGGGTCATAACCCATGAGCTTTAGAATTCATTAAAATGAGCCCAATCACATGAGCTTTATGTACATCAAATGGGTCTAATCACAAAGGCCCGTATTTATCGAAGTGAGCCTCATGTGAGGCCCGTCATAACACTTATTTTTCCACTCAATCTGTTGAAAAGATCACATAGATAGGGGCCCACCAAAAATATTTAGTTCCCATACAACCTGTTGATAAGGTTACATGGCCATGGGGCCCCATCATAATATTTATTTTCCATCCAACCTATTCATAAGATCAAGTGGACCATGGGCCCACGAAAATGTTTATTTGCCATACAATCTATCCATAAGGTCACATGGGTAGGGAGGGCCCACTGGAATGTTTATTTCCAACCAACCTATACATAAAGTCACCTGGGCCAGGAAGGGGCCCACTGTAACATTTATTTTTCCACCTAACTTGGGTCCGGTTGGGTCACGTGAGGTAAGGGCAGGGGCCCACCGTAACATTTATTTTCATCCAACCTGTTCATGAGGCCACGTGGACCAAGGGCCCACCGTGACGTTGATGCATAAGGCCACACGGTCGGGGGGGGAGGGGGGGGGGGGGGGGGGGGGGGGCACTGTAATGCTTATTTGCAATGCAACGTGGCCAAGGGCCCACCGTAATGCTTATTGCCATCCAAACCGTTCATGAGGCCGCGGATGGGGGCCCACCACAAGGTGGTCCTCCAATCCAGCCTACTCATTATGTGTGTCCCACCCGACAGAGGGTTCAGACCAAGTTTCAGCCATGTCCAAATCTCAGGTAGGCCCCACCAAGTGATTTTATACGTTTCAGGCATGTCTTCACATGATTTTAGATGGTATGGCCCACCTGAGATCCATATACGGCTAAAATTTTGAAGGGGGCCCACTGCCCTAAGGGGCCACCAGATGAATGGGATGGATGTTCGAAACACATCACGTGGGGTCCACTGCTGGGGCCGTGAGCCCCAGCCCAATCGTCTGCCCGCGCCCGCCCAGTGCTAGACGCTAGCGTCCTCAGCAGCAGCCACTGCTGCTTCTTTGGATTTTTATTTTTTATTTTTTA
Source organism: Magnolia kwangsiensis (assembly GCA_037074715.1). Classification (NCBI taxonomy): domain Eukaryota; kingdom Viridiplantae; phylum Streptophyta; class Magnoliopsida; order Magnoliales; family Magnoliaceae; genus Magnolia; species Magnolia kwangsiensis. Next base: position 4,820,057 of record CM073578.1, on the reverse strand, counting down.
TTGAAAATGGAAATTTTAGGATTTTTCTCAGGTGGGACCCACATCAAAGGAATCCGTCCCGTTCATTGGCTTCTACGGCTCCAGACAAGCCAATCAAGACCAATATGTGATATATTTTTGCCCAATGAAAGAATTTATGTGAATTTTAATGGTAATACTACTATTTACTACTGTATGGCCCCCTTGTTCATCAGATCGATCTCAATTTTCGGTTCAACGCCTCAAATGAGCTGAGAAAAAGGATGGATGGCTTGGATTGAGTACTTACATCAAGGTGGGGTCTGCATTAGTGGCTCACCATTCCTTTCTTTTCTTTTCTTTTTTTTTATGCAAGTACACACCCATGTCAGTGCACAAACCCCATGTTAGCCACACCCGTCCAGCGTCTAGGGACGCTGGACGGCATGGTTAGACACATTCGTTGTGGTGGGTCCCACATGCACGTGGCCCACACATCAAAGTAGGACCCACATGAACGTGGCCCAACTAATATTTGTGTTTTCCTTCCACCCGGGCCCGCTAATGGGTTGGATGGCGTAGATCCACTTCATTCCTCCGACGGGTCCCACATAAAATATGAGATTCATGGTGGGTCACACTCACCCCTTCGTCATCGTCACCAATCAAAGAAAGAGAGAGAGAGAGAGAGAGAGAGAGAGAGGGAGAGAGAGAGAGAGAGAGACAAGAGACGGTGATGATGGGGCCCCGCCACTATAGGCCCCACATGATAGAAATTACACATAAAAAAAATGGGTTCCACCAATAAGTGGTCCCTAAAAAGAATTCAACGGTGGATCACCCACCTCTTGGCTTCCTTCTTGCTCCCCTAGCTTCCTTAGCTCCTTGCCTTTGGGTTTGACGGCGGTAGATGATGAATGAACGGTTGAGATGTGAGATGAGAGAGTAGGGAAGGTGGGCCACACTTGGCATTTGGGAGAGGGAGAGAGGGCTTGGACGTTGGAATGGTTGCTTGAGAGAGAGATCTCTCTTTTTTGAAAAGGGAGAAGTGGAGCATTTAATGGGTGAAAGGGATGGAGGGAATGGTGGTGTAAGGAAGGATGATGTGGAGGCATGGTTGGGTTTGAAAATTTGGAAAAGAAGAATGGTGAGGGGAGAGAGAGAGTTGACTTTTGAAAAGGGGGGAATGGGTTGCATGTACACATGGTATGGTGTGTACTTGACATGATTTGATGGGACATCTCGTAGAGATTCCCTTGTAATTCACAACGCGCGGTGTTTCTTCAGAACGGACACAGACCGTCATCTTCCAGCCTGGGTATCGGTTTGGTGCGCGAGTCGCGGTGTTAGAACCGCGGCGACGGCGCGGTCGCTAAGGTATAGGTTTCGGGTCGAGACATCTCTGATATGCGGGACTCGGCTTTGATTCAAGCGTAAACATTAAATACAGGTCGAGGATTGTCGGAAGGATCGCGGAAGCCAATGGAACGGTACAGTCTGGGATACGGGTCTTACAGGTCCAGATGATCTTTGGATATTATTCATTTTTTTGATAATGCTCTATAATGATCTCTAAAAATATATGAACGGTGTAGATATAATAAATACATCACTGTGGGGCCATGTTACTTTGATCTCCTTTAAACCGTTCGTACAACTCAGAGCTCGAAGAGCGTCAATACTCGTCTTCGGACAACATGTACCTACAGCTACATAGCTATATAATCCTTTCTCTCTCTCTCTCATGAAAGCTCTCTCTCTCTCTAAGGGTGGGTGAGAATATCTGTAAGGCCTGTATCCTAGTCCGTACTATTCCGTCAACTCCCGCGATCCTTCCCTACAAATTTCGACAACCCGCGACTTATAATTGACGTTTGCGCGCGTTCCTAAGTCATATCTTGTAGATTTGATTTGGCTTAATCCAAGACTTGTACTATTACGATTGCACCGTCACAGCGGTTCCAATGCCGCGTCTTTCATACAAATCCAATACCTTAGCAAGGAGATGTGGACCCACATTTATTTTGAAGAAATACTGTGCATTTGCGAACTCAGGAGAATCTCTACAACATGTTCCATCAATCAGTCAATTAATCAATTAATCAATCAATCAAAGTACACAACCCATGCTTTCTTTCTCCTCAAGTCAAGCAACCTACCCTAAGTCAACTCTCACCCTCTCTCTCTCTCTCTTACACACTTATACATGTCAAGTACAACTATCACTTCACATCCATCACCTCTCTTACAACCATCTCTTCTCTCTCTCTTTCTCAACACACTTTTCAAGCAACACCAAAGTGGTGGACATCCAAACTCTTCCAAGGTGAGAAAAGGTGTTGTGTGGCCCACTTCCTATCCCAAAAAATCCATCATCCTAGCCCTTCAATTCTCATCACCTTCCATCAAAGTGAGACACAAGGAGCTTGGTGTTCCATCGGACCAAGAAGATCGAACAGTGGGTGTTTTATAGGCCTAGATTTAATGCTTTGATGAGGGGCCAAGTGAGGCCTACCGATTGATGGTATGGATCTCACTTTGGACCCTAGGTGTGGCCAATGGCCCACCATGATCCTCATGATCATTATATGATGGGGCCATTTTCCATAAACCTCATCATGATGTTTACTTTCTTTACATAAATTGGGTCATCTAGACCTTGCATTTTGGTGGAGAAAGGATCTCCACTCTCCACCATTGATTTTTGATCGGTGGATCCACATGTAATGGGACCCACTTGATGTATGTTGTGATGTACGGAAGGAAGGGCCCATAGTGCCGGGGTCCCTCCATCACTCGGTCTCTTTCTCTCTCTCTTTCACTTTTGTTGTGTGTGATGATGTGGCCATGTGGCCCACCTGGATGTAACCGACTTGATGTATGTCTTATCCACACCATCCAGCCATTTGGTGGCCCACTTGAGCAAGGCCGACCTTATATCTATGTGTTGTGCCCAAACCGTCCAGTGTCTAGGGACGCTGGACGTGAATTGAAAATAAAAATATTAGCTTGATTTAACAAGCTTTGGAGAGGTCCACTCATGTAGGCCCCACCTTGATGTATGGGTCCAATCCACGCCGTCCATCCCATTTTAGGCGTTGGGCCAAAAAATGAAGCCAATCCGACTATCTGGTGGGCCATAGCATAGAAAACAGTGTTTGTACCGTTGAAATCTACCCTAGTGTTTCTGTACCTTAAAACATGTCGAATATTGGGCTTGATGGGTTTGACTTGGGCCATAGAAACCAATGGTTGGGTTAGATTTTACTGATGCAGACCCCACCTATGAAAAACTACAGAAAAGCTATTTTTTTAAAAAATAAAAAATAAGCAGCAAGTGCTGCTACTAACATCCAGGGACCTGCAGCAGCGTCCTGCGCTGGGACGTGAAGGGGAGGCAAGGACCGTTGGGTCCCAACCATGGGCCCCACCATGATGGGTGCTGCACATCAACACCGTGCATTTGATGGGTCCCCTTTATATAGGGGGTGCCCCCAAATATTAGCGCATATACATAACTCAGGTGGCCCATGTCATAGGAATAGTGAGGATGGAACGTCTGCCCTTAAAACCCTTTTGGGTTGTCACAGAGGTTTTGGATCGACATGAAATTTGTTTTTCCTCTTTATCTGGGTCCGTGTGACCTTATCAACAGATTAGATGGGAGGTAAACGTTATGGTGGGCCCCACGTGGGACCCACCTACAAGAGGGTTGGCTAGTGCATGCATACAACAGCATTATAGCTGCTGTATTGACGTCCCTAGGCCATGTGGGCCCCACGTACGAGGTATGTGTTATATCTATGCCGTCCATCCCTATGGGACCCACCATGATGCATGTGTTGCATCCAAACCGTCTAACCATTTTGAAAGATAATTTTAAGGCTTGAGACTAAAATTAAGATAGATCTAGGATCAGGTGGACCACATTACAGAAAATAGTGGGTTTGAATATCTACCATTAAAAACCCTTGGACTACAGGGTTTGGACCAAAATGATATTTGTTTTCCCTCTTAATCCAAGTCATTATGACCTTATGATTAGATTGGTTGGAAAATAAACTTTATACTGCGCCCTATGAATTGTTTAAATAGTGAGAATTATTATCTCCACTGTCGCTTGGGATATGGTCCAAATGATCCTTCAATATGACTCATGCATTTTTTTGGGAATTTATAAGGCCCATTGTTGAGGCCCACCTTAATATATATAAGGCCATGTGATGAGGCCCATCTTAATGTATTTGTGGCCCGTCCGTTGAGGCCCACCTTGACTTATATGAGGCCCATATGATGCGGCTCATTTGATGTATTGGGATGTATACAAGGTTCATTGCAATGTGTGATTCCACCGTGGTTTATGTAATGATGTTTATGGCGGGCTATGCCTTGGGAGCAATGATGGTTTGACGCCGACTAATGTCCACATTGTAACTCTCCTTAGGGCCCATTGATAGTGTAATAGCCCGTATTTCATACCGGGCTGTGATTCATGGGTATGGCCCACTTGAGTTTTGAATTAGCCTCATCTTTGGTCAAGTGACCTAATGGGACATGTAAAATCACATGGACGGTGTGGATTGCGCCATACATCACTGTGGACCCCACCATTGGTGGTGTGTGCACACAATATGGGTGCAGTCGTGTTGCACCAAACTAAGAGTCGAGTCAAATTAGCTTTGACCCAACGAATAGCTAAAATAAGAGAGTTTTCTCTCTCTTTCTTCGGTTTTCGCCGAACGAACATTTAAATGGATACTTCCGTGTTTTGTGATCGGTGGGCCACCATTAACATTTATTTGAGAAATCCAAACCCTCTATCTTGTAGCCGGGACAAAATCAACCAAACCCTAACTATTTTCACATGTGTCCGTATACGTGTGTGCACACAAAGATAGACACAAGTAAAGCTATGCGTGTGGCATTTTGCTGAAAACGGAAAATGTCGCTCCTAGCTACACATGCAGAGTTTTCTTTCAATCCTAACCACTTGATTTTGAGCAATCTTAGCCATCCAAAGTGGGATTTGACTAGCTAAGAAAGGGAATAATAGAATCTTTTCGGTTAGACAGTTGTTACCTTAAAATGAATCAGGGCCGTTCATGGGCTTCTAGAAACAACTCCGAATTAATCCAAACCATCCAGATAAGGATATTTTATTCATGAAAATCTCAAAACCCTAGCCGTAAGGAGAGATACCTTCTCCATTTCTTGCGGCGCTAAGAGAAAACGCCTTTTTCCTTCTCCCTTCGAAACCACCACCCAAACAGGCCTGGAGCTTTGAAACCCTTCTCCTACAAGCTTCCTAGGTCAGATTTGAAATGTTCGGAAGCATCAACCTAAGGGAAATCACTACCATTTGAAATCTACCATAATTGGAGCTTCTTCTTCTTGTCCAAGCTGCACCGAGTCGCCTCGAGTCGGGGTGAGATTTGGTCTAGTTGGAGCTGCTCTTGCTGAAACCAAGAGGAAGAAGGAAGAAATAAGAGCAGGAAGGAAGAAAAAGATTAGAAAGTGAGGAAGATGGAAGAATCTAAGTCGAACTAAGTTAAAGACTCGTTGTAAACTCATGTTCAACTCAGGACCAAGTTAGGGTCTGAGATGAGTCTAACTACCTTGCTGGACATTTCTGAGAGAAGAAGAAAGCAAGGAGAGAAAGAAGAGAGAGGGTAGAAGGGGAGTTTTGAGAAGATCTGCCTTGCCCGGGTTCTCCTTAAGCCAACCAAGTCAACTAGACTAGCGCCGATCCTATTGAGATCTGGGAACGAGTTTGGAGGTGAGTTCAGTTTTATTAGCTGAGTTTTGTTCAACCATTTGGGAGGAATCAGCTAGAGTGACTCAAAATCCATTGAATTAGGGGGTTTTCTTTGTTGAACTAAGTCGTTTCTTTGTTTTGCCGAGTTGTTGCACTGACTCGGCGAGTTTCACTCAATCCTCGCTCAGTGCAAATCTAAGTGGGAGCAGTTCCTGTGCATTCCAACCCTTCCAACTAGGTTCGATTCTATTTTATTTTGGCTAGACTGTCACCACTATAGTAAGCTTTAGAACTGAGTTGAGTCAACTCAATTTTCACCCAATCCATTTTGAATATGATCTGATCTAACCTATTCAGACTCAATTGTTGTCTTGTGAATACTGGATTAATCATGCAGTTAGATCTTTACCGCATCAAACAGGGAAATCATCAAATGTGATTAAATTTGCGATGATCTCGGGTTAACGTCAAATTGAGTTGGGCCGAGTTAACTTAGTTTGGGTAGGTGAGTAATTGGGTTTTATAATTTAAATCTAGTGTTATAATGATCTAATTAATCTTTCACATTCAGATACATTCCCTTAGGGCCTATTTGGCCGGGCAGATCCCATGGTATTAGGAGGGATGGGATCAATTTTAAGGTAATGATGGTGGTGTCAGTGGATTGTCTTTAGATCCATGGGATTGCTTATATCCCAGGACAAGTTCACTGGGTCTGTTTGGCACGCCTCCCATATCTCGGGATTTTCCCTTCCAATCCATTCAACCAAGGGATAGGATCAATTTTAAGGTAATGATGATGATGTCAGTGGATTGTCTTAAGATCCATGGGATGGCTTATATCCCGAGACAAGTTCACCGGACCTGTTTGGCTCGTCATGCCTATCCAAGGATATTGTCGATCCCATCCCTCCTAATACTGTGGGATCTGCCTGGCCAAACAGGCCCTTAGAGTTACCTTGTGTTGGAGTTAGGCTGTTCCAAGTCGAGTCTTCTAGCCAAACACTACATTTTCATTTATTTTATCAAGTAGGAGTAAGTTTGGGCTACAACCAAGTCACGCTAAATCAGATTATAGCGATTGAAAGTGTGATCTCAAGCACGGGGGCACAATCCAAATCACATTGAGAGACAATCCGATCTTTAAAGGTGAGGATTCATCCTTCAAGCTTACTTTCATTATAATAGTCAATTTAATTCTCTTTTGAATTAATTATCTGATCATGTTTATGTCGAGTTTATATGTATGATCGAGTTATGAATTGTTGATCTTCATTTTAAGATAACTCACTTTTATATGTGCACATTCCTTGATTTGTTTTACATGTGCATGTAAGTACATTTCTTGATTTGTAAAGATTAATGATCTAAATCCTATAGAGTTATGATTTTTTTGAATTATTTTCTCTAGTTTAGTTTTAATGAGTACTCACATGTGTATTTGTCTAATAATGTGTATTAAATTGATTATGACTTAGTTTAACATTTGTTTGATGTTAATGGATTGTATTGAAAATATAATACTATATATTAATAGATATTATATTAGGGATTCCTCTCACTAGTGGCCGATTGTGAATAAAATAAATATTACATGGTCGTAGACTTACAATCCCATGGATTATTTTTGCCAATGTAGTTTGTGGATAGTATTATTTTGTTGGGTCCTTGAAGGACTTAGTGCCAATGTGGCTTATTGGAAGGACACTTGTTGTTGGAAGTATATCAGGACTTATGATGGTAATGTCTACATGTTGAATCATGAGCGGCCACTAGTTGTAGAAATTCTTGTAAATGGAATGTCTAGGATTCTTTATTTTATAAGTATCAATTAAAAATCATTTGAGTATATTGGAATTTTACTTGTTTAAGTCTTATGAGCCTGGGATGGTGGAATGGGACACTATGTCCGAGCTGTTGGCGTATGCTGGGTTGCGCGTGCCCCCTATAGTGACCTTTGAGCTTCTCTAATATTTTGTTTGTAAATTGGACTTATAACGGTTGGGTTAATCATGCATACATGGCACGTGGGCGTTATCGGGTGCCTAGTAGACTGTTTGAAAGACCAGTGTACTATTCAAATGACCCTTTTGCATTTTGAATGGGTGGACTGTTTGAAAGACCCAATATTTTGTATGAATGGATTGACTGTTTGAAAGGTCCTTTCATTTGTTTAGCTAGATGCGCATCCCTAGGCTGATTATATTCATGCATTCATTCAGTAATCAAGATTAAGTTACTGATTGAATATTGATTAAGAAGTGGATTGTATTTCCTTTTGTTATACATTAAGTTGTAGTTTTGATGTTATAACCGTTTGTGTTATATTTGTGGGGAATAGATTGTATCTCTTCATTATATATTTTGAATTCTAGGTGGACATGTAGTTGGTGTTGTACTTGTGAGTGGTGAATTGCAATTTAGATGTTATATTTTCTTAAATTGTATTTGAAAATGTGGGTTGCATCTTCTTCTGATTTACATGTGGTATCATCATATATGTCACTTAGGAAACATAAATTATATATTTTTATATTCAACTTGTGAAGTTTATGTTGGATATTGTATTCTCCTGAGTTATTAGAATTTCATTCTTAACTATTGTGATGCTTGGTAATCTTGGAGGGTAAACCTCACTGGGATAGTCATTAATGCTATCAAACCGTATTCAGTTGGTGTAGGTTATATAAATGACTTACAGGTTAACATCAATGTGGAGCATGAAGAACTCGATAATCTTACGATTCTTGATTCTGCATTTTCTACTTTTGTTAAGATATTTCATTTGATTATTTTGAATCATTGGTTTGTATAAGCCCTATGGGAAACCAATTGTATAAGTTGGGATATATATTGGACATTTTCTCTATGTGTGGTTTATTTTTCTTCCATTGCGATTGGTCACTTATACTTATAAAAGAAAAAAATTATTACTGTGAAATGTGGGCTATCCTTGTAGGTTAACTCTCGGGATTTGAAAAATGAGTACAAAACTCAGGTTACGAAATTCGGGGCATTAAAGATAGGCCCATAGTTATTGTGTGTAGGTCGTCTAGGCCTATCCTCGCTATGAAGATAGTTCATCACTTTATAACATGCTTAGTATAATTCCATGACTCATGTCATACACATCATATCTATGTTTGAAATGAGTAATGACTGATCATAGCATACGCCATTGGACAGATTATTTATGGGACTCACTGATAGGAGTTACCCACATGAGAATGTGGTATGCGCAGGATTGCTGCATGACTGGATGATGTGATTCATACATCTCGCATTTGTGTGTCATGATCATTATATACCCTAGTGACATCAAGGTTATGGCCTTCACAGGCACATCATGGATGGCCGTATCGGATACCGAAAATACTTGGTTCTAGCACTGTGGGCACTTAGGATATCCTTGGGTGAAAGTCTCAGAACCTTTTTGGTATCAGGAGATGCTCCAACGTCTAGCCGAGTGGATACATGAGCGCCCGAGTGCCAAATACCAGTAGGCCGTGTCTCCCACTGTGTCGTGGTTGGTTAGAAAGGGGTGTGGCCTTATCCACCCAAGTGAGGAGGTTGTAAGCTAGGTTGAGTTTGACCAGCTCGTAAATGAGTCCACGATAGTGTGGTCTATTTCCCTTACTGGGATGTGCAGCTAGGGATGCAGTTGTCAGTGTGAAGTGTATTAGACCCCGGTGATATTCCAAAGAGAAACTGTAGTGATATGTATACTTAATGAAGACCGGCATGATTGCTTTGCATCTCGCATATGACATTTGGCTACATAAGCCTCGCATCACATGGTCTTGGTATGACCGATAGCATTCATGTCTTGCATTACATAGCCTTGGTGTGGCTAATAGTATTCATGGACTTACTAGCATCTTTCCGCATTACTCTGATACTGCATACTTGGCACTTGTCTTGTGCTCCACTTACACCACCCTGTAAGCTTTTGTAAGCTTATACACGACCGTTGCATGCATGCGACGTTGGATCACAGAAGCGCTGAGGTAGGAGTGCTATTGGACTATTTTAGAGCTTTTTGATCACCTTGTATTTCTCTTTTTGCATTATACTTAAAGTTTTTGATATAGTAGATATGTGGTGATGTTGTTTTGTGACTTGGTTATGCTTGTGGTTATACCCCATTACAAAAAAAAAAAAAAAATCATACTGAAAATCCTCCTTGTAGGATCCCAGGATCAGAATCTAACAAATGGGTGCTGGAAGCCGAGAATAGGACACTACGGAGGCTGTCGGCACCGGGTTCGGTGATCGAAAATTTTGTGAACCCGTTTTTCGAGTTTGGGGCATGACAATATCAATCTCATCTTCTAATTCTGTTTCTTGTAGAATCCAAGGCAAGTCATATCTTTTCATTTTCAAAAGAGGGAGTTTTTTTAATACTCTGGCAGCGTATGCACCTCATACGCGGGCTTTCATAAATTGTACACTTGTTATATATTACTTCTAATTAAACTGACTAAACTATCAAAACTACTGTATTTAACTTAGCTTCTTACTATATTGGATTTTTTAAACAAAAGCAACCTCTGATTTGTGGACATTTGTTGGTTGAAATAAGACCATTGGATATTTTACATTTTAAACCATCTAAAAATGTCCATCAATCCGATAAGAAAAAAGTAAAAAAAAAAGTATGGTTTTTTTTATTCAAGACAGATATAAAATGGACTCATAATTTGGACAGTTTATTTAGATTATTGTCAGCCACGTAAGCAATTTTAAAGAAATTTCTAAGTGCCAAAGTATCAGCAACATGTTATAAGCAACCACATCAATGCCACATACCCATTCCAGCATTTCATCGAACACCTTCACTGCTTCCTCCGCATTCTTGCAATCACCCCATCCTTTCATCAATATGTTGTAAGTCTTTAGCCCCACATCAAATTCAGACTTCACCCGCTGGAAGAACTCCTGCGCATGGCTTACATGATTGCACCGGATCGGGTCGGGTCGGATCGGTCCAAATCCTTTCGGTTCGGGTTTTCGGATCGGATTGGTCCAGATATACCACTGTCCGAACCTAACCCGAAAAACAATCAAATCTGGATAGACACACTCGATCCGCATCGATACAGACCGTCGGTTCGGAATGGGTCAGATTGAGCCTGACCAGCTCGAATCCATCGGATCGGGTCAGACATGCCCACCTCTATGCAGAACCCTCCTTCAATATCTTCTCAGCAGCTAGAGCAGTAGCGACAACGACAACTAGATGAGTTTCAGCCGAGTCAACTCTGTAGCAACCACTCGGTTAAATCTTCTCATCTTCTTCTCTTTTTTCTACTTCCTTTCTCTCATTCTCTTTCTTACGACCAAACATGACCTGGACTCGAGTCAACTTAACTCAAAAAAACAGCGACCGACTCCTACCATAGCCGACTCAGCTCGACTCGACTGAACACAACGAGTATGCTGGTCTCCCCTTCTCTCGTTTCTCTTCCTCTCTATCTCCCTCTTTCTGCTTCCTTTCTTTTCACTTTCTTCTCTACTCAGACCGAAGACTCTAACCAATGCTAGGGACACAACGAGTCAACCCAGTTGGGACAGCGACTTGACAGTGCGTCAGTGAACTCGGTTTGAGCCAAGACAGAGCGGCAACGTCACCTCTCTCCTCTCTTCTCTATCTTCTCTCTTTCCCTTTCTGTCCTTAATTTCTTTCTTCTTTTCTCCTTCTCTCTTTCTCTCTCCTTCTGCAGCATCTGTTCAATGCTGCTAAACCAGACTTGACTCAGTAGCAGACTCGCATTAACGACTCAGTCCAAACTCGGACTGCATCCCTGTCACCCGCACCCTCTCTCGTTCCCTCCTTTTTTTTTTTTAACACACGCACACACACCCCCACACACTCATGCAGTAGTGGGCTTTCACCACCTACGGATCATTCCCTCCTCTTTCTCTTCTTCTTCTTCTTCCTCTGTTCGAAAGACCAAGCGAAGCCCGGGACTCAACCCAAACTTGCAGCAACTTGGACCGAGTCAGCTCAACTCAATGTGGCTACAGACTTATAGTGCTCTATCCAACCCTTTTTCCATTTTCTATTTTTGGAAATGGCCGCCCTAAAAGGCAATCTTTAATACGTTACATTAGTGGCTTCTAGAGGATTCAAACTCTAACTAATCAAGGGATTAATTACAGTTTTTAATTGTGTTTAATGTGTGATATTTTGTGATGATGTAATTCAATCTTGCTTGTATGGTTGTGATCGAACAATATGGATGGATTTCTGGTTGCTCGGCCCACTGAATGATCGTCTATGATCGGTGTTATGACACATCCTCAGATGGTGGGTTTGCTCAGGTCAATCCAGGCAAAGCCATTTTGGGCTGGGTACTGCACGATGCTCATATAGCCATGTTCACGTCAGATTTGAAACGAGAACCCATAGCCGCACTAGCCTCAATGTGAAAAGTAGTGCATGAACTAACAAAATCTGCATCCTCTGCTTCCTACGGACAGGAAATGTGTTTTTCTGTATAGCGATTGGTCCATGTCATTACTGCTGTTGTAAGGGCTCTGCATTAAATGCAATGTATGATGACGTATCCCAATCAGATTACAAGTATAAATTTTCTGTTTGGGACAAGCAATGCATGTGACTTCCAACTATCAACCATCCATGGAAATTTGTTGTGAGGCATCCTGCGCGTGGGCCCACAAGCTAGCCCCAAGTTGACGATGGGTGCCGAATCAGTCAGGTCAGGAGTTGGCTAGTTGAACCATCAATTAAGTTGTGGGGCCCTATCCCTCAGTCAGGTGTGTCGTGCAAATTACAGCTGATTCGCCAATCCTAGTCATCCGAATTCACTGATTGAAAATGGACGGCTGACATTTTGTTTTAACCATCAATTTGATGATCCACCAATCTGATTGCCAGCACCTTTCAATATGATTTCCTATCCTCCATCCCCGTTATCTCCTATAGTCGCAACCATGGATGCACTACATGGTGGTGGATGATAGATCATTAGTGGAGCCAGGATTAAATGATCCAGGCCGTTCATCTGTTGATCAGATAATTGATGATACATCATTAGTGGGGCCTATATTAAATGATCCAGGTCATTCATATGTGGGCCACATCAGATGGACCATGGACCGGAATTCTGGCTGAGATGCAAGCTGCACTTGACCTTCTTGGCACCCTTTTACTCATGGGAATGTGCAAGATCTAGCCCTTTCATCTGGCAATCCTGAGTATGTGTGCTTGTAATTGGGCCAATTAAATGATCATCTTAACAACTTTGCTGAAACAAGGCCCAAAATGAACAATAATAATAATTATTATTATAATAATAACATTTTTCTCATTCCACATTAAGTGCAAAAATTCAGCGTTAACAATCAGGCCCTCTTGTGTGTTTAAATATGTGGAAACAAAGGAGTGTGTGGTGGTGTGTGTGCGTATGTAAAAAAATATAGGCCCCACTAATGATGTATCATCTAATGGATCCTTACTCTCACTCCGGTGGTAGACTCCCAGTAGTTTCAACACCTGGTTGAGGGTTCGAGTGCCCATAGGTGGTGAAATCCCACCATGGTGGCGTGAGTGTGTGTGCGTGTGTAAAAAAATAAAAAATAGAAAATAAATATGTGGAAACAGGCAATCCATTAGAAATTAAACCGTGCGCCACCCACTTTATAGTATCTAAACAATCGAGTTGATTCTGGTCATTTGTTGTCCATTTTGCTCATTTGTTGTCTGAATTTGTAGAATTGTATTTTTTTTCATCAAAACCAACCAAATGATGGCCACCAATCAGCTAATCATGCCATCAAAGTACCGCAGATTTTATTTTATCTTTCATATGGATATTTTGTGGTACTTTCAGTGGTTTATATCAAGTTATTTTAGATTCTATTATGTAATTTGATGAATTTCACAAATTTGGCATATGCAACCTGGCATAGCGGGTTGATTGGCTAAAGTAGCTTCTCCGATCCAAAATCATATATTGTATGTCGAATAACTCATTCCGGTTTGCGAGATACACCTTCATTAGTTTTTTGATGGTCTTGATCACTTTCGCTTTTGATCAGGCCCTCTCTTGTCCATCTTGGCCATGAAATTGTCCACGACCTGCTCTACATCAAAAATTGATTGCCGCTCTTAATTCTAATCCAACAGTTGGTTTATTGATGAATCAATAAAAGAACACTGAGAAGGTTCCAACATGTGGACCCAACTGGCCTCATCTTGCCAAAAAAACTTTTGATACTATGGCAGAATGTGATGATCGATGCACAGGCACTTGGTAATTACTTATAAATTGGCATGTAGCACACAAGTAATTCAAACCAAACCAGAAAACATAGGAATCAATTCAGATGTGTCATGAAATCAACAGTTAGATTCTTCAACCAATCTGATTTTGGGACCAAGACTTAGTGTGTTTTATTATTTTGTAGATTAGTTTGAATTATTGCATGCCATATCTACAATTTTCAAGTTTCTGCCCATCAAGCATCATGCACAACCCAAGTATCAAATAACTTCCAATTTACAATTGCAATTGTCATAGTGATGACTTTTCCTCTATGAATGATACATCTATTCTACAATGTAGGCTGTGGGGCCCACCATGATTTAGGGATTATTTATCAAGGTGGAAGCTTGTACATGAAACCATATATAATTTTGTGATGGATAGGATACGAACATTCACAATCTCTTCTTAGAATCACCCTCACACTATTTCTCTCTTCTAGGTAGGTGTATGTATTGAATATGGTGAGAGTAAGTTTTCCACTCCTCTGTATACTATCAGTGCTTGCCCAAAGGAAACAAAGTTTGGATATAACTCTCATTTTACATAAAAGGGTAGTTGGATTTGGGACTATCTTAGCAATAAATAAAGAGAGAAACTTAACAAGAATACAACTAATTACCGTAAACACCTTTAGGTACATTCCATATGCACGTAGGAGGCATTTGTATCGTAAGTTACTTTGGATAAGTTACCCATGCCATAAGTAACTTATCTTAGTTTCTACTTATTCAGCAGAGAAGTATGTTGGGTAAGAAACATACTTATCAAACAAAAAGTAGAAAAGCATGTTTGCTTTCTAAGTTTGTTTCGTCCCCTCACATCTACCATCCATCATGTGGGACCAACTTTCATGTGGAAGATTCTTTGTGTGGGCCCCTTTGATGTGGGACGTCCATCATGCAGGGCCCACCTTGGATGTAGGCCATTCATCATTATGCCCTGACCTTTAATGTGCACCATTCATTATGTAGGGCCCACTGATGTTGGTCATCCCTCAAGTGGGGCCCACCATTAATGTTATTGTCCATCATGTGGGCCCCACCTTCCAAATCCATCGCCCATCATGTGGAGCCCACCTTTAATGTGGACTTTCCATCATGTGGGCCCCACCTTCAATATGGACCACTCATCATTAGGGCCAACGTTTGATGTGGATTGTCCATCATATGGGCCTACCTTGACATGGATCATCCATCACGTGGGGCCCACCATTATTAATTGCTCATCATGTGGAGACCACCTTTGATGGGGACCATCCATCATATGGGCCCCACCTTTAATATGGGTTGCCCAACATGCTGGGCTCACCTTGGATGAGGGTCATTCATCACTAGAGGCTGACCTTTGATGCGGGTTGTTCATCATGTGGGTTCACCTTAATATATGTTAGGAAATTTATACAGATTAATGTAGTTTCTGTATAATATGGAAATCAAAAATAATATAGACAGGCTGAAGCACGTCTGAAAACGCTGTCCTTAAAGCGTTATTTGCCCCAACTCAAGTAAATTGAGTATGCTGATAGGTTACAGGCAAATTGCTTCTAGGATACGACGAGCCTGATGTGGGTCTGCGTTCAGCAAACACGAAGGCCCACCAAATGAAACTCAATTTCACTATTTCTGGCAGTATTACAATATAAAGGAAAAAATTCCAAAAGAAGAAAAGAAGAAAATAGAAAAATGGTTTAGAATTCTGCTTAATTAGGTTCTAATCTTCAGCCGCTGGTTCGGTTGAACCGTCCTAGACCACACCGCTGGTCTATCCTTCAAGCTAAGGTTGACACATTGCTGTGTTGCTGGATAATACTTAGAATGTATGAGTGGAGAGGTTGTTTTTCTAGAATTCGTATGGAGTTGCTGGAGTGAGTTGAGATGGTTTTGAAACCCATCCAGGCCCTCCTTTTATAGGCTATGGTGGCTGGGGGTTATGATCCAGGAAAATAAATCCCATGATCATTTTTTGGCTGTTGAGAAAACTAGCCGTTTTATGGCTGTTTTCTGACTGTTGTGCATGGGCCATTAAGCTGCTGCATGCTGACTATTGTGAGACAGCAGCTAGCCGTTTTATAGCTGTTGGGGCTAGCCATGCAGCAGTTTCAGCTAGACCCTGCACTTATTGCACAGCTGTTACAGATTTTCTGCAACAGCTCTTTTTTCAGCCCTCTATATATTCTGAGGGACTCTCATTCAGTCCTTTAATTTTTTCATCCAACCAACCATCTGCCTTATCCACTAGTCGCACCGCGACTCGCATACGTCTCGCTCCAGTTCGCGAAGGGAGCGACCCTCTGTGACACGATGCACACGTGCGAAGTGCAAAGTGCGCCACTAGCGCCTCTACAGCCACACTGCCTCACATGCCCACGCCCTCGCACCGAACCTGAGATCGAGACCGAGACCGAGCCCGAGACCGAGACCGTGACCGAGACCGAGACCGAGCCCGAGCGCGAGCGCGTACGCGTGGGCGTGCGCGTTCGCACTGGAACACGCAAGTCCCATGGTCCACGGACTAGGTAGGCAAATATTATGGTACTCCACTATTATCATTTAAACCACTTTTCTTTCTCTTCTCTTTCCCATGTGGGACTATTCCCAAAGCCCCAAAAGTTTTTTCAAAAAAAACTTTTCATATATTTTATTATTAAAATATTTTTTATTAAAATTAATATTTTACAACAATCCTCCACTTGATTTTTTATAAAAATATTTTCTCGGTTAAACATACTGCCAGAATAATTAGCTTATATGCATAAAGAAAGATATCTTTCGATTTTAATCTTCCCTTAGTGTAAGTATCTCAAAACTTTATCGAAATGACTGGTAGCCGCAGCTTTGAACCAGTTATTTCTAGATAATAGAGTTGGAGAAACCACACACATATTCGCTATGTGTTGTTAGAATTCCCACAATCTTGCTCAGCACAATTAATGGCCATGTGCTTATCCTAATTCGTGAACGATCCCGAGAGAAAACTCTTTAACTCTCATGAGAGACGGCACCATCTCTACGTTCATATAGATGAAATCCTTCCAGTGTCTCCGTTACTATAAGACACTTGTCCTAGAGACTGGAATTCATTAAGAGTTCTAAGACTCAACCCTCTTTCGTAACGCTCAGCACTTTTCTATTATGGATGAGGTTATATAATTTAGTGCTGAAAACTTTCCACTTATCAATGACTTGTT
Source organism: Magnolia kwangsiensis (assembly GCA_037074715.1). NCBI lineage: Eukaryota > Viridiplantae > Streptophyta > Magnoliopsida > Magnoliales > Magnoliaceae > Magnolia > Magnolia kwangsiensis. Next base: position 4,802,863 of record CM073578.1, on the reverse strand, counting down.
CTTACCCATTAAACCCAAGATTTAGAGATTTTCTGATTTTAAGTTGGGTTACCATCACTGTGGAACTTTGGTTGAAGAGTTTCAACCCCATCCCTCTAGATGTAGCCTTTACTACCTCTCTCGGTAGAGGTTTAGTGAAAGGATCTACCAGGTTATTGCTTAATTTCACATAGAAAATAGCAATGATTCCATCTTGAATCAATTGTCTGACATAATCATGTCGAAGACTAATATGTCTAGACTTACCATTATAAGTGCCGCTATAAGCTCTAGCTAATGTGGCTTCACTATCACAATGTAGTGATACAGCCGATATAGGCTTTACACAAAAAGAAATTTCTAATAGAAGATCCCTTAGCCACTCAGCCTCTTTGCCTGTTGCAGCTAGGGCTATAAATTCAGACTCCATAGTCGAGTGCGTTATGTAAGTTTGTTTCTTGGATACTCAAGATACAGCAGCACCTCCTAGGGTGAATACCCACCCTGTAGTAGACTTGTTGTCCCCTGCACTCGATATCCAGCTGCATCGGTATATCCTTCCAATACGGCAGGAAACTCTGAATAAAATAGTCCTAAGTCTTTGGTTGCTTTTAAGTAACCAAGGACTCTGCTGATTGCATTCCAGTGTTCATTACTGGGGTTACTAGTAAACCTACTAAGTTTACTCACAGCATATGCGATATCAGGTCTAGTGCATTGCATAGCATACATAAGACTTCCTATAACACTCGCATATTCTAATTGTGCAACTGTTCTTCCAGTATTTTCTTTTAGTTTGATACTTGGATCAAATGGGATTTTTGCTTCCTTTATATTTAGATGGTTAAACTTGTTTAGTATCTTCTCAATATAATGAGATTGACACAAAGCATAACCCCCACAATATTTTTTAACTTTGACACCTAAGATGGTATCAACTTGTCCAAGATCCTTCATTTTAAATACGGAAGAAAGAAACTTCTTTGTTTCAGTCACACATTTCATTTTATTACTTATTATTAACATATCATCAACATATAGACAGATAATAATGATATAACTACCATCTTTTTTAGAATATATGCATTTATCAGCTACATTATGCATGAAACCATGAGATAGTATTTTGGAATCAAACTTCTCATGCCATTGTTTAGATGCTTGTTTTAATCCATATAACGATTTGACTAATCTACATACTTTGTTTTCATTTCCTGGTAGAACGAAACCTTCAGGTTGTTCCATGTATACCTCCTCATTGAGGTCACCGTTCAGGAAAGCAGTCTTTACATTCATTTGGTGGATGTGAAGATGATGTATGGAAGCTAGCGCAAATAATATCCTAATGGATGTTATCCTAGATACAGGTGAGTATGTGTCAAAGTAGTCTATCCCTTCTTTTTGTCTAAAACCCTTAGCTACTAATCGAGCTTTAAAGGTTTGGATAGTTCCATCAGTGTGATATTTCTTCCTAAATACCCATTTACAACCTATGGGTCTAGAACCTGGAGGTAAGTTTACTAGTTTCCATGTTTGATTTGATAGTATAGATTCCATTTCATCATTTATAGCTTCTTTCCAAAAAGCTGAGTCTCTAGAAGATACAGCTTCCTTATATGTTTTAGGATCATCTTCTATATTCATTACTATAGGTATTTGTCTTATAACATTTTCTCTATCTGCTTCTACCAGATGGAAAATGATGCGTTGTGAGTCTATGTAGTCATCTCCAAAACTCTTCTCTATTCTAGTTCTTTGACTCTTACGAGGTTCAGTGGGAGCTTCCATTATATGTGGAGCTGTGCTATTTGGTTCTCTATTAGGAGTTTGAATTTCATTATCCTTTGACTCCAAGGATAGTGAGTTCTCAAAGAATTCAACGTCTCTTGATTCTATAATTGTATTAGACTCCATGTCTAGAAGTCTATAAGCTTTACTATTTTGTGCATACCCTACGAAGGCGCACTTAATAGCCCTTGATCCTAACTTGGTTCTTTTTGGGTCAGGAGTTCTGCAGTATGCAAGACACCTCCACACTTTAAGATATCCTAGGTTAGGTTTTCTACCTCTCCATGTTTCATATGGAGATACTTTATATTTTTTAGACGGAAGTCTGTTTATTATATGGCATGCTGCAAGCAGTGCCTCACCCCACAGACTTAGTAGCAACTTTTCTTTTATTAACATTGAGTTGACCATTTTTACTAATGTTCTATTATTCCTTTCAGCTATTCCGTTTTGTTGAGGTGTGTATGGAGCTGTACATTGATGTATCAGTCCATGTTCTTCACAGAAGTTATCGAATTCATTCAAGAAGTATTCTCCTCCTCTATCGCTACGGAGAATTTTTATCTTCTTACTTAGTTGATTTTCTACTTCTGCTTATATATCTTAAACATGTTAATGCTTCATCTTTGCTCTTTAATAGATAAACATACACATATCTAGAGCAATCATCTATAAAGGTTATGAAGTACCGTTTACATCCACGAGTAAGAATGCCGTTTAACTCACAGATATCACTGTGCACAAGATCCAAAATTTGAGACGATCTTTCAACACTTGGAAAAGGTTTTTTCGTCATTTTGGATCGTATGCACACTTCACATTTATCAGTTTCATTATCTGTGTATGAGATTAAACCATTCTTAGCCATGAACTTCAAAGTACTATACCGTATATAGGCTAGTCTATCATGCCACAGTCCAGCAGATTCAACCATATACGCAGAAGTGCTACTTTCATTCAGAGAAAACTTAACCATCCCGTTATAAGCATATCCCTTTCCAACAAAATTTCTATTCTTGGATAGAATCAGTTTTCCTGACTCGTATACTACCCTTATACCTGGTTTTCCCAGAAGATCCCCAGAAACTAAGTTTCGCCTCATGTCTGGGACGTGCAGTACATTAGTCAGAATCACTTTCTTTCCAGAAGTGAATATCAGTTCGACAGTTCCTTTGCCGACGACCTTCAATCGGACTTCATTACCCATTTGGACTTCTTAACCATCGGTCAATTCCTCATAGGTTTTGAAGGCTGATTTGTCGTAACACACATGTACTGTAGCGGCAGTATCATACCACCAGCCTGAAACTTTACCTTGGATGGTATTCACTTCAGTGATCATAGCCACGATATCGCCTTCTTCTACTGCACTTGCCTCTTTTTTAGATTTGCGATATCGGCATACTCGAGTATAGTGCCCGATTTTTCCACAGACATGGCATGGGCCTTTGAACTTTCCGTTCTTCTTTTGGACATTTTTCTTGAATTTTTCTTTATTGGATTTTAGGGAATCGTCCTTCTCAGGATTCTTGTTATTGGTGTTTTCTACTGCATGTACCTTGGACGAGGCATTCCCGTTATCATTCTTTTTATCACGGTTACGGGATTCTTCCTCAATCCTTAGGTGTTTCTGGATTTGTTCCAGTGTGTAGTCTTCGGTTTTATGCAGCAACTTCTTTCTATAGTCTTTCCACATCGGTGGCAATTTAGCGATTATAGCCCCGACTTGGAATGATTCAGGAAGATCGATTTTAATCGCTTTGATTTTGTTTACTATTAGCTGCAGTTCTTGGATTTGGGGCAGCAGCAGTTTATTATCTACCATGCTGAAGTCAAAATACCTGGCGATGAGAAATTTGTTGGTCCCTTCTTCTTCAGCCTTGTACTTGAATTCCAGTGCGGCCCAGATCTCCTTTGCTGATGATGTCTGTTGGTACAGATCGTACAGGCGGTCGGAGAGTGCGTTCAGAATGTGTCCACGACACAAGAGTTCGTCTTAGGCTCTTTTAGCACGGGCAGCCACCTGCTCAGGTGTGTCTTTGTCGGTTGCTTCAGGTAGTGCTTGCAGATTTGGATCTAGTATGTAATAGATCTTCAGCGCCGTCAGGAGAAATTTCAGCTTGTCTTGCCATCTTGTAAAATTGGTTCCATCGAACCGATCAAGACGTATCAAGTCCTGATTCATCAACTTAATAGATGAAACGCTATCGGCTTCCATTTTAGGAAATAACGCTTTAAGATTGTTGGAAAATTTATACAGATTAATGTAGTTTCTGTATAATATGGAAACCGATAATAATATAGACAGGCCGAAGCACGTCTGAAAATGCTGTCCTTAAAGCATTATTTGCCCCAACTCAAGTAAATTGAGTATGCTGATAGGTTACAGGCAAATTGCTTCTAGGATACGACGAGCCTGATGTGGGTCTGCATTCAGCAAACACGAAGGCCCACCAAATGGAACTCAATTTCACTATTTCTGGCAGTATTACAATATAAAGGAAAAAATTCCAAAAGAAGAAAAGAAGAAAATAGAAAAATGGTTTAGAATTCTGCTCAATTAGGTTCTAATCTTCAGCCGCTGGTTCGGTTGAACCGTCCTAGACCACACCGCTGGTCTATCCTTCAAGCTAAGGTTGACACCTTGCTGTGTTGCTAGATAATACTTAGAATGTATGAGTGGAGAGGTTGTTTTTCTAGAATTCGTATGGAGTTGCTGGAGTGAGTTGAGATGGTTTTGAAACCCATCCAGGCCCTCCTTTTATAGGCTATGGTGGCTGGGGGTTATGATCCAGGGAAATAAATCTCATGACCGTTTTCTGGCTGTTGAGAAAACTAGCCGTTTTATGGTCGTTTTCTGACTGTTGTGCATGGGCCATTAAGCTGCTGCATGTTGCCTGTTGTGAGACAGCAGCTAGCCGTTTTATAGCTGTTGGGGCTAGCCATGCAGTAGTTTCAGCTGGACCCTGCACTTATTGCACAGCTATTACAGATTTTCTGCAACAGCTCTTTTTCCAGCCCTCTATATATTCTGAGGGACTCTCATTCAGTCCTTTAATTTTTTCGTCCAACCAACCATCTGCCTTAGCCACTAGTCGCACCGCGACTCGCACACGTTTCGCTCCGGTTCGCGAAGGGAGCGACCCTCTGCGACACGATGCGCACGTGCGAAGTGCGCCACTAGCGCCTCTACAGCCACACTGCCTCACATGCCCACGCCCTCGCACCGAACCCGAGACCGAGACCGAGCGCGTGCGCGTGCGCGGTGATCCAGTGCTTCGCACTGGAACACGCAAGTCCCATGGTCCACGGACTAGGTAGGCAAATATTATGGTACTCCACTATTATCATTTAAACCACTTTTCTTTCTCTTCTCTTTCCCATGTGGGACTATTCCCAAAGCCCCAAAAGTTTTTTCAAAAACAACTTTTCATATATTTTATTATTAAAATATTTTTTATTAAAATCAATATTTTACAACAATATAGGTCATCCATCATGTGTGGCACAGCTTCAATGTCCATTATCCATCATGTGGAGCCAACTTGGGATGTGGGCTTTTATCATAATGGGCCAACCATTGATGGAGACCATCCCTATGTGGGCACACATTAATATGGGGTCATCCATTAGGTGGGGCCTACCTTTCATTTGGATTGTCCACTGTGTGAGCCCCACCTTCAATGTGGACACTCCACCATGTGGGGCCTCTTTCGATATCAACGGTGAGAAAGAGCCTCTTAAGATACCTAGAAGTGTCCTAAGTTTTTTTTTTTTTTTTTTTTTTTTTTTTTAAAGAAAAACAAAATAAATTACTTATTAAGATAATTGGCAACTCTTAGCACATAATTTACTCTTACAAGCTTATCAAATAGACGGAACTAACTTCAAGACTATCTACAATATGTCCATATTGCACAACTGTTGCTTTTGTTTTGTGTGACTTTAACATTCATGTAATTTCTATCGAGTTATTCTCTTAGTTAAATGTGTATTTGTTGTGAAATTAGATCATAAGGAACTAACTCCAAAACTATCTACACTCGTTCGTCCATATTTCACGGCTGGTGCGTGTCGTGTGACTTCGGCATTCATTTAGTTTCTAATGAGTTATTCTCTTAGTTAAATGTGTATTTGTTGTGTAAGTGATTGCGGCTTAGTATAATAGTGAAGGTAAAGTTCTTACATCTCTCAAAATTCTTCATATTTATTTATTTTATGCACATACTCACCCACACACGCCACATTGATCTTTGGGTTGAAACTCTTGTGAGTATCCTTGAGCTACGAGTATGGACCCATTTCGGTGTGGGCCTTCAAATTTATTAAATACACTCCAAATTTCTTCAGATTTAATTTATATATATTATATTAGATTTATTAATGAAGACAAATATTTGTCGTATTTGCTTAATGAATTTGTTTTTTATTATACAGGGTAGGACGTATACACTAAAAAATTCGTAAAGATATGAGACATGGGAGGAAATTGAACCAGATAAGAGAGCTTGAAAGTTATATGTAAAGGTACACAAATAAAATATAATAATCTTTTTGTTTTTCAATTTTGTTTTTAATATATAGAATTCGTCCATCTTGAAAATTTCCCATCTTCCAATCAAAATCGAGCTCAATTTCTTCAAACTATAGGGTTTTCAAAATAACCGCAACATCTCTAATCTAATCTTACACTTTACCGGCGATCTTAATCATTACGGGGTGATTCAGCCCTTAATTTTGGTGGGGTCACATTCATGAGACTAGTGATAAATCTGACAAGTCAATCAATTTTCAGATCTCATTTTATGGTGTGGTCCCAAAATCTAGAGTGATCCAATGCATGTATGGGTACCACCCACATAAGAAAAAATTCCAAAAGGTTACCTTTCAGAGGGGTTTTTTTTTTTTTTTGGTGCTAATTTATCCATAGATCAGAATTATCTTTTGTTTTCCCTACTGAAATGTCCTCAGAAATCTTTTATACAGATTTAATTTCTTTCAAAATATCAATGTAAATGGCACCATCACCACAAATATCTCCAATCTAATTTTGACACCACTAGTCAAACATTAGAGATTCGAACCAAACAATTAAAACCCCGTTAGCCAAGAAAGGCAGATACATTGAAATTGTATGCAACTTACCAGACTGAATTTAGCATACTTTTTTCTATTTAATTCTCTTACCAGAATGTTTTCCGTGTTCTAGCAATTACACTAACTGTTTTAGCATTACTAACCCTCTAGTACTTCTAAACTTATTATATTTTTTTATAATCATTTCGAGCTTTCTTATTGACTTTAACCCTACTAAGTTGTATCATCACAAAATCCTCTCCATGTATTTTTTGAGATTTAGAATACACCTCCATGTATTTGTATAGATTCTGAATATGACACACTCCATGCAATTCTCGTAAAATTACAAGCATCTTTTGGTTGACTCTGTGTGTTACTGCAAAATCCTCTCCAAATATTTCTGAGTATTGATGGAGATATTCCAGTCTTTTACTTACCATTATCTTAACATCATCTAAAAATAAGAGGAGGGAATGAGCTAAGAATCTCTTAATAGCTTTATCGTGCATTTGGATGTTTTGAGCTCTCCCTCTGTAATATCTATATAGAGCTTTTATAACCTTGGGAATTTTTTTAAATGAAAAAAAAAACAAAAAATTCTTTTAGTAATTTTTCGGGTGTTTAGACCAAGCAAACCTTTTAAAAATTATAATAAAGGAATTACAAGTATTAGCTGGTGTACCATTCAATATAGCTGGTGTATTGATGTAAGGAAGTTCAGTGGGTCCCATAATGAGGTATGCGTTACATCCAAACTGTCCATCTACAGACCGTCCATCCATTTGAAGAGCTTGTCTTAAGGCTTGATATGAAAAATAAGACAGATCCAAAGATCAATTGGACCATGGTGAAGAAGCAGTAGGGGATTGAACATCTACCATTGAAACTCTTTTGGGGTCACAGAAGTTTTGGATCAATATGATGTTTGTTTTTCCTCTTCATCTAGGCCTTTATGACCTTATGAACAGATTTGATGGAAAATAAACATTACGGTGGGCCCTATGAATGTTTTAACAGTGAAAATAATTATCTCCGCTGCTATTTGTGGTGTTGTCCAGTTGACTTTTGGATATGATTCATTTTTTGGCTCATGCACTAAAATAATCTCAAAAATTGGATGAGCAGTGTGGATATAATAAGTACATCATTTTGAGGCCAGGCAACTTTGGTCTTCTAATTGAACCGTTTGTACATGATACACCAGCCAATCCGAGTCCAGACGATTGGCCTATGGGACCCACTTTAATCCCTATTTGAATGAAAGCTTGCTACTATTAACTGATTGGAATATTCTCTCGGTAGTCCTCTGTTAAGAATAAGAAGTTCTACTAGAAGATCCTGCTCCAAGAAATCCTCAATGTCGATGAACGAATGCAGGCTGTTATTCATCGTGCTTTATCCTCAACGCCAGGGCAACGCCAACGCCTACACCAGTTTCCTCCTTAGACACGCTATCGTGTTGGGTTCCCAACAAGCTTCCTCCGCAATGCTCCACGGGTGTGGGTGTACCTATCATAGGCTGTATTTGTTAATGCTGAATTTTTGCACTCAACAAGGAATGGAGAAAATTTTCCGTGTTTAGTAGTGTTTGTTAATGTGTTATTAGTGCGGAAGACGAAAAGCACTAAGTGGTTTTTCATTGAATTCTTTCTGTGATAGGAGAATGGTGAACGCGGAATGCGCTCTGTTATTTTTTATTAAACAAAAAATTTTTGCTTCCAAAAGTATCCCTTTTCAAGTTAATACGGAAATTTTTTCTTGCGCAATACAAAATTAACCTTTGACCTGTGAAACTTCTTTATGCCCCACCATGATTTATGTGTTTAATCCACACCGCCTATCAACTTTTTCAGATAATTTAAGGTGTGATCCAATAAAAGAAACAGGTACAATGATTAATTGGACCATAAGGTGGGGATTGAACATCCACCGTTAAAAACCTCTTAAGAGCTAGAGAAGTTTCAGATCAAGCTAATATTTGTGTTTTCACTTTTTCCATGTATACATGACCTAATGAATAGGTTGGATGGTAAAAAAAGAAAAAATCACAGTGGCCCTTAGAAAGGAGATAAAATTTACATCGCCTTATAATCATGTATTTGATATATATATATATATATATATATATATATATATATATATATATATATATATATATATATATATATATATATATATATATATATATGTTGGGTTCATCAATTTTGCGATATCATTTTAGATCTTAATCCCAAAAATTTATAATTTCAAGGCTAAAATATATCACACCACGAATAACAATAGTAACAATGATTATCACAGTTAAAACATTTTTAGAGCTCCTGCTAACATTTACTTTCCATCCAACCTGTTTATAAGGTTAAACAGACCATATCAAGAGAAAAAACAAATATCATATTCATCCAAAATTCCCATAACCCCTAAAAGGGTTTCAACGGCAGGCATTCAATCCCCCACTGCTTTTTACAGTGTGGTCCACTTGATTTTTGGAACTATCTTATTTTTTGGCTCAAATCTTAAGACGAGCTCACCAAGTGTACGGACAATTTAGATATAACTGATCATACTTCATAATGGGACCCATAGAACATGGTGTCGTCACCACACCAGCCACATCGGTGGTGTCTGTCACACCAGCCAATTCACTTTGCCATTCTTAAGCTACAATGACGCAGGGGAGGACGTGAGGTCGAGCAACGTCTTCCTCAAGATGATAAATATTCTGAATCCACGGAACTTCTCTGGACTCCTCATAGAGACTCCTTGAATCCACGAGGAATGATAGCAGAAAATAGAAAGAATTGCTAATAAATTCAAAATTGACTAATGAATAATTGATAATTGTCTAATGTGTTTCCTTACACCATTAATATAGAAAAAAATAAACTAAAATTCGTAATTACCAAAAATAGCAAAATTCTAACTCTAATAAAAATCTTAATTCTAATAAGACTCTTCTAAGGCCTAATTTTTAAAAATAAAAATTACAAATAAACTTTCTCTAGAAGAATCCTAGTATAATTAAAAGTTATTTCTAAAAGAAAAGAAAATCTAAAACTCTAAAAAATATTAAAAAAATTAGAATTACTAAAAATAGTAAAAAAATTTTAAAAATTCGTTTTTAAGCTGAAAGCACGTGTTTTCTAACGAAACAGACAGATACGACTTACGTTGTGGGTTGGTTCACCTCGGATGGCCCGTTTCAGTAAAGATTAATAAGTTGTACGCCCTATAATGATACCCGGATCAAAAGTTATGGTCAATTCATGGTTCATCTTCTTGTGGCTCAACCATGTTGGGAATGTATTTGTGACACGTTCTACATCAGACCCCTCCACTTGAAAAAAAACTCATCCTCAAGTTACACAAGAGACTTAGCACATGAGTCTGAGATAACTTCTGACGCCGATGTTCATTAGCCCCTTTTTTGTACTTGGTATTAAGCTCTTGAGCTAACATAATACATGTACTCATGTTTTCCTTGACTTGACTAATATTGATCAGTTCCTTCACATCTGTTTTCAAGATCTCATATTGTTTCTGATAATGTGGACAATTAGGTGAACTTGCCCCTGAGACGGGATCAATGTGATTTTGTATATCTCGTATGGGAGGCAATTTATTGGGGGGTTCATCGAGCACAATCTCCTTGAACTCCTGTAACATCGGCTTCAAATCTTTTGGGATATTAACAGGCTCCATATATTCTTTCTTTTCAACTAATGGATATTTATCTCTTGTTTCTTCAAATTGTTTAACAAAAGCCTATTTAGTTGTGAGAGACTGTTCCTCAACTTTAGAAGTCTTGGGTTGGTTCTCCCTTCCCATAAGGGTGAGGATAATCTTTTTACTATCTTTAATAAAGATAAATAGGTTATCCCGATCCCTATGTGTAGCATTAATATTATTTTGTCAGGGTTGACCAAGTAACATGTGGCAAGCTTCCATATCGACCACGTCATACATTACTTCATCCTTATAATATTTATCAAGAGAAAAAGATATACGACATCGTTCAGTTACCTCTGTGTTGTTGACCTCCTTGATCCATCCAATCGTGTGTAGAGATGAGTGTCTTTCTGTTTTCAGTTGTAGCTTTTCCACTATTATTTTCGACACGAAATTCTCATCGCTCCTGACATCGATGATCACATTGCAGATTTTTTTGTATACAGTGCACCTTGTTTGCAAGATGTTGTCTCGCTATAATTCTATTTCTACCTTTGGCATATATAACGGCTTCCTCATAATCGAAGTGGTGGCTTGTGATTTACCCTCATCTGATTGTGCTTTGTAGAAATTAAGGTTGCGTCGTATAGCGGCCACAAGCGGTTGAGCATCACTTTAAGCTCGGGGTGGAATTAGCGCATCCGCAATACGGTTGAGGGTTGCCTGCAGCCCTTACATGGTCAACTGACTCTCTCGGTGGAAAGCTTCCATTCTTTCTAAAAGATAACGAATCTCTGGATCACCGTCTATAGGATTTTGATTCATACCTTCATTATTTGTCATCGGTCCAAAGAAAAACCTCGCTTTGATACCAAACTGACGTAGGGGAGGACGTGAGGTCGAGCACCGTCTTCCTCAAGATGATAAATATTCCGAATCCACGGAACTTCTCTGGACCCCTCACAGAGACTCCTCGAATCCATGAGGAAAGATAGCAGAAAATAGAGAGAATTGCTAATAAATTCAAAATTGATTAATGAATAATTGATAATTGTCTAATGTGTCTCCTTACACCATTAACATAGAAAAAATAAACTAAAATTCGTAATTACCAAAAATAGTAAAATTTTAACTCTAATAAAAATCCTAATTCTAATAAAACTCTTCTAAGGTCTAATTTCTAAAAATAAAAATTACAAATAAACTTTCTCTAGAAGAGTCCTAGTATAACTAAAAGTTATTTTTAAAAGGAAAGAAAATCTAAAACTCTAAATAATATTTAAAAAATCAGAATTACTAAAAATAGCAAAATTTTCTTTAAAATTCGTTTTTGAGCTAAAAGCACGTGTTTTCTGACAAAACGGACAAATGCGACCCACCTTATGGGTCGGTTCACCTCGGATGGCCCGTTTCAGTAAAAATTGATAGGTTGTATGCCCTATAACGATACCCGGATCAAAAGTTATGGTCAATTCATGGTCCATCTTCTTGTGGCTCAACCATGCTGGGAACGTATCTATGACACGTTCTACATCATACAAGTACAACCACATCAAAATCAATACACATAAATTACCTTATGCACGCATCTCGACATAGTGAGTGCTGACTCGTAAATCCATACGTTCAAAGTTGGTTTGATTGGATTATCTTAGTCGTCCAATAAAAGAGAGTTGTTGTTGACTTTTGTCTTCTAGTGTTCATTTGTGACACAGGGAAGGATGTGAGGTCGAGCACTTCCTCAAGAGGATAATTATTCTGAATCCACGTAACTTCTCTGGACTCCTCACATAGACTTTTCGAATCTACGAGGAAAGAAAGCAAAAAATAGAAAGAATTTCTATTAAATTCGAAATTGATTAATGAATGAATAAAAATGAGTCCACAACCCTTTAAATAAGGGTACCAAGCAATAGGAAAGAAATCAGAGGCAAACTATAACTAAAACTCCTAGAATCCCCGACTTACTATAAATAGTAAACTTACTATTTATAGACAGTCATGATGTCTACTAGTGCGCAAGGCTTAGTAAGTGTCCTATTTGGCTTCACCAAACTGTTCTCCTAATTATGCTAGGCACTTTTCATGTTGGACACAACTCCTAAAGCCCAACGGATGAAGAGTTATAATCAAATTAAAACTTACTATTTATAGTAAAAACGAAAATAAAACAAGGAAACGACCATCGATCAGGGGCTTTTTCACAAATCCGGGCTGCGCAACCAGCATAGCGGGGTTGGTTGGCTAAAATAATTTGTTCTACCCCAAAATCATATATTTTACGTCAGATAACTCATCCCGGATTGTGAGATACACCCGATCTAAGGTCTGATGGTCTAGATCACTTTTGTCATTGACCATAACTTTTCTGATCCGTCTTGGCCATGAAACCATCCACGACCTGCTCTACATCAATCTGTATGATACCAATGAAGAGGCTACGTTCCTTTTAATGTTTGGACCAAGACAGATCAGTGGATAGTTCGGATACATGGCTACCCTATCCATTGAACCCAATTTTAACAAGTTAGGGTCCAATTCCTCAAACCCACTTAGGAATCGGATCAAGTTCGGGTCCATCAATTTGGACTCATTAAAAGACGGATCTAAGTTATCTTTGCATTTTCAGTCCGTACTAGACAGACCATGACCCATATTTCTCTTTGGAGGGTATTTTGTACCTCCAGCAGGGAGTTCAAAAAATGAAATAACAGCAGTGGTCCACTGAAACTGTAAATTGCCCAAGATTAGCAATTAGGACCCCACAATCTGGGATATTTCTGCAGCACGGCCTGTCCATAGTCCAATGCTTCAGTTAAGCATGGGACCCACTTGCACAAGTCAAAATTTTTGCAACCTTTTACAAGCATGTCATGATGGGGCCCATCCCACAACAGACCAATTCTATCCCTAATTGTCCGCCTGGTGGGCCCAACCTTGGAACTCTACGGCTCAAAATTGCTCTGATCGGATGCTCCTACGTTACCAAGACAGACATTGAATCTGGACCATTGACTTTATATACATTTCCCCAGTCAACAATCACATATGAATATGCAAACAGTAAAAAATAATCAAGTTGGGGCCCGGTGTAAGTAGGATGGCCCTACATCTTACTATTACTTTTAAGTATCAACCTACGACATGCATTCTAAAGTGTGGTCTTAATGCAAATCCCACCGTTAATTCACCTGGTGGGCCTAATCTTGCACTACCTATTAATTTGGATTTAAAACCTGCAACCTTACGTACAACAATTTTCCTTGAATAACCCTACCATTTCAAATCCACAAACTTGGTTACACAACAACCTTTATCTCTGAAATGCTCCACAAATTTCACCCATTCACCTTGATCTACACAGCCCATCTCTCACACCTGTGCCTAGGGGTGTACATCAAGTCCAACCAAGTCGAGCTGGCCTCAGCTCGACACGGTTCGGCCACTAGCCGACCTCGGCTCGGCTCTGTCCTCGAGCCTGACTGGCCAGCTCGGCTCAGTTCGGTCAGCAACTCGGGTGGATTTCAAGCCAAGATTGAGCCGAGTTTGCCATTAAGGCATTTCCACAAACACCCAGATTGCACCTTCAAAATCCCTCTATAAGTGAAACAAAAGCAATGGTTTTATAGGTTTTTTTAATCAAACACCTTCTAAGCAACATAGAAATTAAGACAAAAAAAAAGAAAAAAAAAAGGTATTTGTTTCATGTACATGCCTTTCTTGCCACCAGCCACAATTCATTGAGTCATTTTATCAAACACTTGGTGAGCAACATCAACGGCAAAGTAACTGAGTCACCGAATTGGTTCGATCCGAGTTCAATTCGAGCTAGATTCGATCTGAGTCGAGTCGAGCTGGGGCCTACTCGAACTCATTTTAGAGCTCAAAAAATCAGCTCGACTCAGCTCGAACTAAGCTTCGAACCGAGTCGAATTGAGCTTTTCTGAGTTGAGTTGAACGAGCTAACCAAGCTAGCTCGGTTCGTGTACACGCCTACCTATGCCATCTTATCGGCTTTGTACAACTTTCACATGAAATTTGCATGCATGCATGTTCACATAATTTACGGAATAAATGACAAATCACAGCCATGCACACCGTTCGTGCTGATGTTGTCCTCGCTAGAGACGTGGCCTGCTTCATATCCACGGATATTCATGTGGAACCCTCCAATCTCATTTTGAACTACCAGAGCGGGGAACTAAGAATTACTTGCATGCACATTGCCAGTGGTTACATGAAACTTGTGAGAGATGTGGCTCACTTCAAATACATGGACAATCATGCAGATCCCTCCTTCAATCTCTTCTTGGCAGCTAGAGTAGCAGCGACAACGACAGCTAGATGAGTTTCAACCAAGTCAACTCGGTAGCAACCACTCAGTTAAATCCTCTCATCTTCTTCTCTTTATCTACTTCTTTTATCTCATTCTCTTTCTTACTGCCAGACATGGCCTGGACTTGAGTCAGACCCAACTCAGAAAAAATTGGACCGACTCCTACCACAGTCAACTCGGCTCAACTCGACCGGACACAATGAGTCAGCCGGTCTCGCCTTCTCTCATTTCTCTTCCTTTCTATCTCCCTCCTTGTGCTTCCTTTCTTTTTTCTTTCTTCTCTACTTGGACTGACAAGTCTAACCAGTGCCAAGGACACAACGAGTCGAACCTGTTGGGACAGCGACTCGACAGTGAGTCAGTGAACTCGGTTTGAATTGAGACAGAGCAGCAATGTCACCTCTCTCCTCTCTTCTCTATCTTCTCTCTTTCCCTTTCTTTCCTCAATTTCTTTATTCTTTTCTCCTTCTCTCTTTTGTAAGAACTCTATCTAGTGGGCCTTACTGATCAACAGTTAGGATTGTCATTCAGTTGGACTGGATAATTGAGTAGACCAGTGGGCCCCACTTCAGGTGATTTGCTGTGCAACTTTGATTGTGCAGCAATGCGTATTAGGGCTAGAATGTTATAGCTATTTACGCAGACAATAATTTGAGTCAAACTAGGACACATCAATGTGGAGCGTGGGAGAGGGAGTTTTGATGGGTTTCAAACTCCCCCTCCACAGTCTCTATATAAGAGAGCTGGATCCCCGATCCTACACCACCGCAGAATTCGTGTCTCATCTTTTGAGTTGCAGAAAGGGTGTGAAGGAGAGGAAGATCCTAAGCTCTATCGGTATTCTGGTATTATTATCCGGCTTCTATGGCAGCGTCACAACTAGGTACGTTATCTGAACCCTTGATCCCCATGTCCCATGCACAAACAGATCCATGGGCCTATTTCTCATATATATTAAGTCTCACAGTTGGTATCAGAGCTATCTGTGCATAGGTATGGATGATCACATCCAGCTATATCAGATCAAATTAGGGATTTCGAATTCCTGAAATAGATCTGCATCAGGGATTTTCGAATTCCTAAAACAATTGTAGTTAGGGATTATTTTAATCCTAAATATTAATTAGGGATTTGAATTCGATAAACCCTAAATACAGTCATCCCGATTAGGGATTTCGGATTTAGAATCCCCAAATCACCTTTTAGGGATTTTGTTGTCTTCGAATCCCATATTAGCTCCAATTAGGGATTCTAGTTTTGTATCCCCAAATCCAGTAATTATAGAGCATAGGGTTTCTTCCTAATACCCTCACCTGTAACTGTTTGGGAGGCAGCCATGGATGTTAGCCCTTCGTCGGCATCTCTGATGGTCGGTTATGTGCTTTCATCTCAGTAGGGCCGGATTCCGGTCATCTCTTTCTTCTCATGCATTCATTTCTCCCTCCATGAGCATCCTGGTGTTGGAATCTATCATGTAGCCTCGTCGACGATGGTTATCTATTCCCTAAGATGTCCATCGTCAAAACCATGACTAACAGCGCCATGACCTTTCTCTACGGCGGTCATCGTCGCATGGAGAGATATTTCAGGGAGATGCTAACGGTGGCGCACCTCCATGAGCTTTCTCCCGGCTACTGCCCTCTAACAGTCAAGAACAACTGTATTTTCAAATGTTGTTAGGTCGAGAATGACCTTTTATCATCTCGGGTAGTTTCAAACCCAATTTCATTGATTTGGGTTCAATTTCGAACCCAACTTGTTGTATATAGGTTCAAATTTTTTATGGGCCTAATACTCATTCCTAGGCCCATTTCGAGTTATGGATCCACCTTATATTTGGGCTTGACACCACTTTTGAGTCCATTAAATCCCAAATAAATTTATATAACATCTTAGGGTTTTTTTTTCTGAGCTTAATCGAGACATATAGGCCCATTTATACATCTTGGGCCCATTCCCCTGAATCTCTGGGCTACTAGTCTTCTATAAGAGTAATGGGCCTGAATTATATATCCATTGATGGGTGAAACCCATACATGGCTGACATTGTAAATGTTGTGTTTACATTAAGCATATTAATTGATAGATCTAACCCATCCATGATGCATTATGTGGGCATCTCATATGGAATATTCACTAGGTGGGTGATCAAGGGTGCGTATACAATATAATTTGAACATCATATATGTTAGATCTTACCATAAATTTGAACTAAATGGATTGTTTAATATTATCACCCATCTTCTGATAATTCTGACCAGATTATGGTACCTAGGGTGATGTATAGATCATATGGATTGAGTTCTGATGAAGCCCAAATTTATGCCCATTACCCATCCTTAGTGGTCCTACATGGACCATCGGATCATAGGGAGTGAAACACATCTAACAGTTTCTCTCTGAAGTTTACCTATTTTCCAAATGATCTTGTGGGCCGCATTAGACTCATTTAGATATAATCCATTGAGAGGCTGGATTATAAACGCGATCCTAAGTCAATATTTGTAGTGATGGATTCGGTTGTGCTAGCCACCATAGTGACCTCAGTCAATGAAAATATTACAAGTACAGACTTGTAACATTGGGATAAGCGAATTGCATACAATTGCGTTCACGTTTTCATACATACGGTAACGAAAACACAGACAATTACCGTTTGATATTCACATGAACGGGTGAAGTAAATAATGGTGGTAATGTAAGGATGAAAGACTCATCTCACCCACAAGTGTTGAGTGTCTCAGTTTTACATAATTAACATCACTTAGTTTCATGTTCAGGAGGATCATTAGCATGTTATTATTACCACTCACAGGAGGAATGATGATGATGTAACAGATTTTGTAACGCACTGAAAATCGGGGGTCGAGCATAAACTCCACTTCCGAGTTCTAGAACATTACTTATGCAACATTTTCAATGATGGATGAATGTCGGCTGTATTAGTGCATAAAACATGAAGTGGATTAAGCCAAAACAGTATATCATACTCCAGAGACAGTTAAATTTCGCAAGCGGAAACTTAGGTTATAACCAAATCGGGCTTGTTCCGATCTAACGGAGCACTTCTGGAGGTCCTGTTACTAAATGCGGTCGGACTTAAGCTCTCTAATATCTGATCTAAGTCAAGCTAAGTTTTCAGTCCGGTCGGATTTCCAGATCGACTGTGGTAAACTAATTTCAGTTCAGCGGTCACCGAAAGTCGATCAGAGTCACAAGTGCTATGACATGTATGGGTCACTTATCCTGATCTGATGGTGAATTTGGATCGAAATCTAATGGTCAAAATGCTTAGAAATAATGCGTAAGCGAAACGATCCAGATTACTTAAAATTAGATTTAATTTTTTTAAAATCTTCGCTTTCTCACTCTCTTTACTCCGGACTCAAGGAAACAATCCTAGGACATCGTTTGGGCTTGATTTTTAAGGTGATAGTCAAGTCCAACTAGGCGGTCATAATGGTCTAAGTTCATCACTATCAGACTTTCGACGTGCGGTCCAGGTTGATACGAAGTTTTCAAATGATCTCGAGGGCAACTGGGCTTAGAGATTGATCCTAGATTTTAGGGTAACATAGCGTTAACAATTCTATAAGTTTTGGATCTTACAGATCGTATTTAAAGTGGTTGGTGCTACTTTCACAGGTAATCTAGTGTGGCGCTAGTTAATTCACGTTAAATTTCTAAAGAATTTAGTTCTAAATGATTTCTTTGGCTTTGGAATTAAGTTATGAGAAGTTATCAAGGTGTTATGGTTGACCCATTGCCTAAGGACGTCTAACTCTAGGTTGGCAAAAGTCCGGGGTGTTACAGATTTTCACCAAGATATGATGGTTGGGCCCATCTTCATCTTAGATGATTCAGTTGATGCCTCCCTTAGCAACTGAATCAGTTATCTTTGCCTAATATTTGTTCACATTCACGAAATTATTTTGTGAAATTATGAACTAATGTAAGTATATACGTATCTTTTTTATTTCAGTCTTCATTCCAACTAATCAGAATCAAGTCTCTGTCCTAAATAGATCTAATTATGCTCAATGGAAGAACGTCATTGAAGTTGTACTGGGCTGTGTTCAATTAGATCTGGCCCTGATAACACCAGAATTGCCAGAACCATCTGATGATGCTATTGAAGCTAAATATAATCAATGGGTTGCATGGTTTAGATCGAATGATACACGCCTAAAAGTAATTAAGTATTTGATTTCTGAATCTATGAAGGACATCATGCCTGAAACAGACAATACTAAAATTTTCCTGACTGAAATGGAAAAACGATTCAAGAAATCTAATAAATCTGAAGTGAGCATTCTTTTGAATAAATTGACTCGCTCATCCTACTATGGAAAAGGCAATATTCGTAAATACATTGTAGAACAGATCGAGGTTGTATCTAAGATCTGTTCTCTAGTACTTATACTCACTGATGATCAGCTGGTTCATTTGATCATGAATAATGTAACACCCTGAAAATCGGGGGTCGTGTATAAACTCAACTCCCGAGTTCCAGACCGTCACTTATGCAACAAAAATGGTCATGATTCAATGTTGTCTGATTTAAAGCATTCACATGAGTAAAAGTATACCAAAACTGCAATTCATACTTCAGATCCAGTGATAAAAGCAAGCGGAAGACTAAACAAGATATATATCACTGTATGGAAAAACAAAGTAATCTCAACTGTCTCCAAAGTATGACTACATCTCTGAGTCTCATATACATGTACATAACAAAAGAATAATGTTCAAAAAGAAAAGTCCCACTGATGTCCCCTCGATCCAGGTCACCTACGGGAAGCCGTCATGATACTGCATATACGAGAACTCATCCTGGTCCTCGTCATCATCTAGCTCCACCTCCTGGATCTCATCGTCACCTGCAACTACAACAGGGTCTGGTGGGTGTTGCAAACACCATCCCGTAACGTGGGAATGAGTGATCAACTCAGTGGAATCATAGAGCAAAGATTAGCATGTTCACAATTCAGTCACGCGATAATAGTAAAGCAGTAAATCAGACAAGTCCTAATACTGTTGTTAATGCAAGATGATATGACGTGATGAATGCCCTCACCGACGATCACCCTCATACGGCAACATCTTACGACCGCGGCATGCCACACTCCCTAGAGTGCTCCACATCTTCCAGGCACATGCAATGCTATGGTGATATGATTACCAAGTTGTTATTAGTCCATTCAAACAGCAGGATTGGGAAACTAAGGTACCTCCCTTGTATCAATCCCAACACGGATCCTGTCTAGGGTCGTCACTCCTAGTAATCTCATACGATGTACATTTCGTAGGTCACTGCAAGGGCTGCCAGGGCTG
Organism: Magnolia kwangsiensis; assembly: GCA_037074715.1. Classification (NCBI taxonomy): domain Eukaryota; kingdom Viridiplantae; phylum Streptophyta; class Magnoliopsida; order Magnoliales; family Magnoliaceae; genus Magnolia; species Magnolia kwangsiensis. The sequence continues at coordinate 4,782,678 of CM073578.1, read as the reverse complement.
TTGCTCGCACTCGTTGCACCGCTCCCCCATCACCTTATCAATACAGGCCTACTGTACTCTACTGCACGGAAGGGTCGTCGCCTCCCGTGAACTCAGAATACGCTCGCGGTCACTACAAAGGGCTCGTCGCCTGATCAGTGTAGGCCGACAGCTAGAATATAGTGTCCCATACCACCATAATCTGCTCACGAGTCAAGGTGCTCATTGGTCACTACGGGGAGGTTTGTGGCCCCAGCGTAGGCCGACAGCTCGACCACGGTGTCCCATACCACCATGCCCGGCTCATGAGTCTTCGTGGATCAAGGTACCACGGTTAATAGGGTTTACAATGGTAAGTTCAGTACCCTAGGTTCAAGCAGTTATGATACATACAAGGTGAACAAGCATCGGCCAGTCGGGTTACTTGACGGGCTCGACTAGCGCGATCGCATCTCGAATTGAACGACATGAAGTGCGTAAAACACTTCGCGTGGCCTAACCACTGCCGCCAACTCTCAACACGAATCACATTCATCGACGCGTCGTTCGTGGCTATGACCAGTCAGCCACGAATTCGCTCGGTTACCGACTGCCTGGACTAAGTCAAGTCCCACACATCTATGGAATTACTATACAAGGTATTAGAATTGAAATACATCATGTGAGCATGTTAACACATGTTATAACTTTCAACTTAAGCAAATCTTCAAGGCATACTTCCCATGCATATTCAACTTAAGCAAATCCTCAAGCACATACATTCAATGCATGTAATGAAATCATGCATTTTATCAACATGTAGAAAATCATCTAGGTCAGCATAATAGTTGAAAAATCAATCACAAACTATCATATAACATCATTTAATCCAATACATACTAATACAAGCATTTATACAAACACATGCACTACACACTTAGGTCTACATATAGCATGTCGACCCAAAGTGTGCAATTAGGCGAATCTCTTCGCCAAACTAATTATGCACGCATTCCTAACTTCCTAATGCGACAACAAACCATGTCAATCACATCAGCAAAATATGAATGCAAACAGTACTTCCTACAAATGACTAAAATGCCCTAAATCTCATATTCTTCGTTAGCTTACGAAACGGGAAACGGAGAGCATTTTGTACATGTCAAACGGCGATGCCGTCAAGAATCTACTATTAAACGACATTGAAAGCATTGGGAACCGTCAATCCAAGCGTCTAAAATCCTCACCTAGTGTCTTGTAGACTCGGGAATTGAAGCGGAGTGTATATGCTTCGTCTACGGCGAGTAAGGAGCCTAATACATAAGATCCATAAGCTACATCGCCATGGAAACAAGAAAAACTCAAATCACCAACTATTTAGGGTTTTTACTTACCTAGGATTGCGGTGGAATCGCCGGGAAAGCGGTAGAGAAGTGTCGCTTAAGCATGTGCAACACGTAGCACAAGTGGCGGGAAGAACTCTCCCACTCTCTCACAATCTCTCACTCTTTTTCTCTCTCCCAAGCTAGGGCTTCTCTCAAATTCGGATGGGAGAGAGGAGTGAGGGTTTCAACCCCTTTTATAGCCTAAAACATTCCCAAAATAGGCTTGGGAACAATGTTTACTTGGTGCCTAACCAAATCGGGGCCGTTTCGGTCCAAAAGGGCATTTCTGGAGGTCCCCAGGCCAAGTGCGGTCGGACTTAAGCTCATGCATACTAGATCTAGCATACATCCAGTTTTCAGACCGGTTGGGGTCCCAGATCGCACGTGGCGGCCCAGTTTCAGTTTAACGGTCACCGCACCAAGATCAGGCCTATAAGTCCCGTGATATATAATAGATATTTTTCCTGATCCAAGGGTGTAATTTGGCTGTATTCTGACGGTCAGAATGCTCAATACTGATGCGTCAAATTTGTGTGCCAGATTTGAATTTGAAATTCCAACTATGTCCCTATTCACACTCTCTTCGGTCCGGGCTCAATGAAATAGCCTGTGATCATCGATTTGACTTGATTTTTGGAATGAGTGTCAAGCCCAGCTAGACGGTCCTAACGGTCTAAGATAGGAGGTATCGGACTTTCAACGTGCGGTCTAGATCCAATACAAAGATTCAAAGTGGTCCAGAGAACAAACCGGCTTAGAGTTTGATCCGAGGCTTTAGAGCATTATAGCACCCTTAGTTCCACTCGCTTCGGGCCTTGTAGAACGTATTTAAAGTGATCAGGGACCATTTCCCAGCTATTCTAACGTTGCACTAGCTAACCTAGTCAAATTTTCCAAAGGAATGAATTCTACGCAAATTCGGGTCGAGTTGGTACTCGAGCCCAAGGATGGATTTTTCACGGGCGTTACAAATAACCTACCTCCCCAATTCGGTACGTTCCTGGTGAACTATAACACTCTGAAGGACATGTGGACATTTGGTGAACTTATCACTCAGTACGTCCAAGAAGAAGACACGATCAAGCAGATGGTTAAAGTTCAAAATGTTAATATGGTGACCTCCAGTTATGGGCATGGGTAAGGGAATAAAGGTAAAAGGAAAAGAAAACAAGGTTCTAATAATGAATTCTCTAATCCTCCATCTGAAAACTATGAAAATCAATCTGGAAATGGATCTAAACGCAAATGGATTAAAGGAAAATCGTGCTTCTTTTGCAAAAAGGCAGGACATCTAAAGAAAGACTGTGAAGGGTTTAAGAATTGCCTCATAAATAAAGGTAATCATTCTGTTCTTGTTTGTTTTGAATCTAATCTAATCAATATGTCAGCAGATTTCTGGTGGATAGATTCAAAAATTATTATTCATATATGCACTTCTATGCAGGAGTTACTACAAGTCAAGCACCAACTGATGCAGTGCGCTTAGTATACGTAGGCAATAGTGTCAAGGTAGACGTGGAGGCAATAGAAGTCTATAGGCTTAAGTTGAAGTCTTATTTTTTGGATTTAGTAGATACATTTTGTGTGTCATCTATAAGACGCAATTTAGTTTCAATTTTCTGTTTGGATAAATTGGAATATTCATTTCAATTTGGAAATAAAAGTTTTAGTATTTACTTTAATTCGATTAAAGTTGGAACCGGCTCTATAGTAAACAACTTATACCAGTTAGACTTGATTGTCTCTCACGTATAAAATATTAATACCTTGCATGAAAATAAGTAGGATCCAAGCGAAGGCTAGACTGTGAGAACTCCTCCATGTTGTGGCATAGGCGGCTATGCCATATATCTCGTGAGAGATTAAATAGGCTTGTGCGAAAAGAAATTTTGCATTATCTAGACTTCTCTGACTAAAAAGTATGTATTGATTGCATAAAAGGGAAACAGACTAGAACGAGAAAGAAATGTGCAACCAGAAGTGTAGGTCTATTAGAGGTTATACATACAGATATCTATGGACCATTCCCTACAGCCTCATAGAGTGGCCACAAATATTTTATTAACTTTATAGATGACTACTCTCGCTTCAGATACCTATACCTTATTAATTCATGGATTTACATGTTTGGGGTTGTCCTACTAAGGCCAAAATTTATAACCCGCATAATAAGAAGCTTGATCGTAGAACCATAAGTTATTTCTTCATTAGATATCCAGAAAGATCAAAAGGCTGTCGATTCTAACTGTACTTCTCACTCTATTAAGATTGTTGAGACTGAAAATGTCAGATTCATTGAAGACACTGAAAATAGTGAGAGCACGAACACTAGAAATTTTGTATTTGAGGAACAAAGGACTTTGACTCCAGTCACAGTCACTTCAGATCACGTGGATATTAATGACGTAGTTGATCCTGCAATCATTAATGCAGAACACCACGTAGGACCTCATATACAAACCACTGATGAGAAAAATCAAGATCGCACCCAACAAGCTATACCATTGAAAAGATCTGAAAGAGAGAGAATGTCTGTAAATCCATCAGTGGTTTATATCAAAATCCATGAGGGACAGATAATTTATTTCTACTTCTCTATATATATGCTTTATATCAATATTATCCAAACAAACTGTATAAAAAATAAGTGCTTATCCTTATATGTTTATTTGGACAGAATCAAACTGTATCAAAATCCATGAAGTAGAGATCTCGTTTTATATAGTTTGTTTGAATGATTTTGATATAAAGTTTTATTTCTGCTTCTCTATATATATGAATAAATTTTGAGTAAGTAGAACTCCAGTCATGTCTCGTTGGAGACAGGTAAAAGCTTAAGGACCTTTTAAGGATAGGGACATATTATCAAACTAAAGTATGTAATCCTTATATCACATTACCTAGTTCTTGATTTATGTCGTTAATATTGAAAGTATTTGTGATTGCGCTTAGACCCACTTCGCCTAAATTAAATGTTGTAATGACTACCGCGTTTCGATACTGACTGTCTTGATGGACCAGATTGAATAGCATTACTAATACTGTCCAACTGTTTCATTGGTTAACCATTTAGATATTTTCTTTAAAAGATCAAAAATTATTTTTCAAAATTATTCTATATGACTATCATTGACGTTACTCAATGAGGCCTAAGTGGGAGAATGTAAGAATTCTATCTAGTGGGCCTTACTGATCAACGGTAAGGATTGTCATTCAGTTAGACTAGATAATTGAGTAGACCAGTGGACCCCACTTCAGGTGATTCACTGCGCAACTCTGATTGCGCAGCAGTGTGTATTAGGGCTGGAATGTTATAATTGTTTACGCAAACAGCAATTCAAGTCAACTAGGACACATCAATGTGGAGCATGGGAGAGGGAGTTTTGATGGGTTTCAAACTCCCCCTCCACAGTCTCTATATAAAAGAGTTGGGTCCCCAATCCTACACCGCTGCAGAATTCGAGTCTCATCTTTTGAGTTGCAGAAAGGGTGTGAAGGAGAGGAAGATCCTAAGCTCTATTGGTATTCTGGTCTTATTATCCGGTTTCTATGGCGATGTCACAGCTAGGTACGCTATCTAAACCCTTGATCCCCATATCCCATGCACAGACAAATCCGTGGGCCTATTCCTCATATAGATTAAGTCGCACATCTATTCCTCATATAGATTAAGTCGCACATCTTTCTCTCTCCTTCTACAGCATCTATTCAATGTTGTTGAACCAAACTCGACTCAGCAACAGACTCGCATCAACGACTCCGTCCAAGCTTGGACTGCATCGCTGTCACCCGCACCCTCTCTTGTTCCCTCTTCTCCTTCTCTTCTTCATCTTCTTTCTCTGTTGGAAAGACCTGGTGAAGCCTTGGACTCGGCCTAAACTTGCAGCGACTGGATTAAGTCAACTCAACTCAATGTGGCTACAGACCGACAATGCTCTATCTAACCCTCTTTCCATTTTCTATTTTTGGAAATGGTCGCCCTAAAAGGTAATCTTTAATAGGTTACATTAGTGGCTTCTAGAGGATTCAAACTGTAATTAATCAAGGGATTAGTTACGGTTTTTAATTGTGTTTAATGTGTGATATTTTGTGATGATGTAATTCAATCTTGCTTGTATGGTTGTGATCGAATGGTATGGATTGATTTCTAGTTGCTCAGCCCAGTGAATGATTGTCTCTGATTGGTATTTATGACACATGCTCAGCTGGTGGGTTTGCTCGGGTCAATCCAGGCAAAGCCATCTTGGACTGGGTACTGAACCATGCTCATATACCCATGTTCATGTCAGATTTGAAACGAGCACCCATAGCCGCGCGCACTACCCTCAATGTGAAAAGTATTGTATGAACTATCAGAATCTGCATCCTCTGCTTCCTATAGACAGGAAATGAAATTCGTATTTTTTTGCATTGTAATTGGTCCATGTCATTACAGATGTTATAAGCGCTCTGCATTAAATCCAATGTGTGATGATGTGGCCCAATCAGATTGCAATAAATACAAATTTTCTGTATATGACAAGCAGTGCATCGGAATTCCAACTATCAACCATCCATGGAAATTTGTCAGGAGTATCAAAGCTTTCGTCACGATGTTTACTGTTGTGAGCCATCTTGGGCGTGGGCCCACAAGCTAGCCCCAAGTTGATGATGGGTGCCGAATCAGTCAGGTTGGGAGTTGGCTAGTTGAACCATCAATTAAGTTGTGGCGCCCTATCCCTCAGTCAGGTGATCTGATTCACATCCTAGTCATCCGAATTCACTGATTGAAAATGGACGGCTGACATTTTGTTTTAACCATCCATTTGATGATCCAACAATCCAATTGCCAACACCGTTCAATATGATTTCCTATCCTCCATCCCCGTTAGTTCCTACGGTTTAATGGTCTGGATTGGCAACCATGGATGCACCACATAGTGGTAGATGATAGATCATTAGTAGAGCCAGGATTAAATGATCCGCCGTTCATCTGTTGGCCAGATAATTGATGATACATCATTAGTAGGGCCTATATTAAATGATACAGGTTATTCATCTGTGGGCCACATCAGATGGACCATGACCAGAAGTCTGGTTGAGATGCGAGCTGCACTCTACCTTCTCGACACCCTTTTACTCATGGGAATGTACAAGATATAGACCTTTTATCTGTCAATCCTGAGTATATGGGCTTGTATCAGCCCAATCAAATGATCCTAACAACTTGACTGAAACAAGGTCCGAAATGAACAATTATTATTATTATTATTATTATTATTTTGCTGAAATGGGAGACTTTGTGTATGTTTAAATATGTGGAAACATGCAAATTAATCCATCAGAAATTAAACCGTCCAAATTGCGTTACCCGCTTTATAGTATCTAAACAACAGAGTTGATTCTGGTCATTTGTTGTCTGAATTTGTAGATTTGTATATTTTTCATTAAAACCATCCAATTGATGTCCACCAATCAGCTAATCAGGCCATCTAAGTAGCGCAGCTTTTAGTTTATCATTCATCTAGATTTGTTGTGCTACTTTCAATGGTTTATATCAAGTTATTTTAGAGTTGATTATGCAATTTGATGGCATATATGCAATCGATTTGGGCCATACATCAGGGATGTGTAATGGTTCTCCTTGAGAACTCTAAAATCAGATTGATCCAGATTGACCATTCATCTTTACAGGTAGGGTAACCAACAAGCTGGATCACTGGTTGCCTTTGGCTCAGATTTAAAACTGACACTTGGATGGACTTAATGAGGTCAAGCACGATGTTCCTCAAGGATAACTACTCCAAATCCACTTAGTTTATTATTTGTACTCCTCGGAGAGATTCCTCGAATCCAGAAAGAAAGATAATAGAAAATAATTCCTAATAATTTTGAAAATAAATTGGTTGATGATAAAAACGAGATTATAGCCCTTAAATTAGTGATATCACACCTAAGAGTAAAACTCAAACTCTCTAAAATCATGACTTATTATAAATAAATTTAGTATTTATAGCCGGTCTTGATTTCTAGTAGATTTTATGGTTTTTGACCAAAAATAGTAATTGTCCAATTTGGCTTAACCACCCCCTGAATTTTCTATGCCCTTTTTAAGTTGGACATGATTACTAAAGCTAAATCAAGATTTATGATTGAACTAAAACTTATTATAAAGATTTATGATTGAACTAAAACTTATTATAAATAGTAAAAATGAAATTAAAATAGACTTTTCACTTAGATATGATGGAATCTAGCAAATTTGGCATACCATTAATGTTGTTGTCCATCATGTGGGGTTACCTTTGATGTAGACTTTCTAAATTTAGCAAATTTGGCATACCTGACCTTTAATGTGCACCATTCATTATGTAAGGCCCTCTGATGTTGGTCATCCCTCAAATGGGGCCCACCATTAATGATATTGTATATCATGTGGGCCCCACCTTCAATATCCATCGCCCATCATGTGGAGCCCACCTTTGATGTAGACTTTCCATCATGTGGGCCCCAACTTTGTTATGGGCCACTCATCATTAGGGCCAACTTTTGATGTGGATTGTCATATGAGCCTACCTTGATGTGGATCATCCATCATGTGGGGCCCACCATTATTAATTGATCATCATATGGAGACTACCTTTGATGTGGACCATCCATCATGTGGACCCCACCTTTAATGCGGGTTGCCCATCATGCAGGGCTCACCTTGGATGTGGGTCATTTCATCATTAGAGGTTGACCGTTGATGTGGATTGTCCATGATATGGGATCACCTTAATATAGGTCATCCATCATGTGTGGCCAAGCTTCAATGTCCATCATCCATTATGTGGAGCCCACCTTTGATGTGTGTTGTCTATCATGTAGGCCCCACCTTTGAAGTGGGTCATCCATCATACCAGCCCACTTGGGATGTGGGCTTTTATCATAATGGGCCAACCATGGATGGGAACCATCCCTATGTGGGCCCACAGTAATATGGGGCCATCCATCATGTGGGGCCTACGTTTTATATGGATCATCCACCATGTGAGCCCACAGTCCACCATGTGGGGCCATATCAACAGTGAGAGAGAACCTCTTAAGATACTTGGAAGAGCCTAAGTTTTTTTTAAAAATAAATAATTAAATAAATAACTAAAAAAAAATTACATATTAAGATAAGTAACTTTTAGCACATAAGTTACTTTTAAAGCTTACCAAATGGACTAAACTAACTTCAAGATTATCTACAATTGTCCATATTTCACGGCTAGTGCATATGTTTTGTGTGACTTTAACATTCATGTAATTTCTATTGAGCTATTCTCTATGTTAAATGTGCATTTGTTGTGAAGATAGATCATAGGGAGCTAACTTCAAAACTATCTACAAGTGTCCATATTTCACAGCTGGTGCGTGTGATTTGTGTAACTTTGACATTCATGTAGTTTCTAACGAGTTATTCTTAGTTAAAGTTCTTAACTCTCTCAAAATTCTTCATATTTATTATTTTATTTATTTATTTTACGTACACAATCACCTACACACACCACAATGCGTACTTGAACCCATTAACCTTTGTGTTAAAACTCTTGTGAGCATCCCTGAGCTATGAGTAAGGGCCCATTTTCGTGTGAGTCTTCAAATTTATTAAATACACACCAAAATTCTTCATATTTAATTTTTATATATTATATTAGATTTATTAGTGCAGACAAATATTTGTTGTATTTGCTTAATGAATTTGTTTTTTATTATATAGGGTAGGATGTATAAACTAAAGATTTCATGAAGTTACTGAGACATGGGAGGAAATTGAAACGGATAAGAGAGCTTGAAAGTTACATGTAAAGGTACACATATAAAATATAATAATTTTTTTTTTCAATTTTATTTTTAATATATAGAATCCATTTATTTTGAAAATTTCTCATCTTTCTATCAAAATCAAGCTCAATTTCTTCAAAATATAGGGTTTTTGAAACGATAGTAGGTAGAAACGTAGGGAGATTGTGTCGGAATTAGGTAGATTTATGATTTTGCATGTAGGATTTCAAAACAAAGAATTATTAGTAGACGAGGAGATGTATTTTAAAGTTTCTTTAGTTGAACAATACTGTGAATTTGAAATAATGAAAATGTCGGTTTTTAATTAATAATGTGGTTATATAGGGATCATGTGGGGCCACCACAATCTAAATTTCTTATATTAGTTTTAAGTATTAGCCTTAAAATGAGGCATCTTCAACGCTCTAAATAGTAAATTTGCATCAATATAAATAGTTAGAAACTTCAATTCTGCATTCAAAGTACATGTGGGCCCCATATGGGTACTCAAACCTTGACCACGTGTTGAAACTCTTGAGAGTCTACCACTAGATCAAAAGTATCCAACATTTTTTTCTATTTAATTCTCCTAATTTCTGCATTCTAACAATTACACTACTGTTTTAGCACTACTAACGCTCAAGTATTGCTAAACCTATTTCCTTTTTTTATAATCGTTTCAAGCGTACTTATTGACTCAATCATGTTCTTGAACATTACTTGGTGGATAATGTGACACTCGTCCACTCTTACTTAGTGGATAATGTAATACTGCTAAGTTGTATCATCACAAAATCTTCTCCATGTATTTTTTGGAGATTTAGAATACAACTCCATGCATTTTTAGAGATTCAGAATGCAACAACCTCCACACAATTCTTGTAAAATTATAAGTATCTTTTGATTAACTCTATGTATCACCCCAAAATCTTCTCCAAATGTTTCTTTAAGTATTGACAGAGATATTCCGGTTTTCACTTACCATTAGCTTATCATTATCTAAAAATAAGAGAAGGGAATGAGATAAGAATCTCTTAATAGGTTTGCCTTTGAATTTGGATGTTTTGAGCTCTCCCTCTATAATATCTGTTGGACGTAGACCAGTGGGGCCCACTTGTGAGCAATCACTAGTGGGTACGATTATTTTCAATTAAATTTCAAATTCGAATATGAATTTGATTTCTAATTGAAGATAGGGATGTGAGCGGATTATGTGGCCTTATCCCAATCCCACTCAAACTCTTCTTTCTCTGTTAGGATGTGATCGGCTTATGTGGTCGTATCTAAATCTCACCCGCACTCTCCTTCCTCTGTTATAAAAAGGAGTGCGTTTCTCTCATGTAACGCATCGAATCATACAAAACACGAAAGTATACAGAGAGAAAGAGAGTGCATTATATTCTATCTATTTTGGCTTGTCCTTGGGATGATCTGATCCATAGATCGCAATCCGGGGCCACTATATACTGTACGATCAGAGGTGTGAACAGTTCAATCTGCTCCAGTAGTAGATAGGCGGGCCATTGAAACACCGTTCTTCTGCTTTGTGAGGGTCTCAAATTTCGTGTAGACCGTCAAATCTTGAGGGCTCATCTTCCGTGCTTCCCTACAGTGGTATCAAAGCGAATTAACGGCGGATCTCCGATTATATTCATCTAAAAAGATAAGTAGCCCATCCTTTCTTTTTGGATTGGAATCCATGTGTACGGTTGATTAGATTTTATTTACACGTATGTCAAGTGCATGTAAGCCTGATTATGATGGACCAAGATGATCATGTAGACCTTTATGATTCCATGCACCTTAATATACACCATATTATTGGTTTATGGAATGGTCCACCGCCCACATGTTGTACCCCATGCGTGCACAAAATATCCACCAATAGTTGTTGTATTGAACTACACCACTAAAACATAGTTGCTGGTGACGAATCTCCCCATACTCGTATTGACATGTCGCGCACTCAGATATATAGTTACTGTACATATGTTGGCTTCTGTGCACATGTGTTGTTCAAGTTTGGATGGATTGGATCATTGGATCAATGTAATTTTTACACTGAATATCATTGATTGTGATTTAGATCGAATGATCGGTCCAGATCTATCACTAATGGTCTAGATCACTGAATGTTGAATGTAGAGACCCACTTATTAGAATAACTAAATCACGCTCTATGCATCCATGTTAAAAAAGGATTACACCTCTCCCGAAACTAGTAGGTGACGTAAAACTCCGCATGTTGGCAGACATGTGTACATGTCCGCATTCTGTACACACGTGCACACTTGTTGATAGATGTGTACACTTGTTGGCAGATGTCCACATGTTGACAGACGTGTGTACGCATGTCCACATTCTGTATACACGTTTACACTTGTTGGCAGATGTGTACACTTGTTGACAGACACGCAGACTACTGTACGTGTATGCAAGATTCTACAATCTGTACACGTGTGATGTACATGTGATGTACACGTGTGATGTACATGTGATGTACACGTATGATCTACAATCTGTACACGTGCTAACAATGATTACTATTCACGCGATAGTTGTACATGTATGATTTCTGCACGTGTATACAGTGAAAACGTATACTGTACATGTATGATTTCTATTCACCTAATGATTACTGTACACGTGTACACACCAAGTTTGTGTATATAAGTATTTCTAACATGTTGTTGTACACGTGTGATAACTAGACTACAACCAACATGTTTCTGTACACGTGTATGCAAAGTAAACAATCTGTATACGTGTAATCTAGTTGACATGTACATGTACAGGTAATCTGTACACGTGCTGTGGTGTTACTGTACACGTGTTGTGGTGATACTGTACACGTGTGATCTACATCAAGTGTGATATGAAAACAGTAATACGTCACGTGTAATATAAAAACAGAAAACATGTGATATGATAACGTGTACAGTAACCATACATTTGAAATAATAAAAATAAAAATAAAAATATCGTTCTGTACAAAACATCAGCCGCACATGTGGATTTGATCCGTATATTACATAGATCTCTTCACTAGATATATGTTGAATCCAAATCGTCCATCCAACTGATGAGCTTAGATTTATGCTAGAAAAGTACAATAAGCACTTGGTCAATATGCAAGTTTATACGTATTGGCTGATGTATATCTCATGTATTGGCTGATGTACACGTACAGTAACTATGTTTTAGTTTTGCTAATTCCACATGAGTAGATCTGTTGAAAGATGAATGCAGATATTTGTTGAATTCATGTTTCCTTTATTATAACTTCTTCACTGTTGATCTAAAGCTCATTAGTGATCGAAATGATCATCTGCCATGATAATCAATGTTGATGAAAGGATCCATCATTAACAATGATCATTAACGGTAATGATCGGATCCATCACCAATGGTCATGATCACAGGTGAAGATTATACTCTCTTGATATCTTAGCAATTGATTTTTCCTTTCTGATGATGATGTAAATATGCATAAATATATTCGGCTTGATGTGATTAGATCTTAGCCCCTTACATTTTCCATTAGAAATTACAAAACTTGGTGCTTAGATGTTCCCTAAAAAAAATAAAGGTTGTGCATAACCTGAGTGGGAGTTTATTTTCCTCCACCAAATGATGCATGCAACTATGTAATGGAAAGTTGCACGTTATACTAATTTACTCTTATAAAAGCATTAAACTCATCTTAAATAGAGAACTTGATTGCTCTACACCGCCCATTTGGGTATGTGGACTTTCAGATCTCATTAAGATGTGTTGACTACTT